>CM034410.1:10831435-12111435 GCA_019925095.2 Dendrolimus kikuchii | reverse complement strand
GGGTTGTTTTGTCGCCTCTTACGACAGGCCGCCCGGCCGCAGGAAATTGTATTCTTTCTCCGTTCCTGCACGGATAGATATATCTAAACATTCATCGACTCTTTCGGGCTTGTCGGATGAAAACGAACGACGAAAGGCGTTTGAGATTAAGGCCTCTGGGGTATTTTTTATTACTGAAATATTTTTGTGGGATTCCTTGCTTCATAGATATGCGTAGACTAACATGCACTTGGCCGACTTAATTTATCTCACAAAATATACTCAATTGTATTTGTTACAATAATAATGAAGTGAGTTTTGTATTTACTTTGTGATACTTAGACAAGAAAAGAATTAAACACTGATTTTATGACAAATATACTGTATTTAATCAAATAAATTACATTTTAAATTAAAATATACACCGACAGTTAATTTTAAAATGCGGTTATCAATTTTAAAACATTCCATCATAAAATCATTAAAATTCCTATTTTAAAATAAAAACATTGGACCTAAATAAAAAACAAACAACTTTTTCAAGTCGGTATTTTTGTGCGTTATAAAATTGATAAGTAATTATTATTCAATTCACATCTTTACATTTTGCACTGCGGTAAATCTGTAATTTTGTTTAAAGGCAACTCTAAAAGATCTTTTTTTATCAGCAGAACAAGATTTTCATTAAAAAATCTATACATGTAATAGCTTAATATTGCTTACAAACTATTATTTCGGTCCAAAACCATTATTGACATATAATTAGTTATAGATTTAAAAACAACAATTTATTAAAAAGAGAATGTTAGCTGTAAAAATAATAATCCGCCATTTTGATGACAGAAAATACGGCGGGTGTGGCAACTATAGACCAACAGCTGCGATACAGATTATACCACAATACAAAACAAACCTGCTTTTCACATTTATTTAAATCTTATATAGTATTTTATTTAAATTTATTTTACAATATACAAGAATATACGTACAATTATTTTTTCACTCGTTTATGAAGAGATTATAAGATTTTTTTATTTCTGCACTTACGCTAAAACAAAAATGTCTTGGATTTATAGAGAATTTGCGAAGATGGTACGACGCGTTTGACACTAAAATGTCTATGAATGCATGCATTTTTTTTTTCTAAATGTAACTGTGGCTTGATAAATTCTAGCACCTTTGATTGAATTTAAATTGAAAACATTAGGATTATGACAATTACTACTAACAAATTATGAACTCCTGGTATCAAGCACATAAGAAATATAATTATTTATAAATAGCATAATAGACAAAATTGTGACAAAATAATTATTTAAATTACGTCACAACTTTCTAAAATATTCTATTTACGTCTGTATATTTTTTTCATTAAAAAATCCAGAATAAATTTCGTTACTCCTTGTCATATTATAGCTTGACACGTAAAAAACGAATTGTCAATGCAATGAGAAGCTGGTTTAATATTTTTTTAAGGTTATGACTTGGCAACCAAGCCTTTAAGCCGGAAGTCGATTTAAAAATATTATGAATATTGTAGAGAAGAAATCAAGCCACAATATTGCACTGAGGGGGTTTTAGTAATGTAATCAGTCTGGAATATTTAGGCGAGTCTTATAGACTGTATGATTTGGAAAATTGCTGAACCACAGACTACAAAGATGAATAAAGCTAACAGCCAGGGCGCGACGGGGTATTGGTCTTCCTTTTCCTGCAATAGAAATAAATTCTGTTTTTAATAAAGTCGGTTAAGTATGTGTACATTGAAGACAGAACTCCTCGGGATGTGACACCATTTGTCCGTTACCAAACAGGTCTTATTCAAACTAGTTTGCCCAGGATACAATTTACCTCCTTACTAAACATTAAGATCCATTCAGCCAATTAGATATAAAAAAATGGTAGCAAACAAACAAATTCAAATATCTCTATGTATACCAATTTTCCTGATGATCAGTTTGGTAGTATAATAATGAATAACCTGCAGCGCCATCTGATATCAAGTTGTATCATAACAGATAGTGCGAAGGCAGCATTTCCATGTACTAATATAATTGAACAACAACTTTCAGAAGTAATCAGTTAATGCTACAGAAGTAGATGACTATATCACCATCTTGGTGAGTTTAAGTTAAAAGGATAGCATAGAAACATTCATTGTGATGTTGTCAAGTCACTGTTGTCCTGCCCTGAAAAAGTAAAAGTCTGAAACCCAATTGCAGCACCATTTATCAGGTTCAATTGTGAATCTAAACCATCCAGGGAGCCACTCAAATACATACAAAAAACTTCATCAAAACCCTAAAACTCAATTCTAGGTCCACCTACTGAATCCAATTACAGATCTAAACCATCCCAAGATCTACTCGTACAGATTTTTAGAAATTAAAATCAGTCTAGCAGTTTAATAGTTCACTGACATATTGTTATGAGTTTAGCGGGACACGAATTAAAATGCCGTTGGAATTATTATAGAGTTTATTAGAACTATACAAACATGTATAACACAGGTATAAATATAACCGAACACAACAAATTCAAACATAATGCAGAAGGTCGTAATTCAATAAAACGCGCAAAGTCCGTCACTATTAGATTCCCGATAGTACACACGTCACGCCTTGATCGTGGTTCTCGCTCGACTGCCCCCTCTCTCCATCAAGCCGTCGTATACCTCACACCGCAACACCTGGCTAATGATTCGATTACAATAGAACAATAGGCTGTTCCCTAGAAACGTATGCCAATAAATAAATAAACAAAAAAAGACGATCATAAAAGAATTACAATTAGTTCAAATGCCGACAGGTAATAAAATGTGTTTTTACAGGAATTTGTTTTTGTCGGAACCTAAGTTGTAACAATATGTAAGCATATATTGCATACCTTAGTAGTTTTTGGTACATTGCCTCGCATTGTAATGTTTTTGCTGGCAATCTCGTTGGCAATACGCATTCTTTGTTTGGGAGCCATTTTGTTTGATTATCTTGTATATTTGTCCTAGAAAAGAAAAGTTTACTTATCAAAAGTATCATGCTTACAAATAATTTAATTTTTTAATGTAGCTTTGCATAATTTGTGAATCTAGATAACTGGCTAGTAGTAACTACTTAATAAGGTATCATTTAAGGCTGGAATTATTATCTTGATTTCAACTATTAGGGCCGAATCGGTCAATGTGGTACCACACTCTCACAGAACATTGGCGTCAAATGATTAGTCTTAACCTAATTGTGTTTCATAAGATGATTGAAAGTTCCTCTCAAATCCTCTCTATCTCTATCCTCCTGTCTGATCACTTGATCCTACTTCCTCTATTCTATCATAAAGGCTAGCAACACTTTAGCTTCTCTTAAGGGGCCTAATTCTGCTATTTCAATATCTGGGCATTGCAAAGATATTCAAAGAATGATTCCATTACAATAGGTCTACAATTCATATTCTACTGAATACGCAATATCTTCTTGATATCATTGTGGCAGAATAATGGTAGAAAAGAATCTGTATTACCATTAAAAGAAATCATGTTAACTGTAATGTAAGTTGAAAAACTACCAAAAATTTAAACATTTATTTCACAAGTTTTTGCTTATAGATATTTATAGCGAGAGTGGTGTGCCACAGGTGCGCTAATGGAATTAACAATATGCCGAAATCAGGTAAACCTACAATGGAGACAACAGTGTCCAGCAATTTTGACGAGATTGTAGTAACAGAATTGGGCCCCTGGTGCTGCAAATGTCTATAGGCAATGGTAATCAATCAATTCCATTTGATGGGCCATCTGCCTGTTTGCCTTTCAATATAGAGATGTACAGTAGTTTCACTAATCTGGCATTATTGAAAACTAGGGAATGCCAAATTATTGGATTATATAGAAAAATTAATAATATGTAAATGAAATAAAGCATGCTGCTAATTACTTGACACTTTTAGCTACATTATTTTTAACTTGAAAACAACAGGTATATATGTACATGCATTAGAGATTATACTGATGTGAGAGCCAAGCACGGAACAAGAGCAAGAGAGAGTGGTAAGGGAGATGTAAGCAGAGGGTGCCGGATTATTGGACATACTGGACTACTGAAGTGCAGGATTAGTCAGAATCTATTTCAAATTTCATGATAGCAAAAGCAGCATTTCTTTAGCCTACCCATTTATAAGGACCAGAAAAAAGTGACACAGCTGTACATTTTATTCTACTTATAAGGCTATATATAGGCTAGTTTAAATATTAAGTAATTTAGTAATGACTAGTATTTTAAGCAACTGAAGAAATATTCTAATTAAAATATTTTTTTGACTAATTTGTCCTTAAACATGAGCTTTACTTAGTGAAAATGAACAGTAAGTAACTGAGAAGTTAGACAACACACATGCCAGCTGGCAGAAAAAAAATAATATCTAGAAGAATCTGTACTCAATAGACAATAGATAAACATTCCAACAATTTATAAACAAAGTGCACACGTATACAAACATATGGTAATTTATAAAGATAAGCTACAAGTCACTGAAAGTTAATAAAAATCATAGTAACAAAATTTTATTATCATTATCATAATCAGTATAATAATAGGTATTTACGTTAATTGACGAAGATATTAAAGGCCAAATGGTAATTTACCTTTATTTTATCTTGATATTGCGTCTCAATTCTTCGAAACTGGTTTGTAATGCGATAAAAGAGAGTAAAACACGCAAAATTTGTTTGCACAGCTGGTTTGAGAGTTGTAATGTTCTACAAAAATCTACATGTAATAAGTATATTTCCGCAACTACATAGTGGTGTATAAACAGGTATTTTCACGGTTTAAATGGAAATTTCGCACTAAACCAGGCGTTTTTATCTTAGGAAAACTTTTTAATTATCACAGACCGTATCCAAACAGAAACTTGTTTTTATGATTATAACAATTTTATACAACGTATAGGTAATTAATGCACTATGTATAGGATCTGCAGGGTATTTTAAATTGAATTGTGTTGAAAAAAAGTAGTACTTACAATTGTTTCCTAAAATTAAAGGCTACGAAAGCCGAGACGCGTAAGTATCACTTGACACGTATGTAAAAGTGAAAATGACAGATATGTCAAACGCGTCCGTGGGGTGGCATGTTATCGCGCATTTAAGTGACACGCGTCATGTTTGTGTTGCTATTTAATATTTTTTACGAAATTATCAAAACACTGCAAAGATTTGAAATAGTGAATTAAATTAATAATTCTTCATTATTATTCTGTAAAGTAATTAAACAAAAAAAATACGGTCAGTATAATCTTTAAGTATACTACCATCTATTGTCAAGTAGTTAAAACTTTACACTGAAAGTTTCACGTAAGTATTTTTATTTGAATACAGATGGCGTTACATGTACATTAGAGAGAAAATCTTTTCATGCAGATATAGATAACACGTTATCGCTTATATAATATTTGTAGGCAAAACAACAGGCGGCCTTATTGTTATCTCTTCAAGGTCACCTAAATTAATGGATAATCTGCTTTCCAATTAGGTGCAGAACTGAGAAAAGCTGATTCAGCAGTCATTTGTAACAACAACCATAAAGTATAGTCACAGATTATCTGTGAGTTTGATACAAACTATATTTGATAAGAGGAATTAATTGGATAAGTGAGTGGTCCAGTTCTGTATTCTCGTCAAAATCGCCGGACACTATTTTCACAATTGTAGGTTTGGCTGATTCCTGTATTCTGGTAATGCCACTCGTCTTTATAAATATCTATAAGCGAAAGCTCTAGAAATGTTTTTTTTTAATTTTTAGTAGCCTTCCAGTAGTCATTTCGGTTAATGCCGTTACTGCTACTGGTAATATCGACTTTTTTCTACTATTATTCTGCCGCGGCGATATCGAGAAGGTAAGTATTGTGCAGTGGCGGAGCAAGACCTAAATTTCATTGGGCAAAATAAATTTTGCGCGGCCCTCTGGTAACGCAAAAAAGATGGACTGGAAAAACAATTGAAACTGATAATTTTTATTTATTATTGATAATCAAAAGGCTACAAAAAGACACAGAGTATACATTATTTGGTATGATTAAGCATTATTGTTTTACGCGATAAAAAATTCACTGGTTTTCGAGTGCGAGGCCGTAGGCGACGCTCACGCTTTACGCCGCCTCTGATATTGTGGATTTAGTAGAATACGAATTTATGACAGTATCGCAACGCCAATATATTGAAATAGCAGAATTGGGCCCCAGATGTTCAACGTTCACTGTTTTCATAGCAGTCTTTACCCGGGGATACAAGTATTGTGTCGCACCGGGGCGCAGAGACCTAGGGGCGCAAGCCGATCTTAAACACAACTGGTATCAAATAGCCCAGGACGGAGACAGATGGGCGTCTTTGGAGGAAGCCTTTACCTGATCTGGGATTCTTACATAAAATAACCAACTAACAAACTTAAAACAACAATGCTAACAATTAATTTAAATTTACTAATAGATTAAGAATCAATAAGTACTGTAAAAAGTAAGAATTAAAAAACTTTTTTCTTTATTTATTTAAGTAGCTAGGTACGTTGAAATAAAATCTATGATGCTACAACGTTCTGTCAGTTTATACCTTAAAAGTATCTCCTATTACCTGACATGCGTACTCTGTTAGTTTTGAAAATTACCTACTCATTAATATTTTAACATATTCTCAACTCAATCACTGAAAACATAATGAATCGCCATTGGAAATTTACTATTTGTTGGAATCGACCTCGTTAGTTAATTTACTTTTTTATATGTTGACACTGTCAACATCCTTTGTTTTTTTTTCTTTTTACGCACTATATTTATCTTTGCATTGTACCGTAGATGTCGTTGTGTAATAAATATTATTATTATAAGAAAATTATCGTATTACTTCACGTCCAGTTATACTATATACAGTCTACGTGCTCCCCAAACTATTGGCGAGCCCCAATATCTAATTGAAATATGCCTTAGATAGTAAGTACTATCGGTTAAAATTTGACATATAAACATAGGTGCATCTAATGCCAAAATTCAAAGCGATGGGAGTTTTTGGCGGGAACTGAAAGGAGACGTTGTGCTGTGCAGTTTTATTTTCTAAAAATGTGTAAAATTACTCTAAAATGAACAATAGTTGTAGGATATTGATAGTTTTTGAGTAGTAATTATGTTTTGTGAGAAATGTGAACTGTATAGTCAAATGTGGCCTTTTGAGTTTTCACAAGAACTCTGTTGAATGGTTAACACCATTGTAGCCTACAATACAACTGCGCAACTATTATACGAAGACTTAAACATCAGAATTGGTTGTATGGTTCGCCACAAAGGCAGGCAAAGGAATCTAGTCCTTTGCCTGCCTTTGTGGCGAATACAACTACTACTACTACTCAAAGCGATGGTTGTAGGGCAATTGAATGCATAGTAAGATATAAGAACCGGCCCTACCTACATATAGGTATCGTTTTATTTAGCTCAGGCTGATTTTTGCCCCCTGGCGCCCAGTATACCTACCTACTCAGGTATATTAACACGACCTTGCTTTTCCAGATTAGCTGCAGAAGACTTTTGACAAATTGACTATTGCACTGACATGTAGGTAGTATCTAGATACTAACTAAAAGCTTGCATAAAAATGATTACGGTTTGTAATTACTTACTTAGTTTTTATTTTAGAAAACGATAAAGTTCATGCAATGCTGTAGTACCTGCTTACATACGAGACCTACCCCGGGAAATGGCTTAGTCTATCTATGTAAACAAAGCACAATAAAGATACTATTATTAGTAGATATAAATAACCGCTAACAAAATCAATCATTTTCAACATTAGAGATACATTGGTGTTAGAAAGAGATAACGATATAAATTCCTAAAAACAGAAAGAGACACAAACCTTCAAAGGATGCTAAGGACATCATTATCTGGTCGATACGCATAGGCCAATCAGATCGCGGTGTTATCCTTGAAGGGCGATCCTCGTTTTCTGATTGGTTGAAACAGACAACCGCCTATAAGTAACCGCCTCCGAATAGAATCCATTTGAATTTTAATTTTCGAAGGGGATGCTACGTTCTAACGGATACGCTACACGAATTTGTATGCATGCGTCAATGGCTTTTTTTTAAGTATATTTATGGCTTGGCAACTAGGCCTTTAAGCCAGTCAATGGTTTTTAGGTTGGTAATATTTAAAAAAAAACAAAACCTACTTGAAAAATAACTAAAAAGCAAAAAATTCATATTTTTGTTTCTTTTTTATGTTTTGATGTCGAATTTCTTTTGATTTTTTTTTTCTACTTTATAGTTACGCAAATACTGGAATAGCTTTAGAAAAAAATATATGAAACACGTTGTACTTACCTGCCTATAAGTAGGTAATATTCGAAGGTTGCTCTCGATTTCCCTGGGATCTACTCATCAGATTCTGACTTGGTGACATTAGGACAATCTCAGGATATACCTACTTATATAGATTATATAGATTTTAATATAAAATGTACGTACATGTGTCACGTTTATTACAAAATTTCATTCTATATTAGGTATATATAGCGTGGAATTAAATTTGTTAGTGGGTAGTTATCTATGTTTGTTCGTAAAAGCCGGAGACAATTGAATGATACTAAAAACCTATCTTATTGACAAGAGTTGGGAAAATGGTAACTGTACCATGTATTAATAATAGACTTTATCGATACAAAGGCTTGAAAATAACATGTTTTCTTCTCCCTGTTTCAGGTCTGTTTCATTTATTTTTAATTTTTTACTTTTATACCTACTTTCCTATAGATACATTGTTTTGTTTATGCTTCTGCTACACTTGCGCCGTAATGCTTTAACTAACGCATAATAAAAACATTACGCAGACATAGCCGAGGTTTTTATAAAAAAAGCGTTATCTATTTGAGAGGTGACATTGTTAATGATGTTAAACATCAACCGATAACCTATTTACCGAAATATGCTAATGTAGCTAATCGGTAACGCGTTTCAGAGCTACAAATAAAACGCATTTAGAAATGGTCACTAACATTAACGTGAGTGGGGCAGGAGCATTAATCTTACTTAGGTACTAATTGTATATACCTATAGATACTTTTGTATTTGTTAATAAAAAAAAGAGCCTAAGATAGGGTAAATATGGCACCAAGAATATATAATAAGTTACCATATAATATAATGCAAGAAAGTAATATTAATATTTTTAAACAAAAATTATTCGAGTGGTTGACAAAAAAATCCTATTATAGCGTCCAAGACTATTTAAATGAGAGGTAATTAAAAAGATATTGTGTTGTATTGTTTAAATAAAATAAAAGATTTATAAGGCACCAAATTAAATATTATAATATAGAGATAGGTTAAGTAATTTTATATTGCGATGCTATGAAAGGCCAGCTAAGTAATAAGTTCTCAGCTATATTGAATAAGACCTATGTATTACACTTAGTTCGCAATAAAAATGATTTGATTTGATTTGATTTGAGGAACTAAATTTAAATTTTAACTTATATGTATGACCTTCAAAAGTCGTTCTCCAGTGGAACTTATATTGAATAAAAACTTTTGAATTTAAATTTACGACTCGCACACGATTTTTGCAATAAATTACACTATTTACCTATTGATGTTAGGCTTGATTTTTTAATCAACAGATAAAAGTTGTACGTAGGATAAAATACAACTTGAAAAAATTAAACATTTACAAAGATAAAAATGGAGTATATCTATATTTATAATCTAGCTTCGTCCTCGTGGAAAGTTTTTTAACTAATCCACGGGAACTCTTTAATTTTTCGGGATCAAAAGTATCCTATATGTTGACCAGGGACATAAGCTACCACCGTACAAAATTTCATTTAAATCGGTCCAGTTGTTTCGGAGATTAGCCCGAACAAACAGACAGACAAACAGAGAAACAAAAAATTTGAAAAAAATCTGAATTAGTTCTATTTCACTTCTTACATCCCCCTGACTTGCTTTTTAGCATTTTTTTCATTGTATAAAAATTTTCGATCTCTACAGTTTTATTATATATATATGTTTATAAAACAAAGAGTTACGCAAGTACTTAACAGTTGAATTGTTTCACTTTTAAATTCAGTCAGGTTATAATTTATTCGATTGGTAGCTTTTATCTAATGATTGAAAAGTCGTCCCTAAATCAAACGACAATCTAAACAAACAATTAACGTCAGGACATAACATAAATTTTGTTCCAAAATTTATCTTTTAAGAAAAACAGGTTAAAAGTAGGTATACAAATGTAGCTATACCTGTTATGTGTTTTGTGCTCCGACTTTTTTCTTAATATTAATTCGATATACTGAATATGAGAATCACGCATTACCGACAACTTCAAGTCAGTACTTCTTGAACCTGCTAGGTAGGTATTACTACAAAAACGTCTATCTGAATATTAGGTATGCTAAATACTCTCTAACATAATATTATTCTAATTAGTTAATTCGTTTTAACGTGTTTGACATGTTTGGCGAACACAATTAGCTTAACAGTCTTCTAATATATTTTCTAACCTATTTATAAAAGGTAGCAGGAGCGCACAGATTCGTGTATGTCATGCCGGGAGTAAATATGTAGGTATACATAACAGTTGTCTATTGTTTGCCCCAAAAATATAAGCAATCATACTCATGCCCGAATTGTTTGTTTACCATAAAAGTTATGTGACATTCTCTTGTTTGCCCGTACATTAGATTCCATAATGACACGAGTGCCATACGTATTGTTATCCATTTTATTAATTGCAATAATATTATTTAACAGGCTATTTCAATGCCATACTGCCTTTGTCCTAAAATGCAATTGACTTTCCAGCACTTCGCCGGCCGCTGCCGCGGCACGCTCGCTTCGCTCGCTCGGCTCGTGGGTTGTTTTTCATGTTCTAACCTTTTTTTTTTTTTTGTTTTGAGGCGAGGGAAAATCCTTAACCGATTTACGCACAAACTGGGTCATTGCTAGGGGAACGACACGCGTCGGTCGGGGATATAATAGTGTGGAAGACTCCGAGCGTTGCTGCACGGGCGAGCAACCCCAATACCCACTAAAAACCCCCTCCTCCCTGACGACCCTGCGCTTTGTTTGTGTTGGAAAGGCTGAGATTTAGAACATAGTTACGCCCAGCCGATCCAGCGCAATAAAGTGCCTGGAGTGTGCCCTGGGAGAACACACCCCACTTCGTTGTGCGGGGGTAGAAGGTCCTTTGCTCTCCTAGCAAGCTAAAGGCCCCCCGCGGTTTACCGCGAGGGGCCTTCATGTTCTAACCTAACCTGACCTAAGCAAACCTAAACCTATTGATCGTTTAGTTTAAACCGATTTTATGATTTTTTCTAGAAGCAATTTCGATAGCAAATGATAATTAAGCCTTACAAAGATGATTGTTATCATCTTTGTAAGGCTTAATTATCATAATGATGTTATTGAAATTGACTTTATGGGAAACAAAGTTTCTAGCGCGTGACTAATATAGTAAACAATGAGTATGACATATAAAATTATGAGAGACAATATTATGTCTGTTGATCATTATAGCAGAAGGAATTATGGTAAATGAAATTCTGGCAGGTGGGTGTAGCCGACTCATAATATCAGAGACCTAATGTCCCACTGCTGGGTTGGGGCTTCCCATTAGGTTAAGGAGGGGGGAAGTACAGTATACCCGCCACGCTAGTTTAAGACCGATTAGCAAGTTTAACACATCAATCATCTAGATGTGTTTTGAAACGCGAGTTTACCTACCTATATGTTTATAGCATTTACTAGTTACCTTGTAGGTATGTATGAATTTTTGTTTCATAGTAGGTACTGTAAACAGCTTCGCAATACCAAGATGTTGAAATAGCAGAATTGGGACCCTGGTCTATACCTCGGGCAACGCATTAGACCAGTGTTTTGAGCATGTTTCCAACTGACTGTTCGAGTTGGTTCCGGGGTGGTTTAGATTCACAATTAGACCCGGTAGGTGGCGCTGGCATCGGGTTCTAGATTCTTATTTTTCAGGGCAGAACAACGGCTGCCGAGACCGCTAGTATATATATATATATATATAAACTATTATCTAGGTATATTATTATTTATCATCCGCCATATTGGGCGTGGGTCAGACGGGCTCTGGGCGCCAGTCTTTGCAAATGTTTTTTTTGTCGTAGATTTATCCTAAGATAACATTGCATTTAAGTGAAAGTTAAACTTTCGTAATTTTTTTGTCGTTGTCTTTATAGAAACGTGTGTTAAGTATTGTTGATATTTTTAGGGTTACGTTGCAAAAAGGCAGATATGAAATCCTGGTAAATTTACATTATACAAGTTGTAACACTCTGTCCAACCATTTATTTTAACTAGTGGTCGCCCGTGCTCGAAATTCGACCATAATAATTAATGTCAAAGACTATATATACCTACTTCTATAATCACAGACTTCGCCAAGGCTTCACTGTTAATTTGACTTGAACAATAAACAAAAAAGTATATATGTGTGTGTCAAAAACATGGTAGTGTGTGTAATGTTTTTTTTTATTGATTTAATATATTTTATATGCTCTTCTCTATATAAACTATAAGTGTGCGAAATTTCATACTCCTCCGTCCAAAGGTGTACAAAGTTTTTGCTTTTATAGATACTGAAGTTAGCACGCTTATCAAGTTGAGCATTTTTAACAATATAAATTTCATATAGGTAGATTATTGTTTCAGATGACGTAACAGAGAGGTTCTGTGTATCATTGTACAGAATATATAAACTATCGTTATCATAAGTAAAGGAGACGAATACGCAATTATTCATTCATGGGCCCAGATTGTAAAAGATGAGAGTGATTTTAAAATTTATTTTTATTGTGTTGCTATTTTTTGTAATTATAGTGGGTTTACTTATTTTTAAAGATGATTTTGAATTAATCGTGTGGTGTAAGTATTTATTTATATATATATATATATATATATATATATATATATATATATATTATATTTTCATTTTTAAATCATTAAACGACGGTAGAAATAGAAAAATCGTAAAATTGACTTAAGCTTCAACTATGACCTTAAATAACTTAGAAACCGTTAGAGTTAGCAAAAAATCATAAGAAACCTTTTTTGTAGAGCGTTAAATTTTCTACAAGAATTATTGTTTGTCGACATGATCTGTTCATCCGTTCATGACGTAAAAAATTCCAAAGTAATAACAGATTTTTTCCCCTGTTATTTCCATTTAAAAGTTTGGTTATCGGGGGGGCCGGGTTAAAATTAAAATTAAGAGCTATAACTTGGCATGAATTTTTTTTAATAGATTTAGAACCGATTTAGGACTATCGTGAAAAAAAATTCGGACAAACCCTAAATAAGGACCACCCTAATATATATATAGATAAAATATTGGTCCCACATCACTGTCACTTTCCGGGAACGTTCCCAAAAGGCTGGCGACGTTATCACGTTGAATAGCCATGCTTAATCTTTGAGCAAAATAGTTTGTATATTATAAGGTGACTGTTGAAATTCATTCATAAATCAATTATGGCAATCGTTAACCATTTGTGACCTTTTTAGGATTTCTCGTTTTATACCTTTTTAAGATTTCTCTTTTTACAGATAGAGTTTAACAGAAAAATATAAGGCTTTTTTTAAGCCATATCTGAATTCATTACAATTCTTTGTCCCAGAAATAATAATAATAATCGGCAGACAAACACACATATTGTATATCCCTAAATTAAACAAGTCACGCTTGTGTTACGGATAATATACAACGGACTACTCTGGGGCCGATTCCAGTCACCCAGACCATAGTAAATAATGGAGAAAATACGTTTTCCCAAATTTACTATACCAGGAATCGAACCCGGAGCCTTTGCATTGCAGTGAGGCAGGCCGGCAATGGCTTAGCCCGCTCAGCCACAGAGATCGTCGAAATCTCCGTCTCCTTTAGTCACAAAGGCTAGAAATACTTACTAACAAAACTATAGCCTTAGCTTAAGATGGTGGTAATGTTCACAAGATCATCACAAAATACAGGAAACTTAAATCACTTTCATATTACCATTCAAACGATAAGATTAAGCCAATGAATATAAAAAAACTAAGTTAACAAAAGGTTTTGTTGGTGACAATTGTGCCATTATGTCTATTTCTCGATGTTTGTTTAGAGATAAGAGGACGAATGAAGATTCCGGAAAATCCCTTTAAAGGGCCCCGACCGGCGCATGCCGATTTTCAAAAGATTTTTTAGTCCTGAAGTTAGCTACTTTAATCTATTACTACTATCTATTGCAAGCGTGAGCGCTTTTTCAAATCTTGATATACATATTATTGGCGTCCTAAAATATATGGCAGCTTATATATTTATAGGAGATGTCATGAAACTATAGTTGTAGTAATTACTCATACCTATTATATCCGTGCAGGAACGGAGAAAGAATACAATTTCCTGCGGCCTGGCGGCCTGTCGTAAGAGGCGACTTAACAACCCACAGCCAGGTGGTAGGGCATTTGCCCGACTGGATGGCTACCACCCCTGGTCTAAAGTATGTCGCCATAACAACCTTGAGTTGTGTTCCGGCATTAGTGACCATGTTCTAGTTTCCCTTAAGAGAGCAGCAGCGCATTTGTAGTAACTTTGGTGTTGCAAATGTCCATAGGCGATGTGTGTGGGCCGTCTGCCGGTCTGCTGATCTCCTGCAATAAAAAAAAAACCTATAATCCCACTATCCTACCAATATTATAAACGCGAAAGTATATATATGGATGGATGTTTGTTACACTTTCACGCAAAAACTTCTGAATGGATTTTGATGAAACTTTACAATAATATATTTAGTTTACACATCAGAATAACACATAGGCTATAATTTATAAAGATATAGAGTGAATTATCTAAAATATAACGATCTACCATAACCACGCGGGTGAGACCGCGAGGCGCAGCAAGTAATGCCATAATTTAATGGATGATATGAAACTAGTATACGTTGTTATAACTTTCATGATGTATGAATCAAATGCATACCGAAATCTGGCAAACCTGCTATTGAGACGATAGTGTATGGCGATTTTGACGAGATAGTAATAGCAGAATCGGGCTCCAGGGGTGGTAGCCATCCAGAGGGGCAAATGCCATACAACCTGGCCATTGGTTGTTTTCTCACCTGTTAGCAAAGGCCGCCCGCCGCAGGAATAGGGATAGGGACGCGGACACAATGACATGCACAATGCATACAATAAATTCTAATATTTATCATGTGCCAGGTGGTAGGGCATTTGCCCGACTGGATGGATACCACCCCCGGTCTAAAGTATGTCGCCATAACAACCTTGAGTTGTGTTCCGGTATTTGTGACAAGGTTCCAGTCTCCCTTAAGAGAGCAGCAGCGCATTTGTAGTAACTTTGGTGGTGCAAATGTCCATAGGCGATGGTAACCGCTTTCCATCAAGTGGGCTGTTTGCCTGCCTGCTGATCTCCTGCAATAAAAAAAATGTTATATCTAATATTTTAC
The DNA here is from genome assembly GCA_019925095.2 of Dendrolimus kikuchii. Lineage (NCBI taxonomy): Eukaryota > Metazoa > Arthropoda > Insecta > Lepidoptera > Lasiocampidae > Dendrolimus > Dendrolimus kikuchii. The sequence continues at coordinate 12,095,957 of CM034410.1, read as the reverse complement.
GGTGCTGAGGCCGAAGATACATGATTATTCTTAGTTTCCGTCTTAGTCACTAACATATTTATGCTGTTGTTGTTCGTTGTTGTTGTTGTTGTTCGTGCCTACCCCGCAAGGGAACTGGCGTGAAGTTATGTATGTATGTATATTTATGCTGTACTACATCTAAAATTTTTGTTATGTTACCTACCTGTTTTTTACTGAAAATAAAGTTATTATTATTATATTGTATGTCTTGAAAGACCACGGGCCATAAAAATTGCCCGGACTATTGGAGGGCTTGCCCTTTCACAAATTTAATGTAAATGTGGCGTGACACTGACCGGCGATTATCCCCGTCTACGCCATACACTAATGCATCAAGAACAAGCCCCGGCCAGTGTAGGACTATTGTGGGAAATGAGAACAGAAAGTACCGGGCTATTGGGGTGAACTGCTAGTGGTAATAGGGGTCTGTGAATATGAAGCGTCTGCCCGTCGCAATGTTTGGGGAACATGGAAAAATAGGCAGATGGTGACTCGCTACTCCCTGCATGGGCCCCAAAAATTGCCATAGAAGACAGGGGCAACATGGGTGTGAGTGGCTAAGGGGTGTAAAGAGGTGGACTGCAGGTTCACCGAAGCTACTTTTGTCATGATGCCATTTGTCACTTCCACCCCTGGAGCTTGAGTAGCTCTAGCGATCTTCACTCCGTGCCGGCTGGCTAAGGCAAGCACGGAGTGTCACTAATTACCTAAGGCTTCGCCACAAAGCCCCCCTGCGGGTTTATTATTATTATTGTTATATGAAAGAACAGGCGTCAAATAACATATTGTCATCAAACTTTAAAAATTCCGAGACAGAAATTATTTTAATTAATTTTCAAACAATAATTAATGCCTTATTTGCCTCCTTTTACCTGTGCTTACTAATGACGTCATAAGTAAGCCCTCTTGTACAAAATATATGAGGTTGCGACGTTTTGTAAGTTAATTAAAAGTATCTCAGTTGATTTTACTGATATATTACATGATGTCTCTCAAGACCACGGGCCATGAAAACGGCCTGGACTTTTGGAGGGCATAGAGGGACCATAGGAAGGCCAATACGTAGAGGCTCGTTGACAAATTTAATGTAAATGTGGCGTGACACTGACCGGCGATTATCCCTGTCTAAACCATATACTAATGCACCCAAGGACAAGCTTGATGAACATACAAAGATTTTGTTTTTTTAAGTTGTTTGTCCCACCAATGACGTTACACTGCGAAATATATCATGTAGCAACCAAAACCTCTCCTATTTATTAATCTCGTCTTCTTAGCCCCCACCAAAGCCCTGGTCAGTAGGACTATTGTAGGAAATGAGAACAAAAGGTACTGGGCTATTGAGATAAACTTCTAGTGGAACTAGGAATCTAAGGCTATGGGGACTATGGCTGAGATATTATTATTATTTTTTTTCAAATTACATATAATCGAAAACAATGCAAGAAAACTTAACTTATTTGTATTGTATTCTACTCATAGTCCCTCAAGACTATAAGTAGAATACTGAGCCCAGAGCACCGTCTTCTATGGATAAGGTGCCCAGAAGGCCGGCTACGTTTCCTCGCTGGATCGCCATACTGATCCGTTGGCCGAGATATTATTATTATTCTGTCTCCCTATTATTATTTTACTTCGTTCGACGAATGAACGCATATTAACCGCCACCCATAACGTTTTAACGTAAGGTGGCAACACACCTTTATGACTTTTTGCAAAAAAAAAAACACCACAATATTAAAGTTATAAAATATCGCACACGAGTTATTCGTGTGAAACCACCATTAAATTGGATTTTGGTTCATAATTTATACGCTTGACGGGGTAAAGGGATCGATTTTGGTTATTTCAATTTATTTATATATTTATTTAAGGGCCGTGTTCAATCACCAGATACAAGTTATTCTATAGAACAAAACACAACATGGGAAAATTAAAGATGACAATTGCATGAATGCTAATAAAACTAACAAACGGTGAATTTCGTGGATTTTGTAAAAACACAAATAAAATGACTACAAAATAAATGACATTACCTACATTTCGGAACTCACTTAGAAAGTACAATCTGTTTTTAAATAAATATGACTAATATATTAAACATTCACTTATTTTTATCTATTGTTATTATAAAATGCTTGTCATATATAATGTTAATAAATATATTGATTTAGATTATTTCGAATATATTGGTATTTTATAATGTGTTAGGATCTATGTATGTATTAAATAAATTAGTACATACGTACATAACTTCACGCCAGTTCCCTTGCGGGGTAGGCACGAACAACAGAGCGCCATTCAGGCTTATTCTTACGCACCTCACCTCACCTCATATAAATTAGTGTTAGTACGTATATTTAAATTGTAGAGTCCTATCTTTTTTCTGCTCCAACTACATCGCCAGATTAGTTAAGAATTTCTTTTAAGCTAGGTTGCCTAGAAGAGGTTGCTTTTAGCGATAAGGCCGCCTGTTTTTTTTGTCAAGAAGTATTGTAATCATGCATTTTGTTTTTGCATTTGTTTATTTAGGTGAGCAATAAAGTGTTATCTATCTATCTATCTATCTATGACTGTTCGGCCTGGCCAACCTGTGATTGTTGAGGGTGACAGTGACGCTGAACATACTGCCAACTATATATAACTTATGTATATATGTTTTATCTATTATACGTGCAGGAACGGAGAAAGAATACATTTTTCTGCGGCCGGGCGGCCTGTCGTAAGAGGCGACAACACAACTACTATACACAAAACAAAACAGCTACCACCCCTGGTCTAGGGTATACCGTCATAACAACCTTGGGTTGTGTTCCGGCAATAGTGGCCAGGTTCCAGTCTCCCTTTAGAGAGTAGCAGCGCATTTGTAGCACCTTTGGTGTTGCGAATGTCCATAGGCGATGGTAATCGCTTTCCACCAGTAGACCATCTGCCTGTCTGCTGAACTTATGCAATAAAAAAATATTTGAATATGTCTGAATGTCAACATGTATGTATGTATAACTTTTTATAATTGTAATTAATAATGTAATTTTGTATAACGTATAATGTAATATGTATTATGAGTACGCGACATGTTTTCCTGAAACAAAACTTTAAAAAAAGAGGTCAGTTGAATTGCTTCACTTTTGAATTTATATATTGAATTCAGGTTATAATTTATTCGATTGAAAGCTTTTATCTGATGATTGAAAAATCGGCTCTTAGTTATGTGAAAAGTATATATTTTGACAACCAATATTGATAGTGTAGTAAATGTAGTCGTTAGCCACTTAGCTTGTTATATCTACCAGGAAAGTAAACTTCCGGTTATCTACCTCAGTCTGTATGTTACTGGCATTGACTTTAGAGTTATCTGGACGTTATCTTAACTAAAGAAGATTATTATCAAATCAAATCATCATTTATTTCATAAAACATGACACATAAAAGAAGATAGTAAGAACAATGAATAATATTACATTATTTTGATTGATTGATTCAATTTGGTTGATCCTTCAATATGGGTATTTAGTTCAATATTCATTACTTTTGAACTCACTTATGTATCACGCGTCTGCTCCTGACGCCGCCCCGACGGCGTCTGATGCGCAAGAGTGGCTAAACCGATTATCTCCCGCATAATGAGGGTATTGTTCAAATATATTTACTCATGTACCAAAATGCAGCATTTCAAATGTTATTTTTAATAGTTTTTGACAGGTCTTGGATAAACATTTGGTTTCTGTTGTATTTTTTTTTTTGCAAAGGCGCCAGTAACAGATTAAAAATATAAATCGGCAAAGTGCTTCCCAGTAGGTACATGCACAGGAGTAGTGTAATAATTTGATTTCATTGTCTTTGTCACTTGATATTGCTTTTATCATTTTACAGAAACCTAAAAAGGCATTTGATAGACAATTGTCCATAGCTCAAAAATTATTCAGTGGATTTTGTTCAACCAATTTTAATCGAAATTATTTTATAATTGTCCATCCCAATCTTTTGAAACAGATCAAAAGTCAGAGGATAGATGGTTATTTTTTGTGACTATGTAAGCGAACTCCATATTATCTATTGAATAATACGCTCTTAGCCGTTTTAAATTGTATTATAATAATTATCTTTTTGAAATTACGTAAAAAAAACAAAATTAAGGCTTCTTAACCGCATTTCGCAAAAAGAACTTGCTATACCTTTTTACGTTATTTCTTTTTTATTCCGATCACCAGCGGCCTGCGTTCCGCTTGATTAGACTCCTGACATTGCCAGACCTGACATCATGCAGCGTGCGACCACACATCCTGACCGGTATTAAAACTACCGATTAGTTTAAAATGTCTTTTTCACGAATTAAAGCTCGGTTCAAGATTTTTTAGCGTTAGCAGGATGTTCACCTTCATTTCCTGGAACTGCCATTTTTTTAACGAAGGGGAATCTGATTAAGGACAAGCCACCGCGGAGAAAACGCGGTGGGGAGTGCGGGATTCGCCACGTTGGGGTGGCACTAGCACCGCAACAAGAAATGCTATTGAAGGATCTAAGACCTTTCAGTATTTTACCTTGCTTCTCAAAAGTTCTGGAAAAATTAGTCAGTACGTAGTTAATTGAATTTTTAGAAAACTATCTTATTCTACCAGAGTTTCAGTCGGGATTTAGGAAAAAACGTAGTACTACTACAGCCTTACTAGATGTCATCGACAACATTCTTTGCGCTTAAGATGACGGATTGTGCACGATACTTATCCTGCTTGATTTTTCAAGAGCTTTAGACTTCATAAACTCAGAAATAAGTAAATCAAGTTGTTATGGCTTTGACAAAGAGACTGTTCGGTGGTTTTACAGTTATTTAAGTAGTCGCTGCCAATGTGTCAAGTTAAATCGAAACGATGGACCATCTCTAACATTTATAGAAATGCCTGTTACTAGGGGAGTTCCGCAAGGTTCAATTTTGGGACCTATCGTATTTATTTTGTATTCTGTCGATATAGTAGCACGAAATAAATACTTTACATATCTACCTTGATGATACGCAGATTTATATTTCATGTAAACCATCCGTTATGAATGTCAAAGAAGCAAGTGAGGTGTGTAAGAATGGGACTAAATGGCGCTCTGTTGTTCGTGCTTACCCCGCAAGGGAACTGGCGTGAAGTTATGTATGTATGTATGTATGTAAACCATCCGATATCGATTCAGCTACAGTTAAGCTTAATGATAATTTGACTAACATATCTAATTGGTCCAAGAATAATTCATTATTATTAAACCCTACAAAAACGAAAATTATGATATTCAGCAGTAAATCTCAACTTATAAAACTAAATCCCCCAGTGACAGTTTCGCTCATGGAAAAACCAATTGAAGGAGTTTACGAGCCTCGAAACTTGGGTTTACACTTTAATTGTGTGTGACTTAAGGTTTCAAAGACAAGTGACCAGTTCTGTTCAAAATTGTTTTTATAAACTTAAAGTTCTGTATAAAATGCGCCCATACCTAAACGAGGGTCGGTGTATTCAGTGAGCAGAATCCATAATACTATTGCGTTTCAATTATTCCGGCATTGTTTTTGGCCCTCGTTTTCTATCTAGTATCAAGAGACTAATTCAGCGTGTTCAAAATGCTGCTGCCAGATTCTGCCTCAATATTACATCGAGAGGTCATGTAACACCATATGTTAATAAACATTCAATATTAAAATTGCTTTCGTATCTGTACGACAAATTAAATTGGATGTCAAGTCGCAGGTCGATCGGGACAAGGAAGTGTGCAGTACAGCACTCGATGCAGCGGCACTCCTCAGCCTCTTTCAAAGGTAGCTTTAAATATGCTGCTTTAAAATGTTGGAACAACATTCCCCATCTAATAAGGAACCTGCAGTCAGTTCAAGGGTAGTAGTGTGTATCTTAGTTCAAGGGTAGTTAGGGTCAAATTCAAGAAGAACCAACCACTTGACCACCAAAAATCACAGGCGGACCAAAGATACGACACCAGCTTATCATAATTCTGGTATTGTTTTAAGGCTGTTTTTTATTTATTTACTTTGTTTATCAAATAATCTGTTGTGTAGATATCGTTACATATATTATACTAGAGTTTACCCCGTTTATATATATGCGAGTATGTCCTCTCTATCCCTCGTGGGGCGGCTAAGTGTTTCGCCCCACGGGAGGAGAGATGAGCGCGAGCAGAACACTCCTTGAGTTACCACGCTTGACTACGCGCGTGCTCTCTATAACGTTTTGGTATTATAACCCAGCTGTACAATTTTTAAGTCTTAGTACCTGAAGTTGTTTTATGTATTTTGATGCATTTAATTGTCTTGCTTTTTGGTCTTTGCCTGTATGGACCGTTCTTATATGTTACTGACCGTTCATTTCTCTTACTACCTAAGTGTTAAAATTTTGCATAAGCTCCCTTATAAGTTTTTTTTTTGTATTGTAGTATAGGTCCGCGTTTGATCACAATCTTGCTCTATGTGGGGCGAAGATATGGTCTAGGATGGAGCACGCTTGCCTAGAAGGTACCTATTCACACGGGACTTGAAGACACCCAGGTTATATGTATCCGGAAAGACAGTCTCCGGCAATGAGTTCCACTCCTTTGCGGTGCGTATGTTGAAGCTAGATGCAAAGCGCTTCGTTCTAATAGGTGGAATATTCACAATATATCAATGATGATGATGATGGAAGGGAGATGGCGGGATTAGATCCTAGAGCTCAGCTGCACACTCTCCAAAGTGAATCCGATAGAAAACCGATAAGCAGGCAACCCTGCGTCGATGTTCGAGACTTTGCGTTATGTCATCGAAAAGCTGGTCGTTGCCAACCAGCCTCCTGGCTCTCCGCTCAATCGACTCTAGTGCTTCGAGTTGATATTTGGCTGAGCCATCCCAAAGGTGAGAGCAGTACTCCATACATGCTCGTACTTGTGTTTGAACAAGTAATGTCAAAATTCAACCGAGGATAAGAAAGGCAATGAGTAGTAAGATATAGAAACTGGCCAATATTTCGTTTGCCAAAACATGTGAAGATTGTCTCAAAATATGGTATTGTTCCCATTAACTAAATAAATAGTTTTCAAATGGCATATAGTTGAAATTCAACCTATTTGCTGTCTTCTAAAATGTCTTGGGAATCACTTGCACCACACGAATCACATAATTCATAATAAAACTACGTTTTAACGGTTTTAAACGCGGTAATTTTATTCGATTTTGGTTTTTTCCGACGTTTCGGCCACTTTTCAGTGGCCGTGATCACAGAAGACAAAGATGTCAAGTGTCAACGAGTGTTGTTAAAGTTTTATTTAGCCTACCGCTAAAAAGTGGCCGTAGCGTCGAAAAATACCAAAATAAAATAAAATGACAGCGCTTAAAACCGTTAAAACGTAGTTTTATTATGCATACAAGTCGCGAAAACTTAAGAAAATATCATATAATTCATGTTAAATATAGCAGATATTTAAGCAAAGACCTTTTAAATTACCCAAAAAAATTGAAAGTACTTCTAAGTAGCAATTGACGCAAGTCTTTGGCGCCAGTAACAATGCAAACTGGCTGGAACTCTCTTGACATTACGCAGAGCTATTACAAATTATCACGTTCGAACAATTTTGAATGTAGACATAAAATATCGAGTGTCGCGTGTCTATAAGCACTCTGCAGACACTTTCGCGGAATTAGTTTTATTTGCTTCATTACTTTTGGATACAGTAAGTTTTTGTGTAGTTTAAAACGTATGTAGGTTATGTGAATATTAAACAAATCTTATCTTATACTAATATATAAAGCTGAAGAGTTTGTTTGTTTGCTTGAACGCGCTAATCTCGGGAACTGCTGGTCTGATTTGAAAAATTATTTTAGTGTTAGGTAGCCCATTTATCGAGGAAGGCTATAAGCTATATATCATCATGCTAAGACCAATAGGAGCAGAGCACCAATGAAGAATGTTTCAAAATCGGGGGTTTTTTTAACTTACTTTTTTTAATTATTCCACGCGGAAGAAGTCGCGGACAGAAGTTAGAGTATAATATAGAAGAAGTATGCTGGAGTCTGTCAATTCATAACACAGTTAGGTTTTAACACGTATTACAATAAATTCTAACATTATTTACATATTAAAAAATGGACTTTAATATATAATTTTTTTTTTCAACTTATGACACAATTAGGTTTTGACACATATTACATATTTTTCGTGTAGGAACGGAAAAGAATACAATTTCCTGCGGCCGGGCGGCCTGTCGTAAGAGGCGATAAAACAACCCTCAGCCAGATGGTAGGGTATTTGCGCGTCTGGATGGCTACCACCCCTAATCTAGAGTATGCCGCCATAACAACCTTGAGTTGTGTTCCGGCATTAGTGGCCAGTTTCTAGTCTCCCTTCAGAGAGTGGCAGCACATTGGTAGCACCTTTGTTGTTATAAATGTCCATAGACGATGATAACCGCCTTCCAAAATGTGGGCCGTATACCTGTCTGCTGATCTCTTGCAATAATAAAATAATTTTGAAGAGTTCAGAAGATATATCTTCATAGATAAGTTTTAATTATGTAATAAAATATAATGTCCAATAATGCCAAGCAAATTAAGTGAAGAGACAAGCACAGCTAGTATATTATTATAAAAAGTAATAATAAACTGAGCATCATTGTACAAATAAAAACAATTTGGTAGCAACCCCCATAATGATGTACAATGAACAACAAAAGGCATATTGGCCGCGTTAGAGGATGTTCATTTGATTCGGTAACACGATATTTTATTACGAGGGGTATTGTTTAAACAATTGCGTAAGTGATTGTACGGCCCTTTGGGGGTACGCACCTTGCTGGGATGGTGTTGTGTCGAAGGGAGCCACAGCGTAGAATATTTTAAATGTTTGGTAAAATGGTGGAGTTGTCTGAAAGAAAGAGATCGCTTTTTAGCGATTAGAACGCCCTTTGTACATAACTAGATATAATTTTAACCTTTAAGTTCATTTTTGTATTAGTGTCTAATTAAATGGTAATCTATCTATCAATCTGTCTAAAATTATAAATAGCTTTAATTAAATATTTAGCTTTAATTAAAAATTCAAAAATGTTGACACCTGGCTGTTGACGGTTCAATAACCAGCTAAAAACCAGTAAATATCTATTCGGCTAATGGTTGAATGACTCGCTAACTGTTAGCCGACGGCTTAGGGCTTAGCTGACAGTCTGCCGCAACTTATCAGTGGACTGTTTTCGGTTTTATTCGACAAACATTAGCCAATTGCAGTGTTGATGGACAACATAACCGTGGGTGGCTATTTTGTGACTAACCGCGATCTAGCTCGTTTTTAAAATAGCTACATATTCTACATGGTCTCTGTGCTTGAGTGAACAAAGTCTCTGCCGGTCTACTTCACTGCAGCGCAGAGGCTCCAGGTTCGATTCCTGACATGATAAATTACGATCTTTTCGTTATTTACTATGGCCTGACTTATGTTTTTCTAATGCTAGAGCATCACCTTGGTTAATGTAAAAGTTATTGACAATAGCTATATGTGTCTTAAAAATAACGTCGTTAACGAATAGCTATATTAGTTTATACACATACGTTATCTGTCAATTTTTAATGTTATTAAATATCTAAAAAAATATTCGTGCAGGGGCGGAGAAAGAATACGATTTCCTGCGTCCGGGCGGCCTGTCGTAAGAGATGACAACCTTGAGTTGTGTTCCGGCATTAGTGGCCACGTTCCAGTCTCCCTTTAGACAACTGCAGAACATTGGTAGCACCTTTGGTTACAAATGACTATAGGCGATGGTAACCGCTATCCATCAGGTGGGTCGTCTGCCTGTCTGCTGAACTCATGCATTAACAACAACAATATCGCATATTAAATTACGCGTTAACCCATTGCTACATCTTCGTGAAATGGTCTATAACTATAACATTATCTCAGATGAAGCAATAAGGCCAAAGAATTAATCACTTTAAAAATATATTCTCTCTAAGTTATATTCTGTCTCTGTACTATATAACATCATTCCCCGTCGAGACTATTGAACGAGTGCGGGCATACGTTCCGCGTTACCCCCCAGGGGAGGGGGGTTTGTGAGATCATATTACAAGTATAGAGCTCCTGAGCGATATGCTCGCCTGGTGTCAGTTCTGGTTTGCATCATTTGGATGGACTGCAAAAGGCGGAAAGTCTTATGCTGTAAATTTAACTCTCTTTTTAACTTCTTAAGAAAGAAAATAATTTTATTTAGGATAACTAAACTAATATAAAACCAAGGGCCGATTTTTCAATAATCACATAATGAAAGAAAGACTTTATCTGAATTAATAGCGACGTAATTACATTCCTTATTATTATACACAGAGCAAGCAAGGTAGGTTTGCACTCAGCATATTGCTGTGCCGGAATTATATCCGACACAACGCTGATTTTCAGTGCAAACCTTCCTTTTGGTGTAAGACTAGAACGACCTAATTTTGTTAAACTAATTCTACTTGTGTAATATTTAATTATATAGTAGATCAAATCAATATTTTTTTTATGGCCGGAGATCAGCAGACAGGCAGACGGCCCACTCGATGGAAAGCAGTTACCATCGCCTATGGACATTTGCAACAGAACGTTGTTACAAATGCGCTGCTGCTCTCTTAAGAAAAACTGGAACCTGGACACTAATGCCGGAACACAACTCAAGGTTGTTATAGCGACATAATTTAGACCGGGGGTGGTAGCCATCCAGTCGGGCAAATGCTCTACCACCTGGCTGTGGGTTGTTAAGTCGCCTCTTACGACAGGCCGCCGAGCCGCAGGAAATTGTATTCTTTCTCCGTGCCTGCACGGATAAATTCAAATAAAACCAACAATAAAATACTTTGTTACTTTAAAATTAGAATAAATACATAACCATATAATTACTTAAATCTATTAGCACATCCCTGTAATAAAAGTTATCAGTCGAATCAATTATAACCTGAGCGAATTCAAAAGTGAATCCTTTCAACTGTTTTATTCATGTAACTAACATTTTGAATTTTTCAGGTTGTAGGTACTTTATTACTATGAATTAAAAAAAATAGCCGGCCCCAACTGGTATCAAATAGCCCAGGACAGAGACAGATGGGTCTTTGGAGGAAGGCATTACCCAATCTGGGATTCTTACGTAATTCATCCAACTAACAAACTAACAACAATAATACTAATAATTAATTTAAAATTACTAACCAATTAACATACTAAGAATACCTACTGTAAAAAGTAAGAATTAAAAGGGTTTTTATTTTAATTTTATTTTATTCATTGTATGTCTTTCAAGACCACGGGCCATAAAAATGGCCCGGACATTTGGAGGGCTTGTGTGGGGCCATGGGGAGGCCAACACGTAGCGGCCCCTTGACAAATTTATTGTAAATGTGGCGTGATACTGACCGGCGATTATCCCTGTCTACACCATATAATAATGCAACCAAGGACAAGCCCCGGCCAGTGTAGGACTATTGTGGGAAATGAAGACAAAAAGTACCGGGCTATTGGGATGAACTGCTAGTGGTACTGGGGGTCTGGGAATATGGAGACTATGGCGTCTGCCCGTCGCAATGTTCAGGGAACATGGAAAAATGGGCAGACGGTGACTCGCCACTTCCTGCATGGGCCCCAAAAAATGCCATAGAAGGCAGGGGCAACAAGGGTGTGAGTGGCTAAGGGGTGTAGAGAGGTGGGCTGCAGGTTTACCGAAGCTACTTCTGACGTGATGCCATTTATCACTTCCACCCCTGGAGCTTGAGTCTTAGCTCTAGCGATCTCCACTCAGTGCCGGCCGGTTAAGGCAAGCACGGAGGCGGGGGCCTTGCCTTGGCCCCCGGAGTCAGGTACGAGGTGTCGCTACGCACCTAAGGCTTCTAATTTTATTTATTATTACTATGAATAAATTTTATTTGGTGATTAAAAAATACGCCCTGTGTTATAAATATGAACTAAAAGAACAGAACTTGTCCTAAAAGGGGCATCAGTCTCACCATAATGTTGGTCTGTCGACCGGTGCTGTTCCTTCGCTGGGGCCATAAGGATCGTCTCGGCAAACATTACACCACTACATAGCATATAACAACAAACGAATATAAAATATGTGCATATAAAATAGGTATTAATGTAAAAACTAATCTATATAAATAAAAATGAACAGTAGAAATGTATGTAGGCGCATAACTCACGAACGACTTTGATGAAAAATTTTGTGTGTTTGAGTGGGTCCCCGGATGGTTTAGATTCACAATTCGAACCGGTAGGTGGCGCTTGGATCGGATCTTATATTTTTATTTTTTCAGGGCTGGACAACGCCTGCCGGGACCTCTAGTTATGAACTTTTCAAAAACTAAATATATATATATATACATACATACATAACTTCACGCCAGTTCCCTTACGGGGTAGGTACGAACAACACAGCGCCATTCAGGCTTATTCTTACATACCTCACTTGCTTCTTTGACATTCATAACTTTTGTCATGGACGCTCGTCTGTTCTTAAGGCTCCTGACATCACCTTTTGTTAGTACACGATCAATTTGATCATGGAAGGTGTGTCGTGCCTTTCCACGACTTCTGCATCCATCCACTTTTGCCTTGTATATCTGTTTAGTCATTCTTTCATCATGCATTCTTTCCACATGCCCGAACCACCGGAGCATTCCTTTCCTTACCTTCACCCCGACACTCTCTTTCAGACCAACTCTCTTTCTTACTTCCGTATTACGAACGCGGTCCGCGAGCGTCACTCCGCAGATTTTGCGCAGTGCTCGCATCTCAACCGCGTTTACTCTACTTTCATGCTCTCTCTTCCATACCCAACTCTCGCTTCCATACATGAGCGTAGGTACCAGCACCGCATAAACGACAATATAAATATATATATATATACAAAGTGCAATGTCATCAAATGACTCCTCAAATAATATAATTCTTCAGCTTCTCTTAATACCCCTACGTGCGTTAGTAATAGTGTTAGTGATTGTGGCCAAATGCCTCTTGTTTATAGTGTTAAAAAATAGCACTGTTAATAATTGCTTCATTGAAGTATATACATAAGCTATCTGTCAATGTTCAACGTTTTTATCTTTTAATCTCCATTTTCCATTTAACATAAGTAGGAAACGTAGGGAATAAATATTTGCAAATTAACCAGCGAGAAGCGACTGCCGAGCTTATTGCCGCTCATTAATGTGTTTGTTTGTTTGTCTGTCGGCTTACCTGTAAACTAAACGCGTGCCAACAAACGTTACTTGCATATTTTACGCATATTGAAAAATCACTTACATCTTTTTCAAATATGGCTACGCTGTTTGTTGATCTAGACATGTGTTAAAGACCAATAGCCAGGTTTAAAGTTAAATTTTGTTTTGAGATCAACAAATAAATGCTATTTAAAAGCACATGGCTATAAAAATATAAAAAATAAATTTCAAAATCATAGTTTTAGTATATACTAAAACTAAAAAGTAGAATAATAATTTTAACAGGTGTTAACACCCATGAAGTTTTGTATTTTTTTTTCGAGTAAAATGTGCCTATTATTTTTTTTTAAGTTTAAGGCTTGGCAACTAGGCCTTTAAGCCAGACGCCGTTGTATTGTAGGCTACAATCGACGTCATTCAACGGAGTTCTTGTGAAAACTCGAAAGGCCACATTTGGCTATAAAGTTCATATTTCTCGCAAAAACACACAATTACTACTCAAAAACTATCAATATCCTACAACTATTGTTCACTTTAGAGTAATTTTACACATTTTTAGAAAATAAAACTGCACAGCACAACGTCCCCTTAAAGTTCCCGCCAAAAACTCTGTGCCTATTACAAGTAGTAGTAGTATACGCCACAAACAATGGCAGACAAGAGAATCTTAGTCCATACAGCTAAATCTGATGTATAATATAAGTCTTCGTATTGCTCAGCTGAATTGTAGGCCTCCGACTAACGCCAATCAACGTAGTTCTTGTGAAAACTCGAAAGGCCACATTTGACTACACAGTACATATTTCTCACAAAAACACATAATTACTACTCAAAAACTATCAATATCCTACAACTACTGTTCATTATAGAGTAATTTTACACATTTTTAGAAAACAAAACTGCACAGTACGTCCCCTTTCAGTTCCCGCCAAAAACTCTTGTACCTACTACAAGCAATGTTGTACTTCATTGATGGGTACCTCCTATCTAATGAAGTGTCACGTATAATGAATAACCGCAGGCTATTTAATTCATATATCGATTGTGTATAATTTGATTATACGGCATAACCATGGCACTATCGAGTCCAAGTTCTATAATAATCGATAATCGAACACGTTCCTTAACGATTATTCACTACCTCAACCCTAATGTGAGTTGTCAAAATTATAATGCGTATGCAAGTATTCCGGAAAACTTTGATGAACATACAAACTATTTTGTATGTAGTAAATAAGATTTTTTTTTTTTGGAATGCGTTGTTGTGTTTTTAAGTTGTTTGTACTATTGATGTTCCGTGTGAATATATCTTGTGACAATGAAAACCTCTTTTTTTATCTTGTCTTCTTAGCCCCCAACAAGCTTACCTCATAAGCCTTGGTACCAGAAACTGACTGAAGTCAACAAAGACAGAAATTTTATAGGTATAATTCGCGCGCAGAAGTTTTGCCGATGACTACGTACTATTATTGTATATACTTATGTAAAGTAAATAGAATAATAAATTTATTGCAACAACTATTTTGTCACCTTATTTGTCTACCCTACTGACCATAGACGCGTGACATTATGAGGCTATCGGCGAAACTTCTTCCCACGGGTAGTACTATTAATAGACTAAGATTTGATCATTTGGCTAGACTAGGAATAATTGCTGATAATAATTGTTAAGCATGTGAAACTGACGTTGGTGATTTGAAGCATATGATTTCTAAGCGCGTAAATTTTTCGTTAGTGCTTAAAATGACTCTCGCCACTTATGTGATATTTTAAAGATTCAAAACTGTTTTAAATCTTTATATAAATATATTAAAAACACTTTCAGTAAACTATAAAATGAACTAAAATAAAACAAAAAAATGAAGAACTATGAACAGTGTTTAATAAAAATTAATTTGAGATCTGGCTTAAAGGCCTATTTTCCAAGTCATAAACTCCAAAAAAAATATTTTGCTTTGACCCTGCATACGTGTAAAAGCCATCGATATGTCGAAAAAGTATCATCTATTATCACATTTAGAATGCTTAACTAATTAATTATGAATAATTCTTCTTTAAGGAGCCTCTAATCTCGTATGACTATTGTATTGTAAATAAATACGACGAAACCATTAGACAATATGAAATATTTAGAAAAGTTTACGTTCTTATTTTTTTTTCAACAAACTTGTTCCTAAAGCATCATCCCCTCTTCCTTGTATTTACAAAACAACACGAAAAAAGCTCACCATTTTGTGGCTTCCCAACCCTTTCCGAGTTTGTAGGGGGAAGAGGGGGTAAGTTACAAAAAAGTGGGAAATGTATTCCGACACCGAAACCTTTTAGGAAGCACCTCCCCTACCTTTGTTGGATAAACAATAAAAATACAAATTTAAAACATTTTTCTTTGTGTGGATGGCACAGTGGAAATCATAATAGAAAAATAAAAATATATAGTCGGCGTCAGTGTAGGACCTACATTTTTGGTGACATTATTTTTTCCGTCAATATTGTTACATTTTTTTTATTGCACGAGTTCAGCAGATAGGCAGATGGCCCACTTGATGGAAAGTGGTTACCATCGCCTATGGAGATTAGCAACACAAAAGGCTGCAAATGCGCTGCTGCTCTCTTAAAGGAGACTGGAACCTGGTCACTATTGCCGGAACACAATTTAAGGCTGCTATGGCGACATACTCTAGACCAGGGGTGGTCACCATCGAGTCGCGCAAATGCTCTACCACCTGGCTGTGAGTTGTTTTGTCGCCTCTTACGACCGGCCGCAGGAAATTGTATTCTTTCTCCGTTCCTGCACGGATAACATACGGATATTACAGTGCAAGTTCTTGTAAATACATTTTTGGTGATATTTTTTTTTGTCATAATTGTTACATATTACAGCCTTGCGGGCGGGACTTTGTAACTACATTTTTTGGTGAAATTTTTTTCGTCAAAATAATTACATATTTTTAATGATAATTGACGTGTCACACCTGCCAAGCCGCTTTGTACAAACGTGGCGGGTATACTGTCCATTCCGCAATAGTGGGACGCCCGAGCCCAGCAGTGGGAGATTTATAGGCTGTTATTATTTTTATTAAGAGTCACTTTGGTTGATTCATTTAATTTGAAAGACAGAAATGAGAACTCGTCTAATTTCGGCTGAATATGTAGAAACTTGGCATTAATTGTTTCAATGAACTCCATTAAGGTATTAAACCAAACAAACCGCGCATACCTTTTGTTTTTCAAATATTTTTTCTCAAAATAAGAAGATAATATTTTTTTTAGCATGCGTCGCCGCTTACCCATTGTTCAGTGCGTTAATCTGTTTGCATTGGTTGCCGCCGGTTCGAGTCCCGGCTCGGTCAATATTAACACGATATACGGCGTTGTGTAGCTTTAATTTCGAGTACGTCTTACCGGTTGGGGGGTAGCTAAAATTGTGCTTTTCTCTGGTTTGATTTTATTATTTTATATGTAAAAATTCAGCTTCCGTGTGTTTGTCGGTGCAAAACTCAAACATGTAATGTATGTAATGTAATGTATGCAGTTGATATAAAAACTATTACTACTGAAATAAACTAAACTAAAATTTTATATTATTCGTATGAAATTACAAATAATGACAACATTCTACCAATATTCAATTGAAAGAATGGATTAATAAGATGTGAAAACCTAGCATAAAGCTTTGACTGGTAGGTAATCTTAATACGCAGATTTTCTTAAACTGATATTACACTATTCAACCAAGTTCAGGGAATGCATAGAGTTATTACGACGATATTTAATGACAATGAAGGGCTCAATTTTATGTATGTATGCCATTGGTTGTCATCAAATTGAAAGTCAGAAGTGAACAGTTTAATATCAGCGTCACGGTGAATCGCAAACAACGCTTGATGATTGTAAATGCATATAAATTTCAACCTTCTTGTAATTATACATATAAATGCTAATGTATATTCCTACATATTATCTATTTAAGATATATGTTGATCATATAAATATTTATATAATTTTATAGATTTGCAAATTATTTGTTATTATACTTTGTATTGAAGAGAGAAAATAAAGAAATTGTAATGTGTATACAGTTTTAGTATAGGAGGGAAGGGCAAAATGTACGAAATACCAAATTTACTATTATTATATTTATCATAATTATTAAAGGAAGTATTTGCTTTATTTTTTCACGACTTTAGCGTGTTCCTTTAGTAGCTCACAACGCCCAAAATGCTCCGTCAGCCGTTCCACGAGGCGACCGCGGTCGTTATGGTCGTGGCGAAAACGTCACTAATGACGTCATCATTTTCGATCACACAACGCTCACAACGACCCATGTCAAGAGGTGGGTCTAATAACCGTTCCATTTAGGTTTACAATTGTAACGCCGGCAAGCAAGTGGAACGAATAAGTCAAAAGTAACAGCTATTGCTAAATAATAATAATCTGCAAACAATACATTCATTATGCACACTTCAAAGCCAAGCAAGTTACGCTTATGTAACGTACCACTCTAAGCCCGATCCCACAGACCTAGACCTTATTAAATAACGGAAAACTTACGAAACTAATTGTGCCCAAAATCGAAGCCAATGCCTGTATGTTCCAGAAAGCTAAGTCGTCAAAAACTTAGCCCATTCAACCATAGAAGATGTGAAATAAAGAAAAGCGCCATCTTAGCGCTTTCTAATCGTTCGATATAAAAATATAAGTTTAAGTGCATGTTTGTTTGTTGGTACCGAAACTGATGGTGTTTGTTCGTGTAAGTTTGTTTGTGTCCATTCCAATGATAGATCTTACATCGCTGTTATAAGAACTTGTTTGACATCACTGATGTAATCGTATAATCCTAGATTTCTATTCTAATATAGCTTTTTTTTTCAACAAACTGTGAAGCAGAACTAAATTAGGTCGACGCACATGTCTGAGACGTCTGCGTGGTAAGCTAGTGTGGACTGTAACGACTAACCTCTTTAGTCGTTATAATATATTTAAAAATATAATTTACAGTGTAAACTCCATGTAACGTCACTCGATTTAACAACAAACTCCCTTAAGCGTCGGAATCACTTGGCGTTGGTTGGTTTAGTTTGGATTCCACGGGAGAGGAGTATTATTGCGTGTACTAATGCGACTCCACGCGGTCGCCGGCGGTTGGCTGGCATCCGGAGACGCAGGTATGCGCATGACTTCCCACCCTGAATAATACCGCTTCGGGGGGCCTTTAGCTATCAAGGGACCAAAGGATTCATCACCCCCGCTGACGAAAAGGATGTGTTCTGATTCCCGGGGCACATTCAGGCACTTTTTGCGCTGGATCGGACTGGGCGTAACTACGTTCTAAGTCTCAGCCTTTCCTACATAAAAAGCGCGGGGCACATGGGAGGAGGGTGGTTTTAGTGGGTAGTGGTTGTTGCCCGTGCAACTTCTCGGAGTCTCCACACAAGCTGGTTGATTACTGTTTGGATTGCCCCTTATTAAAGGGTAAAGCCTCCATGATCAACTATGGTCTAATCTCTTGCAAAGGACCCAGTATTTTCTGTAAATAGCATTTCCCGAGCCTTAAAAAAAAATTTTGGAATCCATACAATGATACACTCTATATAGCATTACACCCACTCTCAATAACGAAAATAATTGAGTAATAAAAAGTACCTTTTAAGTTGCCAAAATTAGTTTAAACTGCGCAGATGTGTACGGTCTTTTATCGCTTTATTGTCCTATTTCGTAATAAACTCGACTGTCGGCATCGTGCATACTGAAATTTCTAAGAAATTCCGAAATACCGAAATTTCTAAGTACTTCCTGTATCAACAAGATGCCTGAATATGGCAAGATATGAATAAAATAAGTAAAAAATACAACAAAATTATGTAGCAAAAGACGTCAGATAAAAATAACAGGCTTCTCTCCGTTTAACGACAACTAACGCCATAAAATGCGCGGTGCCTTCAGTGTTGTTATATAGAGTTTATACTGTATTTAAATTTCAAATCAAGGAACGTCTCCCAAAATAATCAGAATTCATTATTGCATCGGCCCGCGAGCAGAATACATCTCCTGTAAAAGTGTCTCGAAAAAGAATATAAAGTTATATTCGAAACCACTTTCTCGTTTGAAGATCCCGGTCAGTTCTAAAACCGCTGGCCGTCTCTACCTATAACGAAGCAACTGCGGAACGTACGGCGCTGAAAGTTAGGCTAAATAAATATGCTCGCAGTGTCATTTAAAAGCTTGTAGCAACGCCAATGTCCTTGATGATTCATCGGTACTAATTTATCGGGCGATAGCGGGGATTCTATAGACGGTCGTTTTTTGGATGCATTAATAAAATAATTATTTTACGTTGAATAAGATAAAGTAAAATCTACAATAATAATAATACCAAATTATTTATCATCTTCTATAAACACTAGTGGTCACTCAGTGTTCGAAATTCGACCATAATTAATTTAAATTATAAGTTTGAACATTATTAAGATTCTGTTGTCAAAGACTATAATCACTTCTTTCTTTTAAGACTTCTATAATTACAGATATCGCCAAGGCTACACTGTGAATTTGTCTTTAACAATAAACAAAAAAGTATATATGCGTGCGAGTGTCAAATACATAGTAGTGTGCGTAATTTTTTTTTATCGATTTAATGTATTTTTTATGCATAATTTAAACAAAAATATTAGCATTCGCTTCTTCTCTATATAAACTATAAGTGTGCAAAATTTCATACTCCCCCGTCCGCGCAATTTTCGTAAAAAGGGGTACAAAGTTTTTGCTTCACTTATTAATATAATGATGTGAATATTTGGTCATCCTGTTTTAATAAAAATTAAAGAAATAGTCATATGTCAATAATTTGGAGGTAATTTAGTGACTTTTCTCTTAACTAAAAGTAACTATAGAAAAATTATAAGAAAACAACAGGAGCCTTAACGCGTCCGATGTCTGAAATATAGAGCTACACTATGTACACACACGTCGTCTTAATTCTCCATCATTCGACGAAAATCTGGGACCTCTAGATCAACGTCTTCTAGTACGTAGTAGCGTCGCATCGCATGGCGTGGATGTAATGTAACTCTAAACAAATAGCCGCTATATAAAATGTATGGGCTCTGACGTGCCCAGATCGGCGTACATGTGCCTAGTGTAGTTCTAGTATATTCTACTGGAGCTTGGAAACAAGAGTAGGGTATTGTATTGGACTCCCGATGGCATGCTGGGAGCTACCAACTAAGCCACCTCCATGTTCCATTTCGACACTGTACGTCCGGACCTGGGGAACCAAAGACTTATCCGATGATCCTAACGGCGTTCACTCATAGAGCCTCCCTCCTCTGTAGAATGGGAAGCTGATTCCCTGAATTAATTTATAAAATTAATTTAGTCAATGTACGCGGGTATAGTATTTCTGATGGTGCTATGTTTATACTTTAGGAACTAAACTAACTTAAAACTAACAATTATATACTAGAAATAATATAAGTTGTTAATAAGTTAATATAATGTAGTAGTTTTTGCTCGGGGCTTCGCGTTATTGTTATTTCGTGGGAACTGTACATTTCTCGAGGACAAAAAGTTGCCTTGGAGCTAATCCAGATTATAATCTATCTGTGTGCCAAATTTCAACCAGATCCATTTAGCCATTCTGGCGTGATTATGTAACAAATATCCACCCAAACTTTCGTATTTATAATATGAATATAGATGGAACAAATCGCTGCTAGAAGGAAGCGTGCCCAGAAGGTGGGCTGCATTACCACGCTATGGCAATGCTGATTCCTTACACGAAATGCGAACCAGCCTTCTGATCACGGGTAGCATCAGAGTTTCTCACATACTTTGAAGAAACCCTTTATAAACAATTGCTTAATTAAATAAAATAAAATAAAAATTAAATAAGTGGACTATTTAAAAAAAGAATGTGTTCAAATGAACACGGTAGACTCAATGACTTCCGGCCTCTTTCGATATCCATCACCGAAAACGTCCCAAAATGTCCCCCGAATTCGCGCGTCGAGCCCTCTACAAACAAAAGTCCCTTGTTTGTTTCCATTGCCCCTTTTAATAGAGCAAACATTTTAATGGCCGCAGACAGCCCCCGGACCGAGCTTCGACCGATTCATCTCCGTAATATTTAATGAGTTGTACTGATCAATTAAACTTCGAATAAACATTGATAAATGTTAATTTTCAACACAATTGCTCGAAAAATGCATTTACAAAGACTGTATACTGTATTGTTTGAAAGTTAAAAATTACGCACCATACAACGTAATGTGTGGTAAAATAGGCACTCTTGCCTAAGTTTGTTTGTGTTGTATTGTCCTCCGTGACTCTACCTACTGGTCCCAGGCGGAAAAACAACGCTGGTCTTAGTTTTAGGACTTATATTATATATATATATATATATATATATATATATATATATATATATATATATATATATATATTATTTATTTAAGGTGATGTCAGGAGCCTTAAGAACAGACGAGCTTGCATGAGAAGAGTTATGAATGTCAAAGAGGCAAGTGAGG
The DNA here is from genome assembly GCA_019925095.2 of Dendrolimus kikuchii. NCBI lineage: Eukaryota > Metazoa > Arthropoda > Insecta > Lepidoptera > Lasiocampidae > Dendrolimus > Dendrolimus kikuchii. Next base: position 12,074,213 of record CM034410.1, on the reverse strand, counting down.
TGTGTAAGAATAAGCCTAAATGGCACTCTGTTGTTCGTGCCTACCCCGCAAGGGAACTGGCGTGAAGTTATGTATGTATGTATATTATTTATTTTTCTCAGTATTGTTAAAGTATTTATTTGTCCTAAATAAAACGATTCTTTCTTTATTTCTGTACTTTTAAGTACCTGTTTTAGCGCATACTACGTTGTATAGCGTCGTGCGTATTCTTTACGGTTTTTTTTAATTTTCATAAAAAAATATATAAGAATTCCACGAAGGAGTTTCACATTACGAGAATAAATAAGATGAATGACCGAACCTCCTTAGAAGCGTTTTTGATCGATACATTTGTCTCATTTTAATACTAAAGAGAAAATGAGACGCAAGATTTAGTTCTACTTTTAACCACGCGCACGTGCCGCCATTTGCAAATGCGCGCCATTTTCATAGTAGAAACATTAAAGATTGTTGCAACTTTCCGATTGATGTTTCTAAACAAAATAATAATATCAAGCGAGGAATCCTATATTAATATAGAATTTTCTCGTATACTTGTTGAAAAACATTGTATGACACACGTGCGGAAGTTTGGTTTTTACAAACTCATGACTATGGTAAGTCCTCGAGTTGGTCTCGGGTTTACATTCGTCTACTTGTTTGTATAAAACCGACTTATCGCACTAGTATCATAAATAACTATTATTTTATGGATCAGTATGGCAATCCAGCGAGTAAACATAGTCAGCCTTCTGGGCACCTTTATCCATAGAAGACGGTGACCTAGGCTAAGTATTGTATTTAATTGTATACTCGTAGTTTTGAGGCACTATATATACGTAGAATACAATATACTAAGTCCATTTTTCTTTTATTGTATTAGTTTATAATGTCTTAATTAATTTTATTAATGTATATGCATATTTTTTGTAATTAAATCAAATAAACAAATCGGCTAAGTGCTTGTCAGTCACACACAATGAAAGGTTCCGTCGAGGTGGCTAACGTCCCCGGTTTTTATTATTTTGCTTGCGTCAGTATTCAATAGTTTGGATAGTCATTATTACTTACTCAATCAACACTGGTTACATATACAACGTCTTGTAATTGCCTTTATTACTGTCCAATTTCCTCATGGTCTGCGATAGCCTTCGATGGCCTCTGGTGGCCTCCGATGGTCTTCGATGGTTCCCGAAACCAGGTGTCCCGAAGGCACCTCATTAGGTTTTTTTTTAATTTTACGTACTTTTATAAAAGTAAACAATGATCGTGTAATTAGATTTAAGCACGTGCGGTGTTAACTTGCATTTTAATTAGGAGTAGATCGGTGGGCAATTTGAAGGATAATATTTTGCTGCGCAATTTTGGTTTTATAATATACTGGTTAAAAGTGAATAAATAGTTGTCTAGGACCGATGGTTTGTGTATAAAAATGAAGTCATTCTCCATTTGGCGAGATCCCGAAAGTACCAGGGCGGCATAATTCAGGGGAAAGTCGGGAGTGGTTGGCAAACAAACGGCGGCGCCAGGCAGGCGCTGTGTAGGACAGCACCTGCCTACACAATTACACACACTTCCAAAACCCGACATTTAAAAATATAAAAACTGCTTAATTGTATTAAAAATCGAAACAAGATTATAAGTAACTACCTTTTGCTCACGGCTTCTCTCGCGTTAAACATACATATTCTTTATGTACCTATGATATGAAGTGGGCATGTTATCTATAGGTACTTAAATCTTCTAGATATACTAGATAAATAAAATGTGAAGTGTCTGTTTGTAATGTCAAAATAAGAACTTTTTACTAAATGACTATGAAAGTAAATACGATACATCTATCAAAAAAATAATTAATTTTTTTTTGTCCGTCTGTCTGGATGTTCCGGCTAATCTCTGAAAAGGCCGGACCGATTTTCACGGGACTTTCACTGGAAGATAGCTGATGTTATAACCTTATAACATCAGCTATCTTCCATTAAAAACAAGTAATCTAAGTTACTCCTGTAAGAAAAAGAAGTAGCCTAAGTTACTCCTGTAACTTAGGCTATTTCTTTTTAGGGCTCCGCTAAAAAAAAATCCACGCGGTCGAAGTCGCGGGCACAGCTAGTAACTCATAAAATGTCCATTTTATATCCAAATTTTATTTCAAAGTATCCAATTATATTTATAATTGGATACTTTGAAATAATATTTAACGTGGTTTACAAGATGGTACGGGTATGTACGCGTAATGCCATTTAGCGAAGGTGAAATTTACCATGACGGCAACACATTAAAATGACACTGTCATTGTCGTTGCCATAACGATGTACATATTTATTAGTGAATTGCCGCACAGCAGGAGAATGCCGCAAATATGCATCAATTGGCAATGGATACATATTCGTGACGTTCGGTGTCAAGACTTTAGGGCCATGACGTCCCGAAGCCTATCGGTTTTATCGATACTTATCCAGGGCCGTCTTAAAGCGTATCCGGAGTGCGAAAATTAGCAATACCCCCCTTACCAACAAGAAAAATAGCATTTAATTTTTAGTTTCATTTTTAAGGTTATTTTAAAGACAAAACGGAACCCTAATACATTCGTCATGTCCGCCCGTCCGTCTGTTTTTGTATGTAACAGTCATTTCTCTCAGCAACTACGGAAAATGGTAAATGGATGAAATTTGACAGGAAGATTTAGTCTATATGTTGCTACTCATTGGTGTTTATTATAGTAGGTGCTCGTATTGGTTTACAGTACTAAACTGAGAGTTGATTATTTTTAAATGTATTTACATAGTCGTGTGGGGTGTGATCAGTCAGATCGTGAAAAACGTCAATCGACGTCAATCGACAAGCGTCCGTAGGGCCTGCGCCCGGGTGCCACGCACCCCTTGCGCCTCCGGCTAAAGACGGCCCTGGACCTATAAGCTGGCATTTTGAAGTCTCACGTGACTCAAAGGCTAGCCTGTACTTGTGGCAACGCAGCGTTGCCATCTAGCGCGGGAATGCGTTATAAGCACGTTCTCAACCAACAGCGATTTGAGATCTATATACTATTTGTAATTTTTTTAAAGGAAAATGTGTATAATTTATTTTACATGTAACTAAATAAATAGTATAATGTATTTCTATTAAATCCTATGTCTTGGGATATACCTATTTATTTTTTATGCCTGAAAGTATATTATATTATATCGTATATATTATTATATTTATTTTAATATTATGTATGTTTTTGAAGACCACGGGCCATAAAAATGGCCCGGATATTTGGAGGGCTTGCGTGAGGCCATGGGAAGGCGAACATGTAGAGGCCCTTTGACAAATTTACTGTAAATGTGGCGTGACACTGACCGGCGATTATCCCTGTCAACACCATTATAGTAATGCACTCAAGGACAAGCCCCAGCCAGTGTAGGACTAGTCTGGGAAATGAGTAAAAAAAGAACAGGGCTATTGGAGTGAACTTCTAGTGGTACTAGGGGTCTAGGAATATGGAGACTATGGCGTCTGCCCGTTGCAATGTTCGGGGAACATGGAAAAATGGGCAGATGGTGACTCGCAACTCCCTGCATGGGCCCCAAAAGATGCCCTTACTAACTTACTTTACTGCCATAAAAGAGAGGGGCAACATGGGTGTGAGTGGCTAAGGGGTATAGAGAAGTGGGCTGCAGGTTCACCGTAGCTACTTCTGACGTGACGCCATTTATCACTTCCACCCCTGGAGCTTGAGTCTTAGCTCTAGCGATCTCCACTCCGTGCCGGCTGGTTAAGGCAAGCACGGAGGCGGGGGCCTTGCCTTAGCCCCCGAGGTCAGGTACGGAGGTGTCGCTACTCACCTAAGGCTTCGCCACAAAGCCCCTCTGCGGTTTATAATAATAATTTTAATTATTATTATATTAATATACTACTTATTATGTAGTATATTTTATCCCGGATAGTTTCAGTGACAATTGAGTGGTCTATATATATATATATATATATATATATATATATATATATATATATATATATATATATATATATATATATATATATATATATATATATATATATATATATATATATATATATATATATATATATATATATATATATATATAGACCACTCAAATGTCACTATCACTATCAAATGTGTCGAGCTATAAGCAGCTATTAGCGGTTTCAAATTTAGGACTCTAATACACTAAGTAATACTTTCAAAACCGAAATCGGTTTAGACAACGTTAAAATTTCCTGTGTTACGGATGTAAAACTGCCACAAATGATATTTCCTAATACTGCAGAACTTTCATCGACTACTCAAGCTTTAGCTGTTATGCTACCCTTATCCACGAGTTTTAGTTACCTGGTGGTTCTATAATATGCTGTTTTCAATGTAAATTCTGTTATGCCCCAACCTGTAGCTATATAGAGAGATCATAATGCGACGTACAAACGAACATTGCTGTTCTTAAAATAATGATACCCCACCAATCATCACGACTCAGGTATCAATTACCAGGCTCCCATAAGGATTGAGTACGTCAAATTATGTTATTACACTAACAAGGGATATACAGGGGTAAGAGTAATTAATTCAATTTGCAAACACGTGCCGGTAGATGGCGCTCGTTATTACGAGCTGCACTTCGGACACGCGGCGCTTAATGTATCTGGGCAGGACAAAGAGTCGAGCTACTATAATAGGTTTTGTAAATACTAATTAAAAGATGTTTTATTAGAGATGCCACGACTATTCGGCTGTTATTCTATATTTGGTCTATTCAACCATTTTTTTAAGTATTCGGTATTCGGCCTAATACTGTGAATTGTGAATATCACTATTTAATAACCGAACGACGTGACGTGACATTTCAAAGAACTCATTATAAAAATGCAACGAACAAACCTTTAAAGTACAAACATCAGGACTTCATAAATTATTGCTCCAATACTAACCTTCTACGCGCGAATTGGACATATTTTACGCCGAACATTCGTGGCTGAATATTCGGTATTCGGCCAGACCACTATTCGTGGTATCTCTATATTTTATTGTTGTCAGAACTACATACATTGTATACCGCTGCCTACGTATAGTGAATCTGACCGCATCGACCTTCACTTGGCCGCTTTTTTGTTTAAGTGCAGAAGTTCAAAAGTGGAGTTCACAGAATAGCGAAACGTGTCAACCGTACGTATAACCACGGGTGTCGAGTTCTGGGCAAAGCCCGTGACCGTTGTGTTCGTTACGGTAGCTACTCACTTTGTACTCTTTACACTGAGGCTGTAGTCCTGATACTCATTATGAAAATACTTAAATAGTAAATACTTTTAGTTCAAATTTCTACAACAATTCTTTTCCCGTCAAGATATTATAGTACTTTATATACACTATACAGCTTTGGAACGCCTTGCCTGTGATCACAAAATATGTTCTATCGTTGGTATATAATGATATTTGATTGTATGTTGTATATATTCATCTTTAAACATATATTTTTGTAGATACGTATTCGTATATTATGTATATTAAGTATATATATATATTAAATATATAAAACATCTGTATATATAAAATAAATGTCTCACCGCCAGGCTCGGGCCTCCCATTATAAGGGAACGGACAATATACCTACCTTGCCACGCTTGACCAAGGCGGCTTGGGGGGTTTGACACATCGGTTACCTCCAGTGCCGTTTGCAACACGATGTGTTCCTTCCTTTATTATGCACTTATATTAAATTATTCAAAATATGTCTATTCTTTGTTTCATGGTGTTCTAATTATAAATAATATTAAATGTTCATTAGTTATTTTTCTTCCTTTTGTGAAGGTGACGTTACTGCCTGGCACTAACGGAAGACCAGCGTTGGTTGTGATCAACCAGCATTTGCTGAGTTAGGGCCTGTTTAGAGTTAGTTAAGTTTTGGCTTTTATTAAACTGCTTATGTATACTTTAATAATTTTAAATAACTCTAAATAAACATTATTTTCTTTCTTTCTTATTTCTTCACCGTTGTTAGCACGTGGTAATTGTAACAATATGCAGATTAGGTCAGAAAACTGCCTAAGTGGTGCATGCATTTCGGCCAGGATCGAACCCGCGCTCTTCTAGTTTGAGACGCGTGACTTTATTATATACAACCTCGAATATTTCCAGTCTAGTATCCACTTGTACACAATATTTTATACAGTGGAGTCCGTTTAATCACTTTCAATTGTATTTAAAATAGCGCCGCTGTCACCAAGTGAAACACACGCTAGTTGTTTGAACACTGGTTTTTTCGGAACTACCCACTTACATACATACTTTATACTACAAAAACTGCATAAAGAAACGTCAAGGATGACGTTTACTTGTAGGAATAAGTACCAGTCTAAAAACTCTGAATGAGTCATAACACAGTTATTCATTCGTTCATATAGGTGAACGAGGTACCCAGCGAAGTGAATACGCGCGACGGCTCGTTGCGGTTTCCGCGAGACGATGTTGTGGTCATCCTTTATAACTATAGCTCATTCTATACCTCAGCATCTAGTATCAGGGCCGTCCTAACCATATTGGGCGCTGGGGTGCAAAAATCAGCTTGTCCCCCCCCCCCCCCAATCATAATTAAATTTTAATATGTTTGCGATTTTTTATGTCGTTGTTAGATTATGCAAAGTAAGTATGTGTAGGTACAAGGTCGTCGACTTGCGCCCCCTAGCCTCTGCGCCCGAGTGCCACGCACCCCTTACACCCCTGGGTAAAGACTGCCCTCCCTACTACTTTAATAAAGCTTAAAGCTTCGAGAGAATCTGCTTTTTAAGCAAGAAACATTTGTAACTACTCGTTTTGACACAAGTGGCCACGTGAGTGTTGCTTTTGTAAGTGTAAGTTTTAAGCAAGTGTTTTTTTGTTTGTCAGTTTTTGATTATGTAACTTTATCTTATCCTTACATAATATAAAGCAAATTCGCTTTGTTTGTCTGATTGTCTGTATATCCGCTATCTCCTCCAAACCACTCAACGGATTTTTAAGCGGTTTTAACCATCAGTTACATAATTTTTGACTGAGGGTTATATATATGTAAAAAACCTAAGTAAGTTTTTATGTAAAAAAAAATGCAACTACTACCTACGGTTTGATCAGCGGCGTAGCTACCGGGAAAACTCTAGTTAATTAATAATTCTAATCATTGATAGATATATCTAAGCCTATATATTTTTTAAATAATTTAAACTTTATCGAGACCTTTCAAGGCGATCGAAAGAAGTCTCGCGTGACCAAAGGGCTAGCCTATATTTAGGGCAACAGATCAGTGTTGCAATACAACGGGGAAATGCGGCCAACATTTTGGGAACGCTACCCACCGACAGCGATCTAGACTACATTTTTTATTGGTAAACGTATATATAGTAAAGGTGTATATATTATTGTATATAGAATTTAATATACAAAGTGTAAATAAAATAATTAAAACACTAAGCTGTAAATAAATTAAATAAAAGCTAAACTTAATTAAAAACCATTAAATACCAAAATACACTAAATTTTAAATAAGTTATAAAGTACGTAACAAATCGCTACCAGAGGGAAGCGTGCCCACGCTGCATTGTCACGCTGTATGGCAATTTATTTACGCTTTTTTAAATTAAATTTCACGCTTGTATGGCAATTTAAATTACGATTTGCGCTTTTTTAAATTAATTTTCATTTGCAAACGATAGAAAAGGATGGCCGTTACATACTCACGCGACTCTAAAAACATAACAAAGCATTTTTAAAATCATTTGTGTACTGACATTCCTGGGAATTAGTAAAAAATATTTTTAAATGCTTTACAATCGGTTTATCACGTGTATTTCTATATTTTATTAAATGTATGACCAGTAAATCAACGTCTTTTGTAGATTTCTGTGTCAAAGGTCGCAAATTAGTTCTCAGGGGTCACAAGTTAATATAGGTACCGCAGGTAGCTTCGGAGCGTTTACAAAAGCTTTTTTACTTGTGACTTTTATGGTACCAACCAAAAAAAAGTGTTACCTACTTATAAAAAAAGTTAAGTTCCAATTTTGAAAAATGCGTATTATTCTTATAGTTAAGGATTTACTTTCTTTATGCAAAATGATGAGAAATATTGATTGTGGGACTTGGATGTAAGTAACTTTCTGTTTTTGTATTTTAGGACTTTGAATTTATAATTGATTTAAGTTAAAAAAACTTTTGAAAGTTTTAATTTATACTGACTAAAAACCGTAAAGAACCATATGTAAAGAAATTCATAATTTCTTATTGCGAGCCCAGCAGTGGAACATTTATGGGCTGTTATTATATATTATTACTAGAATATGCCCGTGACTTCATCCACGATTTACTTGAAATTCGTACGGGATTCCCGGGACACGAAGTATCGCAGCATTTAAAAAAGAATGTAAGCTACCGTTTTAGTGGAAACTGTGTCGGAATAAGTTAATTTTTATGCACTTGAACAACTTCGAACTGCTCCCGGGAAATTTTCCGTGGGATTTCCGAGATAAAAAGTAGCGCAGATTTTAAGTCTAGGAATTTGCTGTCGACCAGCGAAAACAGCATCGGCCCAGTAGTTTTTACGTGAGTTCCGAACAAACAGAGAAGAAACCTAAAAAAAATTGCATTGTGTTCTCCGTCATTTATATAGTGTATTCTAGTTGTTTTTTTTTTTAAATAGCTTCATGGCATATTATAATATTATAAATAGATTATAGACCTTTCCCGGCCGCTACGCCGGGGGTCAAACCCTGGTACCTACCTCTATTACACTTACATAAAAACTTAATTAAGCTCTTATACTGCGAGCGATGCCGCGGGTAAAAGTTATTATGATGTGAAAACCGCTAAAATCGGTTACGTGGTTTAAGAGGAGTTAGCGGATACACAGGCAGACAGACGCAGAAAGAGACTTTGTTTTATATTATACTAGATAAAGATACTAAATAAAAATAATTTAAAAAAGAGACTGAGGCAAAGAAACATGAATAATAATTTTAGCAAGACGTCTTGCTAAGGAGTTTCTTGTCGCTTCTGCTCGTTACGAAATGTAATCTAGGGTGCTAGGATAGAAATTAGAATAACAGTCTCATCGATATTGAATTAAAGTAAGAATATTGTTACGAGTTGCAGGACACGAATTAAAATGCCGTTGGAATTATTATACAGTTTATTAGAACTATACAAACACGTATAACACAGGTACAAATATAACCGAACGCAACAAGTCCAAACGTAATGCAGAAGATCGTAATTCAATAACACGCGCAAAGTCCGCCACTAAATAGATTACCGAATATACACAAGTCTTGCTTCGCTCGTGGTTATCGCTCGCATGCCTCGTCCCTCCATCGAGGCATTGTTTTATACTGCACAGATGCAAGGTCTGCCCGGCCGCGTGGACGGAATTTCCTAGAAACAGTTTGTACTTTAAATCCGACACACATGCCTAATGACTGCCATAAAAGATTACAATACACAATGGGCTGTTTTCTAATCACAAATTTTAAACACAAAGTAAACAAAAGAAGTCCAAATACCGAAAGGTAATAAAATGTGTTTCTACAGGTATGCAGGTGTGAATTTGTCTTTGGCGGCGTCTAGGTCGTAACAATATAATAGAATGGAGAACACTTTATTGCTCACCAAATATACAACTACAAAAATGCACGAATACAATATTGTCATGATAGAAACATTAGGCGGTCTTATCGCTTAAAGCAATCTCTTCCAGGCAACCTAACTTAAGGAACAATTTAACCTAATCTGGCGATGTAGGTAGGTGATGTAGAATTATTAGTGTTCAATTCTTTTTTTAAGGTTCTTAAAGAAGCGTTCAAACTTACTCTATGTCAATATGAATAAGAGCGTTAATTTTTAACTTATGTGTATGACTTTCAAAAAATGTTCTCCAGTAGATTGAATAAAAACTTTTCAATTTGATTCCAATTCTTAGAAGACGAAAAGATGGCGGTTTTAAATATTGATCGTACCATGTTACTCTAATGACCACAATTAAAATTTATGGGTGTTATAAAACATATAAACATATATGACTGAGCCAATCATAATATACTATGAAACCAATTCTCGTTAGATTATTATCATCGTTGTGTTAAGAGTAAAATATATGATTGACAAGTAATATATTTTATATAAAAACATTGATATTCGTGAGAGCGGGCGTGTGCGGCGAACCGCAACGTGTAGACGACAACACGGTATATTTATTATTAGATAGCAGGCTGCGGTGCCGCCGCTATACTTATATGATCTCTGTAATGTGGTTTCTTATTTTGCACTCAGAGAGGTTAAATAATGGCTGAAACAAAGCATATTAACATACCTACTTACGTTTATGTAATAAAACTACCTTTTAACATTTTTAAGGGTGTATTTTATTTGAAATGTCGCGAAAACTTGAAGAACTATGCTATACCAACTTATCTTGTCCTTTATGTAGTATAAAACAAAGTCGCATTCCGCATATGTCTCTCTATATATCGGCTAACCTCCTAAACCACGCAACGGATTTCATCAGTTAGACTGATGACTGCCGTTTCACTGAAGGTTTATGTATACAATAAAACATTCTTTTTTTTAATTTATTGTCTAATATGCTTATATTCATATAGATTAGAAACACATTTGAACTGTAGTACAGAAACCTTATGGGTTTATTCATACCGCAGAGAGTCGTGTACACAATATTGTTATATCAAAAATAGGAGCAGAGGCGGTTAATTGTTATCATCATTCTAGTGTTTAGTTCTGATTTGATAATAAAAGATCATTCTAGTATATGGTTCTATTTTATTCTGTTTTATATCCAGGTCTGCACATGTGAGCGTGATGGTCGGCTTTGGTAATCAATATAGAATTTTTTCAGATTATATTTGATTGATTTATGGTTATTTTTGTACTTTGATTACAGTTCCTCTGGGAGATCATTTACAATGATTGGTATCATATATTCCTCGCACCTTGTCCCATACGCGTTATTATATTTAGGAACCTACCTAATTAAGTTTTTATGTAAGTAATATTAGATTTTCTACCTAGGGTTTGTTTGACCCGCGGTTTAGTCGCGGGGAAAATTTTAGTTAGGCATGATTACCTGTATGGGCTATATGTATGTATATGAATAAATATTAGCAACTTCATTTTTATTTTTGAGGAGAAAAATATGAATATTTTTCATTTTGCAAATTGAAATAGTTTCACTGGGATACGAATTCAAAGTTTTCGCGATTGAAGTGGAAGTGAATCAATATTTGTCATGTTATTTAATTTTGAAAAAAATGATGTCAGGAGCCTTAAGAACAGACGAGCGTGCATGACAAGAGTTATGAATGTGAAAGAAGCAAGTGAGGTGTGTAACAATAAGCTTGAATGGCGCTCTGTTGTTCATGCCTACCCCGCAAGGGAACTGGCGTGAAGTTATGTATGTATGTATGTATTTAATTTTGGTACATGTAGTTTTGATAAGGGGATAAACAACCATAGCATAACTATTATCCCGAAAACGGGATAGATTTCTTAGGATATGAGCGTCGTGTCGTAGCTAAGACAACTTTGAGGATAATTTCCAAGGGGCGCAAACTTCACGGGATCCATTTTAAGACTTACCAGGTATGTCGAAATTTTGGTCTGTATGGTCTAGCTATTGACACATACTATTATTATACATATAGGTATATTAGCTGGTGTTAACTATGAAGTTATAAATCTTTCACTATATAAATATAATAGTTATATATTGGCCAGGTGCTTGACAACTTTTTAGGGTGGCAGCAGATTGGTAGCATCTTTGGTGTTACAAATGTCCATAGGCATGGTAATCACTTTCCATCAGGTGGATCGTCTGTCTGTCTGCTGAACTCATACAATTAAAAAAAAGTTATAAATCATAGGTTGAGCAAACTCATTCCCATTTTTACTCCTTTAGAAATTGAATTTCCAAAAACGCCGTTACACGTGTACGTTTATTTCTAACCAGAAACATGTATACAAAATTTCGTGCTTCTTGCTATGAAAATGATGTATTTTCATACAAACTCATCCCCTTTTTCATCCTCTTAGGGGTGAATTTTCAAAAATCCTTTCTTAGGGTACCTACAGTATAGAAATACCTGCTAGCAGATTTTCACGATCCTTGCCCCAGTATTTTGGTCTGTACGTTGGATATGTTAGTTAGTCAGTCAATCAGTCAGTCAGTCAGTCAGTTAGTGAGGCCAAGCAATTATATATTTATAGATTTAATCACAAAATAAACGACTTCATAAGTAAACATTCCTTAAGCTCTATTAGTAAAGAAAGCCCTTAGTGCCTTTTACTAATGTGTCATTTGACGTCGACATTTACATTAATAAAGATACAATTAAAACTGAAAGAAAACATTCAACAAATTGTCAAACGTCATCTTAAAAGACACACTGTCACACAAACAGACAGAGAAACATACCGACGAAATCACTATAAAAATTCCTGTACATTATGCTTGCAGCTACCAAGACTGCATAAAAGGCGGGACGTCGTTGACAGCTGATTGACATCTCACTCGTATGGTAGCCGCCATGTTTATTTCATTGGTATTCACAATGTTATTATTACAATTAATAATCTGTAAATTGAGTCGTATCTGTACAAAATAAGATTCAAAATTAGTTTATATGGGTGTAGAATTATATTTGTAAAACCTCACTAATGTAATGAAATGACTAACAAGACAACTAAACAAAATAGTGGCTAGAAATTCTCCAGCTGTGTCCGGTAGATTGTTTTAGTTTTAATTCTAAATTGGTACTAATTGAAAACTGTCCACGAGTAGGATGTTTTAAAAGGTCTCGGCTTGTATTAACTATGTCTATAACATCATGCTGATTCTTAATCCGTTGTGCTACACAATTACTACAATTTAATTTTTATAAGTAGACGTATATGCAATATTTTCTAAATATACCTATGATAATAGCACATAAAGTCCCATTGCTGAGCTATTTGAGCTATTTTTAGGGTGTCGTAGTCATTTTGATAAAAACAGCACGCTTATTTAATCATCTAGTCCAGCTAGCGATCTGTATGTCAGTTAATTTTTGTCGGAATTTACTCGGTCTACACTCTACACGAATGAAATTTGACGAAAAGGCGTACCTAGTATAAAAAAAACAACTACTACAACACGATAAAAATAAAAACTAGATGTAGCCCCCGTGCATTTAACTTCTTTTTCAGGCAATTAATGTCCACTACCAGAGGTAGGATTCCCCAAGCCTTCTTCCCGCTTTCTTCATCCCGCCCCTGCCGGGGGGGACTTTACGCAGGGTCGGTCCACCAGGCTAAAAACCGTCCTACGTTATAATTACTAAGACGTGGTGTCCACTCCAGGACACGTGTACGGGCTAGCAACAGCGGTACATTGCCATGTCAGCGGTTTACGCCGACACGTGCATTTTAACATATTATTCGCATCAGTAGTACGTTTAGCACCGTACTCGGCAAAACAGCCTTTGATCTTTACAATCATAAGCACAATCGTTTAATTAGCATAATTTTAGCAATAAACAATTTACATCTACAAACTTCTATCATTAACATCCTATGTAGCAAAACCCCCTACAACACGTTTGCTCCATCGACCGTCGGTCCTTGGTCCTCTTATGGATATTTTCATTTATGAACATATATATAACTAAGGGTTTAAGGGCTTTCAGTATCAATAGACATATGGGGGTATCTATATCCAGATTAAAAAAAAAATAGCGATGATTTTTGATATTTTTTTTTATTTAAGATAGTGAGATATTAGCATCCAAAGTTGTGAAAATTGTTTAAAACCCAATAACACCCAGACCAAAAACAAGACCATTTATTTTGATTTACCAAGGTAAGACTATCACACGTATTATCCCAAAATTCTTTCTCACACTTTATTCTTAGAAATGTCAAAAAATATTTTATAAAAATGTTCAAAACTTTTTTTCATAATATTCCCAAAATCAACCCTTTGAATGTCAGAAGGTCAAATATAAAATAATAAAATACAATAAAACCATTAGCACACAAAAGATCGATATTGTAAAGATTTTTTACGATCGAAATTCAACCCTTTAAGAAAAGGTCAATAAAATAGCAAAAATTAATGTATTGTCAAGACCACAAGAGGTCAATTATTGGAAAGGGTGACTTTTTATTTCTGTGCAATTTTCGAAAGTCATCTTTCTCTGGTTTACAAATAAAATGAAACACATATTTCAAACGCACGCACTTTTTTTTAAACTGGACATCTGAAATAAAATTAGATATGGGTTCAGTACACATCGATTTGATTTTTTTTAATAATAAATGACGTGTTTAGTAAAATATCCCTTTTTTATGATAAATATAGATTCACGGTTGACCAGGACCACGCCTAATGTCAGACGATGATGCGGTGGAAGATGGAGCACTTACCCAGAAAATGTTCACACGAGACTTGAAGATACCCGGATTATAGTTTTCATTTTTATTTGATTTAGGTTTATGGCTTGGCAGCTAGGCCTTTAAATCAGATCTTAGATTACAAATGTCTTCACTTTCTTAAGCCCATATTTGAACTGTAGGTTATCAACTGATGCCATTCAACAGAGTTCTTGTGACAACTCGAAACGCCACATTTGACTATACAATTCACATTTCACACAAAAACACATAATTATTATTCAAAAACTATCAATATCCTACAACTACTGTTCATTTTAGAGTATTTTTACACATTTTTAGAAAATATAACTGCACAGCACAACATCTAATACTTTCAGTTCTCGCCAAAAACTCCGATTAATACTTTTCGGGAAACACGGTCTCCGAGTTCATTCCACGGCTCTGCCGTACGCAGAAGGAACGTGGAGGCAAAAGGTGTTTGTTCTTCGCACTGATGGTAGCTTTTTGGGAACGTTCCAATTTCTATTATCTCTTAGGGCCAGTTCGATCTGTGTGACATTCTCACAGAATACCGGCGTCAAACGGTTAGCCTTGTTCTAATCTTGTTCGAGAGCCCCGACGGCCCGATTCCCCCACCCCTAATCCAATCCCATATCTCATTCCTTCAAATTCAAATTCAAAAGTTTTTATTTTAAAAAGAAAAAATAACTACTATAATTAATAAATACTACAGATCTCCAAAAATTTCAACTACTGACCCTTCCATCTTTTAACTCATATTTTAACGTGAAATTAATTCTTTTTCGTGTAAAGCGACGTAATCCAAAACCAAAATGCACATGTTGGAACGATATTCGGTTTTATTGAAGAAAAATATTATACTTTTTTTTACGATATCCTATTTTGTTGTTGATCGCGAAAAATATCGAATTTCGTCTATAAGTTTTTAACCGAAAATTTTTGGTTGCCGAAACCGATCGACATGTGTTCCTGATTGAGGTTTGTTTTGAAAAACAGAAGGAAGTGACGTTTGGTAATGTTGCTTTTTAAATTATTATTCTTTTTGAAATCTAATAGTGATGTGCACATAAGACGCGTTACAATAAATTCCAATATCTGCTTGGCACTAACGGAAGACCAGCGGTTGTTATCAACGACCATTTCCTGAGTTAGGGCCTGTTTAGAGTTAGTTAACTTTTGTTAACCTCTTTATTTATAACTAGGATATGCCGGCGACTTCGTCCACGCTTGACTAGTAATTCCCGCGGGATTCCCGGGACACAAAGTACCGCAGCATTTAAAAAAGAATTAAAGCTATCATTTTAGTGAAAACTGTGTCGGAATAGGGTAATTTTTATGCACCCGAACAATTTTACAAACCGCTCTCGGGAAAACTCCCGCGGGATTCTCGATATAAAAAATATGACACATTTTATTACATAAAATTTGATACCGTTCAGTGAAAAAAATGCATTAGACTTCGATTTTTCAATCTGGCCATTTTACATCATTCCCAGAAAATTTTACGCGGGATTCCCAAGATAAAAACTAGCGCAGATTTTAAATCTATGAATTTTCTATCGATCAGTGAAAACCGCATCGAAATCGGCTTAATAGTTTTTACGTGAATCCTAAACGAACAGACAAACAGAAATCTAAAAAAAATGCATCGTCTATAACTAACTATCCTAACTTATCCGTGCAGGAACGGAGAAAGAATACAATTTTCTGCGGCCGGGCGGCCTGTCGTAAGAGGCGACAAATAACCCACAGCCAGGTGGTGGGGCATTTGCCCGACTGGATGGCTACCACCCCTCGTCTAGAGTATGTCGCCATAACAACCTTGATTTGTGTTCCGGCATTAGTGACCAGGTTCCAGTCTCCCTTAAGAGAACAGCAGCGCATTTGTAGCTTTGGTGTTGCAAATGTCCATAGGCGATGGTAACCGCTTTCCATCAAGTGGGCCGTCTGCCTGTCTGCTGAACTCATACAATAAAAAATAAATTTAAAAAAACTACTAATTATTATAGATAAATGGACTACAAAGCTCTAAAGGGATTTGTTATAAGAAAACCAAAAGATTTTTTCTAATAAACCCTTTGACATGATAAACATTTTGCCATCCGACACCCAATGCCGTTCCGTTACACGCGACACTCTCGACACGTTCCGTTTCGTCCTTAACGAGCGCTTTACTCTAATGAGTACCGAATTAGTCTATGGATTTTGTTTATGAATGGCGGTTTATTTTGCTATTTTTGGGCTTTGTGATTTATTTTAAATGTTTTAGGGGAAATGCTGGTGTCCTATGTCTGTTGCTTGGATCTTTCTTTCCTTTAAAAATTGACAGCTGTTTTCTTTTGTTTTTAGTCACACAAGGTAAATAAATTTAGACAGTTTGGAAGGAATATAACGTGTACTTTCGAATTAAGTATTGTTACGTAATTTAATAAAAACATACACCTTTCAACTTTTTGTTTGAAATTTAAATGAACCTCCAGAAAGAGCACAAGTTATAGTCATATTTTTTATTCTTAACTTTTTAATTTAAATAGATTTTAGAAATAAAAAGCATTTTTAAAAATTTTATACAAAACGTTTCAAACAGCCTTCCATTGAACCGCCATTCTTTAATATTTTAAACGGATCAATAGACCATACACAAACATTTTATTCACCACAGACTTCGTTCATCAAAATGAAGAACACACACGTAACAAAAAAGGTTTTTAAAAAACAATACTCGCTTGAGATAAAAGTCCTTTGACTTATCTGCTACGATAAAAAAAGAAATTTAAAAAAGAAAAAACTTTAGGCCGCGCCATACTGTCTGCTATCCGGTTACGGGAATATTAAGTTACTTGAGCTGAACTAAGTTGACTCGTTTGCTTTTTAAAATGATAAAAATATAATAAATTTCTTTATTGAAATAGCCTGTTGGAGGCTCTTGAGGAAATATTGAATTAAATTTATCCGTAATTTTTTTCTACACGTAACAATAATAATAAGTTTTTGATTTAATTTTTATTTCAATGTATGGTTTGACATGGTTTTGCCCATATTATATAATTTAACAGTAACTGAACCGGTTGGAGAAATTTGTACATTCTTCGGTCAAGTAGCAGTGTAGAATCCGCGCCACAAAAGAAGTTCCACAGAAAATAAAGAAACTAAAATTGGCTGCTTCGCTATTTGATAGAATTTAGTTCGTAATGTAGCCAGTAAATAAATTTTCATTACATTAATTATGAAAATTTTTGTAATTATTATTGAGTAGTTACCTATATCGATTTACGGATTAGCAAATAATTACTCTGGAAGGATTAATGACGGCCATTGCAGCGCCACGCCTGTGGGACTTTTTTTGTGAAGCGGACTCTACTTGAAGATTATTTTAGTCTGAACATTCAATATGATTGATTGACATACCAACTGTGCAAATAATAATATCAGTCCATGGGTCATTTCAAGCATGTAGACGGTGGTTAATAATAAAGTCCTTTTATTTGTCAAAAACACAATATATAAAATAAAAAAGAAATTAAATAGTAGAAGTAAAAGAAAATTAAAATTATTTTTAAATGAGACGCTGTATACGCCACCCAAATTTAAAGCGGACTGGGTAGTTTTAGACATCGGTAATTGTAATAGAATACACGTGAGGCGAGAAAATGTGACTAAACAATGCTTATCAAGATTAAAATATGCTCCACAAAGACTTTTTGCTTACTGCAAATATATTGTAAAAAAAATGAAATAAATTAATCGTCAGAAAACTTACCACGTTGGTCAAACTTTGAGGAGTTTAGATAAAAATAGGGTAAATTGAAGAATTAAGAAAGGACACCAAGGAGGATAGGAAAACAAACCTCTGGTTCGTTCACTCACTGCACTGTCTTCTATAAGATTCGTGATAATTGGTTTAACTACCATACATACAATCAGGGATAAATTCTATATCACACGCCATTCAAAATAGTTGTTATTTTTTCACTACTTGGCTAAATGCAAAACAATGTGAAGGTAAAATAAAAATAAGTCATTGTCTATTACGAGCTTAAAGGCTTAGCTGCCAAGCCATAATATCAAAAATTGTCTAATGACAAAATTAGTATCCCTACTCCCCCCTTCCCCCTTAAATAATTAATTATTAACCTGATTAATAAAAATTAATTATTTAACAATTAAAGAGGTATTGTAATTAATAAAACAATAATTCTGTACCAGGGCATAACAACGGATAAGGGTCTTGATAATTCGTATGTCGAATGTAATGTGTTGATGTATCGACGGGCGCCACTTGCGTCAGCGTCTACGCAATCAGCTGACTCAGATTATTGGAAGTCCTCTAGCTAATTTTTGTTTATGTTTGCCTGGTACTTCAATACTATCTTATGTGCTACTACTACACAATGGTTGTTGTAGTGAAATAGTGAAAAAAACAAAAATTAGAAGTGGCCACACTATACTGGTACCGATGGTTGAAAAAAAGAAATTTCAAACGACATAAGTGCGTAAGGATTCGTTAGATAGGTTTTCAAAAAGCATAATGTTGTTTCTTAATTATATATCGCAGTAAATAGGTGTCGTAAAAATTACATCCCCCTCCTCTAATATTGGAAAATTTAGAAAAAAAAAATCAACATTAAAGATCATAAAACAAGCTTTGTGGGGATTTTATTTTCTGTGGGACTACTGTAGTGGCGCGGGCGCGGACTCTAGTTAGATATACAAATTGTCCAGAGCTTTTAAAAGATGAAGAACTCAAAATTATTAACATATTATTTTTTTAAATCACGTGGTTCTGCTCTTTATTGAAATTCTATTGGTTTTTATTTAAATACTTCCTATTCATTGTACAATTTGTACATCGCTGAGAAGAAGCGGCAAGAACACAGCTAGCTGAAATTCTAACTTCATATTTGTCTGTCCCAGGCTCAGTCTTCAGTCTCATAATATATAAATACTGTATATTGTGTCTATGTTTTAATGAAAACTCTTTTACCTATTAACAAGAACTCTGTAAACGAAATGTAATACAATACCTTTGTTATTTCTAAGAAATGATTGCAAATGTTATACAAAATTGTTTAATGTACCGACTCGATGTTGCAATAGTTGTTGTTTTAATGAAATAACAATAAATTTCAATAAATTGTGACCTTGACAATGGTGTTTATGCATGTGTGACATAGAGCATATAATAATAATAACAGATGTGACATCTTTTTCCTTGTAGAATCACATTGTTGTGTGTTCACATGTGACTCATTTTGAACCGATTCTCGTAGTTTTTCGTTATATATCTTTTTTTTAATTTTCAAGACTACAGAGGATAGGCAGACGGCCCACTTTATGGAAAGTGGTTACCTTTGCCTATGGACATTTGCAAGATAAAAGTGCTACCGATGTGCTGCTGGCGTCAAAGAGGGGGACTTAAACCCAGGTACACTAATGCCGGAACACAACTCAAGGTTATTATGGCGGCATACTCAAGCCCCGGGGGTAGTAGCCATCCAGAAAAGCATATTGGCACTTGGCTGTGGTTTGTTTTGTCGCCTCTTATGATAGGCCGCCCGGCGTTAGTAATTAACATTCTATCTCCGTTCCTGCAAGGATAATTATTTTCCACAGCAGTATAATATGGGTTTTTTAAAAAAGATGTCATAACTTTTTTCGGAATCCACAGTTCGTTGGTGGCACCGCTGGTGTTGTAAATAACCATTTTCAGTAGAAACCGCACTTATAACAGATAGTAACCGTTAAGTACTGTCTGATTTGTGTTTAACATTCCATTTATTCTATCCCTCCATCCGAACCCATATCCTGTTAGCGGTGTAGAGATGTCGTAAAATATATGCATAAATGCTTATATCGTAACATCAGAAGTAAGAGAATGAATAGATAATATCGATAATTTGTCATATATTGTTGAGATGGTATAAAAATCGGGTCCAACTTCGCCCGATGGCCTCCAACCACGCCTTTAGCCATCCCCTGCCTCGCAGTTATAAATTACCATCTCAAATATACACAAATAAATATCAAATATTATCAATTGTATAACATCTGTATAAACTACAGTCTTGCAAATAGAGATATTAATTGATGGATCGATACATACATACATACATACATACATAACTTCACGCCAGTTCCTTTGCGGGGTAGGCACGAACAACAGAGCGCCATTTAGGCCCATTCTTACACACCTCACTTGCTTCTTTGACATTCATAACTCTTGTCATGCACACTCGTCTGTTCTTAAGGCTCCTGACATCACCCTCCGCTAGTACACGATCAATTTGAACATGGAAGGTGTGTCGTGGCCTTCCACGACTTCTGCATCCATCCACTTTTGCATTGTATATCTGTTTAGTCATTCTTTCATCATGCATTCTTTCCACATGCTCGAACCACCGGAGCATTCCTTTCCTTACCTTTACCCCGACACTTTCTTTCAGACCAACTCTCTTTCTTACTTCGGTATTACGAACGCGGTCCGCGAGCGGTCATGGATCGATCATTAGCACAAATATGTAAAAAGTACTTGCACCACTATTGGTGTTAAATGCACATATATTTATCACTTACTCATTGAAGAACGTAAAGTTGGGAAGTAGGTAAAACAACTGTGCCCTGCTCATTTCACCGGCGGGTTTTATGTTATAAAGTATCTAAGACTACCGTCAATTATATTAGTATATGTTCGAAATGTTAAATGTACAGCAATTTTTGCAAAAATTAATAAGAGAATTTAGTAAATAGCAAAACGTAGGTTAAACAATATCTTGGAGGAGGAAGGAAGGAAGAAGCAAGGAATACTTTTGCTTGCCATTGGTATACTAATTCATCTCTACATTCCTTTTTTAAAAACAAGACAATCTTAGAGGTCTTTGCTCTTATTAAGATAGAATTCCTAATAAGGGATGGCCCTTTATACTATCCTTCCTATATCATCCTAAAGACTGGAAACGCATTGGGTGCACCTTGGGTGTTGCAAACGTCTATAGGGGACTGTAACCACTTTCCTTTAGCTGGGTCGTCTGCGTGTTTGCCATCTTCGTAATAAAAAAAGATTACCCTTAAAAAATTCTCCCGTAAATGTTAAACCTTTAGGCCTTTATTAACTCATTATACAATATTCTTCTGCACGGTATATTTTTTGTAGTAAAAGTGCGAATACGCTGATTAATTCAACGCCAGTTGAAGATGGAAACGATGGTCAGCATAATCGTGGGAACACTGAAAGTGCACAGAAAGTTATGTTTAATAATACACTCTTGAAAGCAGTTTTATTCTAAAGGAGAATTCAATAGAAGATAATAGGTACTGTCATGTTTGAAATATAATATGTAGGTACCTAACACTTAATAATTACGCAACATAGGTAATATACACACAGGTAGGTAATATTCATAATACTTACCTAAGCATTATGAATATTTTTTAAAAATTAATATATAAAACAAATAGAACGGTCCGTGCCCAGCAGTGGGACGTTTATGGGCTAAAACACTAATACAATATTATTTTATTTGTAGGGTATAACTTAATTTTACCTATTACTTATAACTAAGGTTTAATTTTTTGAAACTTTATAAAAACTAGTGGTCGCCCGTGGTTGAATTTCGACCATAATAATTAATTAAAGATTATATACTTCTATAGTCACAGATTGCGCCAAGGCTACACTGTTAATTTGACGTGAACAATAAACAAAAAAGCATAAATAAGCGTGTGTGTGTCAAATATAGGGTAGTGTGTGTAATGTTTTTTTTATTGATTTATGCCCGGTTTCAATATTACAAAAACGATTCGTTTTTGATACCGACGGTTAGAATATTACCGCCTGGTAACTCTACTGATGTTTCTATAATGAACTGAAAGTAGCTAGTTACTCATGAAAGTACCAACTAGCGATGGGAGGGATTTTCTAACCGATCGGTAGACTTTTTGTATGGAAACGACAGCTGAAGTGTTTCTATATTATAACCGCTGGTTGTCAACACTACTATTCGTAGGAATTTTATTACCACCCGATTTCGGCCAGTTTTGTTTGTTTGTCGAGGTTGCCAGTTTATTTGTCACTATATTTTAATAGGTTTTTTTGCAATTTTAAATTATTAGTTTTTATTAAACATTTATTATTTAATTAACAAAACAAATTTTTTATTTCACCTCTTTTAAGTTTGCACTGAAATTTAATTCTGTATTTATATCTTTCAAATTTGCTTTATTTCTGCCTTATAACTTTCAAATTTGTTGCCTAATTCCAATTTCAGTATTGCTTCACTATTAATCCCTACTAATATTATAAATGCGAAAGTAACTTTGTCTGTCTGTCTGTTACCCTTTCACGGAAAAAATACTAGACCAAATTGGGCTGAAACTCAGTATATATACTTTTTTGACGCCGAGGATGAACATAGAATACTTTTTAACCCGAAAAATGGGATAGTTTCGGGGACAAAAGTATATTTTTCTGTTTGCCTGTAATGGTTTCACGAAAAACTATTGGACCGATGTGGCTGAAACTTGTTATATAAGTAAGTTCAATATCTAGGAGAGACAAAAGATACTTTTCATTTCGGAAAAGAGATAGAGTTTGGGATAGATTTATGAGTTTAACCCAGAATGTAGTACAGGTTTCGTTTTTTGTGATGTCGTTTTCGTAATTTTCGTCGACAAATATTTATAACAACAAAGTTCTCAGTTCTCAGTTGTTGCCAGCACAGATAAAACTTATATGGTTAATTCCACCTTTCTAATAATAAGGTCAAAGGTTCCAAAGTCATTAATTAGACTACAGTTTTTTGTTATTCTTGAGCTTCACCTGCGATAACGTTATAATTATCGGTAGTGACCTAATGCGTCTTAAAAATAACACTGTGAATAATTATAACTTTATTAATAGATAACATATTAGTAAGTACTAACTGTCAATATTTAACGTCATTAGCAATAAATTGCAACATCACTTCAAATAACACACTAAATCCATCGCTACATCTGTGTGAAACGGTCGCGTTACGAAAAGTTCTCTAAAACAATTGAATGAAAACAAAAATCGTGGATTTTAGCCTTAACTTATTAAAAAAAAATTGCGGTCGAAAACCATAAATCCCTATAACTAGCGAGAAATTACTGAAGTGACAACACTGTTTCATCTTTTTTTTTACAACAAATCCAATGACATTGGAACAATCATTATTTAAAATGTTTATATGTTGTTTACATTACTGCGTTTTGTTAATGCAACATTCATATAAAATGGCTTTGTAATTGTAAGTAATTTTAAATCAGATTGATTGAAAGCTTGATTTTTTAATGACAATCGCATATCACAAAAGTCCCTTCTTTAAAAAATATATTTATTTTGTAGTTATATATCAACTCATTGAATTACGTTGCCTGTTGCTACTAGAACTATGTTGCGTAAGCAAAATGCTTGGGAGGAAATTGGTAACTGATAACCGACAGTATTTCTAACATACGTAGTATCCATAGTACTTTGTGTTTCTAACTGACAATGCGCTTGTGAAACGTTCGTATAGCCCTCTCAACCATCGCATCGCTTATTGGTAGCTTCAAAATCAATCAGCCAGTGCAAAGTTTTTGCTTCACGTATTAATTAATATATAGATTGTAAGTCAAAAAAATAAGTTAGATATAAATTGATTGTAATTTAAAAAAGAAGGATTTGTCATTATCAAATATTATAATTCTTAAAACGATAATTTAGTACCAGGGCATAATAAGCGATAAGAAATCCTAAAAAAGAAGAAGGATAAAAAGAATATGTCGGCAAGCAAAGCCCTTTAAGCGGCAAGGGTAGGAAATGTCACGTCACATCCAACCGCAATGGATCAAGGGCGCGACGGGTGGAAGGACGGAGCCCTTACAAGCACCGGCACCGGCCCTAAAACAAACAAACACACGGTCCGGTAAGGGCTTCCTTATGTACTTGTATATATGATTATAGACCGGCCTTGCGCACACTGAACTATTATAGATATATGTATCTATGTAGTCCTGTGTAAGTCGAACTCTCACAGGAAGTCTTCCTCTCTAAATATTTACAATAAATACTTGATATGATTATAATATGGGTCTCAAGAAAATACACATTAATACTGTTCTTAGCAGGTGAAAAGGCTAGAAGTATAACTGGTTCGAACTATATCAGTGATAATGGTATTTTATTAAAGATATAAAATGTATTTTTCAACACACTTGCTCATAAAGTTGCTCTATGGTCACCGCAATTAGGCACAGAATGACACCCATAATCAAACTGTGACTAAAAAACATTATAACTCACTAGTGAGTTATAGATTTTTTTTTTTTAATTTTATTGGTTGAGTTGCTTTGTTCTTAAAAAAGTTTTTATTCAAAAAAAAAGATCGTGTTCTATAGAACAAATAAATTAATGTTCCTATTGCTTGCTCATATCATGCAACTTCTTATTTAAATAGATAATTTTAACTCGTACGTGTTTAATAAATAAAACTTTCACTCATATATAACTTTTTTATCTACTAAATAAAATGAGTTTTTCTTGTTATTTTATTCAAAAGTGTGTTGAAAAACGTCGTATGATACACGTGTGTATTGATGACTACCGTCCTCGGCTCTCTTAAGACCCTCGCCTACGGCTCGAGTCTCAATGGCGCCTCGGCGGTAATCACCAATGTTACACACTAGTACCATAATGTACTATTCTTTAGAGATTTATTATGTTGCAGTAATATTATATATACTATAATAAATGTTTCGATTTTGTACAATGCGTTTAAGAATGTGAAAAAAATCAGGGGGGATAATTCGGGCCAGGAAATTCCAAAATGCAATTTTTAGAATTTTTGTCTGTCTGTTAGAGCATCATGTGAAAACTACTGAACGGATTTAATGAAACTCGACACATAGCAAGCTCATATCCCGGGGCGTAACTTAGGATACTTTTTATCCCAATAAATAGCATCGTTTTCGTGGGATATGATGATATGTTTCGTTTGGGCAGTTGTGTAGACTATAATATATGGACTTAGTTTCTTTGTTATTTTTATATGTAAAAACTTTATTAAGTTTTTGTGTAAGTAAAATAATGCTACTGCCTAGGGTTTAACATGCGGGGCTGCGCCGTGGGGCAAATTTTAGTCATAGTATTGTTACGAGTTGCAGGACTCGAATTAAAATACCGTTGGAATTATTATAGAGTTTATTAGAACTATACAAACACGTATAACACTGGTACAAACATAAACGAACGCAACAAGTCCAAACGTAATGCAGAAGATCGTAATTCCATAAAACGCGCAAAGTCCGTCACTAAATAGATTACCGAATGTAGTACACACGTCTTGCTTCGCTCGTGGTTATCGCTAGACTGCCTCGTCCCTCAATCGAGGTATTGCTTTCTACTGCACAGATGCAATATGTCTGCGCGGCCGCGTGGGCCGAATTGCTTAGAATCAGTTTGTACTTTAAATCGGACATACCTGGCTAATCACTGTCATAAAAGATTACAATGCACAATGGGCTGTTTTCTAATCACAATTTTAAATCACACAAAGTAAAAAAAAAAAGATTTCCCTCCCTATAATAATACCGCTTCAGGGGCCCTCTTGCATCAAGGGAGCAGAGGAGTCTTCACTCCTGTTGTCGAAGTGAATTAGCCCTTTCCAAGGGCTTTCTCAGGCACTTATTGCGCTAGGATCGGTGTGGGCGTAACTACGTTCTAAGTCCCATGCCTTTCCTGCCATAAGCGCGGGGCCGTCGGAGGAGGGTGGTTTTAGTGGTTATTAGCCATTTAGGTTCGAGTCTCCACACAAGCCGGTCGATTACTGTTTGGATTACCCCTTCTGGGAATGCCTCCATGATCGACTATGGTCTAATCCCTTGCAAAGGACCCGGTACTGTGCGTAAATAGCATTTCCCCCGCCTGAAAAAAAAATCGTATTTCGTATGATGAATGAAATTACCGATGGCCCAGTTTCCGCTCCTCGTTCCCTATTCCATCCTAAAAATTGGCAACGTATTAGTGTTGCAAACGTATACAGGAGACCGTAATAACTTTTCACTAGGTGGGCTTTCTTCCTATGCTCTCTCTTCACGCAATAAAAGTACACTTATTGTCTACATCATCTATCCCTGTCTACATCATATAAAAATGCACCCAAGGACAAACCCTGATCAGTGTATGACTATTGTAGCAAAGGAGAACAAAAGGTACCGGGCTATTGGAATGAACTGCTAGTGGACCTAGGGGTCTGGGTCTATGGGGACTATGACGTCTGCTCATCGCAATGTATGAGGAACATGAAAATATGGGCAGAAGGTGACACGCCACTCCCTGCATGGGCCCCAAAAAATGCCGTACAATATTGGCGAGGGCAACATAGGTGTGAGCGGCTAAGGGGAGAGGTGGGCTGCAGGTTCACCGAAGCTACATTCGATGTTATGGTACTTATCACTTTTACCCCTGGAGCTTGTGTCTTAGCTCTAGTGATCTACACTCCGTGCCGGCTGGTTAAGGCAAGCACGGAGGGTCTCCTCCCGTGGGGCGCGTTACAGACCGCCCCACGCCAAAGAGAGCATGATGATGCCGGGGGATGAGTCCCCGGCAATGGAAGAGGCCTCGTGAGGGAGAGAACGCCTGTCAGGGCTGCGGAGAAGCTAGGTCATATACCCGTAGCCCTGGCATAAGGCGAAGGACGGAACACCCAGGGGTTTTAGTGGGTATCCCTAACCGGGGGTGGCAACAGCATGGCACCAGTTCTGACTGGGCATGCTGGTGCCACCCCCGATCTGGCGAACCCCACACACGGGTCGCGAATATCCCCCCATGATTCTGCCCTTGTCGCGGCTTAGGTCCTCAAGAGGATTTCCCCTGGCTAAAAAAAAAGCACGGAGGGTATGTTTGTTTTTATGATATTTTAGTTTAATAAACATATTTTAACAGTAAATGTTATACGCACAAAATCGCCGGTGCAACTAGTCAATAAATAATTAGGTGCGATATGCCTAATCGAAACCTCAATGTGCATTCTGCATTATCGTCATCCAGGCCATGTGCGCCGTGCGTCACGTTGCAATGACATATTTAAAAATCGAACAAGTGCGCGTGGGCCTAATAAAGGGTTCCGTGGTGAGAATGATTGTTTTTTTTTTTTTATTGCAGGAGTTCAGCAGACAGGCAGACGGCCCACTTGATGGAAAGCGGTTACCATCGCCTATGGACATTTGCAACACCAAAGGTGCTACAAATGCGCTGCTGTTCTCTTAAAGGAGACTGGAACCTGGTCACTAATGCCGGAACACAACACAAGGTTGTTATGGCGGCATACTCTAGACCAGGGGTGGTCGCCATCCAGTCGAGCAAATACCCTACCACCTGGCTGTGGGTTGTTTAGTCGCCTCTTACGACAGGCCTCCAGGCCGCAGGAAATTGTATTCTTTCTCCGTTCCTGCACGAATAAATTCTATACGTGGAGTATCCACACGGCTATATGCAATGAAATTCTTTTTTCATCTCTCAGTCAAATGTGTGGTGGTTATCCTTAATTTTTATAATTTTACGATGTACCTACACTTATTCGTGCAGGGACGATGAAAGAATACAATTTTCTGCGGCCTTAAGAGTCGGTGTCGTAAGAGGTGACAAAACAACCCACAGCCTAGTCTAGAGTAAGCTGCTTTAACAACCTAGATTTGTGTTTCGGCATAAGCGGCCAGGTTCCAGTCCCTCTTTAGAAAGCGGCAGCACGTTGGTAGCATCTTTGGTGTCACAAACATCCATAGGCGATGGTAATCGATTTCCATCAGATGGGCCGTCTGACTGTCTGCTGAACTCATGCAATAAAAAAAATAGCATAACGATATGTCATAATTATGTATACAACCATCGCCACTCCTAATCAGCAAGTTGTCTGGAAGAGATCGCTTTTTAGCGATAAGACTGCCCTTTGTAGGTACACAATTGGAATAGTATAATATTAGTTTGTAAACTTGCATTAATAGTGTTACAATAAAGAGTTATCTATCTATATATAATATAGATAGATAAAGAAGAAGGACAACTTCCAAACATCCACATAGAGCCAAATCCAAGAATCCACTACTTAAGCCAGATTTACATTTGTGCTATTTTAGCAAGAATTATCTTGCGAATAATTATATCCTTTGGACAGAAACTTGATAATAAGATAATAACAACAGCCTCTGTGGATGAGTGGGCTAAGCCTTTGCTGGCCAAGTTCATTAGAACTCAAAAGCTCGGGGTTCAATTCCTGGTATGGTAACTTTCGCAAAAGAACTTTTCGCTCTTAACTATTCATGGTCTGGGTGTTTGGGATCAGCCCCAGCTAATGTATACTAGTGTAAAAATTAACCTTTAAAGTTCATACAGTCAATTGTTCAATCAATCAATCTTTATTTGCAAAAATATAGGTACATAAATATATATAAAGTTATATAAAGTTTGCAGTATGTTTTGTCATTTACATGACCTGCAGGTGCTTACATTAACTAAATATCTTGATGCTATAATCCTACACTAATGTTTCCAAATTAATTTCAGTACATTTCAAAAAAATAAAAAAGAATTGTTAAAATGATTAAAAACATGTTAAAGTATTAAATTTGAAAATTTCAATGTCATTATCTTATTTTATTGTAATATCATTAATATATTCGTCTAGTCGTGGCGGTAAGAATAACTGCTGCTAATAAGTTAACAATATAACAGAAGCAGTTAACTAGTTTTTGCAGAAAATTTTATGTTATATTCATAGACAGACAGTTCTAAAGAATTTACAAAGGCATTGGAATATGGAACCCTAGAAACAACATTGTGAAATGTGTGAAATATATCAAATTACATTAATATCGAACACAGCAATGACCTAAATATTTTGCTAATTAATAAAACTAGGTATTATTTGGGTAGAAATAAAATTATCAATGAAATTAGATATATATTTTAGGGTTTTGACAACTTACGTCCGGGCTGGAGGTGAATGCGCGAGCGGGCCAACTGCCAACACGTCTTAAAGAACGTTCACGGGTTTTAGTGGGTATTCCCGACTGTGACATGGTAATAGCACTTCTTCGGGGGTGCTAGTGCCACTATGACGTGGCGAATCTCACACGAACCATCGCGCTTGCACTTTTTTTATAGCTTGAGTTCAGCAAACAGGCAGACAGTCCACCTGATGGAAAGTTACCATTGTCTATGGACTTTGCAACACCAAAGGTCCTACAAATGCGCTGCTGCTCTCTAAAGGGAGACTGGAACCTGATCACTAATGACGGAACATAACTCAAATTAGTTATGGTGGCATACTACAGACTAGGGTTGGTAGCCATCCAATCGAGTAACTGCCCTACCACCTGGCTGTGGGTTGTTTTGTCGCCTCTTACGACAGGCCGTCCGGCCACAGGAAATTGTATTCTCTCTCCGTTCCTGCATGGATTTTTCCTCCGCAGTTACAATCGGGAAAGAAATTTATTCAGAAATCTACACTAATATTACAAAAGCGAAAGTAATTCTGTATGCCTGTTATGGTTTCACGGAAAAATACGAGTCGAGACTTTCTGCGGGCGCAGCCGCAGGGAAACCCTACTAACTGACCTTTAAAAAACTCGACGATTGTTGAGGCCGGTACCATATTTGGTGTTGCAAATGTCCATAAGCGACGGCAACCAATTTTCTTCTTTTATTACACCAGAACAGACAGGCAGATGGCCCACCTGATGAAAAGCGGTTACTATCGCCTATGGACATTGCAGTACCAAAGGCGCTATATGCGCTGCTGCTCTCTTAAGAGAGACTGGAACCTGGCTACTAATGCCGGAACACAACTCAACGTTACTATGGCGGCATAGACCAGGAGTGGTAGCCATCCAGACGGGGAAAGACCGTGCCACCTGGCTGTGGGTTCATTTGTCTCCTCTCACGACAGGCCGCCCGGCCGCAGGAAATTGTATTCTTCTCCGTTCCTGCACGTATATAAGTAGTATAACTTTCTGTCAAAGTCGGACAGATAGACAGACATAAAAAAATTATAATGGTTCTGTTATTATGATTACGAAAGCCTAATAACAGACTCCGGATATATCTGTTAAACCTCATTATTTTTAGATAGAACTGAAGAGATGAAACAATCGTTTACACTATAGCTGATTTATTCCAATCTACATATAATGCGATACACCTACAATCTCCTTATCCAAAAAAAAAAAATCAGAGCAAATAAGAAAGAAGAGATGAAAACTAAAAAAAAATACAATAATTAATTAATTAAATTCTTGACTTTAGACAGATAGGTAACACCTTATTGTTCACCAATTATACAATTTAAAAAATACACAATTACAATTTTGTCATTGTAGAAACAATAGCCGACCTTTTCGCTTAAAGCTATTTCTTCCAGGCAACCTAACTTAACGAATAGTTTAACCTAAACTGGCGATGGATGTGATGCACATTATTACGTATACCATAAACAAACATACCTAAACTACACATTTTATAAATTAAATACATACAAACATATTTATAAGATATATACAGTGTAAACTCTATATAACGACACTGAAGGGACTGTATATTTTATGGCGTTAAATGGAGAAAAGGCTGTTATTTTTGTCTGACGTCTTTTACTGCACCAATAATTTTGTTGTATTTTTTACTTATTTTATTCATATCTTGCGATATTGAGGCATCTTGGTGATAAAGGAAAGTTCGGAATTTCTTAGAAATTTCGGTATGCGTGATGCCGACAGTTGAGTTTATTACGGGCTAGGATAATAAAGGGATAAAAGAACGTACACAGCTGCGCAGTTTTAACTAATTTTGGCAACTTAAAAGGTAATTTTATTATTTAATTGTTGTCGTTATTGAGATTGGGTGTAATGCTATAGTGTATAGAGTGTATCGTTGTATGGAAGAAAAGCTAAACCAACCAAAGCCAAGTAATTTTGACGCTTAAAGAAGTTTTTTGGGAAATCGAGTAACGTTACATGGAGTTTACACAGTGTATATATATTAATTAGTCTACAGTATAAGAATTAGGCATAATTATTTAAGAAAAAGTAGTGTTTTCTGACTTATACATAATACTTATATACTTATACACATTTTAAAGTACATAGAAATCTATATAATATATCTATATTTTGTACTCAAGCCAAATTCCCCTGGCGAAAAAAAGGGTTTCGACACTTAAAAACAAAATTCGTCCGGATCGCTCCCACAGCATAGGCCTGCATCTTTGGTTTAGGCAATAGCGGATATTATTACCACAGAATGGGTTGCTGTCACTTTATTTGTGTATATGGAAATGATGTGTGTTGCTGAAATAAAGTTATTATTAATTATTTATGATCCTGTTTGATTGTCACCATTTTGGCGCTGATAATCAAGGCGCTGAGTGCGAGAGTCCCAACGAACTAAAAATTAACTTACGTTAATTGCTACTTGTGAGCAATGAAATTATTATTTTTATCTTGTAATATCGGTCCGTGGTAAAATGAGAGATGCGTGTGAAAGCGCGCGTTCATAGAGCACGGTGTAGGGCTTGGTGCGCGCAAGACGTACTGCGGCCATTGTTTCGCCTCTTTCCCTTTTTCCGCATGTCATTTGCTCGCGCCTTTACCCACGTCTCTCGTGTGTCGAACTAAATTTAGTAAATTTTAGAGTTTTTGGCGAGAACTGAAAGGAGATGTTGTGCTGTGCAGTTTTATTTTAAAAATTTGTAAAATTACTCTGAAACAAACAGTAGTTGTAGGATATTGACAGTTTTTGAGTAGTAATTATGTGTTTTTGTGAGAAATGTGAACTATATAGTCAAACGTGGCCTTTCGAGTTGTCACAGAACTCCGTTGAATGGCGTCAGTTGTTGATAACCTACAGTGCAGCTGAGCTATACATAGGCTTAAGAAAATGAAGAAACTATATTGTAATCTAAGATCTGGCTTAAAGGCCTAGCTACTAAGCCATAAACCTAAATAAATAAATAATTAGTATATTTCATTGTGTTTTTTGTTTTCTAGTGTGTAAAATACATTATAATAAAAGTAAAATACTTAATGGACGAAAGTGTGTTTTTCTGTAAAATCAGCACAAACGGACGCTAACAGGTACTAATATTAATTTCAGAGACTTTCGCCTCAAATTGAGACTAAATATATTTGTCATTTATATTCAGCAGCCAGTCCTATGGTTATAATAGAAATCTCAAAGCTTAGGTGATTGAAGGAATACCAGAGAAATTTTAGTTTCTATTCGCCAGTTGCTCACATTGCCCTACTTAATTCCCTAAACAATGGGATCTGCATAAACCTGTCTTATTTTTAAGAAAAGAAATTATCAATTACTATACACGTCACACACACACACATACACATCGCGAACACAGAGACCCCTCAAGCAAACACACACATACACATTTTTTAAAAGAACCTATGAAGTAGTTTTTATCCGTGCAGGAACGGAGAAAGAATACAATTTCCTGCGGCCGGGCGGCCTGTCGTAAGAGGCGACTTAACAACCCACAGCCAGGTGGTAGGGCATTTGCCCAACTGGATGGCTACCACCCCTGGTCTAAAGTATGTCGCCATAACAACCTTCGAGTTGTGTTCCGGCATTAGTGACCAGGTTCCAGTTTCCCTTAAGAGAACAGCAGCGCATTTGTAGCACCTTTAGTGTTGCAAATGTCCATAGGCGATGGTAACCGCTTTCCATCAAGTGGACCATTTGCCTGTCTGCTGATCTCCTGCAATAAAAAAAAAAAGAAGATGGTATAGTTTTGGAAAAACTTCAGCTAGGAGCTGACAATATCCTAGTAGGTAAGTTTTTACAAGTATCCCGAGGGATTAAAATTTCATTATTAAATTAAATGAAATTACATAAAAGACACCTACTTTAATTGAGCTCATTAAGGGGTTATAAGCTCGTAATATTTTTATCATCCTAGTCATCACCCTATACAAGGGGTAGATAAGCATCTGTCATTCTCACCCCCAATCGAAAAAGGTCTAATACAATAACAAAATTGTGTAGTCGAATGTTCTAAAATTAAAACCAGTAGCCAGGCGTATAGCGAAAACTGGACCTATGGAGTACGGAGAGTAGAGGCAAGGAGTACCATCTTATATGGAGAGGAAGTTGAAAAAGTATCCAGTAATATTCTGCAAATAGAGGTTCAGATACCTCGTACGAATTAAAAAGTGAAAAAGTAAAAATCTCAACTATTTACGTGGTCTAAAATAGTTTAGTAAATTAAAGTCACTGATTCCTTGGAAGATCGAAAGGCCGCTTTTGTGGAACACGACATGCGTTGACACTCTGGCGGCATCACATCTTCCAGTGACTAAGTCAGGGGCTGGCAACGCTGCTTCAACAGCTGAAGATCTCAAACTGCGCAAATATGGAACCGTAGGAAGGGGTTACATATCTGTGCCGTTTCGAAGCTTTAGGTCCGTGGGGTCCACCGGCAAAGGATTTCTTCAAAGAAATTTGTGTAAGAAACTCTTTGATACCACCGGTGATCAGAAGGCTGGTTCGTATTTCGCGCAACGAATCAGCATTGCTTGTCATACAGCGTGGCAATGCAGCCAGCCAGCAGGGTACGCTTTCTACTGGCAGCGATTTGTTACATACTTTATATTAATTTAATTTAGTTTATTTTTAAGTATTTCGTTAAATTATTGATTAATTATATGATATTCAACTTGTTTGTAAATACAAAATAAAATTCAAAGCAAAATTATTTAGTAAATATTATGCTGTGAGAAAACGTGAAGAGTGATTTAATTATTGTGAATTTTTAATAATAAAAAACAGAGCGGGAATCTTTCGGTCCTTGTTTTTTTTCTATCTCACACTAATTACTTTCGGCGCTTCCTTTAAATTTATCCTATGCCACCGCAGCGCCACCTTTATTATTCGCATTTTGACGGACTCTTTCAACACAGAGATGATACTGCTTGCCTCTACCCTCCATACTACGGGGAAACCTCAACCAAATTGTAGGTCTTTATCTAACGCCAAACAAGGTAGTTTTTGTGAGAGCTCGTGAAGGCACATTTCATGAAACAGCTTTTTAGCGCGGGCACGGTCATCTATAGGTGGACGGTGCGTTTTCAACTAGTGAAAATCGCGTTGTCAACGAGTGAACATCGCGCAATTCACAGCATTCAGTCAGTGATCGGTATTGTATTGTGTTCGGTCTATACCTGTATTACTCCGAGCAGCGAGTTGTTACCGAGTGGTCCACTCGCCGTGCTCGCGTCGACAACTTGCGAGCGAGGCGCTCTGGTGCTAAAATGGATGATGAGCTATGACTCTAAGCTACGTTGCAGTTTTTACGCTGAGCTACCTCGTATTATTCCGTCTGCAACTATGGTGGAACGCAGAATGATGATAAACATTATGACTTATAATATATCGAGAGCTAAACCAATAAAGAGGTGGATAGATTGTGTGAAGGATGATATGATGATTTGTGGTGTAATAGACATGTATGTCAGAATCGTTTCAAACATATGTTTTTAGCCGACCGTATTTATGTATGGCTGTTGTATGCGTGTCCATATAATGAAAAGGTATTTCACTTGAAATATATTTTTCAACACACTTGCTCATAAAGTGGCTCTATGGTCACCGCAATTAGGCACAGAATGACACCCATTATCAAACTGTGAATAAAAAACATTATAACTCACTAGTGAGTTATAGATATTTTTTTTAATTTTATTGGTTGAGTTGCTTTGTTCTTAAAAAAGTTTTTATTCAAAAAAAAAAGATCGTGTTCTATAGAACAAATAAATTAATGTTCCTATTGCTTGCTCATTTCATGCAACTTCTTATTTAAATAGATAATTTTAACTCGTACGTGTTTAATAAATAAAACTTTCACTCATATATAACTTTTTTTATCTACTAAATAAAATGAGTTTTTGTTGTTATTTTATTCACAAGTGTGTTGAAAAACGTCGTATGATACACGTGTGTATTGATGATTACCGTCCTCGGCTCTCTTAAGACCCTCGCCTACGGCTCGAGTCTCAATGGCGCCTCGGCGGTAATCACCAATGTTACACACTAGTACCATAATGTACTATTATGTGTATTAATTGAATACATATAACATTTCACAACAACAGTTCAATAGCAACTGAAAATATTATTCGACACCAAGTTTTAATTATAAAATAATGAGGCTTCCAAAGAGCCAGTGTCTATGTAGGTTATCTACAAGAATAGAGGAGTATGGAAAGAAATAACATATTGTGCCAATCCTAAATAATTCAGAGAACGTGAAAGAAAAGACGGGGAACCTATGATATATCTGAAGCGACAGGATGCCTGGCAGGATCTATAAAGATATTTTTATCTAAAAATCTTTTAAAACATATTGTAATTCCAGCATATTAGCCAAACGAACCGCGTCCAGTGAAATCAATTTGCCAAACGCCAGACCGCAGTTATCGGCGCGAATCGCCATGTCCCATGGGCGTACGAATGACGTTCAGATGGCGTATGGCGTACACCCACCGATTTGTCAACGGCCTGCGTCAATTCGGAATATACTATATACGACACGGTCTTTACATAATTTCAAACTACGTTTTAACGGTTTCGAGCATGATCGTGATTTTAATCTAAATAATAACTTTGTCATTACTCATTGACACTTGTCATCTGTCTTCCGTGATCATGGATACTGAAAAGTGGTTGAAATTAAAAAAAATGCAGCGCTTAAAACCATTAAAAAGTAGTTTTAATTACGTGTGTACATAACACAGTAGTCGCGAAAACTTGAGAAAAACATAACAAACATATTCGTGCAGGAAAGAATACTAATTTCTGCGGACATGCGGTCTGTCGTAAGAGACGGCGAAACAACCCACAGGCAGGCGAAAGGGCATTTGCCCATTTGGAGGGCTACCAACTCTGGATTAGAGCATATGGGCAAAACAGCCTTGAGCTCTGTTCCCATATTAGTGACGAGCTTCCAGTCGTCCCTTCGAAGCTACCAGCATATCGGTGTTGCAAATGTCTATAAGTGAAACTAACCATTTTGCAACTGGTGTTCCGTCAACTGTTTGCTGTATTCTACAAAAAAAAAAGTTATTCTTACTGGATACCAATACAATAGTATGACCATTAACAATAATATAATATTAAGCATGCCATTATCTTCAATTCAATCATGGAGTAAGTAAAATATCAATTTGTCAACAAGGTAGTTCAATGTACGTAGACTATTTCATTAAAAAAATTTTGAACATTTCATAATTATCTGGCATGTTCAATTTGATCTCTGCCAATATACATAGAATAAATATTGTACCTTTATAGTATATCTGTCCAGACCATAATGTATCTCTGGAATGCATTTCCGGCAGATGTACGATTTGCTAAATCTGTCTATTGGCCCAAAAAACTTATGAAGTAGCACTATCCAACTATGTAACACGATTATTATTTTGTATTTATTTGTGTACATAGTAAACGTCCCACTGCTGCGCGTGACGTGGGCCACAATATTAATTTATTTAAGTGTTTTTGGCTAGTATAGCAAACACTTACATTTGTCTATGAATTTTTGCAACACTAAAGATATTACTAATGTTAATCCATTATACCATACAACGGTGTACGAGTAGTATGTCAGGCGAGTCATTCATAAAAGCTAGGCGGGCTGCAGGTCGAGTGTTACGGATTTAGAAGTTATATATTAAAAGAGAAGGAAGCATTTGTCGCTTACAGTATATTCCCCGGAATCGGTCGCGAGCGTAACCCCACACCGTGCTTGGGCGCAGTGGAATAAATTAAATCCCGTTGATGTTTATCGCCACACGATCGCGGTAGGTGGCGCCAGTTATCCCCAACCCCAAGAGATATTATCGACGCATGTAATAAAATTGTAACAAGCGATATTACATTAAAATAGTTGAGTTATCAGAAATCATCATCGGTCCATTCTATGACCGAATAACGAGGACAAACTGGCTAAGCGACGCATCAGTCTCCTGGCCAGGATTCGAAAGCAAGTCATTTTCTTTTCAAATAACAGGTGAAAGCAATCTTGCGTCTGTGCTCAAGACTCTGAAGTAGAGTGTTAAAAAGACGGTCACTGCGGACCAGTCTCCTGGCTCTTTTTTCGAATTTAAAGAATACGTAGCCTACGTCGTCGTTGTCTATAGGTAAGATGCCCAGAAGGCTAGCTACATTACCTCGCTGGTTCGGAGAGTTTTTGGCGGGAACTGACAAGGGACGTTGTGCTGTGCAGTTTTATTTTCTAAAAATGTGTAAAATACTCTTAAATGAACAATAGTTGTAGGATATTGATAGTTTTTGAGTAGTAATTATGCGTTTTTCTGAGAAATGTGAACTGTAAAGTCAAATGTGGCCTTTCGAGTTGTCACAAGAACTCCGTTGAATGGCGTCAGATGCAGCCTACAATTCAACTGCGCTACCTATACGAAGAATTAATACATCAGCATGGCTGTATGGACTAAGATTAATTTGCCTGCCTTTGTGGCGAATGCTACTACTAATACTCTCGCTGGTTTGATTTACGAAAATTATTTTACATATTGACAGACAGACAACATTGTTCTCATCTAATAAAATGGAATGACTATCCCCTAACGAGCTGGCGTTAAGAATCATCGGATATAATGAACTGGAGACGACCCTAGGGAGGGGTTGACTCCCTCAAAAGGGATTTGAGGGACAACTAGAGAGTAAGAAGGGCGTGGAATTAAAGCCCCTTTCGTAACTTTTGTTTGTGGTATTGTTGTTAAATTAATGTGTTTTTTTCTTCGTTTTTGTATAATAATATAATAAGTTTTTTACAGCTTTTGGAGTATCGGTTAGCTTTTTATAGTTCGATAGAACTTTTATATTGTTACGACCTAGACGTCGACAGAAGTGGATTCACACCTGCATACCGTAAAAACACACTTTATTACCTTTCGGCATTTGGACTTCTTTTGTTTACTTTGTATTTAAAATTTGTGATTAGAAAACAGCCCATTGTGTATTGTAATCTGTTATGACAGTCATTAGCCAGGTGTGTCGGACTGATTCTAGTAAATTCGGTCCATGCGGCCGGGCAGACATATTGTATCTGTGCAGTATAAATCAATGTCTCGATTGGTGGCGAGGCAGTCAAGCGATAACCACGAGCGAAGTAAGACTTGTATACATTCGGTAATCTATTTAGTGACGGACTTTGCGCGTGTTATTGAATCGTGCATAAAGTTTGGACTGGTTGTGTTCAGTTATATTTTTACCTGTGTTATACGTGTTTGTATAGTTCTAATAAACTCTATAATAATTCCAACGGTATTTTAATTCGAGTCCTGCAACTTTTAACAATATGAAGAAGAAAAGTATGCTACAGTTCAGACATGGGTAAAGAGAGAGATTTAGAATGATAGAAATGACAATTGACTAATAAAAAACGTTACTCTAAAAATGTTGTAAATATTATCTTAGTTCGTAATACCGAAGTAAGAAAGAGAATTGGTCTGAAAGAGTGTCGGGGTGAAGGTAAGGAAAGGAATGCTCCAGTGGTTCGGGCATGTGGAAAGAATGCATGATGAAAGAATGACTAAACAGATATACAATGCAAAAGTGGATGGATGCAGAAGTCGTGGAAGGCCACGACACACCTTCCATGATCAAATTGATCGTGTACTAGCAGAAGGTGATGTCAGGAGCCTTAAGAACAGATAAGCGTGCATGACAAGAGTTATGAATGTCAAAGAAGCAAGTGAGGTGTGTAATAATAAGCCTAAATGGCGCTCTGTTGTTCGTGCCTACCCCGCAAGGGAACTGGCGTGAAGTTATGTATGTATGTATGTATTATTTGGGAGGCGCCAGTCATACTTCTTTCGTATTTTGAACGAGAATAACATGTCATGAATATTTTTACCTTATTTCAAAAACCATAACCAAAAAGAAACCTCGCCTTTAACGGTCTTATTCATATCGAGTTAGAATAAGTTTGTAGGCTGCTTTAAAAACCTTCAAGAAGCCTACAAACTTACCTAACTCAATATCTATAATATTATAAAATTCTAAACATTCCGTGTCTGTACACTGAAGCTATTAAAAAAAAACTAGAATAGACTATGTAAACGATAGAGAACACGATGCGATTTTTTTTTAGATTTCTCGTCTGTTCGTCGGTTTGTCTGTTTGTTCGGGATTCACGTAAAAACTACTGAAACGATTTCGATGCAGTTTTCGCTGATCGACAGCAAATTCTCAGACTTAAAATGTGCGCTACTTTTTATCCTGGCAATTCCGCGGTAATTTTTCTGGGAATAATTTAAAATGGCCAGATAAAAAAAAACTAAATTCCGATGTGCTTTTTCCACAGATCGGTAACAAATTTTATGTAATAAAATGTGTGATATTTTTTATCCCGCGTGAATTTTCCTGGGAGTGGTTTCTAGTTGTTCGGGTGCATAAAAATTAATTTGTTCCGGCACAGTTTTCACTAAAACGATAGCTTACATTGTTTTTTAAATGCTGTAGTACTCTGTGCCCCGGGAATCCAATGGGAATTTTCAAGTCAAGCTTGGACAAAGTCGCGGGCATATCTTAGTGTATCTATAAGACCGTTTGTATATGCATGGAAGAAGAATATTAGGAGTACAACAAAGGTGTATTGATCGCCTAGCGTTTTTGATTCCTTAGTACTTAGTTACAAATTATGTAAAAATCTTGCTTAGTTAATCGACGTTATTGCTACTAAACAATGAAATTAATTTATTTAAAATCCAATAAAACAAAACAAAGTTATCCAATTTAAATTTCTGGCAAACATCTCCGGATTTACACGTCAAAGCTGTTCAAAGCAACGCAATGGTATCCAATCAAAGTTGGCGTCGTGTTGAACGGGGGAAATTGGTCGGAGGATGTTCCAATTACGTAAACTGATTTAACGATCTACGACTTTCTAGAATCCAAGGATTCGAATGTGACGCATTCAAGATTCAAAATTTACTTACGTTTTTTTAAAATTTCGTACTCGTATTCGGCCAGTGTCGGATATAGAAATATTCAAGTGTTTTAAAATGTATTCTAAATACAAAAGTAATAATTATTTCTTTTAATGTCCACATTTTGGCTTACGACTGTTTATAATTCAAGTTGAAACATGCAATCCTTGGTATTTTGGCAGGCAGCAGCTAACAATGTGTAAGACATATTGCCTGAGCTCGAATTTTCTGAGAATCTGAAATTGATATTTACATTAAATAGACATTATGAAGCTTTTATTTTTTAGAAAGAGGCTGTAATTAATTATTGTTTAGTTATTCTATATTCAATTTGAAAATTATTATTTTTATATTGACATACGAACATTTGCATTGTAGGTACCTAAGTTGTTGTACTTAAGTGTATATAAACTCTTTGTGCTGGATCACAGTAAACGCGAAGTGTTTCAAGGTAAGTAACGAAAAAGGTTGATCTAATAACCCTATTGGGAATCGAACCTAAGAATTCTAAGACAAGCGCGCCAATGACCACTCGATATACAAGTATACTCATTGATTCAATACTAAATACTTTAAGAAAGTCTTTTCAATAGATCCAACATTCTAATGTCACGTGAGATTTTATTGGTAGATACTTCTAAATATAAAAGCCACTTGCCGCCCATATAATAAACTTTTTCCATAAAACCAACTTTCATATCAGTCATAGTTTGAACAAGAAATAAATAATAAACGGTCACAAATTACATACTTTTTAAAAACGTAATCTTATATTGAATAATAAAATGTACTATTATTTATTGACAAGTCGACAAGATGTCTTAAAAATAATAATCATTACGAATCCGATATCTTAATTTACTTTAAAAAAATTTATATGAAAGTATTCGAACACCATTCTAAACATTCTAAATTCAAATCTCGGTACCGAATGACAGCTGTCAAAACGGTGTCATGGATTTACAAGATGGCGTCCGGTTACCGTCTATCTCCTGGCCAAAACCGTGACCGTCGCAAAATGACTATTAAAATATAATTTCCGGCTTTGAAATAGCGAAATGGATGTGTCACTTTATGCAGAATAACTAGCATAAAAATAGGTTTATTTCACAATAACTGACATTGCGTTGTAGATATATAAGTGCCTATTGTATTTCAACAATACATTTAAAATGGAATTTTTAGAATAAAACTATGTTTTAACGGTTTTATGCGCGGTATTTTATTTGAATTTTATTGCGACGTTTTGGCTACTTTTCAGTATCCGTGATCACGGAAGGCAAAAGATGTCAAGTGTCAATGAGGAAAGTTATTTTTTTTATTTAGCCTACCGCCAACTTCTTAATTTTAATTATTCAATTTTAATTTTGTTTATGGTTATTACTTACTCTATGGGAGCCTAATCTAGCCACCGCTTCGCAACATGTTGTGGCTACAAGAGAAGAAGCGGCGCAAGAAACTCTTCAGTGACATGCCCAGCACTAATAATAGATAATTATATATAACACTGTTACCCGCGACTTCATCCGCATGGTTTTTTTTTTCGCGGAACCCTAATTTTAAAAGTAGCCTCATCATTCACTGAAAATCAGAGAAAGAAGAAAGGCTTCGGACCTAAGCTACATCTTTGGAATACGACCTTAATTAACCATTAAACGATCTACTTACTAACACTAATTATATAACGAAGTTAACGAATCAATTTACCAAATAATTCTAAAAATTATACATTGTTTACAAACACGGCACGTGTTTAACAATTCTAATAATGACGTACAGTGCTTCCAATTGAACAGTGCTGATTAATACTCCTATGAACAAGGTCCCAAGTCTACTATTACAATCACGTGGAAGTGGATTTCCACTAGCGTTATAATGGCACCTTGACGATTGCTTTTGTGTACAAAATATTATGACGCCAGTGGATGTCCATTCCGACAATATTGTAATAGCAGATTTGAGGTTCAGTGCTGATGAATATGCTATAATCATGGGGTTTTAAAGAGAAAAAGGTGAGATTTTGTTTAATCTCAACTGTTGCTGTAACTGCAGCTGTTGCTATAAGAACTCTCTTATTTGGCACCAATCGTAGGTTAATTTGGTTTTCGGTATTAAGGTTATAGACATGGCCCTTGTCTAATACCTTTTCACTTGAATATTTTTCTAAAAGTTTAATATGGCCCTGACACTGGCTAGATCTATAAACTGTACAAAACCACAATTAAATAAATTGGGTAAGTGCCTTACAAGTTGCGTATAATAGAAGTTTATTCTATACCTACTATTTACTCTATAGCTTTTATCCAATAAAGAATTAAAGTATACTTAGTATTCATATCGTTCAAGAGCG
This sequence comes from Dendrolimus kikuchii, assembly GCA_019925095.2. Taxonomy (NCBI): domain Eukaryota; kingdom Metazoa; phylum Arthropoda; class Insecta; order Lepidoptera; family Lasiocampidae; genus Dendrolimus; species Dendrolimus kikuchii. The sequence goes on along the minus strand of CM034410.1, from coordinate 12,031,449 downwards.
ACAAGACTATTATTACCATTACCTTTAGCTGTTCATTATAAATAATTTATTTTATACATACACAAATATATGGTGAAAAATGACGAGTTTTACTGTCCGGAAAAAAATCACCCTTTTGTGATACGAGCTTGAGAAAGTAAAGCTATGTAGCGTGTGTGTGAATACAAACATTGGTTGCTGAAAATACAGAGTACAAATTCCCAATATGTACTTGCTATTTTTAAATAATGTAAGCACTGGAAGTACTATAACACCGAAATGGGGACTCAACACATTTTATAAACTCGAAATATTCTATTCTATTTCTTTTTATTTTCCATACACAGTCTTTAACATGGCCCGTAGGCCACTGACATAGAGATTCTACTTTTACAAATTAATTTTTGTTGTCTTTAAATCAAGAACGATTACAAAGGTTGATTGCTAAAGGACGTCGACATTTTTCCAAATAAAGTCGTTTTCTTTTTTCTACCTCTATATTTTGAATTTACTTTGTTTAAATAGTCGCACTGTGCCCCGCTACTGACTCGCCTGGGGCGTTGCGAAGCTAAAACGACAAACAAAATGTTGTTGCCACTAATACTAATTTGTTGATTTAACGAGTAATTGACCGACAATGTAGTACAGGGTTGCTAGGTATAAATTATCAACATATTTACCAATACATACTTCCTATACAAGGGTATAGGGGACAAAAATTCAATTAGTGAACATTAACATTTATAACATGTTATTCCTAATTTAAAGTAGGGTTTATATTACGAGTAGTTTCAATGACTATCAATTACAATCTATTAAATAACGCGATATTATGTAAGTTTTTCATATTGTGAACCGAACGATCTTAACTAAAAATCCAAAGGCGCGAAAACAAATGAATTACTAAATTCGAGACAAAGGGCGCGTCCCTGTAGTATCTCACAACGTCCAGAGTTCTCCGTTTGCCGTTCCACAAGGCGATCACGGTCGTTATGGTCGTGGCGAAAGCGTCATTAATGACGTCATTTTCGCTCACGCAGCGCTCACAACGACTCATGTCAAGAGGTGGGTCGAATAACCGTTCCAGTTGAGTTTACGATTGTGACGCCGGCAAACAAGTGGAACGGGAAAAATCGCGATCATGAACGTGGTCGTTGTGAGCCCCTCGTGGAGCGTAGCTAAATACACAAGTTAAAGTTTTAAATTTGGAATTTCTTACCAAACAACTCCAAATATTTGTGATCAAAGCCATTTCGACAAAATGCCAATTTAATTTAATGTAAGGCTTAATATTATGTAATCCAATCGAATTTCCGAAATGCTAAAATCCTGCCCTAGAACTAAACTGTTAATTGCTCAGCCTAGTAAAGTAATGCGCATAGACTACACATAATACATAAATCAATGATTTTTAAATGTTGGCAACCCTGATCCCCGCTAAATGTTATGTGTTACAATCGCCATTATTAGTAGTTAGACACAATAAACCCACGCTGATTGCTGACTCTGTTATTCGACATGAATTATTTATGTACGCCCAAACAAAGGTTTACCGCACTTCTTTATTAACATGTCTATAGTCAATTTTCATTAAGTTATGTAGTCCCCGATCCGTAACTTCACTAGCAGTTCACCTAAATAGCCCGATACATTTTGTTCTCATTCCCTACAATAGTCCTACACTTATCGGAGCTTGTCCTTGGGTGCATTTTTATATGTTGTAGACAGGGATAAACGCCGGTCTGTATAACACCACATTTACATTAAATTTTTCAAGGGGCCTGTTGACCCAGACCCTCCAAAAGTCCGGGTTATTTTCGCAGCCCGTGGTCTGCAGAGACATACACATAATTGCCAGACAAACACAAACATCGTATATTCCCAAGCTAAGCAAGTTACGTTTGTGTTATGACTATAATATACAACGGACCACTTCGGGGCCGATCCCCTACACCCAGACCACAGTAAATAACAAAAAGTTCGTTTCCGAAATTTACCATGCCAGGAATTGAACCTGGAGCCTCTGCGTTCCAACGAGTTCGGCAGGCCAAGACTCAACTAAAGAGGCCATCATAATAATATTATGTTCATTGTCTTATTATACACGATAGTAAGCTAACATTTGACGTTCATATCAATAAAATAGTCAATAAAGCCTCCAAGTCCCTTGGTTTCATATTTCGAATATCAAACTGCTTTAATGAGATAAAAACACTAAAAATTTTATACTGTACCTATGTTAGAAGTCATTTGGAATATGCATCTCATATATGGAACCCACGCTATCATAAATATATAGACCGCATTGAAAGTGTGCAAAAGCGTTTTATTCCTCACTGTTACAGGAAAAAGATCCAGTACTCTAGTGATTCATATTTTGATCTTTGCAAAAAGTTTCACCTCTTGCCACTTAAAGACCGACGAGATATTGCTGACTTTTTACTTCTTCTAAAAATTATCACCTCTGATATTGATTGTCCAGATCTCCTAAGTAAGGTCCACTTTAATATTCCATCCAAGTCTATACGATTTAATCAACCCATAAATGTACCTTTAAGTTTTACTAATTACAGACAAAACTCATTTCTAGTTCGAGCAAGCAATTATTTAAATAATGTAAGTAAATAAGTACGATGACATCGACCCATTTGCAATCAGTATTTCAGGAGCCAAGCGGTGTCTAAGCCTTAAATTTTCAACAGTGACTAGTCATCTCGGTGCCTTTTCTACGTTTGCATGTTACTTTTAAGCAATAGCTTATCCGTGAAAACCTGTCATTGGCCTTCTTGTATTAATTATAGTTATCTAATCAAATGTATTTAGCTGTAGGTTTCCAAAAAAATAAATAAATACGTACATGAAGTTTTAATTGTTGAAATATTTACAATCCATTTACAAAATTAACAGTTTGAAGAAATGTTCAACATCAATGCATATCTCAAATCTTAAGGATAGATAATGAGGTAGTATGTAACTCGCAGCTGCAAAATACCCACTAAAATCATCCTGATATTACTTCTGTCCTTCTAAGGCAGGGTTGTGGGACAATAGCTCAGCAAGCGCCAAGTCATTGACAGGTGCGAGTCCGTAGGAAGGCCCAAGAGCACCGCCTGGATTACTTTTAGGGAGGTGCATCTGCATCGTAGTATTAAGTAATATATTCCAGTAACAACAAGTAGTATTGAACATACATTAAGTACGTTAAGACGTGTCAGTACTTGGAATCGCTCAACCATTGGAGACGCGAAGCAAAGCGGCCTGTGCATGCTCAGTGTTCACAGGAAAAGAGTAGAGAAGGATACTGAATTTATTGACAAGGTCATGAACAAATTTGGACAGCAACCTAGACGCCTTCACTTTGTATTCAAACAGTAACTTAATATATTTTTCTTTAATTAACTTAAGTTTTTTCTATGTATTTTCTTTCCTGATAGGGGGATGCAAAGGTACTCGCTTGCTGCCGGCGCCCATTAAAAGGCCCCTTCCTTATTAGGATGATATTGCACCGCGAAGGCCATTCTTCGCGGTTGTGCGTTTACAACAGGCAAAAGTTGTTGTTGTCGGCGCTTCTGCTTGTGCAGGAAGGGAGAACTGGGAAGTCAGCTCCCTGTTCTGCCCTTCTATCTTTGCGGATATTACTATTTCAGAGAATAAAATAAATGAAATAGAATTTCTTGCTGTGATACGATTCTTAATGGTGGGATCTTATCTGCAATAATGTTAAAAATATTGACTGTGGCCGAATGCGTCTGATTTAAATCGTTTAAATGAACGCTGCTAACGGATAGCCACATTTTGCATTAGTGTATATACTTAGTCTGGCCATAAAGACTGTTACAATTAAAAAGAAACAAAATATTACATTTGACTTTGGAATCTGTCATTTTTATATGATTGTTCATTGTGTTTTCTCATTTTTGCGCCAATACATTGTACAACATTTTGCGATATTAAAATGGAGTGGGGCGATAAAGAGAACCGAATCGCTGTGATTGCATTACACAAAGTAGGTATGGAGCCAAATGCAATTTTTAAAACTCTCCATACGCTTGATATTAGTCAAATGTTTGTGTACCGGGCTATTAATAGGTACAATGAGACCTCCTCTATTTATGACAAAAAAAGATCTGGCCGTCCACGTAGTGTTCGTATGAAAAAGGTGGACAAAGCAGTAAGGGAAAGAATTCGAAGAAATCCTGTCCGAAAGCAAAAGATTTTATCTCGGGAGATGAAGATATCACCTAGAACCACGTCGCGTATTTTAAAAGATGACTTAGGACTTGCAGCCTATAAGAGACGCACTGGTCATTTCTTAAGTCATAATTTAAAAAAGAATAGGGTGGTAAAATCGAAACAACTACTGAAACTTTGCGTACCAAAGGGAGGTCACAGAAAAATTTTGTTTGCGGATGAGAATTTTTTTACAATTGAGCAATATTTTAACAAAAAAAAGGACCATATTTATGCTTAAAGCTCTAAGGAAGCTTCTCAATTAGTCGACAGAGTGCAACGTGGGCATTATCCGTCTTCAGTGATGGTTTGGTGGGGTGTTAGATATGAAGAAGTGACTGAGCCATATTTTTGTGAAAAAGGTATCAAAACATTGGCACAAGTGTATCAAGATACGATTCTTGAGAAGGTAGTTAAGCCCTTTAACAACACCATGTTCAATAACCAAGAATGGTCCTTCCAGCAAGACTCGGCGCCGGGTCATAAAGCTTGGTCTACGCAGTCTTGGTTGGAAACGAACGTTTCGGACTTCATCAGAACTGAAGACTGGCCGTCGTCTAGTCCCGATCTTAATCCGCTGGATTATAATTTATGGTCAGTTTTAGAGAGTACGGCTTGCTCTAAACGCCATGATAATTTGGAGGCCCTAAAACAATCCATACGATTGCCAGTGAAGAATTTTCCCATGGAAAGAGTGCGTGCTTCTATTGATAACTGGCGTCAACGTTTAAAGGACTGTATTGCAGCCAATGGAGACCACTTCGAATAAGCTTTTTATATTTTAAATTGTTTTATATTTATGTATTAAACTAACACACTGTAAAACTTATAAATGTTGTTTGCGATAGAAAAAAAATCTTTGTTACAATATTTATGGCAAGACTAGGTACATACATTATCTGTCAATATATAACGTCATTAACTAATAAAAACAATATCCCATCACAAATAAGGCATTACATTCATCACCACATCTGCGTGAAACGGCCTATATCTGCAACATTATCGCAGATAAAGCTCCTCCATAAAAGTGAAGTTATGAGAAAATCTATTGTTAGTTTTAGAATCCCAACAATAAGTCCTTAATTTCTGACATTTCGTGCTGGCCATAAATAATTATAGATTAAATTTGGAACGTTAATCTTAATCACTTGGTTATTTTAAAAATATAGAGATTAACGTATTACGTATATTAACGTATTGAATGCCTACATATCCCCCTATTTACACATGTAAACTCTTCTTAAATATGTACATATATCTACGTATAAATTTGAGTTCTAATAAACTTGATACTAAATTTCAATACTTCTATCTTGTCACATCTTTAAATAAAAGTCGTATGAAAGTCAAAGTCCAAATCAATAAAAACAAATTTTCTTTTTATTATATATACTTATATTTCTTTATCCACAATTTCACAAAATGATTGATATAGAAACAATTAATATTGGTTTGGATTCACTTTCAACAGCGACGCCCATCTCGTGTGACATAGACAATGTAAACAATTTTTCATTTGGCAATTTAACTTTTACACTAATTTCTCAAAATATTAGAAGTATATCTTGTAATTTTGATAGTTTTTATACTCTAATGATAAGATCTAAATTCGATTGGCAAGTCATAGTGCTTACCGAATGTTGGCTCTCTTCTGCCAAATTTATACCTGAAATTAAAGGTTATAATCACATTAATACTACTTCTCATCTAACCCAAAATGAAGGTGTTGTAATATATTACAAAGATTATCTTAATATTACTTACGAGGAACCACAAATTGATGGAGCTAATTGTCTTGCCTTAAAATTAAACTCGACGACCTGCATTATTGGGATATACCGTCCCCCCGCACTAATCAATACTAACAATTTTGTTAATTCCCTAGATGTGTTTCTTAAAAAGATGTCTAATTTCAAAAACATTATTATATGTGGAGATATAAATATAGATATCTCAAAAGATACTCCTGATAAGCGTTCCCATGACTACCTTAATGTTCTGGCGAGTCACTGCCTACTTCCTGGGCACCTCTCTGTTACACACGGAAAAACATGTCTTGATCATATGATTTTAAAAACTAATCTTGATGCAAAATGCCTTATCATTGACTCGTCGATCACGGATCATCTTGCTGTAGCAGTATTTCTAAACTTTAACGCGGATTTTTATCAACATTCTAACAAAGTCTTAAAACGAATCGACTATAATGGTCTAGACACATCCATTGAGAAAATTAATATCAATTCTATATTATGTTGCGATGACGTAAATACTGCAACCGATCTACTGATAAATACACTTACTGAAGCGATAAAATCCAATACAGCATTCATTAAAACGTCAAATAGAAAGCGAACCTTTAAACCCTGGATTAGCAGTGGCCTTTTAAAATGCATGAGAAACCGAGATAATTTACACAAAAAACTTAAAAATGACCCGAATAATGATGTACTGAAATGTACTTATAAGAGATATAGAAACTTTTGCAATAATTTAATCAAAAAAGCTAAAAGACAATATGACAAAGAAGAAATAGAAAAAAATAAGAATAGCAAAAAACAATTATGGAATATTATAACAAACATTAGAGGGAAAAAAAAGGATATTGACTATTCATCTAACTTAATTTCACAAGCAGCGCCTTCTTCTGACATAAATTATGTAAATAATTTCTTTGCGGATGTAGGTAAAAATCTAGCTAATCAAATTCCGGTTTCCAATAATGCCACTGAAATTAATGTCTCCAGCCATATGATTTCTCCCTCTAAGTCATTAGTTCTCCTGCCTACTGATGATAATGAAGTAAAGCAGCTTATTTTAGGATTAAAAGAAAAGTGCGCAGTAGGCTTAGACCAAATCTCTGGTATGTTAATTAAAAGATATGCCGATATACTAGCTACTCCCATAACGTATATATGTAACCTAGCATTTAGTACAGGGGAATTTCCTAGGGCATTTAAAACGGCTCTTATTAAACCTATTTATAAAGGAGGGGACAGAAACTGTGTTAATAATTTTAGACCTATTTCGATTTTACCTACACTATCTAAAATACTGGAGCGGTTGATCAACAAACGCCTAACGAAATTTTTAGAAAATAATAATTTACTCTCCTCAAACCAATACGGCTTTCGCTCTGGAAGATCAACTAGTGATGCTGTCTTAGAACTAGTTAGTAATATAGTGACCAGTATTGATGATAAGAAAAAATGTCTCACTATTTTCTTAGACCTTGCTAAGGCTTTTGACACAGTCTCTATCCCACACCTCATATCTAAGTTAGATCGAATTGGCGTTAGAGGATTGCCTTTAAAATTATTAAATAGTTATTTGAGTAATAGGACCCAGCGCGTAAAAATTGATAAATGGACAAGTGATGAGCGTGTACTTAATTTTGGCGTCCCCCAGGGCAGTATTCTTGGCCCAACGCTTTTTCTCATTTATATCAACGATCTGTGCGACATGCCAATAACTAATGGCAAAATTCTTACTTTTGCGGACGATACCGCTATTTTTTTCATGGGCAATAACTGGTGTGACTTGTTTGTAGATGCTCAAACTGGTCTAAGCAAGGTCTGTAATTGGCTCAAATCTAATTTATTAACACTTAATGTCAGTAAGACAAAATACTTACCCTTTTCTTCAAAATTCAATCTCCTTCCTCCACCTACTTTATCTATTGTTGCACATTCCTGTAAAAACTCGATCTCAAATTGTAACTGCCCATTCCTCCAAAGAACTGAGACAATTAAATATCTTGGCATCATATTAGATTCTACTCTCACTTTTAAACCTCATATTAACTCTCTAGTTCCTCGTTTACGTAAACTAATTTACATTTTCAAGTCCCTAAAATTCGTTGCTGACAAGAAAGTAATAAAAATGGTTTATTTTGCACTTTGCCAAAGCATCACTGAATACTGTCTTATTTGTTGGGGGGGTGCAGGGAAAACCCACCTTATCGAAGTAGAGAGAGCTCAAAGGGCAATCTTAAAAGTTAGTTTAGGCCTTCCTTACCGTTTTCCTACCAACGAACTTTACGAAAAATGGGGTGTTTTAACTGTCAGACAGACCTTTATATTACTTACATTGCTCAAAAAACATTCACAGTTGCAATATGATTCACATCTATTAAGTGACAAGCGCAGAAAAACTGCTATTTGTAACTTAAGAACCTGCCAAACGAGTCTAGTCCAAAGATTCTTTCCCTTTCTAGGACCATACCTTTACAATAAAGTAAACAATATTCTACAAGTATACCCTCTACAGAAATACGCCTGCAAAGAAAAAATTACTAAATGGCTTAAAACCTTGAGCTATGAGGAGACAGAAGATCAGCTCCACCCACTTATATAAAATACCAAAAGTATTAATGTGTTATTAATTAGAAGTTTGTAAATTAGTTTATCTATACATTCACATCTACATACACCCGCACCCAGACACACCCGAACATATCCTCACCCACCCACGCTCACACATCACTCTCACACACACACACACACACACACACACACACATACATACACTCACACACTCATACATTCATCTTTTATTCTAACATTTTATTTCTGTGTTAATTTTATTAGTTAATTTAATTAACTATTAAGTTAATTTTAAGTTAATCTTAAGAATCTTTTATTTTTGGTAGCCATAGAGTGGAGCACTGGTGACCTGTCATACAGATTTCTTATAAATCTATTTCGGGCACCAGCCTCACACACAAGGTTTCTTAGTGGATCTGTTGTGTTTTGAGAAATAAATAAAGTTTTATGATCAGACAGGAAAAATGAATGAATGAAAATAATTTATTGTTCACCATAAGTTAAACATAAACAATTCAATATGAATACATTTCCATTAGAACAATTGGAGGTCTTATCGTTTATAGCGATGTCTTCCAGGCTACCCGGTGTCCAAGGAGACATAAAAAAATATTTGGTGGTTTTACTAAATTAAAACTAATTCAATCGTAATTAAATATAATTAAAGAAAAAACAAAAAATAATACATACATAACTTCACGCCAGTTCCCTTGCGGGGTAGGCACGAACAACAGAGTGCCATTTAGGCTTATTCTTACACACCACACTTGCCTCTTTGACATTCATAACTCTTGTCATGCAAGCTCGTCTGTTCTTAAGGCTCCTGACATCACCTTCTGTTAGTACACGATCAATTTGATCATGGAATGTGTGTCGTGGCCTTCCACGACTTCTGCATCCATCCACTTTTGCATTGTATATCTGTTTAGTCATTCTTTCATCATGCATTCTTTCCACACGCCCGAACCACCAAAAAATAATAATAAACTATAGTATGTATATCTATAGTTTATTATTATTTTTTTAAGTATTTTATAATAATATAAATTACATATACCTATATACATACATGCGAAAATTATTAATGTAATTCTATTTACTGAAACAAATTTTATTTAATGGACAAATAATGGTCAGTGATCAAATGTTTGAATGTAGAAATGGATGTAGCTTGTCTGATTTTCAAGGGGAGGGAGTTCCACAGGCGAACAGACTGTACCCCAAAAGGATTTCCTACGAAGGACGAAGTGTGTTTAGGTATTGTTAGTAGCAGATTGTAATACCGGGGATGATATACGCGAATGGGACATCTGTATGGAATAGAGAAGATTTAATAGTTGGTGGGGAGAACTCTCACTTGTATTACGAAACATGATTAGCTCACAGCTAACCGTTCCACGCCGATATTCTGCGAGAACGTGGCATCACACCGCTCGACCCGGCCCTAAGATTTGTAATCAAAATAGTAATTCCCATATGGCTCTACTACGTCGAATTAATGTATTTAATCATTAAAAAAATGTATGTATAGTTTATATTAAATTTCATAATGTAATATTGATTTTTTTTTTTCATGACAGGTGTTTTTATTAACTACATGCGAATCTTCTGCAATCTACTAAAAACTTAAAGATGTTTGTACTTCAAAAGTATAAATTAAATATAAGCTACTATCAAACTACAACTAACTTAAAAAATATAATTAAATAATAAAAATAAACTAAATAAATTTTAGAAATGTAGATTAGACTATGTAACAAATCGCTGCTAGATGGGAGCGTGCCCAGAAGGCATTGCCGCGCTGTATGGCGATACTTTTGTTTATTTTTCTATTATATTTTTTATTGTAAATATCTCACTCGATATTACACTTTTAAAAATATCTTAGGGCACTCTGTTTATTTTTTTTCCACATTTTAATTGATACACAAAACTTTATGTAGACAAGGCTTGTGTCTTGACACAAGAATGTGTTAGTTGCCTACAAGTGTGCTAAAATATGTATTTATAATATCTCAAGCTTGTATGTAGTTCTTAAGATAATAAGCAGAGAAAACAAACAGACACCGCTGTGACTCTAAAACTTCTGTTGGAACGTTTCTCTTTAGACCCTAAAGCAGTTTTCCCATTAGAGACTATGTTTGTTTCATTAAAAAATTCAATGATTCACATCACTATGACAAGATGTGCATAGAAGTCTTCAACGTAATTATTAGATGTTTGATTTTTATTGTTAACACGAAATGAGTGTGTTTCTCTTGAGGTCATTAGTCATAGTTAAATATGTATAGTACCAGGAGAACAGTAAAAGGAAGCGTAAATAGGTGTGAGAGTCAGACCATCCGGCCCGACGGACTAATAGCTGGTAGATGGCACAATGTAAAGGCGGTGGTAGTATGACGGCATTAGACTGTTGAACTTGACCGAGAGCGTTCTATGTACTCCTGGTAGACTATACCGAAATATAGCCGGAGATATAATTTTTAAACAGACTCACGAAAATAACGCACCTGCTTGTTATTTTTGAAGTGAAACTTCTTTATAATCGTGATTTGTATAATTCGATGAAACAAAAAAGCGACACTAAAAAGAGATAAACATAAATCTATAGGACTGAACCTGCAAGAGAATGAGATACGAGTTTTACATTATGCAGCACATATTAGAGAGTCAAGAAGGCCGATGATTAAACATAGGTCCAATTTGGACCGAAGGAAACTGATAATATTTTTTAGACTAAAACAGTGAAAAATTCTTCTGTGAGAGCATGGTGCACACCAATCGATTTCTAATCAAAAGCTCCGATCAAGATAATTAATCCAGCATGACTCTACCACGTCATATTACGGGTCCTGATTTATCACTCGTGATATAACAGTGATAATAGTACATTATGGTACTAGTGTGTAACATTGGTGATTACCGCCGAGGCGCCATTGAGACTCGAGCCGTAGGCGAGGGTCTTAAGAGAGCCGAGGACGGTAATCATCAATACACACGTGTATCATACGACGTTTTTCAACACACTTGTGAATAAAATAACAACAAAAACTCATTTTATTTAGTAGATAAAAAAAAGTTATATATGAGTGAAAGTTTTATTTATTAAACACGTACGAGTTAAAATTATCTATTTAAATAAGAAGTTGCATGAAATGAGCAAGCAATAGGAACATTAATTTATTTGTTCTATAGGACACGATCTTTTTTTTTTTGAATAAAATCTTTTTTAAGCACAAAGCAACTCAACCAATAAAATTTAAAAAAAAATCTATAACTCACTAGTGAGTTATAATGTCTTTTACTCACAGTTTGATAATGGGTGTCATTCTGTGCCTAATTGCGGTGACCATAGAGCCACTTTATGAGCAAGTGTGTTGAAAAATAGCTTTATACCACGATCGTTATCGATGACTCGAAATGATGACTTTGCGGCCATCATTAGAAAGACATTCGCATTCCTACTGGCCTACGTCCACGGCAGCACCAACAGCATACAGCAGCAGTTCATTTTTTTTTGCAGATCGATGGGACTCACCGCTGCTACATAAATGGGTGCACCTCCACATTTAATTAAATGTAAAAAGCTGTGAAGTGCTGAATGTCTAAAGACTTGGCTTAAAGGTATATAAACTAAATTATAAAATTCAAAAATAATAAAGTGAGTCTATTGTTTTGTACCTGCCTCGCAGCTCAGAGGCTGAGTCAATCTTTAACACGATTTTTTAATATATAGGTATATTCTTTTGATTCGATGTATTGTTATCTTTGAATAATGACGCAGTTGAAATACCATAGTAATTAGTTTTGTATAACTTAATTTTCAATGTAAATTCAATTAAATTAAAATTATTAATTTACGTTGGACACTATAGATTATCTTGCAGCAGAAGCGCCGGTAAAGTTTTTCGTCACTCAACGACATAATCCGCCGGGCCCTTGTCACCGCCAGGGTACCTGCCGTTCTAGAACTAGACGGCTTCTGCCGCGACGATGGCAGGAGACAGGATGGGATAATGTTAGTGCCGTGGAAGATGGGCCACCCCTTAATGTGGGATGCTACTTGCGATGACACCCTGGCGGCGTCCCATTTTTCAAGTACGTCCGCTACCGCCGGTTCTGCTGCAGCCGAATAGGAGGCCCTCAAGCGCCGCAAGTACGCCGCCATCGGAAATAGTTACACATTTGCGGCATTTGGGGTGGAAACTCTAGGTCCGTGGGGTCCTAACGCTTTTATTTTATCGAAATGTAACCGAACCCTTGGTAAACCTCTCATACGACCATGACGTTTATTTTGCTCAAAAGTTAAACATTGCTATTCAACATGGTAACGCCGCCAGCCTTTTGAGAACGTTCCCGGTAAGTTACAGTGGTTTGGGACTAATATTTTATCTATAATTATCCTTTTGTATTTAATTATAGTATATAATTTTAGGAGTTGGGTATGGAAGAGAGAGCATGAAAGTAGAGTAAACGCGGTTGAGATGCGAGCACTGCGCAAAATCTGCGGAGTGACGCTCGCGGACCGCGTTCGTAATACCGAAGTAAGAAAGAGAGTTGGTCTGAAAGAGAGTGTCGGGGTGAAGGTAAGGAAAGGAATGCTCCGGTGGTTCGGGCATGTAGAAAGAATGCATGATGAAAGAATGACTAAACAGATATACAATGCAAAAGTGGATGGATGCAGAAGTCGTGGAAGACCACGACACACCTTCCATGATCAAATTGATCGTGTACTAGCGGAGGGTGATGTCAGGAGTCTTAAGAACAGACGAGTGTGCATGACAAGAGTTATGAATGTCAAAGAAGCAAGTGAGGTGTGTAAGAATGGGCCTAAATGGCGCTCTGTTGTTCGTGCCTACCCCGCAAGGGAACTGGCGTGAAGTTATGTATGTATGTATGTATGTATAATTTTAGGTTTATTTCTATAGTGTAGTTTAATTTTTTAAAGTAATTTTAGAATATATTGTAAGAAGTTTTATGTCTGAGAGTTGGTCTGAAAGAGAGTGTCGGGGTGAAGGTAAGGAAAGGAATGCTCCGGTAGTTCGGGCATGTGGTAAGAATGCATGATGAAAGAATGACTAAACAGCTAAAGAATGACTAACAATGCAAAAGTGGATGGATGCAGAAGTCGTGGAAGGCCACGACACACCTTCCGTGATCAAATTGATCGTGTACTAGCAGGTGATGTCAGGAGCCTTGAGAACAGACGAGCGTGCATGACAAAAGCTATGAATGTCAAAGAAGCAAGCGAGGTGTGTAAGAATAAGCCTAAATGGCGCTCTGTTGTTCGTGCCTACACCGCAAGGGAACTGGCGTGAAGTTATGTATGTATATATGTATGTAAGTTTTATGTCAATATTTTTAATTGACTATGGATATGATATGTGTTTCTAAAATAAAGATTTTATTATTTTTATAATACGCTGCCGCTTATGAACTTGAATGGCGCTTTCTGCCAAATTAATCGCAGCGCGACTGATGAGGCGACTAGACGCAGCGACAGACGATCACGTGCGATGCAAATGGATACGGCCTCAACTGTTATAATTTAAACTAATGGTTAACCAGTTAGTGCGACTGCGAATTTAAAGGGCATCCCGTTTTCACTGTTTTATAAAGCATGGTTTAAAGTAGACCCTTTATAGACCTTCTTATGAAATACGTGGAGACCGTGCAATGTGTACGTACTTAAGCGGAATGTAAAATATGTATCAAAATTAGGCATAGATTGATAGATCTGATTATCGAAAACAAAAAAATATGAAGTACTAAGGAAATACTGTTGTAAAATTACAAAGGAGAAAGAGCCTTTGGGCCTAAGAAATCTTAAAAAAGCGTTATATGTTTATATTACAAAATGGAATACATACCTTAAACTCTATCCGGAAGACCAGGAAATCTTAAAAATAAATATAATAAGTTGTCGATTACAATAATCGATTTACCTATGTGAATGACTTACAACATTAACAACATAAAAACAGTTACACAACAAGATTATTTCATTCAAAATAATTAAACCTCTACAATTACAAAAAATATCAATGTAATAAAAATAAATCTTAAAATCACTGTCATATTTTTACTATCTGGGTGTTTCCTTTAGTAAATAGTCTAAAGAAACAAAGAAGATGTAAGAACAAGAGTTCAAAAAGGGCCATCTAAAGTATAATTAATTATAAGTTATGATTCTCACACAATAATTAGCTACCATAGAGATCTATTATGACATGTGCATTTGACCAAACTCAAAGTGACAATGATCTTTCGTCAATACCTCCACTCGCTTTTATATCCGATTAGTTAGCACAACTACCCGCTAATACAACAATAGTACAGCAATAAGTAGCACTATAAAAGTCGGTATGTAAAAGAAGCAAAAATATTGTAATATACCTTACGATTTACGAGATGTACCAATAGTGTAATGAGTAATTTTAAAAGTTAGAATAAGTACGACATAAAATAATGGACTCCTTATGTCAATTTTTGGCAATAAAAATACAGGCAACACTGCCTTTATGAGCTGATGTTATAAATAAAAGTAATTACGACAACAAGCAAGTGTTAATTGGGTACATTGGTGCATTAATTGAAGGGTGTTACGCGCAGCAACGTGTGTTTACAGATGCTTCTGAGCAGACGTAAGTATACCGTAATATGACTAATTGCTCTATAGTCCGTAAGTATATTGAATAAAAAGATTGTATAGCTATTGATCTCTCAAATTTTGTCATCCCAAAGCGTTATAATCCTATAATATCAACAGTTGAGACGTTTTAAAAAAGTCACATATGAAACCGTTTTTAACAATTAAACTCGTTTATTTTTAAAGTTGACAATGGTTCATTTCTATTAAAATTGAATAACAGAAATGAAGCGTCTATTTCGGCATTACTCTTGCATTTAAAAAGCAAATCAATTACTGAAAATTGTAAATAATTGATACGAAAATAGTTGAAAGAATACGCTTCGAATGGCGACGAGCAGCATTATCGGTGCGGTTCGAATTTCAAATTACGCGCCGGTGTCGGATGGCGCCCTCCGAAAGGTTGCCATGACGACGCACAGGTGTCTTATCGATTTATATCTTGTAAACTATGTACGCCTGGTAATATTTATTAAAATATTTATGTAACTTCTTCACTATAATAAAAATGTTATTATTATTAGTTTTGGCAAAAAAGAAACCCCCTTATAAAATCGTCATTTTCGTCCGTCAGTCTGTCTGTCCTTGTATCATGTAATGGATGGTTCTTATATTTTACCGACCGTTGATTTATACTAGATTATGGTTGATTTATATAATGTATATACAGTTCACATTTCTCACAAAAACACATAGTTAATAGACAAGAACTATCAATATCCTACAACTATTGTTCATTTTAGAGTAATTTTACACATTTTTAGAAAATAAAACTGCACAGCACAACGTCCCTTTCCAGTTCCTGCCAAAAACTCTGACAAATATAATATTTGACATTTCAACAGAATTAGTCATTCTTTCATCATGCATTCTTTCCACATGCCCGAACCACCGGAGCATTCCTTTCCTTACCTTCACCCCGACACTCTCTTTCAGACCAACTCTCTTCCTTGCTTCGGTATTACGAACGCGGTCCGCCTTTCTATGTATGTATGTATGTAAGAGAATTAGAAAAATTAATTAAGAATGCCATAACAAAAAAGTACCTACATTATCCAAGAAGGTTTGGACCTCCTACGGAACTCTTCACGAAGCTTGGCGTCACATGCATTTAGCAATTTTTAATGTACTTATTTAATTTCGAATTTAAAAGTTTATATTCAAAATAAGTTCCACTGGAGTACAGAACAGAGGTCATAGATATAAATTAAAATTTAATTTTACTTCCTATTCTATGTACACTGCTTCGCGACGTGTTATTGTTGTTAAGGAAAAGAAGCAACAAGAAACTCTCCAGCAACACGTCTAGCGAAATATTGTTTTTCTTTATATTTCTTGTTTTATTTATATTTCAAGTCCTTTTTTATAAATATTATATATAGAATTACTTTTCGAGGAATTAATGGTTTTTATCTCTCTTTATTTTGAAGGGACTTTTATTAACAAAAAATATATCAGTCCCATTGTACGTTATGGTTAAAAAATCTAATTATTTTACTTAAATCTATTAACATTTGTTTGGATGCACTCGATTTTATGTCTGACAGAATACTATTAAATATTCCTATATCAAACCTACAAAAACTCGCGCTCTTCATTACTTTACTCCTCATTTGTTCAGTCCTGACACATTCTGCTAATAAGTGCGATACATCCTTGACAAGGTCGCAAACTTCACAATTTGGGGTCATACTTCTGCGCATAAGGTATTTAAACTCATTAAGCGGAATGTGTCTGGATCTTAATCTATGTGCTATAACCGAAAGACGTCTATTTAACTTAATAGAACGGAACCAAGGTATACGAGGAGGCTCACTCACTATCGTTCTATACCAAATACCTTAGTCTAAAGATTAATGGAGTTGTAGCAAAGAAAGCATACTCAATACGACATACATACATAACTTCACGTCGGTTCCCTTGCGGGGTAGGCACGAATAACAGAGCGCCATTTAGGCCCATTCTCACACACCTCATTTGCTTCTTTGACATTCATAACTCTTGTCATGCACGCTCGTCTGTTCTTAAGGCTCCTGACGACAGTACGACAAAACTATAATAAGAGGAAAGAAGAATATTATTCTTTTTATAATAATCACGAGACGTAGTAAACGTTTGTACTTATTATTTGATAGCAAGTTTTTTATAAGTTGATATGAATTGTTATCTACGAAATATTTTCATTTCAAATTTTTACACTTATATATAAAGATAAGACTATAATTCAGCAGGCCATATTACAACGTTGTTATCTTTGATAATGAGTAATTTTATTACATTTTTGGCGGGTGCTTGTAGAGTGATGTTATGCTGTAGTTCTATTTTAAAAATTTCCGCAGCCGAATTGATAGATCTAGCCGTAAATGGGAGGAGACCAACTTATCTACGAAGATCAATTCATAACTATAGTATTAATTTTTAGAATATAAAACTGCACTGAACAACATTACCATTTAAGTTTCCGCTCAAAAATTGAAAAGAGCCCATAAACCACTGTTAAGGTATCGTCTTACCGACTTTTAACAGTACAGCTGTGATTTTCGGACAGTAAAGCCATGGTAGCCTAGTTGTTAGCGCACTCGCGTCCCAAACTGGATTCAAATCCTGGCTGTAAACCGATTAGGCAGTCTTTTGACCTATATACCCTTTCCAAGCATTTATTTTTCTTTTGACAGTCCGATGACGGATCAATTTTTTTTTATTATTGACAAGTCTACGGACTCGAGTTCTGTACCCTTTTTTACAGCTTAATTTCGAAGAATTTTTACAATTTATACACACTTTTGGTTATTTCTGTTTTTGTGTGTGACATTTATTTAATAATATTTGTGTTGTGTTGTACTTACCTTACGAATGACGGATCAATTAGTAATGTCCTTATGCGTTACTCATTCGATTTGTTATAAAAATACAACATGATATACCCACATTTCAATTAACATATTTTACGTATATTAAATAAGCCAATTTTGTAATAAAGCAAAAAAGTTAATAAAGTAGAACATTTTTTTATTTTCAAATCGATTACTTTCGATTTTTTTACGTATAGTGTCGATGGTTTAATAATCTGTGCATTATTACATGACCCGCAAAATATCACGAGTTTTTGGCGGGAACTGAAAGGAGACGTTGTGTTGTGCAGTTTTATTTTCAAAAATGTGTAAAATTACTCTAAAATGAACAATAGTTGTAGGATATTGATAGTTTTTGAGTAGTAACTATGTGTTTTTGCGAGAAATGTGAACTATATAGCCAAATGTGGCCTTTCGAGTTTTTACAAGAACTCCGTTGAATGACGTCGATTGTAGCCTTTCAATACAACGGCGCCTGGCTTTTAAAGGCCTAGTTGCCAAGCCTTAAACATAAAATAAAGAAATAAATAAATAAGCAAAATATCACTATCACGTCACCCACGACAATAAAGTACGAAAATTATGTCATTTGTTCGATGTGGGGTTTAACTGTCAAGAAATATGTAACTCGATAGACGTGCAAACGTCAAAAGTAAAATAAACGCTTTGAAACAGTATATATATATAAGGTGCATATTGTTACAATTAGCACGTGCTAACGGTGAAGGAAAACATCCCGACGAAACCTGCACATAGCGATAACCGATGTGTCAAACCTGCCGATCTGCCTTGGACAAACACAGTGGGCATAGTGTTCGTTCCCCCAGAAACGTGAGGCACAAGCCCCAATAATGGAACGTTTGTGGGGTGTTATTATAGTGAACTCTATACCCGCCACTCATCCAAGGCGGATCGACGGATTTGACACATCGGTTGCGTCGATGTGTAGATTCCATCACAATATTTTCCATTACTGCAAGCACGTGGTAATTGTAACAATATGCATATTAGGTGAAGAAACTGCCTAAGTGAAGCATGCTTTCTAGCTAGAATTAGAACCCAACCTCATTTGAAATTCAAGAGCGTTTACCCCTAAGCTATCCATGGTTTTTAAATCTACATGTAAAACTAGGAGGTTCCTAAATCGACTGCATGTTTGTTATGCGATTTCTTGGTCAATTGTGGACCGATTTTCAAATTTTTTTTTTCGTTAGAGTATACTCCTGAGGTAATACCATTGTCACTAAATCAGGATCTAATGAGTGGATCTCAGGGAAATTGAGAGCCACTCTCAAATATTTAAAGCACTTATAACGTGTTATACATATTTTTTTGCTCTATTCAGTTACACAAATACTTTTGTGTAACTAAGAAGTAGAAAAAGATTCAAAAAGTAAACAGACTTCAAGAGTAACTAAAAAGCAAAAAGTAAATATTTGCTTTCTACTTACTCTTGAAGTCGGTTTCTTTTGTGTTAGATTTTTGTACAGTATATTCTTTTTTTATGAATATCCAAGGTTTAAAATAATGGTTAGTAAAACATTATCGGTCTTATTCATAGTTAGGGTAAGTTTGAACGCTTCTTTTAAAACCATAAAGAAGCGTTCAAACTTATTCTGACTCTCTGAATAAGACCGTATAACTATAAACTAGTACAGTTTTAAGAAAACTTACTTGTATTGTTTTTTATAACCCCTTAAGACTATAAGTAGAATACTCAGTCTATCGAAGTCCATGGGTAAGGTAGAAGAAGCCTAGAAGGCTGGCTACGTTACCTCGCTGGATCGCCATGCTGATCCGTTGTCCGATGGAGGAACCAGCCCTCTGATTACCCGAAGAGTCAATAAGTCGTTTCGAAATATTTTTGTAGAGGCTCATGACCTCAGGACCCCACGGTCCAAGCGTTTCAACAGCAAACGGCATAAACATATAACTCTCACCGTGAGTTGTATATCTGCGCTGCTAGAGTGATTCAGCTGATATTATTTTATGTGTAACTGCCCTTTTGGTGTAGTAAGTACAAAGTACATTTTGGTACCTTCATTAGTTATGTTTTCAAGGAAAAGAACAATTGGTTTTAACATTAATCTTTGACCCTACGCGTTTTACGTTTATATTATTAATAAATAATAGGTACACATTTATTCCATTACTATCTTATTTATGATAGATAACTCAGTGTGTTTGTAACCTTCGCGCAATACCAAGTGTTTTGCTTACTATTAAAATTCTTGTTTTAAATACTTACCTCTTATAGTTAAAACCAGTTTAAAACTATTTTATTAGTATCTATTTCTTATGTTTCAAATCTGTGAAGATTTATGTTCAGTTTAAGACTGAAAATGTGTTTGTTAAATACGATAAAATTGAATGTGGTTATTTAGACTTGTATCAGCCCATAAGTTTGGTAAATGTGAGTAAAGTATATCTAGTTTGGTATCAAAAATACTGCTATGTAAATATACACATATAGAACCGTGAAATATGGCAACTTAACCAATGGTTGACAATTTTGCCATTATAGGTTATCGATTTTCGTGTACAAGATTACATACATACATACATACATACATACATAACTTCACGCCAGTTCCCTTGCGGGGTAGGCACGAACAACAGAGCGCCATTTAGGCCCATTCTTACACACCTCACTTGCTTCTTTGACATTCATAACTCTTGTCATGCACACTCGTCTGTTCTTAAGGCTCCTGACATCACCCTCCGCTAGTACACGATCAATTTGATCATGGAAGGTGTGTCTTGGCCTTCCACGACTTCTGCATCCATCCACTTTTGCATTGTATATCTGTTTAGTCATTCTTTCATCATGCATTCTTTCCACATGCCCGAACCACTGGAGCATTCCTTTCCTTACCTTCACCCCGACACTCTCTTTCAGACCAACTCTCTTTCTTACTTCGGTATTACGAACGCGGTCCGCGAGCGTCACTCCGCAGATTTTGCGCAGTGCTCGCATCTCAACCGCGTTTACTCTACTTTCATGCTCTCTCTTCCATACCCAACTCTCGCTTCCATACGTGAGCGTAGGTACCAGCACCGCGTTGTGTATGGTGAGCTGGTTACAAGATTACAATTAGGTATATATAACAAAATTACTTTTTTGAGCAAATAACGTCACGTATGAGTCATATACTCAAAAAAGACGGTAATCTTGTAAACGAAAACATAATTATAATGGCAAAATTGACAACCATTGGTTAAATTGCCAGATTTTACGGAACGTATATGTAAGCTCGTCAAATTCGTATAAACTCAGGAAGGCTTTATTCATCAGAATTCATCATGGCACGGCATAAATATGTGGGTATATTTATGAAGTTAACATCTTTTGTGATCTTCAATAACTTTACTTTAAACTCCATGAACATAATGTTTCTATTGCTTAAATAACAATTATCTCTCTTGATATTAACATAGATTACGTTATAATTCACTTTGATGGATCGCGGTCCGTCGAACACTTGGTGCGCTGGCAACCATTCTCCAGAGGAGTTTATATATCTTCTTTTTACCGCCAACTCCGCTTCCTAAGACGTGACGCTCCGCGAGAGTGACATTGACATAATAACCCTCTTGACAATGACATTTTAATGAACCTCTTACATATGTAATGTCATATTGAAAACATTTTGCATTATATTTTTCTGTTTCTTGTGCTTTATATTTTAATTATACGTTTTTTATAATTACTTGTTTTATCAATGTTTAGCACAGGTCGCATGCCATATGTGATTTAGGAGGTGGACACTGAAAATCAGTGCTGTGTCGGACTACGCTTCGGCATAGCAAAATGCTGAATGCCAACCTCATTTCCAAATTACGGCATACAATTTCTGTATAATTCTATCTATACTTTATTATGTTAGTACTATTTTAAGTTGTGTGGTGCTATTAGAAATAAATATTTTTCTTTATTTCTTGTAATAATATATTGTCACTCTTCCATCGAAGCTTCTACTGAAATAACGCGTTTTATTCCTAAATATTATAATAACTTCAGTATACATTATTACTCAATAGAAGGTTACTTTGGAACAACTAACGTGTGATTTTTGCATTCAATTATACTATATAAAAATGGTTAAATGTTTAAGGACCGATTTTTCAATCACCAAATAAAAGCTATTTATGAATAAAATACAACATGGGAAAATTAAAATTGACAGTTACGTGAATCCATTTTTCGATTTTGTTAGGTTATTATTTATTCCACTGATAACTTATCTGATTGAAAAATAGGCCCTTATTCAACTTAACATCAAACATAAAATCTTAACCTTTCATTCAAAGAAATTGTAGTCCCAAATTAATAAATTAGCACAATGAAGAAATCTCAACTTATATTGCATTTTACCTATAATCCCTTAGACTATAAGTAGAATACTGAGCCTAGATCATCGAAAGCAATAGGTAAGGTTCCCAAAAGGCTGGCTACGTTACCTCGCTGGATCGCTATACTGATCCGTTCTCCAAGGTAGGAACCAGCCCTCTGATCACCCGAAGGGTCGATTAGGTATTTTGAAAGCTCTTTGTAGAAGTTCATGACCTCTGAATCCCACGGTTCGTATATTTCATGACATTAGTGTTATAGCACATAATATTATAATACTACGCTCTAGTACCAAATTAAACTTATCCATTTCAGTGCCCTTAGGTTAATTTCTTTTCATGCATTGTTTTATAGTATGACCTATTTTTTTTCACAATCAAATTTTCACAAATCTGTGTATAACGCGTTTTCTTCGCTGTTTACGAAATCACGTCGCGTGGTTTCTTAAAGAAGTTTCGTTTTAACAATTTTTGATGTAAGCTTTATATTTAAATGTTCAAGTGCCATAATTAATGGCTCATAATCACTAGGTAAGCCAGTCGACATCAAAATATCCAAGTCGTCTTTTTGTTCATAATTTATGTCACATAGTAAGTTGTTCACTTAAACTGCTCTAAATTCAAACCGAACAAGGTCCGCAGTAATCCAAGTATTCTACGTAACCCTCGATCCTCGTATGCCTTCTGGAGGCGTCTCCAAGCATCGTGTCCTATTTTTCAATTCAATTCAATTCAATTTATTTAATGCGAAAATGGGTATACAAAAGGTGTTAAATTTAACATAGTACAGCTCTCCAAATTCCGCCTTTCGGCATGCATACGTATAAGTATCCTGGTTACAAATTCTATTATAATATATTTATCCTTAACCTCTAGTTCCTTATTCGACCTAATAAAATGCCAACTGGCTTAATTATAAGCATCGTGTCCTATTTTTCAATTCAATTCCGAAAATTCATAATACTTATTTTATTTGCATTTTTATAATGCGAAAATGGGTATACAAAAGGTTTTATTTATCTATCCCCCGTCAATGTTAAATCGAAGAACAAAAGGGCAAAAGGGCAAAAGATTGAAAATCCCCCAAAAGGGCAAAAGGGCAAAAGGGCAAAAGGGCAAAAGGGCAAAAGGGCAAAAGGGCAAAAGGGCAAAAGGGCATAAGGGCAAAAGGGCAAAAGGGCAAAAGGGTTCAAAAGGGCAATTTTAGGGCAAAAGGGCAAAAGGGCAAAAGGGCAAAAGTGGCAAAAGGGCAAAAGGGCAAAGGGGCATAAGGGGCAAAGGGGTCAAGGGTCAACGAGGGGCAAATTTTTTAAGGGGCAAAGGGGCAAAGGGGCAAATTTTAAAGGGCAAAAGGGCAAGGGCAATATTTTTAAAGGGCAAAAGAGCAAAAGGGCAAAATAACCAAAATGATGAAAATGGCAAATCACAAAACCAACCAAAGGAGTCCCACTTTTGGGATAATTAATAAATTAGTACCGCTCTCCAAATCCCTTTCCGCCTTATGTACCGAGTATCAGGCGGTGATAACATATTTTCCTAGATAAGTATCCTGGTACCTCGGCATGGAAAATATATATATACTGAGTTTCAGCCAATTAGAACCAGTAATTGGCTGTAAGTTGGGTTATTTATCTTATTATTTATTTACCTAATAAAATGTCAACCAATAAATTATAAAAATTGTGTATTAAATTATGATTATGTCAATTAAAATTCATACAATTTATATTATAGTTTTGTCATTTAAATATTCATCGATACTGTAATATGCCTTATCGGTTAACATCTTTTTTACAAGTTTTCTAAAAATGGCGTTTGATTGTATTGATTGAAATTCTTCTGGGAGGTGATTATACAGTTTTGGTGCTATACAAAATATACTTTTATTCAGAAACGCGGTTTTGTTGGGAGGGCAGTATAATTTATTCCTATGACGCATGCTCTTGCACGTTTCAAATAAATTCATATTGCACCTAACAAACTGTATCACTTCATATATATAATGAAGGGAAAGTG
Source organism: Dendrolimus kikuchii (assembly GCA_019925095.2). Taxonomy (NCBI): domain Eukaryota; kingdom Metazoa; phylum Arthropoda; class Insecta; order Lepidoptera; family Lasiocampidae; genus Dendrolimus; species Dendrolimus kikuchii. Next base: position 12,007,045 of record CM034410.1, on the reverse strand, counting down.
AGTACATTTAATTTAAAAAAATATGGTTTGCAGCTATCTGTAATATTTAATAAAAAAAAACTCTTACACACCTTTTTTGCGATCTTAATATAACTTCTTTATTAGTAGAGTTACCCCAGAACAGAACGCCATACCGCAAAAGAGAAGTAACATTGCCATGATATACCGAATCACGGACATGTGAAAGGGCCGAAGGCGGTATCACTAAACATACCAATTTAATTTAACAATGCTCTTTGTTGTTTGCGCTCATCTGGTACGATTGGCGTATTAGCACTCGATTCTTCAATGCAGTTCCGTAAGTCCTCATGAATTAAATACAGACGCATCATAAACTTCCACGTGCCATAATTTGACGTTCCATTTAGTTTATCGAAATTAAATGAAGACGCACCATGCACAGTTTCCGTGAGAACTTGCCATTGTGAAACTTATTTATTGTCTTTATAATAAAATAAATAATTAAATATGAGTATAGTATAGCGCGTGTCGTAAGCCCATAACCTGTTATACCAAATAATACTCTTTATATAGTTATACAATGTACTCTGTGAATAATACGAGATCACAATATCTTTTTATTGCTTCAACGCACACAGCATTGATTTTGCCAATGTCGAAGTTTTAGAATGAAAAGGCAGGTGAAAAAAAGTTTTTTGCATGTTATCTGCAAACCCTAAGATATAATATGTATAATAATAATATATATATATAGAAATGTAAATTATTTGAGGCCAAATAAATATGTGAATATATATTACTTATAATACAATAAAATTTAAAGAATATACATATATACAAGCTATTTACATATACGAGTTAGGTATGGAAGAAAGAGCATGAAAGTAGAGTAAACGCGGTCGAGATGCGAGCACTGCGCAAAATCTGCGGAGTGACGCTCGCGGACCGCGTTCGTAATACCGAAGTAAGAAAGAGAGTTGGTCTGAAAGAGAGTGTCCGGGTGAAGGTAAGGAAAGGAATGCTCCGGTGGTTCAGGCATGTGGAAAGAATGCATGATGAAAGAATGAATAAACAGATATACAATGCAAAAGTGGATGGATGCAGAAGTCGTGGAAGGCCACGACACACCTTCCATGATCAAATTGATCGTGTACTAGCAGAAGGTGATGTCAGGAGCCTTAAGAACAGACGAGCGTGCATGACAAGAGTTATGAATGTCAAAGAGTGAGGTGTGTAAGAATAAGCCTAAATGGCGCTCTGTTGTTCGTGCCTACCCCGCAAGGGAACTGGCGTGAAGTTATGTATGTATGTATTTACATATACATCAAAATATTGGTTTTAACCATCAATTTTATTTTTATTATATTTATGTACTTTATGGCGTTAGCTTCATTTTTAGCTTTTCATAAAAAAGAACAATTTAGATTAAAACTTAATAATTAGGACTTTTAATTTAAATGTTCAATGAATATCAATTGAGATTTTTTATAAAAACAAAAATGAACTGGTGACACCGACTGATTGGACCGCATTGTAATGCTCGTGTTTATATTTTGTATCCGAATTACTCTATAATGCAATTGCTTATCTTACAGTTTGTGTCTGGGTCACACGATACTGATAAGAAATGTTCGACTATAAATACTTATCAAACGATCATTTAGCAGGATTAAAGAAATACAAGGTGAGTTTAATGCAAAGTTGTTAGTTAATAGCGTTTGTAGAATCGCTTAGTGAAATTGACAAGTGTCTAGATGCACTTGTAGGTGTAACACACAGCATATGTTATTTTATATAATTAGTATTATATTGCATATAGCTATATGCTTATTGTTTAAATAGTTGCATTTTATCACTATATCTTGTATATGCATGTAACTTCTGTGTATATTTGTATATATAGTATAGTTATATATTTATTATTCAAATGTAGGTAAGTAATCGTACAATAAATATGTATAACACATCGCCACTCCTAATCAGCAATATTCTTGCCACGGGTAGTCTGGAAGAGATCGCTGTTTAGCGACAAGACCGCCCTTTGTACACAATTAGAATAATACTAGTTGGTAAGTTTTCTGTAATGGTGTATATTATAATGTTATCTATCTACCATAATAATTAAAATTTAATTCTAAAAAAAAAGAATGTTCCACTTATGGTGATACTTGTTTTTCACGAATATTGTAACTTGTAACACGAATCTGCTCATCAAAAGCAGTTGCTTACTTTTTTATATAATGGTGGGGAGTGCCTTTACGCATGCCCTCTGGTCTCGGTAGGGGGGAGGGGGGTGAACTGAAGAGCATTTCAGACTCTCACAGGGCAGCTCGGCATATACTTTCATCACTAAAGAGTTGCGAGCCACTGCCTGTCGAACTACCTACCAAACCTTCAACGTCCCTCGACGTCTTGGTAAGGTGCCACTGATACAATTGGAGGATTGTGGATAGAGAGCCTATTTGGGCTGAGGTGTCGTACGCCGACCAGTTCGTCGCCCCAGTTATCACTGCAGTGATAGCGGAGGCTAACCTGTATGGGTTCCAAACCTGTAATTGGTAGGAGGCAGCGCTGGATGGAAAGGAGTGGAGTATTCTCATTTCGGAAGCTAGGACTCATTTCAAGTCGTTGAACATTACAAACGCCATAGGCTGCGTGTAGCATGACGTTGTAAGCGACCGACTAATGCTTAATATGAAAATACACTGTAGTCTTGTTTCTCAAATGCCTTACGCGGTGCATACTAAACTGTGCGCTACGTCCATACGCCGTACGCCACGTCCGGAGTAATTCTTGAGCATATCGTAAAGAAGACTCGTTTTCGATTTCAATGAACCTGTCAAATAATTTTGTCCTGTCAAGTAATTCTGTCAAATAAAAACTGGGAAAATGCAAATAAATGACGCGGCACGGGGAAAATTGACGCACGTTTAGACATTTCCAGAGTAACGTCAATTCGACGCCGAAACCAACGTCTATTGATGCTAAGCGCCGCTTTCAGCATCTGTAATAAACCGCGTCCTAAGAGGTTTAAATATACTTTTATCATTATGACAAAAACGATACGTTTCTATAAAAATGGTTTAATGTTTCAGTATAGCGCTATAGACACAAGTCCACTTAGCAATTATGTTATGCATCCCACTTGGAATACGATCACTAAGGTGAGTATATTTTATTGTACGCTCTCATTGGAACGACTGTTGTTTCTTAATTTCATTTATACTACCTTTATGCACACCGTTTAACAATAAAGTATTCTATTCTGGAGTTTTTGGCGGGAACTGAAAGATGATGTGCTGTGCAGTTTTATTTTCTAAAAATGTGTAAAATTACTCTAAAATGAACAATAGTTGTAGGATATTGATAGTTTTTGAGTAATAATTATGTGTTTTTGCGAGAATAGTGAACTATATAGCCAAATGTGGTCTTTCGACTTTTCACAAGAACTCCGTTGAATGGTGTGGTTTGTAGCCTACAATACAACTGCGCCTGGCTTAAAGGCCTAGTTGCCAAGCCTTAAATACATAAAATAAATAAATTATTCTAGTCTAAGTACCTTTTATTTCCTACACCTCACATCCATTCACTCAAATACACACCCGCCATATACACAGAACGGACACGGTGAGACTCCTTACTTTAATGTGAGTGACCATATGTATATTATATAGCATTTATGTACTAGCACGTGCCGAAGAAACTTCGCTCGCGTTGCCATGACGACGTGTTTGGTAGTGAATTCCAAAAAAAATTGTTAAAGGATAACAGTGATTTTGAGATTTATTTAGATTTATAATTGTAGTAGGTTTAGTTATTTTGGATGAATCAATCGTGCGATCTAAGAGTTTTCATATTATTCATTATTGAAATTAATTCTAATAAATCGATTATATTAATCGATAACTTATTTTATTTGTGACCTTATTTTTAAGATTTCTCGTCTTCCAGTTAGAATTAAGGGCTGATGTTTTACACTTTGGAATAAAACATTTTTTATGCCATATTTCTACTCATTACATTTCTTTGGCCCAGAAGTCTCCGTCTCCTTTGCTCCAATGCTAAGAAAATGGCGCGGAGTCATTTTTATGGATAAAAAGTATTCGAAGTGTACCCGGGATATAAGCTAGCTCTGTGTCGAGTTTCAATTAAATCCGGTCACTAGTTAACAAAGTTAACAGACAGATAAAAATTCTTAAAGCCGCATACTCTGCGAGCCGTAACTGATACAGTATCGTGCTCTAATGTGTACGCCGACATTTATCTTCGCTTTGTCGGCTAGTTGCGAGCGCGCCGCGTGCCACGTCTATACAATAAGTCTTGATTACAGTAACTGCAATAGTTACAGTTACGGCTCACAGGTGAATACACGGCTTAAAGTTGTATTTTCGGAACCTGCGGGTCTGAATTAATGTAAGCGTCCACATGTCCGTATCGTAAGCATCGAAAGCATCGCATCTAACGTATTAGTTTTTCACAATGCGTCCACTGTGCATGATTTGCCGACGCAACAATCAGCAACCGAATTGCCGATGCCTCTATCATTCGGATTGTCCTGGTGAGCGTACGGGCGGAATATGTTTGGGAGATAATGGAGGAAAACGAAAAAGAGCAATTTTGTCGTAACTGCTTGTCTATTCTGTCAGGCGAGAGGCTTACATTTGAATGCGAAAAAAACAAAAGTTATGGTGTTTGAAAGAGAAGAAACCAGAACGAATGCAAGGATAATGGTCGATGATGTTATGCTGGAGCAAGTGAATGAGTTTGTATATCTTGGATGTGCTTTTAGCAGGGATGGAAGGTACAGCGCTGATATAGAAAGAAGAGTGAATTTGGGGAATAGTTTGAATGGAGCGTTAGGTAAACTTCTAGGCGCTAAGAACCTCAGCCAGAAGGCCCAGCTCGCCATACACAACGCGGTGCTGGTACCTACGCTCACGTATGGAAGCGAGAGTTCGGTATGGAAGAGAGAGCATGAAAGTAGAGTAAACGCGGTTGAGATGCGAGCACTGCGCAAAATCTGCGGAGTGACGCTCGCGGACCGCGTTCGTAATACCGCAGTAAGAAAGAGAGTTGGTCTGAAAGAGAGTGTCGGGGTGAAGCTAAGGAAAGTAATGCTCCGATGGTTCGGGCATGTGGAAAGAATGCATGATGAAAGAATGACATATATCTGTTTAATATACAATGCAAAAGTGGATGGATGCAGAAGTCGTGGAAGGCCACGACACACCTTCCATGATCAAATTGATCGGGTACTAGCGGAGGGTGATGTCAGGAGCTTTAAGAACAGACGCAAGTGAGGTGTGTAAGAATGGGCCTAAATGGCGCTCTGTTGTTCGTGCCTAGCCCGCAGGGGAACTGGCGTGAAGTTATGTATGTATGTATGTATGCTTGTCTATTAGTAGAAGAAAAAGAAAAAGCTAAAAATTCTGCATAACGTCCTCGGTACGCATCACAAAAGTTGCCCCTCGGTATTGCCGATGGAAAGTAGGAACGAAAACAATGTTTATTTAGAGTTATTTAAAATAGAAATTATACATAACCAGTTTAATAAAAACCAAAAGTTAACTAACTCTAAACAGGCCCTAATTCAGTAAATGCTGGTTGATAACAACCAACGGTGGAAGGAAAAGACATATTGTGCCGACCCCAAGTAATTGGGATATGGTGAAAGAAAAGAGAGAGAACAACCAACGCTGGTCTTCCGATAATGACAAACAGTAACGTCGCCTTCACAGAAGAAAAAAAATTAATGAATATTTAATATTATTTATAATTAGAACAACATCAAACAAAGCATAGACAAAAGATACATATTTTGAATAATTTAATGTAAGTACATATGTTATGGACAGATTCGTGCGCTCCGTACGATGGGAAGTGGACAGTGGACGCACTAATTGTGTTCCTTTCTATACAAAGAATATTACGACCTCTTTGATACGATGCGTCCGAATCTTACGATGCAGGCATATGGACTCTTACATTTAGCCCTCTTCATTTTTGTCTCATTTTTTAAGTTATTGTATGTACAAACTCAACCCTCCTACTGCTAGCTAGCTTATTATATTTATTGTAGATCGACTTTTTTACGTTCATTACAGATTGTCCCAAAATGGATAGCACCGAATGTTATTACATTCGCAGGATTTTTATGCATGGTAATAACTGTATTGTTTTTGACATTATATGATTATGAATTTTATGGGGCTGGTGGAAGACCAGAGACTGATTATAAGGGATTATATGAAATACCTAATTGGCTATATACGACGTGTGGAGTGCTAATATTCTTAGCTTACAATTTGGGTAAGTTGAAAGAGTAATGTTAGTTTAAACCTGGCCTTATATTTTTGTTTTGGTCGCGCGAGCCTGTAACATCTCTGCTATATCTGAGGTAACGTTAGTGTTAGTGATTGTGTCACGTAGATGTAGCCAAGGGTTTGATGCGTCATTTGACATGCGACATTGTTAATGAGTTGAAAATTTTTTTTGATCTTCTTTCCGGACGAAATTGATTGTCCGGGCTTACAAATGGTTTTTGTTTTTTGTTCTTTCTTAATTTCTTTTTTTATATTTTTCATTTTTATATATTCTGTTCACCACATACACATAAAATAAACAATTTACAGTAGTCACATTTAAGCATTAAAGTAGGAACAAAGGGCGGCCTTATCGCTTTAGAGCGATCTCTTCCAGACAACCCGGGCTATGGATTTTATCAACGGGAGATTCGCAAGTGTATGACGGTGGTGTGCAAATTAAATACATATATATGTAGGATATATAAATATTACACAATACATATACCTACAATGAATAAAAAATAAAGAATAAACAATAACACATATTAATATTATATATATACTAATATATACATCATTAATATGTGTATAGCAACAGCAATAGCTATACAATATTAATAATAGTATTAATACATTTCTTCTTATGTCTATTGGTTACATGTTTTGTAGTATACTATATTACTTCTTTATACATATTCTAACAAAACTAATTTGGTTTTATCATCTATTCCATAATATCTTGTCTAGAGTCTTAATGAGTTGATAGATAACTCATGAATATACACTAATGAAGCTACTCGTTAACACGTTATTTTTAACGCTATATGTAAGTCGCATTTGGTCATAGTCATTGGCACTAACGCTGGTAGAGCAGAGACATGAGGTTAAGTACGATTGTCATTACTAGACTCATCGTTTCACAGCCGAGTCCATTTGTTATTATTACAAAGCTGGTTATATGCAGACAGCCCACATAAAGAAAATGGTACAGACAATGGTACAGATCATAGTGCTTATTGCACTGGCGTGTTTATTGCCTTTGATATATTGAAAGATATTCTCCGTTTTGCAGATGGTATCGATGGTAAGCAAGCAAGAAGAATAGGAATTTCTGGACCACTTGGCGAGCTCTTCGATCATGGTCTCGATTCTTATATAGTCTTTCTTATACCATTCGCTGTTATCTCCATATTTGGAAGGGATCCAGAGTACTCCGTGTCATGTTTCAGGTAATTTTATATAGTATTTTTTTGTTTTGTTTTTTTTTATTGCAGGAGTTCAGCAGACAGGCAGACGGCCCACTTGATGGAAAGCGGTTACCATCGCCTATGGACATTTGCAACACCAAAGGTGCTACAAATGCGCTGCTGCTTTCTTAAGGGAGACTGGAATCTGGTCACTAATGCCGGAACACAACTCAAGGTTGTTATGGCGACATACTTTAGACCAGGGGTGGTAGCCATCCAGTCGGGCAAATGCCCTACCACCTGGCTGTGGGTTGTTTTGTCGCCTCTTACGACAGACCACCCGGCCGCAGGAAATTGTATTCTTTCTCCGTTCCTGAACGGATGGAAGAAATTTATGCCATTTGCGTGTCGGTGCATACATTGAAGGGTTCTCCTGTAGTAACGACAAATGTCCACTTTTCTGTTCTTCTGTCCAGATTTTAGCAAAAATGGGCCCATTATAAGCCCACAACATGTTGCGAAGCGGTGGTCAATTAGATTAAGCTAATAACCAAAAACAAAATTAAAACTAAATAATTAAAATGAACAAGTTGGCGGTAGGCTAAATAAAACATTAACAATACTCATTGACATTTGACATCTTTGTCTTCCGTGATCATGAGGCTACTGAAAAGTGGCCGAAACGAAATAATAAAAATCAAACAAATTACCGCGCTTAAGAACTTTAAAACGTAGTTTTATTATGTATACTAGGCGCGACAACTTAAGAAAATATTCTAAACAAATATTTAACAGAAAAGTATGTACGGTACATGTATAATTAAGTCGAGAAAAAACTTAAATTTAGGATTGGTCGCTGTACATGTAACCATTGGTTGAAAAGTCTGTGTCGTCGACGTCAACCAATCACAGTCCACTGCTGGACGTAGGCCTCCCAAAGTAGACGCCACTCAGGTCCACCGCTTTCCTCGTCCAGCGCCTGCCGGCAACCTTGCGCAGGTCGGCAGTCCATCGGGCTGGAGGGCGTCCGACATTAAGTTTACTGAGACGGGGTCTCCACTCAAGGATTCGTCTGTTCCATCGGCCACCGGTGACAGACGTGTCACATTATCTGTGTAGAATACCTTTAGAGTATGTTCAGATATGTATTGGAAAATCAGGTCCACTACTATAAAAGAATGTTTTTTAATTTAAGTCGACAAATATTTGCCCCTAGTGTTAAAGAATGAACCCCCCCCCCCCGCGCGCTCCACCCCACTTTTCAACTCTGAGAAAATACTTATAGTTTATTGTACCTATAATCGCATAGGACTATGAGTGGAATACTGAGCCTTGGTCGTTGAAGTCAATGGATAATGTTTCCGGAAAATTGGCTAAGAAGGCTAGTTGGATCGCCATACTGATTTGTTGTCCGAGGTAAGAACCAGCCCATTGATTACCTGAAAATTTAAATAGGCGTTTTAAGAGCTCTTTGTAGATACTCATAGCCTCAGGACCCTACGGTACAAACTGAATTATTCCTTTTTTTCCTTTTCTTAATAATAATAATCGTTAGACAAACATACATTGTATATTGTATATATTAAGCAAGTTACGCTTGTATTATGGATAATATACATTAGACTACCCTGCGGCCGAGTAAATAACGTTTCCAAAATTGACCATGCCAGGAATCGAACCCGCAGCCTCTGCGTTGTAGTGAGGTACATCGACAAAACTGCCTAAGCGGTGCATTCGTTCCGTCCGGCCAGGATTCGAACCCGCACCCTTTGCGATTAGGACGTGTGTGCTACCACGACTATACAATACAACACAATACTCTTTATTGTACACCAACATAACATAGAAAAATACACAAAAAACGTAGTTATTAAAAGGTAGTACAATGGGCGGCCTTATTGCTAAAAGCCATCTCTTCCCGGCAACCTTTGGATGGACAAGATCTAATTACGTAGTACATACGTCGGCGTGTAGTTAAAATAGATATTGATATATAATAAAATAATTATAATACAAATAAACAAACAAAATTCTAATGATTGAATAAATAAATAATAATAAGGATTAACTATACATACATACATACATAACTTCACGCCAGTTCCCTCGCGGGGTAGGCACGAACAACAGAGCGCCATTTAGGCCCATTCTTACACACCTCACTTGCTTCTTTGACATTCATAACTCTTGTCATGCACACTCGTCTGTTCTTAAGGCTCCTGACATCACCCTCCGCTAGTACACGATCAATTTGATCATGGGAGGTGTGTCGTGGCCTTCCACGACTTCTGCATCCATCCACTTTTGCATTGTATATCTGTTTAGTCATTCTTTAACTATAATACATATATTATAGTTATAAAAATATATACGTACATACACATACAAAACAAACAATAATCACGTTATGCAGTTAAATAGTGCTCCTTCACAAGTCTGTTAAACTTTAAAGGAATGGATAGATTTAGCAGACCGGACATCTGCCGGCAGAGCATTCCAGAGATGCACAGCCTGAACAGAAAACGATCTTGCGTAAATCTCTGTAATATGTATCGGTGTCCTAAGTCGCTACCTCTCTGACGTTCTGAAAGACCTCGAATCACTGTGAAAGAACTGAAAACGTTCTTTAAGATAAGACGGGGTCCTAGGATAAAACAGTGCGTTATAAAGAAGGGACAGAACATGAGCAATACGGCGAAGTCGAATTGGCAACCTTTTTTTTTTATTGCAGGAGATCAGCAGACAGGCAGACGGCCCACTTGATGGAAAGCAGTTACCATCGCCTATGGACATTTGCAACACCAAGTTGCTGCAAATGCGCTGCTGCTCTCTTAAGGGAAACTGGAACCTGGTCACTAATGCCGGAACACAACTCAAGGTTGTTATGGCGACATACTTTAGACCAGGGGTGGTAGCCATCCAGTCGGGCGAATGCCCTACCACCTTTTGAGCTTTGTGCGAAATTCAGATATGTGATCATATTTGCGCAAGCCAGATATGAATCGTATAAAGACATTTTGAAGTCGCTCAAGTTTATCTAATTGGTTCTGGTTAAGATCTAGATAGCTGACGTCATCATAATCAAGTAGGTATAGGAAGAAGGAGAGATTGCGCTAGTGTTATTTTAATGACGAATGGTAGAAAATATTGCAGACGGCGTAAAGAAGCAGCTGACGCAAGTATTTTCTGACTGATTTTCTAAAGCTGAAAGCCCCACGATAATGATTTATCTATGTGAATTCCTAGGTTCTTCACTATATCACTTATAGGAACAACAGTCCCATCAAACATGATTGGTGGTGATGAGGACCAGTCAATCCTAGAAATCATTTTGTTACTTCCAGTGATAATAAATAGCTTGGGTTTTACTAGGATTAACACTTAGCCCATATTTCCTACTCCAATCCGATATACATTTTAAGTCGGCGTTAATAAGGACGATAGCATCAGATAAGGTAGCAATAGGTGCGCTGATACTACTAGAAACTATTTATTCCACCTGTATCAATTCTAATCTACATCTATCTATCTACTAATATTATAAAGAGGAATTGTATTTATGTATGTTTGTAACGAATAAACTCAAAAAGAACTGGACCGATTTCAAAAATTCTTTTACCATTCGAATACTACATTATCCCTGATTAATATAGGCTATATCAAAATTACTTAAACTTTAATAATGTCACCCATCAACCTAAACAAAATACTTGGCGTTGGAATCAGGTTCTACGATGTGGATGAAATTTTATGTGAGTTTGAGTCGGTCCCGGGGTGGTTTAGATTCACAATTAGCATCGGTAGGTGGCGCTGGAATCGTGTTCTAGAATTTTAAATTTTCACGACAGGACAACATCTGTCGAGACCGCTAGTCTGATTATATAATACTAACAATAAATTCTCCTATTCTAAAACCGGCATCATTTAGCCGGCTTCACACTAAGCGGCAGCTCGGGGCTCGGTCTACATATTTTGTCTGAGCTTTCTACCTATTTCTTTTTGTAGAGGTTTCCTGGTTGTCGTTAGTGTTGTGGTTAACTTCTATGTGAGCCATTGTGAGAAATACAACACCGGAACTCTCTATTTACCATGGGGCTACGACGTCAGCATGTGGGTAAGATGTTTCACTGAATAATAATAGGGCAGATGACATACTTTTTAACATATTTTGTTATTATCAGAGTCCGCGCCACAAAAGAAGTCCCACAAACGCGACACTATTTGCTAATCTGTAAATATATATAGGCAATTACTGAATAATAAACACAAAATATTCAATAATTAAAGCTGTAAATTTAATTCCTGGCTACTCTTACTTTACAAACCAAACTCTATCAAATAGCGAAGATGCCATATTCAGTTCCTTAATTTTCCTTGGGGCTTCTTTTGTAGCGCGGATTCTACATCTGGGCGTTATTCCAGGTTTAGCAATAACACAATTATTATAGCAAACTTGTGCAATTTGAAATTAATATTTTCGAAAAAATAATATGAAGATCCAAGAATAATAATAAGAAAATAATTTCACATCATTTACGTTGAAGATTCTTGTCATAAGTTTTTAATTAACTGTTTATATAACCTTAAATTAACATAATTTGTTAATTAAACTTTAGTGCTGAGAGTCCAAATGGCTGTAGACTTCCGAATGCATCCTGGTATTACTTTTCTTCTCTTGTGTGTGTAATTTGATTCGGAAACTGGTTGTATACTTGACCAACTCACCATTGACCATGCCGGTCGTAGACAATACTTTATGCCGGTGGCTCGCAACGCACTCGCTAAGTTATTTACTTTTAAACAGAGGCTTAGCTGCTAATCGAGCGAGCTACATATTCGCGATAAGCGGGGCGTGGGGGTATGGGAGTTCCGGGGGAGAGGTCAGGGGGGTGATTCTATCCGCAACAAATATAATGACGTCATAATTTTGTTATCGTAAAAAGGTCAAATAGCGCGCATAATTAATTAAACAGTATTAAAATAGTATTCTCCTTCTATCTTCTGCTTCTATCATGATTTGTACCAAATTTTATTTTTAGGTGTCTTCAATACTTTTTATAGCAGCTGGCTACAATGGCCCGGAAGTCTTTAAAGTACGCCTGCTTAGAGGCGCCACTTTCATACAAATCTTCGAAACTGTCATACATCTTGTTGGTTTATTGACAACATTACCTGTATCCATTTATAATGTTTACTTGTAAGTATTATACATTGGTTAGTTATCAAAGTGTAAAAACTCGAACTACAGTAAATAATTATTTTTTATGAGGGGAGATCCATTTGAGGACTGTCCTTCGCGAGGGAAACGTGGCGGGGAGTATGAAATTTGCCACGTTGGGGCGGTACTAGTATCGCAAGAAATTCTATTGCCACGCAAGGGTCTGGGATACCTTTTTTTTAAGGAGGGGAAATCCACTTAAGGACCATCAACCGCACGGGGAGCCGTGGTCGGTGTGTGGGATCGCCACATTAGGGTGACACTAGCACCGCTAGCAGATGTTATTGCCATGCAGGTCGAGGATACCCACTAAAACCCCTTGATGTTCCGTCCTTCGCCCTTATGCCAGGCCCACGGGTATATGGTCTAGTCCAACATGAATCCCTGGCAGACGGTTGCCCAACGGCCTCTTCCACTGCCGAGGGACCCAAGCATCATACGTATCTATTTTAATTAAAATTAGGGTTGCCATCCTTACTTTTTTATTTTTTTATTTCATGAGTTCAACAGACAGGCAGTAAGCAGTTACCATCGCCTATGGATATTTGCCACACTAAAGTGCGTTACAAATAAATGCGCTGCAGCTATCTTAAGGGAAACTCGTACCTGGTCACTAATGCCGGAACACAACTCAAGGTTGTTATGGTGGCATACTCTAGACCAGGGGTGGTAGCCATCCAGATGGACAAATACCCTACCACCTGGCTGTGGGTTGTTTTGTCGCCATACCGTAATATAGTAAGTACCGTATACTATATATTAGCCAATTGTACTATCTGTCTTAATACTAGAAAGAGGAAAGAGGAGTATTTTTGTATGTTTGTAACGAATAAACTCAAAAACTACTAGACCGATTTTAAAAATTCTTTCACTATTAGAATGCTACATTAACCCAAATTAATAATAAGCTATATTTATTACTACAAAAAATTAGGGATCCCTACTAAAACTTCAAGAATGTAACTCAGTGTTAAAAATTAGACCCGATAGGTGGCGCTGGGATCGATTGTAGATGTTTTTTTCAGGAGAGGACAACGTTTGCCGCAACCGCTAGTATGTTACATAAAGATAGATACATGGACACTTCAATAATAAAAATATATAATAATTAATGAAAAATTATTGTATACTATTTTTTCCCCTTTACCCGAAAGTACTATATTTTTACAGCTTAAAAACAAAAATATTATATTTTCTTCAAAAAAAGGTGGCAACCCTAACTAAAATGGCCTCATTGTCACTTCCACTGCTGAAATAGGTAAACCTTTACTTCCAGGTATTACAACACTAATAAAGGACCAAAGTATTCCATCTTAGCATCAATACGACCGATTTGGTCTCTTCTTTTGGTCACTGTCCTAACCATAGTGTGGGCTTTAAAATCAGAAAATAACATCATAGATTACGACCCCAGGATGTTCATATTTTTATACGGAACCTTCTTTAGTAATATCGCTGTAAGTATTAATTTAAATTCAAACTCAATTAATTCTTTACTAGAGAACATCGAAATGAGAGCTTTGAGAAGTATAATTGTGTGGGGATAATTTAAGCAATATAATAAGAAACAGAGTGCTAAGGGATTATTGTAGATTGAAAGAAGATGTAGTGATTAAAGTTGAAAATGGAATGTTAAGGTGGTTTGGGCATTAATAGTAATAATAACAAGAAGACATTATCCCCTCCTCCGTGCTTGCCTTAACCACCCGGCAGGGAGTGTTGATCGCTAGAGCTTAGAATCAAGCTCCAGGAGTGGAGTGCTAAATGACCTAACGTTGCAATAGGTAGAATAAAATAGTAATAGACTCGGGCATATCTCGTTCGCCCGGGCTAGATTTAAAAAAAATGGCCTAACGTTGGAAGTAGATTCCGTGAACCTGCAGCCCACCTTTCCACACCCCTCAGCCACTCATATCCATGTTGCCGCTCGCCATTTTTTTTTTTGGGCCAATGTAGGAAGTGTTAAGTGTTAGTAAGTGTTGTTTGCCGTCTTTCCATTTTTCCATGTTCCCTGAACATTGTGACGGGCGGTAGTCTCAGATCCTTAGTTCCACTAGCAGTTCTCCCTATAGCCCGGTACCTTTGTTCTAATTTTCTACAATAGTCCTAGACTGACCGGACTGACTGAACGGGGCTTGTTCTTGGATGCATTTTTGTATAGTGTAGAGAGCATCTACGTGTTTGCCTTCCTATAGCCCCACGCAAGCCCTCAAAAAATTCGGGCCATTTCTATGGTTCGTGCTCTGCAAAGACATTAAATGCATAAACATTGATTTAAGAAACAATGTCAGTTGCTTGTTGCTAGGTTTTGAAATTGCACAGCTAACCTGGCTATGGATTGCTTATATTGTCACATACATGCCCGAATTATTTGTTCTTGCCTGAAATTATTATTTTCTCTTTGCAGAGTCGTCTTATAATCTCAGAGATGACCCAACAGAAATGCGAGGTAGTATGCTGGATGTTCTGGCCTTTGCTGGCTGGTGTGATTACGTCTTTATACCAACCAAGTCTCGAGCGATCTGTATTGTATACTCTGTCAGCTTGTGCATTTCTTGCTCATATACATTATGGGGTTTGTGTGGTAAGTTAATAGTAGGGTAGACGACGATCCCACCCGACAAGGACTGTCTTCTGCGGATGGTTCATCAACGGACGAACTTCGCATGATCCACTAATTGCCGAATAGTCTGTCAGTGGCCTACTCCGAGTAGCGGGTTGTCACCTAACAGTTTATTCGCCGTCTGCGCGTGGGCAGTTTGCGAGTGAGACGATCCTGTGCTGGTCGGATACTAGATGGCTCTAATGGGCTATGATCTTAAAAGCAAAGCATTATTAAGTGAAGCATTTTTTTACTTGTGTACGTAAACGTATCGATGGGTTAATGGTAGGTATACCTAATGCATACATACATACATACATAACTTCACGCCAGTTCCCTTGCGGGGTAGGCATGAACAACAGATCGCCATTTAGGCCCATTCTTACACACCTCACTTGCTTCTTTGACATTCATAACTCTTGTCATGCACGCTCGTCTGTTCTTAAGGCTCCTGACATCACCCTCCGCTAGTACACGATACCTAATGTATAATAATAAAAGCACATAAACGTCCCATTGCTGGGCTCGGACCTCCCACTATAGGGGAACGAACAGTATACCCGCCAAACTTGTCCAAGGCGACGTGGCAGGTTTGGTACATCGGTTATCTCGATGTGCAGGTTTCATTACGATGTCTTCCTTCACCGTTGTTAGCACGTGGTAATTGTAACAATATGCAACATCAGGTCAGAAAACTGCCTAAGTGGTGCATGCTTTGCGGCCAGTATTCGAACCCGCGCCTTTTGAGTATGAGACGCATGCGCTAGCCATTACTCTACCACGACTTCATATCTAATGTATTCACTGAAAATTATTCCACTTTCATTCGTACTAATTCGATAATATGTTAATACTAAGTTCTCGTAACGCACTGCGGCACAGTCGTCTTCCTTTAGTCGCCTTCAATCTGAGCTCCGAGAACTCGGCGCTCGGTCTATTTATTTGAATTTTATAAGTAAAAGAAATAATAATTTCTGGTTACAAATGTCCACATCCCTATTTTTGTAAATGAATAAGAACTTTATTTTTCAGGTCCGGCAGATTTGCAACTATTTAAATATCAGCTGCTTTACAGTTCCAAAGGATAAAAGAAAATGATTTTTGTTATATTTCTCTTTTCTTCTAAAATTTCAAATAAAAATAAAATAAAATATAATACAATGGTTTGGGACCAATATTTTATCTTTAGCTATTTTTCCCTTTTATTTAGTTTTAGTTTTTATTATAGTATAGTTTGTAGTTTATTTTTAAGGTTATATTATATTTTCCATTATGTCTACAATAAAAATTAATATAATATAATATAATTTATTTATTATATATAAAAATCAATTGCTGTTCGTTAGTCTAGCTAAAACTCAAAAACGTATTGACGAATTTTGATTAGAATTTGTATGTGTGTTGAGTGAGTCCCGGGGTGGTTTAGATTCACAATTGGAATTGGTAGATGGCGCTGCAATCAAGTTCTAGTTTTTTATATTTTAAGGGCAAGACTACGTCTGCCGGGCCCACTGGTAATATATATTTATTACTCTTTCATGGAAATAACGAATGAGATATCTTTGGGACACCTGGTTGGAACGAAGTTGTCCTAAAAACTCTTAAAATTCTCAAAACGTCTCGAAAAAGTATCAAAACGTCTCAAAGAGTGTTAAATAAATATTGAATAGTATCGAAAACTATCAAAAACTGTCGAAGTATACAACCAACATCAAAGTACAGTAGTATCACGCAGAATCCACAGATGACGTGAACAAATACACATTGTACAGCGGTCAGCATTTTTCTTTATGGTTAACACTTCTTTCCGTCTAGCTCTCATCCGCCGAGTAACGTGTGATAACGATCTTTTTTCCAAACCTGTTATTGTATTATTCGACTATAGCAAATTCGCTGCTGTGATGGGCCATCAGATGGAAAATGGATACTGTCGCCTATGGACATTTCCAACACTACCTACTACCAATGTGCTGCCGCCCTGAAGGTGTTTATGACATCTTGGGTATCAGGTGATACTATACTATTGAAGAATACTTAAATGAGAAAAATTCATTTACAAAGCAGCTCGCTCCAACCTCTTATACTAAATCAACGTTTTTTTTTTATCTTGCCATGCTTGTAAGGAATTTGTGGAGACATATTGCAGCATAACATTTTAGCAGGTCATGTCATTATTATAACAATAATATTATTTTTCTTTCCTTTTATTGTCTTGGTCTTATTGAGTATGCATTGTTTGCTACAACTCCATTAATTCTTCAAAAAGTAATTCTGTAACATACTTCTGTACAAAACTTATTAAAAAAAAGAATTTGAGATATAAATAGAATATGAAATATAAAGAAAAACAATATTTAGCTAGACGTGTTGCTGGGGAGTTTCTTGCCGCTTCTTCTCCTTTACAGCATCAACACGTTGGGAAGCGGTGTACATAGAATAGGAAGTAAAAATTAAATTTTAACTTACATGTATGACCTTCAAAAAGTGTTCTCCAGTGGAACTTATTTTGAATAAAAACTTTTGAATTTGAATTTGAACTTAAAAAACACATATCGTAGCGCTGTCTTAAGATCCTTGCGTATACCTCTCTCTTTTCTTCGCCTTTTCCCAATTATTTGGGTGAAGATGAAAGAAATATATACCTGCTATAAATATGCCATAAATCCTTTACCAAATTGGAATTTATATAATTTTAAAATCACATTAAATAATAGGTACAAATCAAATATGAAAATATATTTTTGCCAAAGTTTTCTGCCTTGCTATTTCATGATATAATTAGTCTGTGGTGACGCAGTAGATACTATCTAAGTATTTTTTATTTAATTTTTCAGTCACCAGATAAAACTTATTCACAGGATAAAATACAACTTGAACAAATTAAACATTGTTTAGTGCTGTGTGAATTATGATATGTACTGTGTTTATATAGTATATAATAAAGATTTTTATTTATTTTATATATTTTGAACATTTTATATTATTTATTGTCTATACCGCCACTGTCATGTTTTGATATTTTCCTTAGTTTAAGGGGTTGCCTGGAAGAGATCGCTTTAAGCGATAAGGCCGCCCTTTGTTCCACATGTATTGTATCTAGTTTTTAAGTTTAAATTTTGGTGTACAATAAAGTGTTTTCATTCATTCATACGTTGTTGTGCACACAACAGAGTTGTGCATATAAAACAGTTGGCTCGTTTCACTTTTAAATTCAGTCAGGTTATCATTTATTCGATAAGTTTTATCTAATGATTGAAAGATCGCCTCGTAATCCTATAACACTATCCAAGATGTCACCGTATCGACTTTTTCATGCCATCCACCTTAAAACATGGAAATACGTGTAATAGCGCTAATTTTGGTTTAAATGTAACATAAATATACACTAAAAAGCCATTGTTATAATGCATGTAATAATACTGATTTTCATGCTTAAAAAACATTTATTTGCTGTTCTATAAAGTTTAGTTTTTTGGATAGTTTTAAAGCATTGGATTAAGCGTGGGATGTTATATTTTAAATTACTTGTAGACAGTACTTGAAAGAATTTATTAAAGAAAAACAAAGTTGACACATAATTAACAGTCGAGTACTATGATGCTGTAGTAATTATTCAAAATTCAGTCAAAATTAAATCTTTCTAAATTCATGTTAACTTTAAAAATATTCTATAATTTGAGATTTTAATTTAAAATTAAATAGAATAAAAAATCATTCAAAAATTAAATAAAAAATATTTTGAAATATAGAACAACCAACCTGCATTAGATCCTTTGAAAAGAACATCGCCAGGTACACAGCAAAAATATGACACCGTCGACACAATCTAATTCACAAAATAATACGTAATTTTATACGGAATAGCGAAAAAAAAGAGCAGTCTCACATCTTTGCAGAAAACTGTCCTGCTTGTTTGGTGGGAATAAAAGAGACAGCTATATGTAACAAACTTGCTACCCAACTCCGTCTTTAAATTATACGTTCTCATAGCCTTGTAGCCAGTTGGGTTGTTAACAAAACGACTGCTATTCCCTATCAGTGCAATGAAATTTTAGGCTTAAAGTTAACCACCGAAGACCGAGATTTGCTTCTATAAAACATAGAGTTAAGATCATTTTAGAAGTGGGCGAAATTCAGTAATGGGGGGTGCAAGACACGGACACCGTAGTCGAGGTTTAGAATTTCAGTACAGCTTCGGATAGCTACGAAGCTCTTTGTTAGCTCTACAATTGTTTACCCATCTTTATTTTTTATTTTCCCCGCGATTTAAGGTAACCGGATTCGAAAAACGCGATACGATTAAAACATAACACAAAAACAGTATTAAATTTCATTAATAATTGTGAACTTTGTGCAGTGTGTGTTCAATGCTTTATTTTTCGAAAAAATTAAAGTGAAATGTACGAAGAATTATTTTTTATTATTTAGGTAAGTGTCGTGTTTGATAGCAAATTGGAAAAAATAACAGTTTAAAAATGTGGTGGTGTGGCATAAAACTTTGGCATGATTTAATAAAATGAACGCATGCTTGGATGATGTTTTCTTAAAAAAACAGAGTTTTTCTTCTAATAAATTTGTTGGTTTTTAAACTTAAGGGCAGAAAAACATGATGCATATCATTGATAAGGTAAATATCGTCGCTAAATTTCTTTATGGTTAACACTTACATTATAATACAACATACTTATAATGAAGAACTTTTTTGTTTTGTTATGGCAAGTTTTCTATACAATTATACTTCGAATTTCAATTAAGAAGTTATTCTTACAAGAAGTTACATTTTATCCAAATGATAAATATAGAATTAAAAAAAAAAATTATAGTAAACTCCTCATATTTCGAATCATAACTAAAATAATAACAATATCAACGCATATTTTGATAAATTGACTTCGAAAATCTCTTAAGCTATGTTTACGTAACCGTCGGCCAATCGCTGTCGAGTGTCCATTGTAAAGAATGGTCTCCCAAAAGCACTCTGTTTAAATCCCGTTTTAGTACTTCATACTAGGCGTATATTTCGTAAATATTCCTTTTTTAATTGTTACGATACTTATTTATATATAAAACCTCTTTACTGTTCACTAAAAGAACTTAATTTAACTTATAAATAAAAACTACTCACTCTACTAATTAACAAAAAAATAAGTAAACAAGTGTAAATGAATCAATGAAAACTCTTTATTGTTAACCTAAATAAACAATGGGCGGCTTTATCGCTTATAGCGATCTCTTCCAGGCTACCTGGTGTCTAAAGAGACTTTAAAAGAAAAATTAAATAATATTTTGGTAATGTAGATAGTAATATTATCAATTAATTATGTAGGCATCTATATAAGAATATATAAATAACCATATTTATAATTACAGTTTTCAAGTATATATATATATATATATATATATATATATATATATATATATATATATATATATATATATATATCTATAGTTTAGTAGACATGTGCTTAAATATAATGATAAAATTAAATAACATATACTTTGCGAAAACGAATTTTAAATTATTTTTGACAAGATATTATATATATACTTTGACAAATTTTATTATTGTAATATTTCAGTTTTTAAATTTTTGACATTGTATTCTATATGCAATAATTCTTCACTACACATATTATCTGTAAATACTATATAATTCTAGAAAAGAAAATAAAATTAATGTCTATGGATTGAGTGGATTACAGTCTGTTTTTGTTAATTAGTTGATTTTCAACTTAATTACTATTTGCATGCCTGAAAGGGCCAAAACATGAAACCTAAAATAACATATTTTCATCTCATGTTTTTTACTAACCATGTTTTTAAGCAAATAAATGAATTGATTTGATTTGGCCTATTTAGACACTTAGAACTACAAAATAAATATAATAAGTAATTATAGTTTTCATTTTGTAACATATAAAAATATGTCCATTAAATGTGTTTATGGTTAAGGAACTATTGCCATTTATTTAAAGACACAACACAAAATCGAGTTTTGCTTAATACTTTGCATTTGTTAGTTACTTAATTTTGTCATTACAGAGATAAATTAGATAAATTATTTTTATTGTCCGGTCTACACCTTTCTTTTACCTACGTTGTGTATTATAAATGTTTATTATCTATAGAAGAGGGTTCTCATAATTGATGATATTATCATGGTCTTTGCCAATTTTATTTACTTATTGAATTGTATTAAAAAAAGGAGAAAGAAAAAATATATTTTGCAACCTAATAATGTTTTAAAAATTAAAGGCGGACAATTTTTAAGCCACTAAAGCTTTATATCTCTTTATTTATTAACTATGTATACCTACTGGAAAAAAATACCTCACATGTATACAATTTTTTTAACCCTTAGTTATATGTATATCCGTGCAGGAACGGAGAAAGAATAACATTTTCTGCGGCCGTAAGAGGCGACTTAACAACCCACAGCGAGGTGGTAGGGCATTCGCCCGACTGGATGGCTACCACCCCTCGTCTAGAGTATGTCGCCATAACAACCTTGAGTTGTATTCCGGCATTAGTGACCAGGTTCCAGTGACCCTTAAGAGAGCAGCAGCGCATTTGTAGCACCTTCGGCGTTGCATATGTCCATAGACGATAGTAACCGCTTTCCATTAAGTGGGCCGTCTGCCTGTCTGCTGAACTGCAATAAAAATAAAATAAAAAAATGTATAGCGGCAATTCATAGATTCAATTTTTTTCGCGATTTCACTACATAACTTTGTAGCGTTGAATATACTACATCTTCCTGTATGATCATGATTATAATATACACAAACATACCGACGGACGGATGAGCAGACGTGAAGATTTCATAAGATTTTCGCTTTTGCCAAAATTTAAATTAGAATAGAATACAGTATTTTCTTTTCTTTTTTTTTTTATTGCAGGAGATCAGCGGACAGGCAGACGGCCCACTTGATGAAAAGCGGTTACCATCGCCTATGGACATTTGCAACACCAAAGGTGCTACAAATGCGCTGCTGCTCTCTTAAGGGAGTCTGGAACCTGGTCACTAATGCCGGAACACAACTCAAGATTGCCCTACCACCTAGCAAGGTGGTAGGGCATTTCTTAAGTTCTTTCTTAAGTTTTCGCGACTTGTACACATAATAAAACTATGTTTTAACGGTTTTAAGCGCGACACTTGACATCTTTGTCTTCCGTGATCATGGCCACTGAAAAGTGGCCGAAACGCCGGAAAAACAAAAATCAAATTACCGCGCTTAAAACCGTTAAAACGTAGTTTTATTAGAATAGAATAAATTTTATTGCACACAACGTTACAAAATAAATTCATACATACAATCGCAATGATAAGTACAATGGGTGGTCTTATCGCCGGGAGCGATTTCTTCCAGACCATTACAATATACAATAGTGCTTAATTGAACATTATGCGACAATCATTACTCCCCGTACTAGTTTTAAACTGTGTTACGGCAGAGTAAGTTCACGTCCCGTAAGTTAAAAAGATATTTGTTTCAAACTACCTTTGAAATAATTTGTCAGCACACAAAAAATGAGTTCGTACATTACCAATTAGACAGTACATGTAACGAATACAGAGACAGCAACATTATTTGTTTAGTAAAATAAATATACACATATATTTTATTCATAATACACATATACATCTATTTTCTGCAGTATTGATAAATACATAATAGCTATATATTATAATATATAATATAATTAGTTACAAATTTGTATAAAGTAATATATATTAAAGATTAGCCATAAAATAACATTTTCATCATAAGAATAAATAGATATTTTTTTGTTTTTATATGTATATTGTGTATATATATATATATATATATATATATATATATATATATATATATATATATATATATATATATATATACATAAATAAATTCTTATTTGATAATTTTAAGTAAATTTTCTGTACCTTCATAATCTAATTTTTGCAAATATATATCCAGTGATTTTTTACATTGATATCTCGATTTATCTTTTAAATTTACAGTCTTACTCAAACGATTATACAACAATGGAGCCAAAAAATATGTAAAATTGTGAGCGAATTCTGTTTTGCAATGTGGAATTTTGTAGACTTCATGTTTCCGTGTTTTACGTGTATGTTCATTATTTTTATTAGGGCAAGAATGTTGTTTTATGATTATTGTTTTCAAGTATATTTGTCTCACTGTAAGTACATTGAATTCCCAGTTGTAGGATATCTAAATGGTTTAAAATTAATTACTTTAATAATTGTTCTCTGTGTTCTCTCTATTTTAATTAAAGCGGTTTTATTAGCTCCTCCCCATGCTGATATTCCGTATGAAATTAAAGATTGACATAGAGTAAAATATACAATTCTATTGGTATTTATATCTCTAAGATGACGTAGTTTTTTAAATACTGGAATCAGTTTGCGGATTCGTGGCTTGAGATAATCAAAATGTTGTTTCCAATTTAAGTTTCTATCGATTATGATACCTAAGTACCTAATACTATCAGCTGCATTTAAGGTGTCACAATTACAAACTGAACTTTGCTGGTTTGTACAGTTATGATTTTTAATTGTAAAGTCCAATTTAGGTTGAGAACTGTTATAAATAGAAAAGGGTATGTATTTTGTTTTTGATAAATTTAGTGTTAGTAGGTTATCATTAAGCCAGTTTATTATTAGACGCAAACCATTCTCAGTTAATGTACGTACTTCTTCCCAAGTATTGCCCCGAAATACAATAACCGTGTCGTCGGCGAAAGTTATAATTTTTGCATTAGGTATTATGGTTTCACAGAGACTATTAATATATACTAAAAATAAGGTTGGGCCAAGGACAGAACCTTGTGGCACGCCAAAATTTATTGCTTTTTTAGAACTACGATTTTCACCTATTTTTACAATTTGAGTTCTATCTTTTAAGTAGTCTTCTAAAAGATTTAATGGAATACCTCGAATACCACATAGCTCCAATTTACGCAATAAAATGGGAAAAGAAACAGTGTCGAAAGCCTTGGCTAGATCCAGGAATACTCCGACACATTTTAACTTGTTGTCTAAATTTTCAGCAATATGAGTTGTTAGATTTAAAATTGCGTCTGTTGTAGATCTTCCTTCACGAAAACCGTATTGGTTATCGGCAAGGAGATTATTTTTTTCTAGGTAGTCCTTGAGTCTCTTGTTTATAAGTTTTTCCAGGATTTTCGCCAGTGTTGGTAAAAGGGATATAGGTCGGTAATTAGAGACACTATCTCTGTTTCCACTTTTATAGATTGGAATCACTAGGGATTCTTTAAGTAACCTTGGGAATATACCTGTGGAAAAACATGTATTACATAAATGAGTAATTGGCACTAATAGATTACTAATACAGTATTTTAGAAGATGTGAAGAAATACCGTCCCATCCAGCAGATGCAGTGTTTTTCAAGGATAAAATTGTGTTAGTCACTTCTGTCTGATCTGTTTCATATAAAACAAATGAGTTTAGCGAACTGGCATTATTTAACAATTTAAGAGCCAATATTTCATCAGTTGAATTTAATTTGCGTAGAATTTCATTAGCCAAATTATCACCAATTTTTACAAAGTATTCGTTTACATAGTCAATAGATTTGTCAGGGGTTTCTTTTAACTTTAACAGTTCATTAGGAACTCCTGATTCATTAGAATTATGAAGCCGACATACACTTTTGATAATATTCCAGGTTTTCTTAATATTGTTTTTATTATTAATAAGATCCCTTCGGTAGTAATCGTGTTTTAGTTTGTGAAGAATATTATTACAGTGATTCCTATATCGCCTGTAAGTAATTTTTAAGAGATTGTTATCGGGATCTTTTTTACAGCGGCGATGTAGCGTATCTCTAAATCGCATACAGCGTAACAGCCCAGGAGTGATCCAGGGCTGCAACGTCTGTTTTCTATTTGATATTTGATAACTATGAGAAGAATTTCTAATGGCTTCTTTCACTTTAGTAATAAGTACTTCAGTTAGCTGATTAGGATCTTGCAAGGCTAGATAATATTCCCAATTTAATTCTGAGAGTAATTTATTTGCTTTATTAAAATCAATTTTATTACAAGTTCTTTTAGTCGTATTTAATTTATTATATTCAGACGAAAGTATACCAACATAAATACAATTATGATCAGTTACCGATGATTCACAAATGGCTGTAAATATTTTTGATTTGGACTTAACGAAGCAATGATCTAGACAATTTTTCTCACGTGTAGGTAGGTAATGACTGGATAGCAATCCATGCGATGCAAGAAGGTTCTGGTAATCTTCAGATTTCGGGTCATTGTTCTTTGGACTTATGTCTATGTTTAGATCTCCAAGTAGATAGATATCAGGGGTGTGTTTTAAATCAGTTAGTAAATTGTTTAGTGAATTTAAAAATCTATCAATAGAGCTAAATGAAGGAGATCTATAAACACAAATGAATGCAATGTCTTTACCTATTTTAATTACTAGACTGTCAGCATCATTTATATTGGGTTCAAACATATGAACTTCTGATATATTATTGCGTACATATACTACCAGACCGCTACTTTGATTAATATGATTTTTTGTATAAAAACAATTATAATTCGACAAAGTTGGTATAACATTACATTTCTGTAACCAACATTCAGTTAGTATTATGACATCAGCGTCTATGTCACATATTTTGAGATAAATTTCAAAATCTTCAAAGTTTTTATTCACACTTCTTATATTTTGTTGTACAATTTTGAGTGAAATATCATATTTTGAGTTAATGTGAGATACAGCACTAGTACTTGAACGTGATGTTTTATTG
The DNA here is from genome assembly GCA_019925095.2 of Dendrolimus kikuchii. NCBI lineage: Eukaryota > Metazoa > Arthropoda > Insecta > Lepidoptera > Lasiocampidae > Dendrolimus > Dendrolimus kikuchii. The sequence continues at coordinate 11,980,976 of CM034410.1, read as the reverse complement.
TGCAGTTTTAAAATTATACCGACCGTTCATAGAATACAAAACTTGCACTTAGCTCGCAATCAGCCACCAGCCCACGACAGCGCTGGTTCAGAGTTCTGCTGCTGCTAATCAACGTGGCGAGACACAAAAGGTGGCAAGGTCCTTCTACACTAGCCCTGGGACGCAAAGGACGTATATACACTGGCACTAAAATTCATGATTAAGACGAGGCGAATGTCCTAATAACTAACTGTAGGATGCGGAAATCTTCAATAGCAAAGTAATATGCGGGTATAACAACTAGTGTAATCCAACTTCGCGTGCGTCGCGGTAGCGTGGCGTTTGGCGGCGTACTACCTCAACGGTTGCAAGACGCTATAAACCCAAGGCACAATTGCTAATTGGGAAATAAGTAATAGATGGTGCTAAAATATATATATATCCGCGCTCGCGGACCGCGTTCGTAATACCGAAGTAAGAAAGAGAGTTGGTCTGAAAGAGAGTGTCGGGGTGAAGGTAAGGAAAGGAATGCTCCGGTGGTTCGGGCATGTGGAAAGAATGCATGACGAAAGAATGACTAAACAGATATACTGCGTCGTGGGGCGACCTGTCGTAAGCTTGATGCTACGAAACACTCTGTTGTTCGTGCCTACCCCGCCCACACTATATATATATATATATATATATATATATATATGTGTGTGTGTGTGTGTGTGTGTGTGTGTGTGTGTGTGTGTGTGTGTACACGAAATATATACTTTTTAATTACTTTGAGGTCGGCTTTGTTTTTTGTGAACATTTTTTGTAGATAAATATACTAAGGTACTTTATTTTCAATCTTTACCTGCTGTGATATATAAAATAAAACAATTATTTCTTATTTAATGTCAAGTCCCGCCTTTTCAGTTTTCACTGAGTGAGTTTTTGAAAGCGAAAGAGATCGAATATAAACTTAGATTTGAAACATTTAAAGACAACAAAAAATGTTTGCTCGTGTTAAAAGTACTTACTCAAAAATATGTTTTAAGGAAATAAAAAAAAATACATTTCATTTTTGGAAATACATTTATCCGCGGAGAAACGGCAACAATATTAATTCCTGCGTTGGGGCGACCTGTCGTAAGATGCTACGAAACAACCCACAGCCGGGTGGTAGGATATTTACCCGTCTGGATGGCTACCACCCCTGGTCTAGCGCATGTCCCCATGACCCTTGAGTTATGTTCTGGCATCAATGGCCAGATCCTTCTTTGAGGCCGGCAGCACCTCTAGCGCCTCTGATGTTGCAAAGGCCTCTTACGACAGGCCGCCCGGCTGCAGGAAATTGTATTCTTTCTCCGTTCCTGCACGGATTGAGATACAAGGTTAATTGGCGACAATTGTTCTGTCTGTGATAATTGCTCGGTCACAATAGAGCAGATACTGACCATTGCCAAGAGCTAACTCAGGGACTTATTATTATCAAAATTATTTCAAGCATAAACACCTAAGTATTTTCGTCTACATATTCCAACCGTAACCAATTAATTAAATCACCAAAACCTGTTTGATAAACTAATACATTATTATGCAAAATTATAAATAAATCACTTTTTATGATTAGCTGTATTTATTTATATTTTTATAATAGCCGTAATTACGGCTTCATTTAATTTTAAACCCAATTAAGTCTCGTGATAAGTTTTCACTAAAATGCTACTACTTTGCAAAGGTAATAAACGTTTCGCCTCCACGTTCCTTCTACGTATGGCTGAGTTATGGAATGCACTACCAGAGACCGTGTCTCCCGAAAAGTACAACCTGGGTACTTTAAGTCTCGTGTGCATAATCCAGGTAAGCGTGCTCCGTCTTCGACCGCATTATCGTCCGACATTAGGCGTGATCGTGGTCAAACGCGACCCTATTGATCAGTAAAAAAAATCACAAAACTAGGATATCCGTGACTTCGTCCACGCTCGACTTTAAATTCTCGCGGGATTCCCGAGACACCAAGTATCCCAGAATTTTAAAAAAAGAATGTAAGGTATTGTTATAAAGGGGACTGTGTCGGATTAAGCTAATTTTTATGCATCTGCACAATTTCGAATTGCTCCCATTCCCAGGATAAATGTAGCGCAGAGTTTAAGTCTAAGAATTAGGTGTCGATCAGTGAATCCGTGTCGAAATGGGACTAGTTTTTTCTTGAATCCCGAACAAACAGACAAGAAATCTAAAAACATTGTATCGTGTTCTCCATCGTCTATATAGTGAGTGTATTCCAGTTGTTTTTTTTTTAAATAGCTTCAATGTATAGACACGGCATGTTTAGATTTTTATAATATTAAGTTATCAATTAATTAAGTAATTAATAATTTAATATTAAGTAATTTTTAATTATATCTCATTTTCTGCACTAAATATATTTATAACGAAAATTAGCAAGTTATGTCTGTTTGTCCGCTTATCACGTGAAAAATACTGAACAGATTTCTACAAACTTAACACAAAGCTAGCTTATAACCCCGGTAGGACATAGGATACTTTTTATCCCGAAAAATGATAGTGTTTCTGTGGGATAAATAAATCTAATATCAGAGTAGATGGTTCTGCGGTCGCATTAGTTTGTTAAGTAGTACTAGTAGTACAGGGTGACAAAATAAAGTAGAAAATAATAGGGGCGCCACTTTCGCAAATTTGTGTAAATTTTAGCAAGTCCTAGCATTTAGCAACTAGAATAGCTTTGTAAATAACTAGATGCGTCCGCGGTTTCACCCGCGTGGTGACAGAAAATCGTTATATTTTGGAAAATTCACACTATATCTTTATAAATTATAGCCTGTGTGTTATTCTGATGTGTAAGCTATATTATTGTAGTTTCATCAAAATCCATTCAGTAGTTTTAGCGTCAAAGAGTAACAAACATACATACATAGATCCATTCTTACAAACTTTCGTGTCTATAATATTTATAGGATATATTCAGTGCCTGTAAAAATTGTAGTACAATTTAACTCATCATATAGCTATCGACAATATGTAGGCGCTCTTCAACAAGGATTGCCTTCGACTTCCCTGAGCTCCACTCATCAGATCCTGACATAGTGACAGTGCGATCATCTCCGAAGTATATCTTCTCATTTTCTTTAAAAAAAAGGTTCACAATTGACTGAGAAATCACATAACACATACAAAAAAACAGGCGAATTGAGAAACTCCTCCTTTTTGAATTCGGTTAAAAAATTAAAGAATTCGGGTTTGTTGCGATTTTTTGGCGGGCATTACAAGGTGATGTTTTGCTGCGCAGTTTTATTTTTAAAAGCGTAATTATTATACACTATAATATTAATTAAAAGAGATTAATAAATGTAAGATATAAATAGTTTTTAAGTAAGACCTCTATGTATGTGTAGGTAACGCGCGCAGTCACTGACACATCTAGTATACAACTAAAGTAGATCTTTAAAGTAAATGACTTATGATACAGTTTATTACGTCTATAATAAATGTAATCCATCATCATTATCGCATGATTTTTTGCAATGAAAAACGTTTAATATAATAATTATTTTAATGACGCATACTAGTTAATAATTTTTAAAATTATTTTAGCGTTAATAAAAGTCGTCTACAATTAGTATGAGAATAAACATTAATTTCGGTTAGTAAATTTAAAAAATTGCTTAGTGCAATGCTCTCGTACTGCATTAATTATGAATTACGAGTGTGTAGAGCGCTTCTTAAATAAAATTACGTAACAGTACCTACCGTTTCGCGTTTGACCATTACCTCGCTCGATGTGGAGCGAAGATATGGTCTTAGGTCTAAGATGGTGCACGCTTACGTAGAAGGTATGAATGAATGAAAACTCTTTATTGTTCACCATAATCTTAAATCTAGACAATTGATATGGATACATTTGCATTAGAACAATGGGCGGCCTTATCGCTTATAGCGATCTCTTCCAGGCAACCCGGTGTCTAAGGAGATTTTAAACGAAATTTCAATATAAGATTTTTGATGGTGTATTACAAAAAAATTAAATAAGATATAAATAAAGTACTATCTACTCATATATACAGATATACATACAGATATACATATATAATTAGATATACGATGATATTATAAATATATATACGAACAATAGATACATCCATTTAATAGAAGAGTAATAGTAATAATAGAAGGTACTTCTTCACACAGGATTAGAAGACGGCCAGGTTGTAAGTATAGAGTAAGACAGACTTTGGCAATGAATTCCACTCCTCTGCGGTGCACATGATGAAGGTATACGCAAAGCGCTTCGTTATTAAAGGTGGTATATCTACCATGTATGGGTGTTGCATGTCTGTGCGTCTGGTTGTCCAATGATGGAAGGGAGACGGCGAGATCAGATCGAAGAGCTGAGCTGCACCAAACTTGTGTCAACGACTAAAAACCATGGCGTTCAGTCAGCCCATATAAACTTTATTCGTGTTTATAGGTGCACCATGCTATGGTATCCATGGTATCCGTATGCAGCTGAAGCCAAGAAAGTGTCTGTTTCTGTCTGCCAGGATTTGAACCCAGGTACGCTATTTTGCGTTAAAGCATTGTTATAGTATATCAGTGCCATTTTCGATATTGAGACTACATACCAGACGCAGTACGCGGCTTTGCTTTATACTATGTAAAGACGATAAAGAACTAATAATAATCTGAGTAGATTAAGGGAACTAAAAAAAATACATAAATTGCTTTAACAGTTTAATGCCGTAGAATGTCAATGAAATAGTATTAGAATGACTTGAACCACGCCTGTAATAATATGTGGAGCATCAAACGCTATATTCACGTATTTTAACCGACTTCAAAAAGTTTCTGTTTTTTTTTAGTATGTTCGTTACTCAATTTCTCCGTCAATTGTGAACGGATTTCCAAAATTTTCTTTTAAACGAAAGGGTATACTCCCAAATTGGTTCCATTGTCACCATATCGGGATCTAATCAGTGGAACCCAGGGTAATCAAAGGAAACCCTCGAATATTGTTAACCGACTTCTTTGTTATACGATATCTTCGTTAATTGTGGAGCGATTTTCAATTTTTTTTCTTTATTCGTGAATGTACTCTCGAAGTAGTCCCATGATCACCAAGTTAGGATCTGGCGAGTGGATTCCAAGGAAATCGATAATCACCCTTATTAAAAAACGCTAAGCGCCTACATTCTTCGGAAAAAAGCTTTTATACATACATTGAATGATTTGTTTAATGGGGGTAAAATAATTTTAATAATTTCCATATTGAATAAAATAAGGCGAGTTTTGATGAATGTATGGAAATTATAACATTTTTTTCCAAAAATAACTCTATTTGCCATTTCAGATCCTTTTATAGAAGTTGATCCTACAAGCTACACTATGATTTGGTATAATTTTTTTATTTTTTTATTACAGTAGTTCAGCAGAGAATATAATACAATAATACAGGTTGTGTTCATTTTTTCAAAATCAGCCGATTCGATTCTAATGACACCCCTTTAGTTTTCGTCCAAATCAGCCTCGTCACTCCTTCGAGTGTTTTTTCACTATTTAGCATAGAGTACATTTGGCCCTTAAAGCCCACTTGAAAGATTCACTCTGTGTAGCTGTCATATTATTTTATCCACCACAGTGATTGTTCAAAGGTTTCACGTACGGTTTAAGAGTAGGTACTCTAGTTTACTACTGAAATTAATTTAAAAAGAAAACAGACACACCCTCACCTTAATGTTTCTTTTCCGAAAATAATAACCTCAAAACATTTTATCGACGCTTTAACATCGTTTTACTATCAGCTCATTTCCTCGAGTTTTTAGTGATGATTTACACCTAGACTATTATAAAATGGAATAATATTAAATATGAAAACTTCCGAGACAAGTATTAAGTTACAATATGTCATTTTGTGAAATCAAATTTTATGATTTGAAGACGTTTTACACTGTGTCGGTTTTTTGTTGAAAAGAAACTTGCTAACGGCGACGCGCGGCCCGTTGGAATATTTCGGGTTTAAATTAATTTTCTTAATTTCTTTACTTGTTTTTAGAAATAAGGTAATTTTTTTGATCACGTCATATCTATCTTTATATGTAACAATAGTTATTAAGATGTTGAAGAGGATTTTGAATAGTTCTGTTATTTAAAAAAAATAGCTTTCCACAATCTCCTCCGTATAACAAAACTTCAAATTTCATAATCCGCCATATGCGCAATAAGCTTGTAAAAAAGGTTTCCAAGATTTCCCTTCGCGTATTATTATTTAATCATTACCCGATTTATAAAACTGCATTATGAATACACAACAATGAATACGGTAATGTTATGATTAGTAACCAGCTAGGTTTAACAAAACCACGTCGGAAAGTTTCCAAATAGTGCAAGTATTATTTGAAAAACATACATTATTTTTAACGGAGTCCCTAAAGCCTGTCACAAACACCATAGGCTGCGTCCGGCGTGACGCTATACGCAACCGACGAATGTTCATTGTGAAAATGCACTAGTGTTCTCAAACGCATGACTTATGGCCGCCGCACACAGATTATGTGCGCCGTGTATATTTATTTATGTAGATATCTTCTAGGTCTAGAAAGTCAACAGGCAGCCAGTTCGCGGTAGCCAAGTCGTGGCGGCCAGTGAGATCTGATGCGACATACATGCCCCTAGATTTTTCTTCTTTCACGTACTTAGATACACAAGCACAACTTAAGCGAAAACTACATTAGCCAAACGCACACGTCTGAGACACCTTACACGTGGAAGGTTGAAAAAGAGAAAAAATACAGTTACTTGCCAGCCAGGTGGTGGGCTATTTATTCGTCTAGATGGCTACCACCCCTGGTGTAGAGTATGCCGCCATAACAGCTCTAAGTTATTTTCCGGCATCAGTGGCCAGGTTCCACCAGTCTTCCTTTAGAGGGCGGCAGCACATCGATAGCAGCTTTGGCGTTTCAAATATCTATAAGCGAAAGTAACCGTTTACCATGGGGTTTTCAGCGGCATTTCACTTGCAAATTATTCTCGTCAACTAAATTTGACAGTTGACGCTTGGGTCGCGCTTATGGATGCGTCAATAGGCTGACGCGTACGATGTCTGAGACATAAAATTACACTATATACACACCATCATACGCCTCCACTATCCAACGAAAATCTGGGATCGCTTAATTGTCGTCGCTTACGTAATGTAATAGGTATAGCTCTAAGCAACTAGTCGCTATATAAAATGTATGGGCTCCAACGTGTCCAGATCGGCGTACGTGATCGCCCGGCGCCTAATGTACATAGTGTTACCTTCTTAAACAATCTGTATGTTCAGCACAGAGTTCTTGGCCGCTACATTGACCGCCACGACTTTTCCACATAGTGCGTATGTAACTAAAGCATGCTCCGCATTATCGCTAAACAAGTTAAACATCAATCGTGATCATGGTCAAACGCAAACCTATCTATATTAATAAAAATATCCCAATCGCCGTGGAGCGAATCGTAAAATTCTGCGAATTTGTTTAATTTGTAACTGTTCCCTGTTCGCGTCGAAGCGTCTTAGTCCAGTCAAGCGAAATGCAATCCAATACTAGTTGTTTGAAAAAATCAAAGGTTATATGAGAAAAAGAAGAAAAAGAGAATAAACTATTTTCATTCTCCCTCCCTCCCTCTCTCTCTCTCTGTCTCTCTCTCTCTCTCTCATTATGTGTTGAATACGATACATTAAAAAAAGCTAAAGCTTAACGAAGCTATGTGATCTCTTTTAATTAATAAATGCTTGGCCCGTGGGATTCAGAAGCTATGTATGAGGCTCTACCAAAATTTATCAAAACGCCACATTGACTCTTCAGCTGATTATAGGGCTGGTGAATACTTCGGACAATGGATTAGTATGGCGATCCAGTTAGGACACTTAGCCAGCCTTCCGGGCACCTTACTTATAGAAGATGGTGACCTAGGCTCAGAGTTCTACTTATAGTCTTGAGGGACTATGGGTAGAATACAATATAGCTTAATTAAGTTTTCTTTTATAGTATTAGTTTATAAAGTTATTGTAATAAATATGTATTATGAAAAAATAGCATATTCGTACATACATACATACATAGCTTCACGCCAGTTCCCTTGCGGGGTAGGCACGAACAACAGAGCGCCATTTAGGCTTATTCTTACACACCTCACTTGCTTCTTTCACATTCATAACTCTTGTCATGCACGCCCGTCTGTTATTAAGGCTCCTGACATCACCTTCTGTTAGTACACGATCAATTTGATCATGGAAGGTGTGTCGTGGCTTTCCACGACTTCTGCATCCATCCACTTTTGCATTGTATATCTGTGTAGCATATTCGTGCTGTCCACTTTTCTCACTAGTTTTCTGTTTGCTGCCGTATAATTGGATATATTCTGTTGTAATGTTTGGACAGGTTTTAGTCATTCGTTCATACCCGACATTTTTAACCATGGCTGAAATACCCCGCAAGAAAACGTTAACCTCGTTAAATTGTAATTAAAATTACCGTAAAATACCGTAAAATTTATACTATAGTCGGTAGTATACATTTTATACGTGTTACATGTTGTTACACGCCGACAACAGTGAATGCACACCTGCCTACCATAAAACACACACTTTATTACCTGTCCGCATTTGTTTGTTTAACTTGTTTTGTTTACTTTGTGTTTCAAATTTGTAATTAGAAAAACAGCCCATTGTGTATTGTAATCTTTTATGGCATTCAGCAGACAGCCAGGTCTGTCGAACCGATTCTAAGAAATTCTATCTACGCCGTCGAGCAGCAATATTGTATCGGCGCAGTATAAAGCAATGGCTCAATGGAGAGATCGTCAGTCGAGCGATAACCACAAGCGAAGCGTGTGTACTACATTCGGTAATCTATTTAGTGACGGACTTTACCCGTGTTATTATTTTTGGACCTGTGTTATACGTGTTTGTATAGTTCTAATAAATTGTATAGTAATTCTAACGGCATTGTAATTCGAGTCCCGTAACTCGTAACAATATAATGTTACTATGTCAGATTTTTCTTTTTAAAGAAATCTCAATTTTAAAGATAAATATAAATAAATCAGTCATAAACCACTTTAATAAGACGGATTAACATTATTAATGATTCTCTTCAGTTTATTTTTAAAATTTTCAGTTTTATTACATACGTATATTTCTGACTAATTTTATGTTTACATCAAGTTGTTCTCTAGTAATTGATACTCAGGAAATATCAAAATATATACTCACTTTTATTAAACCGATGCTCGATATAGTTTATTACTTAGTATAAAAATAACTTTGTTTTATAGCTTTGAATATATTGTACAATTGTAGGTACATACGAGATACTGATAATACACTACTACTACAAATTGTACTATTTTGGATGTTGGGAAATATACTTAATAATTTTAAATTTATTATGAATAATGACTAATAATTAACTCATATAAAACTTAATTATAACTAAAGCTACTTTAAAACAATATTTTATCATAAATTAACTTAAAAGTATCTCCTTTTTTTTTTAATTTTCCCAATTATTTTGGGTTGGCACAATATCTTTTTCTATCATGCTTCTCAATTCTGATTTTTTTTTAATGTTTAAGGCTTGGCAACTAGGCCTTTAAGCCAGGCGCCGTTGTATTGTAGGCTACAATCGACGTCATTCAACGGAGTTCTTGTGAAAACTCGAAATACCACATTTGGCTATATAGTTCACATTTCTCGCAAAAACACATAATTACTACTCAAAAATTATTAATATCCTACAACTATTGTTCATTTTAGAGTAATTTTACACATTTTTAGAAAATAAAACTGCACAGCACAACGTCCCCTTTCAGTTCCCGCCAAAAACTCCTCTCAATTCTGACATATATCATATCCACATATGATCATGTTATCCTTTACACAATCCATCCATCTCTTTCTTGGTCTACCTTAACATTTGTACCCGTCAATCTTCCAGTTTAACATTATTTTTGTTAAGTGACTCCTCTCCTTATTACATGCACATACTATCTATGTAAATCTTCCTCTCAATTTTTAGTCATGTGTGCAACTTTCAAAGTCCCCTTACGTAACACCACACATCCATCTCAATAACCTCATTCAGTTGAATAGAGGTAGGTGTTTCTGTTCTATCATTTTAGTGGCCAATCATTCGAAGCCGTTTAACATGACCGGTCGTATGACAAATTTATATACATACATACATAACTTCACGCCAGTTCCCTTGCGGGGTAGGCACGGAAAACAGAGCGCCATTCAGGCTTATTCTTACACACCTCACTTGCTTCTTTGACATTCATAGCTCTTGTCATGTACGCTCGTCTGTTCTTATGGCTCCTGACATCACCTTGCTAGTACACGATCAAGATTTATATATCTGACGTTTTTGTCTGAGTGGCATAAGTTTGTCGCTGTCACACCGGTTCCCTGTTTCCACACTAGCCATGCTACATTAATTATTCTTCCCCTTACAACCTTTTCTATATCACAATTACTGTGCAGTACAGAACCCAAATATGTCAATTCGGGGTTACACGGTAGTGTAGCTGATAGTTATTTTTTTATTCCAATAAAAAAAAACTTTGTTTAAAAAAACCGACTTCAAAAACTAAAAAGTATAAAATAACTTATTTCTAAAGCTAATTCTTTTATTGCAGGAAATCAGCAGACAGGCAGATGGCCCACTTGATGGAAAGCGGTTACCATCGCCTATGGACATTTGCAACAGCAAAGTTGCTACAAATGCGCTGCTGCTCTCTTAAAGGAAACTGGAACCTGGTCACTAATGCCGGAACACAACTCAAGGTTGTTATGGCGACATACTTTAGACCAGGGGTGGTAGCCATCCAGTCGGGCAAATGCCCTACCCTAGCTGTGGGTTGTTAAGTCGCCTCTTACTACAGGCCGCCCGGCCGCAGGAAATTGTATTCTTTCTCCGTTCCTGCAAGGATAAAATATCTATATATCATTATAATATCTTATTTTTAATATATATTATCTACAATTCTAAGTCTGTGCTTAGTAATTTTCAAAATATAGTAATTTTTATGTTTTACTTCGCACCGACTTCAAGATGTTTTAGTTATTATATATTAAAAATAAGATATTATAATTAAAAATAGCTTTAGAAATAAGTTATTTTATACTTTTTAGTTTTTGAAGTCGGTTTTTTTAAACGAAGATTTTTTTTTTATTTGTTACTTTTTAATGTCTAGCTATGGGTAAGCCTACGAAAGGTGCCGCGCGTCTTAAAAAATATAGGTCCCAAGAAACGGGAACGGAAAATGTTCATAAAATAAAAACTACTGGGCCAAACTATGTTAAATTTTTAGGAGACCAAATGGCAACTATTCCGCATCAAACTAAAGAATCACGTAAATCGGATCATAAATCTCAGCGTAATCGGTGTACATACATAGAAAAAATACCAATGAAATTAAGAACGTCCTCCTTTTTGAAGTCGGTTAAAAAGTTTAAATTAGTACAAAAATATAAACAATAAAGAGGTACACTACCCTGTGACAGTGCCTGATGAGGGTGGACGAATCAGAAGTCTGGCAACATTACCTCGCTAGATTGCCATACTGAGCCTTTGTCCGAGACAAGCACCAGATTTCTAACTACCTGAAGTGAAACCCGTTTTGCGAGCTCTTAACAGAGACAGATGTCCTTAAGATTCCACGTAGTGTTATGAATCAATCAATCAATACCTCTTTATTGTACACCAATACAAAAAAAGAACTTACAAACTAAAACAATGTCTCATTATGCACAAAGTGCGGTGTTATCGCTAGAAAAGGCGAACTCTTCCAGACAACCCCAATGTGTTGTTAGTGTTTCAATAGCTAACAGCTCCAACAGGTAATTTAATTAAAGGTTGTATATTGGAGAGAGGGAGAAAGAGATAACACTCTATTGTACACCATTACAGAAAACACAGAAAAACTTGTAGCCTAAAAATATTCTAAATGTGCACAATGGGCGGACTTATCGTTAAGAATTAAGAAGCAATCTCTTCCAGACAACTCGTGGCAGGAATAAAACATATCAATTGATTACAGGTATTAAACTGTTTCTGCCGCCGAACCACCTGATCTAGCCGTATAATGTAAACACATTGCTAGGCATACCAGCCGTGTAATTTCAAAATCTAGCAAGGGCATTCCAAGAAATTTGACACCACAGCGCAAAGTCATGAACTTCAACTATATACCATTAAAAACCTATTTATCAAGCTTATTCAGATCGGTATCATATTATGATAGTCTTTATATATTGAACAAGGTATAAATTATTGAATTAATTAAAGAAATAATGGTTTTTTATATTATAATGTGTTGTTAAAATTTCAGCCACCTGCATAATTGTAAACAAGGCGCATTTATTACCTGCCGACGTTTGAGCTAATAAAAAAACAACATTAAAACTATTTATGACTATCTTCTTTTGTTTACTTTGTGTTTTAAATTTGTAATTAGAAAAACAGTCCATTGTGTATTGTAATCTTTTATGGCAGTCATTAGACCGGTGTGTCGAACTGATTCTAAGAAATTCGATCTAAGCGGGCGAGCAGCCATATTGTATCGGTGCAGTATAAAGCAATGGCCCAATGGAGAGATCGTCAGTTGAGCGATAACCACAAGCGAAGCGTGTCTACTATATACGGTAATCTATTTACTGACGGACTTTGCGCGTATTATTGAATCGCGCATTACGTTTGGACTGATTGTCTTCAATTATATTTGTACCTGTGTTATACGTGTTTGTATAGTTCTAATAAATTCTATAGTAATTCCAACGGCATTTTAATTCGAGTCCTGTAACTCGTAACATTGAACATCATGATGTGAATGACTTTTTCTAATATGCCTCATAAGATAATAAATACTCTCTCTGCCTGCTACCTCTTACTGTCAGAGAGACCAAAACATTGCCTACATTTAAAACCGCACTCAGAAAACACTACTTTTTCTTAAATAATTGTGCCTAATTCTTATACTATAGAATAATATCTTATAAATATGTTCGTATGTATTTAATTTATAAAGTAATTTAAGTATGTGTATTTAATTTAAAAATATGTAGTTTAAGTATGTCTGTTTAAGATGTACCTAATAATCTGCACCACCTACATCGCCAGATTAGCAAGGGCGGATTTAAAAATATGACGCCTGTAGGCTATTCAAATTTTACCGCCCCTACCGATAAATCGATACCCTAATTCACAATCATATTAATTAGATCATTTTTTTGTCAACGAAATTGTAACTTTATCATGTGTGTACATATCGTGAGATGTGTATAGTCTTGAATTAGACCTCCTTTTTACCGTAGTTTGAAGATTGTGTAAGACATAATATATAAAAAAATTGGCCCCAAATTTGCCGCCCCTCCAAAATCTGCCGCCCTAGGCTCCAGCCTACTCAGCCTATTGGTAAATCCACCACTGCAGATTAGGTTAAACTATTCCTTATGTTAGGTTGTCTGGAAGAGATTGCTTTAACCGATAAGGCCGCCTATTGTTTCTACCATGACAAGATTGTAATTGTACATTTTTGAAATTGTATACTTGGTGAGCAATAAAGTGTTATTTATTTATCTAATACTTTCCTTTTTTCTCTCTATTTTCTTAGTAACTATGGTGGTTATTTATATATTTTTTATATCTTAACATATAACTGTTTTCGTGACTTTTATTTCAATGCTGGACCTCATTTAAATGAACATTTTATGTAATTTTCCTATAATTATATTTTTTTTCTTGTAATTAATTCTTTGAGCTAATTTTTATTATATAAACTATTTCTAAGTGGAAACTTGATTGATATATGTATTACTTTTGTGTTTTATATTTAGGAATATTAATTATTGTATTTTTCCCAAACAAATTAAATAAATAAATAAATGCTCAAACTTCAATATACAAATGTCAATTGTCAGGTTTTGAAATTGCAAAAGTGATTTTAGAATAAATAATTAAAAGAAAAAGTTTATTTGAAGAAATAGCGACGTACTTACATTGCTTACATGTGATTAAAAAAATATAGCATACCTATTTTGAGAATTTGTCACTCAGCTTTTTACTGTGCTGTAATTATTTCTGACACAACGCTGATTTTCAGTGCCAATCTTCCTTTCAGTGTGATATTAAAACCACCCAAAGAAAAAAGTTTTATTAACTACTAGGATATGCCCGCGACTTCGTCCACGTTTGACTTGAAATTCCCGGGACAGAAAGTGCAGCATTTAAAACAGTATGTAAGGTATCATTTTAGTGAAAACTGTGTTAGAATAAGAACAAACGCTCATGGAAAAATTCCCGCGAGATTTCCAGGGTAACAAATCACACATTTTATGACATAAAATTTGCTATCGATCAGTGAAAAAATCACATCGGAATACAATTTTAATCAAGCTATTTTAAATCATTCCCATGAAAATTACCGCGGGATTGTCAGGATAAAAAAGTAACGTAGATTTTAAGTCTAAGAATTTGATGTCGATCAACAGACAAAGTTTTCCTTTGCCGTTAGCACGTGGTAATTATAACATTATTTATTTAATACCTATATGACAACGGAAGCAAATGTAATTTCATTTTATTTGTAAGTGATCTAAAAACTAACTATAAATTAATATCAACTAAAATTAAACTGCAATATAAATATAACTAGACTTACAAAATAACAAACTATAAGTAAAAAATAGACTCCAGGTCGCTCTCGGTGGGGAAAGTGCCCAAAATGCCGGCCGCATTTTGGGCACTATACACTATGCACATAACAATATGCACATTAGGTCAGAAAACTGCCTATGCGGTGCATGCGTTCCAGCCGGGATTCGAACCTGCGAATGGTTATATAATTAATTTAAACGTTTAACCAATTACATAACAATTTAATTTATATATACATACACATATTGTATTAATTTCACATTTCCTTGTCTTTGACCTTCTTTCTACAATATCTTTTAAAAATTCTTACTTCATAACAAAATATGGACTTAAAAATTTTCGAAATTAAAACAGAATCCAGCGCAAATCCCGTCAAGTTCATTCCATGCCATATTTTTTTTATTTACACTACACAACAGGCGCATTGTGCGCGTGCGCTCTCTCAACTTCCAAGAAAGATTTCGAGTGAACGGAAGAAGCTTATGCGAGTTGTGAGCGTAAAAAAGGG
Source organism: Dendrolimus kikuchii (assembly GCA_019925095.2). Lineage (NCBI taxonomy): Eukaryota > Metazoa > Arthropoda > Insecta > Lepidoptera > Lasiocampidae > Dendrolimus > Dendrolimus kikuchii. The sequence goes on along the minus strand of CM034410.1, from coordinate 11,965,802 downwards.
ACGGATAGATGGATATTAATTTTATTTTTCGTTTTGGTTAATCCGCGGCCACATGTGGCGATTGTTCTTAGCCCTTATGGTCACTTGGTAATAGGGTTGGCAGGCTTTAATTTGGCAGCCGGAAATTTCAACTACGGTGGAAATTGCCGGCTTTTTACATACTTATTTAATTATAATTCCAGTTAGTACGGAAGAAGTATACCAAGAATGATAATAGACTAGTAAAAATTATATTAAAAACAGGTTGGCCAAAAAGAATAGAAAATAATAGAGGAGCCACTATCGCACATATCTTATCTTTAACAACCGCAACATTATGACAGACATTGGGCACACACACACACACATACACACGCGCACACACATACACACACACACAGAGACAGACTCAAGCGCTCACACTTTCATACTATAAATATTTATTGAATAATGTTTCATTTTATGTATACATAAATTAATGATCCCTGCGATACAGTCTTTGCCTAGTGCAGGATTCTTTAGGAGCCATATCTCGCTCAGAACGTGACAACTAGGATAACGTAACTTAGCACAATCTTTTGTTATAGCTATGTCATGTAATGAGAAGTTTGGTTAAATAAATTTGAATTTGAATTTTGGTACTTATTAATAACTTTTAGAATTACGTTGGTTTATTTACGATATGGGTACGCAATTTTGTAAACCTAACCTATGTTGGCTTGAATAATACTAACTATACTACATACTATTAATTTTGTAAGCCAGTGCCTTACACCTTATAACTGAGTAACAAGACAAATATTTAATTAAAAGAAGCTAAACGCCAATAAATCTGTCATGTTGGCGGTTCTCTGGTAAATATTGTCAAATTATAACAAAACGACTTTTGCGTCAAATGCCGCTACACATCCTTGATAAACTTTAAAAATCAATGTTCATGTGAAACTTAGTTTTGTTATATCCATCTTTAGTTATTTTTTAGCGGATTCCATATTCGGATCAATGTTAAAATTAAAATATGTAACATTAATAAATTGAACTTTGTTCATTATTCACTGACAGGAATATTGTCAAAAGACTAAAAAAAACTTCATGTTCTAGTCTAGACGTTATGGCCAGTTTCTATATAAATATATACAATGTAAACTCCATTTAACGTCACTCGGTTTAACGACAAATTCCCTTAAGCGTCGAAATCACTTGACTGGTTGGTTTAGCTTGTCTTCCATACAATAAATAATACACTTTATATAGCATTACACCCACTCTCAATAACGACAACTATTAAGTAAGAAAAAGTACCTTTTAAGTTGCCAAAATTAGCAAGGCAAATGCATACCGAAATTTCTAAGTACTTCCTTTATCACCAAGATGTCTCAATATCGCAAGATATGAATAAAATAAGTAAAAAAATATACAACAAAATTACTTACTGGTGCAGCAAAAGACGTCAGACAAAAATAACAAACTTCTCTCTATTTAACGACAACTCTCTATAACGCCATAAAATGCAGTCCCTTCTGTGTCGTTATATAGAGTTTACACTTTATATGAAACCTCTACACATTTTCAGGGGGAGCGCCACGAGTTGTTCTTCATTGGCGATTAAAATAAAAGGTGGCCGTATCGCTTAGAGCAATCTCTTCCAGGCAATGTAACTAAGAAACTAAGTAACTATTAAGACAACAAATGAAAGCACTGGAATTGCTAAAACTATACTCCTTCCAACTGTTTATTTTACTTTTGACAAATCGATCATTGATCAATTAGAGATGCCCTAAAGCGGTACTCATTGGCTTTTATATAACAAATCGAGTTTCTTTGAGAATAAATGTTAATCAATTAGTGCACGTATATAATCATTTGCTAAAAATTCTGCACTGCTTAATAAATAAACCATATAACCCACATGTTTATACTTAAACGTGAAATAAAAGCAAAATTACGACTTTTTAAATCTAAATATATACCTTGATAATTACTTTTAAAATAAAAAAATCTATTTTAATACAATCAAAGGAGACTGATACGTTCTCATACATTTTTGGACCTAGATTGTAAAAAGATGGACAAAATATAATGTGTTATAAGTGTAGATGCCAGCCCTATTCGTGATGAACGGTCGCTCCTTCCCTTCGTCCTCAAAAGGCCTGAGTCCAAGTTGTCAGGGTGTTATTTTAATTAATATGTTGTACACATAACGTAGTTTATGACTCTCGTTACGGTTTACTGTTTAGTGTTTGATTTAAAGATTAAACATGATTTACAATATCTTATGAATTTGGTACCATAGATAAGGGATTCTTGTGTCTCTAGATATAATATATTCCTATTAAATTTAAATACATTTTTTTTAGAATAAATTCCACTGGAGATCATTTTTTGAAGATTATACAGACATATGAGTTAAAAGTTCTGCTGCATATTCTATGTACACTGTTTCCGAACGCGTTATTTCTGTTGTCATGGTTGGTTATGGTGGCTAAAATTTGACATAAGCTCCATATAAGTAATTTTAGAATTCGACCGATGGTGAGACAGGTTTTTTTTTTTCATAAATGTTGTATTTCGAAATACATACGTACATACATACATAACTTCACGCCAGTTCCCTTGCGGGGTAGGCACGAACAACAGAGTGCCATTTAGGCTTATTCTTACACACTTCACTTGCCTCTTTGACATTCATAACTCTTGTCATGCAAGCTCGTCTGTTCTTAAGGCTCCCGACATCACCTTCTGCTAGTACACGATCAATTTGATCATGGAAGGTGTGTCGTGGCCTTCCACGACGTCTGCATCCATCCACTTTTGCATTGTATATCTGTTTAGTCATTCTTTCATCATGCATTCTTTTCACATGCCCGAACCACCGGAGCATTCCTTTCCTTACCTTCACCCCGACACTCTCTTTCAGACTAACTCTCTTTCTTACTTCGGTATTACGAACGCGGTCCGCGAGCGTCACTCCGCAGATTTTGCGCAGTGCTCGCATCTCGACCGCATTTACTCTACTTTCATGCTCTCTCTTCCATACCCAACTCTCGCATCCATACGTGAGCGTAGGTACCAGCACCGCGTTGTGTATGGCGAGCTGGGCCTTCTGGCTGAGGTTCTTAGCGCCTAGAAATTTACCTAACGCTCCATTCACACTATTCCCCAAATTCACTCTTCTTTCTATATCAGCGGTATACCTTCCATCCCTGCTAAAAGCACATCCAAGATATACAAACTCATTCACTTGCTCTAGCATAACATCATCGACCATTATCCTTGCATTCGTTCTGGTTTCTTCTCTTTCAAACACCATAACCTTTGTTTTCTTCGCATTCAAATGTAAGCCTCTCGCCTGACAGTCATCTTTCATCATTGTGACTAGTGTTTGCAGTTCTGATGGCGATTCGGCCAAAAGCACGGCATCATCCGCATAAAGCAAGGTGCTTACAACTAGATCACTCATCCGCACCCCAACATCCATCAATCTTATTCTCTGGAGACAATCGTCCAGGTATAGGTATATATTTCGAAATACCACATTAATATTACAATCTAATCTAAAAAGACTAATAAGTAATTTTAATATAACCTAAATTGAATAAAACTTTTACTAAGAAAGTGTCCATTAGCACTTTTCTTATTGTCTCTATTAAGGGCAGGACACTTTGTTCATGTCTTCTTTAATAAGTTAGCACAGTACACTACGCTTTAGTTTTGTTCATAGTACTAGTTCAAACGGTTTTGTCCTTTTGAGCCTTCTCATTATATCCGTGTTGTCGAGGAGCTGCATCGCCTCAACATTCACATGATGGTGAAGCCGATGCTCGTGAGCTTCCGCGTGCTTTCTGATAATGCTAGTAACAAATTGCAGGTCTTGGCGGAGGTTTCTTGATCAAATGTACCATGGCGCGTTTACAATGCCTTTCAGTACTTTGTTTTGGAATCGTTGTATTATTTCTATGTTGCTTGGTTTGGTACAGCCCCACAACTGTACGCCATAGGTCCATACCGGCATCAGAACTTGTTTGTAGAGGAGCAGTTTGTTAGGTACTGACAACTTTGAATATTTTCCAAGTAGCTAGTATATATTTCTGTAACGCGCTTCCAGTTTTTTTTTCTTGCAGGAGTTGAGCAGACAGGCAGATGGCCCACTTGTTGGAAAGCGGTTACCATCGCCTATGGACATTTGCAACAGCAAAGTTGCTACAAATGCGCTGCTGCTCTCTTAAGGGAAACTGGAACCTGGTCACTAATGCTGGAACACAACTCAAGGCTGTTATGGCGACATACTCTAGACCAGGGGTGGTGGTCATCCAGTCGGGCAAATGCCCTACCACCTGGCTATGGGTTGTTAAGTCGCCTCTTACGACAGGCCGCCCGGCCGCAGGAAATTTTATTCTTTCTCCGTTCCTGCACGGATGAAACGCCAATTCATTGCGTTTCTTCTTAACGTAAGCCTTCTAGCGTAGTTTAGCGTCTAGAGTCATACCTAGGTACTTTGCGGTTTTTCATACGTTACTACGGTGTTGCTTATGTATACCGGATGATAATTAAGCAAATGGAGAAACAGGTGAATAAATAATGAGTATAGGAACCGGCCACAAAAGTATTTCTGGTTGCCAGTTGATTTCATAGATGAATAGGGGACCGTCCGCTCCCTGTTATACAATTTTTTTTATCCGTTATATATTTCTATCTTTTATCCGTGTAGGAACGGAGAAAGAATACAATTTCCTGCGGCCGGGCGGCCTGTCGTAAGAGGCGACATAACAACCCACAGCCAGGTGGTAGGGCATTTGCCCGACTGGATGGCTACCACCCCTGGTCTAGAGTATGCCGCCATAACAACCTTGTGTTGTATTCCGGCATTAGTGACCAGGTTCCAGTCTCCTTTAAGAGAGCAGCAGTGCATTTGTAGCAACTTTGAAGTTGCTAATGTCCATAGGCGATGGTAACCGCTTTCCATCAAGTGGGCCGTCTGCCTGTCTGCTGATCTCCTGCAATAAAATAAAAAAATAAAAAAATTGACTGAAGCGTGCTTCAAATACGGCAAATTACCCAAAAAACGATCGGTATTATTCATATTGAGTTGGAGTAAGTTTGTAGGTTTTCATAATATTTTCTTGAGTTTTCCCGACTTCTATACGTAATAAATGGATTATCATGCATTGGGCAAACAAAGAAGAGCATAAAAATACGGGTAAAAGAACACATTGCTGACAAGAAACACACAAGTCTGCGATCAGTGAACACACGCTGGATAAACCCAACCACTACATCAGATTCGATAAACCACAAATCCTCGCGAAAGAGAATCGTCGTATGTATTTAAACGCTAATTCATAATAACACAAATTTATATGTATGTTTAAGCGGATGTGTTGGTTAACTCCGCCGGCATTTAGTGTTGACATTGCTACATTTAAATGACTAATTTAACGTTTCATTTGTTTTTAATTAACCATTTCCGTTTTATACATGATTTTGATTTGAACAACTTCATTTGACCAGTTTCGTGTATGACAATTTTTTATTGAATATTAAATATGATATTTTCCAATTGTTAAGACCCAGCTGTTGCTATTGTAATACTTGCAATAACTCAGAAGGGTTTATGGTAATATAAGAACAGCAACTGGTCACATAGTTATAATCAGAGAACTTTACGGTTTTAACACCTTACGTTTAGCAATTTTTAAAAAAATATTTTTATGTTTTACTTCGCATCGACTTCAAGATGTTTTAGATAATATATATTCAAAATAAGACATTATAATTAAAAATAGCTTTAGAAATAAGTTATTTTATACTTTTTAGTTTTTGAAGTCGGTTTTTTTTAAACGAAGTTTTTGGAACGAAGTTCCTTATCGCGCGTTGTGAAAGGGGGCTAGACGGAAAAAATTCTTACGAAAAGTTGTCACGACACTTTTTGCTATAGTAAGCTATTGTAAGCTGTGCGGCGTCGCATGTTTCTCTGTCTGTCTGTCTGTCTGTCTCTCTCTCTCAATTCCAATTACAATTCTTTCACTAATTAATCGAAAGGAACTTCGTTCCATCCGGGTGTCCCTTGACACCTCTCAAGTTTTTTTATTTCTTACTTTTTAGTGTCTAGCTATGGGTAGGCCTACGAAAGTTGCCGCGCGCCTTAAAAAATATAGGACGGAACGGAACGGAAAAATTTTTCACATAAAATATTCTTAAAATGAAAACTACTGGGCCAAACTATGTTAAATTTTTAGGAGACCAAATGGCAACTATTCCGCATCAAACTAAAGAAGGATCACGTAAATCGGATCATAAATCTCAGAGTAATCGGTGTACATACATAAAAAAAACAATCAAGTTGAGAACCTCCTCCTTTTGGAAGTCGGTTAATAAGCCGAACACAGTAGGTATAAATCTATCGCGTCTGCCAACATGAAAACAAAATATAGTGAATACCGTATATATACAATTGAGACATTTTGAATAAAAATCTACACAATTATGACATTATACAAATAAAAAAAACAAAAAAATGATTGTAAATTATACACAACTACGCTATATGCCAGGTGATAGGGTATTTGTCCGACTGGATGGCTACCACCCTGGTCTAAAGTATGTCGCCATAACAATCTTGAGTTGTGTTCCGGCATTAGTGACCAGGTTCCAGTCTCCCTTAAGAGAGCAGCAGCGCGCATTTGTAGCACCTTTGGTGTTGCAAATGTCCATAGGCGATGGTAACCACTTTCCATCAAGTGGGCCGTCTGCTGAACTCCTGCAATAAAAAATAAAAAAAACAGACGCTGAAGACAGAATAAATGAAAATATAACATTACTATTGAATTAAGGAAATGGTCGATACATCGTTTAGAAATAAGAGGGTACATAACAAAATTAATTATTAACTTTAAACGGAAACATGATGAGAACAACTATGCTACTAAATGACTGTAACACTATATTACACTTTAATCCATTCTGAAGCACGAGAATTAGCCAGAAAAGTTTTTTTTATTGCAGGAGTTCAGCAGACAGGCAGACGGCCCGCTTGATGGAAAGTGGTTACCATCGCCTATGGACATTCGCAACACCAAAGGTGCTACAAATGTGCTGCTGCTCTCTTAAGGGAGACTGGAATCTGGTCACTAATGCCGAAACATAACTTAAGGCTGTTATGGCGCCAAACTTTAGACCAGGGATGGTAGCCATGCCGTAGCGCAAATACCCTACCACCTGGCTGTGGGATGTTTGGTCGCCTCTTACGACAGGCCGCCCGGCCGCGGGAAATTGTGACATCAACGAAAATATATGTAACTAGTGGTTTCGGCAGACGTCCTGCCCTGAAAAAATTAAAATCTAGAACCCAATTCTAGCGCTACTTACCGGGTCTAATTGTGAATCTAAAACATCCCGGGACTCATTCAGACACTTTCTTTTTACACCTTGGGTATTAGTTATTGAAGTTATAGTTATATATAAGTATATAATATAGTTTATGAATTTATTCGTTAAATACATACAAAAATACAAATCTTTGCTCTTTATAATATCAGTATAGACCAGGTGTTGCTCGCGGCTTTGCCCGCGTAAATTGAAAAGTCTTCTTTTGTATCCCCTTAGGGGTTGAATTTTCAAAAACAACGATACATTTATTTCTCACCAAGAAGAACATGTATAAAATTTCATGCTTCTTACTTTAAAAATGGTGGATTTTCATAGAAACTTTCATCGCCTTTGTTACCAAAGCTTTGATTATGCATACATGATCAAAGAGTTTGTGGCATGTGCGTTGATATATGAGTCTCTAAGGTCAAGTAAAAAAAAAAATATATATAAAAATATATATTATGATTATACTTTCAATCAGACACTGAATACAGCCCTATTTGAAAATATTATTTTAAATAAAAAGGTGGTAATAATTTTACATTCATTTTGTTGCGCACCCAAAAAATTATCAATATTGACTTCCTGGTATGTGACTATAATGTTAGTATTAGTGACCGTGCCTAATTGCATATTGCTTATAACGTTAAAAATAACGCCGTTAATGATTATCTACATTCGTGTATGAAAATAAGTTATCTACCAATGTTTAACTTCATTAACAATGTCAAACAAATAACGCATTAAGCCCATCGCTATATCTGCGTGAAACGGTCTCAAACACTAACATTATCTAAGATAGAGCATTATATGCAAAAAAATGGACGACCGTAATTTATACGGAACCTCTCATTCGTGTGTGGAGTCCTAGAACTTGCCAGATTTTGCTACAAGGTTTTATTTTATAATAAAGTTAATTAACAAATTATGTAAATTTAAAATTATATAAAGATCAATTAAAAACTTATGACATGAATCTTTAACGTAAATCATGTTCAAACATGATTTCCTTAACATTTTTATTGGATCTTTATTCATATTATACTTAAGAAAATGTATTTAAATATCCACAATTTTGTTATTATAACCATATATATACATAATTATTAAGTATTTTAACAAATGCTAAAATATGACACTATTAAATAATACAGATAATATCCAAATATTAACTGAATCTTCTTAGACTGTTATCTTAATTATCATTGTTATACAATTGTGTGCAGACATTATGAATGAATAATTAAACGAATGAAAACTCTTTATTGCTGTGCAAGCATATACTTTACATTTATTTTCTTAAATATGTCTCAGCAGTATTGGTGTAGGAGTCCGCGACACAAAAGAAGTCCCATGGAAAATAAAGGAACTAAAAGTGGTAGCTCCGCTATTTGAGTTCGAAAAGCAGCCAGGAAATAAATTGACAGCTTTAGTTATGTAATATTTTGTATATATTATTCAGTAATTACCTATATCGATTTACGGATGGGCAAATAACTACTCTGGCAGGATTAAGTACGGCGATTGCACCGCCACGTCTGTGGGACTTTTTTGTGGTGCGAACTCTAGATATATCTTTTATTGCTGGAGTATATCGAATAGGCTAACCACGCACCTTATAGAAAGTGGTTACAGTCTCGTCTATGGACATTTGCAAGGTGCTACCAATGTGCTGCCGGCGCCGAAGGGGGATTGGAAACTGGCTCAAACTGGCCACTAATACTCGAACACAACTCGAGGTTGTTATGACGGCATACTCAAGACTAGGAACCCAATTCTGCTATTACTATCTCGTCAATATCGCCGGACACTATCGTCACAAAAGTAGGTTTGTCTGATTTCGGTCTTCTGCTATTTTCATCATGTCACATCACGCGGTCAACGATTTTTCAATCTTTATTCTTCTTCCAGTTAAATAAGGGTTTTTATCTCTTTTTTGTAAAACGCGTGTCTTTCTTATATGCCTGTATCAAAAACGTATTCCAACTTGTAAAAGCATACAAATCATCTGCCTGATATAATTTCAATCCTACTAATCCGTAACTAACATAATGGAGATAAAAAGATAAGATATTCCAACAAAAAATAAAACTGATGTATCAGTTGAAAGGACCCAAAAGATCTTTATCGGGACACCTCTTACACATTTTTGGGTGCCTAGTACATTGTATGAATGTATAATAGGGTTTTGTTTATAAATTGTTCTGTCTACGCCTTATCGAGATAGGCCTTCTTGACATGGACCATGATGGTTAATTTTCGACTTTTTTGATTCTGGGGTCCTAATAGCTCGCTTGATTCTTCTATAACTAGTAGTATTATCCAAATGCATGAAAGATCGATCACATTGCCGCATAACTTTTCAATTTTACAGATTTATGTCTTTGTTTATTTTTACCGATCAATATTCAATTTTATCGATCATAATAAACCTTATCACAAAATGCATAAAGTCACAATCGCTTTACTAAAATGTTTTTAATGACGAAACTTATTATAGGGACGTCTTATTCAACATATAATTATTGTAAAGACTTTAAAGTCTTTACAATAATAAAATATAAATATAATAATAAATAATATTTTATCTATAAGTATATAAGTAAACAGTTCCTTAATATATAATTTATAAGTATTTTCGAATCGACTAGGAAACACAGGGACGAGAAACATTATTATTTGAAAGGAAATTAGTGTCAAGCGTCGCGTCGATTTCTGCATTGATTTGATTGTCAGTGATGTGAAATGGTTTTCAGTTAACAAAATTGGAATTCAAATTCAAAAGTTTTTATTCAAAATTAGTTCCACTGAAGGACACTTTTCGAAGGTCATACCTATAAGTTAAAATTTAATTTTACTTCCTATTTTTATGTACACCGCTTCGCAACGTGTTATTGCTGTTACGGAGAAGAAGCGACAAGAAATTCCCCAGCAACACGTCTAGCTAAAAATTGTTTTTCTTTATATATATTATTCTATTTATATCTCATAAGAGGCTGGAGCGAGCTGCTATATAAATGAAATTTCGTCATTTAAATATTCTTCAGTAGTGTAATATCCCTTTTTAAGCCTTTTTTGATTGACTTTTGAATTTAATTTTATATTTAATGAAAGGCAGATCTAACATTTCACTCAGAATCTTATTGAAGAAGAGTATACCAACACCCAAGATAGTTTGTAAATGGACCTTATGACTCTTTTTTGTAAAACAAATATAGCCTCTAAGGCAACAGTATTGCCCCAAAGTAAAATACCATAGGACATGATACTATGAAAACAACTAAAATAAATTTTTAATATAAGATAAGAATTTTTATCTTGAATGAGTATATCCAGCCTTATGTGTAATCATGATTTTGCGTAGTCCTAAAATTTACTTAGCTGAATAATAAAAATGATGGCCTTTGCTGGCCATGAAAGTCAGTAGCTATCAGTATCCCTAATTTCATAGTCGTAAGACCTAGTTACACGAGCTTTTTGGAATTTATAGTTATTCTATACTCAGATTATTTTCATAAACAAAACGTGATACGTACGCAGTCGGCTTACCTTTATGATTCTCTAATAATTTAAACAAATAAAAACAATTATGCATTTTTGATATGGCAATGGTTTAGTGACATCATCAAAATCATATCAGGACCACCGGGGTAGCATAAACATCAAGTGTTAGCAGTCTTGATATGGAGCGAAGTATGCAAACAATGGTCCTAACAGGTAATGATTGCCTAGTATTATAATGCGTGGGTGTTGAATGTCAAATAAAATTGTATGCCTTCCAATTTTTTTTTTTATTGGACTTGACTTTATGTTGTTGGTCCGAAGACCTTACAACTTTACCGGGGCTTTTGGGGCGAGTGCCTTCGCGACGCGAAGGCGCTCAAGCTCGGGGGGGCAACTTGCTCAAGGGAGCTCCCTAAGGAGTTTTACCTCGGCTGGACTGTTGCCATGAGAGGGGGATGAATTTAATGATGCCCACCATAGGGCGACACAAAGCACTAATTGAGAACGGGCGACGGGTAATATAAAGCCCGAGGGGAAGGATCCCGCCGTGATTCGCGGTAGCCTACGCTATCTTACTGCCGTTTCGCAACGTGTTATGGCTGGGAGAGAAGAAACGACGAAAGAAACTTCCCAGCAACACGCCTAATCTATCCTGTGGGGGGAGCTATGTCTCCTAGCGTCCCTCGCGGGGACGTGGAGAGATCTTGATTGGCGGCGTCTCAAGACGCCGCCGTCTGTGTCTGTCTGTCGGTGCCTGCCAGCCTACCGTCCTAACCGCGGGCGGACTGATCCGGGCCAGCCGTTTCGTAATAACGTCGACTCTGTCCGTCAGGACGTTACGCGGTCGTCGCACAAGAGCCTTTCGACAAGGCTTATAATCGGACGCAGACACGACGAGCGGATTTCGATGGTGCGGCGCGAGATCGAAATACTTACGCGAGAGCGACGTAATGTAGTTTTTGATGGAGACAAGCTCCAGATCGCGGTGGAGGTGGACGTTACGCATATAGAGGGGAACACCGACGGCTCTGCGCATGAATTTATTCTGCACGAATTGCAGTTTATCTAAAAGGGCAGGCTTGGCATGGCCGAATACCACACTCGCGTATGTCATGATCGGGCGGAGCCTTCCAATTAAATTTGCATTTTTAGAGTTTGTACATCAATTTGATGGACCATCTAGCATGAACCAAATTATCCAAAACTATTGTGTTAATTAACTTTCTCTTTGATTTTATATTTAAAAAAAGTATCCGAACTTACAATAAATTGCCACAATTAACGCACGCAAAATTACAAGACTCAATAGCATAGTTCCGTGTGAATAGGTAGGTACCTTCTAGATAAACGTGCTCCATCTAAGACCATTTTATCTTTGCTTAAGTATCAGGTGGGATCATTCGGTCAAACGCGACTACAATATAAAAGTGCTATCTAACGATTACTGAAATAAGTAAACAAGGCAACGGCAAAGATTCATAGTTCTCTTGTCGTTCGCTTCGTTTTTGATAAAGCCAATATCGTCATTTTGGGCGAAGCCTTATTGTAAGTATGACGTGTATCTATAAATGTATTTATTTATTGATTAACGCAAACTCAATGGGGTAAACATAGATAATTAAAATGAATGTATTTATTTCAAAAAAGGAATCTTACAGATTACTTATTGAAAGTCATGAGTCTACTACCGCATGCAAAGTAATTTTAGTTACTATTAAAGGAGAAGAAATAGCGCAACAAACTCCCAGTAACATATTTTTACTTCAAATTTATTTTATTTTTTTAATGTAGTTTATACTAATACAAGGTTTAATAAAGTAATTTATATGAATGATTACTGAAGTAGCTTGGTGGCGACCGCATTATGCCCATTCAAAAATAATGTATGCCCATAAAAAATCTTTCGTCGTATAATACGCAGTAGGTTTAGAACTAAGGATGATCATTGCTATGTATGTTTTATTTTAGGTGAACACTACGTGCATGATAATTATTTTACTAAGGTAAATAACTATGATGATGAACATTAGATAAGTGCTGAAAGTTAAAAAAATGTACTAGTGGATGCTATGTAATAATTACAAATAAATAATCTGCTTCTTTGTTTCTTTGAATTTTGAAGATTTTTTTACAAAGCTGGAAAACTTCCTTTTTTAACCACGCTGTTCACGATCAAAATTTTACAAGTTAGGTGCATTTAAGATTCGTGTTCGCTGTTCCGTACAACCCCATGTCTTTATACAAGGCAACAAAAATCGTTATCACTCATAAATTAAAAAAAACTGTCTATGGCATTGTTTCTTAACCTGGGGATCGCGACCCTTGTGGGGGTCGCAGTCTGTTAAAAAATAAGACCTATATACAAATCAAACGTATAAATAATTAATTAAAATATTATTATAATACAACAGTGAAAGGGTCGGAAGACTTTTTACTTAACTATTTGGTATTTTCGTGGGTCGCGACATAAAAATCGTTGAGAAACAGTGGTCTGTGGTTTTAACATTAAAATCAAAATTGTTATTTATACGACGTCTAAACAAAAATGATCATTTTCTTAATTTTTTTTTGCCAATATCTTGTATATTATATTATATGTTATATACTTTATCTCGATTACACTTGGAAACGGATCAAAAAAAAATTAACGAAAATTATTATTTTCTTATCTTAATCTTTTTTTCTTTTATATATCTTGCAGGCTTCAGAAAATAGGAAATAAAGTCCTAGACCCACGCGAAATGACGACCATAGCTAGTAAAAACATAAATTTATAGCATCTCTTAGCTTTATATAAACTTGTCATACCAAATACATAGTCAAAAGGCCTCGATTTCACGGTCGTAAAAGTTAGCTTAACATACCAATAGTTAGGTTTATTCCATAGGGCCTACATGCAATTATTTATACATTTTATTGATACCGTTCTAGCCTAGCTTTATATTGTTGTACTGAATGTATAATATAATCTATATTCCTTTTTCTGCTTCAATAGACATTTAGATCAAAATGAAACTGTACCTCTGTGAATGTTACAGCCAATTTTCTCAAAAACTACTGTATTTATATTCATGAAATTTGGTAGGAAGCTTCAATGCTACAAACACCGCACAGAGGGTATTGTTGGTGTAAGCTTCAATGACGTCAGTCAAACTATGATCCAAACACCATATATTAAATCAAATAAATTATATGAGAAACTTAATCAATTATTATTTAAATACCCAATATATACAAAAACAAACTGTAAAGATCCTACTAGTACTAAAAGCAATGAAGTCATAAACAATTTGTTTTGACACGCTCTCCTTTAAAAATTAGAATTTTGCTGTTACTCCCTAAACATAGGAGCTATGGATGTAAAGGTGTAGCGGAATCGTGAAAGAAGAAATAAAATGAAAAATAAAGAGTTACATAGAAGTCACTAACGGTCAAGGTTTTCTTTGTAAGGATACGAAAAATCTAGTGTACTGATCTCGAACAAAGCAATTTTCTTTGAAAACATTTTCTAATTCTACTAACTTAATTTTCTACATCTTAAATTAAAAAAGTAAACTACGCCCTGGCGAGCGTGCCCCCCACGTTTAGATCGTTCTGTAGCGGCATATAGAATACATCTTCCTGAATTCGTACAAACCCAACTAGGTACAGACTCAAAGGACTATAACATACAAATGGAAAAGTTGTTCTTCCGTTTGTATGACATGTGGGCAGTCAAATCAATTGGAATATTATTTTTATCATCTTATAAAACACTTTTGATGTTATAAAGGATGATGGGCACCAATATAATGGAACCTGGTACCGGTACCAATCGAAATGCAGATATATCATTTACTACATCAATGATTGGAAAGGTATTTTTGTGTAGATAAGGAAAACCGTGGTGCTAGTCCCGGTTCACTGTCTGATCGAAGTAGTACTACCTTGAAAGTTATTTAATTTTGATGAGTTTTTTTCACTTTTTGTTAAAATATTTCAGTCTGTGACGTTTTCCTCCATGTTGGAATAGTATTATTATTTATTATTAATAAACAATAATACTATTATTATTGATTAATATAGCGCCTCAGCATGCCTGCTCCCCGCGCTGCTTCAGGGAGCGGAGGAACTAACCGGTTCCTGCATCTACTTACTTACCCTCAGGGTTAAAAGTAATAATAATAAGAATCTTGCTTGATTATGATGCATCAATATCATTTAATGTTTTATTATTTTTTTGTTTATTAGATAGATTACACCTATCTTTAAAACTACTGACCTGATTTTTATATGATTTTCATCGATAAATAGTTATTTATTATTATTATATTTCAAAACGGAAAATAGGGGTTGTCGTTATAGTATTTTCTTGTTCACTTGAAAAAAGCTATCCAACGATGAACTCATCTTGATTGGACATGAGTACCAAAACACCTATCCTCCTTTGTACGCCAGTACAAACTTATAACATCAAAAGTTTTTACACAAAAACAACGTCAGCCTTAATTGTTGTTTAAATTATTTAAAAAAATGTTATCATATATATTGCTATATACATGCTGTATTACAAAAGTAAGATGTCATTTTAACGCATGTTCTTTTAAATATAAATAATGTTAGAATTTATTCTAACTTGCGTCCACACCTTTATGGCGATATCATAAGGAATTCTTTTCTACTAAAATGACTACGGAACCCTAATTTAAATATGCAAGTAGTTAATACGATTTCCATGAAAGTGTACCTTTATGGCGCCAGGCGTCGTCTCATGTCACCCGAGCCATGTACTCAAATAAGAGAAGTACGTATGACTCAAAAGGCATCTATGTCAACAAAGTTTCGCGTTTCATTTCTTTATAGTAGCGGGTTAAAGTATCAAAATTTGTTTATCGATGACGAATTATTTAACAGATATTCAGAAAGTAGACGGTTAATGTGTCTTTCGATTTGGAAAGAAATGAGACGTTGTCAATTTAAAAAGCATAAAAGGACTTAATTGTTAAAAAACGTTTCATAATTATGAGCCTTTTTTAACGGATTTATCTGCTTGTTTCTTATTTGCGTTTCTTAAATTACGGAGTATTTTAAAAGAATTTCTGTTTAAAATATAAAATATTGTTGTAGGTATATAAATAAGTAATGAAAATACAGATAACAAATATTGGAACTTTTTGCAATAATAGAAAACAATTACGAAAACGAATAACTAATTAAAAAATGCGTTTTTTTTTAATTTATGTCTCATTTTTATAATTAAAAACAGATATTTTCATCCGTGCAGGAACGGAGAAAGAATACAATTTCCTGCGGCCGGGCTGCCTGTCGTAAGAGGCGAGAAAACAACCCACAGCCAGGTGGTAGGGTATTTGCTCGACTGAATGGCGACCACCCCTGGTCTAGAGTATGCCGCCATAACAACCTTGTTTTACGTTCCGGCATTAGTGACCAGGTTCCAATCTCCCTTAAGAGAACAGCAGCGCATTTGTAGCACCTTTGGTGTTGCAAATGTCCATAGGCGATGGTAACCGCTTTCCATAAACTGGGTCGTCTGCCTGTCTGCTGAACTCCTGCAATAAAAATAAAAAAAAGTCATGGGCACGTCCAATTATGAGGCGATGCATGACCTGTTACTAACGCCGTACGCCATAGAGTACATTAATGCAATAGGAGACCGTAGGCTATGTCCGGCGGGACGCTATACGCGACCAACGAATACTTATTATAAGTATGCACTAAACATAGTGGTCTTTGCCAGACGTCTGACGCCGCGTACAATGCACATGCGCTATGCGCAGTGTCCGTCGTACGCCACGTTCGCCGTCACTTTTAAACATTCCACCGTAAAGATGCGGGATATTTTCGACTATATATATACTTTTGTCCCATAAATGAGAAAAATATACACACTTGGCCTATTATACCCGTATAAGAATGGTTTAATGTTTCAGTATAGTGATGTGGAGGGTTGTTTCTGGTACCATATCTGAAAAAGCATAGAGTTGTTGACTTAGGCTAATCTTAACGAGTTTATTCACTTGGTATCCCTCGAGATAACATTATGAATTTAGCAATACAATATTGTAGGCACCGAAATAAATGAAGAAGGTCAGACAATAAAGTTTTGTAATTATACTCGTATAAAATCCTCATTCATCCGAAGCAGTGGTTTCGTAGAAATAGTTATTTTAATAGCTTATACATTTCGCTTACAGAATTTCGGGGGCTATTGTTAAAATGGGCGGTGGGCGTGGCCTCCGCTGGGCGGGGCTTATCCAACATCTGCCAGATAGGATGGCATTCGGAATGCATTGACTACAATTGTTCAGCTCAATTCACCATTGTATTATTATGGTATTTGTACAGAAACTCTGACGCCCTAGTACTTTAAATTTATCTTTTATACATAATAAAACTCTACATCTTCTTACACTTACTTATCTTTTATAGTTTTTTTTATAACTATTTTAACATAGATAAATCATATTTCAAAATAATAAAATAAATACAATAGATACTCAGAGTTGGTAAATTGCATCTTAAACATATCGGAAATTATATTTTTTATCAGGTTTTGTTATTTTATTTTAATCTATATATTACTTTCAATTGCGAAGTTAAATAACATTTCTTGTAATTTCATTAAAAAAATAACAATTTTCTTGCAAAATAAAAATAATAAAAATTCTGATTATGGCAATATATAACACTAGCTGTGCCCGCGACGTCGTCAGCGTGCAATTTATTTTCAAAAACCCCCCGATTTTGAAACATTCTTCATTGGTGCTCCGCTCCTATTGATCTTGATGATGATATATCCTATAGCCTTCCTCGATAAATGGGCTATCTAACACTGAAAGAATTTTCAAATCAGACCAATAGTTCCTGAGATTAGCGTGTTCAATCAAACAAACAAACAAACTCTTCAGCTTACATACATATTAGTATAAGATAACAAAAAAATTAATATAAATATAATGATTATGCGTTTTTAAAATTATTAAGTATTATAAACATCAATCTTGTTTTTTGTTGTTAACATTTGGTTATCATTTTATTAATTTGTACTTAACGATTTTTAACAGATAAACTAAATAAACTAAGAAATTGAACATACCTGAATATATTAATTTTATATACGTATACCTATAGTTTAAGAGCTGAAGTTTTGTATAATCTAATTGTCCTAGAAAAACACACTGGTTCTGCAAGCACAGACGTCTCCCTAGTACCCTTAGCTGCTAAGCGTCTGATCATGAAAAGAGATCTTTTTTTTTGAGGCATTCGAAATTGCCTTTTTCGTACACTACCGGGTCCTTTGCTAGGGATTAGACCAAAGCGATGAGAGTTAGCCACTGAAGATAGCGCAGCTAACAGAGTCGATCGCCGGCATGTGTGGGGACTCAGCAAGGTATAGGTAAGGCCTTTTATGTGGAGAGGTAACTCATAGGCAATACTCCACTAAAACCACCAACAGGGGGTATGAATCCTCCGCTTTCTAGATGCTGGAGGACCCCTGCAGCGGTATTACGAGAGGAGATCTTGCGCATACCTGCGTATCCGGGGCCCCGACTGACGTCGGTACTCACGGAACGCATGCGCACGTCTCTCCCATACGGGGATAGACAGCCTCAACACGAAGCAACAACGAATACTCCGATCATTCTACATTTAGCCACAAAGAGCTAGTTTTATGTAAATTGAATGTTATGGATTGGAGAGCGTTGGCTTTTTTGTTCTCTTCTTAAAGGGGGTGATTGTTCAGAAAAGGTTGGGAGTCACTGGTGTAGATTTATATCTATTATGTCTGGTTTCTTTATATTATATTCATGCACTAGCCTTTCATTGGTAGAAAATTGGTAGAATTTAGTTGTATAGATTTTATCTCAAAGACATTGAATGAGTAATAAGATATAAAAACCCAGCAACTGTGTACAAAAACATGGCCTTACACCTGCCTCGCTTGCCCTACCAATTTGGTAGATGGCACATGTTGCAATAAATTCAAACGTTATTTACATTTAAAATTGGCGTTGAAATACCATCTTATCGTATTACTTTTAAAATATCATGATGTTGTTAACAAACTTTCGGTCATATACTATTATGGTCTGGGTGTTTAAGATCAGTCCTAAATTATTGTAGAGTGGTCCTCTGTATATTTCTCATAATACAAGCTGAACTTGCTTGCTTTGGAGATATACAATTAGTGCGTTCCACTAGTATCTATAGTCGTGGTAGCGTTAATGTCTAGCGTACGCGTCCTAAATACAAAGGGCGCGGGTTCGATTCTGGCAGGCTTGACACATCGAGATAACCGATGTGTCAAACCTGCCAAACCGCCTTGGACAAGCATGACGGATATACTGTCCGTTCTCCTATAATGGGAGGCCCGAGCCCAGCTTTGGGACATTTATGGGCCTTTACTATATATATATATATATATATATATATATATATATATATATATATATATTACTAGTATCTCACAACGTCCAACATGCTCCTTTTGCCGTTCCACATAATGTCCACGTTCGTTTTAATCGCGGTGAAAACGTCGTTGACCGAATGAATGACGTCATAATTTTCTATCGCGCAGCGCTCGTAACGACCAATCTGAAAAGTGGGTTGAAGTGGACGTTGACAAGAGAATATTAATACGCTATATCGAGACGCTGACAAAGGCACGATGTTCCAGTCAACCATACATTAGGTCAATTACCTGCAGCTGGGCAGCCTGTCGTAAAAAAAAGGTACCGGCATTAGTGACCAGGTCTCCCTTAAAAGAGAGTTGGTGTTGCAAATGTCCATAGGCGATGGTAACCGCTTTCCAACAAGTGGGCCTTCTGCCTGCCTGCTGGACATGCAATAAATAAAATAGAATATTGCCAGAAGGCAAAAAACTAGTTCTCGTTCTAGACATTATGGCCAGGTTACACTTAGGCTGTAACGGGTTCGACATTTTTACCGGTTTCCAAGCCTTCATGCCGATTATTAGGTTTTGTAAGATTATAAAAAGTGTCTCAATTGATTTCAATGTCCTCTACCCTTTTACTCCGTTGCTTACTGTGTCCGTAGACTACTGATTATGTTCAGACACTGATAAATTACAGAATGCCTTATAAAGCAATTTGAAGCATTACCAAAACGATAAACAAAAACTTAACCTACATACTTTTAAACATCACCGGACACTGTCTCGTATCTCATATTACAAGCCAGTCAAAACATACCTCTTGTTAGCCATGTGACCTTGGTAATCGCGTTGACATTCAGCAGGTAGCAAGCAGATTTATCGAAACAATTTGAACGGAAAAAATTACCACTAGAATATTGAAGGCTGTGTGGTCCGTCACAGCTGAAAGCGGGGTCTAGCATCCATCGACTTTGGAAGTTATTTTTAGCGTCGGATGGACGTCATTCATACGGATGATCCAAAAAGTTTAAATACGCGTCAATTTTTCCCGTGCAATCTGTATGATTGGACAGATTAATTGCCGTCTTTGCGCTGGAATACGCGAGAATGACAGTAGACATGGCATACGGGGTATAATACCATAGATAAATAAATGGAGCTTATGTGCGCCGTGTAAGACGTTTAAAAGAGACCAGTATAGTGACGCAACAGTTCAGTTTTTTTTAACTAAAATCGGCCTAATAACAGGCTAAGCAAGCACGTTTTGCTAGCCCGCTAAATAATTTTTGTCATTTCGGCTCTAAAATTTAAAACAAAAAAAAAACGTGTGCGTCTCGGGAAGCCCGACAGATGTGATAACTTAAACTAATCTAAGTTAAACTAATCTAAGTTGAACTATTTAATATTGAAATTGTTTAACTTGAGAAAGCTTAGGTTATTACTTCAATTTTATGTATATTAATATGATAATGTAAGGCGAGGTTATTTATTAATAAAATCTTTTATGGATTATAAAATATATTTTATTCTTTGTTACAATTCTTAAATATGTACATTAGAATTTTGTGTATGTACATTATTAGTATCATTATTTAATCTAATTACCGAAAAACGGCTAGCGCTCTGGGTTAGAGTGAGAGAGGAGGAGCCTGCCTACCGCTGCCGTATGCGTGAGAGAAAGGAAAGCCAGACAGACTGGTGCCGTAACCCGTTACGTAACGAAGCGGTTTACCCTCCCATAAGAAGTTATCACTTCAAAAATTTATCGAAATACGTCAAATCTGAAATCTTATAGTTTAAAACTTACAGAGTCAATATACTCTTTATATAAGCAAACATAATGTCTCCTTTTTCTTTTAATTTTACTCTACATTTAGGTAAATACGCAAGACCTCTTCTATGTGTGTGCTAAATTATATATCTCTAGACTTCTTTTTATTGCTGGAGTACAGACGACAGACTGGCCTTCCAACATATGAAATATGCTTTCCCGCTGCCGGACGCCGATGGATATTTGCAACACCAATGTGCTGGCGATCTCGAAGAAGGGACTATAATCTGACGTTATAATTGATATAACGTCATATTCTATATAAGCTAAGCTACGCAAATCTTCTGCTCTAGTTTGCAGCCTTAGTACTTCCTGACAAATATAATAATCAACTTGCTCCTTTATCTCTGAATATCTATAGATGCTTTATTGTACTGTTGTAGAATAAGCCTAATTTCTTGATGGCCATCTTGCATTTCTGTTTTATACGGGACAAATGTCACGTCTCTTACTTGAACTAGTCAATAATATAATCAACAGAGATTGTACACATAAGTCAGGTTACTCTCTAATTACGTAAAAAATGATAAAGCCAGGTTATCCTCTAACGATTCCTTGGTATGCAAAACATAATTATACGAATATCATAAGAATGCCCCGCTGCGTCTGAGCATGCCTTTTGAATCTCATTTGCGTTGTGTGCACACATCATTAAATTTCTTAGGGTTGACAAAAATATGTCGAGGTATTTCACTTTTTTATTGTAACACGCAGCTAAAACAATTTAGATCCTAATACACAGATCCTTAGGCCCATAAATGTATAACATGACAAAATTATAAACGTACCTTCTATGAATCAGAGATCTATGAGGAATGTATTAATAAAAATTCTGTGAAGTAGGTCTCTTGTTGGTGTTGAAGTAGTTTTAATGCTTAAAATCTTCCATAAACCGCTCACCGGGACGTATCAATGTCACGTGAGACAAATGACATTAGTGACATACCAACCATGACCAACCCAATTGTTACAAACCTTCAAAATCGAATACGGAGCGAGCGGTGAGTTTTCAAATAATTTAATTGCAAGTCTATTTTATTATAAATATTTACGTGCCAATCGGTATACTTGTGATCTTTTATACATCTCGCTTACAATGTTCGTAAATAAAGGAAAGTTCCATTTATGAAATGCCAGGAATCGAACCTTAATCCTCTGTGTTGCAGTGAGTTGGCCGGCAAAGGCTTAGCCCACTCAATAAGGTCCATTTACAACCTCGGCCTTCGGGAGTCTCTTAGAGAACGCTTTAAGAAAATCGAAACTATGACGGTCGCTTGCAAATATATTTTTAATAATATAAATTACTTTCATAATTATATGAGTGCCTACAAACAATATAAGGATGTTCACAATTTCAAGACCATACCAACCATAATAATAGACTGATACTGTCATGTTTCACAATACAAAAAGTACTGTCTTTTTTCTTGAGGGTTGGTATACGCTTCTTGAATAAAATTCCGAATGAAGTGTTAGATCTGCCCTTCATTAAATTTAAAGCTAAATTGAAAAATATCTTGCTTAAAAAGGGATACTACACTATTGAAGAATATTTAGATGACAAATCTGCATTTACATAGCTGCTCGCTCAAGCCTTTTATACTATCTTCTTTATAACGTTTATGTTTTGCATAACATGTAAGGAATTTATGGAGATTTGTCGCAGTATTCTTAGTAAGTATGTCATTATTTTGACGGTAATAATATTTTTTGTTTGTTACAACTCCATTCATTCTTTGAAAAGTAATTTTAATACAACTTAAAACTGTTAAAAAAAAGAAACTAAAGAGCCTGAGATAATATATAAATAATTATGATGAATTTTTTTTTAGCTAGACGTCTTGTTTCTTACCGCTTCTTCTCCTTTGAACAGCGATAACACATTGCAAAGCGGTGTACATAGAATAGGAAGTAGATTGTAATTTTTAACCGACTACAAAAAAGAGTAGGTTCTCAATTCTTTTGTACGTTTTTTTATGTTCGTTACTCGATTTCTCCCTCAATTGTGGATCGCTTTTCAAAATTTTTCTTTTAATCGAAAGGGTATTATACTCCCGAATTCGTTCCATCGTCACCATGTCAGGATCTGATTAGTGGGTTCCAAAGAATTGGAGAAACTCACGAAAATTGTTAGCCAACTTCTTGGTAACACGATATCTCCGTCAGTTGTAAACCAATTTTCGAATTGTTTCTTTTGCTCGTAAGTGTATACTTTCGAGGTAGTCCCATGGTCACCAAGGATCTGATGAGTGGATCGGATCCCAATGCTATCGAGCATAATCCTTATTAAAAAACGGCGTGAGTCTAAGTTCTTGGAAAAAATCTTGTATACGCGTGTTACATATTACACTTTCTACAGGCGCTTAATTTTTTATATGCATGTTATTCGATTTCTACGTCAATTGTGGACCGATTTTGATTTTTTTTTCTTTATTTGTAAGTATGTATACTCCCGAGGCGGTTCCATGGTCATCAAGTCAGGATGTGATGAGTGGATCCCAGAGAAATGGAGAGTTACCCTTATTACAAAACGTCGAGAGCCTACATTTTTCTTAAAAATAGCTTGTATACGCGTGCTTGTATTACAGATACTACAGGCACTTAATTTTTTTGTAGGAATGTTACGAGATTTCTCCGTCAATTGTAGACCGATTTTCAAATTGTTTATTTTTTAACTCCCGAGATGGTCCCAGAATCACCAAGTCAGGATCTGATTTGTGGATCGCAAGGAAATCGAGAGCAACCCTCGTTGAAGGGCATATGCTGGTGTATATGTATATACGAGAGGGATGTCATATTTTTATACGCACGCCAGTTGTACAATTTCTACAGGTGCTTAATATATTATTTCTAAAGCTATTGAAGAGAAATTGATTAAAGATAAAAAAAAATCCCGGCTGCAGAAAATTGCTCCTTTTTCCGGAATAAATAGTAGTATTCATTTGCTGGTTTGCTTTCAAGTAAAAACATATTACCAGTTTTTCATTTCTTGAATTCTTCTTTCGAAGTTCTAGTACAGATTAATACTTCTTCCACGGCACTGATAAGGATTGGATTGTTATGATTTATTGACAGCCCTGCACATTTCCCCCATACGACACGAGCAGTGCTGATGCTAATCGATTAATTTATGCCTAATATATCGATGGTATCGCATTATCGATACCGGTCCCTCGGCTCAGCCGACGACTAAACGATGCAAGTTATGCAATGCAGTGCATCTCGTCTATTTATTTATCGATAAATTCTATTTGATATCGTTGTGCTGCTACCTTTTCTAATTTTGAGGAAAATTTCTTCTAGGTAAAATAAATTAATTATTTCATAATTCAAATGGTATTTTTAAAATCTTTTTATTTAATGCGAAGCTTGCAAATAAGGACACAGCCGATCTTATGGAAAGTGGTTACCGCCGCTTATAGACGTTTGCAACTTCACGGGCCCAATTCTGGTATTTCAACATCTCGGCGTTGCGAAGATATACAAAGTAAAATTCCATTGCGATAGTGTCCATAATTCGTATTCTACTAAATCCACAATATCTTCACGATATCGTCGCGGCGGATGAATAGTAGAAAAATATTGGTAGATATTACTTCTATCAGAAGTGGCGTTAGCCGAAATGAATATTGAAAAGTTACCTAAAATTTAAGTTTTTGTTTCGCGAGTTTTCGCTTATAAATATTTATAGAGTGTCTTGTCACGGGCATGCCATTGGAATTGACAGAATACCGAAATCAGCCAAACCTATGATTGAGACGATAGGGTCCGGCGATTTTGACGAAATAGTAATAACAGAATTGGGTCCCAGGAGTGAAGTCAACGCCCAGCAAGCCTTTAGGATGAATCGATGAAAGATGGATGTAAGGATCATAAGAATAATTTTAGTCCTAAAACATTTACTGGAAAATACCCCAAATTTACAATTCTATAACAACCAAGGACCTAAAGCGGCCGCCTTTGTTGAATCGCTTGGTCAAATTGACGATATATCTATGATATGATATACTGTACAAATATATAAAATCTTAATAATATTTTCTACTTTGTAGCCACATAATAACATTATTGTATGTCTCTAGAGACCACGGACCATAAAAATGGCCCGGACTTTTGGAGGGCTTGCGTGGGGCCATGGGAAGGCCAACAAGTAGAGGCCTCTTGACAAATTTAATGCAAATGTGGCGTGACACTGACCGGCATTATCCCTGTCTACACCATCTAAAAATGCACCCAAGGACAAGCCCGGCCAGTGTAGGACTATTGTGGTAAATGAGAATAAAAAGTACCGGGCTATTGGGGTGAACTGCTAGTGGTACTAGGTGTTTGGAAATATAGCCTCTGCCTGTCGCAATGTTCGGGGAAAATAAGAATAATATTATTATCGTTTTATGGCTAGAAGATTCATCCGTACAGGAACGGAGAAACAATACAATTTCCTGGGGCCGGGCGGCCTGTCGTAAGAGGCGACTTAACAACCCACAGCCAGGTGGTAGGGCATTTTCCCGACTGGATGGCTACCACCCCTGGTCTAAAGTATGTCGCCATAACAACCTTGAGTTGTGTTCCGGCATTAGTGACCAGGTTCCAGTCTCCGTTAAGAGAGCAGCAACGCATTTGTAGCAACTTTGGTGTTGCAAATGTCCATAGGCGATGGTAACCGCTTTCCATTAAGTGGGCCGTCTGCCTGTCTGCTGATCTCCTGCAATAAAAAAAAAGAAAATTTGAAGATTTTTTAAATGTTTTGAATTAATTCATATCTAAGATGCCAAAACTGGTATGTATATTTTTACCCTATTTTAAATGTATAAGGTGAAAAATTATGAGCAAAGCAAAGTAGCATACTTCAAAAATAATTTCATTGTAAATTGCTGTACACAAGCTCCGTTAAGTTAAATTATCATTATAATCTTGAGTTTGGATTTTTCTATGAAATACTATTTATTGTCTAGTGATCTAGTGAAACGTTGACGGTAGGTGCTGTGGCATGCCCTTAGGCATTTTATTAATGTATAATATCATGCTGTGATTGTAAAGGCTCATAGGTAATTTAGGGCGTAATGGTTATAAATAAAAAGAAAATTACAATATTTTTTCAATCTCCAGCTTCTGACTTAGTTTTATTTTTAGTGTTTTTTAAGTTTTATTATCACTTGTTTATGATAATTAGTGTGAGAGTAAATTGAAATGTGCGTTTATCAAAATAAATTTTGGGTTCTGTATACATTTTATATTTTACCAAACAGTGGGGTATAGTAACCTTTCATTACACACATGTTAATATTTAGACATTGTTTAAGTAAATCTCGGTAAATAACAGAATAAATATTTTAAATATGTAATAATAAATAATCGGCATATAAATACGAACACATATTGTTTATATGTTAAGCACGTTACGCTTGTTTTTTATTGCGTAAGTTCAGCAGCACTAAAGGTACTACCAACGTGCTGGCGCTCACTAAATGGTAAGTGGAAACTGGCCACTAATGCCGGAACACACCTTATGGTTGCTGTAGAGGCATACGGGCAAATACCCTCCCACTTGGCTGTGGGTTGTTTAGTCGCCTGTTATGACAGGACGCCGGTCTGAAGGAAATTTTATTATTTCTCCGTTCTAATCTATTACTAATCTATCTCAAACGCCTGAATCCCGCAGATGCCTGAATGCATTTGTTGAAATACCTTCACGATAAAACAAAACACGGATTTATCGCTTATTACGTTTTATAGTCTAATAAGTCTGTAATCACACACTCACTCATTCACTTGTACACATATACATACATATACACACCCATTCACACATACATTACAAATATTAACACAAAACATTCCAAATGTATAAACTTTATAATAATTTTCTTTTTTTAAATTGCATAACAAACAAGTTGTCCGGAAGTGGGCGCTAACAACTATATTTGTACACTATGTTAATGGTTTCGAATAAATTCTTTATTAATTCAACTGACTTCCAAAAGAAGGAGCTTCTTAATTCGACTGTAATTTTTTTGTATGTTAGTTAAGCGATTTCTCTTCTCTTCAACTTCGTTTTATTCGAAAGAGCGGTGTCTATAGTACACCTCAGGAGTATTGTCACCAAGTTAGGATCTGAGGAGTTGATCTCAGGGAAATCGAGAGCAACCCTTTTTGAACACTAGGGATGATTTGTATCATATATTGATAGAATGTATCCAGAATGACACTTTTAGACAAAGTTGTGGAGTCAATTTAAGGCTATTAGGTCCAATTAATAGTATTCTGGCAGACCCATCTTCGAATGACGCCAGAATTCTATATAAACTAGTAGATATAAGAAATCGGTGATTAGGTACTATGTTTTGTTACACTACGTAATTGTACTTACCAGGGCAGCATGGTCGCTTAAGCGACAAAGCCCTTTAATTATGAATTTAAAAAAAAACCCTTTTTGACGAGCGCCGCGCGCGTGCCAGTAGTACAATTTCTACATGCACTAATATATTATTTCAAAAGCTATTCAATTATTTGTGCAATTAAAAAGTAGAAAATATATTTTTTAACAAAAACAAAACCGACTTGAGACTTTTCGACAACATCTTGAAGTGGGTGCTAAATAGAAAATAAAATACAACAACAAAATTGCATAATGCACCGTCTTTAAGATGTTATAATTTTTTTTTTGTTTTTTAGTGTGTTGTTAGGTTAGGTGAAAAAAATTTACTTCTAATCAGCAAAATATTAAAAAAATCTTATTGTTACTTTCAAGACGTGACGACGAGGAACCCTAACATTGTTAAAAACTTGTTCAATGTTATTAAATACGAATTATACTAGTTTTAATGCTGTAATAAAATTTGTAGGTACTACTACTAATTTACGGCCTACACTTATTTAAAAATAACAAAATGCAATGCCAAGTGCATGTTGCCCCAATACTTATTATTGTATTTGACGGCCTTTGTGGTTGAGCGGGATAAGTCTTAGCCGAATTTACTGGAACGCAGAGGCTCCGGGTTCGATTCTTGGCAGGGTAAATTTCGGAAACGAACTTTCTATTATTTACTATGGTCTGGGTGTCTGGGATCGGCTCCAGAGTGGTCCGTTTTATATCACCCATAACACAAGCGTAAATTGCTTAGCTTGGGGATATAGAATGTGTGTGTTTGTCTGCCGTTTATTATTATTATATTATATGTCTGTAGAGACCACGGGCCGTAAAAATAGCCCGGACATTCGGAGGGCTTTCGTGGGGCCATGGGAATGCCAACACGTAGAGGCCCCTCGACAAATTTAACGTAAATGTGGCGTGACACTGACCGGCAACTAGCCCTGTCTACACCATACAGTAATGCACCCAAGGACAGGTCCCGGCCAGTGTAAGACTATTGTGGAAAATGGAGACAAAAAGTACCGGGCTACTGGTGTGAACTGCTAGTGGTAGGTACTAGGGGTCTGGGAATATGGGGACTATGGCGTCTGCCCGTTGTAATGTTCAGGGAACATGGAAAAATGGGCAGACGGTGACGCGCCACTCCCTGTATGAGCGTCAAAAAATGCCATAGAAGACAAGGGCAACATGGGTGTGAGTGGCTAAGGGGTGTAGAGAGGTGGGCTGCAGGTTCACCGAAGCTACTTCTGACGTGATGCCATTTATCACTTCCACCCCTGGAGCTTGAGTGTTAACTCTAGTGATCTCCACTCCGTGCCGGCTGGTTAAGGCAAGCGCGGAGGCGGGGGCCTTGCCTTGGCCTCTAGAGTCAGGTACGAGGTGTCGCTACTCACCTAAGGCTTCGTCATAAAGCCCCTCTGCGGGTTTATTACTATTATTATTATTTGCTGCTGCTTTATAAATGCTGATAAATGATTGTGACGTAGACAGACAGATAGATATGACGATTGTATTTCCGTTTTTACCAAGATGGCTGCGAAACACCAAAAGTTAACTAAGCTTTATTAAAAAAAATATACCAATGACATTAAAAACGTGATGTGAATATTTTATTTTCATTCGGGACAATTAAAAGTATAAAATGCCATAAAAATGTTAAAATAAAATTAATATAAGAATATATACAGTGCACGGAGACAATAAAATGTATATAAATGTGTGTACAGTGTAACATAAACCATCGAAAAACGATTGTTCATCAATTAAAAATTAATTTAAATATGGCCACCCTCGTTCCGTTTCACGCAGCGCTAACGAGGCTACTGTTGAACCCCCCGCCGGCCTTCAAATGCGCATATGCATATTGTAAAAAAGTGGGGTCGTAGTTTTTTTAGAGTCAAGTCTTTGACTCTATAAAATAACTTTCAAAAATTATGCGTTTAAAATTATATTTATAGCATAGTAATAATACTTTTATCCATGGTAACACAAGACGTAGTATAAGAAATAGAATTTGTTTGGTTACTGTTGTTGGTTGTTTAGAACATTCGGCTTTGGGAATGAACCGATTTGGTCTATAAGATAACATAACATTTAGAGGCAGACAAACCTGCATCATTTAGTTGTCTTTCAAAACAACTCTGAATCTTCAGCTGATCGGAGGACTGGTTCCTTCCTCGGTCAACGGATCAGTATGGCTATTTAGAGAGGTAACGTAGCGGCTGGCTACGTACCTCGATAACTAAAGCAGAAGTTAGGAATAATTTAAAAAACCATACTTTCCATATTTGTAAAAATAAATTATAATTACAAATTGAACTAAGTATAATCGATGCTAATCTCATTTTTATTTTTAAAATTAATATATATTAAACTTTTACATAAGCACACTTAACAACATCGGTAGTGTGGAACGTAAAGTAAATTCCTTATTAGACGTTCGATATTTAAATTCAAATCGAATAGTCGTTTAATTAAAACTGTCAGTTCAACGTCTTGTTAAATTCGAATTTAAAACAATAAATACTTCTTTTAAATGTTAATGGGACCCCTTTCGAGCTTACTATATATTTATGTATTATGCATTGCTGCTTAATAAGGGAATTTTTGCTGTATTTATATTCATAAGGGAATTCGGAAAATTTGCTTACATCCCGTGGTTATTAAAGGCCCATTTTAAGGTTGTTAGCGAGAAAGAGTGATTCTTTATGCTGAGTTGTTTTCAAAAACATGTTACTTTGTTTAAATTTAAGAATAGTTTAAGGATATTGATTGTTTTTATGCTTAGATTGTTGTTGCATAGAAAATAGTAAGATTTATGATATAGTGTAGATCAAGTATTCCGCTTTCAGCGTCAACCATAGACTCATAGACTTACACTTTGACTGAGATTGATTGATTGAGATTGCTTGAATGGGGTCGGCTTGCATCGGATGTTTGTTTTGCTTGAAGCATGATTTAAAACTTGAAACTATGAAATATCAATATCGAGCAATAGTGACATGTAGCGCTCTGAATCACGTAGAATTTAGGAACATTATAAAGTTACCGCTGTCTCACCTGATGTTGAGTGATGACGTAGTCCAGGATGGAGCACGCTTACCTACAAGATACCTATTTACTCGTGACTTGAATACTCTTAGATTGTTTTGTCAGGAAAAACAAACTCCGGAAATTTATTCCATTCTTCAGCAGTGCGTATCAGAAAAGGTAAAACGAAGCGCTTCGTCGTAACTTATGGTGTTTCTACCACATAATTAGGGTTGCCACCTTTTCGGAATCAATTATAGTATTTTTGATTTTAAGCTGTACAAATATAGTACTTTTGAGATATTTAGGGGAAACAAAGAGTATACATACACATTTGCTATTTATTATATTAATAATAAATACAAAGAATGTTATTGTCACCAAAAATATGTACAAATTTCGCCTTAAAATTAAGACTGGATATGTTTTATTTATTTTATTATTGACTTTTCCGTGTGTATTTATTACTACTTTTTTCTTTACCCAGCAAATATCTATTATTTTTAAAATAATCAGAAGAAACTGACCATAAAGCACGACAATTGAATTAGTAGTCGTACTTTATTATTATTCTATAACATATAGTACAATTGGCTAAAATATAGTACGATACTATATATTATAGTACGGTTGGTAACCCTACATATAATGCTGACGCAAACAAACCGGTGCTTCTAGTTGTCCGATGATAAAATGGGGATCAATCCAGCTCGTGTAGTCCTAAGGAATACTCCACGAAGTGTATTCGATAGAAAACCGACATATTTACATTTATATTACGTAAGTTCACGCACACAAGTTTGTAAAAAATGCTTCACTTCATTTGACACTTTTATTTCGTCTAAACTTGAATTATAAAATGCCAGTATAACCATTATGCACACTAGGTTTTATGGGAATCATAGTATGATTTTGTTTCGTCTATTGTTGTCTAATAGGCGTTGTAAGGCTTATATAATAATTATCTCTTTGACCGATGACATTTCAACATTTCTTTCATAATCCAATCATCGTGGGAACAGTAACGAACTACAAATTAAGCTTTAATACGCTATTAATTAACCGTTTGAAACTAATAACCTGTATCATTAAACCATAGAGCATACATAAACACAGAAGCCGCAGATAATAAAAACCACTTTTGAAAACGGTCTCTTGACAATTATGTCAAATTCAATTTGACAGCTTGATGAACGCGTTCCAAGTTCGATATTTGAAATTGACGAATCGAAGTGGGTGGTCGACGGTTCGTATGGCCAGTTGCATTTAGGGGTCTATAGGTTTAATTGAAAAAATATGACCCCTCATTTGTCATTTTGTTTTTGCCCGAAGTAATTTTATTGTGTTCGAAAATAAATCAACTAAGATCGAGTTTTTACCTAAAACTCTAAAGTTGTTTTATCCGGGCCGTGACATTTAACTGTTTATTTTTGTTTTAAAGCTAAAAGCTCTTCTACCCCAAGAATTCATTTTTTAAATTGACGGCTTCTGTGTTTAATTGAGATAAGCCTTTGCTGACCTAGTTCACTGCAGCACAGAGGCTCCGGGTTCGATTATTGGCTCAACTTCATAAATTAAATTTCCGTTAATTACTTTGGTTTAGTTGTCGGCGATCAGCTTCAAGGATGACCGTAGTACATGACCCATTACAAACGTAACGTGTTTAGGTTGAGAATATAGAGCCACAGGAAACTATACCCTTGTCGGCATCGAACTCAGTGATTGGAATACTGTAAATTTACTCGATACATTAAGAAATCTTTTTTATAGCCATAGAATAAATAATACTGCTATTGCGAACGCGACCATAACTTTCTCAAACATCAAATGTCTACGTCAATTAGAATGTCAATGTGACAAAATGAACTAGAAGAAAACGTTACATCAATTTTAAATACTGCTTTGACCGACTACTTGTCTGTAATCTAGAAATAAATTTATTATTCTCAACTGAATCAGCGCCTATAATTTCTACTGCGAAATCTGGAATCTTAAACAACTGGTATTATCAGTATATGGCTACAAAAAAATTACGATCTCTTAATATTTTGAATAAATTAAATAGAGTGCTAATCATTGACGGGGGGGGGGGGCAACGGTAGTATAGTTTAATCCCTGTCTACAGTTTGTCTGTCGATTTACCTTTTTTTGTATAGAACCCCAACTGAACTAGGCAACTCGCCTTTGACCGAGGTTTTTTTAACTGTCATTTTTTAATCTGCCGCAGCGATGACTAACAATCTTTCAAGCCATACCGCTGTTGAAGCGTTAAAATTGTTACTAGGGTTTTTTTGTCTTAATATAATATAGGAATAACAGTTCCGTGAGTGATAGACAGTATGGCGGGGTAGTGTAGTCGTTTCGGTGGTTATTAGGAATGTCAGTTTGTTCTCACGCAAATTATTAATTACAAGTCGTATGCGGTGTGAATGTTTGCAATGATATATGTTTGACAGAACTAGTTTTATCTGATGACAGAAATATTGATGACGAATAAATGATTGACAGAGTCTTATCGACCATTTATGAAGTCTGAGTGTTAGCGTAGCGATACACCTGCGGAACATACCGCGCGTAAAGTTAGGTGACGGAAGGATCGGCGCTTAACTAACGGCGTAATTTCTGCGGTACGTTCCGTAGGTGTGTGATTTACACTTAGTATAGCGATACGCCTGCGGAGCGTACCGCGTGGAAAGTTCAGCTAAATACGCTTTTTAAGTTACCTTTGATAACATCAGCAGAACTACGCTGAGTTCAGATTAGCGCCGATCCTTCCGCACTTTACGTTCCACAGGTATGTCGTTACACTTAATTTACGTGGATAACTAAACGGATTTCACTAGAATTTCATTGTGGTAATAAAATATCATATATGATTATTAGTCTTTTAAAGTTTATCAAAAATAATACACTAAAAAATAAAAAAAAACTTCGTTTAAATAAACCGACTTCAAAAACTAAAAAGTATAAAACAACTTATTTGTAAAGCTATGATTATTAATATATATATTATCTAAAACGTCTTAAAGTCGGTGCTTAGTAATTTTCAAAATATAGTAAGTAATTTTTAACCGACTTCATTATGTTTTACTTTGCACCGACTTCAAGATGTGTTAGATAATATATATTAATAATAATAGCTTTAGAAATAAGTTATTTTATACTTTTTAGTTTTTGAAGTCGGTTTTTTTAAACGAATTTTTTTTTATTTCTTTGTTACTTTTTAGTGTCTAGCTATGTATGGGTAGACCTACGAAAGGTGCCGCGCTCCTTAAAAAATATAGGTCCCAAGATACGGGAACAAAAAAATGTTCGTAAAATGAAAACTACTTCGCCAAACTATGTTAAATTTTTAAGGGACCAAATGGCAACTATTCCGCATCAAACTAAACAAGAATCACGTAAATCGGATCATAAATCTCGGAGTAATCGGTGAACATACATTAAAAAAAAGGAAAAAAAAGATCCCGACGAATTGAGAACCTCCTCCTTTTTTTGAAATCGGTTAAAAATAGGGTTACAAATATTTGAAGTAAGTAGGTTTTATTTCAAACTCGGCTATAGGTTATATATTTTTGACGAAATTATGCACAGATAAACCCATATTAAATAAATGTGACTTGTGGATTATTGTTGGTTCCCAGTATCTTCACAGGCTTGGAAAGGTATCGATTATTATAAAATCTTTCGATATTTAAAACAATTCACTGTTAATGAGCTCAAAAAGTAATTAATAACTTTGTTATCTACAGTCGGTTCATTTTATGATATTTTCGGCACTGATAAATTAGAATATATTTTTTTTAACACCGAATACAAAATTATTATTAAATATTAAATCGGCAGACAAACACACAAAATTTGATATTCCCAAATTAAGCAAATTACGCTTTTTGTTATGGGTATTACACAAGGGACTACTCTGGGGCCGATCCCAGACACTTATGTATTAACATTACCCGATATTGACATAAGATAATTTTTATCCCAGAAAGTGCTGTATTTTCTGCTGGATATACATTAGGAATTACGCGAACGAAGCCGTGTTGAAAGTTGCAATATACTCAATCAAAAGATAGTAGTTATTTATGATTCTGAAATTTCTTTATTACTATTTATTGAATTTTCATTATTAACATTTACGCGTTTCAGTGGAATAGTACTATATTTTTAAAGGTTTTTAAAGTTTAAAAATTAAATTATGGATTGTGCAATAAATAAAACAAAAGACTGTGTGTGCTCAAAACCGCGCAAAATGTCAAATAGACTCTATGGACTTGAAAGCTGTCAAAGTGACAGGTACCAGTGATTTGACAGCATGGTGACGCTGATGCCGTGCGGGTACCTCGGAGGGGGCGCTTCGCCGCGCTGCGGACTTGACCACGAGCCTAAGGTTAGATTTATGTTTTCATGGTCACAAACTTTTTTAAATTAGATCCACGTTTTTTAAACAAAGATGTTTTGTAGAGCTTATACGCTAAGGTTAAAGATAATTTGGCTTTTAGTAAAGCGGAATATTTTCTTTAATTATAATAATAATAATAATAACGTGCTATAATTGTAGATGTCGCGATTCCCCATGATGGTAACCTCGTGAAAGTCGAAAAAGAAAAACAAGTAAAGTATATTGATCTCGCTCACGAGGTTACTGCCATGTGGACTCTACAATGATAGTACCGATAGCGGTGTCTGTAAATGGACTAATAGCGGAGAGTTTTGACCGCTACCCTGAAAAGCCCTCGCTAGATATCTGGGTGAAGGGTCGGATGCCAAACGTAGCCCTGCTGGACACGGCCCGTATTGTGAGTTTTCTATCTCTGGAGTCTTAACCACTGGTAGCTTGGACCCTAGGCCCTGCTCTCGACGGAGATCGATTTTGTCAATATTTTTTAATATATGTCTTTTTGTATATTAGACCAGGGTTGATCATTTTTGAAACAAAAAAAATAATAGTAGAATGAAACCAGTTGGAAAAGGAAGAGAATATAACAAAAATGAAAGGAAAAATAATTTACGGGCGATCTGAGGTCGGGAAGTGGAAAGGGGTGAGTTTTAAGGGTGAAGAACCGTTTATCTCGATTTCCGGCAAGTCCTATGGAAAAAAGTTAAATGGCAAAGTTTTAGTAATAAAAAGATCTACAAATTTTGTATTTACAGTTTTTTCACATAACCTCAAAATTTATGTGAAAAATTGAAATAACCAAGTTTTTGGTTTTTTATTTTTATCAGTTACAACAATAATTTTTTTTCCACGAAATTTGGTGGACCATTACCGTTTTATGTCCCAAGCACACTCTAATTTTTTTAATTTAAAATATTTATTTTTTCACCTTATTTTGACTTAATATCGAAAAACCATCCTAATTTTCAATCGAAAATTCACGCGTCGAAATATCAGATTTTAAAAAAAATGTCTGGATGGCTACCACCCCTGGTTTAAGGTATGCCGCAATAACAACTTTGAATTGTGTTCCGGCATTAGTGACCAGGTTCCAGTTTCCCTTAAGCGAGCAGCAGCGCATTTGTAGCACTTTCGTTGTTACAAATGTCCTTAAGCAACGGTAACCGCTTTCCACCAGGTGGGCCGTGATCAACTCACGCAATAAAATAAAAAAATCGGGACTGAAACCTCGTCTAGTGGCCGAAAACACCTCAGGGTGGTTATGGCGGTATACTCTAAATTAATATTTAAGTACCCCACCTAATTAACTAATATTTACCAGACCGCTTTTACGAAATACATAGACACCTGGAAAGTCTCAAATTATTATTATAATAATTATTTTGGAAAAGAGCCAACATGTTAAGATGATTAGATACATCTAAAACGAGGCTAAGTGTTACATACTACTTTAGAGATCCTTGACTCAATTTTATAAAACCTCCCAACGAATACAATAATACAAAAAAAGTAGACGGACCTTAAAAGTTAAATCTGGTTGGAAGAGAATATTTAAGTCAACTGAAAAGAAAGAGCATGAAAGTAGAGTAAACGCGGTCGAGATGCGAGCACTGCGCAAAATCTGCGGAGTGACGCTCGCGGACCGCGTTCGTAATACCGAAGTAAGAAAGACAGGTGGTCTGAAAGAGAGTGTCGGGGTGAAGGTAAGGAAAGGAATGCTCCGGTGGTTCGGACATATAGAAAGAATGCATGATGAAAGAATGAATAAACAGATATACAATGCAAAAGTGGATGGATGCAGAAGTCGTGGAAGGCCACGACACACTTTCCATGATCAAATTGATCGTGTATTAGCAGAAGGTGATGTTAGGAGCCTTAAGAACAGACGAGCGTGCATGTCAAGAGTTATGAATGTCAAAGAAGCAAGTGAGGTGTATAAGAATAAGCCTAAATGGCGCTCTGTTGTTCGTGCCTACCCCGCAAGGGAAAGAAAAGGAAGGAAAAGAAATAAAAGGAATGTAATTGAAAATGGTAAATTTAGAAATCACAACAATAACCAAAAACAGAAGCCATATTAAAATAAAAATTGAGTAACAACTCTTTTATTCGTATAAATGAGCACAAAAACGAAGGGAAACAAAAGGTGTCTTAAGTTTCTATTGTTACGGAATCAACAGAAAAATTGTTCTAATTATACTACAATTTATTTTTTATTGCATTAGTTCAGCAGACAGGCAGTCGGCCCACCTGGTGGAAAGTGGTTACAATCACCTATAGACATTTGCAAGACACGCTTAGGGAGTCTGGCACCTGGCCACTAATGCCGGAACACAACTCAAATTGTTATGGCGGCATACTCTAGAATAGAGGTGGTAGACATCCAGACGAGTAAATACGCTACCTCCTGTCTGTGGGTTGTTTTGTCGCCTCTTGCGTAGGGCGCCCGACCACAGGAAATTATATTCTTTCTTCGTTTCTACACGGATAATAGAACATTTTTTTTTATTATACATAATAAAAAATGCGAATTGTTCATGATTTTTGTTTGAAAAATAAACGTAACTTAATATAATTGTCACTACTTTAAAACAAGATAGTGATGTATGTCTTAAATTGAAATTAATAACAGACTTGTTAATAAAATGACGGCCTCTGTGTTTGTGCGAGCTTAGTCTTAGCTGGCCGAACTCGCTGGAACGCAGAGGCTCCGGGTTCGATTCCTGGCATGATAAATTTCGGAAACGAACTTTCTGTTATTTACTATGGTCTGGGTGTCTGGGATCGGCCCCAGAGTAGTCTGTTGTGTATCACCCATAACACAAGCGTAACTTGCTTAGCTTGAGGATATACAATGTGTGTGTTTGTCTGCCGATTATTATTATTATTACTTGTTAATAACGAATCTACTTCCATATACATGTCCTTTTCTAACACGCTTTCAACGCTATAAGTGACAATAGAATTCAATAGATCAGATGGATATTTTGTAATTTCAATACGGTTTCTTTGCTTCTGTTTGTTCTTAAATCTAGAACATCATTGAAAAATAAATTTCTGTCCACACAAAAACTACTACCCCATTATTCATAATAGTTTCGTTTAAAACAGTTAGGTTTTTAACAGTATAAAGAGGATTCTCTGCACGCACAATTTTCTCTTTAGGTGAGCGTGGTTGATGTTTATAGCTTGGTGATGGGTTTTTAATTTGCACGTGAAAAGCTTTGTCTATCGCAAATCGCAATGTGTCATTATCTATTATATTAATAACTATATACTTTTAAGTATAAACATATAATGTACCTATCTCTGTTTTATTGTTTATTCTTATTTATTATAACGTTTAATTAGTTAATAATTTAAACAAATGACGCTTTTAAGTTACTTTCCTAAAGGATGCAGGTATTTTTTATACTTACTCCAAGAAATTCATCAAAAACTTTAAAAAATGACTTTATGTTTTTACGCTACTTTATATTTATCTTGCCAATTAGCTAGAGTTCAAAGCTATTTATCAAGATCATACATCGACATTAAAGTATAACTTATAAAATATAATATAAACAAAAATAGCCACTTATTGTCCGCAAAAAAATTCTTCATTTTAAGTTACGCGTTTAATATATTAATAAGCGTAAAATCTGTCAAATTCTAATGTTATTTTTTTATCCTTTAATATGGCACGCATTATTTCAAAGTTTCACTTCACATATGGGAACGCACCCAAACTAAGTGATTAATTTTTTTACAATTGTTTACCCCCCTCTCCTGTCGATGACCACCCTTAGAATATGCCAAGAACCCGTTCTCACGTAGTTATTCATAAATATGGTTTTAAATGATTTTTTGCAAACAGAAAGTTAGATAAGAAATATATTTGGCTCATTATCCGTTTAAAAAGCGTAAAATTATTTGATTGTAACTCGAAAAAACGCGAAATTTCCCTAGAGGATATTAACCCTTGACGAAAACCGGAGTCCCTCCCCCGACCCTGTAACCAAACGTGGTATTTTGA
Source organism: Dendrolimus kikuchii (assembly GCA_019925095.2). NCBI lineage: Eukaryota > Metazoa > Arthropoda > Insecta > Lepidoptera > Lasiocampidae > Dendrolimus > Dendrolimus kikuchii. The sequence continues at coordinate 11,926,911 of CM034410.1, read as the reverse complement.
AAGACCTCTGTCGCCCTAAACGGGTCACGTAGTATAGGTACGTTCCCTGTGAGCGTACTTCGAACACAAATCTTAAATAAAGATTTAATTCTTAAATACGTCACAAATAAACAGCGCATAGCTTCAATTTGGATAAAATTCGACACAGCCCTCGAATTCAAACAATAATTGTAATTCATTTCCCAAGTAACTATTAATTAAGGCAAATGTCATCTTGTCATTCCGACGGCCATGATAACAAATTTTATTGTTCTCATACCAGCGCCGTGTAGAGACACGTTATTGCCAGTGTTTATGTTTTCCGAGTGTAAAGCTAAGGTTACCCATTCATTCGTTAATGTTAGAGGGTCCATTAAAAACTCGTAAGGCTCCGATGTTGTACCTACGGGACAGTGTGTCGTTAGCCACTTGATACCAGACGATCAAGACTGTAAAGTTGGTGTTTGTTTACCGTTGTTCGACGTTATAATTTTTTGGTATGCGATCAATGAGTTAACCAGGAACGCAGACCTCCTAGGAGATACGACTTTAAAAAAGGAAGTATTCACATGACGATGTCTTGCGTAGTTAAGACATGAAAACGTCACAAACGACTAAATTCGCATTTGCATTTATGATATTAGTTAGGATCTAAATTAAAACTTCAATCAACGTTTTATTCATTACCTAAAACATATTTTCTAAACGTAAATCTATAAGAATAAGCCTAAATGGCACTCTGTTGTTCGTGCCTACCCCGCGAGGGAACTGGCGTGAAGTTATGTATGTATGTATGTATGTATGTATGTAAATCTATACTAATCCTATAAAGAGGAAAGATTTGTATTTTTGTAACGAATAAACTCAAAAACTACTAGACCGATTTCAAAAATTCTTTCACCATTAGAATACTACATTATCCCAGTATAATATAAGCTTTATTTATTACTAGAAAAAACTAGGGATCCCTACTAAAACTCTAATAATGTAACCCAAGGTGTAAAAAAATAGTGTTTGAGTGGGTCTGGATGGTTTAGATTCACAATTAGACCCGGTAGGTGGCGTTGGAGTCGGGTCTTAGATTTTTATTTTTTCAAGGCAGGACAACGTCAGCCGGAACCGCTAGTCAAGTAATAAATTGAATGCCCCAATTAGCGCTTTTTAATTTCATGAAACTATGAAACTTGCTAAATTGAGCTCAACTATAAGTCCAATATTACCAGGCTAACATACTCGCAAAGAGTGTAAATAATGTATAGTGGCAATCGCTGTTTAATTCTTAGTTTACGTGATAACTATTTGGCACGCATGAGTAACAATCACTCTATTGTAATTAACTAACGATGACAGTATCAGTTTGGACCGCCTAGGAGTTTATTATTAGAATGTTACCAGGCATATCATAAAAAATATCTTCTTTACAAGAAGAACCGACAAAGGTCATAGAATATACTGCTTTGCGCTTACATTCGTTCCACGTGAGTTCTATAATTTTTGGTAAGTCTTTTTCAGTATTCAGACATCTTCGCTTTATAGATATTTTGTTATATTAAATAGAGAGGTAATGTGAGATTCCAGGTGACTTGAAAAACCATTAAAACCACCTTCATAATACGCCAGAGTAAGACTTCTTTTTAAAAGACGCGGCAAGGGCGTGTGGTATTTGCCATGTTAGGGCGGCACCAGCACGGCTACGCTAGCAAGTGCTGTTGCCGCCCGAGTCGGGTTACCCGCTAAAACCCCTTGGTGTTCAGACCTTCGCCCTATTGCCAGGGCCACGAGTACATGCCTTGCCACTTCACAAAGCCCTGGCAGGCGGTGGCCTAATTGGCCTCATCTAAGATAACACAAAAGTTATTTGTCACTAAACACATAACTAATCTTCTCTTTATAGTAAATTAATAATTTTTAAACTTTTATATATTATAAGAATAGACATAACATCCTAAATTCCTATTAAAAGAAAATATAAATAAATAATTAAGTCCCCATATATTTTAAACAAAATTCATTTTGAACGTATACAAAACGTTCACATAATAATTATGACTCTCACTTACCACAGCGTATACAAAATTGTATAAAGAAAAAAGAAAGCAAATACACCAAGAACATAAAGCCACCCAGAGATAACAGCAATAAAAACAAATTTGTCGCCGTTGATTTTCGAACACGATGCAATTTATTGGTTAAGAACCGAATGACCGTTTTGGTTCAACATCGAATTGTTGATTCGATTTTATATAAAATACGAGAACTTTTGTCGCAGATTGAACAATGTAAAATTTGATTACAATATCCCGAGGGAACTTAAGCATTTCCTTCATTAAAAATTACATATTCTATATTCAAATCTAATATTTAAATTCATAGAACATAATTTCATATTCATAAACATAAATCGATTTTCAACAAAAACGATGAGTCTATAGGTATTGTCTATGATCCTTGCCTCTTCTTTATTTGAAAAAGAATGAGCATCTTCATTAATATCACCATATTCATCTCAAATAAGTCATAACCAGATCGTGACCCCGGCCAGTATTATTGATAATAAAAAAATAGGTAATGCTTGTACTATTGAGTGACGACAGCTTTTCCAATCTCTCTCTATTATTGTTCCAACCTTAGCATTGTTGTATTACTTTTCGGGTGCCTACATCCCTTCCATTTACCTTTCAAATATTCTAATAGTGTCTACTACACAAGGGCTGTGATCTCCTGGTATCGCAGATGTCCATAAACTCCGCTCGTTTTGCCTTTCTTCTTCTAAAAAATACCTAAAATTCCTCAGTTCATCCTGATTCCCAGAAAACTTTCAAACAAATTATCCAAGCGTGGGATATAAAAAAATATCACCTAAACACTAAATTGATATAAATCAATATTAAAATTAACGACTCCAAAATTTTCAAATCGAATTAATATCGCGAGGAATAATCTCGAAATGTTAAGGATGAGATACACTCATTCGCAGTTAGTTTTACAAGTGCATAGAGGGGTTTCTGCAAATTAATAAAAATGTTTAATATTCCAACGTTAATGCCTTATATTTCCTGAATTTTGGGCCAAAAATGAAGGTTTATATTCTGCTGTGTAGTTTCATTTTGATGGGTGTAACAATTGAATAAAAAAAATACTGATATTACCGGTTTGAAAGTATATGTATGAGTTTCTTCATCCCTAACATACTTCCAGTATCATCTTGTACAATCGACGATAACCGACCATAACCGTAGTAGGCGATAAATACTTGAATTTATTCCCTTTCCGTTCCCATAAGTGTGAGGGAGACGGAAGAAAAGGAAGGCTCGTAAATAAAGAACGAGATAAAACAATAAACGAATTACGTTTAAATAAAGAAGCGTTTTGTCTCAACGCTTGTTTAGGATACAGGTTGATTCGAAAATTAAATTTGTTTCCAAATGTTTTAATAGTCAGATAGACGTATTACTTTTATTTTGCAAAAGAAAACCATATTCTTCTTCTTTTATATGTAAAAATCAATCACTGTTCGTTAGTCTGGCTGAAATTTAAAAATTGTTAAACCGATTTTGATGAAATATTGTGTGTGTATTTAATTGAACCCGGTAGGTGGCGCTGCAATCAGGTTCTAGATTTTTATTTCATCAGGGCAGGATAACGTCTACCGGGCCCACTAGTACTAAATAAAGACAGATTGACATTTTTCGTACATCAGTAAGCTTACCGTGTACAAGAGTTCTCACGACGAAATATATGACTTGTATCATAAGTTGTATGATATGTTAAAGGAAACGGGGAGTATACCTACAACACTAAATCGATTGAAATTCAAAGAGACAATCATGGGTTGCTATTGTAAAAAAATCTTGTGTCTATTAAATATAATTTATATAAAACTATAAAATACCTACGTATTTTCTAAGATCCATTTTAATAGTTAACAAAATGTATTACTTTTCTTCTGTTTTTATTGCTGTTGTGCATATAAAATATACTTTTATCAGAATATCAACATAAATTAACTAAAAAATTTAAAGTAAAATCGCACCCACGTTTAACAGCATAGTTTGAATTGATAAGTAGTTCATGATCATGAAATTTTTATATTGTAAATATAAAAAAGTTTTCATCATTAGTTTACTCACATTAAAATAAAAACTGAACATTCAAATATATAACCTAAAGCTTTAATAGATAACATAAACAAAAAGTAAATCGTTTATGTTTGTAATTCTAGTAAATGTTTAATGTTGATATTTATCTATGCTTTTTTTTTCTTCATAAAACTAATTTCAATTAACATAATTGTAATAACACACATTTGGTAATTTATTAACTATTCAAATATATAAAAGTAATATTGATTAACATCGTGGTGCCCGTAAATGGCATGCATATATAAATTTAAATTTGTACTTAATTTTGGAGATAATCGACTTTTGCTGAGAATAAGGTTAACAAATAAAGGTGTTTAAGTCGAATTACAATATTAGTGAAAGGAGCCTGCTGTATATAAATAAGCTTTGTTCTTTGGGCACCTTGTCGCCGGTTAAAACGAATAAATTAGCCAGCGCTATCGGACGATCGCGGGCCTCACACCTCGAGAGAGAATGCGCGCGCGCTGATTTACACCGTTTCTCACACGCCACGCGCTCGAGCAGGCCTTCTCGTGACATATGAGGCCTGGTACTTGAGCATTCGTTGTATGACTAAACTAAAGGTCAAGTTGAACAAAAAGTTTCTTTGATTTATTAACTCCTGGTGTTTGAGGAATAAAATATTTATATTTTAGAACCTAAAGCGGTTATTAATAATACATGCTGGCTTTCGAACCTTTCTTTCTCTTTAAGTCAAAGCGGTGTGTAAAAAACATAAAGACGAAATCTCTAGCTAAGCCACACACAACCATTGTACAGTCCGGTACAACCGGGTAATGTAATTACTAATAGGGGTTTAATGCCCGGTTTCTATAGCTTGCCAACCGTTCATCTGTCTTACCATCGGTTGAAATTTGACATAAGCTCCGTACATGTAATGTCAAAATTCAACCGATGATGATAAGGCAAGTGAATGAATAGTAAGATATAGGGCCGGCCATTTTTTTTTTTTTTTATTGCAGGAGTACAGCAGACAGGCAGACGGCCCACTTGATGGAAAGCGGTTACCATCGCCTATAGACATTTGCAACACCAAAGGTGCTACAAATGCGCTGCTGCTCTCTTAAGGGAGACTGGAACCTGGTCACTAATGCCGGAACACAAATCAAGGTTGTTATGGCGACATACTTTAGACCAGGGGCCATTGATGTAAAGCGTATATCGTCGCTTATAGACTTGCAACACTAGAGATAAAGCAAACACGTTGGCAACCTTAATACCGGACAGAATGGATAGGACAGAGATTCTGGGATAAGGGGAATGGTATAGGGAAGATGAGACAGGAGGAGGTGAAAGTGGGCCTTCGGATCTCTCAAATCAGGACGTCCTAGCCCAAAAGTGGCTATTGTTATTATATCTAAAGGTTAACCATTTAAAAAATAACTAGCTGATGATGATATAACAGCACAGTTAGAGTTAGTTTCGTTGTGTTTCGTTAACATACAATTTCAAGTCCCATTGCTAAGTAGCTAATAGTAATTTAGCGATATCCAAAAACTGATAGAATTTAACAGAGATCTTTTGAATACCAGGTTCTGTTAACATGTTGCTGGCTTCGAAAGAATTTAATTTATAATAAAATATCTCATGTGACATCTTTAGGGAAATATCGTCTAAGTATTATTTAAGCGATTTTCTGTCTCAATTTCTTTATCATAGCGTACTATTTGCGATAGGGGTCTTTCATCGATATATGTATAAATCCGGTACACGTTTTGACTTTTTGACAAAATATTTTTCTAAGCTGCAATAACTATAGTTAAAATGTAAGTGCACCATATTAAGTTTACATAAATTAATGACGGTTTATTAATTTTAATATGTCCCAACATTATAGCAAACTGACAAAGTGAAGGCATAAAAGGACATGCCATGTAACAAATTTTAAGCAATTTATTAAATGCCCCATACATTTTCTTTTATTAATTTTTAGGGATTCATAACCAAATAGAAAACACTGGTTACGTTTCCCGCCACTACGGAACCCTTCATTGTCCTACTTCTGATCGTACTAGGCCGTATTCCACCTTTAGGGCTAAATGAGGGTAATTATAAAAAGAAAATAAAATGGCGCCGAGCACAAAACAAATAACCGTAACATGCAGTAGACACTATTCGAAAATCGAAATTCCTTTAAAAAATAACAGTCAACAAGTTTTCTAAATTTAAAAAGATGCAAGATAAACGCGGCTGTTGTAAATAATAAAAGTATTAAACGTCTCTCCAGATCGAGATTATGGTAACGACATTAATAAAATCGGGTTGAATTTATTTAACAACGTACGTACGAGCGCCACTTGGCCGGGACTTCGAAACTAGTCGTTTGACTCTACATACAACATACTAGTAAATCATTTCCATTTTTAAAATGCTTCACGCGTTCCACAAGTTAAGGCAATGTCATGTAACCAAGGGTACATTTTTAACAACAACTAGTGATCTTTAGCAATGCGGTTTTATTTAAAAAACAAAGTTTATTAATGGTTCGTGGCCAATTCCTATTTCTTACCGTCAATCAAATTAATGAATGAATAGTAAGATATAGGAACCTATTGGTGTATTGTATTGTTTTCGAGCTGACTAAAGACCTTAGAATTTTTCCTTTACAATTTTTGTTTCTCAGTTTGTTTCAAAAAGTCTCAACAGATTTCAATAATAAAAAATGGAGTATTAGAGAAATAAGTTTATCTAAAATTTTCGTGGTTTTTTCCGTTTTGATATCTGCATAATAAATATTTGTCACTATTACTGCCATCTAGCGTATATTATCACCAACTTGCCGCAACAAAATCAGCTGCGCTAAAAATTTCTCACGGGTAGTTAGTCCTTTGAGAAATAAGCTCAGAAGCTAACTAAGCTAAGAGAATAGGTCAAACGAACTAAGTTGTTAATACAGCTTAGTTTGTTTGACCTCCTTGGGTAAATTCATCTTTGATAAAAAATTTGTAGATACAAAACTAACAAACTCCTTTTTAACGCCAACTAAAATGTACTAATGTACCGCTTATTATTAATGTGAATTTAATAAGTCTCTATATATCGTTATAAACAATATATTTTTATTGTTACAGGCAAAAAGGCCTAGAGCTGATACGACCACGGATGTATCAGATCGGTAAGTGGCTCAGAAATTATCTTTACATACATAGACTACCCCTCGGCTTTACCTGTTTGATATTTGGCTAAATATCTCACCAGAACTACGTATTTCATTTTATGAGACAAAAATTGTTATACACTAATTTTAGTATTAAACTTTTTATTTGTCTTTTACAATGTTATGGTGTAGTAACTGTAAACGAATAAAATAAATAAAATCATGCGTTTGAATGTGTAAAAAACTATTGAATTTCATGAATATCGTTAGATTGTAAACTGAGAGTTAGGCTGCGTTCGCACTGACGTGGAGCTGGGCGGAGTGGAAAAGAGCGGACCGTGAATTAGCCAACAACCTTGCTCGATATCTCCACTACGCATCAGTGGAAACAGTGTAAGTGGAGCGGAGCGGACTTTCAAATTAAACATTGAACACACGGCCCCGAAATGGACAGAACGGAGTCGAGCAGCCTGTGGTGCCGAGCGAAGTGCACGAAGCGGAGGGTAGTGGAACGGTGCGGCGCGAATAATATGCGGCAATCAGTTCTACTTAATCTACTTCCGAATATTCATCTTCTGTTAAAGAAAGATGATTTCTCTACCGGCAATATGACGTATGATCTCTCCAAGAGATCTAATTTGACTGATCGGAATACGGCTCAATGCAGCTCTGGTCTGCTTGCCTCTGCTCCGCTTCAATGGAAACACTGGTCCCACTTTTCACTGCTGTTCTTCACTCTACTCCGCCCAGTTCCATATCAGTGGAAACGCAGCCTTAGACTCGGTTAAAACTAATATATATTTATCTAGCTACTGATTTCAAATTCGAAGGAAGCCAGTGCTGACTGAATGTCAGTCCGCTTACCAAGTTACTAGCTGAATCTCTGTAAATCAGCCTTTAGTTTAGAAAGTCACAAAAATGAACGCGTTAGAACGCCAATTTTTCTGCTCCATTCATAATGTACCTGAAATTTGCAATTTTACTTCTTACTAGATTAGTTTGCAATGTCACTTCTCACTAGACTAAATTGCAACATTATTTCTCGTTAGACTAGTTTTCAATCTTACTTCTCGTTAGACTTAGATATATTCTGGCTTATACGGTGAAATGTACAAAGTCTTTAACAAATTTTTTTGGTTTTTATACGTACAGTGAGGTTCGATCGATTCCCGATGTAGCTCACGAATGTAAAGTTTTGAGACTAGAGCAATGATAAAAATATATTGTTAATTTCTTTTCAGTTATATTTTCAATACTAATAAGGCAGATCGGAATCACAGAAAGAGACACATTGTGTTGTGGGAAAAGGAGTAAATTAACTTTTGTCTCAAGTTGTTTCTTGGGGGGCCGAAATAGGATTGTATGGGCAACCCATAACTCTGAATATGACTTTTCTTACTTAACCTCGTCGCATCTAACATTCAAAGAAATGTGTGTTTAATTTAGAAAGTATAGAAACAAACGCGGACAAAGTTGTAGGTGAGCCCTAGCACGCATCAAATTTGTAGCCATCTGCATGCGGAATGAATTCCGTGGTGCGCGCGCTTCTACAGAGTTCCATAAGTTTAGATTTTGCAAAACCTAATAACTAGTACTTATTATATTATTACGTGCGAGCAATGGGATTGTTGGAAAGAAACAACTGGTTTTCTAACTCGACGCTTTTATCGACTTATATCAGTACTAATACTTAGGGCAAATTGAATACCCAAGGCCCCCAGAAATGCATTATCTATTTTTTTTATAGCCTAAAGCAGGCAAACAGGCAGACGGCCCACCTGATGGAAAGTGGTTATCGTCGCCTATGGACGTTTGCAACACCAGGGGTGTCGCCAACGCGTTACCGACCTTTAAGAAATTTTATAACGCCCTTCTTAAAAAACCCCATGTCATAGCGCAAAGGGAAAATCGCGGCGGGAAGTTCTCTCCAGATCATTAAAGTTTTACAGATATGTATAGAAAAATAAAGAATAACGGCTTAGGTCGAATTATTTTGTTTATTCAAAAAAATTACAGCAAATACATGGTGATTTTAATATTAATAAATTATTACACATTTATCCATTCCGTAATACTTTCTACCGCCTACCGATGTTTATTTAACGCCCTCCAATATTACTTAAAATTTCAATCACGCCCTCAGATAGCCTTAGCGCCCACTAGGGGTCGGTACCGGTCAATTTTCAAAACCTATGACGTACCTAATTCTGACTTTCGGAGTTTACACACAACTGTTGCGGCACTACCTCGACGATGCTAAGTCTACCCACGATACTCTTGCCGATGTTGCGTAGACAACTTCCCAATATCTTGCTGCTCGCTCCTCTCAAGGACTCCTTTATAACTCTTGAAATTTCCCCGTCTTCTTCACAATCTTCGCTATTTTCCTCTGAAATCCTCCTTCGCTCTCCTGTCTCCCACTGAATTCTCCGATACAATGCTTATATATATGCTTATATATATATATATAAGCTTATAAAGCTTTTTTTTTTATTGCAGGAGATCAGCAGACAGGCAGACGGCCCACTTGATGGAAAGCGGTTACCATCGCCTATGGACATTTGCAATACCAAAGGTGCTACAAATGCGCTGCTGCTCTCTTAAGAGAAACTGGAACCTGGTCACTAATGCCGGAACACAACTCAACGTTGTTATGGCGTCATACTCTAGACCAGGGGTGGTAGCCATCCAGTCGGGCAAATGCCCTACCACCTGGCTGTGGGTTGTTAAGTCGCCTCTTACGACAGGCTGCCCGGCCGCAGGAAATTGTATTCTTTCTCCGTTCCTGCACGGATAAAAAGCTTATGCTTATATATATACCCTGAAGAATTTTCTACAACCCACAATTTCAATCATCTATTTTATTTACAATCTACGCCTTTCTAAAGACGTTTCGTTATTCCTTTCTTCTTCATCTATCTCTTTCTGAGATGTATATATCCTAGTCTTTTACTTACATACTTCTACATTTATAAAATCCATGACCTCGGTCGCCACAATATGCAAGTATAATAAATAATATCGAGGGTAATTGGGCGTATAAAACATATTATAATAAATTGTCAAACGATATACATATTTTATAAAAGAGTGGGCATTAAAATTACCTTGCTATCTTACTTTGAATCTATCATAATAAAAACAGTTTTAATTGCAGTATAAACAATAATATAATTAATATGACTAAACAGATATATAATGCAAAAGTGTATGGATGCAGAAGTCGGGGAAGGCCAAGACACACCTTCCATGATCAAATTGATCGTGTACTAGCAGAAGGTGATGTCAGGAGCCTTAAGAACAGACGAGCGTGCATGACAAGAGCTATGAATGTCAAAGAAGCAAGTGAGGTGTGTAAGAATAAGCCTGAATGGCGCTCTGTTGTTCGTGCCTACCCCGCAAGGGAACTGGCGTGAAGTTATGTATGTATGTAATATGCTATTTGACTCGTTGAATTGTTGTTGTTGTATTGTTCGTCATAAAGGCAGGCAAAGGTATTAAATTCACACAACCTTGTCGTAATCTATTCAAACAGTATCAGAGGCTTTACTTCTCCTTCCGACGTTCGTTTTCGTCCGATCAGCATGAAAGAGTCAACGAAATTTTAGATAGAATAAAAAAATAACAAAGCTTTTTTTTAACTACAATAATATAGTCCATACTAGGATATGCCCGAGACTTCATCCAGGCTTGACTTGGAATTCCCGGAACACAAAGTGCCGCCGCTATCATTTTAGTGAAAATTGTATCGGAATAAGCTAAATTATATGCACCCAAACCACTACAAACCCATCCTGGGAAAATTCTCACAGGAATCCCGGGATAAAAAATACCACACATTTTATTACATAAAATTTTCTATCGATCAGTGAAAAGAGCGCATTGGAATTCGAATATTTTTTTCTGGCCATTTTAAATAATTCCCCGAAAAACTACCGCGGAATTCCCAAGATAAGAAGTAGCGCAGATCTTAAGTCTGAGAATTTACTGTCGACCAGCGAAAACCGCATCGAAATCGGCCCAGTAGTTTTCCCATGAATCCCGAACAAACAGACGAGAAATCTAAAAAAATGCATCGTGCTCTCCATCGTTTAAGTCTATTCCGGTTGATTTTTTTTTCAAATAGTTTCTATGTACAGACAGACACAGCATGTTTAGAATTTTATGAAATTATAGATATAATGCTCTATGTGTTTTATGCATATGCAGTATATATACTCGTATACACACATTCCCACACTCACATACCTTAACATTACAACCGTACTAATGAATAATTGTAAAAAAAGTATGTTTTGCCAGTATGATGTGGAAACCTGTTAGACTAAGAACTTAGTGTAATAATAAAAACAGATGTATGTACTAGTGTAAAACTTGTTGGTTGTTCTCAATAAAAAAATAAGAAAAAAATATTATAGGTAACACAAAAATAAATGAAGCATGCAATGGAAAATGTACTTAAATATTTAAAAAAAACAAAGTTCCAAAATGAAAACGAATGACAAAAGATGTAAGAGTAACCCCTCTGAACAGGTAAGAAGGGTTAAGAGGGAGGGGGAAGGGGGCCAACGGAACTCTCATTCATAGTACGAAACACGACTAACCGTTTCACGACGAGTTTCTGTGAGAGCGTGGTATCACACTGATGGAGCCGGCCCTAAGAGTTGTAATTTAATGATTCCAGCATGGGTTTACCACGTGACGTCATCTATAATATAATAGGCTCTCCCATTATAGCGGAACGGACAGCATACCCGCCCCGCTTGTCCAAGACGGCTTGGCAGCAGGTTTGACACGACGGTTATCTCGATGTACAGGTTTTATTAGAATATTTTCCGTCACAGGGGTTAGCATGTGGTAATTGTAACAATATGCATATTAGGTCACAAAACTGCCTAAATGGTGCATGCGTTCCAGCCACGATTCAAATCCGCGCCCGTTGAGTTTGGGACGCGTGCGCTAGTCATTACGCTACTGCGACTTATAATTACTTGACTTCACTGACTGATTGACTGATATATTAACTTACAGCTCAAACTACTAGGGCTAGGAGCGTAAAAAATTAGACGCGGGTTCTTCCTACACTGTAACTGCGTACTAAGAAAGGATTTTTGAAAATTCAACCCCTAAGGGGGTGAAAAAGAGGATGAAAGTTTGTATGAAAATGCATTTTCAAAGTATTTTATGTTCAACGAAATTTTATGTACCCGCTTTTGGTTAAAAAGAAATACACACGTATTTCGACGTTTTTGGAAATTCCACCGCTAAGTGGTTAAAAAGGGGTTACCTCTTATATTTTTTTGACTAGTCAAATATGACTATTCTTAATCTACGCGAGCGACGCCGCGGTTAACAACTAGTAAGTCATATGATTGTCACCCGCCCTATTGGGTTAAGAGGAGAAGGAGACTATGGCCCGGTTCCTATTTCTTACCTACCGACTACCTACTTACTATCAGTTAAAATTTGACATAAGCTTCATATAAGTAAAGTCAAAATCGGTTGAATTTGCAACCGATTTTCGGACAAGTAATTGAATAGTAAGATATTGGAACCGACCATGTAAGAATTTTTTTTAAATTTACGAACCTCAAAAATTGTGCTACAAAATAATTATCACATCACACCCAGCGCTGTTCTTTTCGAACCTTTATTTACACCACTTTTCGAGGGTCCCGGGGTCCACTCGAAACACAATAACCCAAGGGTCCTTAATCGCGTGTAATCCCCCATACAAAGCACAATTGCCGTGAAAAGAGCTACTTTATTAAACATCTTCTATTATACGTAGGGTTGGCACTAATGCCTGGTTTACACGTATTAAGTACATAAGGGTATTATTTAAAATAAATAACTAAACTTTGCCCCCCCCCCCCTCTAGTTTCGAAGTAATAAGTTTAAAATCAGTTTTGCTAACAAAAAGTTAAAAATATGACTTGGCTCATTAGCCGTTTAAAAAAGGCAGAACGCTGCGCTCCATATGTAAGTATAGCTCGAAAAAGCGCGGGATTTCCCCAGAGGATATTCACCACGTGACGAGAGCCTAAGAAACCCCCCAAAGTCACGCGTTGTATATTGAAGACCTCCCTCTCCCTTGGACGGGTCACGTAGTAAGGATACGTTCCCTTATTACTAAAATGGTTCATGGTTTTAACGCGGTAGATCCACGCGGTAAATCATTATCTTGATTATAGCTCTTAAGGCTGGCTCGATCGGTGTGATGTTACGCGTTCACAGAATATCAGCGTGAAAGGGTTAGCCTTGAGCTAATTGGTGTTTCATGCGAAGAGTGAGAATTCCGATAGCCTACTTCCCGTACGTCTGTTTATTTTTTGATGACGCAAGGGAAATGTCTTTTCTTGGGACATCATCCTCGGGCTTGACGGGAAGGCTTAAACCGAATGATGTGTAGTACTTTTGTTCAGCCGTATGCCGATGGGGAATGTCGGCCGTTAAACTACCCACTAAACCTAACCTGCGCCCTTCTCCTATAAGCTTTTATGCGGTGCGACAGGAACTAAACCATAGGTATTACATCTGTGATATTCCGACCCCAGCTATCTCACTTAGGGTACCCTCTTCACCAACGGGGGGAGGAGCATCCGCAGAATCCACTTCCCCCTCCCCCATCCTATCCTCTTTATTCTATGCCATAGACTAGCAACGCGTCAGTTTCGCTCCTGTTGTTGCAAACTGTTGAAATATGAATAGTTGTGAACGCAACCTCAAGACGTCAAAGTTCAAGTGACATAAGGAGTTTTTGGCGGGAACTGAAAGGAGACGTTGTGCTGTGCAGTTTTATTTTCTAAAAATGTGTAAAATTACTCTAAAATGAACAATAGTTGTAGGATATTGATAGTTTTTGAGTAGTAATTATGTGTTTTGTGAGAAATGTGAACTGTATAGTCAAATGTGGCCTTTTGAGTTTTCACAAGAACTCCGTTGAATGGCGTTAGTTGTAGCCTACAATACAACTGCGCGACTATTATACGAAGACTTAAACATCAGAATTGGCTGTATGGACTAGATTCCTTTGCCTGCCTTTGTGGCGAATACAACTACTACTACTCAAGTGACATAATATGTGTCAAATTTGTAACCTCTGGCTATGTTCACATGTTCCGTCTTCCATAAATAAATGCAGAACATAGCTCTCGCGTATTTTATCTCTAGGCTGTATTTAGTTAGTTCTATTATTATAATAAAGTTAACACAAACGTTATATAACTATTTAAGTATATAACTACTTTCCATGAGCTGAGCCGTTTGTCTATTTGCTGGCTTCGCAATAAAAAAATGTAGTTTCGTCAAAAATAATAGCTAGACAACCCTGTTGCAAATCTCCTTATATCACATTAGTTGTGCACGTAAACGGCCGTTATACATAATCCAAACAAAATTACACGATGCACAGATAAACAGTGATTTACAATTTAATATTATCACGCCTTAGATCAAAGGAAGTGATTAACAAAAGAGGTGTTGTGTTACATGAATGTTGATTAAAAAAAGTTGGAATTTGAAATCTTCATTTTTTTGCTGGAATACAAAATATAATCTGTGAATATATTTTTCTGAAGATCTGTGTTTATGCACGTAAATAAGACTGCTGTTGGGATTCGTTTTCTTTACAACTAGCATACGTGCCAGCGAAATTTTGTTCGCATTGTCAGGGCAACAGTGATTGTTAGTGAATTGCAAGAATTGCAATGGCGAATTATTCGTCTATCGTACGGAAACGACGTCACTTGTCAGGATAAAAGTATCCTAAGTGTTGACATGGGATATAAGCTATAGCTTTGTGTCCAGTTTAGTTTAAATCCTTTCAGTACTTTTCATTTCATGCTCTGTGAAACAGAGAGTTAAAAAATTAAAAGTTGCACTTTCGGAATCTGCTGGCCTGATTAAGTCTCCCTGACTTTTTCAATTTTTTTAACGCAAGTACAAGCTTTGAACCCTCTTTTTATTGCTGGACTATATAAGACAGGCTCACATGGCCCAACTGTGATGAAAAGTGATTAATGTTGCCTATAAACATTTGCAACATACAAGTGCTACTAATGTGCCGCCGGACTCGTAGATGGGACTGCCACCTGGCTACCTATGCCGGAACACATCTTGTTGCGAACAGAGAGCACCCCCTGACTCACCCGCCGGAGCACAGCTTCTCTCCACGCCCCGCATAGCGCCGACGCCCATAGCTCGCATAGTTAGCAGCTAGGCGTCGGAAGGAACGGGGAATAAAAGAAGCCTTGGAGGTCGAAAATTGTTCATTTGCTCACTTGCTCAATAGCTCACATACATATGCAATACGCACTACTCTCTGTCATTCATCATTCTCTCTGTAACTTGTCTATGTACATCGAGTTTTATTTGCAAGAACCAACTGCCGCGAATACACCTCAAGATTGTTACGGCGGCATGCTCAAGACCAGGGGTGGTAGCCATCCAGAAAGACAAATACCACCTGGCTATGGGTTGTTTTGTCGCCTCTCACGACAAGCCTCCCGGCCGCAGGAATTGGTATTCTTTCTCCGTAAACCCTCAACATACAAATTACTGCTTCTTTAATCCCGCGCTTACTCTTTATCTTTTCATTATACCTCTTGATTTTTGAAACAATATTACGCCTAAAAACATTAAATATTTTTTTACTTTTTATCATCGTAATTTAAAATTGTTAAATGCAACACTCTGTCAACCATAGTATTAATATAAACTCTAGAGGTTCCCAATACTAAATGTAAATCGATCAATTGTATATCGTTTTTTTTTTGTTTATTTGATAAATAAATTTTAAAAATATTACAATATACAAAAATGTAAATTAGAGGAAAAGTGAACAATTGTTGTTAATGTTCAGTGTTTTAATTTGTGTGTTATGTGAAAAAAATAACTATTCGATTATATTTAACGTTTTAATAAATCTTGTAGCACCCGCAGATAACTGTATAAAAAATCTTTAAGACAGGATACAACGAAAAAAACAAAACAGAGAAAAACTTTAAAAAATCTAAACGCATGCCATACGATACTCCAGATCCTGTCCTTTAAAAAATGTGTATAACGGAACGGAATCTTGTCACATAAATTGATTTATACACAACGAAAACTATTTTAAACGTTTGGCAGTTAAAAAATGACATCTTAACCGTTAATTAACGCAACATTCTTTTAGTGTTTCTTAACTAAATAGTAAAAATGAAATCCCAATCCTATGATAAGTTTTGCCTAAAATCAAGATGTTGTATATTACCCACATAACTAGTGTAACTTGCTTGTCTTGTGGATATACAATGTGTGTGTTTGTCTCCTAATTATTTAAATTTAAATATTTAATCAATATATTTTACACATTGAGATATAACATGTGTAAAGCGAGCATTGCTAACAAACAACACCGCCAAAAACGGCATCAAAAACGCGAAGCGTTGCTATAGTCACTCTCGTAAAACTATCAATGTGTGCGTGTTTTCGGGATATGAGGTAAAAAACATTACCCCATTTATTATAATTAAATATTTTTTATGTAAGTGAAAAGTTTAAATGATTGTTATGATTTAATCGCTTTATGTGTTATAATTTAATATTACTCAGAGGTTTTAGTTTTTTTTTAATAAAGTATTAGCAACAAAAGTTGTGTGTTTTGGAACGAACCCTAAAAAAATACATGCACAAATGAATTCATAACACATTTTAGTACATGTAGTAATTTTAATTCGCAATAAAATGCCTGTACAGATTACATATTTATGTACATACTTATAAGTCTGTTAATTACCAATACTAATGTGATAATTCTATTCATAATGGCAAATTATTTTTGTGTTACACATCATGTTCACGAAAGCTAGATGACTATTTCAACTAAACCACTTGAAAAGGGCTATTATAAAAATAAAAATATTCATATCCAAAAGTCAACTAGTTCAGTTTGATTATTTTATGAACTAAAATTTGTTTTTTATCATATTAATATATTAAATTATATCTTTATTAGGAATTAATGGAGATGCAGCTAATAGAATACAGACAAAATTAATATCTTAATTATGACAACAGAGTTATCTATAATATTATTAGCGGCCCGGCGCGGTTTCACCCGCGGTCTGTCCCGCTCCCGTGGTATATAGCGTCATGTTATATAGCCTATGACACTCCCTGTTAATGTAGCTTCCCAACAGTAAAAGAATTTTTAAAATCGGTTTAGTAGATCCAGAGATTACCCCCTACAACGTCACAAACTCACACACTTTACCTCTTTATAATATTAGTATAGATAACTCCGACCGAAGCATCTGTTTTAAACGATATTCAGTTTTTTTACATCCTCTTTGACGATATTTGCAGCACGCATTCTGTCAATTCTATGTCAAACGTCATAAGGTTACATTAAACTGGTTTAAGAAAACCGGACCCACAAACATTACATGTCTGTTTTCTACAGATTTTTTCAATTATTCATATTTTATAAATAAATAAAAAATCATAACAAAATTCCCAAAGTGCAACAAAATGATAAAAATTCCAATTACCACTAGCATTTGTCTATTATATAGTTTTATATAGTTATCTATTATATAGTTTTATATAGTTATCTATTATATAGTTTTATATAGTATTATATAGTTTATTCTTACTCAACATTGAATGTTCTTAACTTTGCTGCGTAGAACGGAACGCGTGTAAAAAATTAAATTCGTTGTCATTTCGTTGACATCCCAAATATGCCGTAGTGATGTTCTTAATCATAAACAATTGAAAGAAATATGCTTAAATTATCGTTATTTTTCTTAATAATATAATAAACATTTATTATATAAATCATAAACAAGTTTTACCATATAACATTAATATACTATTTTCTTATGCTAATTCAGTTATTCTAAAAATATTTCACTATCAAAAGTGTTTTAAACATGAATTTTTTTGAAATTAAAATTATATGAATATCGTAAAAGCGTATAAACATGACCATTTGTCAGCTTCACTATTGAATAATGGCCTAGACAGTTCGAAGTAAAGGTGAAAATGTATATAGCAATTGGAAATAGCTTATTATACAAACCCTGAAATGTAATTCAAATAAATTTCAACAACCAGTGACATGAAAATAATTCAAGTTTACTTTTTATGAGACACAAATTTAACAAATTTTTTTTATTTTTAACTCGTTCCATTTATCATTTCAAAAAGCCATCTGCGGTATTAAAAAAAATTGGCATGCACGACAAAAAACACACAATTAATAGAGTTGAGGGCAAGCCGAAGTTTTGACACGTGGAGGCCAAATGGTAGCTCAGGCCTGATGCATTTTAGAGTTGTGCAGGGCCTGTTCTTTGTTTTTATTCAATAACCTAAATCCATGACTTTTTGCCAACAATTTCCGAACTGTCCGAACCGTCCTAAAATCAAAGAGACAAAGAAATTACATTTTGTGATTAGGCAACATATAAATAAATAACTTATATTTTATTTTGGCATTGATTTTGAAATCACACTTTAATTTTGTTAATTGCTATAATAGTGAGCGTATAACTAAAGCCAGTATTAGGCGGTTCATTTCTGTCTTTCAACTTGGATGATTCATCCAAATTGAACCATATAATCAAATTAGAATCGTGTTGAAGTTGTGTCTAATCAATACTGTGCCTTTCAAATTTATTCAATTTGATTGATCTGTGTAATATAAGCATTATGGTCAATTCTTTAAGTAAATAACTTCACCTTTTCTTGCATTATTTGTAGTCTTCTGTATAGTTAGTGTCATACAAAATGTAATAAAATATAGTAATCCAATACTTTATTACATTTTTTTGTGACACGAGCAGGAATCGCTCGCATAAACATTATTTCCACATAAAATCTACTCTGTAAAAATCCTATCTGAGAGTCAAAAGAGATCGTTTTCGCAGATTCGTATAACGAATATGACAAGTATCAACATAAAGCAGAAATTTATGCTATGTCTTATAACGACCAGTATATCTAGACACGTGTCAATTTCATTTAGCCAATACTCCAAAGGAAATCGCTTTAGGCCCTTAGATCCTATCCTTATGTACATATTGATCTAAATTTCATTAAAATCAGTTCAAATCTGTAAAAAAGGAAGAAACAAACATACAAACATAATTATTTTTACATTTATAATTTTATTATGGATAAAGAAATGCGATCTTAAAAGTAATTGTTTACACCCTAAACGTGCCAACATAAACACTATATTTGTATACATAATTGACGTTTAATCATAATACGGAACCGTCATGTCGTTAACAACTTGACTGAACAAGGGCTTATTCAGGCGAAGTGTGCCCATTGTGCCCTTGGCGTACGCTTTGTTTTTAAAAAGTATATGCACGCGTTCTTATTTTAAAAATAGTTGGCGGTATATTTATTTTTCATGGATTTTGTTTTCGAATTTCAAATTCGTCGTCGTTTTACTTTTTTTAAATATTCACAAATAATGATATAGACACATGTTACAATAAATTCTAAAAAAATTACATATAAAAGAACAAGCGTTAAAATAACGTCTAACTTTTGAAATAGATACCATGGTAGAAATAATTTTAAATACTTTTCAAACAATAACTAAGGTGCTATTTGATTCTTTTTCCTTGTAACTACTTATGACCTTATAATTAACTGCGACATTCTGTAAGTTTCATTTCATTTATCTCAGATGCAATGCAGGCTGTAACAACATTTAAAATCCTGCAGTACGCGACAGACTGCCCTACAGGATCCTGAATGGGCCCATTAAATCTGCACAATTTGTCTATCCAGCCAATGTTAATTATTTATGAATATTTTAACTTGCGAACAATTTTCAAGCAAAAAGCTCAGTGAAATGTAGGACTTTGACTGAAGCCAAACTAGATAGTTGATGTAGCAGCTCGTAAAAGCTCATTCAAGTTCACACTAACTCTTGCCCAGCCGTGATACGTGGTACCCGTTATCAAAAATACTTAAATGCCGATTATTATGATAATTAATTCATATACAACGTTGTAAAGAATAAACGAACAAAAATATGAAAACGAAATAAATCCACAATCATATTTACATATGAGTTTGGATATTTTAAATTTGACTTTCAAAAGGAATATCTACACTTCTACCGTATAAGAAGAATACTAGGGGATAATTACCGGGTACACAAAGCTTAATTCTGTAAATTACCTAAATCTTATTTCTCTGCTACACCTGGTTTAATGTTAGCGTTAGTGTCTGTGGCCAAATGCGACTTATAGCGTCAATCGATAACGCTCTTAATGATTACCTACATTAGTGTATACTATACATTACATGAATTAACTGTCAATGGTTAAGTCATTAAGAAGGTCGCGTCTCACATATACACATGACACACACACATGACTAAATCACTGATATTATCCCAGGTGTAGTAGGGGCATTTAGTGTAGTATATGCGCGGGTAGTTGCAAATATTATCTACTAGACAATATACACGTAAAAGTTATTATTAGTACATTCTCAGTTAACGATATACAGTAAGTACACTTTGGCAAATAGACGGCACTACAAGTTATTTTTCTCTTTTGAAAGTTTTATTATTCAAAACTACGTTTTGATATCAAATCCATAAAAAATTGAAAATAAACTTATGAAGACTCAATATTACACGGATTTGATCAAACGCAGATTGAACTATTGCCTCATATAGGATTGAGGTGTTATTAATATAAGTAAACTCTGGTAGATTAGTGGCTACTGATATATTCAGTACCTACCTATTATTTTGGACAAAGTGTGACTTTGTGTGACAAGGAGTAGAAGGTTTCCTAAATTTCGTGACGTCACATTTCAAAATCTATAATATATTTAAACTTATTACGGAACTGCTGTTTTAATTTAATAATTTCTTGGTGTAGATTTGCAAAATCTGTGATGTCACACTTGATAGGGAGGAAGAAGTCTTACGAATGTGACCAGCTGTGATAAGGACGGGGGAGCAGTCAAAAACTCATGAAATTTGTGTGACGTGATTGGTTGATGCACCCTAGGGGGGATAACAAGTTTGAAATCAAAGGGTTATCATAAATGTATAAATTTTTAAAGCATTATTTTCAGATATTTAAAACCAGTTCATTATCGTAAATTATCAGAGGATACGGTTTATGCATAAATTATTTTCAAATCTAGCCTCATTTATCATAAACAAGGCCGAACATCATACCATGACGACGCGTCTATTAGCCACTGCGGCAATAAAACTAAAAATGTCAACAAAAAAGAGTATCAACCATATGGAATGTCACATTCGAAGTGAACATGTTTGAAGTCTTTTGTTATAGGACGATGTTTTATTACAACTACCGACAGTTAAAAATAATTTCGTTAGTGGGATGACCAAGTTTTAAATTGTCAGCTTGGGATAACAGCTTTATGCACACTTAATACATTTGATTCTTTAACAGTTTTTTTTTAATAAAGCTAAAGAAAGTAATTTCACTAAGTCGTGAAAATTAATGGAAAGTTCTAAAAAAAATAAGCTTTAGAAATAAACATTTTCGCTTCCACTGAGTAATTTTTGAGTTAAGGAATGTTTTAATGACGAAAATAATCCACTTTATTTTACTAATTTTAGATGTCTATCAGCTGTATTATACTAATAACAGATTAGTGATAGTGACCTACTAACAAGTCATCACAGATAGAAACAAAATTGATAAAAAAAAGAAAGAGAAGAAAAGAAAATACGTAGTAACATAAACTTGAAAAATTAATCTAACATACCGAACTAAGTTTTCATTACACACTAAAATTCATAAATAATTGACTTTTATCACCTCTATGGAACCCTTTATTGCTCGTAGATCGTCGTACACTTGCCCAATTTTATTATATCTAATTCAATTTACTGCTTTCAGAGGATTATCCCGTAATCTGCAAATTAATTTTGTCTAATATAAAAGAAGAATCATGACATGAAAAAAGCTGAATTAAAAAATAAAGAGACAATGCTGCCAGCATTAAAACATTAAAAAGCCGTTCCGTTTGTCTCTCTTTTGATATACGATAGCGTTGTTCGTTGTTCGAAAGTGGCGGCAAAAAGCAAAGTGACACTTGAAAAAGGCGCGAACTAATATAAACAGGGGCGCCATTTTTTATTCTCTAAAAAGCTGTTAAACTTTTTTTATATACAATAAATATTTGGTTTTGTAAAATAACACTTCATTTTAATAAATAGCTAGGTTTAATCAAATATTTATATTACGATATTGTGTAACTATTTTGGGACATCAAGGAGGTTATAAATAATACGTTCTTTCTTATGGAGTACGTATTTAATTAATTAAAATGTAGCACAGCACTATCATCTTTAATTTTTATTTAAATATACGTAGTTCTGTACTATTTGTGTATCTAGCTAGTGTCAAGGATACACGAATAGGTATTCAAGATTAAAAATAATTTTTAGTTGTCTACCTTTGACTAGCACAAAGCGAGGGAATACTTGGGACAGTACAAAAAGGCGCATTTCACTAAATAATTGCTATTTTCAACACACTGCATTTTGGATGAGAATGATACCAGTTCGATATATGGGTTCAACGCTCACCTAATACTTATTTATTTGTAAGTGTTCTAAAATCTGTTATAAAATATTTTACGTTTATCTACAAACCGAGTAAGCCCATGTTTACAACATATGAGGATGTTTTGGATAAATTAAAATAAAATCGGCGAAAGGCGAAGGCCCGCACACATTAGAGGGTTCCGTAAAAGTGTTGAACGTCAACTATTTAGACATTGAGGAAAGGGCGCAAAAACAATGGCAACAACAAAAAAAAAGGCAAATGGAATATATCTTCCTGTCAAATTTATTCAATATAGGCCCATTATTATTACTTTGCGTGCATGACAAGAGCTATGAATATCAAAGAAGCAAGTGAGGTGTGTAAGAATAAGCCTGACTGAGTGTTTTTCGCTATTTAGCATAGTTTAGGATTTGGTCCTGAAGGCCCATTTGAAAAATTCACCTGTATAATTCATGTCGTGGAAGGCCACGACACACCTTCCATGATCAAATTGATCGTGTACTAGCGGAGGGTGATGTCAGGAGCCTTAAGAACAGACGAGCGTGCATGACAAGAGTTATGAATATCAAAGAAGCAAGTGAGGTGTGTAAGAATAAGCCTGAATGGCGCTCTGTTGGTCGCGCCTACCCCGCAAGGGAATTGGCGTGAAGTTATGTATGTATGTATGTATTATTAGTTTATACAAAAAAATCTAGCAAAAAAGAAACCAGCTTCAAAAGTAAAAAGCAAAAAACAAATCATTTTTACTACCGGCTTGGAAGTCGGTAAATAAAATATCCATTACTATACACTGCTTCAACATTAATATATTGCATTAACAAAAAAAAGTTTTTTTTTTTTATTGCAGGAGATCAGCAGACAGGCAGACGGCCCACTTGATGAAAAGCGGTTACCATCGCCTATGGACATTTGCAACACCAAAGGTGCTGCAAATGCGCTGCTGCTCTCTTAAGGAGACTGGAACCTGGTCACTAATGCCGGAACACAACTCAACGTTGTTATGGCGACATACTCTAGACCAGGGGTGGTAGCCATCCAGTCGGGCAAATGCCCTACCACCTGGCTGTGGGTTGTTAAGTCGCCTCTTACGACAGGCCGCCCGGCCGCAGGAAATTGTATTCTTTCTCCGTTCCTGCCCGGATGGTTGTTGATGACATGTAGTTACTAACGTTAACTACATGTCTATCCTCTACAACATTTTTTAAGTAACAGAAACATAAAAAACGAAACAAAAAGTTATGTTCAAATTCAAAACTTTTTATTCAAAATAAGTTCCACTGGAGAACACTTTTTGAAGGTCAATAATTATAAGTTAAAATTTAATTTTACTTCCTAGTCTATGTACACCGCTTCGCAACGTGTTATTACTGTTAAGAAGAAGAAGCGGCCAGACACTCCCCAGCAACACGTCTAGCTAAAAATTAATTAACTCAAACTTTTCTTTTTTTTTTAATAAATTTTATACAGAAATGTATTACACAATCACGTTTCGAAGAATTAATGGAGTTGTAGCAAACTGTGCATACTCAGTAAGACAGACACAATAAAAGGAAAGAAAAATGACATGACGTACTAAAATTTTATACCGCAACATATCTCCATGGCTGAACATATCTAAAAACAATATATTTGCGAGATAAATTAAGAACCTCCTTTTTTGAATTCGTTTAAAAAATCGTTTGTGAATAAGTATTTAAATGAAAAATTTCTATCAAAATAGAAACCGACTTCAAGAGTAACTAAAAAGGAAGAAATTAATATTTTCTACATTGAAGTCGTTGCGTAGTAAACAATAAAAATTATTACATTTTGCAAATTTGTCGATTTCAAGATTTTGTAGAAAATATTAAATTTCTTATTTTTCCACTTTTAAATTACGTATATGGTATCCGGAGCTGTACTGAATAGAACGCAAAAAAAATCGAATTCGGTTCAGAAACAAAAACAAGTTTAGAAACCTCCTTTTTTTGAGTTGGTTAATAAATGGACAAACTGTCAAACGGACGTGACGGTTGTGTAAGGTTATTGTTGGTGTTGCAGTGGACTGTAGGACTGTAGAGGGTTGGTCGCTGGTTCGGGTAACCGATTTTCCGAAATGAAAACAACCGAAAACGATGCTACGGGAGGCTTCGACTTCGTTGGCGTTGGCGGGAGGGAGCTTCTTCTTATGAACTGCGAACGAACTAAACGAACTACTCACGAACTACAAAAATGCGCCCCAAAGGCGTCCTATATTTATAGAGGCTACCTCCGCCGACCCCTCGCTTCGTCGTAACACCCCCTTTACTTTATTTCCTTAATTTTACATACATTAAGCCTTATGTTAACTTACCACTATTATACATTTTGGTACACCCTAGATCTTAGTACATTTCGAGGGTCCTTACACAGTTGTGACCCATGGACCTCTGCCTGCACCATCATTATGGCCTACTCGCGTTCGGAGTAGGCAGTAGTGCAGGCATACCTCACGGATCCCGGGCTCCGGTTGCGTTCTGCAGTCCCGTAGCCCGGTTTCCGCTACCCTTTTGGGTCCCGGGTTCCAGGCGGCGTTCTGCACGCCTGTAACCCGGTTCCCTTTACATGCTGAGTCCCGGGCTCCAGGCGGCGTTCTGCACGCCTGTAGCCCGGTCTCATTTACCGGGATCTAATAGGGTCCTACTGGTCAATAAAAGGCACAACGCTACAACATTTATTTCCTAGTGAGTTAAGGCTTATTACATTTTATATTCAATTCTTATAATTATAATTTATTTATTTAATTTCAAATTAATAACGGTTAAAAATAAACTATATCTATCTCAGTCCGACCCGTCTCTTTCCTGCGCCTAACGGTCGCGTATACATAGTCTGTGAGGCTTAGCAAATTATACCTATGTTCTTATCGCCTATTGAGACGGGTCGGTGAGTTTCATACATTGTGTTTGTCGTCGTCAACATTCTCCCGCCGTCGCGTCTCGCGATTCTCCTATGGGCAGCACGACGACTCTCTTGGTAGGCCGCCTCAGCACTCGTCCGCTGGCCGTCGTCACGTCCAGGACTCGAACCTCGCCGTCTCTGCCGGGATGCACTGCAGTCACTCGTCCTCGGGGCCATGTGTTACGGGGCAGATTTGGGTCGCAAATAATAACCAAATCGCCTACCTTAGGGTTGTCACCACTTGCGTAGGGCTCCCGCCGGTATTGTAGTAGCGGCAGGTACTCCCGCACCCACCGTCGCCAGAAGACATCGGCGAGGTACTGCGCGCGTCTCCAGTGCGCGCGCGCAGTCACGTCGCTGGCCTCGAAGTTCCCGGGGGCCGGCATGTGGCAGTTCGGCCCCAGGAGTAGCAGGTTCGGCGTGATGGCTGGGGGCTCGTCGGGACCCACGGCCACATGAGTGAGCGGCCGCGAGTTCACGGTGGCTTCGACTTCGGCGAGCAGTGTGGCGAGCGTCTCATCGCTCGGGCGCTGCTCGCGCAGGGTGACGCGCAACGCCTCTTTGACGGTGCGCACCATGCGCTCCCAGGCGCCGGCCATGAAGGGTGCCGCCGGCGGTAAGAACCGCCAGGCGATCTGCCGGCGCGACGCTTCCTCTTCGACGGCGCGCCCAGCCTCCGCGAGTTCGCGGTCGGCCGAGCGGAAACACGTAGCGTTGTCGCTCCAGAGTTCGGTGGGGACGCCGCGCCGCGCTATGAAGCGGCGCAGCGCGTTGATGGCTGAGTCAGCACTCAGCGACGCGACGACCTCGAGGTGTAGTGCCCGTGACGTCATACATGTGAATAACGCCACATATCTCTTCTCCCGGTGACGGCCCACGGTCACCTCCAGTGGGCCAAAGTAGTCTACGCCCGTGAAGGTGAAGGGGCGCGAGTGATGCGCCAGGCGAGCTGCAGGCAGGCTCCCCGTCGATGGACTCGCTGGCTGGGCCCTCCTCAGTCGGCATTGGAGGCAGTTCCTCAACACTGCTTTGACTGAGGGCCGTATCTTCATAACCCACAGCCGCTGTCGTAGCTCGTTGACCACCATCTCGACGCCACCATGGTGTAGTTTCTCGTGTACATGTTGTATGTACAACTTTGTGTATTTATGTTTCCCGTCTAAGATGGCAGGATTGGCCATCTCGTAGCTTATTTCTTGCGCCTCGTCGATTCTTCCTCGCAGCCGCAATATGTTATGTTCGTCGGTTTCTATAGTTAAACCGGCGAGCTCTCCCTTGTTATGACGTCGACGTATCGTATCGAGCGGTTTATCGCCGAACGATTCGCGTTGTGCGAGCGCAATGAGTTTACGCTCAGACAACATTAACATTTTCCCGTTGATTTTCTTGAATTTTCTTTCAACGTTATTTTCTTTTGGACACTTCGATTTTTCTTTGTTCTTCTTCTTTATGTTTTTCTTCCACTCTTCGTCTGGAGTAGGATTCTTCTTTGTTCTTTTACGGCGCGCGGCTGCCACCGTGTTCGTGGGTCGTTTGCATAGTCT
The DNA here is from genome assembly GCA_019925095.2 of Dendrolimus kikuchii. Taxonomy (NCBI): domain Eukaryota; kingdom Metazoa; phylum Arthropoda; class Insecta; order Lepidoptera; family Lasiocampidae; genus Dendrolimus; species Dendrolimus kikuchii. The sequence goes on along the minus strand of CM034410.1, from coordinate 11,899,658 downwards.
GATAAATTGAAGTACGCGTCCCATCGTTCTCACTATGGTAGTCCAACGTGAGAAACGTTTGAAGTCGATGACGATGACGTCATTGTCTTCAGTTAATGTTGCGCACTTTTCTTCTCCGGTGGTTGGCACCTCGGTCTTCGTTTCTTGCGGCCATTTTTCTATGTCAAGATACAGGAACTTGGGGCCCGTAAACCACCTGTGTTGTGGGTTGAAGTCACTTGGTGTTTTACGCGTTGCGTCGTCTGCAACGTTCTGCGCCGAGGGTAACCATCGCCATTCATTTTTCTTAGTGAGGTCTTCTATTTCGGCGAGGCGATGGGCCACGAACGTTTTGTAAGTTCGCGGTTCCGCTCGAATCCATGCTAGCGTAGTGCGCGAGTCGCTCCAGTATGTGTGACGGTGTAATTCCCAGTCGTGTCCCTCTTGCACGGACTTGCTCAGGCGGGCTCCCAGGACGGCTGCTTGGAGTTCGAGTCGCGGAATGGAGACTGGTTTCATTGGTGTCACGCGACTTTTAGCTGCCGCTATCATGACGTTGACCCGGCCGTCCGCCCGTGTCGTGCGTATGTACACAACCGCAGCGTATGCCTCTTCACTAGCATCGACGAATGTGTGCAACTCCCTGATCGCTGCCGGTGAATATTCGTAGCAGCGTGGAATGCGTAAGTTAGGTAGAGATATCAAGTCTCTCAGCCAATTTTTCCATTTGTCTTGCAGTTCCTCCGGGATGACTTCGTCCCATGTTGTTTTATATTTCCATGTATCTTGCATGATGCGTTTCGCCGGTGTGGTGAGGGGGGAAATGAACCCCAGGGGGTCGAATATTGACATAATGAGTCCCAGTGCCTCTCTCTTCGTCGGCATTCGACTCCCCGCCAATACTTCTGCCGGAACTCTTCTTTGATTGACACGAAAGCCAAGCGTGTCTTCTCTCACGTGCCACATCAGACCCAATGTTTTTTCTATTTCGCTCCCGCCGATTTCAACGGTGGTTTGACCGGATGGCGCGAAGCTTGAAATCGCCTCCTTATAATTGGAGGTCCACCCTCGGAGTTGGAAACCCGCTCGCCGCTGTATGTTGTCAACGGCAGCTGTCATTTTCCTGGCTTCTTCAACTGTTTGAAGGCTTTGCAGATAGTCGTCCATGTAATGATTGACCACTATTGCCCTCGCCGCTTCTCTGTCTTCATTTTCAAATTCCCTTGCGTTCTTGTTTTTCACGTACAAGGCTACGCAAGGCGAAGACGTTGCACCAAAGATGAGCGACGTCATTCTATATTCCTCTGGAGGCTCGCTATCGCGGCGGTTGCCACGCCACAGAAAGCGTAATGCATCCCTGTCGGCTTCTATGATCTTCACTTGCATGAACATTTCCTTTATGTCGGCAGACACTGCCACTGGATACTGCCGGTACTTCATGATGACTCCCGGTAGTGATCGAAGAAGGTCGGGTCCAGGCAGCAACATATCGTTCAGACTTCTGCCATGATACTTGGCGGCTGCGTCGTGGACCACCCTTATTTTCTCCTTGTCTGGATTCACGACGGCGAAGTGGGGAAGATACCACGTCCTCCCGCTGGTGGGGGGAGTGGAGGCGCGCTCGGCGTAGCCTGACAACATTAAATTTTCAATTCTCTCTTCATACTTCGCTTTAAGCTCTTCATCGCGATCCAATTTTTTTTCTAAGTTCTGAAGTCTCTTCAATGCATTTTCATAATTATTTGGCATAGGTGAACTTTCATCTTTCCATAAAAGTCCCGTTTCAAATTGTCCATTTTCCAAACGACGAGTTTTCTTTTCTAATATTTCCAAGGCGCGTTGTTGCGGATCGCTAACCTGCGTTCTGGGTTCGATTCCCAGTGATTCCAACGCGAAATATTTTTTCATAATTTCTTCAAGCGGGTCGTGGTCTTCTTCCATCATGCTCAAGTGTGAGCAGAACACGACCGGCGATGTGGTTGAGGTGCGGCAGCCGTGCAGCACCCAACCCAGCTGCGTACGAGAGGCGACCGGTTGGTGACGCGGGCCTTTACGTACTTCATTTGAAATAATCAGCTCCCAATTATCTTGGCCGATTAGTATCTTCGGTGTAGCTTTTTCATAGATGAGTACATTTTCTATCTCCTGCAGATGTGCACAGCCCTGCACATCGCTCCGATGAACGGTCTGGCTGAAGAAGCTCATGTTCTTTATTGTGCGAGCGTCCCTCAGTGTGTGTTCTTCTGTTTCATATGAGCCTCTTATCCTGGCGGACACTCGCATGCTGTAGTCATGCGATGATTCTTCACCGTTGACTCCCTGCATCTTCATGGGATCCCGTGGTCCGCTAAGTCCCAGTTGCTCGGCCAGCTGCGCATCAATAATGGTCACGGTGCTGCCTTCGTCCAATAGTGCGTAGGTGTGACGACTGCCCCTCGGTCCGGTTATAGCGACCGGGGCCACCTTCAGATAGGCACGTCGTTTGTTTCTTCCATCATTGATAACGCTGTTGATCGCGGACGCTAACACTTCTCCCGCCGGTTCTGACGTCACACTCACTGCACTTGGACTTACCTCGTTAACTTCAGGTCTCCTTTGGTGATGCAGCAAGCGGTGGTGGTGTAGCGTACACCTTTCCACCCCACACGGCGGGGCGCGGCACGAAGAACGTCGATGCCTACTTCGCAGGCAGCGGAAGCACACTTTACACTTTTTGGCTAAGTCCCACCGCGCGCTCACATCCGCACCGACGAACTTGCGGCAATCGCTAAGTTTATGATCGCGTTTGCAGACTGGGCACGGTTCACTTTTTCTCATATTCACGCGTTCACTGTCGTTGTTCACTATGTGTATGTGCTCCGTCCTCCTTTTCGATCGTGCCATCTCGCTCTCGCGTTCGATCGGTGCATACGCGGCGCACTTGTCTGCCTCTTCATTCAGGAAGCTCGCAAGTTTCTTAAGTTCCGGAACCCCTTCGGTCTTCATAGCTGCATAGTCGTACCACTTGTTCCTTACGATTGGAGTCAGCTTCTCCACTGCCGCGCGTAGCATCTCTGGGCTATGTAAATACTGCGGCTTGTTCAATACTTCAATTGTTGCTACTAGGTTTGCCATCTTGTTGGCAAATAGGCACAAGTCCCGAGGGCTGTCGGTGACTCGTGTCCATGTCTTCATTTTCTCCATTTCTCCCAGCACAAGGGCATCTGGACGGCCGAACCTTCTTTCCAATGCCTTCAAAATATCTTCAGGCCCCGTCTGGGTAATCAGCAGGGCACTGACGGCCTCCAGTGCGGCTCCCCTTAGGCTTCTACGTAGGCGCGCGACGTTCTCCCCTGCTGAGAAGCTCCCTCCCGATTCCCGAAAGGCTGCCTGGAAGGACAGCCATTCGCCACTATTTCCATTAAAAGTCGGGAGTTCTTGCATGTATCGCTGCGCCTGTCTTGTGCTCGTTCGCGCCGCTTCAGTGATCGCTTCTGCCAGTGACGTCACATCCATGACGTTTGAACGTGCAGGCGGGCCTCGTTCTGAGACCCGTTGTCCGCGTGCCATATTTCCGACGTGGACGCCCTGTCCCCGTTCATTCATTCTCCCTATATCGCTGGCTAACGTCGCTGGGGCGGGGGGGGGTTCTGTGGCATGTGGTTCCTGCGTTTGCGGCAGTCTCTCGAACCACATGTCTACTCTTCTTGATGGTAGTTCGCTTTCTTCGATGACGTCATCATCGTCCGATGATTCGGCTTGTAGCCTATTTATTCTCGCTTGTTCGAGTTCAACGGCTGCCTCCAACTGTTTCAACTTCAATGCGGCTAGTCTCTCTTTGGCTTCCAGCTCGGCAAGTCGTCTGCGGGAAGTCGTGGAGCGTAGTGACTGCGGTCTTGAAGTTTCTTCTAGAGTGCATTCTTTTCTGCGAAGTATTTCGCGTAAAACTGGCGGTGGTTGTGGCTGCAAATCCGTAACAGAGACCGGCATTGTTGCTTTTACTGTCGTTGCCGACGCCGTTGGCGTTGCTTTTACGGCAGTTGCTTTTACTGTCGTTGCTTTTACGGTCGTTGCTTTTACTGAGCTAGTCTCTGTTCCGGATTCCGCCGTGACACTGCCAGTTGTCGTTGAGGTTGTTGCTACCTCTGTCGCACTCTTCTTGTTCGCCTGCGCAGCGTCCTTTTCGATTCTGCTTCTCGTATTCGGCATACTTCAGTTCTTCCAATACGGCTCGAAGCTGACCAGACGATGTTGGTGTTGCAGTGGACTGTAGGACTGTAGAGGGTTGGTCGCTGGTTCGGGTAACCGATTTTCCGAAATGAAAACAACCGAAAACGATGCTACGGGAGGCTTCGACTTCGTTGGCGTTGGCGGGAGGGAGCTTCTTCTTATGAACTGCGAACGAACGAACTACTCACGAACTACTCACGAACTACAAAAATGCGCCCCAAAGGCGTCCTATATTTATAGAGGCTACCTCCGCCGACCCCTCGCTTCGTCGTAACACCCCCTTTACTTTATTTCCTTAATTTTACATACATTAAGCCTTATGTTAACTTACCACTATTATACATTTTGGTACACCCTAGATCTTAGTACATTTCGAGGGTCCTTACACAGTTGTGACCCATGGTTTTTGTTAGCGGGACGTCGTAATGGGCGTTTACCTCGCCCCCCGCTTCATTAGTATAAATATAAAGCGCTGAGCGCCCTTACCATTACCTCATTACAAAAACGTGCGCTGTCGAGCGCGGACCTCTGCCTGCACCATCATTATGGCCTACTCGCGTTCGGAGTAGGCAGTAGTGCAGGCATACCTCACGGATCCCGGGCTCCGGTTGCGTTCTGCAGTCCCGTAGCCCGGTTTCCGCTACCCTTTTGGGTCCCGGGTTCCAGGCGGCGTTCTGCACGCCTGTAACCCGGTTCCCTTTACATGCTGAGTCCCGGGCTCCAGGCGGCGTTCTGCACGCCTGTAGCCCGGTCTCATTTACCGGGATCTAATAGGGTCCTACTGGTCAATAAAAGGCACAACGCTACAACATTTATTTCCTAGTGAGTTAAGGCTTATTACATTTTATATTCAATTCTTATAATTATAATTTATTTATTTAATTTCAAATTAATAACGGTTAAAAATAAACTATATCTATCTCAGTCCGACCCGTCTCTTTCCTGCGCCTAACGGTCGCGTATACATAGTCTGTGAGGCTTAGCAAATTATACCTATGTTATCGTGTCCAGCAAATATTTGTAACATAACTCTTTGGTAATCGCTTCCTTTGATAACAGGTCGAATATCATATTAATTAAGTTGCTTACCTAATTCTTTAATGTCGCGAATGTGCAATAATTCATTGTTTTTTTTTTGATGAAAACTATGTGTTTACTAGGTTTAAGCAGTGATGGTTTATGACGGCTTCCTATATCTTACGGTTACCTTATGCGTGCAGGAACGGAGTAAGAATACAATTTCCTGCGGCCAGGCGGCCTGTCGTAAGAGGCGACAAAACAACCCACAGCCAGGTGGTAGGATATTTGCCCGTCTGGACGGCTACCAACCCATATGGTCTAAAGTCTCTAGAGTATGCTGCCATAACAACCTTGAGTTGTATTTCGGTATTAGTAGTTAGGTTCCAGTCTCCCTTAAAAGAGCAGCAGCATATTGGTAGCGTCTTTGGTGTTACAAAAGTCCATAGACGACGGTAACCGCTTCCCAGCAGGTGGTCCGTCTACCTGTCTGCTGAACCCATGCAATACATAAAACAGACCGTTCATTTGCCTTACTGTCGGTTAAAATTTGACATAAGCTTCATACAATAATGTCAAAATTCAACCGATGCTAGGGCAAGTGATTGAATAGTGAGATATAGGAACCGACCATTAGTTGTTAAAGCGGATTTGAGGAGGATGAACTAGCAGCCCCTTCGCAGACGGCGAGCAATAGGGGTAGGCCAGAAGCGCCGCTACGCTCACCTTCTCTCCATCACGTATTAGAACCAGGTTGAGGTCGGCAAACCTCTCTGGCGAGCACACACACATGAGGTGGGATGTCTTAATCCCATAACACCATAAAGCCACTAATAAGCTACCAGGGCTCCAAGTCTGTAACTTTCACAAAAAAAACCATGCCGGTGCGAGTAACGATCCATTCGACTGACAGATAGTGAAATACGTCCTGGTCAAATCAAGATTGATTTAATATTGAGCCGAGATATTTTACAGACTACCAAAACCGTCAAAAGTTCCGACTTTAATTCGATTCGATTGCCAATGAGAGATACAAACTCGTGGCTCAGGAGTGCCAGCCATTCAGATAGGCAAATGCGCAACCACCTGGATGATTGCCAACAATGGTATAATTTGAGATATATACAAAGATGATATATACAGTTCCAGTGCTCTCTTCGACGTGCTTTAAGGCTGGTAGCAACGTCAACGACCTTGAGGATTTTTCGGTACTGACTTTTTGGGTGATAGCGGGAATTCCATGGACGCGCTCGTTTTTCAGATGCATTATTATTTTATCTACACATGCATACATACATACAGATAAATAAAATTGAAGTGTCTGTTAGAGATGTCAAATAAACAGCTTTTTTCTAAATGCACATAAAAGTATATACGGTACTTATATGAAAAAAACCAAATTTTAAAATATTTGTCTTTCTGTCTACCTGGATGTTCCGTTTAACCTCTGAAAGGGTGGGACCGATTTTGAAGACACCTTACTGGCAAATTGTTTTAAGGAGTACCTAACTTAGGCTACTTTTTTTAGGGTACCATGAAAAAGAAATTAATTCCTCGCGGACTTAGTCGCGGACACTGCTAGTTGTGAATAAAATAAAGTAGTATTTTAAAACAATACAACATTATTTATCTTTTTTTATAAAGATGTAGATATTTGTTTTGTTCTGTTTTGATAAACATTTTTTTTTTTAATTTTTTTTTATTGCAGGAGTTCAGCAGACAAGCAGACGGCCCACTTAGTGGAAAGTGGTTACCATCGCCTATGGACATTTGCAACACCAAAGGTGCTACAAATGCGCTGCCGCTCTCTTAAAGGAGACTGGAACCTGGTCACTAATGCCGGAACACAATACAAGATTGTTATGGCGGCATACTCTAGACCAGGGGTGGTCGCCATCCAATCGAGCAAATACTCTACCACCTGGCTGTGGGTTGTTTAGTCGCCTCTTACGACAGGCCGCCGGGCCGCAGGAAATTGTATTCTTTCTCCGTTCCTGCACGGATAAACTTAAATTTAAGGAGTAAAATGGTTTCAAGTCAATATTTTGGAGGTGATTTGGTGAATTGTTTTCTTAATTTAAAATAACGGTAGAAAAAATACGGAAAAACCACGCTACGTCTCATATCGTGAAAATCTATGATTTTTTTTTGTAAATTATTAACCAGTAAATATTAACGAAAAGTTGTTTCATTTGTACCCCACTTTAGACCTTTGTGGCAACAGGAGCCTTAATTGAAAACTCTTATTAATCTGTGATATTGAGTCTGTGATGGTAACACGCCACGCCAGACCTATCGATGACATTCGACACCGTTATCGAATAATTAACACTAATAAAAATAAATCATATCTGTTCAAACTATAAGGTTACACGATATCCCGCTAAGAGGAGGCAGTCATCGTTTCAAATAACAATCCATCTATTTATCACTATTAACTTTGAAACGGGGGAATGTATGTTCATGTTACACATACACAGGGCCATCTTTACTATACGCTGCTCTGATTTATAATTACCTGGACTAAAATGACAGCTGCAATCTATCTATCTTTGTTGTTGATGGCTCCAACGCCTTTGGCATTGATTTTGCCAATGTCATACTGACAGCTGCAATCAACCGATTTTTTTTCATTAATGAATTGTGTGAATTGCATCAATAACTCGTGGTGAGTTGTGAGTTGAATCCTATATAATTTCTATAGTAATTCTATATGCGTTGTGGATTATTTTATATAATAGTTATTTAATAGCGAAAACATAAATAAAATTAGCTTCTATGTAAAACATATATTTTCATTTGCTTGCTGAAAATTTTTCCTTTCAAGTGACATATTGAAAACAAAAGTTATCACATTACATCATAAATTTAAATTTGAAAAAAACACGTTCTAAAAAGTTGTAACAGCATAATTGAATCGATTCAATTCGCAGTGGTGAATTGCTCTAAGCTTGCAATATAAATTTAAAAAAAGGTCGGTCGCAGCTGTCATTTTAGTCCAGGCAATTAAAAATCATAGTATATTTGGGTGCCGGAGTGCGAAAATCATTTTGCACCCTATTGCCAATAGAAAAAGACAATTTTTCTTTGAGCTTCTCTCACGATTTTATTAGAGGATCAATATTAATTCTCGTAGAAATAAGATCTAAAGGTAGGACCAATATTGTTTTTTGAGACATATCTCAACTCATTACATTTTTTTTATTTTTTATTGCAGGAGTTCACCAGACAGACAAACGGCCCACTTGATGGAAAGCGGTTACCGTCGCCTATGGACATTTGCAACACCAAAGGTGTTACAAATGCGCTTCTGTTCTCTTAAGGGAGACTGGAACCTGGTCATTAATGCCGGCCCCGTCTCCTTTCTATGCCGGGGGCCTAACATAACTCGATTCTTAAGAAGTAAACTTCAAAAACCCCTGATATGTTCGGCTCTTTGCGGCCAGCACCTAGCGAGGACCCTGGTGTCAGCTATCGCTTATAAGTGAATTCGGGTGATACAATAAGATCGATAGTTTTAATTAGTTGTGCATATAACAAACAGGTGTTTGTCCTAAGTGGTCATATCAAGCCATTTGCATATATTAGAATCTAATTATTATACCTCGTTATAATAATTTAACAACTATTATATAAAATACAGTGGTTGTAAAATAACGGGCCGCTAAGTGTCAGGGGGTCAATTTTATTGCGTATGTAATACTTATGCGAGACGATAATTTAAATATTCACATAACTATTAGGAAGTATTATAAGTTAGGTCTATATAGTGCGCCCTATAATTAAGATCCAAAGTGAATTCAGGATAATAAGTAATCTTTAATTTTGTTACCATATTATACCAATGAATTTTATTTTTAGAAATCTTAATATTTTTTACTTCGTTATTATAAAATAATATTGATTAATTTGTTAATATATTAATTAATATTGTATATATTAAATTAATATAGATAATATTGATATATTGTGTTATTGGTATTATTAATATTGTATAGCTATTGTTGTTGCTATACACATATTAATAATGTATATATTTGGATACATATAATATTAATATGTGTTATTGTCTATTTTCTCTTTCTTAATTATAATAATATGCATTGTGTAATAGCTATGTATCCTATTAATTACATGTATTTGATTTGCACACCACCGTCATACAATCTTGATTCCTTTCACACAATCCACAGCCCGGGTTGTCTGGAAGACATCGCTCTAAAGCGATAAGGCCGCCCTTTGTTCCTACCTTGACACGAAATGACTGTAAATGATTTACTTTACGTGTATGTGGTGAATAATAGTACATTATGGTACTAGTGTGTAACATTGGTGATTACCGCCGAGGCGCCTTTGGGACTCGAGCCGTAGGCGAGGGTCTTAAGAGAGCCGAGGACGGTAATCATCAATACACACGTGTATCATACGACGTTTTTCAACACACTTGTGAATAAAATAACAACAAAAACTCATTTTATTTAGTAGATAAAAAAGTTATATATGAGTGAAAGTTTTATTTATTAAACACGTACGAGTTAAAATTATCTATTTAAATAAGAAGTTGCATGAAATGAGCAAGCAATAAGAACATTAATTTATTTGTTCTATAGAACACGATCTTTTTTTTTGAATAAAATCTTTTTTAAGAACAAAGCAACTCAACCAATAAAATTAAAAAAAAATCTATAACTCACTAGTGAGTTATAGTGTTTTTTAGTCACAGTTTGGTTATGGGTGTCATTCTGTGCCTAATTGCGGTGACCATAGAGCCACTTTATGAGCAAGTGTGTTGAAAAGTATTTTCTATCTATCTATGTAAATTAAGACATTGTAAATTAACGCAATAAATTTTATTAATAATTTAATAAAGCTTTCCATGTCTTCTATTTATGTTCATCATAATTTTCTAAAATATGTACGAGTGTATAAAAAAAAGAAATCTATCTCATTAACAAACGAATTAACTCCGTTGGCTCAGTGTTCCAAAATGTGGACGAGAACGCGCCACCTGTTTCTGTCCCATGCCGTTTCTTGCCCGCTATGGACTTGTAGCTCACACAGGTCAGCCTCCACTCCGACCCTCAACCGGTACTTGGGGTGACCGATCGGACGACGCCCATCCGATCGCTCCAAATAGGCTCTTCTTGTTTCGATCCTCCCTCATCCACACTACGTGACCGATCCAATAGAGGCGGTGAGATTTTATCTCCCCTTTTTTATTTTATTTTTATTGCATGAGTTCAGCCGACAGGCAGACGGTCCACTTGATGGAAAGCGGTTACCATCGCCTATGGATATTTGCAACACCAAAGGCGCTACAGATGCGCTGCTACTCTCTTAAGGGAGACTAGAACCTGGTCACTAATGCCGGAACACAACTCAAGGTTGTTATAGCGGCATACTCTAGACCAGGGGTGGTAGCCATCTAGACGGGTAAATATCCTACCACCTGGCTGTGGGTTGTTTTGTCGCCTCTTACGACAGGCCGCCCGGCCGCAGGAAATAGTATTCTTTCTCGGTTCCCGCACGGATAAAACCCCTACTAGGATATGCCTACGACGTCCACGCTTTACTTGAAATTTTCGCGGGATTCCTGGGACACAAGGCACCTCAGCATTTAAAAAAGAATGTAAGCTATCGTTTTAGTAAACTGTGTCGGAATAAGCTAATTTTTATGCACCCGAACGACTACAAGTATAAACCGTTTCCGGGATAAAAATTATCACACATTTTATTACATAAAATTTGCCATCGATCAGTGAAATCATCACTTTGGAATTCGGTTTTTTTTATCTGGCCATTTTAAGTTATTATCAGATAAATTCTCGCGGGATTCCCAGGATAAAAAATAGTGCAAATTTTAGGTGTAAGAATTTGCTGTCGCTCAGCGAAAAGCGCACCGAAATCGGGCTAGTAGTTTTTACATGAATCCCGAACAAACAGTCAAGAAATCTAAAAATTGGATAATGTTCTCCTTCGTTTATGATGTTACGCGAGTCGCGAGACTCGACTTAAAATGCCGTTAGAATTACTATAGTGTTTATTAGAACTATATAAACACGTATAACACAGGTACAAATATAACCAAACACAACAAGTCCAAACGTAATGCAGAAGGTCGTAATTCCATAAAACGCGCAAAAGTCCGGCACTAAAAGTTTCTCGATTGTAGTACACACGTTTCGCTTCGTTCGTGGTTCTCGCTCGACTGGCTCCCACCTCCATCAGGTCATCGTTTTATACTGCTCAACCGCAATGTCGCCGTATCTAAATCCGACACGCCTGGCTAATGACTGCCATAAAAGATTACAATACAACAATGGGCTGTTTTCTAATCACAATTTTTAAACACAAAGTAAACACCAGAAGACGACCATAGAGGAAACTAAACGTTATTAGTTCAAATGCCGATGGGTAATAAATGTGCTTTGTTTCAGATATGCAGGTGGATTTTGTTTTTGTCGGAACCAAAGTTCTAACATAGTCAATTCAAGTTGATTTTTTTTTAATAGCTCCGATGTACACACATGCCATGTTTAGAATTTTATAGATTATCTCATTATATTGCTCCTATTATCACAACCATACTTACAATATTTTCTAGACAATACAATAGGCGGCCTTATCGCGCTCAAAGCGATCTCTTCCAGGCAACCTAAATCAAAGAAATTTTAATCAAACGGATGTAGATGGTGCAGAAAAAAGGCAATAGATACATAAATACTTAAAGTAATTTAAGAATTAAATATCCAAATATATCTATAATCATATACCTAGTCCAGCCTTAAGTTCTGTTACAAATGAAAATGCATTTTTTTAAATGAAGTAATGTAATATTATTAAAATTTATACCTACATATTTATTAAAGTCTCAGCAAAAAAAAAAAAAATTATATTCGAAATGGCTACCTTTGGCTTTTATACAGGCCTTTAATCTGTTTTGTCACGAATTTATGGATTTATGCACTGATTCCAAGGTAAATTTCGCTACTGCTTGCTCCAAAGATTTTTTAAGAGACTCAATGTCGCCGTGTCCTTTAGAGCAGGCCATATCCTCTCTTTTGAAGTATCTGGAATACTGGATACTTCAAAAGCTGGGTATCAGCCGTATGTTCGTATATCAACAGATACAACAACACTGTTGATATACGAACATACGGCTGATACCCAGCTTTTGAAGTATCCAGTATTCCAGATACTTCAAAAGCTGGGTATCAGCCGTATGTTCGTATATCAACAGATACAACAACACTTCGTCTGTCGAAGACCACAACAGATCGGGGCGGCCGCGTGCTGTTAGAACTAAAAAGGCTGTTAATGCTGTTAAAGCCAGAATTCGTCGAAACCCCATTAGGAAGCAAAAAATCTTATCGCGAGAAATAAAGATTCCCGCTAGGACTCTGTCGCGTATTATAAAACAAGACCTGAAGCTCGGCGCTTATCGTCGATATACAAGACATGCCCTAAATCAATATTTACAATTAAAGAGAGTGGATCGATCAAAACGCTTTCTGTCGCGATACGCAGGTGAAAAGCACAGAAATATCCTCTTTACCGATGAAAAAATTTTCACGATTAAAGAACACTATAATAAGCGAAATGATAAAGTGTACAGTTCTAAAGAAGCTGCTCAAGTGGTCGGAAAGGTACAACGTGGTCGTCATCCTGCGTCAGTGATGGTTTGGTGGGGCGTGTCTTATCAAGGAGTCACAAAACTACATTTTTGCGAAAAAGGAGTAAAAACTTCAGCCAAAGTGTATTAAGATACAGTCGTGGATCATGTTGTGCAAACTCTCAGCAATACACTTTTTAAAAATATACCGTGGATTTTCCAGCAGGACTCAACAGGAACTACCCAAGCCTGTCTTGAAACCAACGTTCTGGACTTTATAAGAGCTGAAGACTGGCCCTCATCTAGCCCAGACCTCAACCCGACTTCAAATTATGGTCAGTTTTAGAGGATATGGCCTGCTCTAAAGGACACGGCGACATTGAGTCTCTTAACCGACGGCTCCATACCCACTTTATGCAAGGCGATCACTGCAATCCTATTTTCTTTAACACCCCATTGCATATTGTAATTTGAAAATGAACACGAAAAAATATGTGAAATAGCGCAAAATCGAAAGAAATTTTTAAAATAATATAGGTACGTGTTCCAAATTCAAAATAATTAAAAAGTTGAAAAAAAAAAGGAAAGTTTTTATATAACAGTATTTATGGCCAGACTAGTTATCGAAATACATAAGTTATTACAAAAAATGTATTAGCATGATTATAGTGTGTTAATATAACTATTTGTGGACAAATACTGTTTTCTGAGTAAATTTCTAAATGTTGGTAAGGATTTGGCATCTCTGACATTAAGAGGCAGCATATTCCATAGTTTGACAGCCTGCACTGTAAAAGAATTATCATAATAGGATTAAGTGTGTGCAGGTGTCATAAGTTTTCGGTTTTAAATGTAATATAAATATAATGTAAATGTAACATAATTGTAATATTAAATTGACTAATTATGCAAAATCCCAAAATTGACATCCCTGCCTAATACCTGGGTGTGGTCTAACATAACACGCTTTGTTTTATTGTTTCTCCGTATAATTAACATACGTAGTAGCGTTTAATATATTTTATTAGCCTATCCTAATATTAATATTAAAAATTTTATGTTTGCCATCAATAATAACCCGTTGCGAGGAGTCGTTATGAAATGTCGATGGAAAAGACCTAGAGACGTATTTACAATTTGATAATAAGTAGATCAACAGTACGTAATAATATATAATAACAGCCCATAAATGTCTCACTGCAGGGCTCGGGTCTCTCACTATCTGGGGGGACGGACAGTATACCCGCCACACTTGTCCAAGGCGGCTTGGCAGGTTTGACACGTCGGTCATTTCGATGTGAAGGTTTCATCACGATGTTTTCCTTCACCGTTGTTAGCACGTGGTAATTGTAGCAATATGCACATTAGGTCAGGAAACTGCCTAATCGCAACCCCTACCCCAGCTTCTCTGGCTCATCCTAAAGGTTGGCGATGTGTTGGCTTATCCCTGGTGTAGCAAACTTCTATAGACTATAAGCGCTTTCCATGAGCTGAGCTATCTGCTGTTTGCAAATTTCGCAATAAAAAAACTAATGAGGAGTCCTTGGAACACCTGGTTGAAACGATGTTTTGAAGACCATCAAATAAATTGTATATAAATAAGGGCAATTACAAGACTATTTTTAAAACAGCATATATTACACTGATGGATATCATTTCATTTTAGATCTTATTTCATTGCATTCGAAATTGTATAATAATATACAGCGGTCAGCATTTTTTATTTAAGTTAACTTTTTTTTTCGTCTAGCTCCCATCCACGAATAACGTGCGATAAAGAACTTCGTTTCAAAAACTGGGAAAACGTGTTGAACAAATAAAACTATGAGCTACCCTGGAAACGTATAAAAATTCTAAAATGAAATGTCGTCACGCCTGTCAACGGTGACAGCGCGGGTATAAATCAACATAGCGTCCACCAGACGCGTTCACAAAAACGATAACGAGCCAAATTAATCTGTACACGTGTAAACATTTTGATAAAGCCATTGAACGCATCCGTTCCGTGCGGGGAGACCATATGTCCCGCATAATTTGATTTAATGACGCTTAATTTGTAATAAACACAGGGATTTTTATTGATAAAACGCCCGTTTTAATTGTCGCAATCTGTTTTTATTTGTTCATTATGGTTTTAATTTTAAATTGACTATTCAACTCAGAGACTGTTATTTCATCGCTGTATCAAGCAGTTTCATTCGCCTAGAAGTTGGATCATCTTTATATATTACTGTTTTCCGCGGCTTTGCTATAGCGTAGAATAAAATATAGTCAGTTTTGGTTGTCAAAAAAAATTAAAAGGCTCTTTTTTCACCACCTTAGGGGTAGAATTTCCAAAAACGGCGATCTGCGTGTGCTTTATTATTAACAAGAAGCGGTTATGTACATTGAAAGAGATGGATACGCTTTAACACATTCTTGGGCCCAAAACTGTAAAAAGATAGCGCGATTTTAAGATTTCTTATTATCTATACATTAATACGTGAAGCAAAAGCTTTGTACCCCTTTTTACAAAAATTGCGCGAACGGAGGAGTATAAAATTTCGCAAAGTTATAGTTTAAATAGAGAAGAAGCGACGGGTGCTATTTTCTTTTAATTATGCATAAAAATGCATTAAATCAATGAAAAAACATTACACACACTACCATGTATTTGATACACACACGCATATATACTCTTTTGTTTATTATTTAAGTCAAATTAACAGCGTAGCCTTGGCGAAATCTGTGATTATAGAAGTATAATAGTCTTTGACAACAAAATTATTATGGTCGAATTGCGACCACGGGTGTAGTTATATTAATATTTTTAGGGTATAGTTATTTTGAATTAATTAATCGTGTGTTATGGTTACATATTATTAATTGTAGAAATTCATTCACACAAATCGATTATGGACATTTTATTTTTACAAGTATATGGACAATTTATTTGTGACCTCATTTTTATGATTTCTCATCTTCAAGATAGATTTTAGGGATGATTTTTAATAGAAAAAAATAACTATAGTAGTTTAAATATATTAAGCTACCACAATTAATTGTAAAAGATGTGAGAGATAAATTTGGATGTATTAATTAATTAGAAAACGTCTTATATTATCGCTGACATAAGCGAAGTCTCTCTTATATGACGTGACATTATATCTTTGTAAACGTTGGTAGAGGTTGGAGCTGAGGAATGAAGCCTCCATGTTACATAACGCTTTTTTTAACCCATATTACAACTCATTACATTTCTTTCGCCCAAGGGTCCCCGTCTTCTTTAGTAGTTTTTTTGCGTACCATTTCCTTGTTTTTCTATTACCAACGTTTAATTGTAAAAATCTACACCGAGCTCTCTCGAATTAAGACATTAAAATGATGTTTGTTAGTCAGATCGTATAGCCGGAAGGGATTTTTATGGCTTCTTAAATTCGTCGTGTTTTTGAGGGTATCTTTAAATGCCTCTTAGGGATGTACAAAATAAACAGATTGTTAGCGCGAGGAGAATTAAAAAACCGTAAAAGTTTTAACGTTTCAAACACTTTGAGTTGGGTACTTTGAAGATGCCGATAAAATTCTCTCTTAACAATGAACTTAACTTTTGCAAGGATTCTTTCGGAAAAAGAAAATACGATTAACCTAACGACACACCTGCGGAACGTTCTGTTTTTTAAATAATTTATGACATATCAGCGGAATTTTCGCCGCGTTACGCCGCGCACAGATTGGCGCCGATCCTTCAGTAGCCGAACTTTCGGCGCGGTACGTTCCGCCTGTGTGTCGCTATATTGATACTACTTGTATGGAGCTAAATATGTCAAATTGTAATCACTATTAACTAGTAAAGTCAATGAACGGTCGATAAGATATAGAGGGACCAGCCATCAAAGACATAATTTGAGCTTATCAATTTATGTTAAAAAGGTATTCCAGAAATCTAATAAGACTAATGCACCCATTCACACTTATAGATGTGTGAATGGGTGTCATCAAATGTATAGACATTTCCACATTACAAATATTAACACCAAAATTTTCATGTATAAACTTTTTTTTATTTTTTTTTATTGCATAACAAACATGTTGTCTGGAAGTATGCGCCAACAGCTGCAACACAGTATTATACAGCAGTTGTTTGCGATACCAAATTATTTCTGTACACTATGTTAATGATTTCGAATAAATTCTTTGATTCTAAATTTTTTATATATATTTATATTAATTCATTAACAAAAAAAATTGTGTTTGAAAATACATACATAGTCATAAAGTACATCGTATGCTAAATTACCAACTTACCCCTATTTTGTTGCACACAAATAAAGGAATATTAAATAAATAAATAATCGGCAGACAAACTCACACATATCCCCATCACATATATGCCCCCAAGCTAAGCAAGTTACGCTTCTGTTATGGGTATTATACAATGGACCACTCTGGGGCCGATCCCAAACACCCGGACCATAATAAATAACAGAAAGTTCGTTTCCGAAATTTACCATGCCAGGAATCGAACCCGGAGCCTCTGGATTCCAGCGAGTTCGGCCGGCTAAGACTTAGCCCACTCAACCACAGAGGCCGAATGGGAATGAGACTTGTATAAATTGGTAATAATATAATTGAATTTATTGTGAACGTACGTGACGTCCTGTAATGATAACAAATGTAAGAATAGACAATCAATGGCATGTGTAGCTTAAGACAGATTTTTCAGTAATCAAATAAAAGTTATTCATAGGATAAAACACATGGGCTAAGTTCCACACGAGGCTCACAACAACTACGCTCACGACCGCGATTGTTGCCGTTCCACTTCCTTGCGGGCGTTAAAATCGTAAACTCAAGTGGAAAGAATTATTCGACCCGCCTCTTAAAATGAGTCGTTGTGAGCGTTGCGTGAGCGAAAATCATGACGTCCTTGGTGAGCTTTTGTTTGACGCGGCGACCATAACGACCGTGATCGCTATGTAGAACGGCTAAAAGAGTATTTTGGGCAATATATGGTCCAAGCGGAACGCCCCATGGTAGAATTAAAAATGACAGTTGCATAAACAAAACAAATTAATTGTTTCACTTGTAAATTAGTCAGGTTATAATTTTTTCGACTGATACTAACGAATGATTGAAAAATAGGCGCTTAGACTAATAAATATACAAAGGAGATTGTTACGTCTTCAACACGTTTAATGAATGGATAATACTAGTTAATATTATAAATGCGTATGTCAGTTTGTTCGTTTGTAACGTTTTCACGCCTTAACTACGCATTTTGTGTACACGTTGTCAGGGCCCTCGTTCTGCTATTATTACCTTCCTATAATCGCCGGACACTATCATCTCAATCGTAGTTTTGCCCGATTTCGATATTCTGTCAATTCCAAAGGCGTGCTTTTTAATATTCATTTCAGCTAACGCCATTTCTGCTAGTGGTAACACCAATATTTTTTCTACTATTATTTTACCGCGATGATCAAGAAGATATTGTGGATTTAGTAGAATACAAATTTTTCACACTATCGTAATGAAATCGTACTTTGAATATCTTCGCAATGCCAAAATATTGAAGTAGCAGAATTGGACCCCAGGGGTATCGAATAGAACACCGGGACCTTTCATCCAGAAATAAGTACTGTTCCCGAGGGATAGACGAATATAGCCCAAAGATTGTATTTCAACCGCGTGTTATTGGCGCCACCGTTCCAATTCACTAAGAACTACATCGCCATGGCAACGACAATGACATGACAAAAACAATTTTAACGTCTTGCTCTCATGGCTAATTCCTCCTCCGCTTTCCTAGATGACGCTACGAGTATTTATAATTAGTTACTTTGAAGTAAAAATCAAGTTCGATATTTCTAAGAACTGTAACATTGCCCACTTCATGACATAAAGTTATTTTTCTTTTGTTGAAATTGTTACTAATTGCTGAATGAATTTGACGAAAAAATAAGTGCACCAAAAAAATATAGTTAGATACATGGTCCTGCACTGATGCCAACGATATGTGTGTCATGAAGCGGGCAATGTTAAAATTCTTAGAAATGTCGCACTTAATTTTTACTTTTTGTTATGCTTTTTTAACGCCAGCGAAACCGCGGACTAAAGCTTGTAGGTATACCTATATTTTGTGTAAGTTCTAAAAATAGAACGCTTATCATTTTCCGCAAAATTCAATAAAAAAATATTTAATTACAGACTCTCAGGTGAAGTCAACACATCGCCGTGTGAGTCTGAGTCAACTTCAAACTCACCGCCATCTTTACTCCAAGATGCAACCCTACCAGCTCTTCTAGCTTCGGGAACGACAACCCTGTTCCAGAACACGCCAACGTCAACCTCTTCAGCGCTCAGTATACCAGCCGACAGTTTATGCTTGCCTAGTACCGAAGTGGATTTGACGAACGGATGTGCTACGTCACTGGGCGGATTGGCGCTACCGTTGACGTCAAGTGGGTTGTGTTCGACCTCCTCGTCGTCTGCGGTGGCCTGGTTGATGAATGAAGATAGTACAGGTGAGATTACGTCATCACTTTTTTCTTCTATTCTTTGTTCACATTGGCAGAACCTAAAAAATATTTAGACGAAATTTATTACATATATACATTTATTTTATAATATGCAGTGAAAAATAGAAACTATTAATCTATATTATTATCATTATAATGTTCCCACTTTCACTCTTTGTTTCTTGTTTTCTCAGTAATTAAAAAAAGGAAAATATCTATTAGGTATGCCAGTATAAAAATATACAAATCACGTGTAGTCAAAGTCGATAAAATTATATAAAAGTGTATTCTAGATTCAATCAATCTAACTAAAGCAGCGCTCTTCAAATAACACTATACACTTTCATTCGAGTTTCTTTCTTTGTTTTCAAGGTGGTGGCGTGAAGAGCGAGGTGCGCAGTCCGGGACTGTGTGAGGCAGACGTGGCGCTGTACGGCGAAGCCCTGCCTTACGACCAGTCCGCGCTGCCCTACCAGTACTACAATAGGTATAATGCAGGTTCTACTGCAGAAAAACTTTACCCCTATAAAATCTTGCAATGACGAGCAATTGCCAGGCATTTATTAGTACGATCAAAAATGCGTTCCTGAGGTTCGTACACATGATTACGTAACACACAATTATGAGGTTCACAGACAGAGCTGAGAGGATGAGTCCCGCTCTCACTCGCCGTATCGTATCCGGATTCGCATGCCATCTCTTTTGCACAAGACATCGTAAGGTTTAAATAATAAACGCGAACATTTTACTGGAGCTGCGTAAACTCAAAACTTCACTAGAAGTGCATTTAAGATTTGCGCGTACGTAAATGGCATGTAGATAGCATGGAATAAGCACTGCAACTAGTACTTCAATCCACCACTGGTATCATAATGGTGGTTTTTGTATGAAAAATTGCCATTATGACGCTAGTGGTCGACTATTCTGATGATATTGTAATAGCATAATTGCGGTCCAGTAACTTTTCTTTTAATATATATTCCTTATACCTGAGGTAAACGATGTTAGTTAACGAAGTTAACACAATGTTTAACGATTAAGTTAACAAAATTTAGTATTCAGTGAAAAAGTGGCTGGACTCAAAGTCAGAAGACCGACAGACTAATTTTAATAAAACTATTTCTTACTTAATGACTTGCTAAAATAGATTCAGAAAACTACACAATGGTTATCAGAATTTATTAGAAAACGCAGCGCAGTTATAACATTATACTAACTAAAAGCAGCTATTGAATTTGGCGCGAATTATACCTAAGACGATTAATTAAAACTACATACTAATAATAGCTTTGTGGCCACAAAATAATTATTCATATATTATGGCGACATCCATTACTTTTAATAGCCACATGCCAGCCATATCTCATTGGGACATTGCATTATGTCATTTATATTCATTCCCGTTATCAAGCGCTGTCAGATGTTCTATGGTTTTTTTAGTTCGTGCTGTTTTATCGACCAACATGTTTGTAGAATTAGTAATCATTTTTATCAAATCCAATGTATATTAAATTATTAATAAATAAAATATTTCTAAAGGCTCTGTCAAAATGGTAACGCCGATGCAACAATATTACTACAAAACTGATTTATGACATAATCATAAATGATCGTTTTAATATTTTAGTCTATCAGTCGGTCTGAAAATTTTTCTCGAATAGGTTCGGATACGGCTTAACGTTGTTGAATGAAAATTTTATAGATTAAAGTAAAAACTATATCTTCAATATGCGTCTATATTCTGCGGATTCAGAAGATATTATAAATAACTATAAATATTTGTAATGAATACAAAATTCATAACTTTATTTTATATATATTTATGGCTTGGCAACTAGGCCTTTAAGCCAGAAATTCATAACTATTACTGCCATCTAGCGAGGGTTGTAACCAACGTCTCGCGCCAAAAACGGCTGGAGTAAAAAATTTACAGATAATGGAAAGTTTATTTCATCTGACCTATTTTATAAATTATATCAAGTTGTTTTATGACAACACACAATGCTTCACTTTGTGACTTTTACTCGCGGCCATCTTTACTTTATTATGCGTCGGGGTGCGAAAATCAGACTGGATGTAGTTTGATTTTGTGACCCTGGGTAAAGACGGACCTGCCTTTACCGGTCCGTTTTTTTAAGGCAGAACAAAAATGTAATTTTTGTCCAAATGTTAAACCTTATTTCTTTGAGCTCCCACGCTCAACTACGCAACGGTTCTCTAGAATGTTTGTTCCTCGTACCACAATAATCTGGAGGGAACTTCCGGCCGAGGTTTCCCATTTACGCTATGACATGGGATTGTTTAAGAAGGGCGATATAAAATTCCTTAGAGGCTGGTAACACGTTAGCGACGCTCCTGGTGTTGCAAACGTCCATAGGCGACGGTAACCACCTTCCATCGAGCGGAACGTCAGTTTCTTGCCTACCAAAGGCAATAAAAAGAAATAGATAATTGCTGTTCTTCGAAAGGTTTCAGTTTGTTATTTTTTTTAATTTCTGCAATTCTTCGCCAGCATGCAGCAGTATGGTAGCGGCAGCGCGGCGTCGTCGTACGTTAGCTCATCTCTGTACAACCAGCCCTACGCAGCTTACCCTCCACCGCATAACACAAACAATAGGCAAGTACAAGAAACCACATTCGCTAAGATCCGTCTTAACCATATTGGACGCCGGGGTGCAGTTTTACACAAGTAATAATCCCTCCGGATGTATCTGCGCAGTACACCAATTTTAGTAAGCGCGACAGTGCACGAATCTTGTAATGCACACACAGCAAGCAACACCCTGCCATTTCTGCATGCGAATAAAGTTCAATATTGTTTATTTAGATGTCGGAAAACCGGTCTGTCTGTCTCATGTCTGATTGTCTGTCCGCCGCCGCATAGTATTGTAGGCATAAAGCGATCGGCTTGCGCCGACTAGGGTTCCTGCGCGCGGGTGCCACGCACTCCATACATCCCCGAGTAAAGACGGCCCTGTATTCGTCTACAAGGGAGAGAGTGATACTGCTTGTGTGACAAAATGTGACAAGAGGGGGGACAGGGGACTCTAAGAAAAAGTGACGTTCGCAATTCGCATCGGACAAATTTTCAAAAAACGGTGGTGAGTTCTATTTTCTGTGACGTGATAGGGTAAGGGTCCAAGAAAATGTGACGTCGCCGTGATGGGGGAGGCAAGGGTCCAAAAAAGCAAAGTGATGCGTGTTGTACTTTATGGATGGCTCTTTAGCATCTGTTTACACGTCACCGTCACCACGTCGCTGCCACGCAGCCGCTGCACTTTCGCTATCGTGTGAGCGTCAACGGTAGGGCGGCGGTATGAAAGGGGGGATAATATTCGTATATAGATAAAAATTGAAAGAATAGCATTGCGATGACGGCGCGGCGGCGGCGTGGTGGCGACGTGACAGCGGTGCCGTATACGCGAGTATTTAGGATGCTAGTCTATTTGTTTTTAGTTTGAAACACAGTCAAATTATGAACATACCCTAACTAACACCACGACGTAAAATAGAGGAAAAGCTGTAACCTATACAAATACTAGGAAATCAAAAAGCTAGTGTATAATATTCAATTTGAAATGGTTCACAGGTCGTCATGCAAAGCAACGCCGACTTATCTCAGTGCGTACGGCGTCAGTGGGGTGAGCGGTGTTTCTGGCTCAGGTTTCGGGGCACAGCCTTCACCCTACGCCTACTCGTCGTATAATGGCGGACTGGCACAGTCTTTTCAAGCCACACAACAGGTAAATATTCAATAGGCCGAGAATTCATTATGTACACATTACACAATTGCAAGGGGGCATTGACATACTAGTGATACCTAGGTGATGACGAGATGTTCAAATCGGTGGTATAAACATCTTAGAATCAACCACCGCTAAGGTATATATCAGTACATACCGCTTTATCTGGCTTAAAGGCCTAGATATCGAGCCATAAACCAAATAAATACCACTATATTTAAAAGTTTCGTTTACAGGCAAAAAAATTTAACAAAATAGATTATGATTAAAAGGGTTATTACACTTTTTTATTGTTACTCAACAGACTCATTTGGAATATATATTAAGCTAGGATATGCCCGTGACTTCGTCCACGCTTGACATAAAATTCGCGCGGGATGAGGAATCTTTTATAGATTCTAATGAAATCAATAAAGAGCTCAAATCATGTTGTACAAAGACCATGCTACCCATACGGTGCTTTTAGCCCCTATAATACTTTTACAGGACTACAGCAGTTACGCCGCAGGTTACGCGGAACACAATGTAGCGCAATACAGTGGATATTACGCAGCGCCGAGTTATTCACCTTACGTGAGTTCTCCGAGTAGCAGTGGAAGCGCTGGCCATACATCCTATCATTTAGGAGGAGCTTTAGGTAAAAAATGTTTATTTTGGCCACACAGTTTCTCCCGTGTAAACTTATACGTATTCGTTATAAACCATAGATTTTTTTTCTGTGTTGACTGTTCATCGTCCCGTGACTGAAAATGTGATATAATATTCACCTATACGAGTAAATATTTTTTCAACACACTTGCTCATAAAGTGGCTCTATGGTCACCGCAATTAGGCACAGAATGACACCCATTATCAAACTGTGAGTAAAAAACATTATAACTCACTAGTGAGTTATAGATTTTTTTTTTTAATTTTATTGGTTGAGTTGCTTTGTTCTTAAAAAAGTTTTTATTCAGAAAAAAAAAGATCGTGTTCTATAGAACAAATAAATTAATGTTCCTATTGCTTGCTCATTTCATGCAACTTCTTATTTAAATAGATAATTTTAACTCGTACGTGTTTAACAAATAAAACTTTCACTCATATATAACTTTTTTTTATCTACTAAATAAAATGAGTTTTTGTTGTTATTTTATTCACAAGTGTGTTGAAAAACGTCGTATGATACACGTGTGTATTGATGATTACCGTCCTCGGCTCTCTTAAGACCCTCGCCTACGGCTCGAGTCTCAATGGTGCCTCGGCGGTAATCACCAATGTTACACACTAGTACCATAATGTACTATTATGGAGGTTATGATATTAATAAAATAACGTAAAATAATTATTTTACACCAAACTTCAAAAAGATCTTATTTCATTATTCTATACCATTTACTAATTACAGCGCCATCTAGTTTAAACCTGTGCCAATCTAATTTCCTTAAAATGAACGCATTGCATGTCAATAAATGACTGAAAACAAACGCAGTCGAAAATAGAAATTCGAAACGTATTGTCAAGTAAACGTGTTCTCGATTAAATAATAGTATTATTGGCATTTATATATCTTTGTCTCTTTCTAATTACAACCGTTTGTATATACCTTTGGCCTTCTCTTTCTTTGTTTCATGCTTTTAAACAGGTAGCAAATAATTATCTGAAAAACGCTATATAATTGCTACAAACTAAGACAAACTTGTAATGGTGTTTATTTGTTGTATTTTAAATAATTAATTTGGGTAGATATAAAGTTTCTTATATAAGGTATAACTCCAAGGCAAATATAATTTGTTAAGTTAAGAGTTAAAAATGAATAAAGAAAATGAAAACGTACATCCCAATAAACGTTTGAAGTTGGACGATGATCAGGAACAATACAATAATTCTGAGGATAATTCAGATTATTGGCCAGATTCAAGTAGTGATAGTGGTAAGCATCCCCATCATTAGACGACTGTAATTCTTTTAATGATAAATCAAAATAAAGTTTGAAATCTTTGTGACTGACAACATTTTCATATTTATTACTCCCGACTTTGTCTGTCTCTACTACACTATATATACCTATTTCATCTTGTGTATTTCTAAATTCTAACATACATGGGTTGTATATCTGTAAGCAGCAAATAGAGAAATCATTCAGTTAAAAATTGTATTACTTAAAACATTCTTTTCATCATTTAAGGTCTACTATGCATAACAAAGACTGGGTAAAAACTATAACGAGTTTAAATAACATTACATCTGAGAGAGCTTAGATACAATATGAATGATAGCTGATTTATCAAGATAGAAAGAAGAAGAGTCCAATTTCTGTAGATAAATATTCATATATCAAGATTCAATATTCTATAAATAACTGTTCCAGATTCACCTTCTTCTATGCTGCCGTCATTAAATGACACAAGTCCACTGTCTCCCATAAAAGCTGAAGTACATGCTGCAAGTAGAAGATGTAGAGAAAATTCAGGGTAATTATAATCCTAACTAATATATAAATGTTGACAAACATAGGGATGCTCTCAGGCTGATGGACCGATGACCTGAGTAAGGTCTCTGGTATGCACTGGATGAGGAAGGCAGAGGAGTGAGATGTGTGGAGTGGACTTGGGGAGGCTTATATTCAGCAGTGGGTTGAGATTGGCTGATGAAAATGTTATAAATATTATATTTCTTTATTGACTGTAGCCATCATATCTATGACAACTACAAGTGTAACACTGATATGAGTATAGCCATTTATTTATACAGATTGTTTTAGTTCTCGGCACTGTCCTGTGACACGTGAAATTCCCACGAAGTTCTGGTTTGTTTGTTGCACAATGGTGCAGACTGATAGACAAAGCTATAATTTCACAGTTTGGGATGCCCAAGACAGATTTGTGCAATATCAGATACACATTATAAAGTAAAATCACATTCCTATTTTCTTATAGTGAAAGTACAGCAAGCAGATCCCGAGGTCGAGGCAGAAGGAATACATCATCATCGCCAGCACAGCATGTTCCAGAGCCAGCAACTGACAGAGTATTTATATGGGATTTGGATGAAACCATAATAATATTTCACTCTTTGCTTACTGGGACATATGCAACTAAGTACAATAAGGTAAGATGCCTCTTTATGAACACACTTCTGAAATATCCTACTGTAAAATGAAAATACTCACATACATAGTACATACTCACCATGATCAAATTGAAGATATTTTGAAGAAAGGTCAGATAAAAAGCAATGTAAATAAGCATATACACACTTATTTAAAATTAAATATTAATATAATAATTAATTCATACATACGTATGAAAAGATTAATGTAAGTGGATGAAGCGAAGTGTTTGTCAGGATCGTAACAGCTGGAGATCCATTGTATCTGACTACCCCAATGGGAAACAGGTGTGACAATATGTATGTATGTATGTAAAATGAAAATGAATGTATTTATTTCAAAATGAAGTCTTACCAGATTACTTATTGAAAGTCATAAGTTTACCACTGCTTCTAAAACAATTTTATATATTTGGTTTTGTATTTTAATCATTTTGGTGGTAATTTATTTGATTTTTATTATTCCGACATTTCCACCACTTTTCAGTAGCCTTGATCATGGAATACAGGATAATAAAAAACAAATAAATAACCGCACTTAAAAACTGTATAAACTTAGTTTTATTATGCATGCTAGTTGTGAAAACTTAAAAAATTTTAGTTACTGTTAAAAGAGGGAAGTAATGCAACAAACTCCTTAGCAACATATCTTTACTTTATAATTATTATGTATATATACATTCATGGTCTTTTTTAAAATGTATTTTAAACTAATACAAGGTTTAACAAAATAGGCAATTTATATAAATAATTGCAAAAAGAGATAGTGAAGTTTCTTGGGTGCTTTGATTTATAATCAGTGATTTCTTTTTTTTCTAATATTATTTAATTAGATTGGGACCGTTTAGGGTATGATAGGGTTGAAGCATCTTTATGAATTAAAAATATATTAATTTTTGGCAGGACTTGAAAAGTTATATTTTGCTATACAGTCTTATTTTCAATGTTGAAATTTAATTGCTGTAAATGCCATAATTTTCCTTAAATGTTCTATTCTATAATGCAATTCAAATGAGAATAGGATGGACTTTGCGCCATATTGTGACTTTAAATAACTTTAAATAATTAAATATTATATTAATACAATTTACTACTAACTTAACCTTTTTATTTGAATTTGATGTAAGACTATTTATTATTGATATGCAAATAAGTTTTTTGCAAACCATACTTTTCAAGTGACATTTGACAGATAGAGGTTATTGACATTTCTATTCTTATTTGGATCGCACAGTATATGTCTTCAAGGCTTTAATATGTGTTGATTATGCCAATGTTGGATTGACTTTGTAAAAATGACAGTATGTATAAGGTGATCGGAAAATTGATTTATAATAAAAACTAAATGATGAGGAATGTTTTCTGATAGCCTGAGGACAGCACAAAACATTGATTGTGTTAGATAACTATGTTATAAGTTAATATTATTATTATATAGAAGTTTACTTAAAGCATATATGAATTTAGTATGGGCAAGAGGTTACAGGTAATTGACATTCACAGGATGATCCCAACTGGAGGGTAAAATATCATAAATATAAGTGGTCATTTTGAGACAATGAAAGAATATATGTCTAACACAATGAGTGATCACATATTCTTAATTTAGCCAAGAAAGCAATGGAACAGACATGACCAAGGCGAAGTCGAATTATGGTCAAAATGCACTATAAATTTGATAGTATTAAATATCAAATTGCATGTAGTGTTTACCTATAAGAACTACTGCATTTTTCATGTTTCTTTCTTTATAAAGTAATTTATATTCTTAGTATTAGTGCAAATTATTGTTGGTAAACTAAATAAACAAATTTTTTTTTTTAAGTGATAACTTCTTATGGGAGGGTAAACTGCTTCATTACGTAACGCGTGATGGCGCCAGTGCGTCTGTCTGTTCAGTGATCACGGAAAAACTACTGTTGAAACTCAGTATATATATATTTTCGATGCCGAGGATGAACATGGGATACTTTTTATTCCAAAAAATGGGATAGTTTCCGGCATAAAAATATATTTGTTCCTCTGTTTGTTATGCTTTTACGGAAAAAGTACTCCACCGATTTAGCTGAAATTTGGTATATATGTAATTTTAATACCGAGGGTGGACAAGGGATACTTTTTATCGCGGATAATGAGATAGATTTATGTAAAGGTTATCCCAAAAAGTGGGATATGTTTTTTGTGATTTCCCATTTTAGTAATTTTAGTCAGCTTAGTCCTTTTAATCATCCAATTTTCTTACTCCTCTCAGTCCTCTTAGTCCTCTTATTCCTCTTAGTGCTCTCAGTCCTCTTAGTCATCTTACTCCTCCTAGTCACCTTACTCCTCCTAGACTTCTTACTCCTCTCAGTCCTCTTACTCCTCTCAGTCCTCTTATTCCTCTTAGTCCTCTTACTCCTCTCAGTTCTCTTACTCCTCTTACTCCTTCTAGTCCTGTTACTCCTCTCAGCATACAATTTAAGTAATAACGTAAGCTTTTCTCAAGTTAAACAATTTCAAAATTAAATAGTTCAACTTAGATTAGTTTAAGTTATCACTTCTGTCGGGTGTCCCAAAGATACCTGTTTTTTTTAATCAATGGCCTTCAGATATTATGCACAACAAAAACCTTTTATACTATGTAATTTAAATTATTTCTAAAAGAGGAGAAATTATATTTATGTAAAAAAGATTAGTAATAATTGTTGTCTTATAATAGTAATTACTGTATCATAAACAACCACTTGCATTTTCTTCATGTTCCAGGATACACAACAAATAGTTCAATTGGGTTTTAGAATGGAAGAGATGATATTCAGCTTAGCAGATACTCATTTCTTCTTTAATGATGTTGAGGTAAGTGGAGTTTATAGAGAACATTTAGGACTTTACCTGTGGCCAATTAAATTTTGGCTGTGTTTCATGAGAACTCTTAAAGCTTTTTTTAGTTAATAATGTAGCGAGAACATACTTTAAAATGTTTGTTTAAATGACAAAATAAACTTACCCTTATATACCAGCAGGGCCGGCCCTAACAATTTCGCGGCCGTAGGCAAACTCAAAATGCCGCCCCAATCGAAGCTTAAGAAAACTTCGTTAACTAGAAATATTATACATTAATATTAACATAGATTTTATTCATGAAAAATACTTTTATTGAAAAACAAAATTTACATTTCTTTATTTTGGGCTTTAGTAGTTCAATTGTCTTTGCAGACATTTTTGCCGCAGTAGGCAGTTACCAACCTTCTCGAAGCGCCCCTGATACCATTGTTGGCAACCCTTACTGGGTACACCATAATAATTGGCATAATAAATATTGTTTTATCTAAATGATTACAAATGTTAATATATTTTTTTCTAACCATGAAATGATGATAATAATATTAAGATTTTTAATATTTTGAATAAATCAATTTGATGCCAACATATAGTTTTCCTCTGTTTCGTGATTGAAAAATCAATCGCCAATCAAAATTGGTATCCAAAAGATTATAAAGGAACGAAAAAACTAATTTTTTCATTTAATATTTGCTTTTTCGGTCAGGATTGTGACCAGGAGCACATAGACGCAGTGGCGGCCGATGATAACGGTCAAGACCTCTCCGCGTACAACTTCGCCTCGGACGGGTTCCACGCGGGCGCGGCTCCCAATAGCGGTTTATGCGCCCCTGGTGTCAGAGGCGGTGTTGACTGGATGAGGAAACTCGCATTCAGATATAGGAAAATCAAAGATACATATAATAATTATAGAAATAGGTAAGTTATTTTTTAATAAATAGGTTGTTATGGTCGTTAAAGAGATATAATGATTTTTAACTAGAAATATCCAGTTTTTGTGTTATTTAATTGGTATAAACATAATTACTTTAACTATGACTAGAGCGTAAATAATGTTGCAAATCATTAAATTGTACATTATTGACATTCTAAATATAAAAAAATATCTATAAAAAATAATATCCTAGTATAAAAATTAATGAAAACTACAGTGATTAATTAATCTATGATATTATTGTTAATTGCACCTTATTATGTAACAAATGTTATTGTACACTCTCATAGAGCCAACTGTTGTTTCTTAATTCTATTTATATCACCTTAATGTACACAGTTTAACAATAAAGTATTCTATTCTATAAATACAATAATGGATATGACAGACATGTATTTATCTCCACAATTTTCACTCGCCAAAAACACAAAGTTGGACAGAAAATATCTGTCATATTTAAATAACAGTCTATGAGAAAATAGCTTTAAACTAATGAAACCGCAACACAGGTGATTTTTCTACTCGGCCTTCAGGGCCAAATCCTAAACTATATAAAATAG
The DNA here is from genome assembly GCA_019925095.2 of Dendrolimus kikuchii. NCBI lineage: Eukaryota > Metazoa > Arthropoda > Insecta > Lepidoptera > Lasiocampidae > Dendrolimus > Dendrolimus kikuchii. The sequence goes on along the minus strand of CM034410.1, from coordinate 11,869,197 downwards.
CAAGAAATACTCATATTTTTATCATCAATCTGATGATAAAAATTTTGACAAATCAATTAACCTAATGAATTGAATCCAATAATTTTGAAAGAAATCACATACTGTATTATTATACCAAATCGTAGCATAGTTGGTAAGGATAAATTTCTGTGAAGGGATATTAAACAGGAAACTAAGGGAAAGGTTTGGTTTTTTTTTTTATAAATTGGTTTATATTATCAGATATTCATAAACTACGATTAAATTTGTCAATTTACTTTTAAACTAAAATCAGTCTTAAATTTAAAAAAACATTAATGTTGTAAATGTTATATTTATTTAATTTTTCTTTCTTTCAGTGTTGGAGGCTTACTTGGCCCAGCGAAACGTGAACAATGGCTGCAACTTAGAGCTGAGTTAGAACAGGCTACTGATAATTGGCTAACATTAGCGTGCAAATGTCTCAATATGATTAATTCTAGGTAACTTTTTAATTGATCCCTATCATGAAAGGAACATACTAGGAACCACAATAGCCTATTAAAAAAGACACTAGATTCCGGATTTATAAAATTGAACCGAAACCAACCAAACTGTTTATTTTTTTATATTTAAAATAATTCATTCGAATAAATGCTCTATGAAATTACTAGCTGTTGACTTCGCCCACATATATAAAAACTAGTCAAGTTAAAAGGTGGCATCGTTTACACCCCCCCTTAGGGGATGAATTTCCAAAAACGCTGACATACATGTAGGTTAATTTCTAACCAGAAACAGGGGTACTTACTCATAAAAAATTTCGTGCTTCTTTAAAAATGACAAATTTTCAACCCCTTAGGGAATTAAATTTCCGAAAAGGCCGATACTCGTGTACATTTATTTCAAGTCAGAGGCAGGCAAATAGTTTCGTGCTTCTATACTTGGACGATATTCGTTATATTCAAACAAACTTTCATTCCATAGGGGTTGAATTTTCAAAAATCTTTTCTTAGTGTGCATTTACAATATTTATTATATGTATGTGTGGCTTATTTAAATGTTTAAACACTTGTCTTTTTATACCCTCAATAGAAAACTTGCTTTTGCTGCAATAAACAATATGCAATCTGATTGTTTCAGGGAAAATTGTGTCAATGTATTAGTAACAACGACGCAGCTAGTTCCGGCGCTTGCAAAAGTTCTTCTTTTCGGCCTAGGAGGAGTATTCCCTATTGAGAACATCTACTCGGCAACGAAAACTGGTCAGTGAACATGGTCATAGTTCTAAAGAGCCGTAAAGAAGAAATAGGTATATTAGCTTTAGTTAATGTAATATTTTATTTCTTATACAGGGAAAGAAACTTGCTTCGAGAAAATCAAGCAGCGTTTCGGTGAACGTTGTACGTACGTCGTCATAGGAGATGGCCAAGACGAGGAAGCAGCGGCTAAAGCGAAGAACTACCCCTTCTGGAGGATATCCAGTCATTCGGACATAGCCGCGCTATACAACGCCTTGGATATGGGCTTCTTATGATCTGTTCGTGCCCTAATACCGACAGTTATTAAAAGACTTTGGTTCGTTGACAAATTCCTATGGTTTTTAAAGTCCTGGTACATTTTTTTTATAAAAAGGGCTACTTACTATTATTGTTATTATAAAAATAAGTTAGAAGACGTATAAGGCTAAGAAGTACCGATCAAAGTGAAGAAATACCCCTTCTGGAGGATATCGAGGCATTCAGACATTGCATACACTGTACAATGCCTTGGATATGGGCTTCTCTTGATCTGTTCTTACCCTGATATTGACAGTCGTTAAAAGACTTTGATACACTGATGAACTCCTATGTCTTTTAAAGTCCTGGTAATTTGTTTTCCTGATTGTCTTTTATAAAAAGAGCCCTCCTACTCATTTTTGTTGTAAGAAGGCAGAGAAGGACAAGAAGTAGCGGCCAAAGCGAAAAACTATCCCTTCTGGAGGATATCCAGTCCTTCGGATATAGCCGCGCTGTCCAAGGCCTAGGATATGGGCTTCTTATGGTCTGTTTTTGCTCTGAAAACGACGGTTATTAACAAAAGACTGGTTTGTTATCAAACTCCTACATTTTTTGTTGTCCTGGTACATTATATTCGATATTATTTCTTATAAAAAGGAACTAACAAATTGTGCAATCTATCTGTGATTACAAAATAAAATGCCAATATTTAAGTCAGAACTGCTACTTATACGATGCCTAATCGTAAATGACAGTTTTTAAATTTTTTGTCTCAAATGAGCCCTGCACCAATTACGGGATTTCAATGAAAATTTTATCTTAAATCTTTGTGTATGGTTACTAATCGATATCTTGCAGGGTTCACAAGATATGTATATTAATTCAAAGTCCTGCGCGAACGATGTTGCAGGCATAGCTAGTGTGAAATAATACATAGCTATATTTAAACAACTATTGACACTATTTTCATGTAAAGGCACGGTAGCCAATAAATAATGCATGGAATTGATTTTATGCTTAATTCTTTTTTAATTTTCTGAATAAAACTTCAAGGTAAGAAAAAACACCAATGTTACAAAAAATATATTAAAATATTAATGGAGTAGTTGACATATATCACAATAAACTCTCAAACTTTGCTAATATTAAAGAGCGGAAATTCAAATACCATGTCAATCATGATAGAAATGATTGTAATTATTGTTTAAACTATAATTAATAGTATTTTCTTATGTTTTCACGACTAGTACACATAATAAAACTACGTTTTAACGGTTTTAGGCGAGGTATTTTTTTTTATTCCGACGTTTCGGCCTCTTCAGTAGCCGTGATCACGGAAGACAAAGATATCAAATGTCAATAAGTATTGTTAAATTTTTCTTTTAGCCTACCGCCAAGTTGTTCATTTCTCTTATTTAGTATTTTTTATGGTTATTATTTCCTCTATGGGAGCCCAATCTAATTTTTTCTTTAATTTTAATTATTGTCTTCCTTGTACACGGCTACGGAAAAGTAGCCGAAACGTCGGACTAATAAAAATTAAATAAAATACCGTATAAAACCGTTAAAACGTAGTTTTATTATATAATTAATAGGCAATTTCACTCATTATACAAATGACGTCATCATTTGCAACCCTCGTACAAAATGCATTGATTTCGGCGTTTTGTAAGATGATAATTTCAGTTGATTTAACTGTCAATTACTCTATTATTCACGAAAAGAACCGAAATGTTCTTATGGTGGTCGGGCCTTTACAATGTGTGTATGAAATGCCCCTTATTCTTCTTCCAAAGACTTCATTTATTGAACTATTATATTTTAAGTAATTTTATAAAATGCCGTCAAGTACATTTTTTTATTTTTAGTAATATTATAGCAGTCGATGTATAACTTAAATCTTTATTTAGTTTTTAAAAGCTCAAAGTCAGCTCAAAAATACTGATCGAATAGTGTGAAGAGAAAAAAAAACCGATATTTTATAACATTTTGTAAATATTTTCTACTCAATTTCGTAGTGAATTCTACATTTTTAGGAATTTAAACGTCATTCCTATTTGCCATTTTTTATATTATTAAATAAAAATAAATTGTACAGTTTATTTTCATATCATTATTTTGGTTTTTTTTTAACGGACTGCCACTGTGTTGCAAGCATTTTTTTTTTGTATGATTTCTACTTTATTACAGCACAAGTAGGTTTTTTAAATATCTTTTACAGTTTTAAAATTTAATGTGTTTGTGTCAGTTCACTTTTGATGTGAACATTATTATTTAAAACTCAATAAGAGAAAGTTAGACAAATTCATATGAAACGAATGCAACTTATTTTTTATATCGCAGCTTCGATTTCGAGTGAGATAAAACCACAGAAAAAGAATACTAAGAATGGTAAGTAATAACAAAAAATGTAACACTGCAATAACAGTTGGCGCCACCAATCTGTTCTTGTTTCTATAGAAAACCGCTATTAAAACTTCCATTCAACGTCTTATTATTTAAAACATTTTTTTAACTTAAATTAGTCGTAAATTGAAAGTTCTAATTATTATTCAATCTCGTTCCATTTTCAATTTATGACAAAACACCAAGACATTGCGGCGTACGATGAACACCTTGCGGAACACTGGTGCCAGCATTTTGGTAGTTGCTCTGTTTCGCTCTCGTATAGTCTGTCCTGCTCACACATTGTGCTATGCGTCGCATTAGCTATACCGCTTGTTAATATTTGTACATACGGGTAAAACTGTCGAAATAATTTTGGTTCACGAATTACATGAAAGTGAATATTATTCTCTGCCATCTATAGTATTAACTTTGCTATAATATAATTGTTTTAAATTACAGGACATTGATTGTACACTTTGAGATTTGCTATAAAAACACGAATAGACTGGTGGCGCTGTAATTGGAGCACGTTTTACGATTTAAGTTTTTACTGAACAATTATGATAAAACAATGTTGTATTAACAATGGCCGATAACGAAATGTATATACAATCGAAACACAATTGATCTAAAATCGAGTCAACAATCGACTCGCTCTTAATAATCGAGTTGGTTTCAGCAGAGCTCGGAACCCCGTAAAACAAGTCGTACCGGTTTTAGCTTAAGCGCATAGGAACTTTTCTATTCGGTTTTGGTTTAACGTTAATTAAACGCTTTTCGATAAGAAAAGTTCGTTGAATAGGTTTTGTTCAAGTTTTGAACGATTTTTGTCGCGCACTTTCAGAGCGCAGCCACGTGGTACAGCAAGTTTCCAGTCTTTTACAAACACGTGTTTATATTAGAAACAATTGTCATATAGATAAAGTGATTCTCGCGGAATTAACCAGTCAGTGCAGCTTTACATAACATTCTTTTACACTCCAAACGAAATAGTTGAGTAAACGCGACTAATTTCATACCGGTTCCAAGTCTTAGTTTTCAGATTATTTCGAGTTAACTTATCTATTCTTTTACCTTATCAATGGCAAAAAATTCACACTTGTATGGGGTTTACATCAAATTATAACCACTAGTAAGACAAATAAATAATAAGTAAAATACAGAAATCTGGGATATAACGTCATCTATGTTTAGGGGGAAATTCGTCGCTTAAGGATTCATTTTAGGCATCGTAAGTTGCATACGTTTCGTAAATGAAACTAGTCTGTCTTAAAATACTGTATACGTATCTGATGGGAAATTTATTTTTAATTTTAATGAATTATAGCAATATTTTAAATAAATTATAAATATATAACTATAGGTAAAATTAATTGTAAATAAAATAAATGTAATTGACAAATAGTTAAATATGAAATTATCTTACTGTCGTACTAGTTGAAGTTTATTATTCGACTTGTAAATAAAAATATATTTGATGATGATTTATTACGTTGTTTCATTATGTTTTCCTCACATCATCCGCTCGTCTGTCCATCTGCCTTTATATGTCAGCAGAAACTACGGGCTCTATCTATATTGGTGAAATTCGACAGGTAGGTGTAGTTCTGTACAGTGGTGTATTAAAAGTGCGAAACAACTAAAAATTTGTGGTGATAGCCATACGTGTAAATTAATGATATATATCCGAGTCAATAGATGGGAATATATTAGCTTTGCGTAAAAATTTTGCACCCCTTATAACTTTTTAACTGTGAAATGGTAGAAAATCCTGAAAAAAATTGGCTTTGTAGAGCTTCCACATACTTGAAATCAATCTTACATTTCTACTGCTAACCAAAGGGCGCCATAATTCATAATTTGTTTATTCATATTGTTACGAGTGCGGGACTCGATCTAAAATGCCGTTAGAATTACTATAGAATTTATTAGAACTATACAAACACGTATAACACAGGTACAAATATAACTGAACACAGGTCAAACGTAATGCGCGATTCAATAAAAGGCGCAAAGTGCGTCACTATATAGGTTATCGAATGTACACACGTCTTGTCTCGCTGCTGATTATCGCTTGACTGCCTCCTCTATCCATCCTGCCGTCGTTTTATACTTCACAAATATAAGTGTGCCAGCCCGTATCGTCCTAGAAATCCTAATCCGCACACCTGGCTAGCTATGCCTGCAAACGGCCATAAACGAGTACAATAGGACAATGGGTCATATGCCAATAAATAAGTAAACAAAAGAAGTCCAAATGCGGGAAGGTAATAAACTGCAGGTGTGAATCGGTCTTTGTTGGTCGTAACAATATTCTTAGAAAAACGACTCTAAAACTTCAACTTACGTTGTGTTGTTTAAAATAATATTTTTACACCACATCAAAAGAAACGATGCTAGTGGCATCTGGCGAACGAGTGTGTACATGGTATATATTAAAAAACGAGTGGAAAGCCATCGAGGCCATATTAAATTAAACTACTAGGATCTCAAAACGATAACATTAGAATAGCTTTAGTTATTGTTCTGAGACTTCGTATTCTTCCATCTATGAATGGCAATAATATTCATGACACAGAGTATATATTTATGTGAGCGGGTTTTCGTAATAGTTATGTTGTTCTATTATTCGACTGCAGGCAAAGGAGCATAGTCCATACAGGCTTGTCTGATGTATGTCATACTTAAAGTGTATTTATTATCTATGGACAGCGCGTTCCTAAGCAACGCATACTGACATCACAAAACATTGATATCAAAACAAACATCGGAGTTTGCTGATAAAATGAAAACTGTAGAAACGATTTTGTTCGACGTGTCTAAAAATGAATTATTTAAAATAAACGAGAATTACAAACTATTGCATAGAAAATTGAAGACAACATGGAAAGTTATGATGTGAGTGTATTGATTGTGTATTCACTACCATCACCGAATTCATTTGATATAGCTAGTTTAACTTATCAAGATTGGTTAATTTCTTTTAGGCTTTCTATATGTTAAATAAACAGAATCCTCAGCGGCGCTCTATGTTCTCGTGAAAAAAGAACACTAGAACCTATTCCACATTCATTCTCTCGGGCTTTTCTCGCGACGTTTCGCGAGGATGTGGAGGGCCCTTTATAAAAAGGTCATGTTGACCTATTCTTCTATTTATGTATGTCTACCACAGGCATTGTTAAAAAACTACTCCCATATGGATGAAATTTGGTCGTATATTATATACGCCGTTACACAATAGTGTTTTGGGGTTTTAAAATCATGTAGTGTTAAGGACCCCTTCCTCTGCCATCTAAATTAGGCTATATGTAAAGCATTGGAGCTTAGAAATACTTCCGTTTAACAGTTTAAACAAGGCCCGTTTTATAATTGTGGAAAATAGGGTATTTTCAATCAAATTATTCATTAGATCGGCTTTTATTTATGTCAGTTTGCGTAGAAATATATTTATTATAAAATGTATAAGGATTTCAGAAACCGCGAGGAGGTATCTCCAACAATACTTCAAGACGTGAAGATCCTGGTGATACCAGGGCCACAAAACGTATTCACCGATGACGAACTATCTTGTCTTAAAAGTATGGTTGAAAGAGGTGACTCTGTGCTCGTAATGATGACAGATGGAGGCGAGGAGCGAATGAATACGAACATTAATTTCTTCTTGGAGGAGTTTGGTATAGTTGTTAATAATGGTAAGTCTACCCAAGAGTATAAAGGGTGCATGGCACCCGAGCGGAAGGACCTCGGGAGCCTTGCGCCCGTGATCGCTTAAACCAACACACCATGCGTAATTTGCAAGTTGTGAGAATTACTTAGCAAACATCGATTATACCGGACGCAACAATATGTGTTTACCTAATTTTTGCAAACAATGACGGTTTTTTGCAGTTTTTAATGCCTCTCCCCGTTTGCTGATCACCCGTAGTATATGCCAAGACTCCCATCCCCCTAGTGTTCAAGTAGTAATTCATAAATATGGTTTTAAATCGGTTTTTTTACTAACAGAAAGTTATAACAAAATAATTTGGCTCATTAGCCATTTAAAAAGCACTGAACGCTGCGTGCCATATTTGGGTAGGTATACCTCGAAAAAGCTCGAGATTATCATAGAGATATTGACTACGTGACGAAAACCTAAGCCAAAAAGCTAAAAGATATAAGAGGGAGTCACAAATTTTTAGGACAACTAGCAAGATTCAAAAGCCTATATTAAAGTCCAAAAATGTCCATAAAGTCCACTTGATCACTTCTGTCAAATATGCAATATTAGTTAAAAAAATAAATGTAAACCAAAAAATGAATATTTCAAGAACTCCGGACATAGGGTTTGCAGAAGGATTAAGTATACCTTCCTCTTAAGACTACTTAAAATTCATGTATCGGATCTCTAAGCAACAGTCTTATTTTTTTTTTTGCAGTCGATTTTGTTTTTTTTTTAATATCAAAGATCTCGTCATGTACACGTTTCATCTCCCTCGTACTAGATATCCATCTCAAAATTCTCGTCTCAACTCAGATACGTGTCATACAATTATATTCCAAGAATTGAATCACCTTCTTTTGCACTTAGAGTTGACCAAATGCTTTTCTTTTTCAGATTGTGTCATTCGGGCGAAGTATCATAAGTTCTACCACCCGAAAGAGTGTCACATATCTAACGGGGTCTTAAATCGGGCTATAACCAAATGCCTGCTTAAGATACCTCATTACAGCAGCGAATCAGATGACTATCTGTATGATAATAATAATATTTTATTTATGTGCTATTAATAAATAAAACATTTTACACAGTTACCATAAGCGATTATACATATCGAAGTGATTTAGAAAGAGGCTAGTGTCTGTATTAGTTTTTCACTGATCACCAGGACCGCGCCTAGAAATTCGAAAGTGCTGATCGCACAAAATACTTTTCAGTGTAACAAGTGCGTGAGAACTTTTGTGTGCAACCCGGGGGTGCCAGGGGTACGTGGCACCCGGGCGCAACGCCGTAGGAGCCGCCAACGGGTCGTCTTTTACCTACGCATACTCGCACATTCAGCATCTTATAGTTAGTGACAGTCAAGAAGACCAAATACTTAGGATCATCTAAAGTGATCACTAATACTGATACAAGCAAGGGCGTCTAATTGTTCATATCACATTTCTTACCCAAATATATTATGGCAAAACGAACAACAACAAATACACGAGTTCACCCAAAGCATCTAAAAATATCGTACACGCTAGAAAAATGAAATCTATTCTAATTATGATTAGAATCAAATCGAGATGATAACTAAATAATATGATAAAAATAACTAAAATCGAAAATTGACAAGTTTACGCCTTAGCCATCAGTCATCGGCTGGCAGCTGGCGAGTCATTCATTCATTATCCAAATAGCGGTCAGCTTGTTTTTAAGTCGACTAATAAACTACTATCAGCCGGACGGCTAAGTAGTTGAAATTTCCGTTTGTATCCCAACGCTAGTTGAAACAATCGACTTGAATAACTCGTTATTGCATATCTCTAATCTAAAAGTAAATACTGTTGATACAATATACTAGTTCTTTTTAACTTTTTCAGCGAAGAGCCAGCTTTACCCAACTTTGTGTATCCCTACGGTGCAACGTTGACAGTGAAGAAGCCTGCAGCTGCTATTCTGTCGAGCAGCGATGTGTGCTATCCTGTCAAGAGACCAATCGCAGCGATGTTTACTTCTGAAAAGAGTGGAGGTACCTATAGAATGTTGATTTTTGGGATACCGTAATCATATGACAAAAACTCTTGTTGTTTTGTCATGTCACCCGTTTCTCCTACAATAGGTGAGCGGACAGTAAAAACAACTGACATATACTTTTTATCATCTTACAAAAGTCAGAACGTCATAGATCGCGTTCGAGCGTACATACTTGTGACGTCAAAAGTATGTAAAAGTAATATGAGTCAAATAATGTAATTTACTTGTGCTTTACAAAGCATGAGTTAGGCCACAAATAGAATACTGCTCCCAGTAAGGTATGTATGGGCTGGAGCACCCACTTACCCGCTTACCAGACTGACCCTCTCGACTCCATCCAGCGTCGCGCCGTTCGTATAGTCGACGATCCCATACTAACAGGCGGTTAAGAATCTATCTAAGGCCTTCGGAGAGACTTTGCGTCCCTCTGCATATTCTACCGCCTGTACAGCGTAGAGTGTTCTGAGGAACTGTTTGATCTGGTGCCAACTCTAATTTTTACTACAGCACCGCTCGCCATCGACGGGATGTTCACCCCCATTTCCTGGAGCTCCTACGGTCAACTACGCAACGGCTCTCTAGAACGTTTATTCCGCGTACAACAATCTGGAGAGAACTTCCCGCCGAAGTTTTCCCTCTGCGCTACGACATGGGGTCGTTTAAAAAGGGCGTTATAACATTTCTTAGAGGCCGGCAACGCGTTGGCAACCACCTTCCATCAAGAGAGCCGTCCGTCTGTTTGCCTGCTTCAGGCAATAAGAAAAGATCATTATTGTTTAAATGCTAATTAAAACTATTTATAAATCATGATAGTATAAAAGTAAGATGATTAGGACTCTATTATTGCAGGAAAGCTCTTCGTGATCGGATCGGGCCATTTCTTCGCGGATCAGTATTTGGAGAACGAGTGCAACGATCTCATAAGGGAGATGGTGTTCAATTATCTTGGCGGCGTCACCGATTTGCATTTGAACCCTGTTGACGTCGAGGATCCTGACGTATGTACCAGCCGTTGCTACCGTGATAAACATAGAAACAGATAATATTTTCTTAAGTTTTCGCGACTATAATAATCACAAAATAAAAAGCCCGATTTGACACTTAAGAATATCTATAGAACGTAACTTTGAACGAAATCAACAAAACTGAAAGCCAATAAATAATTAATGTATTTAGTTGGTAATATACATACTTTTTTATTGGTGCATTATATAATGTTATAAAATATATTTCAATAAGTAAAATTACGTTTTTACGGTTTTAAGCCCGGCATTTTGAAAAGTGGCCGGCCCCGAAACGTATCCGAAACGTTGAAATAAAAATCATATAAAATATCACGCTTAAAGGCGTTAAAACGTCGTTTTAATAACAGAACAAGGTCACTAAGTTCAGTAATAGGTAACTGTCCCTAAATCACCTCTTCTTCATCATAAAACATTCTTCTCGTGCTTTTTGATAGAGAAATATACCACGAAAGTTTTTAATCAATGTGACTGGTTTAAAAGATATAGAAAAATATTAAAAGTATATATGGCCAAGATGCTTGAATTTAAATAAATTCAGTAATGACTCAAATAAATAGGTCAAGAGCGTGTCGCATTAAACACTTTAAAATTCCTCACTTAACTCAACTCAGTCTCAATTGACTTCCAATAAAAAATGTTTTTTTCTTTTGTCGGCTGTTTTGGTTATTTAGTTACGGAACCACAGAAAACATTTAATCGATAATATTCCATAATTTTTATGTTAATATGTCTAGCTTGTTGTTATGGAAGAATAGCGTAAGCGACAAATAAAAAGTTTTGTAAGAGAGCTACTTTTCAACTTATCTTTAATACATTATTCATTGTTCATAATCTCATAGATCTCCAATTTATAGCATATGCAAAATGTTGCCATTGTCGCAGAAATGAGCTTAAAGATCTTTGTATTAGGACTCAGATTATTTTAGCTGTTTGATGACGTTTTCCGATAACAGCTTCGATGTAATGGTGGTTGCTTTTTATAACTATAACTAGTTTTTTCCAGATAAATGAGTACAGGACCCTCGGTGACATGATGTGGCTGAGTACCATACCGTTGCCTGAGCCCGCAACGGCGCCGCCTCCGCGACTCGCCCCTTTGCACCCTCACGCTCTGTTCACTTGGAGGCTGTTCTCGTTGAACTTGGCTCATCGTTAGTACACAGACCATCTTTTTCAAGTCATAATTGAGTACCATGCCTTAGAGTCAACTTTTATATTCATTTACACTACCCTGCACGACTTTGTTAAAAGCTTGTAATAGGTAATAAGGAAGGACGTTTTTCACTCCATATTTCCACATTCTTGCGTTCTAGCGAAAATGTCTATAGCGAGTTCAGATAACAGATAAATGAATGTGGCCATATTATGAACAATTTAAAATAATATCTATAATATTATAAAATTCTAAAAAAGGCGTGTCTGTACGTTGAGACTATTTAAAAAAAAAATAACTGAAATACACTTATGAACGATGGAGAACACGATGCATTTTTTTTAGATTTCTTATCCGTTTGTTCGGAATTCACGTAAAAACTTCTAGGCGGATTTCGATGCGGTTTTCGCTGATCGAAAACTAATTCTCAGACTTAAACTTTGCGCTACTTTTTATCCTGGGACTTTGTCTGGGAACAATTTAAAATGGCGAGATTTAAAAAATCGAATTCCAATTTGATTCTTGGACTGATCGATAGCAAATTTAATACAATAAAATATGTGATATTTTTTATCCCGGGAATCCCGCGGGAATTTGCCCGAGAGCGGTTTGTAGTTGTTCGGGTGCATAAAAATTAGCTTATTTCGACACGGTTTTCACTAAAACGATAGCTTGCATTATTTTTCAAGTGCTTCGATATTTTGTGTCTCGGGTATCCCGCGGGATTTTCAAGTCAAGCGTGGATGATGTCGCGGGCATATCCTAGAACAAAACAATTTTCTTTTTGCTTACAAATATGCGCCGAGTTTTTGTTTAAAATAAACTATATCTATTTGTGTACTTTGTATTTCATTTTTTTAACTATATACATATTTTTCTAAAAAAAAATTTTTACAAATTTCCAGTACCAGAAGTATTAGGACTATACGAAGCGCTAGGAGTTAAACACGAACCTCTAAGGCTGATAGCTCCACAATTTGAAACACCGTTTCCACCTCTGCAATTAGCTGTAAGTGAATCACAAATTTATATCCATACTAATAAATAAATGTGAATGTGGGTTTGTTTTCATTTATTTTTATTTTAACTCTATCCTTTTTTTTGTCAACACCTTAGAATTGAATCGATTATCATAAACCTTAGTATATATTATCTTCTTTCAAAATATAAGTTGCATTTTATTTCGGATAGTGGGACAGATTCTGGTAGAAGGCGAAAGCTCGGAAATGTGGGTTTGACGTCATACACGGATAGTATGCATGCTAATCGTACAATAAAGGATTCCAAAGATCGCGCGAAGTGGAGAAGAAAAGTAACGGCACCGTAATAGGATAGATTCCGTACAGGAACGAAGAAAGAATATTAATTCCTGCGGCCGGGCGGCGTGGCGTAAGAAGAGATAAAACAACCCACAGCTGGGTGGTAGGACTGGTAGGGCATTTGTCCCTCTGGATGACTACCTCCCCTGACTTAGAATATGTTGTCATAACAATCTTGAGTTATGTTCCGGCACTGATAACCAAGTTCCAGTCCCCTCTTCGAGCCTAGCAGCATATTGGTAACACCTTTGGTGTTACAAATTATCCATCGTTATCGTCGTCAGCCATTTGCAGTCCACTGCTGGACGTAGTCCTTCCCAAGTCGGTGCTACTCGTCCCTGTCCTCTGACTCTCTCATCTAGCGCCTACCGGCGACCTTGCACATGTCGTCGGTCCATCGGGGTGGAGGGCGTCACTCTACGTTTACCGAGACGCGGTCTCCACTCCAGGACTCGTCTGCTCGGTCCCGGTGTCATAGGTCCTGCGGCAGACGTGACCGGCCCACTACCACTTCAACTTGCTAATTTAGCGAGCTACGTCGGTTACCTTGGTTCTATTACGGATATCCTCATTTCTAATTCTATCCACCAGAGAAACACCCAACACACACAAAACCAAATTATCTATAGGCGAGTATAATTACATTCTATCAAGTGGGCCGTCAATATATCTGCTGTATTTCGACAATAAATAAAACGCTTCCACGGGATAAGTATCCGAAGTTTACGCCAATTGTCACTTGTATAGCCATGCTTTAATTATATCTAGAAAGAAAGATTTTTTTATTCACATAAACAATATAGAAGATTACAATAACAACAGAGTAAGTCTAAAATTGGACCCAGTCTCAGAAAATCAGCAATCTACATGTACCGAATAGCGAGAACATCGTTCATGAGGTGGTATTGTATATACTTATGTATTTTTAAAATACCTAAGCAGCATAACTCTCAATGTGTTTCAGGTGTTTCCGCCGTCATTCAGGGAACCTCCGCCGCCACCTTTAGAGCTATTTGATCTGGACGAAGCGTTCAGCTCGGAGCGTTCCCAACTCGCAAGACTTGCGAACAAGTGCTTGCAGCCGCCTGGGTCTAGGATGGGACAAGGTGAGCATAATAACTTAGGTTTTTCTGATACAGAAAGTTATTAACTTCATCAAAGCTCAAACAATCTGCACTGGTGGATCACGGACCCGCACAGCTGGTCGCTTGTTCGAGTAATTTGTTATAGTGGACTGTGAGTTTATGTAGTGGATATATGGGAGTGAGATGTATGCCAAATCCTGCATAAAAACTAATGGGGTAATAAGCACCACTAAGCTCAGAATCCACCTCCAATGGGGCAGCTAAGACAGCTGGCAGTGCACGGCACTAACAAATGCACTCACACGAAAAGGCAAGCACGGCATGTATGTAAAGTTTGATGAGATATTGAATTAGAAGTGAAACGTTCAACTCGTGTACTCTTGTCTTTACACGGAGCATACGGAACGTCCGGAATGACTTTTTGTTCGTTGGAGACTGCTTTCACTACCACGCAATGGCAGCAAAAAACGTAAGCCAGCGGCTTTTTTAAAACTACCCACATCTGTATAAATTGTGTGGATGCAACAAACATATAATACCTATTCAAATGCAAAATGCGCAGAGTTTTGATCTTCGATTCCCATTCTACGAAAAGTACAGCTATTCACCTAGTTACCAGAAGAAGAAGAAGCCTCAAAATTGATGGCCAGTTAGACCTGGCAATCCGGAGCAAATAACTCAATGATTTTTCTTAAGCTTTGTTACGTTCTCCAATTTCACATCAGTCTCATGAACTAAGAATTATACAAACGTTGTGAAACAGCCTTTTGTTTTCAATAATGTTATGTAGCTATAGCTAGACTGCTTTTTTACACGTTAGAAATTAATCTCGTAAAACAGCACACTGATTTTTGCTTTGGTGGCCATGTCCTGATAAAATAGAATAGAATGAAATTTTATCCGTGCAGGAACGGAGAAAGAGTACAATTTCCTGCGGCCGGGCGGCCTGTCGTAAGAGGCGACAAAACAACCCACAGCCAGGTGGTAGGGCATTTACCCGACTGGATGGCTACCACCCCTGGTCTAAAGTATGTCGCCATAACAACCTTGAGTTGTGTTCCGGCATTAGTGACCAGGTTCCAGTTTCCCTTAAGAGAGCAGCAGCGCATTTGTAGCATCTTTGGTGTTGCAAATGTCCATAGGTGATGGTAACCGCTTTCCATCGAGTGGGCCGTCTGCCTGTCTGCTGAACTCCAGCAATAAAAAAAAAAAAAAAATAGCCTTACGTTATCAGCTAGCGTCAGCTTTTGTGGTCCTCTCGATTCGTGGGATTTAGCAAACCTTTGTAAACCTGGTATAAAATCAAAACCGTAAGCACTTAGATCAATACAAATAAAAAGTGTAATTATAACTATAAGTGCAAGTAAATTATACAGATGAAATAAACTGAGGTTAATCCTATTTGTTGGACAGGTGACGGCCGGCAGATAGAGAACGAATTAGAGTACTTAATCAGGGAATGTGGAAGGGCCGTTCGTCTCCCGAGGATTCCACCTCCGGAAGCGGGCCCTGCCGGCAAGATTATACTCCACCAGCTGGCTTTACAATTGGCAGCGTACAAGAAGATTATGCCGAAGGATTAAATAATCTATGTAACAAACATACGGAAACTATTTTTTATATATGTGATTAGATAATATCTAAGTTGTACTTTTTGAATGATCGGGATTAGTATCTTAATGTGATTCTACTCGCGGTGATTTATTAATAACTCTATTTTTTTTTTTTTGCTAATGTATGTACAAGAAAAGTTTGTAGTCATCCGATAATTGTAAAATGAAATAAATAAGTAAAAATAAATCGTAAGTCCATTAATCGCTCAGAGTCAGATAAAATTCCATTATACTAATTGGTTGCATATTAATTTTTTAGAGCCGTAGTCATTTTTATAAAAGACAACAAAACTATAATAAAATCGCCATATACAGCCGTTTTCTAAAAAAAACTTCTGCATATACTCTAGCGGTCTTATTCATATTGAGTTGTAGGCTTCTTTAAAGTTCTTTAAAGAAGCCTACAAACTTAATCTAACTCAATATAAGATCGTAAGTATAAGTAGTCAATTTGATGTCAAAATCACAAAAATTTACATACATACATACATAACTTCACGCCAGTTCCCTTGCAGGGTAGGCACGAACAACAGAGCGTCATTTAGGCTTATTCTTACACACCTCACTTGTTTCTTTGACATTCATAACTCTTGTCATGCACGCTCGTCTGTTCTTAAGGCTCCTCACATCACGTTCTGCTAGTACACGATCAATTTGATCATGGAAGGTGTGTCGTGACCTTCCACGACTTCTGCATCCATCCACTTTTGCATTGTATATCTGGTTATTCATTCTTTCATCATGCATTCTTTCCACATGCCCGAACCACCGGAGCATTCCTTTCCTTACCTTCACCCCGACACTCTCTTTCAGACCAACTCTCTTTCTTACTTCGATATTACGAACGCGGTCCGCGAGCGTCACTCCGCAGATTTTGCGCAGTGCTCGCATCTCGACCGCGTTTACTCTAATTTCATGCCCTTTCTTCCATACCCAACACAAAAATGTATAATTTCTAAATTAAAAAAAAGGGTTTAGACTTCGTAATGAAGATGTTTCTGATTTATTTTGAAATTATATATCTGTATTCAGTTAAGTTTTATTTATTATATTAGTTTATAATATCTTAATTTAATGAAAAAATATCTTAATAGTGTTTGACCAATTTCATGGGTTTATAAAAAATAAGACTTCAATTATGACTAGTCTAAAAAGAACCATGAAATTGGCCATTGAAATAAAACATAAAACAAATCAAATGTTTATCGCAATACTTACTATAAACATTTATTGAAAAAACAATAAAAAAACTGCCATAAAAACAAATCTGAAGATTTCAAATAAAACTTACCAGGGGAACATGAAAACGTTACTAGTAATCGTGTTAGTTTATGCAGCTTATTGCGTAGCTCAAGATGGAAAATTAGTTTTGAAAAAGTTTCCGAAAAAGGTCTCACCAGGACACAAACAATACTTAGATGCTAGAAGATTTGTAAG
Source organism: Dendrolimus kikuchii (assembly GCA_019925095.2). Classification (NCBI taxonomy): domain Eukaryota; kingdom Metazoa; phylum Arthropoda; class Insecta; order Lepidoptera; family Lasiocampidae; genus Dendrolimus; species Dendrolimus kikuchii. Next base: position 11,851,998 of record CM034410.1, on the reverse strand, counting down.
AAATGAACCTGTACAAACTAAAAAAGCTAATATAAATAAAGATTATACTGTATTCCCAGCTGTAGTACCGAATGAAGGAAACATTAATGTACCGGATAGCCCTTATTTTCAATATGAACCAAATGTAGAACAGAAGACCAGAGTCAAAAAGGTATTGCCTGTTTATATTTCAAGAAAGAAGCGTTCTGCAGACGATATCAAAGATGAGAGAGATAAAGGATTGGAATCAGAAAAGGAATATAAAAAAGGAAAACATTTAAGGCTTAGATCTAAAGCAAAGAAAAGCAAAACACATCACAAAAGCAAAATGGATAAACATTCAAAACACGAAGCAAGCCATAAAGCTGCACTAAAAATTGGCCACGAAGATGAAAAACAACAGAAACTTGTTAAAATTATAAAAAATAAAGCGGGAAAAATCAAAAATAAAGTCAAATCTAAGAAAATACATAAGAAATCGGATGTTGAACCAAAGAAATCAATAAAAGGTAACTAATTATCATAGATAATTAATAAATACTAAACAATATGTGTTAATTTAAAACAAGACTTCTTATATATTAAAATTTTGATACTTCCTAAAAAGTTACATAAACTAAAATGTTTTCTATATTCAAAAACTTGTCAACTATTGTTGTTACTTACATATTTAGGTATAAAAATGTTTATACGAAAAAATAATGTTATATATAGTTCTTGCAATTCACAAAGTGTGATTTACTCGTGGTTGAACGACTACTTGTGTATTGTGATACTGGAAGTGCCTGCTGGCATGGTGAGTTGCGAGTTTGCCGTCCAATCATATCCGCGTCTGGAGGTCTAAATATGACGAGTATCAAAATAAAATGGAACCTAATGCTATATCATAACCAGTATATCTAGACACATATCAATTTCACTAGGTGACTCTCCAAAAGCGGCCGCTGATCATGCACACACCGATACCTGTTTATCGCAGGTCTGTACTGTATCCATAGGTCGCTGGTTCGTATCTGGCATGAAGAACCAAAAATAAAATGTAACACATTTCTTTCAATATGAATAATTGTGTCGGAGGACTATAAATATTTTAACAAATAAAACTATGTGTCCGTTCCGTAAATATGACGTGCATATATATAATCAAAGAACAAAATTGACATTATACAAAAAAGGACGTCAATATTTTTCCATATTTGAAAAAAAACACATATGTAGGCAACGGCATAGGGAGCATTTTGGGTGTTGTGAGCTACTGACGGAACGCGTCCCTAGTGGCCATTCCTAAATCCTAAGCCTTATTAACCACATTACATACATACATACATACATAACTTCACGCCAGTTCCCTCGCGGGGTAGGCACGAACAACAGAGTGCCATTTAGGCTTATTCTTACACACCTCACTTGCCTCTTTGACATTCATAACCACATTAAAAACTTTTTACTGATGATTCTAATACAAGTAAAGCCTGCTCGCCTTGGTGAATAGCAAGAACTATATGAAAGTAGTTAAATGTTTCAAAACACTATATGAAGAACATTCAGTGTTGCAGTAATTAGATTTAATGTGAAAAAATAAAGGTCATGTTAAATATAAACGGTGTGTCATTTTATTTAACTCAACCTATCCCAATTCCTTCTCTAGACGCTCGAAGGTTGATAGCAGGGAAAGACGCTCTGATAGAAGAATACCCTTATGCTGTGTCAATCCAGAAAAACAAGCAACATTGGTGCTCTGGGGCTTTGCTTAATCCAAGACTTGTGATCACTACAGCTAACTGCCTTTGGAAGTAAGTAACTTATTAGCTATTGTCACAGTCGAGTGAGAATTCTTTTTTATTGCCTGAAGCAGCTGAACAGGCGATCTACCTGATGGAAAGTGGTTAGCGCCGCATATGGACGTTTGAAACACCAGGACAGGATGGAGGAGGTGGGATGGTTGTAAATGATATAGGAAGAATATGATAGAAGAAAAAATAGGGGATCAAATAGTGGGAGGAGGAAGAGATTTATCGGATCTTTCATCATCATCTCATCTAATTTCTTTTGGACATGTACTATCTTGCAATATCATTTTGCTACAAATGTTCTTACCCAAATAATAATGAATATGTAGACTAGCTAATTTGGTAGTCGGTTGACACGAAAAATATTTGTCTATATTATAGTTTTTTTCTGAAACAACAGGGTGCGGAGATAATTAAATCTACCTGTAATCAGCTGTATGATATCGTTGACACTAGTTTCCTTCAATGTCTATAATTATTAAAAACCTATCAAATAGGTATCGAGCACACGAAGGACGCGTTCCTTTAGTATCTCACAACGCCCAAAATGCTCCGTCTGCCGTTCGACAAGGCGACCGCGGTCATTATGGTTGTGGAGAAAACGTCACTAATGACGTCATCATTTTCGATCACACGGCGCTCACAACGACCCATGTCAAGAGGTGGGTCGAAGTAGGCGTTGACCACAGAGCATTAATTCTCTCTATCTCTTGACATTGAAAAAGGCGCAATTTTTAAATCACCCAATGACATTTGTGTATTTCGTCGTATATGACATCAACGCCCCATAATCCGTTTCACTAGAGCTTATGATTGTAACGTCCGCAAGCAAGTGGAACTGGAATAATCGCGGTCGTGAACGCGATCCTTATGAATCCCTTCTGGAAGTGTTCCGTAAAAAAAAATGTTCTCCATTTTTGCCATTTACCTGATAAGGCGACAGTCATTCGAAACCACGCTCACTGTGGTGCATGTGTGGTGTACAGTAGTAGGGTTATTAACAAACATCGGAAAAGTTTTTCTGTGCAATCCGATGAAACGTGAAACCTTATTCCCAAATTCTGTCGGAAACTGATTTTCGAATTCGATAAAAAATATCCGTGAAATACGTTTACAACTTCCGTTACCTTCGGACACGAAAACTTTCCCAACGTTTTTGAATAACCCTGCAGATGTAAATACATGTTAGTAAGCTCGTCATGACTAGTAGGTAAATTCATAGCTGGCGCTAATGAAATTTTCTTATAAATATTTCTATTGAAAGGGCAATTAGCATCAGTCGTATGAGAGTCCGTGTAGGCTCTAGATTTACTGACCGAGGTGGCCAAATGGCGAAAATCCAAGAAGTGATGAAACATCCATCCTGGGGCTTAAGAAGGAATCCTGACAACGATGTTGCCTTGATGCTGCTCGACAGGAATGTCAGGTAATATTAAATATAGAATTCAACACTTTGTATCTACAACACTACAAAAGTATAGACGTACCCTAAGCGCGAGGCTTTTTTTTAACTGAAGCAGGCAAACAGGCAGACGGCCCATCTGATGAAAAGTGTTACCGTCGCCTATAGACGTTTGCAACACCAGGGGTGTCGTCAACGCGTTGCTGACCTCTAAGAAATTTTATAACTCCCTTCTTAAAGAACCCCATTTCATAGCGCAAAGGAAAAACCGCGGCGGGAAGTTCCGTCCACATCATTTTTGTACGCGAACTAAAGGTTCTAGAGAGCCATTGCGTACTTGAGCGTGGGAGCTCAAGGAAATGGGGCGAATATCCCGTCGCTGGCGAGGGCTTTTCGAAATCAGTGTAAAAAACCAATTCAAGTTCTTTGCCACCTGTAATAATAGGTATTTTTAATAACTTTAATAAATGATAAAAATTAAAGATTTTCAGATTCGGTGCATAGCGTGGATCTACCTAATCGTGTGATGACGCCAGCCTTCGATGACGCCTGGGTCACAAGTTGGGGTGCCGAAAGGGTAAGAAGGTTACAGATATAGATACCTACTAGATATAACTTATTATATATGTGATGCGGCCACCTATTGCTTACAATATTTAATCCATACTTAGGACTTAGTGATACTGATATCACTTTAGTTTTTAAACTCCTTTAGGTGTTTATCGCTATTTAGTACAGCACTTTAAATACAATTGTAACTCTAAAGTTATGGTTTTGTCATCTCTGTATTAGAGCGAACAAAACAAAAATTATTCAAATTGAGCCGTTTTTGTTAATTAATATAAGATAGATAGATAACACTTTATTGTACACCATTACAGAAAACACAGAAAAACTTATAGCCTAAAAATATTCTAAATTTGTCCAATGGGCGGTCTTATCGCTAAGAAGCGATCTCTTCCAGACAACCCGTGGCAGGAATAAAACATATTATATTGGTCAAAGGTGGTATACATAAATATTAGAGGATATGAAGTTACTTACATATATTTTATTTATTTATAAACATATAAGTATGTAAAATATTATATAAGAAAGAATTATACTTAATAGTATATAAATACACCTATTGATATCACATACATAAATATACGTAAAAATATCAAGCCATATATATACCAATATAATTAAATTATTAATCTGTATGTATGTCATGTTAAAGTTGTACCTTGTTAAATACTTTGGGCATTTGGTTAGTGACGACCTTAGAGACAATGCAGACTTAGAGAGAGAACGTAGGACATTGTCAGTCCGGTCAAACATGCTAGCTCGCAGATTCGCTGGATGCAAGATGCCGTAAAAAATACATAAACTAACGCCTACTACTGTACATCCGTGTTTTCGGCCAGTTTGTGGTTCCTGTTCGGGTTTTCGTTTGACCACGATCACGTCCAATGCCGGACGATGATGCGGTCGAAGATGGAGCACGATTACATAGATAGTACCTATTCACACGAGACTTGAAGATAGATGGATTGTGCTTTTGGGGAAACACGGACTCTGGTAGTGCATTCCACAACTCTGCCATAAACTCTGGTTTCCCTTCAAAAGGTTACTCTGCCGTAGGTAAAAAGAACGTGGAGGCGAAACTTTAGTACGCACTGGTAGCGTTTCCACTGTGAAACGATGGCGTAGACTAGATCGCCTTGTGGTCCGAAGATGTGGTCGAACAGTTTAACAGCACACTCTCCGAAATGAATCCTATAAAAAACCGATAGACTAGCAACCCAACGTCGATGCTCTAGGCTTGTACAATATAATAATGCGTTCAGAGCGTTTCTGGTGCTTTCGAGTTTTTGCAGTGCATCCGGGATGTTTATTGCTGCACGCACGGATTGCTGTAACGCCATCTGGCGAAAGAAAACAGCCTCCCTGTTTAGCAGAGTGCGCGGGAACAGCAACAGCATCCTGAACATGATAGCAAATAAACACGATAGTCCTCTGATGTTGGCACTCATGCAGAGGGCCAAATCGTTATTTTCTGTATTTTGGATCTAGTTGTCTGTACATTTAAATATATAATAATAATAATGTTCACCTCTTCTATATTAACCTCGCTTTCCTAGATGAGTTTTACAAATAGCCAATCTACTATTATATTTCTGGCATGTGTTCTGATATTACTTATATAATTTTAATTAATATATTTGTGAGTGTGCTTATATGTGTATTTTCTACTGTCTTAATAGTTATCTGTCTGCCTGTGTGTTTTTTCCTTTTCTAGCGAGATGGGATTTACGATTCAAGAACCCTGACTCTTCAAGTGTACCACACACGCTTGATGAGTCGGGAGAAGTGCAATAACGTGACGCACAGGTTCGGCGTTCTGGTTTCCGAGAATTTCATCTGTTTAGCGCAGACTGGGAAACGAGCTCCTTGCACGGTAAGTCTTTAGTTTTTGAATGAAACGATACAGGAGAATACTGTTTTGCACAACTGATAGTTCCTCTCTATGTACCTGCGCAGTAGATCAATTTTAGTAACGTCCGTCAGTGCAGGAATCGTGTAAGCGGGACAGAGCTAAGTATGCCTAGCAAGTACCACTGACAAATCCGCTTGCTAATAAAGATCAATATAGATTATGTACAGATGGGAAACCGGTCTGAACTTTCCTGCAGAAACGAAAACTGCCCCGGTCGGAATTACAAGTTGTGTAAAACTGTACCAGGATACCACAGCCCATGAAGAGATCTTCGGTTGTTGTGAGCGTGTTTATATGTGTACATGTGTGTGGATGCATAAGTAATAATATTCGAGGGGTGAAAGGCTTTTTTAACTGACATTTCGAAAATCTGTTGATAGTAAAATTTGGTGTTTCGATTGACCCAAAAAAAAAGGAGACAAATTTTGGAGTTTATTCTATGAATCGATTTTCACATAAGGGTCCCGTTATGGAAATTTTATGAGGAGTGAAATATGACAAGTGTTAATCTGCTGAGTTATGTTTTTTTTCTTTTACAATATCGAACTTTAATTCAATATATTAAGACCTAAATTAATGTCCACCAGTGCACATTCGAAGAAAGTCGTAGTCTTTACTCAGTCGTGCGTCGTAGCTTTACACACAGACAGTTTTTTAAATATATTTCCAATTAACATGACAAATACTTATTTTACAGCGTGACACGGGAGCTCCAGCCGTAAGTGATGGCGTGCTATGGGGCTTAGCTTCCTGGGGAATAAGAAAATTGTACGTATTTTTTCCTATTTATCGACCAAATCAGTCCAAAATTCTAAAGAAACATGTGGTTACCGTCGCCCATGGGCATCTTCAACACCAAGAGACCCGACGCGTTCCTACCTCGTTCAGATTTTAAATATCTGTTTAGGTGATGATTGCACCGTCTTCGTGCTAGCGTTAAATCTTAGTTACATTCGGAGCGTCTGCCAGGAAGCCCGGGGTCCGTTTGTCTACATTTTCTTCACCACTTAGCGCGGTCTTCGGCATCTCTAATAGGGAAACGCGCAGTCAAATAAACTGAGATACTTTTTATAAAATTACAAAACATTCGCACACTTTTAGATTATGTATGAGTGAAACTGCTTGATGATGATGCCATAAGTAGGTACAATTAAAAGACATCAAATAGCCCAGCGCATTCATTATGTTTTGAAAAGTAATTAAAATTATTTCTTTATATATTTTAGAAGTAAGTTGATATGTTATTTTAACACTTGTTGTTTTATAATATGTAAATATTAGGTTTTATTGTAACATGTGTTAGCGTATTGTGAGACCATTGGTATGCACTTCATCCTTTACAATGTTAAGCCAGCATTTCTTGGACCTACCTCTTCCACCGGGAGCTGGCGGAAGCAGCATGGCTAGACATTTAATTTTTTTCTCCACACAATAATCCGCGATGGTTGCACAATCACGCTCTTTTCGACATTTAGGTTCCTGTTGCCGCAAAAAGTCGAAAATGGGGTGCCAACGAAACAAACAACTTTTCTTTGATATTTACTGATCAATAATTAATAAAAAAAATATCGTAAATCTTCACGATATGAGACGTATTATGGGTTTTTCGCTATTGTTCTGTTAGATATTAAGTTAAGAAAAAAATTCACTAAATCACCTCTAAATCATCCTTCAATTTCTATCAAAATAACCCTCCAACCTCCTTCAATTTCTTTCAAAATAAGATAAATAAAAATATATTTTTTTTTAAATATTAGTCTATTTTATTTACAATACAGTAATAGTGCCTCTGAAAAACGAGCACATCTAACGAATCCCCGCTGTCGCCCGAAAACTCCTCAAGGACGTTAGCATTGCTACTAGCCTTAATTGGACATGGCTTTTTTTTGTTTTCAGATGTGGCACAGAACGCTTTCCAGCGATGTTTTCGTATCTCGCCTCTCATTCCAACATGGACTTCATAACAAACGCTACCCACAATCTAATGGCGGACGAGCGTCATTATCCTTTCCCGGACAGATATCCTCTTTTCAAAGTTAATACGTAATCGTTCTAATGCAGACTGAGTTATAGGCCAACTTTAAGTCCCTACAAACGATTCATAATTTGAAAAGATATGACGAATTGAGTATAGATGATACATTATAATAGTACAATCAGGTTGAACACTTTTTTGAATTTGTATTCGTTACAAAGACTTGATCTATGAACTTTTACAAGTCCCCTAAAAAACAACACTGGCTACATTATAATAAAACTACGTATTACTAAATTTCGGAAACGAATTTTCTCCGTTATCTAGTGTGGTCTGGGCGTTTGGTATCGGCCCCAAAGTAGTCCGTTGTAAACTACGTATTACCCATGACACAAACATAGCTTGCTTAATTTGGGGATATACAATATGTGTGTTTGTTTGCCGATTATTATTATTACACACTGATTATTACAATGTATTGTTTTATTACCGTAATTTATTAACCGGTATTTTGGGGGTCACAGATTCCTAGACTAGAAGTGTATAAAGGCGTAATAAATAAAACAAAATCCAGTATATGAGCATATTTAATATTTTTCTTTTTCAAAATTGTAAAACTCACATTTTGAAATTGCAAAATTATAACTAAATTCTCATAATTATCGTTAATAGTAACAATCGCCATTTTGTATTTACTCTTTTGTATTTCTCTCAAACTAATTAATAATTGTAACCCATTTATAATACATCTCTAATAATAATAATATACTTTAATGTCTAACAAATTCATTTTCTCAACGTTTTTTTACCACCATTTCGTTTTTTTATTTCATTGTTATTCCAACATCAACTTTGGAGTATTCCTAATCAACTTTTTTTAATATTTCTAAACATACTTTTTACAATTATATTTTTTTTCACCATATACAATGACTACAGTTGTCATTCGTTAAGCCTCGTTCAGAATGTGCAATTATTTTTGTAAAGTATTAACGGACTTATTCATACTGAATTAGACAATTAGAGTAAGTTTGAAGGCTTCTTTAAGAACTATAAAGAAGCCTTCAGAGTTACTCTAACTGAATATTAATAAGCCTGTAAATATTTAGCAATAACAATAAGAGAACATTTTGTTCACACATGTTTAGATACTAATAAAATATATACTTTTCTAAAATATTTGCAAAATTCCTACTAGATATTAGCGCACCGATAATATTCGTTTTAGAAAAATATTGGAATGACTCCTAAGAAAACTAAGCTTAAAAATAATTTCTACATATTATAATAATTATAATTAATAAAAATAATTAGCAATTCCACATTAAGTGTATAGCGCATTTAAAAAATCAATTCGATTCTTTGGCAATTTTTTTTTAATATTCAAAAGTGAATTTACAATCTTTATTTTTTTTAAACTGGCATCAAGCTTTTTATCCTATTGAGAAAAACTGGCAATGTTGAGAGAAACTATTATACATTATTTGCAGGCTCGAAAAATACCACAGTGTAGAACTATATTTATGAGAAAACTAGCGGGCAGTGGTTTTAAAAATAAAAATGTAGAACCCAATTACAGCGCCACCTACCGGATCCAGTTGTGGATCTAAACCATTCTGGGACCAACTCATACAAACCCAAATAAATCATCTAAATCGTCCCGCGGTTTAGTACGTACGTGTCACTGTCACTGAAATTGACAGTGACACATACAGAAGAATTATATCCCTATATAAAGAATGCGTTGAATTATGGAAGGTAGAGACTAGGTGTGCATGTGTTGAAAGTGTCCGTAAAAATTCCGATAATTAAGGTACGGTAAGCACTACGGTAGTATAGAATAAATTTTATAGAAAGCGCCAAACGTAATTAGAGTGAGAGAAAAATAAACAAGGACCGAAAGATTTGTGCTTTGTTTTTTATTATTAAAAAAATTACAATAATTAAATCACTCGACACGTTTTATCAGAACATTATATCATTTTATGGCACTTCAACAATTTAATTCATATCGTAGTTTTTTTTCCGCCAGCGCTATTGTGGCAGATTTTTGAAACCTCAGCATACTGCTGGACACTTCCAACTTCCCATATAAGATGGCACTCCTATACGCCGAGTATAATAAAGCAAAAAGCGGGCCTTATATGTATTATTTAGCGCATTTCAGAGGACACAATAAACAACTGGTTTTTGCGAGGATCCCAATTTATGAAGTATTAATTCTTCTGGTTTTACCTCTAGTGCAGCTCTTTCAGTGTACAATATAGCGGAATATTTTGACTGTATTATTTTTTATTTGTTTTGCATTAGTTAAGTAGTTAGTTGACTTGAAACTGGCGAGTTAAGTCATTATCATAAATTTGGACGGACGTTTTCCAGTAAATGGTCGGTTCCTATATCTTACTATTCAATATTCATTCACTTGCCATACGATCGGTTGAATTTTTCATATTATTTGTATATAGCTTATGTCAAATTTTAACCGTTAGTCAGGCAAATAAACGGTCGGTAAGATATAGGAACCCGGCATAAGTAATATGTCTGTCAAAACGATGATGAGACCTCATTCGCAAGTTAACTATCAACTTAACTAATGCGAATGTATAGCCTTTAATAACACAAAATTCTCAGCTTGTTATTAAGTAAATAATTGAATGAATAACATATATCAAATACAGTTCTACACTATGTAACTTATTTTCTAAGCAATAAAATCAATAGCAACGTAATAAGCGTTTGTTTAAGTTGAATTATTCTATTGTATTAGTTTAAAATCTTACTAACTAAAGAAAAAATGAATCGACTAACACTGGCCAAAGTGAGCAAAAATTAAAAACATTAAAAACCCTACGAAATACATTCAACCCACTTTTTACTAGTAAATTAGGCCCAACGTAGAAACTCTTAATGTAATATTTTAATTGGATTTTTATGTTTTGTACGTCATAAAGTGAACCTTATAATCGCCATACAGTGGTGCCGCAGGCGAGCTTTATTTTCGGCTAATGCGTTGAATGTTCAACCATTTTACGATTCAATCCTAAGGGGTAATAATAGCCGGCATAAAGAGATATATATTAAAAAGTAAACGTAAAAAAGTAAGAAAGTTTTAAGGCGTTAGACGCTTTTCGAATTTTAACTTACATGAATTTAGGGTTTCGTTTGTCATATCTGCATTTTTATTCTTATGCAGAAATAAATAGCTTTTTCAACACACTTGCTCATAAAGTGGCTCTATGGTCACCGCAATTAGGCACAGAATGACACCCATTATCAAACTGTGAGTAAAAAACATTATAACTCACTAGTGAGTTATAGATTTTTTTTTTAATTTTATTGGTTGAGTTGCTTTGTTCTTAAAAAAAGTTTTTATTCAAAAAAAAAGATCGTGTTCTATAGAACAAATAAATTAATGTTCCTATTGCTTGCTCATTTCATGCAACTTCTTATTTAAATAGATAATTTTAACTCGTACGTGTTTAATAAATAAAACTTTCACTGATATATAACTTTTTTTATCTACTAAATAAAATGAGTTTTTGTTGTTATTTTATTCACAAGTGTGTTGAAAAACGTCGTATGATACACGTGTGTATTGATGATTACCATCCTCGGCTCTCTTAAGACCCTCGCCTACGGCTCGAGTCTCAATGGCGCCTCGGCGGTAATCACCAATGTTACACACTAGTACCATAATGTACTATTTTACAATGACAAGTTAACGCTCATAATTTAATAGTACATTATGGTACTAGTGTGTAACATTGGTGATTACCGCCGAGGCGCCATTGAGACTCGAGCCGTAGGCGAGGGTCTTAAGAGAGCCGAGGATGGTAATCATCAATACACACGTGTATCATACGACGTTTTTCAACACACTTGTGAATAAAATAACAACAAAAACTCATTTTATTTAGTAGATAAAAAAAGTTATATATCAGTGAAAGTTTTATTTATTAAACACGTACGAGTTAAAATTATCTATTTAAATAAGAAGTTGCATGAAATGAGCAAGCAATAGGAACATTAATTTATTTGTTCTATAGAACACGATCTTTTTTTTTGAATAAAAACTTTTTTTAAGAACAAAGCAACTCAACCAATAAAATTAAAAAAAAAATCTATAACTCACTAGTGAGTTATAATGTTTTTTACTCACAGTTTGATAATGGGTGTCATTCTGTGCCTAATTGCGGTGACCATAGAGCCACTTTATGAGCAAGTGTGTTGAAAATATTGTTATATTACATAGGCTAACAAATAGCATGCTAATCTGTTTATATTCTATTAGTTTGTGTGCTCTTGGTACAAAGTTCAGTTTGTTAGAGCGCTATATGTAAATTAAGAATTTGCGTTTTAGAATTCATATATTATTAATATGTAAATAATAAAACACCATAATTTTTCTACACGTAGATAATTTAAATATAATTTTCAAGTTTACATAATTATCCTCCGATGGGTGCCGTGGAGGTGAAAGCATAACTTTAGTTATCAGGACGTCTACTCCGTGATGACGTTCTTAACAAAGATTTTGTCTGCGCTATGTTGCTTCAGTTTTAAATAAATAATTATATGACAGGGATATCCTATATGTCTAGATAACCTGTCGATTTGTCTTATAACGAGTGAAGTATGAGCAAATATAGGCTCGCCTGCATCCGCTTCAGTATGGAAGGCCTTATAGGACCTACCTACATTATGGCCATAACTCTATGGTAACAAGTAGATACAATCGACCCCTCATCTTCCGTTGTACTGAGCAAAGCGAGATTATTGATTAAAAGTACTATAATTAACTTAATATTAGTTACAAATGTTTTTGTTGCAATTTTATTTGACATACAATTGTACCAGGGCGTTAATTTTGTTAAGAGGTTGCTTCATAATTTTCCAATCTAATATGAAATGAAGTTTAGTGTTTTCTATAGTACAAATAAACTTGCGTAAGTGGAAAATTGAAAGGACTATTTTTATTTGAGGTTTTTTTTTTAATAAATTAGCTTCTTGGATAGTCATCATAATCCTACAGTCTCTATCAATAAATTACAACAAAAACATAACATTTACAAAAGATAATTATGAACTTAAAATATTATTTTGGATGGAGCAGATTACAAGATTATTACAGATGATCAGTTCGAAACAATGACATTAAATAATTATTTATTTTTTATTACAGCTACAACGTTAATTATGATACAAAACAACAAATAAATTCGTGCGCCTTAAATCTAGAATACCGCATTAAACCTAATTAAAAACTCTTTTTAGATATTACCGTGTTAATGAAATTATTTAGAGATACGTTTTCAGCCACCTATCATAGGTTTAGCTTACTTACAATCCTTTACTCCGCTGGCAATACACTAAGTTTGGATTAGAAAAAAGAAAAAATGGTAGATTCTTAGCAGAAACACTTACTAGGATTGCAAAAGGGCCTAGAAGCATGACAGAAATGAACCAGATTAATCTGTTTCATTAAGCAAATGAATTAACAAGACAACAAAGAAAGTTACGATGTTAGATTTATATTTTCTGAATTAAAAAACAAAGATGTAAAGAATTGTAAGTTCCCTGACCTATGAGCCATAAGCAATACTTAATTTTTTTCGATGAATTCCTTTAGTCTAATCTACAATCATCGCACCAGGCAAGAAATCGTTTATTTTTTTAAATAACCTAACACTAAAATCTCCCTGATTTTTTTCTCTTATAATCTAATATACACAAAAATAATTTTGTACTCTTCCAACGAGTTTTTTTAAATGGCAACACGTATTAAGTTTTTATACAATAATTATGGCAACTTTGTATGTTTGCCGAAAAGACTAATATTCCGATATATTTAAGATTCAAATAGGAAAATTATTTAGAATTTTTAAATCAATTTTGTTTTTCAAAATTACAAGTTTATTAGATTAATTCTGTAACTACTTACTATGAATCGTGGACAATTTTAGAAATAACTGGCAACACTTCTATGTGTTTTAACGAGCACCTTACTTATGCAATTAGCAATATTGCCATGTTATTTCATCCGTAATTATAGAATAACATCAGTGAATCTACTGTATTTGATTTAATACTAATTAAACGGAGTGTTGCTATAGCAGAAATTGTCTATTACTATTATATTAATGCAGATTTTATTACTACATAAACGTGAATGTACAAAGCATTGTCTGATTTTGATGTTATGTTTAATCAAAATTAGAAAATATTTTGCCTTTTTATATTGTTATCGGAGTAAACAAAACAAACAGAGGTTTTAATTTAACAAATTTACCTACTGAATTTCAGTCGTCATTTTATGTGCGAATTTGTATATTGTGTTCCTGAATTCTTAATTAATTTCAAAATTAAATAATAATTACCGTGTATGTATGTACTGACAATAAATTTATACAATCTCAAACTATCCATATACATATGTTTTTAACCAGAACCGTTGCATATGTCCATACATACATATAAAAAAGACTTCTGATCATACTTTAAATAATTTTCATATTATGTTAAATTGACATAATTCCCTGTAATAGTGGGCAAAAAACTTGAGCATAAATCTGAATAGTTGGCGTCTGTTATAATTACTAAATATATTTCGAGTACAACTTAAGTGCATTCACGAGTTTGTACACGTGATGACACAACAATATTAGGTTCACAGACAGAACTGAGAAAGTGGAGTGTTGTCCTCGCTCGTTCGCTATCCGGATTCGCATGCCATCTCTTTCGCACAACATGCGGTATAGGGTGTACGAGTATATAATAAAGGTTATCACCTGGCTGGATCTGGGCTAACGAAACTAAATTCACTCGAAGCGCATTTTAGTATTGCGCATACTGTACCGACTTCTATTAACACCACTGGACTGGCCGTCATATAATAAATAACAAGCATGTTTTTGTGTAAAGAAATGCCGTTTGCGACAAACTTTTGAAGTAATATTAGTACAAACATTAGTGACTTATTAGTCCAATGAGACTCGGACTCAGCGCCTTGACTATCAGCGCTAAAATAGCGTCAATCAAATATGTACAAAAACAAAGTGACAGCAGCCTGTCGAGTGGTAATAGTAGTGGTTAGTGTTACTTAGCCAATCACGTTCAAGCCTATTGGTCGCCGATTGCGCACCCTTTTGCACTTAACAAGATTTTTAGATATTTGCCCATTATTACAGATATTTTAACATCAAACCATTACAAATGTAATAATTTACTGATGGCAATAATGTTACTAATTTAATTCTCACAAATATATCAGGCTATGCTGCGGGACATTTACTTTTTTTAACACTGGCAAAATATTGTTTCTGGATTGCTTCTTTCGGTAACATTTTAATTATTCAGACGCACAGCAATGAAGGTTTACATAACACTTTTTAATGTTTACCTTCCAAACGAAAAAGTTAAGTCAAACTGACTATAACGTTTAAATGGAGTTTTATTTTAAACCGGTTCTAAGCCTTGGTGGTACGTCGCGGCTTACCGACACCGACTGTACCACACGCACTGTTGTTATACACTTACTTAAAAAACCATGTATTATTTAGCCAACCAAGGCTTGTAACAGACTTAAAATTAACCGGTTTTACTATTTCTGTTTTGAAACCTACGTTAACCGGTTAATTCCGTGAGAATTACTTAATCATTCTAACCCTCTTAACATGCGGTTGTGGGCAACTGAAAACTTGTTGTACTAGATGGCTGCGCTTTTAAGGCATGCGGCAAAAACCGTTTGAAACCGGTTTATTCAACAAGACCTAGTTAAAGAACTTTTGTTACCAAAAACCGTTTGATTGATGTTAAAGTTCCTATGTACTTAGACTATAACCGGTTCAACTTTTTTTACCGGTTTCCAAGCTCTGGTAGTAAGTACGTCGCGATCTATTGGCACCAAGTCAAACATCTACACTGTTGTCATACACTTACTTGAAGATCTATGGAACCAACTATTAGCATCGTTCATAACCTTTGTCAGGGCATGGAAACTATTTAATAACAAGCAATCCAGAAAAGCCCGTTAATCTAGAAGTAACCAAACTTGAATCCCAGCACGCCCGACAAAGATTTGGCTGAATCCTAGGGTTGGTTCAGAAGTAATGTTTCGAGCTCGTCAGCTGATCGGAGAAGGAACGCAGCAGACTCGCGGTATCCTGTAATCAGTTGGCGGACGGCGCCTACTTCTGCGCCGGATAACTTGTGGGACAGAAGTGGCTTCTGGGTCGTAGTGCTAGAAGTAGCAGTGGATGTTGCATGTAGAGACGTGGATGAGGACGTACTTTTAAGTGATAGATCTGTTGGCGCTGAAAGAGATAGAAAACTTTTTTATTGTACACCAGTACAAAGAACTTATAGCCTAAAGATATTCTAGATGTGCACTATGGGCGGTCTTAAAAAGCGATCTCTTCCAGACAACCCGAGGCGAGGAGGAATACAATAGTTTAAATGTGTCAAAGGTGGTATACAACCTTCTTGTCTTTCTTTAATGTAGACCCAATAGTTTCTAAGAAAAATAACTGCGGTATACAAAGCCGGAAGGTTATGTCATTTTCATAAGGTTTCCGTTTTTCCATCATGGTTAGGGAATCTTAAAAATAAATAAGTTTTCGATTTCAAACTGCGTCTCAAATACTTCTTTTAGATCTTAGTTCCCTGGTACATCAGTCAATTGACAATGAGTCGTGTTTGTTTGATCGTAGAAGTCTAGAGGTAAATTGATTAGTATAAAAGGTTTATACCACTACCAAATATTGGCTCACCGGTCAAGTTAGTCGGGAATGTATGCGTGTGTGCGGCCATTGCTGACAGCAAGGCGCTTTGGTAGGCCGCCATAGCTGCATTCACGCCAACACCTGAAATTAATTTTAATTTTATCTCTCAGCTAGGAATCAGGCAAACGGCCCATCCAATGGAAAGCGGCTATGATCGCCCATAGACGCTTGCAACACCAGGAGCGAAGCCAATTGACGCATTGACAGCCTTTAGGATGAGAAGAGGTTGGGATAGAGTGATGAGGAAGTAGGCCATTGGAATTCCAATATAATTAAAATAATATATTGTATAACATGATAGACAAATTGAAGAGGTGAGAAATGGGTATATAAGGAGAAGCGATCTTAGAAAATTGCATACGTGACTGAAATATTGAGAGAAAATAATTTATGCGCTATGAACATGAAAGTCACGTGATAAAAAGAATGTTAAACTACAATATTGGTGGGTACAAATATAAAGGTAAAGCAAAAAAGAGATGGATTATGTGAAGAATGACATGAAGATTTGTGGAATAACAAAGAACATATTGAATAGACGAGCATGGAAGGACAATGTGCCGACCGTAAGTGATTGGGAGAAAGTGAATGAAAATAATAAATGTTTTTTTTTAATTTTCAACAACTTGACGGTTGGACAGATACTAATGAAACTCAAACATATCTTTTGTTACAGGATATTAAGTAAAAAATTGAAAGACTTTATCATTTTTTTATATTTACCTGTAGGTGGCAAAGCCGTCAATGTGGACAACAGCGCGCTACTTGACAGCGCTGAAGACGGATTCGTGTTTGGACTGGAATTACCACATGAATAATTTTATTAAATATAATATGATACGTGAACATGTTCAGATTATATTTTAGATCAGATTATATTCTTAGTTCTCTTAAAAATATCGTCATTTCGATTGTTAAGTGGACAGGAAGATTAGATATACTAAATGACATTTATAAAAATTAACATTGCTTTAAAATACTCCTCCAAATAATATATTTTTAATACACTTTATATTTCAGAATGTGTTTTCTCAGCTTACTTTTGACGCCCAAAAGTCTGCGGTGTGCCGAATGTGGTTGGAAAAGTAGGTCTGAACAGAGGAGCTGGTGAAGAAGCAGGGCTGCAAAAAAAAGTTTGCCTGAGTAAATGGTGATTATTTATAAAGAAAATGATTTATATCTAGTAAAACATAGACTTTTCAAAATATTTTAGAAGAGTAACGACTATTCTGAGTTTATCGTTAATCAGAACCTTAATCAGTTTGGCTGGGGTGCATAGACATTTAACCGATGGTTAAAATAAAATAATCGCATTTTAACTATGTAGTTTTTAGTTTATTTTAACAATCAGTTAAATATCTATGCACACCAGCCTTAGACCGTGAGTTTTGAGTTTAGCACTTGGCTACTAACAGTAATCTGGTACTAGGCAAACATAGTTACGAGGAGCTTACCTTGCAGTCTTGCTCCCAGTGTTTCCGTTAGCATTATCCAATTTCAAACTGTTGTTATTCAACAATGAATTCTCCATTGTGGGGCTCGCTGATGGCCTAGTAGTATCAGCTGCTGCCTTGCTATGTCCAGCAGTGGCCAGAGAATTTGTAGAGGTAGTTGTCGCTGGTGTAGATGCTGGGCTACTTATAGCTCCACTGTACAAGCTGAGGAATGATGAAGCTACCGCTGAAGTCGCTGTTGTATCGATAACCTGAAATATAAACAAATTTAGATAAAGAAATATTCGAACTGAATAGGCTTTAAAATTAGAGTTTCAACCCAATTACAAATGTTTCAACCAACAAAACAATTGTTTCGTATTTCAACACTGGCAGTGTTGAAATGTCAGTTAATATAATTTTCATCATTTTAGTCATTACTTTTAATTTTCACAATTAACAAATTTATCACCTAAGAACCTATGAACTGCTACATTTGTTGAAAATGTTGCATAATATTTTTTTCGAATTCACCTACAGAGTGGATTCGTCGTTTTGAAAGCTCTTTGCGGTTCTTTGAAATGTCTCAACACTTTTAACCTTATTAGAAAAAATACCTACCATAGGAGTGGGAACGGTAGGCATTGGCTGACTAACTGGATCTAGGCCGAGACGCATGCGTTTGGCGTTCAAACTCTCATTCTCGCACGCCTGTGCCAGTATGTGCTCCGCTTGCACCGAAGTCAAATGCGCAGGAGTCGGCCGGACCTGCACGATGTAGAGGAGATTTAAGTCTATTAATCTTGGTTCCAGTAATATTTGTTTTAATATTAGTCAGACGATATTCGTATCACCGTTACTTGTAATAATAACAATTCTTACACGTTTACAGAGTATGTGTAGCTCTATACAAAAACAAACTTCTTGTAGATAATACCATTATTGAAGGAATCAAACTATTTGCTATATTTTTCCTCAAATGTTCAAGTTTAGCTGAATCCGCTTTCATGAGTTTATTGATTTTCTAACAAGTTTGTTATAAGGCCACATGTCTGTTATAATCGCAAGGTTGCGATTCCGAACATAGCGATGGAGAGATCAAATCGTAATGCGATTAGACAATCCGCAAATATTTTTATAGAACCGTTCTTGATGACATGCGACAAAGAAAGCGTAGCGCTGACGAATTTTCGAACCGCCTTTCGCCTCATTGCGACTGTCGTTTCATGTATTATGAAGTCTACTAAGTTGTTTTTGTCTAGCTGTTTTGCATTGTACGGTACCAGTACAAAATTAATAAAAAGGTAAAAATTACTACTAAAATTGACTTATAATATTAAAACAGAAAAATAACCAATTGTCGTCATAGATAAATCTCATCTACATAATACTTACTTTTAACAGGAATTCAGGAAGTATAGCACTAAGGTAGTATAAAAGTAAAAAGATCGGACCCTCACCGCGGTATCCCAAGCACTGCCCCCTCCAGGAGTGCTTCCACCGTTGCCCGAAGTAGGTCCGTCGCCTCGAACCTTCTTGTTGCGCCTGCAGCTCTTGAGATAAGTTCGGATCCGTTTTCGGGCACGTTCGGCAAACTCTGGAAACTGACGGGTGCAGGAATCGATGATGGCTTGAATCTTCTCTTTGGGCTGCTTGGATATTGGGACTATCCTATCTAGATTCTCGTCTACGAAGAGGCGAACGAACATCTGAAATTCAAAGCATAATAATTACTTCATTATAAGTCTGTTTTTTGTTATTTCCAAGGCAGAACATATTTAAGAATGAGGATACAGGAAGGATTTCGTATAATGAATTTTGAACACAGCAACGGGTGTTCAAGACTCTTGTAAAGAAGGAAAGGGATAAGTGACACTTATTTATGTATTCTATGTTTTTATTAAAAACGAGAGAAAAGGAAGATTTATAAACAAGTAGGTAGATATTAGCTGAATTCCAAGTTGAAACAGGACCGTAAATTAAGACTATCAAAATGTTATGCGTTTGCTCTTCGTGCAAGTATTTTTCTACTTAAAGGCAATTATGATATTTGTTTTGTATTTAAAGACGAGATACTTATAACGATTTTAAACATCTCCTAAAATATTACGTACATTAAAAGCCTTCAATCGTTCTGGATCATGGTGCTGCGGGTCAACTCTGTCATCGCTATCATCATCTGATGCCCCGCCGTCGTCATCATCCTTAGTTCTGTCTGATGATGAAGTTTCATCATGGGTCGACGCCGGTTCTACGCCAGGTGTTGCTGAACCGACGTGGATTGGACTCTGCAGGTTGATAAGTTAAAATGTCATGTAGAATAATCATATTTTTTTAATGTTATTAAGGATGACTATAGCTATTTGGGCTGACTGGATCACTGTGATATTAAGCTCTCACAGAATATCGCTGTGTTACGGTTAGTATTGAGCTAATTGTGTTTCGAATGGTAAGTGAGAGTTCCGATGGCCCATATCTGCGTTAAAAAGAACTATGTAAAATTAAGTTTTAACGATAGATAGATTTTAAGGATTGTAATGAAACGTTGCTCAACCTTAAAACTCACCGAGTGTCCAGTAGCCAAGGGAGTGGGTGGCTTAGGTGGTTTTGAACCGAGTCCAAGTGCGCTGTGGTACGATGCCCAGAGGTCCGCCATGCTGTCTGCCCCAGATTCAGTGATGTCACCATTGCGGCCTGGAAATACCAGGATATCACAAATATGTAAGAGGTACAAGATGTTACTAGTTTATTGCCTAACTAATAATAGTCTATCGTTTCTTAATTTTTAGGGTTCCGACACTTAAAGATAAGAAAGAATGGTTCGCAATGAGGGTTGAAACGGTGATATAAGGCTACATCCTTGCGTTTATTACCTCTCCAATGTGTACTGTTTCCAATAACAAAGAAATATACCAAACATTTTTAAATTTGTAATCATTGTTTTCTGATAAATGTATTAAATTCATTATTAAATATTATGCATCGTACGTGCATGAATATATCATAAGAATAGCTTGCTGCTTGTGTATTGTACCAACAAAAAACCGCAAACCTGCTTGTCTCATTTAAATTGAATAATTTCACCTTACAGTTAAAAACACCTACCAAGACAGCAACAATTGATAAAGGGTTCAAGTACGTGAGGACCGTTGCATCTGCCTCTAAATGTCAACCCATTGAGACCTACTTATTGGCCTAGGCCAGACTATAAATAAATTTGAGAAGAATCCTAGCGACGTATGTACCCCTAGTACATCTGTATATGGCGTCGTAATAAAAATAGCTTATGGCCCGTTAAAATTATGCAGGCTGCGTAATAAAAAGTGTTACCTTGACGAGAAAATAGTTTTAAAACACCGATAGAGGTGGGTAGCTATTGAAAAACTCAGCTAATTAGCAGTTGTTCTCAAAATAGCCACGGGTAACTTGTCAACCACTTTGCCAACTGGTTAAAGATTGTCGAATAAAACCGGCAACTGATAAGTTTACAGCTTATGCCCAAGTTCTATATCTTACCAACCGTTCATTTGCCCTACTATCGGATAAAATTTGACATAGCTCTATCCATACAAGTAATGTCAAAATTCAACCGATGATAATTCAAGTGAATGGATAGTAAAATATAGAAACCGGCCATTATAAACAGCCGTCGCCAACCATTCGCCAGCTGGCTAATGGTTATAGAATAAAACTATAAACCGTCAATTGACAGGTTTACGGCTAGCCGTCAACCACCGATTGTCGGTTGGCGACTCATTTAGCCACTAGCCAAAAAGTCACAATTTCCCCCGCCTTAAAAAAAAAGCCAAAAAGTCATCAACTGGTTTTTTATCTGGTTAATAAATTTTTCTTGGTTACTCACCGTTAAATACCGATATGCTAAAAAAATTGAAAACTTCTTGAAAAAAACTAATCTTCTTAATTGAATTTATTCTTCTTCTATGCCTAGATATTGACATCGGTACTATTAAATGTTCAATAAACTGTCAAATATTAAAAGTTTCGCAACAGAACTTTGATTCTTTTGAGGAACTATTGCATTACATAAGTTAATTTAATTTAAATTGAAATTGTCATCAAAATGAAATCAAATAAACAAATCAACTGTGGTCAATATAGAAAAAAAATAAGTACGAATACACCCTCGCACATGATTATTTTATATGTATGTGTTGAATAATAAATAATATTCTATTTATCTATCTTTTTACCTTTAGGTGTCGATACCCTGATACCCTACACAAAACCGTTCAAAGCTTTGGCCAAATATATACAGAAATAATGACTTCTTGAGGAAAGACGTACACCTGTGGAAACTTTAACGCTATCTTACGGGAATTTATGCATTTTCAAAGAAGAAAGCCATTGTTTTCCTATCTACTACTATCTAGTATAATTCATTACTAATAGATTGAGATCCCAGTCACCCCAGACTTACGTGATATTAGGAAAGATGATATTTTCAGTATCGGTAGTTTAACATTAACTTAGAAAGGAATGGATACTCGCTAAGCTGAAAGTGGGCCGTTTTTCAGGTAGCAGGTATCAAAGGTGGAAAATAAACATTCTTAACTTACGTGAAAGTAGCAAGGCTAGTTTTTACATATGTCATATATGATATCGTTATAAACGAGGATATACAGTTGCCAGACACTTCCTGTGGACCAAAACTTTTGACAGACACTTTAAAAAAAAATGGGAACTTATGTCATTTTAGGAAGGCTGAATTTTATATATATTATCAAATATAAATATAATATAATAAAACTACGTTTTAACGGTTTTAAGCGCGGTAATTTTATTTGATTTTGGTTTTTCCAATTATCAAAACTATTAAGACCCAAACCCAGCAAAAACCAGCTGCCAGACCTTAAGACACTGTGAGCTCTTTCTGCGTACAACGGAACACAAACCAACTTGACTGATAATTACTTTTATTTTTCCTTCCACCCATTTTAATATTATATAAAATTATTAGAGCTAGGCATGTTTGCTGAAGAGTTTCTTGCGCCGCTTCTTCTCTTCAAGCCATAACATGTTGCGAAGCGGTAGTAAATTAGATTAGGCTCCCATAGATTAAAT
This sequence comes from Dendrolimus kikuchii, assembly GCA_019925095.2. Taxonomy (NCBI): domain Eukaryota; kingdom Metazoa; phylum Arthropoda; class Insecta; order Lepidoptera; family Lasiocampidae; genus Dendrolimus; species Dendrolimus kikuchii. Next base: position 11,829,075 of record CM034410.1, on the reverse strand, counting down.
AATAACCATAAACAAAATTAAAATTAAATAATTAAAATTAATAAGTTGGCGGTAGGCTAAATAAAACTTTAACAATACTCGTTGACACTTGACATCTTTGTCTTCCGTGATCACGGCCACTGAAAAGTGGCCGAAACGTCGGAAAAACCAAAATCAAATAAAATTACCGCGCTTAAAACCGTTAAAACGTAGTTTTATTATGTAAACAAGTCGCGAAAACTTAAGAAAATATTATAAATATAATATTTTAAAATATTTTCCAATGAGCCAGACAAATCTGACGGGCCACACATCTTCCCATGGTTATTTTCCACCTTTGATAGCTGCTACCTGAAAAAAGGGCCCCGCTTTCAGCTTAGCGAGTATCCATTTCTTTCTAAGTTTATATTAAACTACCGATCCTAAAAATTTCATCTTTCCTAAAATCACGTAAGCCTGGGGTGACTGGGATCTCTATCTATAAGCAAACTCCGTAAAATCTACTTTGCATCTCTGCCACAATATAGAGGGCTCTCCACATTTTCACGAGAAACCACTATGTCATCTACAATCTCGTTCTGTGTAGATATAAATAAAGCAATAAAAAAAATTGAATATAATGAGACGTAAGAAGCCAGTTTTAAATAATAATAAAGAAATTCCCGCTGCTATTAGATAGCGTTGTACAAATTGACATATTGATAATTTTTTATACAGTTTTTAGTACCTTCCTTTGGCGCATTTCAATACTTCTTTGACTACAAACATAATCCAAGAAATTGATGGCTACATTTTTGCCAAATTCTGGTCAAGTTTTGTTATAAATTCAGCAGTCAAATACAGATACAAATATACATTATAAAATTAAACTAGTTGTGTCACAGGTAGGATACACCATGCTACTTTGGAGCTATCAATGTAATCCTAGACCAAACTAAACAATGGAAAGTTTTTTGGAAAAAAATTCTGCCGAGAATCGATCCCGAGAGCTCTGAGTACGGTGAGCCAATGCTGAAACTACTACACTACAAAATCAGTCTTTTAATTATCAAAACGTGTTTGTAGGAGTATATACATAAAAAAATGTACTTGACAGCATACAACTTAAAACTTTATTTAAAAAAAAACAGTTTTCTATAGTTTCACCTGTCTAAAAGGATCCATACACGATCCTGCAGTGCAGTCCTGCAGTGGGCTGGGCTTGGATGACTCAAAATGCATTCTGCTCGGTATTGCAGGACGTTAAGCAAGCAGCAACAACGTTCACAGTCCTGCATTACGCGGCGGACTGCTAGGTGGACTGCCATGCAGGACCGTAAGTGGGCCCCTTTACTGGCCAAAGCTTTTCTTAACATAATTATGATCTTTACCTTGCGTCTGGCTGTGGTAATTCCATGCAAGCAACATCATTTTCAACTTCTCAGCATCTTTCGCGAAGCCCTGACCTGCACCAGATCACATTCGCCAATCAATTTTCAAATTTTGAATTTAGAACACACGTGTTTATTTTTTAAAGCCAATTCATACGTTTCGATATTTTATGCCAGTATTTTTTTGTTTTGAAGTTTTTGCACATAAAATACGAAATGCTTTTATTGATGTGATGCAAGTGGCTTTTTCATGTTTAAATGAATAGAAATGTTTTAAATTAAAGCAAATTAAATATACATGATCTTACTTGAAAAGTTGTCATCGTCATTCATATCAGATGGCTCCGGTGTCATGTTATCCTGAAAAGAAAGAAAATAAATTTACAAAAATTAAGGTAGTTTAAAATCTGTCTGTCCATAAATATTATTACATAAAAACTTTTCTTTTCTCCACTCTTTAATTATTCTCAATTTGGAACGCGTTTACTATGTTAAAAACTTATTTCCATTTCCCGCCATTTCATATATTTTTTCGAGTATATTATCAAATTACAATATGGAACGAGTTGTTAAAGAAAATAGGATTTTGCGCAGTGGGTCCCAGTACGTCGACCACATTCAAGGTACTTTAGAATGTTTTGTAAGATCTGTCAAATAGCCAATTTTTACGAAATTTAGTATATAATTTTTTAAGGAATGAAGATAAGCATAAAATTAATTTTTAATTTCAGAAAATATGCCGAATATTTAGGGGATATTGTTCGAAGATAACAATGACGAAGATTTTAGGAAAGCGAGTGAACGAAATAATTTATTAATTAAAGAACATTTTAATTTGTTATTAATTACAATGTTTTCAGTTTAAATCTCTGAATGTAAAAGCTTTATTGTTTTTCCTACATTTTAAAAGCAGAAAAGCTGTATTGGGTCCCATAATATAAAAAGATAAAATTGTAAAGTGTTCTTAAAAAAAGCGAAACTCCTAAGAGGTTACTCCGTGAGAGATCAATGATAATTTCAAGGCTGAAGTTTAAAATTCAAGTTTCATTTATAAATCCCGAAACTTTTAATTAAATTTAGACTCTAAAGTGAGTCGTATAAAGTTTAGATTCGAAACCATATTGACTTAAAATCTTCCTAGCATCATTCGCAGGATGCTATAACGGTACACGAGTCTTATCCCGTTACTAGGACATCATAAACGAATGCAGGTATAAATAATTAATAAATTAGCGAAACGGCCGACGCGGCGTGTTGGGTCAACGCTCTGCCTGCGGACACAAATCGATAGTGCTTCGAATGGGCAAGCCACTCAATATATAGCACCTGTACACACCTATAGTCTCCTGTCACCATAATACATGTTGTCAAGCAAACCAGTAAAAATCCATTTTATTTGAACGCTATAGTCGCGGGAACGTATAGTAAGGTAGGAGAATCGGCTACCGAGCCATTTTGACGGCCGGTACTTTATTATGGTTTTTTACCACGTTTATTGGATTTGTTGTTAAAAAATGGTAGAATATTAACTATTTTTAATTAAAAATGTGTTTTTCGAGCTGTCCCATAATCTCTATATTTTGTTGTCAATCAAAAATACCTATAATTTGGTTGGAGTGGTGGTATTTATTATACGCGGTCCTACAAAATATAAGATCTTTATTGGCGATAAGGTCTGTAATAAAATTAATAGATTCGTATATGTACTCTATAGATTCCATAAAACCAGTACAAAAAAGGCCGTTCTAATGGCATATCTGGTCGCATATATAATAACATGCCAAAGAGTATACAAGAGCTGCCTGTCAAGTATTTTATTTAAAAAAAAAAATCTTGGCTCCTGGATAAAGGTTTCTATTCTGTGGCGGAATTTATCGATCATAAGCATATTATATAAATGTTGTTGACGCTTATGTGACCAATTGTTAAATTATATAGATTTTTTTAAAATACTGACATATTACAAAATAATATTTGTCATTTGACTAACATGTGAATGCACATAAATAAATACAATATTTTTTTGCAACCATTAAATAATCTTAACTGTAGAATTATACTCAGAATAAACCTACACCAGTCACATATCAGGGGATGCGATATTTAAAACTATCGATTCTGCCATTAAACTTGACTCAAAAATGATACCTTTCTAGATTTCAAACTTAAACAACTAGATCGGTAAATTCGCTGAAACTTGCGGCCAACAGAAATAAGTTATAAACTATTTATTTAAAATTAAATATTTGTTAAATTGTTGCCGAGTATTAGGATACCAAAAGATAATAGGTGCATAATTCATATTAGTTGCAAACATTACACGACATAAAACGAGAATAAACAAAGATCATTCAACAAGTGGGTACCGATACGCCGTCTTGTTTACAACACAACTTTATAAGTTATGGGAAATTGTAAAGAAAGTTTTGTTCGGTGTGCATTTTGAAATACTGTGATTTAAATAACATGTAAAGCAATTGATGTGATGCAAGTGGGTTTTTCATGTTTAAATGAATAGATATGTTTTAAATTAAAGCAAATTAAATATTCATGATCTTACTTGAAAAGTTGTCATCGTCATTACCTTACCCATAGAAGACGGTGATCTGGGCTCAGTATTCTACTTATAGTCTTGAGGGACTTTGAGTAGAATACAATACAAATAAGTTAAGTTTTCTTGCATTGTATTCGATTATATGTTATAATATATAACAGAAAAAAAAATTATATAGATAACACTTTATTGCTCACCAAAATAAAAAAAAGTAAGATGTAAAGTGTAAAGGAAATGTAGATTTCTGTCCACTGTAAAATCAAACAGAACAAATCAATTTAAAATTAAGAAGCCTTACAAGAGTAATAACTAATAATAATTAGTAACAAAAAATCTCAAAACAACTTCTGCGTATTTTTGTATCCTAATATTTTATATTAGTCCTGTCAAATCTATAGCCAGCCTCGCAAGAATTTCACTTCGCCATGTCATATAAACTTCTATTATTAAGTGATTTCATTTGCACAGTATTATTGTTTAAAACTAACAACGGTAAATATTTCAGCATGTGACATCCTTTTTATTATTGCCAGAAGCTGACTAAAAGTAGACGACCCACCCCTAACGAAAAGTGATTACCATCGCCTATGTTTCTAAAATAAGCGGCGTTGCCGACCTTGATTGCTTAATTTAACTACCATATTCATCTATATTATACCATAATATTCCCAATATAATTCGCTTCCAATATTAGCTTGTTTCTAGAAAATATTTTTCCGAGCCAAACAACAAAACATTAGACTATTGATTGGCACTGCAAAATATTTAAATAAATCTTTCGATAATTAAAACGTATAATATTTTTACCAAAGTGACGGTCTTATTCATAGAGAGTAAGAATAAGTTTGAACGCTTCTTTAAGAATCATAAAGAAACGTTCAAACTTATTCTAACTCTCTATGAATAAGACCGTTAAGTGCTTATATAAAAATACTAAGGGTCAAAAGGAGTGCAAAATAGCAATACTGTAAAAAAATACTCAACTTGCAGTTGAGTGCAGTTTCTCGTAGATTACTTGATCATATTTAATATTATTATTTAGAATTTGCATAAAATCTAGCACGCATTTTACTAGCCAGTGCGCGACTGTAGTGCCATTTTGATTTTTTTTATGAAATTCGAAACTACACACGTTCTCGATAATTATTCCACATCAATATTCGAACACAATTTATATTTATAGCCAAGTCTGTGGCACTGCTAATGCTTCTGACACGGAATATTTTGTTAAAAATAAAACAGCAATATGTTTGCTATTTTTGGAATCAAATATCATTGTGTAAACCGATTTCCGATAATTACACAATTTTACAATTTTGATATCCAGCAAATTTCGTCAATAACAATTAGCATATATTATTACATGTGTATATTATAAACAACATACATATATAGCCGAACATGAACAATATAAATTCTACTGTATAACTAACATTTTATTTGACAACAATGGATAACTAAAACGTTTCGTAAACAGCAGTATACACTCGTATACTGCTGTTTACGAAACAAAGCAGGAATTCTTGAACACTCTACTATATATTTAAATATTACTGACAAGACTACTAAAACTAATTTTAGTTTGTTTATATTCTACTTCTCATGATTATTCAAGAATCACACAAACACCAGTATTGCTGTGATTTAAATTTCATCTCAGTCTTTTAGGTACCTAATAATATTGAAATTTTCTAATTGAAATTTTTATTCAAACTAAGTTCCACTGGAGGAAATTTTTTGAAGTTCGCACATATAAATTTAAATTTACATCCTACTCTATATACACCGGTTTGCAAGGTCTATCGCTGTTTAAGGAGAAGAAGCAAAAACGATCTCCCCAGCTAAACTCCCTAAAAAATCATTTACGTTATACACTATCTCAGGCTCTTTTTTATTATGCGATACTCACATCTAATTAGGTATTTGTAAGTTGTGAATTAATTAAAGTATTTATGTAAACTTAGATACAGTAATTTCGGATAACCATATTATTAATAGAAACAAAATTCTGGCTTGTACGTAATGTTCAACCTACCTATACATTTCTAGTTTCAACACCAGGTGCACATACTTGATAGGAGGTGGGGTGACAAGCCAAGATATTGACCGTCTTTAGGGCGATGCCCACGGACCGCATCTGCTATGCGTACACTAAATATCCATTGACCCTTCCAGGTTATGTATGCCTGGCACCTAGGATGCAGTGTTGCTTATGACTTGAGTCTTAAGGGACCCAAGCTGTTTAAATTGTATAAAATTTATAAAGAAAATGAATATTATTACCTAACATCGCAAGAAACTATTTTTTTATTTGCTGAAAATTTTTCTTATGAGCGCTTCTCAACAGACTTAAAGTGCTGCCTTTTAAACCAGTCTTCTTTCTTTAGGTTCGTAGTATTATATATAACTACAGTACAAAAAACAGACAGCAAAAAAAACTGTTTATTTTTTTAATATTTGTATGTTTATTAGGGCTATCTCAACATATCCGTGTTGAGGCCGTGAGGCCATAAGCCTCAAAAACAGGGTAATGTAGCCAGCCATCTGGGAACCTTACCCATTTACTTCCATGACTTAGGCTCAATATTCTATATAATAGTCTTAAGGGATTATAGATAGAACACAATATAAGTTAAATTACCTTCATTGAACTAGTTTATAATTTATCGTTCTCTTACATATATTATTTTATACAGACAATTAGTTACGTAAAAATATAATATGTAGTATAACAGCCCACAATAAAAAAATAATTTCATAGAAGACTAAAGCTCCTTATTATATTACTATTAATATAGAAAAATATGTAGTTTATTTATTAATTTTATTCATTATAATATTATTACAACTTAAGCGTCATTGTCTTTACGAAAATTAAGCCTAATTTGCGAACGGAACCCAAATATAGAAATGTTTTCAAGTGCCCTTTGGAGAAATTCCCAGGACATTTTCGTATAGCTTATAATGACGCTTAAGTTGTATACAATGTTATAATATTGTAATGAGTAAAGTTAGTAAATGAAGTAAATATTTTTCTATATAAATAGTAATAGTAATAATAATAATAAGGAGCTTTAATCGTCTATGAAATTATTTTTTAATTCTGGGCTGTTATAATACATATTTTTACGTAATGGCACCACTAATTAATTAATTAGTGGTGCCATTGAAAACACATATTCTGTGTTCTGTTCTTTATTCCTTTCAGAAGATATTTTTATTAAGCTTTTATTCTCAAAAAGACTAGGACCCCAAAAGGGCTCAGAAGCGTCGAGAGTCCCAGCACTACTATGTACTGTGTCCGTTGCAATTTGGGTAGTAATTAATTACATCTCAATGACAGATAAGGTGCAGTCGGCCGTGTGTACATAGATGTAGCTAATCAGACATATCTATAATATAGATATCAGAGATAGATATATAATAGCGCACTACTATGGCTAAATGCAGCTTTAACCTACATATCTATAGTATACAGGTACATATAAAGAATCGGGCAAGTGTATGACAGTCCATGCATAATGAAGGGTTCCGTAGAGACGACAAATATCCGTGCAGGAACGGAGAAAGAATACAATTTCCTGCGGCCGGGCGGCCTGTCGTAAGAGGCGACTTAACAACCCACAGCCCGGTGGTAGGGCATTTGCCCGACTGGATGGCTACTACCCCTGGTCTAAAGTATGTCGCCATAACAACTTTGAGTTGTGTTCCGGTATTAGTGACCAGGTTCCAGTTTCCTTTAAGAGAGCAGCAGCGCATTTGTAGCAACTTTACTGTTACAAATGTCCATAGGCGATGGTAACCGCTTTGCATCAAGTGGCCGTCTGCCTGTCTGCTAATCCCCTGCAATAAAAAAAAAATGTAAAATGTTCCCGTTTTGGCTACGCAACTATAATAAAACATGTAATTGATAATACCTATATCTCAAAAAATTCTCAACGAATATTGTCTAAAGCAATTTTTAGACTAACAATACACCTGCGGAACGGTCCGCGCGGCAAGTTCGGCGCCGGTACGATTTTTTTTTTTATTTCAAGAGTTCAGCAGACAGACAGACGGCCCACGATCGCGAAACGCAGCGGAAATTCCACTGATGCATCATAGATTATTTAGAAAAACTTAGGACCGTATTTAGCCCAGCGTATTATTTATGTAATTCAAAAATAACTACTTTAGAACACGATATTTTAAAAGTAGCATAGCAGTGTGGTATTTTAGCGCTAGCTCTATTTTATGAAAGTAATTTTAAAAAATTATTGTAACCTATATCATCTACCCAATTGTGTAGATATCACAAAGCATGTTACGCTGGGGCTTCATCTGCGTTAGTGGTAAAGATTTACGATCTTATTCATATTGGGTTTGACTAAAAATGTAGGCTTCTTTAAGAACCTTAAAGAAGCTTAGAAAGTTACTCTAAGTCAATATGAATAAGACCGTTAGGCTGTGTCCGAATCTGTCTTATTTAAATCGTTAAAAATAACGTCACTAACACATGGCCACAGTAGTATATATATGATATACATAATTAATCTGTGAATATTTAACGTCATTAACAATGTACACCCATCGTCACATTTGCCTGAAACCGCCTATGCCTTTAACTTTCTCCCAGATGAAGCCTCACCATTATAATACATTTTAAAACAATCTCAAATAAAAGAGCGAACGTTAAAATAAATACTTGTCATATTTTTAATTTAGTATACTATTTGAAATATTTTAAATTACTTCTTGAACTACATATAATACGCTCGTACAAAATTTAGGCGGCTTCAAATTCAAAAGTTTTTGTACAAAATAAGTTCCACTGGAGAACACTTTTCGATGGTACTTTTTGAAGGTACTTTCTATTCTATGTACTCCGCTTCGCAACTTGTTATTGCTGTTAAGGAGAAAAAACAGCAAGAAAGTCCAGCAACACGTCTAGCCAAAAATTGATTCACTCAATTTTACGTTTTATTAAATAAATTTTATAGAGAAATATGCTTCGACGTTTAATAAGATGATAAAATGTACAGTTGACTTGATTATCAACTATTAGATTCAGTTAGTCGGCACTAGTACCGATATGTTCGAAGTTCGTGGTTTTAAGTTGAGTGCTCGCTTGTTTTTTAAGCGTGTTTAGCCTAATGGTCTACTAATACAATAGAAATGAGGAAGTACGGGGTTCGATTCTTAGACTATACTTTTGTCACGGCAGTCCCGTGGCTCTTCATCATGATGGGGAGAGATGCTGGAAAGTTTAGTGGGTAGTCTGGCGGTCGGTGCTTGCCAGCTCTAATATCAAGCATTTGAGCATTCAGCAGGCAGCTGGGAGTCCCACATACCCCTTGTGGCTTCCCCCAGGACCCGTGGCTATGCACAAATGCATCCCCCTAGCGCTAACAAAAAAAAGGTTTAAGTTCTGGAGGTAGACATTGCGCTGTAAAAGAAGTCTCACGGAAAATAATAGACTAAAAGTGGCAGCTCCGCTATTTGAAAAGATTTTGTTCGTAAAGCAGCCAGGAAATAGATTTACAGCGTTAATTATTGAATATTTTGTATTTATTATTCAGTAATTACCTACATAGATTTACAGATTATTAATTAACCACTTTGGCAGGCTTTTGTACGGCGAATCCAGTGTCGCGTCTGTGAGACTTTTTTTGTTGAGGATGGAGAACACGATGCATTTTTTTAGATTTCTTGTCTGCTTGTCGGTTTGTCCGGGATTCAAGTAAAAACTACTAGAGCGATTTCAGTACAGTTTTCGCTGATCCACATTAAATTCTTAGAAATAAAATCTGCACTACTTTTTATCCTAGGAATCTCGCGTGAATTTTCCTGGGAATTATTTAAAATGGCCAAATTAAAAAAAATCGAACTCTATGTGACTTTTTCACTGATTGATAGCAAATTATATGTAATAAAATGTGTAATTTTTATTCCGGGAATGCCGCGGGAATTTTCCCTGGAGTATATTCCGACACTGTTTTCACTGAAACGATAGCTTACATTCTTTTTTTAAATGCTACGATACTTTGTGCCGCGGGAATCCCGCGGGACTGTAAAGTCAAGCTTGGACGAAGTTGTGGGCATATCATACTTGGAAAATATATTAGTAAATATGTCCTAAAATGGAATTTCATTCCTCGTCCAGCCATTACGCAGAATAAATCTCGGTATAACCCACTTTCACATACAAAATAACTGCAAAATTTCGGGAATCCAACAGCAGCTATGTGCTGAGGGCCTGGTATGTACTGATACATGGCCTATGTACTACCCCTTAACCCCCCTTCGCCCCATTCCCCCTTCAGGCGTGTAGTGCTTGCCTCCCCGCGAGTGATCGCGCTGTGACACGCACTATTAATAGTGTGGTATCGATAATCGATAAATATGTAAGTATTATATAGGTATATGGTCGATAATGATTCGTTAATCGCGACTCAGGATTTCTTGTGTTCTATATTCAAAACAATGTACTTGAATAAAAAGTACTCGGCATTTTATTTCATTTTAACAATTATAAGTACAATATTGTCAAGTAATGTCTTTCAGGCAACCTAACTTAAAGAATGTTTTAAACTAATCCGGTGATGTAGGTGGTGCAGAGTATTAAACAGGACGTAACTTAAATACCGATGTTTAAACTACTATATAAATTAAATATATATACTTCATTAATTTAATTCATACAAATATATTTACAAGATGTATATATATATATATATATATATATATATATATACATCTATATATGTAGACAATGTTTTGTAATTAAGGCAATTATACGTATATTTTGTTCCAAATAGCCATCGATATTTATAAATACAACCATTACGCAAACCATATTATCCTCATGGGCTTATAATAGAATACTCGAGCGCTAACCAGTACATGAAATTGTGAATCTGTGCATAAGAGATGCATGAAATGCATAAGACATTGTTAAGTAAATTCCTAAAAATAGAAAATTACGGAATGCTAGAGTTTGCGTTTCTTTTTTGCAGACCGTATTTATTTACGCGTTGTGACCTCGATTATACACTTAGGTTGCTTGATTCGTGATTTTTGGTTCTATTCGAAAATCATAATTGCAATCCGTCGATAACGCAAATAGTTTATCGATAAACAATCATCGACAGCACGGTATACTGCCAGCAATCAGGTGGCAGTCAGCGTATAATCATTAAATACCCACGCGAAGGGGTGTGATGACGCCCGGGGCGCCACCCTCGCGGGCCGCGCCCGCTCGCGCCCAATTATGAAAATACGAACAAAATACAAATTTGGAACGCGCTCCAACCGTCAAAGCTCGATAAATGGGTAAGGTAACTATTTTCATCGATAATTTGTCCGGCCGCCTTTTGTAGACAACACTTTCCTTATATGTTTATTAAAGAAAGAACTCTTAACTTATGATTAATATTGATTGAGTTATAGTTTTGTAACTCGGTTAACGGTCGGACGGTCTCTGGTTAAGCGGAGTAAGCCTTAGCCGGCCGAACTCACTGGAACGCACGGGCTCTGGGTTCGATTCCTGGCATGATAAATTTCTTAAACGAACGCTATTTACTGTGATCTAGATGTCTGGGATCGGCTCCAGAGTCCGTTGCATTATACCCACAACACAAGCGTAACTTGCTTAGCTTGGGGATATGCAATATGTTTGCTTGTCTGCCGATTATTATTACAAAAAAGAAAGTGTTGTATGTTCTTGAGGTTACTTATTATACTATAACTATAATATAAAGCATCACTCGCATGTAATTTTGTTGAATAAAAAGTATTCTCTGTTCAACCTTATATAAAATGTCCATCATCATTTTAATCTAGTATTTAGTATATTATGTAGTGAGACCGTGGACATAAATGGACATCTACAACGATGTCAAGCTAGGATTTATCGGGGCTACCCTTTCTACAAGAATCTAGCGAAGGCAACATAGCTAGACTTTTACTACCCATATAATTTTCCCGTTCCCGTAAAACGTGGCCGTACCAGCGTCGGTGAATCTCTTGTAGTTTGTCTGCTATATCACGGACACGAAAGTTGCATTGGAAGCGGGAGTTTTATAACGCGGTCTTAGGGAGTCCACACTCTAGTCGTCACGGATTCGGCAAATATAAGCCGAAAAGATCTTTTCGCTGATGACATGTCCACGCGAGAAATTTTGTAGAAAGACGTGTTGCTGGGACGTTTCATGCTACATCTTCTACTTAAACAGAGATAACACATTGCGAAACGTAGCACATGGAATACAAAGTCGACTTAATTTTTAACTTATAATGAGCTTAAATAAATATTCTCCACTTTTGAATTTGAATAAGGTCATAAGTGATATACTTCACTCCGGCTCGGTTCGCCCTATGGAACATGTGAGAACGTTATCACTGACGTCTTTATTTCGTAGGCGTAGAGTTCTTTATGGTTTTTGTTTGCCGAACCCATGCCGACTAGTACGGGAACTCCCTTGCTGGTGACACCGCAAACCTATTATCATAAATATGAGCCAAATTTCATGAAATGCTTCATTTCCAATGCCGGTAAAAAATAACAAACAAACATCTAAACCAGGAATTTCCAAACTATTTTGAGCAAGAGACCCCGTTTCCCAAATTAACTTATACCTCAGACCCCAAAGCCAAATTACTTTAAAAATCCTATGTCTAGTTTTTTTCGTATTCATACAAAATACTTACCAACTTAAAAACTTTACGGCTGGTCAAATGAGTAAACTTGACATCATTATCTCATCAAAATTTAACAAAAGAAATAGACATAAAACTCAGTAAATATCAAGTATAATTAATAATTGCTAATATAAATTATTTAAAAGTACTAAGTAGGTAATTACGTCTTTTAAAGCACATTTGTACACGTAACACAACAATTAATACAGTATCTCGAAAATTTCAAATAAGAACTTGTGTTTAATTCGATTTTTAAACGTCGTCGAACCCCAAAATCAGTTTTCGTTTATGTCGACCCCTGGGAAACCGATTTAGACCTAGAGGGTCGATATCGACCACTTTGGTAATCCCTAATCTAAACAAACATTTTCACCTTTATGAAATATAATATTTATATCAATGTATAGTGATAGATGCAAAGTATAGAACTTATCTCTCTCTAAGGATAAACGCACACTACGTTTTACCAATAACTGTGGCTGTGAAAGAATGAGTCTAGTATTCACAATTGTAATACAGACTTAGCCTTAGAGGCTTAAGTAAATATAACTTACAGGCGTAAGGCCGGTCTTAGACTACAAATATAATAAGTCGTTTCTTTATTGATAAATCTTTACTAGGAGTGTTCGTTATTGTTCCGTAGTAAAGGATAGCTTTTATAAATCGCCAGATGGTAGGGTATTTGCCCGATTGGATGGCTACCACCCCTGGTCTAGAGTATACCGCTATAACAACGTTGAGTTGTGTTCCGGTATTAGTGGCCAGGGCCAGTCTCCCTTTAAAGAGCGGCAGCACATGGGTAGCGCTTTGGGTGTTACAAATGTCTATAGGCGATGGTGACCGCTTTCCATCAGGTGGGCCGTTTGCCTAATTGCTGAAGTCACGCATTATTGTAGGTATCTGATGCCTAGAAAAAAGTGTGTTTATTATTCCGTGGTTCGTCCCTACTCTGTATAATATAAACCATCAACTGCTTTATCTTGTACGATACCCAAAACATTTCAAGCATCTCCTTTGGCTCTATCGAAGCGTGGAATAGGTATGGTAACAGTTTTTTCTTTCAGTTAATTGTTTCATAAGATTAGCCTGAGCTTAAGTGCAGTACGAATCGACGTTCGGCCGAGTCTGCCTTAGTCGCTTCCCAGATCGACTAGGCAAAACCCGAAACAGATTATTTTACATTCGTTTGACTAAAAAGTGAATTACTTCTAGGTTTGACTAAAGATACTTTAGTCAGTCCGAAATTGGAGTTTATTTCGGGTTTTGTCGAAAGGCCTTTGTCAAGCCTAAGATAAGCCAGTCATTCCGGGAAGAGACTGCTTATCGACCTTTGACTATAACAAATACACTATAATATTAGAAATGTGTGATGTTTGTTGCTCAATCACGCCAGAACGAATCTGGAGGTTTGTTGGCAGGTTGGCACAGAGATAGATTATAGTCTAGAATAGTATATGGGCTACTTTTTATCCCGTGAGATAACATTAACGTAAGCGAAGCCGCAGGCAAAAGCTAGTAGCATATAAACAGACGAGTACATTTTGAAAATAAAAAACAAAGTGTAATTAGTCTCATCAATTTTTAATACAGGAAAACTCTAACGAAATAGGCATTAATTAAATTTTGTTTTCTTTATTCCTTCAAAACAATCTTACATTAAGTTCTATTTAGATTTTAGTACACAAGCAACGGAATATACCTTATATAATGAATAGCACAAAATATCAATTCCATTAAACGTTGCCTAAGAGAAAGTTACAGGCGAAACCTTTCAACGGGAATTTCACGAGTCAAAAACACTGAGCGTTGGGCCGGTTCTTTTTATGTCGGCCATTTTTACAACTTTTTTCCCGTCCTACCAGGAGCACAGAGCTAAGTTGGAAGTCTTCGTGCTTTCAAATAAACGGCTTCCTTTAGCATTCTGCTCGGTCGGTAGTTTCGCTGGGCCGCTTCGCTTCGCCCCAGTATTTTTAAAGCGGACAGGCCCCCCTGCGGCACTCGCGACCCCCTCGTGGGCCATAGCCCCCCTACGCCCACACACAGTAATACCATAACGGGTGCGAGCTATGACGAGATTATCTACGTACACGCGTATCCACTATGCGTGTACATACGTCGCTTATATACCAGGAGTACCTATATAGGCACATAAGCGATGACTGTTGTACATAAAGGCATTGATTTAACCGGCCGAACGGCTACCTGTCATCGGGCACAATGATGATTACATTGTGACATGAACAAATATCACAATATATGTTTGGTTTCTGTCTGTTTATAATAATTCATCAAATTAAAAATTCCAAGAAATGCTATAAGAATGCTGTGATAAATATAAGCGAATAATCTATATAATTGTTTCGAATCCTTTACGATCGGTCTTTTACTGGTAATCTTAAAGAAAAATTGAAAAAAGACAAATTTTGAACGGTACATTAGAACGACGAAATCAAAGTATTGATATAGAGAGCAACAAGTGACAAGAAGTAACATAAGTCATTCATTCATTTTTATAATAGAGGAACTTGATGGCCCGAAAAGTGTTATACACTTTTGCGTATACTTGATGATAATTTTACTTCTAATACTTCTTTTATGATATGTGGATACAAAAACGTAAACTCTACCTGGCTAAGGGTAGTGAAACTTAACTGAAGCTTAAATTTTTATTTGTAAAATCATAAAAAGTATCCCAGTTGATTTTCAACTACCAGTAGCGTAGCGTCCACAAATACTATTGTCCTGTATGAATTCTCCATAGCATTGAAATCAGAAAATATTATATTAGTGAAAACACCAAGTACAAGTAGATTTTGAGTAAATCCTGTCGGTCTTATTCATATTGAGTTAAAGTAAGTTTGTAAGCTTCTTTAAGAACTATAAAGAAGACTACAAACTTAGTTGAACTCAATATGAATAAGACCGTGTACGTATAATAATACAAACAGATAAATATATTTATGTTATATATAAATAAATAGTTATTTACAACATTTTCTCTTTATAATCATCGTCAGTCATTGTACCAGGATACTATAGAAATAAAATGATTCAAATTAATTAAAATTGAAGCACCTGTCAACGCTAATCTGATTACAGTAATGGGCGCAAGTTAAAAATTCTCCATTGAATTAATAAATAATTAAACACCCACATTTCGCTTTAGTGGGGTACTAGGCGTAGAACCGTATCAATAGCACCAGGGTAGCAGACGTGCGGAGGAGGCTGTCACGCAAGTTAACGTGTGGTATATAGGGAGGTCACATTGCGAGCGATTTATGGAAATAGTGAAATTAGGTCCTGTCTACGCAGATAGCGGTTATTAGGATGACGTACTCTGTAACATCTCAATACATATAAATGTTAATTTGCTTTGTATATATTAGATACAAATAGGTATACTGACAGCTTCAAGGAGTTTAATTACTATCAGTATGTATAGTCGTCATATATGTACCACATAGGCTACGTTCCATTAGGGACTCACCACGACCACGTCCACGACCGCGATTTTCCCCGTTCCACTTGCTAGCTGGCGTTACAATCGTAAACCCAAGTGGGACGGCTATTCGACCCACCTCTCGACATGGGTCGTGAGCTTTGTGTGATCGAAAATGATGACGTCATTAGTGACGTTTTCGCCACGACCACAACGACCGCGGTCGCCTTGTGCAACGGCTAACGGAGTATTTTGGGCGTTTTGATCTACAAATGGATCGCCCTGTTAGTAGGAAAACGTTTTGATGTGATTTAAAAAAAAACATGGTGGGGTGCCAACTTACTATGACTTCTGGAATTTCAGACAAAGGCCGACTAACGTGCATTTATGATTTTCCAAAAACATTTACACTAGCAAATGTATATGTGGTTTTAGTACTTATTTAAAGCACACGTTTCACTATAACTTTAGCTTTGAAATATATTTCCAATTAAGAATAATTTAATAGTAAATAAATTATGTTTAATGCACAGACAACTATTTTTGTTATTTATTATTACAGGTAAGGTAGTTCAAATAAACGTGCATGCATGTATGAAGAAGTTAATGAAAGTAGATGGGAAAGTTGTTTGTCAGGATCGACGCAAGTAGAGATCTCACAGTCATAGACTGTGCTTACCCCCATGGGAATCAGGCGTGATAATATGTATGTAGGTAAGGTAGGTATATTGTGAATAGCAGCATGTTTTAAAAATAAATTCCCTTTTTTCAAGATACAAAAAATATAGAATAAAAACGCTTACAGTAAGACTGCGGCACAAAACACCAGGGAAGCAGAAACTCGGAGGCGTAGATACTCGCATTATGAGATGGGGGGACGAGACGACCTCGAAAAACCGAATGGGGGTCGTCTCGAAAAGCATAGCGAATTTCAAAGCTGCTTCCTAGTTACCGCGGTTCAGGGGTACACGCAGGGTTTACAGGTTCAAAAGTATATTTTTCCCAAAATTATGAAATATATTTTCAGAATAAAAGTTTTAAAGATATTTTTGTATTGTTAAATGAAGTTTAAAGTAGTCATATTGTCATTTGAAATTTAAAAAAGAAACTCAAGCTAATTTTCTTTTAACGACCCTATTCTGTAAAAAAAAATAATTAACAAAAACAAAACGACTTTACACTAAAAACCAAAACATAAATATTTAATCGACTTTTTTCTACAACAACAAGTCAGTGCCATGTAAAACATAAAAGAACAACAACAAATTTACAAAATATGGTAATTTTTATGTTTTACTTGACACCGACTTCTAGATGTTGTAGAAAGAAGTAGGTTAAATATTTATTTTTTGGTTTTTAGTGTGAAGTCGATTGTTCATGTAATGTTTTTAAAAAATTTTTGTTGCGCAAATACTTCAATAGCTTTAGAAATAATATATGAAGCACCTGTAGAGGGTAACTCTCAATTTTTCTGAGATCTACTCATCAGACTCTAACTTGGTGACTATGGAACCGCCTCGGGAGTATATATGCTTACGAATAAAGAATTTCAAAATCGATCCACAATTGACGACGAAATCGTAAACACGCATATAAAAAATTAAGCACCGGTAGAAAATGTAATAGCTACACACGTATACAAGATTTCTTCCAAAATTTTAGGCGCACGGCATTTTTTAATAAGGATTATGCTTAATAGCCCTGGGATCCAATCCACACATCAGATCCTGATTTGGTGACTATGGTCCCAATTCAGGAGTATAAACTTACTACAAAAAAATTTTTGAAAATCGTCCACAATTTACGGCAAATTCGAGTAATGAACATACAAAAACATACAGACAAATTGAGAACCTCCTCCTATTTTAAAGTCGGTTAAAAAGACACCAGTACCTACATATTTTCTTAAAAGTTTCAAGGCAATTTCTAAGAAATGTTCAATATCTATTTTGTTTAAGACTTTCTTATTTTTGAAGCTATCAGTTTCTAACGTATTTAAGACGATTATTCTTCAAGCTGTCTTATTCTACATTTAAGGTTGACTACGTTACTTTGTTGAATAACCATACTCATTCGTTGTTAGAAATAGGCACTAACTCTCTGTATGGGTACTCTCTAGACGACTCTACTGTTTTAGCCGCAGAATTTTGGTAAAATATGATACAGAAACGTGTCCACACAAGCAGTCATAAAAGAGGCTTACTATATCGCCCTAAAATTAAAGTCATTTTCCTACAAACAGGAATGAATAAAAATTAATAGGTAGATAATTTTTTAATGTATGATTATTACATTACATTACAGAAAAAATAACATATCGAGCCTGTTATAGAAAAACATAGTAAGCGATAGAACTTAGCTATTTTACTTTTGTACTGTAACATATAGCTCCAATAATTTAAAACCTATTGCCCTACTACCCTAATACATTACATTATTACATACCCTAATAGATATAATAATAATAGTAATAATGCGTATGGGTCTTTATACCCATATCTGCGATAATCGTAAAATGCACTAAAAATCGGAGATGAATAATGAATTCAAAAATAATTTGTAAAGTAGCTCTCCTGTTCTATTTGTCGCTTAAGATGTTCTTCCATAACAGGTTCGATGTGTAGGTATATAGAGATATGGGTAAAATCTCAACAAAATTCGGCAAACCGCAAAGCCTGGCCACACATACAGGGTATCGTAGGGGGAAGCGGTTACAACTCGGCGCCTACTCGTACTCTTTGAAGTGTGATAAACTGAGCGAGCGGAGTTCCATAAGCATAGATATATAGACAGATACATGGGATATCGAAATTCATGTATAAGCTATATATACC
The DNA here is from genome assembly GCA_019925095.2 of Dendrolimus kikuchii. Taxonomy (NCBI): domain Eukaryota; kingdom Metazoa; phylum Arthropoda; class Insecta; order Lepidoptera; family Lasiocampidae; genus Dendrolimus; species Dendrolimus kikuchii. Next base: position 11,810,220 of record CM034410.1, on the reverse strand, counting down.
CATGCTTGAAATCCTTTGTTATGGGAATAATATTGTATAGGTATATAAATAAAATAATACAAACACGGGTTTGTTATCTCAAAGTTTCTACAACAATTAAGCAACTGACCTTACGTGGTACAGCCATGCTGGAATCCATTGTCTTGATTATTCCTCTTAGGACCGGTTAGACCGGTGTGATACCAGGCTCTCACAGAATATCGGCGTGAAACGGCTAGCTTTGTGTTAATCGTATTTCGTGCGATGACTGAGACTTTCGATAGCCCACTTCTTCCTTTCCTATTCCAACTCATATCCCATCTTACTGTCAGAGAGGTCAAAACATTTCCTATATTTAAAAACTCGCTCAGAATTATTACTTTTCCTTAAATAATTATCTTCTCTGTTATCTTCTTATACTAATAAAATATACTAGTGGTCGCCTATTTGTCGAAATTCGACCATAATTAATTTAAATTATAAGTTTGAACATTATTAAGGTTCTGTTGTCAAAGACTACTTCTATAATCACAGATTTCGCCAAGGCTACACTGTTAATTTGACTTTAACAATAAATAAAAGAGTATACGCCACGACACACCTTCCATGATCAAATTGATCATGTACTAGCAGAAGGTGATGTCAGGAGCCTTAAGAACAGACGAGCGTGCATGACAAGAGTTATGAATGTCAAAGAAGCAAGTGAGGTGTGTAAGAATAAACCTGAATGACGCTCTGTGGTTCGTGCCTATCCTGCAAGGGAACTAGCGTGAAGTTATGTATGTATGTAAAAGAGTATATATGCGTAGGCGTGTCAAATACATGACAGTGTGTGTAATTTTTTTTTTATTGATTTAATGTATTTTTTATGCATAATTAAAAAAAAATATTAGCAGAAGGAGTGCAGCTCCTTCTCTATATAAACTATAAGTGTGCGAAATTTCATACTCCTCCGTCTGCGCAATTTTCGTAAAAAAGGGTACAAAGTTTTTGCTTCACGTATTAATTATTGATATCTTAAATATTGTGTTTGTATGTATTTAATTATGTGTATATTATAGTTTTAAGTATGTGTATTTAACTTATAAAATAGTTTAAGTATGTGTATTTAACTTATAAATTAACCTAAGTATGTGTATTTAAGTTACGTCCTATGTAATGCTCTGCACCACCTACATCGCAAGATTAATTTAAAATATCCTTTAAATTAGCTTGTCTGGAAGAGATTGCTTTAAACAATAAGGCCGCCTATTGGTTTTACCATGACAATATTGTAATTTTTTATAATTGTTTATTTGGTGAGCAATAAAGTGTTGTCTATACATTTATCAATGTATTTTATCTATTATCCCTCTTATCTGATCCCTATATCTCATCTCCCTATCCTCTTTATTCTGGCAGGGCGTTGGTTTCACCCCCAGTGTTGCAAAAGGCGGCGGTTACCGCTTTTCATGACCTGGGCCCTTTGCCTGTTTGCCAGCTTTGCATTGAAGAAACAACTGAATATATTAGAGTTAGACGTTTATATTTAGTGGTATATTTTGAATGTTAATTTCACTTATCTATGAATCTATAACATTATAAAACTTGTCTTTTTTTTAGATTTTTGTGTCAGTCTGTTTGTTCGGGATTCACATTAAAACTAGTGGCCCATTTTCAATGTGGTTTTCGCTAATCGATAGTAAATTTTCGGACTTAAAATCTGCGGTATTTATATCCCGGAAACCTTGCGGGAATTTTCTTGGTTTAAAGTGGCCAGGTTGGAAACACTCTTTGAATCCGATGTAATATTTTCACTGATCGGTAGCAAATTTTCTGTCATAAAATCTGTATTGTCTTTGATTTTAAATATGGTTAAATAACTGTAACTTTTGCTACTTCTGCAACGTGCACGAAGTTGTGGGCAAATGTTAGTGCATAATAAAAAAAGTAAATATACAATAAACTCGCTGCGGTTGATATTCCATACAACGAAGGCAGTGTACCCAACCAAATACTGGACACGTTTCCCACTAACAGTGTTTTAGTGTATAATTTTTCTATTACAAATTAGTAACTTTTAACAATTAAGTTCATTTATTTCTCAAAGTTGGAAATGCCACGCTTTTATCCAAATTAGAAGACAGAAATGAACCGTCTATTTTCGGCATAATGCTGATACTAGACAGATTAACCAAACTAACTCGATTAGATTGAAAGGATCTAAAAGGACACGACGGGATTCAACGGCATTGAATGAATCAAGTTTTTGTTTATATGGGTCACTTTTGTTGATTCATCCAAATTGAAAGATATAAATGAAACATCTAATATCGGCTGAAGATGATAGAAATGTCTCAATCAATTTGGCTGTTATATACTGTATTGCAATATGCAAGCTCCTTTTGATTTTATACCCCTTGTATGTAGGTCACCTGCTGATAAATGTTTTTTTGGAACAAAGTTCTTTTAGGCCGCTTTCAAGAGTGAATTAATTGGCAGAGATCGTCACGTTAAGAAAAAGCGTTATGCTCCTCTAGTCGACATTCAACGTAATTATTTATTATACAATTTCGAACTTTAATGCTATGAAATAAGACCTAAAATAATATCCATCAGGGTAACATTACGCTATTTTGAAATTAGATGGTCTTGTAATCGCCCTTATACGGTCGCATTCGGGCGCTGACGACATGCACGTGCACATTTTTTTATATAATTCATTATTTCATATTTAATTTATCAATAAACTAATATTTTTCGGTTTAGAGTAAGGAACTTCTTTCCTGACGGGGGTTCCAGAACCGCTTAGAAGTTTTTTGGTATGAAGGTTCTTCTTTTATTGTGTGAGCTCAGCAGAAAAGCAGATGGCCCACCTAATGGAAAGCGGTTACCATCGCCTATGGACGCTGTAACACCAAAGGTGCTACCAATGTGCTGCCGCCCTCTAAAGACAGACTGGGACCTGGCTACTAATGCTGGACCAGGGGTCGTAGCTGGGCATCCAGCCGGGCAAATATCCTAACACTTGGCTGTAGTTTGTTTTGTCGTCTCTTACAACAGGCCGCCCTCCGCAGTAAATTGTATTCTTTCTCCTTTCCTGCACGGATAAAAGTTAACAACAAAGCAAACAAAGCCTAGTTGGATCGCAAATTCTACGAATATCTGTATTGATCTTTGATGTTTAAATCACGTTGGAAACAATTGAAAACGTTACCAGGTAATGAGAAGAGTTGGGACAATAAACACGAACTACTTACATATTTTCTAGGCGAACACTTGAAGGATGATGTATTGCTGAGCAGTTCTATTTCCAAACAATATATTATATAATATAATATTACTTAAATTTAATCAATAGTTGAGTATATTTGACTTATATAATGCTCTTGCTCCACTTGTATTAGCGTATTTCACTGTGGCTAAATATATATCGTTTACATAGTTAAATAAAATATGTAAAAAAATAGTAAAATCTTTAATAGTAGTCATTGGGTTATGTGTACTACGTACTAGAGAAGTATTTCATAACAAAAAGTTCGAACTTGATTAAAGCGGGAGCCTGCGTGGGGCGAGCGTGTCGTGGACTGACTCATGTATTTGTTGCAGCGCTAAAAGACTAGTTATACCATCTAACCAAACTATTAAAATATGCAGCAATAGATCGTTGAGAGAGTATAGTTTAAATTCCTCTGAACATGGCCGCAGATAATATTTATTTCATGAAGGCAATCTTGTTTAATAGTTACTTTTCACTCAAACACGTATAGTATAGAAAACAACCCGGCGCAGACTACGCCATTTCTTGTCCATGGACCATAACTAGTGTTCAAATAAGCTAGTTACGGACGCCCTATCTAGTACGTAGTACATAAAACCTCATTGGTAGCAGTAGCGTAACCGAAATAAATACGCGCCCCATGATTTTATTTTTGAGTCTAATCAATAAATACCCTAGATTTACGAGTAAAGTGGTGTGATGACTGGTATTAAGGACCTACCTAATTATTTTAAGATTTTAGTACCTTATCTCCTCATTATTATGTGTCTTTTCAATAAAATCGTTTACCTTAAAAATACCTATTTTATTTTCATGTTTGTATTTCGTTACTTAATATTTCCATGGTGTACTGTTAGAATACTAGTCAAGCCCTATCACTCGATACTCATTTTGAGGGGTTGTGCAGAAATGGTTGGCAACACCAACATCAGATATTTTTATTATTTTTAAATTTGCAACACTGTCGCTGCTTTTTGTTTCTCTTCCATTTTGGTTTTAGCCGAGTGCACATGTATTTCCATTTTAAAGTGATTAATTATAGGTTTTTACCACTAACACTGTTTAATTTATATATCTACAATGACCAGAGTGTCGCCCACACCATCAGCGTAAGATAATTATTATATATATGTGGGACGAGCTGCGCACAGAACTATGTATTTTTTAAGAATAGAATACTTTATTGTCAAACTGTGTAAGGTGGTTTAAATAGAATTAAGAAACAACAGTTGGCCGGGTAAGAGCGTACAACATTTATATATAATTAACAATATTTCATAGAAGCATATTATTTTTATAGATGTTAATCCGCCATTTTGTGGCGACGGCCATCTTAGATTTACAGTGATAATGAAGAAGCTGTCATCAGAACCAATAGGTATGTACCAAATATCAGATCAATCTGTCAACAGAAAAGGGGCAAAATTTCAATTAGATACTACTTGACATAAAAAAAAACAACAAACTGCAAGCTGAATAAAACCGTTAAAACAATGTGCTAATATTTAACATCATTAACAAGCGGTCGTATTTTAAATAACGCATTAAACTTTTGACTACATCTGCATGATACAGTCACTACCACTAACAATCCCAGGTGTAGCAGGGGGGCATAACGAAGAATCGTATTTTTACCGTTTAACGAAACAATGAAAAGACATTTCAATCTGTTTTGGTTTAACCCGTCTTATTCACAAATCAAAAGTTACAAAAAGGGTAACATACTTATAGTTGCATACAGTTATCGGCAGCTGTGCTTGAATGGGTCAAGCCTTCTAATAAGGCCAACAAGCCTCACTGCAGCGCAGAGGCGCCGGGTTCGTTCCAGGCATGGTAAATTTAGTAAACTAACTTTCCGTTATTTCCTATGGTCTGGGTGTCTGGAATCGGTCTCAGTCTGGTCCGTTGTATAGAATATTATACTTTATTGTTAACATAAATGTAATATAAATAAAATGAAGAAATAGTTGGCCCGATAAAAGCGTGCAATAACATTTGTTACATAATTACAATAACCAATTATGTCATTAATTAATTAATCACTATAATTTTCATTAATTTTTATACTAGCATATTATTTTTTATAGATGATAAATTTTTTTAGCCTTAACAACAGACGAGCGTGTATGACAAGAGTTATGAATGTCAAAGAAGCAAGTGAGGTGTGTAAGAATAAGCGTAATTGGCTCTGTTGTTCGTGCCTACCCCGTAAGGGAACTGGCGTGAAGTTATGTATGTATGTATAATTTTTTTTTATAGAATGTCAATAATATCAAATATAATAATCTGTAACATAAGCGTAACTCGCTTAGCTAAGGAATATACAATGTTTTTGTCTTGAGATATTATTTACTTCTTTAAGTTTATGGTCAACAATAGTTTTCAGTAATTAATTCATTCAACTACCTGCAGAAGTTGTCTCTTTCCGCTGCAACATGGGATAATTTGAGGGCCTTATAATTTTTTGAGGCCGCAAACCACTGGCGTTGCTATGGTAAAAGTCCATAGGTGTCGCTAAACCCGCTTTCCATCAGGTAAACTGTCTGCTTATTCGTCTATTTTGACAACATTTTAATAGCACTCAAAATAAAGCTTCTGTTAACACCGACATTAACACGCACTGTCTAGTTCATATTGTGTTAGTGTAAGTTTGAAAGCCTATTTATGGTTCTTAAAGAAGCCTTCAAACTTACTCTAATAATCTAATAAACAAATGAAAGGATTTTGACGAAATTTGGCAAGACAAGAATGCTATGTCCTCGGAAAGTTAATAGCCTAACTGTATCCCAAAAACAATGTTAAAGGGAATCAAATGGGGTTGAAGATTTTTATAAAATAAGACCTGAAGATAATGAAGATGACATGTAAAATTTAAGACCTGAAACTCATATTTAGGTTTTTCGTAAGAAGTAAATAAAGTTTTTTTTTAAATTTCGGATAGTAAAATAATAAATGCGGGCAAAGTCACGTGTAAAAGCCAGTAGGTAAATACACTTTAATATCTTTAAAAGAAAACTAAGATAAATTTTTTCGTGTAATACAGGGAAAAATCCCCAAGTCAGGCCCGCTGAGCACACACTGAGATTAAGAAAAATTCTGTGACGGTGCCCGCAAAAACGTTGCCAGCTTGCGGGCAGGCCTCCCTTAGTAATTCCAAGCCCCGTGGGTCGTCTCCGAACGTCTGGCTGCTCAAGTAATTACGCCCCCACAACACCCTCGGGCCCCCGTGCCCGCCGAAGCCCCCCAAAAGCCCCCCGCCTTAAGCCAAAGCCTCCCTACGGGGATAAGTAAAAACAATATTTTTACGCGCGCCGTCCAGGCCACCAAAAGTGACAGATATAAATTGGGGGGTGTAAATGGAATTAGTGTGTGCTTCACAGATATCTGGTAACACTACCGTTCCACTTTAATTATTAGGTGCTTTTTTGATTATGTGCTATTAGGCTGGAATGGTCCAAGTAGGCAGTTTAAGCACTCTGTTTTTTTTGTCCGTAGACAGTACTAAAAGTCAACCACCTTTTTTTCTTTTATTTCTTTAGCTGTGCCCGCGACTTCACGTAAGCCGAACTGTGTCTCAGCGAGCCCCAGTGCCACTGTGTTTAGGTGCTTAATGAGGCGTTCTGTTAAAATCTTCTCGAAGGCCTTGGCTACCTCATTGAGCAACACTATGGGCCTATAGGCAGACAGATCATCGGGGGTCGGCCTCCTTTACGGTCCAAGCATTTCAGCAGCTTAATAATTGAATTGTATTTTGTTCTATACACGCAAAGAATATTGTAGATATCTTGCGACGACATCCAATTCGGCTGAAATCGTAATCTATTTAATTTATCAAAAATACTACTGAGGTTTTTGGGCTACCATAGCCATGTTGGCCAAAAAGGAACATATTTTTCGGATGAAATTTTAACGCCACCAAGTTATGTAGTAAAATCGCATTTAATGAAGGTAGATTAGAAATACTTTCGACAAATATTGTTTAGAATAATGTCTGCGCTAGTTTTTCAGTACCGTAATTTCTTTATGGTTCCGTAAGCAAATAATGAATACACGGGACTTTTTTTATTGCATGAGTTCAGCAGACAGGCAGACGGCCCATCTGGTGGAAAGCGCTTACCATCGCCTATTAAAATTCGTAACACCAAAGGTGCTATCAATGTGCTCCTGCTCTCTGAAGGAAGACTGGTACCTGGCCACTAGTGCCAGAACACAACTCAAGGTTGTTATGGTGGTATACTCTAGACCAGGGGTGATATCCAACCAGATGGCCACATACCCTACCACCTGGCTGTGGGTTGTGTCGAAATTGTATTATATCTCCGTTCCTGCACGGGTGGAATCCGAATACTTTTGTCACCTCTACGAAGTTATTCGTTGTGCGCGAGCCACCAAGCATTAATACAACTTATTTTTTAATTACTCCTTTTGATAATTAGATTACTTAGCAGTTGTGATTAATTAGCATATATAAGAATAACAAAGATATATTTCTTATATGTAAACAACACATCCAGATCTGTTACTCCAGACATCACAAAGCCATCCAAGTTACCAAGGCATCATAAACACTAAGGCTATTCCGAGCCCCGTACATTATTCAACACGTGCTTCCCGCTGCATACCGCATTGACCACCTGATATCAATGCAGGATTTAAATTAGCATATGAATCGAATTATTTACACATTTATACAAATCGTAAACATAATTTTTGTAGACTTGTAGACTTTTTTTACATAGAATAACGTGTTTATTGTTGAAAAATTTTATAGCCTTTATATATTACACTATGATTCCAAGGAGCGGATCAGTGATAATAAAAAAACAACTGCATTATGGGAACTAAACAAACAGAAAAAACCCACAAGGTTAGTGGGTTTTGCTAGTGTTAATAAAAACTAAATAAACTATATTTATTGGTTTACTCTAACTAATGTAGGAGGTGACTTTCGCTCCTCGCGATCCTCGCAAAAGAGAATCGTTTCATACCTAGAATGATGCGTGCTGTTTGGGATCCGATCATCAAAATTATTAAGACCCAAACCCAGTAAAAACCAACTGCCAGACCTCAAGACACTGTGAGCTCTTTCTGCGTGCAACGGAACATAAACCAACTTGACTGATAATTTCTTTTATTTTCCTTCCACCCATTTAATATTATATAAAATTATTAGAGCTAGGCACGTTTGCTGAAGAGTTTCTTGCGCCGCTTCTTTTCTTCAAGCCATAACATGTTGCGAAGCGGTGGTAAATTAGATTAGGCTCCAATATAGTAAATAATAACCACAAACAAAATTTAAACTAAATAATTAAAATGAACAAGTTCGCGGTAGGCTAAATAAAACTTTAACAATACTCGTTGACACTTGACACCTTTGTTTTCCGTTATCACGGCTACTGAAAAGTGGCCGAAACGTCGGAATAACCAAAATTAAATTAATTACCGCGCTTAAAACCGTTAAAACGTAGTTTTATTAAACACAAAATAAATTTATGCATAAGCTTCCATACAAGTTCACCACCATCGATAGAAAAATTGATTTCCAAAATACGAATTTGTTAGGTTTTCATAATACTTGATGTACTTAAATATCCAAGAAACTCAAGTGCCTCCTCCTAAATATACATACCTAGTACACAAAACCAACAATCACACTACTACAAGCGTACAAAACGTCCTATATACAGCTAGGTTTATATTACATACATACCACAATACATAGTAGTTACGTATATACAAGACCGAAGACAAATACGGTCAACTTACACCTAAGTTGCGCCTAAGCTAGATATAGCCTAGACCGGGCTATAAGTAGGTCTATGTCTAGCTATACCTAGGCAGGGCACAGTACTAACATGCAAGGTCGCTCGGCGCCTCATTGGTCAATAAGTACTAACTAAAACTGAATGTGGATATGCCGTAATTTACTATTTTTATTATTGCTTTTATCTTTATAACGTGTCATTATCTATATCGGGTTTTAAGTTTTCATTTAATTTAATTTACAGAATATACTTTATTGCTCACCAAATAAACAATTACAAATATGCACGATTACAATATTGTCATGGTAAAAACAATAGGCGGCCTTCTCGCTTAAAGCAATCTCTTTTAGGTAACCTAACTTAAAGAATATTTTAATATAGTTTAATATTTATTAAATTAATCGAATACTACATAGTTACAATCGTTTCAGGAAAGTATTTTTAATATACGAGGAAAGGATTACAATGCCGAAATACTTTTTACAATTTAGGTGAATAATAACTATCAAGCGACCGAAGTAATAAACTTCACTATTGCTTCTCTGTCACAGACTCTGTGGATACTTAATGCCGATACAAAATTATTTTATAAAACGCTTCTTGTATTACTGTTTTTTGTTTTCCTAATACTTTATACATGTACATCCTAAATTCTTTATCGATAATAATAATATTTTATATCGACAGAGAAGCACAAATGTCATATAATTATATAACCTCAAGCTTAGGCTTGGGTTATAGGCAATACAACGAATTACTTTGGGGCTAATCCTACAAACGCAGACCATAGGAAGTAACAGAAGGTTCATTTACGAAATTTACCAAGCCAGAAATCGAATCCGGCTCAAACCTGGAATGTATTAATTACATTTCAATTTTTTTACAGTTCAATTTTTTTTTGCAAAAATAAATTTGTTAGCAAAAAGGTATGTCCACTCTATTATTACAACAACCGCGTGTCATTTGAGATGCCATTCTGCAAGGCGAACCGCCCGCGGCGGGAAAACTGACTTTGGCGCAAATTTCGATGCCAAGACTGTTATTCGACCGCATCTGCATGACCATCCGCCTCGAAGACATACCACCTAACTTGCAATCATCACAAATCAGTCGCGGAATATACTGCCATTATAAACGGATTTAATTATATAATTTTTATTGCAATATAGTAGCTTATAAAGCTATGTGACTATCGTATTAATTTATGTTATCATAGCGAAGTTGTCAGATCTGTAGAGGCAATTATAATTAGAACTTCCAGCTCATCAATTTTGAAAAGAATTGAGGGTCTTTACATATTGGACATATGTAGATAAATTCTATCCGTGCAGGAACGGAGAAAGAATACAATTTCCTATGGCCGGGCGGCCTGTCGTAAGAGGCGACTTAACAACCCACAGCCAGGTGGTAGGGCATTTGCCCGACTGGATGGCTACCACCCCTGGTCTAAAGTATGTCGCCATAACAACCTTGAGTTGTGTTCCGCATTAGTGACCAGGTTCCAGTCTCCTTTAAGAGAGCAGCAGCGCATTTGTAGCAACTTTGCTGTTGCAAATGTCCATAGGCGATGGTAACCGCTTTCCATCAAGTGGGCCGTCTGCCCGTCTGCTGATCTCCTGCAATAAAAAAAAATTGGTATAATACAAATTATAAATTATTCCTCGCTTGACTATACTTATTCAACAAGCTATCTATTAGCTCGGCCGTACATCTGTAAGTTTTGCTTGCATAAGCCGCTATGGCTAAGCCTCAGTTATAGAATTTGCAATTTGCAAGATACTGGACCTCCGGCTTCGAAGAACACAAGAAATAAAAAAAAAGATGAAATAGCGACGTACTTACATTGCTAACATGCATCTTAAAAATAAAAACTTTTGAGAATTTGTACGCCGCATTTTCAGCAAAGGTTTGCACTCAGCTAGTGAAACAAGAACGCAGCATAATGATATTTATAATTGTACATGTAAGTAAGGAAGCTCTGGTAGTTGACAGTGCAGGAAACATCTTGACGAAACTTGCACATGGAGATAACGTTATGGCAAACCCACCAATTGGCCTTAGGACGTGGCCATACCCCTCATTCCCCTAAAAAATGGAGACGCCCTAGCCCAATAGTGGGTCGTTATGGGTAATTTTTATTTTTTAGTAATGTTTTTTTATTGCATGAGTTCGGAAGACAGGCAGACGGCCGACCTAATGGAAAGCAGTCATCATCGCCTATTGACATTTGTAACACCAAAGGTGCTACCAATGTTCTGTCGTTCTCTAAACGGAGTCTGGAACCAGGCCACTAATAAATTCAAATTCAAAAGTTTTTATTCAAAATATGTTCCAATGGAGAACACTTTTTGAAAGTAAAATATATAAGTTAAAATTTAATTTTACTTCCTATTCTATGTACACCGCTTCGCAACGTTTTATTGCTGTTAAGGAGAAGAAGCGGCAAGAAACTCACGAAGAACACAACAGAAGGTTGTTATGGCGGCATACTCAGACCAGGGGTGGTAGCCATCTAGACTGGCAAAAACCCTACCACCTGGCTGTGGGTTATTCTGTCCTCTCTTACGACAAGTCGCCCAACCGCAGAAAATTGTATATATATACCCTCTCCGTTCTTGCACGGATAAAATATGCAAGTATATAAAATTACTAGGACATGCCTGCGACTTCGTCCATGCTTGATTTTAAATTCCCGCGGGATTCCGGTGACACAAAGTACCGCAGTTTACAAAAGAATGTAAGCTATCGTTTTAGTGAAAACTGTGTCGGAATAGGTTAATTTTTATGCACCCGGGAAGATTTCCGTGGAAGTCCCGGAATAAAAAATATCACACATTTTATTATAAAAACTTGCTATCGATCAGTGAAAAAATTCAATTTGGTAATAATTTTTTTTTTAATTGGCCATTTTAAATAGGAATAGATAAATTCCCACGGGATTTTCAGAATAGAATGTAGTATAGATTGTAAGTCTGCATATTTGATGTCGATCAGCGAAAACCGCATCTAAATCGGCGCAGTACTTTTGACGTGAATCCCGAACAAACAGACAAGAAACCTAAAAAAATCTATTCAGTTGTTTTTTTAATAGCTTCAATGTACAAACACGGCATGTTTAGAATTCTATAATATTATAAATAGATAGATAGATTACCTTTGGAAGAACATGTTGAAGTAGAGCTCCGGCTTTTCTTTTTGCGGCCATCTTGAATCTTCTTTTTGGCAGAACACACAGCACTTAACTTAGTCTTTGGTATAGTTACTTTTTTATCAATCGGTGTTCAGTGCCTTGACCTCATTTTGAATTGCGTTTCGTAATCTGAACTGTAGGTTATTGTTTCGTAATGCTTCAATAACAAAATTTAGTTTTGGATGACGAGTATATATTTTATTGTTAAACACTTGAAAAGTAGGTGAATAGTCAGCAATTTGCAAAAAATATAATTAAACACAGTTTTGCTTATATATAAATTTAACAAAACAATACGTAATTAATGACAATATGTATAATTTATTCGGGTGTTTTTGGATTAAATTGAGTTGCTACTGACCGTCTGAAAAAACAATATGGCTGACTTTTAGATCGAAACATCGTTCACGATTATGGCTACGTTCCACATGAGACTCACGACGACCACGTTCACGACCGCGATTTTTCCCGTTCCAGTTTGTTGCGAGCGTTACAATCATAAATTCTAGTGGAACGGATGATGGGGCGTTGATATCAATAACGACGAAATACAAAAATGCCCTTGGTTGAGTTGAAGATCGCGCCTTTTTCAATGTCAATCGATAAAGAGAATTAATGCTCTGTGGTCAACGCCCACTACGACCCACCTCTTGACATTGATCATTGTGAGCGCTGTGTGATCGAAAATAATGACGTCATTAGTGACGTTTTCGCCACGACCATAAAGACCGTGGTCGTTATGTGGAACGGCTGACGGAGCATTTTGGGCATTGTGAGCTACTAGAAGAACACGCCCTATAATGTAAAGTTTTGACGGGAATTTGAAGGTGATGACTTACTATGCAATTTTATCTTTAAAAAAAAGCATTTTAAAGGATATTATTTAAGGATACTTTTTTTCATATATTTATAATTTTATGTCAAAGAAGCAAGTAAGAATGGGCCTAAATGGCGCTCTGTTGTTCGTGCCTACCCCGCAAGGGAACTGGCGTGAAGTTATGTATCTATGTATGTATAATTTTAGACAGAAACGCAGAATTATAATACATTTAAGTATTATAAGTAGTCGAATTAGAGGCATATTATATTTACAATTAATACACACAGGTATATTAAATATTTATATATTTATAGTTTTTGGTGGAATAAAGAAAGTCATTAATAGGCTTTAGATTCAAAATATAGTGGTAAGCGTTGTAAGGTGCGGGCGCGGCACACACCTTCCGTTCCTACATATATCGAGCATACGAATTCCATACCACTGCTGAACCGACACTAATCAGAAAGCGACCTAATGCATTTTCATAATAAGCATTCGTCGGTCGCGTACAGCGTCACGCCATACGCAGCGTGCCGCGTTTATAACTGACCACCACCCATCATATCGTATTGCGTAGGTCAGTCCCATTCAGAAATGCATCTGAAATAAGCATTTATTTTTCGAATAGAAACTTTTTCGAGGGCAAATCTCCCCCTATTTGTTCAATGCTTGCGATGGACTGATTTATTGTTTGCTTACTGCTTACGAGCTGTTTTCGACTTTTAATTGTTGTTGTTGATAGTCTATAAACGTTATATAATGACAATTTATATCAATGGTATTTATAAAGGGTATAGTAAAAAATACATTTATATTCTAATGTTGTCCTTAAAATCCCGTGTCGAAGATTGAGTGGCAGTATGGGCTAGAATACAGATCTGAATTGCTTTCTGCGTATAGCCATTCATCCATACTAATTATAGATATGGGACCATAAGTGTATTTATTCAATTTTCACGGCATTGTTATAAACAGACTAATGTTATTATTGAATTTTGCTTAATAGTTCTTCTAACTACAAACTAGCAAACTTTAAAAATCCATATTATATCCAAAAGCCTAAAAAGAAAACACAATAACGGTCGTTTAATGATCCTTTACAAAATATAAATTTTACCAGAGATTTTTCTGCAAATTAGTTTGCTGAAACTTCTAAAGAATATCTGATTTTAGAAATCTATCCCATCTTTTGAGATAAAAATAACCTATTATTGCAAGCCGATACTAATGCGTTGCAGGTGTCTTATTACCCCTTTGAATTTGAGTGATCTATTGTTCGCGCTAATCTCTATGTTCACACCGCCGTAAGACGTCATAAAACCTTCTTTTGTCTGTTGGTATTTCATGCGAATTATTTGAAGACATTAACCTAACCATTTAACGATTTCAAGAACCACTGGGCGGTATGTTCCTAGGAGACTATGTCCAATTTACAAATGGATGAGAGTCGGTCAGTCGAGAAATGCGTCAATCGTGTTCTGACTGCAAACGAGGCGTTACCTAGTGCACTTTCGGAACGAGTATAACGACGGACTTTGCGCGATTTATATGATAACGATTTTCTGCCCCACGGTTTTGTTTTGTTGTATTCGGTTATACCTGTAAGAACTGTGAATTAAGTGTGTATACTTCTAATAAACTTTGTGATAATTTCAACGGCATTTTCGATTTTACATCCTACAAATACCCTACAAATTTGTAACACTATATTGTCCACCAACCAAATTTCATGATAAGCGCTTCATTCCCTAGCCAGTGAAATAGAAACAATGAAACGAAATCACTCTATTTTATTAGTAAGTTTCAATAATTAATACTGCACGAGTAACCAACAAATTATTTGTTAATTAACATTCGCAATCTAACTTAGCGTGCAAAGAGCAAGTTTTTTCAAAAAAGAAAATACTAGGAGCGCAAGTCCAGTGAAGCTTCGTACAGATTAAATCGCAAAGGGGCTCTAATTCTCATGCTGAGCGCGATAACAGCGCTGACTGTTTTCAACATTCGACACTGTCACTGTGCTGGATACACATCAAACATTAAAAAGAATTCTAAACAAGTACTGTTTTCCTAGTACAGTATGTGATAAATATAATAACTAAATAACCTATCATACTATAAATAAATCTGTAAATGGTTCGAGTTTGTATAAAGCGTTCAAAAAAGTGAAAAAAATCCGGGGAGCTAATTCGGACCAGCGGATTCCGAAAATGCAATTTTTAGAATTTTTGTCTGTCTGTCTGTTAGAGCATCACGTGAAAACTACTGAACGGATTCAAATGAAACTCGACATAGAGCTAGCTTATATCCCGTAGCGTAACTTAAGATACTTTTTATCCCGATAAATGATGTTGTTTCCACAGAATAGACGGATTAGCTAAATACACTAACTACGTTGTCATAAATAACATGTCATTCGTTGTATTACTTCAAATCAGGTTGGCTTCGACTCACCTCTATATTTTGCTGAGCAGTTGTCTAGACTATATGGACTTAGTTTCTTTGTTATTATTATATGTAAAAAACGAATACATTTTTTGTGTAAGTAAGATAAAGCTTTTATATAAGAACTGGTCAAGGGCGAGCTGGGATCGGAGGAAGGTTTCTATGGCGGATTGTAATTGTCTTAACTACTGGTTAAAATTTGAAATAAATTCTATAGAAACTAATGTCCATTTTGCTATCTTTTCTAAGGTAAACTATAGATCGTAAAATAATCATTATCATTACATATAATAAAATTGTAGAGGTCAAATTTCTGTACAATGAAAAAAAATGCTAAGAACCGAGTCAGGGGTATGTACGAAGTGAAATAGAACTAATTTAGTTTTTTTTTCAAATTTTTTGTTTCTCTGATCGTCGGTTTGTCTGTTTGTCTGTCTGTTTGTCTGATTTAAATGAAATTTTGTATGGTGCTAGCTTATATTCCTGGTCAACATATAGGATACTTTTGATCCCGAAAAATTAAAGAGTTCCCGTGGGATAGTTAAAAAAAACTTTCATTACTTAAACAGCTTGTTATACAACTTATGCACTTAATTAATTATTGATATTGCCGGTATGATCATCATACAATAACACAATGTATACATTAAAAAACAATTAAGCTATATATCATCACGCTAAGATCAATAGGAGCGGAGCACCAATGAAGAATGTTTTAAAATCGGGAGGGTTTTTTTAACTTACTTTTTTTAACTATTCCACGCGGACGAAGTCGCGGGCAGAAGCTAGTATTATACATACATACATACATTATATATATATATATATATATATATATATATATATATATATATATATATATATATATATATATATATATATATATATATATATATATATATGTGCAGTCCACTTACGAGGGCTGTATGGCATGCGTGCGAGTGGAAGGCAGCCTGTCGCCCTGGTTTGACGTCAATATTGGCGTCCGCCAGGGCTGCGTGCTGTCGGCTTTGCTGTTCATCCTATATCTGGACTTCAAATTATGGTCAGTTTTAGAGGACATGGCCTGCTCTAAAGGACACGGCGACATTGAGTCTCTTAAAAAATCTTTGGAGTAAGCAGTAGCGAAATTTACCTTGGAATCAGTGCGTAAATCCATAAATTCGTGGCAAAATAGACTAAAGGCCTGTATAAAAGCCAAAGGTAGCCATTTCGAATAGAATATTTTTTTATTTTTTGCTGAGACTTTAATAAATATGTAGGTATAAATTTTAAGGAAGGTTTTCTGCGGTTTTGTGGATCTAGAGAAAGCATTTGACAGGGTTGTGCGGAAGGACCTCTGGGACATATTGCCCGGATATGGGATTAATGGCCAATTGATGCGTGCTGTGCAGTCCACTTACGAGGGCTGTATGGCATGCGTGCGAGTGGAAGGCAGCCTGTCGCCCTGGTTTGACGTCAATATTGGCGTCCGCCAGGGCTGCGTGCTGTCGGCTTTGCTGTTCATCCTATATCTGGACGATTGTCTCCAGAGAATAAGATTGATGGATGTTGGGGTGCGGATGAGTGATCTAGTTGTAAGCACCTTGCTTTATGCGGATGATGCCGTGCTTTTAGCCGAATCGCCATCAGAACTGCAAACACTAGTCACAATGATGAAAGATGACTGTCAGGCGAGAGGCTTACATTTGAATGCGAAGAAAACAAAGGTTATGGTGTTTGAAAGAGAAGAAACCAGAACGAATGCAAGGATAATGGTCGATGATGTTATGCTGGAGCAAGTGAATGAGTTTGTATATCTTGGATGTGCTTTTAGCAGGGATGGAAGGTACACCGCTGATATAGAAAGAAGAGTGAATTTGGGGAATAGTTTAAATGGAGCGTTAGGTAAACTTCTAGGCGCTAAGAACCTCAGCCAGGAGGCCCAGCTCGCCGTACACAACGCGGTGCTGGTACCTACGCTCGCGTATGGAAGCGAGAGTTGGGTATGGAAGAAAGAGCATGAAAGTAGAGTAAACGCGGTCGAGATGCGAGCACTGCGCAAAATCTGCGGAGTGACGCTCGCGGACCGCGTTCGTAATACCGAAGTAAGAAAGAGAGTTGGTCTGAAAGAGAGTGTCGGGGTGAAGGTAAGGAAAGGAATGCTCCGGTGGTTCGGGCATGTGGAAAGAATGCATGATGAAAGAATGACTAAACAGATATACAATGCAAAAGTGGATGGATGCAGAAGTCGTGGAAGGCCACGACACACCTTCCATGATCAAATTGATCGTGTACTAGCAGAAGGTGATGTCAGGAGCCTTAAGAACAGACGAGCTTGCATGACAAGAGTTATGAATGTCAAAGAAGCAAGTGAAGTGTGTAAGAATGTTCGTGCCTACCCCGCAAGGGGACTGGCGTGAAGTTATGTATGTATATATATATATATATATATATATATATATATATATATATATATATATATATATATATATATGTATATATATATATATATATATATATATATATATATATATATATATATAAACTATTCCATTGTACACACTATACAGACTTGAACATTATTGTGCTCCAGGAAAAATACACATTGACATGTTAGGTTTTTTTATGGTATCTATTATATAGATTTGCATCTGACCGTCGACCGACATTTACTTTTCTTTAAAAAAATTTCGTTCTTGTGAAAAAATATTTTTGTTTAAGATACGAGTTTGATAAAAGACGACGATTTGTATTAGGCACACCAACAGCGCACACGTTGCGTAGTTGGAAAGCCCGCATCAGTACGTACTACCTCGGTCAGTGCACCTGCAGCTATTTTCTTTTAGCGATAACAACAAGGCCACTTTAATAGCTTTGGGCACGGTGCTCGGTGGCACCGTATAACATTTTACTGTATTTTCTGTTTTTAAAATCCCTATATGCTAAACAAACGGCCATCTATCACACCGATACGTTACATGCTTAAAATCCTTATGTTATTTCTACACTTGTTTAGGGACTTTGTACAGAGGCTGAGCGTGTCCTAGCTAAAGATTTTTAGTTATTTTATTATTACTCCATCATCCATTTGGAGAAAGGGATTCTAAATCGAATTAGTATAATGAGCGCTTAAATTTCAATGTGTTATAGTACTGCAATCTCGGATTTTAGTCTGATTTTATATAACGTTGTGATCTATAAATAAATAAAAAATAACAAAAATTTAAACACACGTATTTCGTTTTTTATTAGTCGCCTGTTCACTGTTTTTCGAGGCCTGAATCGTCTTGTATTTGTTCGCTTGCTACTTCTAATCCCATCTCACCTAGTGTGTATATATATGATTTCATTAGTATATATACGTGTGTTATGTGTGATGTTATACATATATGTGTGAAATATTCATATGTGTATATCATTCTAATCCTATTATGCATCTTCATGTAAATTAGGAAATGCATTTTTAAAAGAATGTAAGCTAATGAGTGCACTTCACAATTCATTAGCGATAACTTATCTAAGAACATAAATCTTGTTGTATAAAATTATTTACAATACAAAAGAGACTGAAAATTCGTGTCGGTGTAATAGCCATCCAGACCTCCCTAGCCAGTTTACGCCTGGCAGTAAAAGAACCCTCATTACGAACAACGATTCTGTGTGTATTATCCGAAATCACATAGTCACGCACGGAACACAATTTCATATATTAATATAAGTTTTATTTTGGTCTTTATGCAGTGTTAAGCTGTAATAACATCGACTGTATATACCCCGTGAAGCTTGTATCATTTTGAGATAGTGTCCTATAATAATATCTGATCTTTAAGGAATATTAATATTATGTTAGTGTGTGATACCGTAAATAGGAAAAATAATCTAAAAATTATTAGAGTCCAAGAATTGGTTCTTGGCTAAAAATTTAATTACGGTATACTTAGAATGTTGACTTTTGTAAACAATTTCATCTTAACTCTAGATACAAATATTTGTATTAAAATGTGGTAATGTTTTAATGAAATTTTTGGATTAATATACAGCTATTACGAACTCATTTGTATTCTTAATTTATTTTGATATATAAGAGAATGACGTTTTTGGTTGATCCTAGATTTGTATAGTTACCAAATATATGTATTTTCACCATCGCTTTTCAGTGTATTATTTCAATATTCTATCTAAATTCATACAGTCCCTAACACAGCAATTACACTATTTTGGTAAAAAATACCGATATTACGTTTTTATATTTATTACCATTACCTGTTGATATATATTAACAGAAATGTGGTAACTGAGCTCTAGGTAGGCTCAGAGAGTCATTATAATGGTCAAAGTTAGTGCTAAAGCCGAAATGTTCACAAGTATCTAGGGCTAGGGCTGCTTAAACTATGTAAGCCACAGTCTCGAAACTTGAAACTTTGAAGTTTTCGAATCAGATATAACAACTGTAATATCTACATGTCTTAATGATCTGTTCAATTTATGTACCTCATCGTATTAACCAATATGGTACAACCCGATGTTATTTATTTTCTTATTTAAAATTAGGGCTCTTAAAACTGTTAGGTTCGTAGCTAAAAGTATTGCGCCCTGAGAAATCGATCTTTGAGGCAATAACTACCTTTTTATTTTATGGTTCTATAAATTTAATTTATGTGTATATTAGGTACTGTTCTTAATCAGAAAATGATGTTTTTTTTCTCAAGTAGTGATTATTCGTGTTTACGGTTTTATTTCATTAAGTGAACTTAATTTATTATAATTATTATGGTCCAAAACAGACAATAAGATTGCTAACTTCATTTAACTATTGATGATATAAATTTATTTGGTATATATAGTATTTAATTACAGAAATACTTATGGTTTAATCCATTAACAATATTGACGTCTGGTGTTCGAAATTAGAAACGAATATTATTCGTTAGCAAATCCGACAGTTCTTGAATATTACGCTTCGTTGTGATAGTCGGCCAACCCGCCCTTGCGTTATCCAGTACGGAGGGGTCTCATTAGGTTCGTAACGGTCCCCGCATTGTCCGAGACCATTGGTTCGTTCGTTTCTTTAATAAAAACTACTGATTACACCTCATATTGTTTCAGTGGGGTGTGAGTGAATGAAAAGTGAACATCGCGCTATCTGTTTTTATTACTGAAATAGTCTATAGTACGTAATAAAGTTAAGATGTTATATTATACATTTGATAAACATGAATCAATTATGAAATAAATGATTGTTTTATTACTTGTACAATCCTAAAAGAGTGCAGTATAGTCATAGGGCGCATTTAGGTATTTATTATGAACAGATCCGAACTTTTTTAATATAGGTTAGAAGGAGCTCCGTCTCGCCTCTTACTTACGTAGCCTTCGTTGTTATTTTTTATATAACCACCCAAAATTCACTTTATATCAAAGGCTCAAAGTATTAAAAGTTATTAATTTTTACAAATAAAAAACCTATTTGTGGAATAGAAACCTCTGCTAATATTAAACATTTCTTAATTTCTTTTGTAATAATGTGTATAATTAAGTATATAACTATATAAACAAATAAATAAAGTAGGTATAATTATAGTTAAAATATTAACTAACCCCCATGTAAGCAAAGCAGTGATAATTCAAAAAAAATATTTAATAACGTGTTACTAGAACGATATAAAACTGCAGCTGTAGTGTTATCAACTTATCAACGGAGTAAGGAGCGTGAAAGATTTGATTAGTTCGACGCGCGCTTGCACTCCAAAATTGCTTTGAAACTTTAACGCGTATAGGAAACTTACCTAAATTCGTTACCTACCTAATATCGTTACCTAAATTAACTTACTAACTCTAAAATGAAAAAATCCATACTTTAAACGTGTATTATCTTCTGATTTAATTTGAATGTTTGTTTGTTGACTTTTGAAATTAATTGATTTAATTTAATTTCTTAAGTTTTCGCGACTGAAACACATAATTAATTAAAACTACATTTTAACTGTTTTTAGCGCGGTTGTTGTATCGCTTAGAACCGTTAAAACGCACTTTTAATTTTATCAATTGATTTCATAAAATTTGGTACACATCATGTACTTATTAACGGGATTGAACTTAAGATACTTTTATTCTGGAAAATGGTGGTGTTTTCGTGGGATATGATTACTAACTTTAAAGTAGGTTAACCACGTGGAAATCTAGATTAAAGACTAAACCAGAAAAATTCTTATCATTTTTAGCATTTCATTTAACTGTCCTAGTTTAACACGGTTTTTTTATTCAACCAATTATCGTAAATTCTAAATAAATGTTGTACTTATAGTGTTGCTGATGTTGACTGTAAAATTGAATAGTAGTCATGTTGTGAAAATGACAATTAAAAGTGACAAGAAAAATATAAAAAACTTGAAGCACGGAAATAGATATCGGCTAGCAATTTCAAGACCGCGCTAAATATCCTCCGAAGTCAATAAGAAAAACAATGCTCCATTACAAATCATGACAAAGAAACCAGGCAATAATTGTGTTTTTTTCTGCCTCTATCACAAAGTACTAATGCCACTTACTCATCGAGATCCTATGTCCATTCTTGACTATGCAAACCTGCATGTGCAAAAACTTGTATGTCAAGATGCTAAACTTCGCGCGGTTGACATCTAATTACAATGTTTTCCAACAAAACTGTATTATAAAATTATATAGTATAATATAAAAATCGAAGCACTACGAAATCCAACCTGTATTTGACACGAAAATAATATTTCAAGTCGATAATCTAAATTATAAGATCGTATTTCTGCCAAGTTATTTGCAAACGCGACGTACGTACACTTCGCACGAGATCTGAACGCACACTGAATCGGTGTTGGATATAGGGTTGCCACCTTTATTTGAACGCTATATTAGCGCTTGATTCCACTGGACGATCCAAATAAATTGTTTTGTTAGATTACGCACCAAATTGTAAGAGGCTTTAAAATTAAATTTAGGCTATTGTCGCCGATGAACCAACTCATATATACTGCAGTGTTGCCACAATAAGAACATAATGCATGCCTGTCTCATATTGCTTTTGAGCTATTTACATTTAATTATAATGTAGAACGTAACTATTTTCTTTGATTTTTAAAAAGGCTTTCAACCTTTACGGCTACGTCAGCCCTATCGTTTCTCTTTCTTAGTTTGCTATACATTTCATTACTTACATTAGACCTAACGTAACTGTGATAAACTTTGTGATGAGAATTAGATAAGATAATTAGATATTTATCTACCATAAAAAACGAGCTATATTTGATATAAAGAAATTTTTAATAAAAATGAGAGCTAGTTTAACATAAAAAGCGCTATATCTAGCTCCGAAAGCGTTGAGATGACAGCCCTGTCGGATGGAGGTGCGTTCGGAAACGGTGTCCGGCGCCCATCCCCTGCCCCCCTGCGACCCACACCGAATGCATCAATGGCACTCGAAACACACGCACATTCTGAACGCCACTTTATGTGTGTACAATCGATAAAAAAATAGCACGAACTTTTCACAGAAAATAATACCACTTTTACAATAGATATGTATGTGGCCCACATGTACCAATTACTCATTTGAGTTCACCTGCAATATATAAGGCAGTACAAACTATAGATTGTAGCTCTTCCTATCCTTGATATCCTGGTGCTATCATTACCTTGATAACGTATTAAAACGTATTTTATGGCTTATATTCTAAAACCACCTAGATTTTAACATGATAATTTGCGTTAACTTCGTTTACCGCGGACTTTGTTCCATTTTCCAATATTTTTTTTTCTTTCCGTTTTATGGCAGTGAAACTTCGGCGACAAGCACAAGCTGCATGTCACAGAGATGAATATGAATTAGTCACGCAGAAATACCGCGTTAGGAACTCTCGCATTAGCGGCAGGCTTCATATCCGTGACTTAGGGGGGGAGTGGGAAACTGCAAGAACGTTGCCTATGTTGGTATAACTACGTTTTACGGAAACCGGCTAGTTACAATAAATAACATCTAGCTATGCCTCTGCTTGGTCCCGGTAGAAGTGGTAGGCCCAAGAAATGCTGGTTTGACTTCATAGGGGGTGACATACATACCAATGGCCTCACAATTAGCGAAAACAGCGCAAAACAGAAAATAAGAAGTAGGAAATCGGACACCGGGCTTCGAGGCAAACGCTTTGAACGCAACCGGGATTTAACGCTAGGTCGATGGTGACGACTATAGTTTGCACGCAAGTGCTAGTCACCACCTGAGGTAATTTAAAGCCTGAGATAATTTAGCATTTTCAGGACGTTTATACGCTTGCTTGTTTTACAACGTTTACTTACAGGAGTCTTACTCTCAAATGTCTTTCAGCATTCGTTTTCATTTTAAAACTTCTTTTGCTTTTTTTTTAAATACTTAAGAGTATTATCCATTGTATATTTAATTTATTTTTGTTTTAAAGAAATCTTTGTACTTTCTTCTATCTAAAATTACATGAGACTTATAACATAAAGCGGTTGATAACGACTAAGTTCACTTTAGAATGCATTTCTTTTCATTCAATATTTCCCAATCATTTGGGGACGGCACAATGTCTTTATCTTCCACATTCCTTTATTCAGGTCCGTCTTTCCCTCAGTGTAGGAATGGAAAGAGAATACTAATTCCTGCGGCCAGGCGGCCTGTCGTAAGCGGCGATAAAATAACCCACAGCCAGTTGGTAGGGCATTTGCCCGACTGGATGGCTACCACCCCTGATCTAGAGTATGCCGCCATAACAACTTTGAGTTGTGTACTGGCATCAGTGGCCAGGTTCCAATTTCTCCTTCAAGGCCGGCAGCATCTCTGGTATTGCTAATGTCCATAGGGGACGGTAACCACTTTCCATCACAGTTGGACCGTCCGCCTGTCTGGTGTACTTCGGCAATAAAAAAAACGATATTCGTCCTGTGTTCACACTTCACACAATCCATCCACTTATTTTAATATCTACTTTTACTCTTACCATCTACGTGTACTAGCAGAAGGTGATGTCAGGAGCCTTAAGAACAGACGAGCGTGCATGACAAGAGTTATGAATGTCAAAGAAGCAAGTGAGGTGTATAATAATAAGCCTAAATAGCGCTCTGTTGCTGTGATATTATAAGCCATTTCTATATTACATAGGAATGCTCCGGTGGTTCGGGCATGTGGAAAGAATGCATGATGAAAGAATGACTAAACAGATATACAATGCAAAAGTGGATGAATACAGAAGTCGTGGAAGGCCACGATACACCTTCCATGATCAAATTGATCATGTACTAGCAGACGGTGATGTCAGGAGCCTTAAGAACAGATGAGCGTGCATGACAAGAGCTATGAATGTCCAAGAAGCGAGTGAGGTGTGTAAGAACAAGCCTGAATGGCACTCTGTTGTTCGTGCCTACCCCGCAAGGGAACTGGCGTGAAGTACATACATACATACATATATGTATGTATGTACTTTTACTCTTGTACCGCTCACTTTTGCAGTTTAACATTCTTATTGTCACATGATTTCCAGTCCTTCTCATTATCTACATGTTTTAATCACCTTAGTCTTTTTTCTCTTAAATTTTCAGCCATGCAACTTTCAAAGTAATTTTTTACTTGTTTTATACTAGTTTTACTGTCTTCTATACCTACATACTGATTTTTTTTTATAATATTCGCCCCTCCTCCATCATGTGGTAAGATGGAGGGTTTTCTTTTCTTTCAATCTCTTATTAGCCTTTAATAATTTCTATCTATGTATTTATATCTATTTTATTTCGTACATGGCTACGAAATAAAATAGATTTAAATAAAATTCGTACATATAATTATATTACTATTCATTATATTCTATCAATATTCCTGGGTAAAAATATTTTTATTGATGTTATATTTCATTAGTTTCATATTCAGTTGTTCACATGTAATAAGTGGAAAACGTTGAGCCACAGAGGTTTTTATCGTCATTTTGCTTTCATGCATAACGCCTTCATCACTTACTCTGCCTAAAACCAAGCTTAACGTTTTAAGATCTAATACAGTTCATATGTACATTATATTACTGCTCCATCAGGAATTATGTTAGTGTTAGTAATGTGGTATTGTTCATTTGGCCACAGTCACCAACATTTATATTATCCCAGATGGAATAAGAACGTCAGCGTAAAAATCTTAAAAATGTTATATAACTCCGTAATCAACTAACGTCTTCAATTGCATATGGTGGTAGACGCGAGTATCGACTATCAACACAAGCTATAACTCTAATTCCCTGGCGACGTGGTACTGGATGCGGCCTAGGTGAACACTGACCGCAATCTCATGTACCAAACACGTCTAGATCAGCCGGTTCGGCGGAGGAAATAGCTGCATCACCCAAGCGGCGTAAACATGCAATCGTCAGTGAGAGTTAAGTATTTGTGCCGTTTGCTTTTGAAACGCTTGGACCGTGTGGTCCTGAGGCCATGATCCTCTACAAAGATCATTCGAAATGACTCATCGACTGTGTGATCATGGGGCTGGTTCCTACTTATGACAATGGCATAGCGATCCAGCAAGGTAACATAGCCTTCTGGGAACGCAACTTATTGACTTCGATGACCTAGACTTAGTATTCTACTTCTACTACTCTTAAGGGGTTATATATAGGTAGAATACAATATGAATTAGGTTTCCTTCATTGTACTAGTTTATCGTTTAATCTAATCTATCAATGTTTACACAAAGCTAAACAAAGGTGGTTAAACGCCTTATAGAAAAGCAGTATTACCGGCTTGAGTTTAAAGAATTTACTTATTTGCATAAGAATTAAGATTAAATATGCAGTTAGTATGCAAAAAATCTTAGTCGTCATTAGTCCTTAACTAGGAACGTTTAAATTCATACTTCCATATCTATGTAATAGAACGTAATGAGTATTTATGTATGAGTGTTTCTCTACATTAATATTAGTAACTAACTGTCCCGGCAGACGTCGTCCTGCCCGGAAAAGCTACAATCGATATGCCGACAGCAGCGCCACCTACCGGGTCCAATTGTGAACCAACTCAGAAACCTTCTTTGGCTCATGCACAACAACTTTGCTAAAAATCATCACATGATCAAATGTATAGTTTACGATTCTATAAAGGACATACAGACAAACATTCATTTTTATATATAAAGACCAGCAGTCCGATTTTCAAACTCTTTTTAGAATTCCGGAACAAACGGACAAAAAAGGAACACTTATGAAATGGAAGTGTCGATGCTACTGTCTGTCTGTCTCTCTTTAAATAGATAATTAATTCTTTATTGTACATTAAATTATACATACATAAGTAGGTCTTGATCAATCAAAATAGCATTCCTTTATGAGTTTTATTTTCAAATTAATACGAGTAAAATGGCTAAATATTCGCATACAAAGTAGTAAAAATTATGTAACACTCCCTAATTAAATTTGAACGATGACGAGAAAATATGGCAAAATTAAAGTGATAAACCATACAAAAGTTTTACTTCAGGTTTGATCAGTTCACAGTTTTTTAGGCAAGACACAATGGATAAAAGGAAATTCGCTATTCTTATTAACACCTAACTAGCATGCACTCTTTTGTCGCGGGTGTAATTTTTCTCCTTGTTTTTATTTACATAGTTTTACGGTCTTCAAGAAGAAGTTAGAAATCTGCAAACATTCTCCAACTCAATATGAATCCATTAGAATTTATTGTAATATATATTGTGTCATCTACGCAATTCGTTCTAACGGTAACAAAGCTAATTTATTTATGATTTTACGACGTGGCGAAGAACTGGCGCCCTGACCAAAATCTCGACTAAGTACTGGATCAAATACGAGAATAAGTATGAAATTAGTTTGTAAGGTATACAAATTTTTGCCCTAATATGGAGGAGGCAATAAGTACCCACAGGACAAATTAAAAACAAGCAATCAAACACAGTGCCACACAAAAAAAAACTGTGTACCTACAAACTGAACACCGCCCTAACAGGGCTACCAGGGTGACATAACCGCCGTGGCAGTTAATTAGCAGCTGAGGGCGCGGCGCGACAGGCCCGGCGCGGGCGCGGTTCGCGTTTAGAGGAAATTGTATGTTTTTATACGACTTCCACCCAACACCCGCCCCCGGCCCTGGCAACCTCTAAGGCCTCGCACAAACTCGCAACACAACATACAAGACAAAGAATATTGACTATTATTAATAATGTGTAGAACAATCGATGGAAAAGAAGACTCCACATTTTATAAATACCTAGTACCTATGATTGAGTTTTGGATTGTAAATTACACTGGCACCTTAGATAAGTAGAATATATTATAGATACTATTCAATAACTGCTTAGGTATCTACAAAAAATACATTTAAAATACCTTGCGTTTTAAAGGACACACGTTACTTCAAGAAAGTAGATTTCATCATATTTTGCAAGTGGTATAATTACAGACGATATACACATTAGGCCTAAAAACTGCCAAGTGTGCATGTTTCCAGGCTAGGATTCGAATTGACGACATTTGAAACGCAAGTTCGTCGGCCACTAGACGACTTTTGTTTACACAATAATAATTTTTACTCATCAGAAATATGAATTCCTAATCATTAGCAACAGTCAAACAAAATTAAGGAGGTTGTGAAGTTTTCTCAGATGATAAAAAGTGTCTTATTTCCTTCGACTCTAATGTAGGTTATATGTGCACAGCCTTACATTCACATCATAAGACAACATAGTTACCTTCATCTTACAAGCGCATGTTGCCCTAATAATAAACAGAAATTAATATCGAGGTATGATGCCCCAAGAAGCATACACTTAATAAACAAAAGAATCATACGACACGCTACGATAGTATTGGGGCAAGTAACTGAAATACCTAATATAACCTTAAAAGATACTCCTCGTGTGACTTCTCTTACTAAGGATGTATAGAAATGAAGATGTAAAAAATCAAGTTGATATACTTTCAATGAAAATGAGTTCGGAAAAGATGCGTTGAGTAGTTCTCGAGATAAGGGATTGAAAAAAAATGTTTTTGTGTCACATCATTAAGACAGTGAAGGTTTATAAGAAAGTGGTTATTGGCAGTCGCCTCTATACTTGGCGTAGAGTAAAGCGTATTGCGTCCGCTTAATCTGTGGCGACGACACATAGTGATGTTCCGTAATGAAGATGAAAACTCGCTGTACTATAAATTAGTTTATGGCTCCTATTGCCGCAAAAGGTCGAAAGTTGTGTACAAAAGAAATAAGTTTTAGTTGGTAATCACTCATCAATAATTTACCAAGAAAAAACAAATTTTCGCGATATGAGACGTAACGTGTTTTTTATATTTTTTTTCTATAGTTATTTTTAAGTTTAGAAAAAAATCACCAAATCACTTCTAAATTATTGTAATAAAACAATTTTACTCCTTAAATTTTTATCAAAATAGGATAATACGATATCTACATCTTTATAAAAAAAGGATAAATAATTTGCTTGAATTTTTTTATTAAATACTACTTTATTGTATTCACAGTAAAATAGTAATGCATTTGAAAAACGACCGTGTCTATGGTATCCTCGCTATCGACTGAAATATTAGTACCGAAAAATCCTCAAGAACGTTGGCGTTGCTACAAGCCTTAATAGACAACCACCTATGCATATAAAAGCAACTGCTAAATAGTACATTAACCATGCCTGATAGGCGTCTCATAAATTTGAAAAGGCTTTTAATTGTAGACGGATAATACCTGCGGGATTGCTCTAAGAAATCTTTCATTGATCGTTTCACACACGTAATCTATTTAAAAATTCTTTTACTTTTTTTACCAAATACTAAAGTGCGTTTTGCATTGTGTGTTTTAATTACTTTTGTGTTATATAGACTTTTTTGTTTTCGTTCTAAATAAATCTTTCTTCCTTCTATAATTTTATTGAATTTGTCGGGTGGATCGGAAGAAAACGAACTACAAAAGACAATTGAGAGTAAGCCATATGAAAAGTTGATATTTGTGGCCTGATCGTTTTTCTAAAATATGAGTATCAAAAGATCTATATATGTATCTATACTTATAAACAAATTATGTTCGTATTTTCTATGATCTACATAAAATAAGTATGTACCTGTGGTTGTTTATGTCTTATTGGCTAGGATATACCGATTTTAGTGAAATTAGATATTATTTTATTATGTACTAGCGGAGGGTGATGTCAGGAGCCTTAAGAACAGACGAGTGTGCATGACAAGAGTTATGAATATCAAAGAAGCAAGTGAGGTGTGTAAGAATGGGCCTTAAAGTGCGCTCTGTTGTTCGTGTCTACCCCGCAAGGGAACTGGCGTGAAGTTATGTATGTATGTATTTTATTATGCTTTGGCATGGTAGATAGTTAGGATATAGTTATAGCAGTGATTTCTATAGAAATAGCGGGAAACGGTTCTATGAGTTACTATTTCAGACATATACATGTCATATATATGAAAAAAAGTAACAATAAAAAAGCTATATGGACACCGAGATTTCCGTCTATATTTTAGTCTAATTCCGTTTATGGCGTATACCATTCGCAATTTTATTGGCAGTTACCGCGCGGTGGACTAATAAATGAACGAAGCCGTCGTCTAAACATTGTATATAAGTACCAGAGCACCATACCCATGTCAGAGATATGCTTGGGTGCCGGGGGTATAATGCGACCGCCGCCGCCGGCCTCGCTCGTAACACTCTAGCACAGCTAAAACCGGGCGATTCGGTTTTATACACACCCCCTATAAAAGCAAAAGGACCGGGTCCCGGGATAAGTGGGGGGTCTGTATCTTTATATCTGCCCCCCGTCACCCCCTTAGGGCATTATGACCGGGGGGTTCTTTGGACAGCTAAAAGAAATATCCGGTTGCTTGCTCGGCCAACGGCGCGCGGCCGGTGGTAATTCCTCTCGGTGAATTACTTTGCTTATTTGCGAAGTGGTTAATCGCACCTCCCGCCGATTTCTTCGATCCCAGTACATACGTTAAGTTTTACTGCATTTTACGAAAAGCGCGTACCTATTTTTGGCGTAGATTTTTTTAGTACATAAACTTTAGAATAACAAACAAATACAAATCCAAAGCCACTTTCAAATTATCTACAGTAAGCAGTCAGTATCAAATTTTTATGAATATTCAAGTTTTAAAATAATCTTTAACCAATCAAACTGTAGGAATATAATGATACGAAACGAGTGAATTTTTGCAGCTCGAAAAAGCATACTTCACCAAATGTTGAGATATTTAACACAATTCTTGCTTAAAGATAATCAATATTTTAAATTAATATATCTTTTACACAGACTTTTTACAAAAAATACTAAGGCTGCGAGCCGAAACATTTTATAACTAAGTTTAATATTTATCTAATACATTATATTTACATTTTTTTTATGTAAAACTGCACAAAATTTAGGGTTTCCAGATTGTTGAAATTTTCACCAATGTTGTTGTTTCGGATAGGTATAAAGAATGTTCGGGTAAGTATAACATTTTATTTTATCTCTGCGATTGAAAAATTCAAACCACGCACTAAAATACATCTTATAATAATGTCGGTCTAGATTTCTACTAATAAATTCATCAAATTGGGGATATTAGAATAAATCTAATGATGTGAACAATACCACCTTTCAAGTTTCCGTTGAAAACGTACAAAAGTAACAAATTTAATAGGATATGAGAGCCGAAATAATATAACCCTCAGATTTTGGCCAGTATAGTTATTAAATCAGCTTAGTACCCGATTTAAAACCGTACTCCAAGCTTGACGACGCGAAGCGTTATAATAAAAAACCTTTATAACATCTTGAACCCCCATTCTCGGTAAAGGTTATGGCCCGAGTAACCGTTGGATCTATTTTAAAATATGCTACCCTGGTACTTAACTCAGTACGACTTGCGAGGAGGTTGTATTATCAAGAACATTATATCCATTATAGGGATCCCTAAGCCTGTAATTAGAAGGTTCATTTCTGTCTTTAAATTTGTACAAATGAAAGGGATCCATATAAACGCAAACTAAAAGCATTAAAGGTCATGAATACGCCATGTGGTAGGGCATTTGCCCGACTGGATGGCTACCACCCCTGGTCTAAAGTATGTCGCCATAACAACCTTGAGTTGTGTTCCGGCATTAGTGATCAGGTTCCAGTTTCCCTTAAGAGAGCAGCAGCGCATTTGTAGCAACTTTGGTGTTGCAAATGCCCATAGGCGATGGTAACCGCTTTCCATCAAGTGGGCCGTCTGCCTGTCTACTGATCTCCTGCAATAAAAAAAAAATCCGTCATGTGTTTTCACTTGTGTTTTTCAATCTGATCGATTCAATTTCGTTGAACCGTCTAATACCAGCATCATACATCAGGTCTATATGAAGTTTTATAAAAAAGTGAGGTAAATAGAGAGTTAAATAATAATGTAAAGAAATTACATAACAAGTACAAAATTATAGTATTGGCCGAATTTATTTTCAAAACAGACCTGCAAAAGCATCATTTAGAATGCACCAAAAACTTTTAAATAAAAGTTGTAATTTAAAACGAAAACTAGGAGTTGCTGATACACAAATTATTAATTTATCTTTCTCTGTTTATTTTCTTTTTAATAAAGTTTGAATGTGTATCATATTAACTATCTGTAAAAACCTTATGTTACCCTGGTAAATATGGAGTGAATTCAGTTTATTTGAAGCTCCTGGTGAAGTTAAAGTACACCACCTCCTTTACTGTGTTTATGTTTTCCTCGTACTTGCGCCTCCAATATACTCCTAGTACAAGTCTTTCTTTTATTCCTTTTTTAGCACATTATCCAAATAATGTTAATATCGTAAAGGATTTTATTTTTTCTTTATTTTTAATTATTATAAGAAATGTTAATTAAAAAAATAATGGCTCTTAGCTTTTTTCAGACTTGATTAAAATTGAATTTTAACACATTGTTAGTTCAGAGTGTATCAATAATAAATCAAAACTGAATGACTTAAAAGATAGACAATTTAACTTTTTTTAAATCCAATAACAAAGCCATTTGAAATCACTTTCAAAGAACCTAAAAACAAAAGTTTTCTTAAGAGCCGGTATCAAATAAAAGACATCAACGGCAGCCTTAAAGAACTTTAATTTAAAAAAATACACAATTATTATAATTATATATCATTGAAATGGTGTTAGAAATATATACAAATAACGAAGTAATAAGATCTGCATTATGTGAAGTATATTGTAAGTAAATATACTAGCCATGAAACTAGGATTTGATATCAAAATACTATAGATCATGTTAGAGTTAAACTATTTTGAATAAAAAAGTTGACTTCAAAACTTTAATTAGCATTTGTATAGTATAAGTCAGAGGGATTCCAATAATATAACTTACATCTAAATCGATTTAGGTATTTACAAATTATTACGGAATAAATAAATTTAAAAAAATATACATAGTAGATTATTTAACCAAGAAATTGTTATGTTTGTATGTATAAATGTAACAATGCAATTTGTGAAAACGAATACCTATAGTAGTATGAAATTGGTTTTTATTTAGTTGTTTGTATGTTTGTTACTTCTTGACGGCCTTTGAATGAATTGTAAGTCATAAAATTTGGTGCATTTTACTTTTTACTTATTGTTGGAGAAACAATAGCACATTACTAGTATTTGGTTTTATGTTTGTCTATGTTCTTCCTGATTTTTGCGCCGTGTTCTTACGTTTATCATCACTACATGAGTGGATTTCCACTTTGAAGTTTCTCTTAGTCTGGGCCCCATAACCTTCAAATATTCCGCAAGACAGGTTCAACATATATGCGAATAAAGCTGAATGAATAAAACAATGTGATGAAATTGTAAACTTTCAAAAACAGGGTTGAACATAGGATACTTTTTTATTTACAAAAAGCTTGAGAGTTTTTATGTATTTTTTCATTTTATCCAAAAATATGCCAAAATAATCCTTCAGTACCAGGGTAACAAAAATTTCAAAGATCTTTTATCGCACACGCTTCAACTCGTAATCGAGCACGCGGCGAACTTGTATTTTGGGGTTTTCACCGAAGTTCGCTTCAAAGACTTCCTAAAGGGAGGTACGGTAACGCCGAATAGGGTTGCCCGGCACTACATTATCCATCCATACTCATATTTAAACGTAAATGTGACATTTTTCGGTTTGTTAGTACCTTCATCACAACTTGTAATATCTTCTTTCGGCAAAGAAGACGTTACAAGTTGTAACGATGAAGTTGGACTATGGGATATTTACTTCGGAGAATTGCTTAAAAAAGCTATAGCTTATGTCTACAAGGTGACGGTTCTTCCAGTAAGCCAAGGAGAAAAGAAGCAGTCACAGAGAAAAACAATTAAGATAGATAACTATTGTACATCAATACAAAAATGAACTTACTGACTAAAACTCTATTTATGCACAAAAAGGCAGTCTTATCGCTAAAAAGCGATCTTTTCCAGAAAACCCCAGCAATTAATTTATCCAAATTTGGAAAAATATGAAGATCTAAACGGGAAAGAAAAGAGAGAATGATTAGTACTCTAGAGACAAGTTACAGCAACAAGTTCTGCAAAATATTTATTCGTAGTATACGCTAGTAAAGCTGTAAGAGTACTAAAGTTTTGAAATTTCAAAAGCTAGCACGTATATTCCCAGAAAATTTACACCACAGCTTAAAACATGGCGTATGACATGTGAAACGTATTATTAAGCGTATTACGAGCGATATCATATATTGATACAGTATTTACATGTTTAGATTGAAAGAAAGTGTAATAAATAATAAGAGTTGAGAAATTAATGTTATGGTGGTTTGAACAAGTAGAGAGAATGAATGAAAGGCGACAGACAAAACAAGTCTATAACATCAGTGTACGTGTTAGACTTGGTACTGCTAGACCGCCACGTACTTACAATGCTTAAATCGCACATGTCTTAAATATTCGTTAGGTAAAAAGTACCTATAAACTAGTATTTATGAAGAGATTAATGAAAGTAAATCAAGTAATAGTTGTATGTCGAGATCGTAGCAAGTGGAAATCCATCGACTCTGCCTACCCTTATGGAAAACAAGCGTGTAAATATGTATGTATATTATGTTTACATGATTTCGCAAGCGCAATATTTTAGCAAATAAGACAATAAATGCACAAACATTAATTTGAAAACCAATGTCAGTTGCTTGGTTTTGAAATTGCTGAATAGTCATTATTAAAATAATTCATAACTTTGAACACGAGTCGTTCTATCAGTGAACCATTGCGTTCCTTAAAACACGTTCCCTACTCTACCAGGGTGGCAAAGGGGGCGAGCGGTTTCGGTGTATCAAACTTTACCCCCCGAGGTACTGCGAGGGTACTTTGTTCGCCTTTTGCCTCGTGACGGGCGCACTTAAGGGACACGGAGGCCACAGCGCTGTATTAAAGTAGTATAATCCACGGTAAGTTGTCACTAAGCGAACGGCGCACTGTACTCGCTCGAATAGTTATACTAGTAGCAGAAAAATTTCACGAGGAAAATGTTCTATTGAAAATTATTTTCAACTAGAATACTACTATTAAATCCCGTGCTAAATTATGCTGCTAGTATTTAACAATTGTCTGCAAATTAGAAACTTTTCCGTAAAAAAAACAGGTACTGTCTGGAGAGGGCTTAAAGTTAGGGCGGATTATCTTCTTTACATAATATGAAACAAAGTTGGTTTCCGCGTCTGCCTGCCTGTCTGCACATCCGCTAACTCTTAATAAACCACGCAAGGGATTTTAAGCAGTTCTCGCCACATCAGTTCAGTTAGCGAGAGTTGGGTATGGAAGAGAGAGCATGAAAGTAGAGTAAACGCGGTCGAGATACGAACACTGCGGAGTGACTCTCGCGAACCGCGTTCGTAATACCGAAGTAAGAAAGAGAGTTGGTCTGAAAGAGACTGTCGGGGTGAAGGTAAGGAAAGGAATGCTCCGGTGGTTCGGGCATGTGGAAAGAATGCATTATGAAAGAATGACTAAACAGATATACAATGCAAAAGTGGATGGATGCAGAAGTCGTGGAAGGCCACGACACACCTTCCATGATCAAATTGATCGTGTACTAGCAGAAGGTGATTAAGAACAGACGAGCGTGCATGGCAAGAGTTATGAATGTCAAAGAAGAAAGTGAGGTGTGTAAGAATAAGCCTGAATGGCGCTCTGTTGTTCGTGTCTACCCCGCAAGGGAACTGGCGTGAAGTTATATATGTATGTAGTTAGATCATATGAAAATATTTAATTTGTCCTATAAAATAAATAATGTAGTTAAAACCTCTCTTGTGTTACTAGTTTTTATACAAGTATCTAACTTGAAGTAAAGTATCTCTGAAATATATTTTAATGTTGTAAAATGAATAAAACGCTTTGTTAATACCTATTAAACATTAAATATGTGTATATTTATCTATTTTACCGAATTCAAAATCTAACAAAGGCTTAAATACATTTAAAAAAATGTGTAAATCTGCAGTTCACACGTACTTGAAGTGAAACAATCTGTGACAAGGGGTGGGAGGGATTCTACATTTCGTGACGTCACGTTTCATATATTATATCGTTATAATATATTTAAGGTTTAAAACACGAAATTTGAAGCGTTAACGAAACACTTTAAAACATTTCAAACTCTATCTGTATAAGCATATTGTTTAAATAATTAAGTATAATATAATATAATTCTATCTCATTATCTCGCAGGCTTAGTCCTATAGATTTATGTGTTTATCTCTTTTTAGTGTCGCTTTTTCGTTTCATCGAGTTTCAAATCACAACGATTTGAAGTGAAAGAAGTTTCACTTATAAATAATTATTAGGTTAAATATATAAAATAATTATTAGTATAAATAAAATAATTCTATAAAATAATTATTAGTATAAATAAAATAATTCTATAAAATAATTATTAGGTTTGAAGTGAAAGAAGTTTCACTTATAAATAATTATTAGGTTAAATATATAAAATAATTATTAGGTTTTGAAGTGAAAGAAGTGCTTCGAATCTGGTTCTTGGCCGTGTAAAATTCGTAAAAGAATATTTCACTGATTACACTGGTCTGGGTGTATGGAATTAATCTCAAAATTATTCGTTATCATACGCAAACGTGACTTGCATAGCTTAAGGATAATTGTATAATGTGTGTAAAAAATATAACATACATGTATCTATATAAATAAATAAAATTGACGTATCTGTTTGTGACAATACAAATAACAGCTTTTACTAAATGTATATGAAAGTATGAAAAAATGTATCTTAAAAATTTTTGTTTGTCCGTTAGGATTTTCCGGCTAATCTCTGAAACGGCTGGACCAATTTTAACGGTACTTCCACTGGCAGATATCTGATGTTATAAGGAGCAACTTAGGCTACTTTTATAGGGTACTGCGATAAAAAATTTCACGCGGATAATCTTCACTAATAAATATGATTGGTCTGTCCATGATTTCAAAGTTCCTCCCGAATAGGCTCCGACAGGAAACGTCATAAGAATCCGATAGAAAGTGACAATTTTAGCGATAAAAACAGAATTTCTTATGACTTATATTTTGTTTGTGTTCCATTTTGATATCTTGTGTGATTCAAAAGATATTACGAATACAAATCATTTATAACTATTACACTTAGCGGATATATGCTCTTTATCCAAGTCCTAGACGAACGAAACCGCGGTTACAACCAGTTAAAAATATACCAATTTCATGAGAAACCGGATTCAAGGTCAAGAAGAACAAAGAAACACCTAAACAAACTTATTCTCACAGGTGTACTGTAGATAGATGAAACCGCTGCTTTAGAACAAACTGACTGACATTCACAATAATAGTTTATAATATAATATTTATCAAGTATTAGAGGTCCGAAGTTTTCCATACAAAATAGAAACAAAGCGACCTAAACCTACAAAGGTCAGAGGGACCTCCAAAAGGGATGTGTAGGTCCCTAACTCGCCTCTCAAAGGGTCAGGCTCTAAAAAAGTATATAACCCGGGAGAGGTACAGAGGACATCGTAGTGCTGCGCCTAAAATCGATTATACTAACACTTTAATAATTTTTAATCGACTTCAAAAATGAGGAGATTTTCAATTCGGTTGTATGTTTGTTACGCGATTTCTCCGTCAATTGCGGACCGATTTTCAAAATAATTATTTTTTCAACACACTTGCTCATAAAGTGGCTCTATGGTCACCGCAATTAGGCACAGAATGACACCCATTATCAAACTGTGAGTAAAAAACATTATAACTCACTAGTGAGTTATAGATTTTTTTTTAAATTTTATTGGTTGAGTTGCTTTGTTCTCAAAAAAGTTTTTATTAAAAAAAAAAGATCGTGTTCTATAGAACAAATAAATTAATGTTCCTATTGCTT
Organism: Dendrolimus kikuchii; assembly: GCA_019925095.2. Lineage (NCBI taxonomy): Eukaryota > Metazoa > Arthropoda > Insecta > Lepidoptera > Lasiocampidae > Dendrolimus > Dendrolimus kikuchii. Next base: position 11,772,386 of record CM034410.1, on the reverse strand, counting down.
GCTCATTTCATGCAACTTCTTATTTAAATAGATAATTTTAACTCGTACGTGTTTGATAAATAAAACTTTCACTCATGTATAACTTTTTTTTATCTACTAAATAAAATGAGTTTTTGTTGTTATTTTATTCACAAGTGTGTTGAAAAACGTCGTATGATACACGTGTGTATTGATGATTACCGTCCTCGGCTCTCTTAAGACCCTCGCCTACGGCTCGAGTCTCAATGGCGCCTCGGTGGTAATCACCAATGTTACACACTAGTACCATAATGTACTATTATACGAAAGAGTGTAATTCTGAGGTGGGCCCATTGTCACCAAGTCAGGATATGATGAATGGATCAAGATTTGCGTAACTAAAAAGCAGAAAATATTCTTTTCAAACAAATAATTAAATCAATTTCAAAGATAACTGTAAAGCAAATAAAAATGTTTTCTACAACATTTTGAAGTCGGTGCCAATTAAAACATTTGCATTTGCACAATATGTATAGAATTTTATGTTGTACTTGGCACCATTTTATAAGCACCCATATTTTTGACTTCTCAGTGACAATCGAAGGCGATTTTATTTTTTGTTAAAAAATTATTCGATTTTAATCGAAACAAAATTGGCCGAGTGTGTAATTCTCACAAAACACAAACACACCATTGTATATCCCAAGTTTAGCATGTTATGCTTGTATTATGGATAATATACAACGGACAACTCTGGGTCTCAGACACCCAGACCATAGTCATTAACAGAAAGTTCCTTTACGAAATATATCATGCTAGGAATCACATCAACTAATTATCAACGAATTTTTTTATCAGCTGTTATTTTTTTCATGTTGCATTGTGTTATATTTTTAATTAGCAGACAAACACACATTATATTCTAACTAATATTATAAATGCTAATGTGAGTTTGTTTGTGACGTTTTTACGCCTTAATTACATAAAAGATAGTCACGAAATTTTACATAGGGGCGTTAGGGGCATAGAATAGGACATAGGTCAGCTTTCATCCAAAAAAAGAACTATTCCTATGGGGTAGACGAATATATCCTAAAAGGTAGCGCTCCAACCGCGTTTTATTAGCGCCACCGTTTCAATACAACCTAACAAATACATTGCCATGGCAACAACAATGACATGACAGCGACAATTTTAACGTGTTGCTCTTATTGTTAGTTCCACCTTCGCTTTGCTAGATGGCGTTACGGTTACTTATCATTTTATGCAAGGATCAAGTTTAACATTTCTATAAATTATTACATGCCCATGACATACATATAGTTTTGATATCTTTGAAACAGCACCAATTAAGGAAAAATCCAATATAAATAATTCCAATGTGCCAAATCGATTACTAGGCAACACTATTAGGTATACCAGGGCACCATATAACCAGAGAGTCTTGTGCCTTCGAGCCAGGAAAATGTTAAGAAGGGTCCAAGGGGACAGGAAGCGACCCCCTTCCGGTGGGTGGTAGGGGAAAAAATTCAGAGGACCGTACACCGTACCCTTAGCCGACCCGGCCGGCGCCGTCTGCGCCCGTAATTAGTGATGCGGTGTCACGCGGGCTTGCGTGTGTCGATATAAAAAGTCGATAAGCTTTTTCGTGGGTGTGTAAGCAATTTTGTAAAGGGAACTGAAAGTAATATAAATTGTTAGTGTTATTTGTTAAATCATCTTAAGTTATTAACAGATAAAGACTTACATTTTAGTAACTACAGGTCAATGCCTCACAATACGAAGATTATTAAATAATATAGATGTTAAGAATTTGTAATTTTTTAAAGATACTGAATAGTTAATCATTTATTGCACATAATATAAAACAGACTTACAACTTTACAATAATCCTAATAGAGTATAGCAATAGGTATTGTTCAGAGCAGATCGATCTATTCCACTCACTTGAAGTCATAAGGTCGGCTCAGGTACAACTCTATGTCACTCATAAACGACAAAACATTTAGACAGGTGTGTACTACTAATTACCCTTTTGAAAACTACATTTTTGCATGCATTTGCATTTGGTCTAATAGCTTGCTGGGATTCGGAATCATATTAAAATATAGTTTTAATTAAAAATGTACCACTGTTGTATAATTATATTACAAATGTTGTATAACATTTTAGTTTAGTTCTGCTTTAACAGTCATTTTGTTTTAGTTTGTAAACATTCAAATAGAATTAAGTGCAAATTAGTTTTTGAAGCAGACTGCTTATAAAGAATATATTAAAGATTTTTTTAAACTTTAACATACAAGTATAAAGAAATCATCTGGTATCACAAACTGTAGTACAATACTATGTTGCAATTGCACCTCCAAGAACTCGATTATTACACATTATTAATTCATAATTTAACGGTAAAGGTTGAGGAAAAGAAGTTAATTCTTTAATTAAGCAATAATACATCTATTATTTATTGGAAAAATTATTTTAATAAGCTAAGATAATATATTGTTACGACCTAGGTGCCAACGTGACGAACTAGGTGACAAAGACAAATTCACACCTGCAGCCCTGTAGAAACACATTTTATTACCTTTGCGGCATTTGGACTTATTTGTTTACTTTGTGTTTAAAATTTGTGATTAAAAAAACAGCCCATTGTGTATTGTAATCTATTACGGCCTATTGTTGTATTGTGATCACTGCCAGGTGTCTCGGATTTAAAAGTACAAACTGATTCTAAGAAATTCGGTCCACGCGGTCGGGCAGACATATTGGATCTGTGCAGTATAAAGGAATGCCCCAATGGAGAGATCGAGAATCAAGCAATAACCATGAGCGTAGCAAGACTTGAGTACATTCGGTAATCTGTTTAGTGACGGAGTTTGCGCGTGTTATTGAATCGTGCATAACCTTTGGATTAGTTGTGTTCGGTTATATTTGTACCTGTGTTATACGTGTTTGTATAGTTCTAATAAACTCTATAATAACTCTAACGGCATTTTAATTCGAGTCCTGCAACTCGTAACAATATACTTAGAATGACGTCTGTGATTTTGTGGTCTAAGATTGGCCTACTTTGTTCACTGAGGCTTTCGATTACCACCAGGATAAATTTTATAAACAAACTTTCCGTTACATTATTTAGTTTATAGTATACAATGTTAGAATATTGTACTATTGTAATGAGTTTGTTTGCTGACACAATAATATTAGAGGGTAGTTTGTATTGATTATCCCACTACTGGGCTCGTTCCGTCATCCCTCAAAAATAAAAGCGTGCGGATGGAACGTCGAGACAACAGTTTGACTTCGACTTTGGTTGGATGAGATTCTCACATTTTATAATAGCGCTCTAGGTAACGAATTATTGTGCAAGAAACGTAATCTATTATTAATTGAACTTCGTTAAATTAGTAAACTAGTTGCGACCGCCGTGGAAGTAATAGTTTCGGCTATTAGCAATAAATACATTCTGTCTTCTAATTACTATAATTTATTTATCAATAAATCCTGCTAAAAATCGATAAAATATAACCATCCACCGCAATTATCACATCCCTAAAAGATTATGACAAGATACAGAGCGCAGGGCTGCTAACGACGGCCGGGGACCCGTCAAAAGAACCTACATTAATGTTATTATAAGTTTTTCCCGACACCCCTGCCTTGCGACCGTTAATGAAACTGCGTGTGCCGCGCTGCCAAGCTTGCAAGTCGTAAGCGCCTTAAGATATAATGGCTTGAGATATCCAAACATAGAATGCTGCTTTGAAATTCAGGTGTTTTTTTCTTGACAAGAATACATAATTATTAGAGCATTATCTATATATTAATACGTGAAGCAAAAACTTTGCACCCCTTTTTACGAAAATTGCGCGGACAGAGGAGTATGAAATTCCGCACACTTACAGTTTATATAGAGAAGGAGTGCAGAATGCATTTTTTTTTTAAATTATGCATAAAAATACGTTAAATAAATAAATAAAACATTCCACACACTACCACGTATTTGACACACACACACACACGCATATATACTCTTTTGTTTATTGTTCAAGTCAAATTAATAGTGTAGCCTTGGCAAAATCTGTGATTATAGAAGTATAATCTTTGACATTAATTATTGTGAAGAAAGAACAGACGAGTGTGCATGACAAGAGTTATGAATGTCAAAGAAGCAAGTGAGGTGTGTAAGAATGGGCCTAAATGGCGCTCTGTTGTTCGTGCCTACCCCGCAAGGGAACTGGCGTGAAGTTATGTATGTATGTATGTATGTATTAATTATTGTGGTCGAATTTCGAGCACGGGCGACCACTAGTTTATAGGTATTAGACAGTTAACTGTACTTCTTTTTTAAATATACCTATAACCAAGATAACAGACATAGCTCACAAAATTATTGCACATCTTTAGCAGGATTGTGGAATCTGCTGTTGACGTGGTAGAAACATGCTGGAATTATTTATTATCTTGATTTCAACTCTTAGAGCCCGCACGATCGGTGTGATACCACACTCTCAAAGAATATCGGCGTGAAACGGTTAGTCTTGAGTGAATCGTATTTCGTAAGATGAGTGTAACTTCCGATGGCCCACTTTCCCCCATTTCCATATCTTATTCCTCCTATCCTATCCTCTATGTCCTATCCTCTCTATCCCACCCAAAAGACTAACAAAGCGTTGGCTTCGCCCCTGGTGTTGCAAACTTCTATAGGCAAAAGAAACCACTTTTCACCATGGGCCGTCTATCTATTTGTCATCTTCGCAATTAAAAAAAAACGCGATATGATAAAGATAATGAAGGTCAACAACCAGGAGGGTGGACCAACGCGAAGATCTCCTTAAGGTCACCAGAGGGCGGTGGATGAGAAAAGCGGAGGACTTACTATTCATACATACTTTTTTATTTCCTGCCGTCTTCATCAGTCAATGAGAGGCTTCTTGCCGTTAGCATGCAAGCAGACAGCTTCATGAAAAATGGTAAATTGGTAACCGTATCATATGGACGTTTGCAACGCCGGGGAGATCTCAGCCTCTAGGCTGAGTCCATATCTATCCTCACTATCCTATCCTCTAGGATAGATCGGCTCTAGGATAGGATAGTGAGGATAGATAGGGATATGAGATAGGAGATAAGGTGTAGGAGCGAGAGGTAGAGCGGGACGGCTGATGTGCGAGCGAGATAGAACAACTATTAATATGTGCGCTCCCGGCTCCCGCGTTGCGTTAATCAGTACTTCGTTCTCCGCTGCAATGAATAGATGTATGCAGCTCCCATAACGGGATAAAATATATGAGATAGGATGGCTGGAATAGAAGGGAAGTAATAAGGCGGATGGTATAGGGAATCAGAAAATGGGACACTGGAATTCTCACCCACAATACGGAACGGTAAGCTCTAGGCTAATCATTTCACACCGATTCCAACAAGGCTCTACTACATGAAAACGATTTGCAAAAATATTATTATATCTTTTATCAGGGCCAGCCGAAGGCGGTATCTCTCCCACACAAAGTTACAGGTGTATAGTAAAACGTTAATCATTATATCATGGAAAAACACTAGCTACGGTTTCATCAGAAATTGAAATTGCCACATTTAGATAAACACAGAACATCAAATAATTGTGCTAAATACAGGTTTATTTAATTCTTGGAGCCCATCCTCGGAACAAAGAAACAAGTTAATACTTCACAAATTGTTAGGAAAATAGCAATATAAACCACAAATATATCTAATTTAATAATTAAGTGAGGTCTATATCCAATTTTCGCGAAGTAAATTAGTATATTCCCTTAATGACCTTATACACTCTTGATCTCTCCTGGACACCGACACCAAATACCTTGTGTAGAGCTACAAGCAAATGCTCGGTTTTATTTTTTTCTTTTAATATCTTCAAAGCAGCCCTTACGACCTATATCTACTTTACATCACAGAGAAAAGGGCTCTTAAACAGAATTACCTCCTGATACTAAGAACTAGGGCAACATAACAAAGAAAAATAAAAATTTTGTTACACACACAATACACGGTACTATGGTAGCATAGCGCTTAAGACAGGCATCAAGACTAACATATAAATTCAAGCCCCTGGAAACTAACATTAGGTTTATTTTTATTTCATCTAAATGTTTCGAAAATAAAGACAATATATAGGTATAATAAAACTACGTTTTAACGGTTTTAAGCGCGGTAATTTTATTTGATTTTGGTTTTTCCGACGTTTCGGCCACTTTTCAGTGGCCGTGATCACGGAAGACAAAGATGTCAAGTGTCAACGAGTATTGTTAAAGTTTTATTTAGCCTACCGCCAACTTATTAATTTTAATTATTTAATTTTTAATTTTGTTTATGGTTATTATTTAATCTATGGGAGCCTAATCTAATTTACTACCGCTTCGCAACATGTTATGGCTTGAAGAAAAGAAGCGGCGCAAGAAACTCTTCAGCAAACATGCCTAGCTCTAATAATTTTATATAATATTAAAATGGGTGGAAGGAAAAATAAAAGTAATTATCAGTCAAGTTGGTTTGTGTTCCGTTGTACGCAGAAAGAGCTCACAGTGTCTTGAGGTCTGGCAGCTGGTTTTTGCTGGGTTTGGGTCTTAATAGTTTTGATAATTGGATCCCAAACAGGTGGTACTTGCCAACCATCTTCTCTATTGAAATTTGGGTGTTTTTTGATTTCAATAGCCTCACGCATCATTCTAGGTATGAAACGATTCTCTTTCGCGAGGATTTGTGGGTTATCGAATCTGATGTAGTGGTTGGGTTTATCCAGCGTGTGTTCACTGATCGCAGACTTCGTAGACCTTGTGTGTTTCATGTCATGAAACACACAAGGTGTGTGTGTTCACTGATCGCAGACTTCGTAGACCTTGTGTGTTTCATGTCATGAAACACACAAGGTCTACGAAGTCTGCGATCAGTGAACACACGCTGGATAAACCCAACCACTACATCAGATTCGATAACCCACAAATCCTCGCGAAAGAGAATCGTTTCATACCTAGAATGATGCGTGAGGCTATTGAAATCAAAAAACACCCAAATTTCAATAGAGAAGATGGTTGGCAAGTACCACCTGTTTGGGATCCAATTATCAAAACTATTAAGACCCAAACCCAGCAAAAACCAGCTGCCAGACCTCAAGACACTGTGAGCTCTTTCTGCGTACAACGGAACACAAACCAACTTGACTGATAATTACTTTTATTTTTCCTTCCACCCATTTTAATATTATATAAAATTATTAGAGCTAGGCATGTTTGCTGAAGAGTTTCTTGCGCCGCTTCTTCTCTTCAAGCCATAACATGTTGCGAAGCGGTAGTAAATTAGATTAGGCTCCCATAGATTAAATAATAACCATAAACAAAATTAAAAATTAAATAATTAAAATTAATAAGTTGGCGGTAGGCTAAATAAAACTTTAACAATACTCGTTGACACTTGACATCTTTGTCTTCCGTGATCACGGCCACTGAAAAGTGGCCGAAACGTCGGAAAAACCAAAATCAAATAAAATTACCGCGCTTAAAACCGTTAAAACGTAGTTTTATTATGTATACAAGTCGCGAAAACTTAAGAAAATATTAATATATAGGTACATACTAATATTATAAATGCGAAAATAACTCTGCGTTATGCTCCAAGTTTGCAACATAAGAAAAGGTCGATCGCAGCTGTTAGCAATCTGAATGAGCCGATTCCAGAATCGAAAATTGACTTCAATGTGACCTATTCTGACCTCAGGTCCAAACATGCGTGGTCAGTTATAAAAACAGTAGGCATTAACATTAATTCGCGCGTGTTCAACCCAATTTCGGGGTCCGCACTAATTCGGTAGTTTCCACATAGCGAACTACAAAATACTTTTCCTTTTAGTTTCGCTGTGGCCCGATATCGTCGTTATCTAGTTAGTCCGGGGGTCGACGAGGGTCCGATGGGTCCCGGGTAAGTACCAGGACCGCATGGGTGGGCAGGCGGCTCGCGTGACGCCCCCACTGCCAACTATTTATAAATGTTCGCGATACGCAATACGAATGAGGGATTGTTTTTACCAATTATTACTTATGTTTCTCTGGTACTTATTTTCTTTGTTATCCTAGTTAAGTGGAGGAATTTGTTTGTTTTTATTTGTTTATAAGAAAATTTTACTTATTGAGTGAGTCCCGTTGTTTTTGCCCTCTAAGAAAAAAGACGAACTTAGATCTCGAACATTTCTTATCATATCAAAGAATTATAAAACAGGTGAATTTACTTTCTATTTTTTGCAAGAGCGTATTATTTATAATATAATAATGTTGCAAGCCCATACTAATCTCTTGCAGGTGTCTTATTACTCCTTTGAATTTAAGTGATCTATTGTTCGCGCTAATCTCTTTGTTCACGCCGCCATAAGACGTCATAAAACCTTTTATCTGTTGGCATGTCATGCGAATTCTTGGAAACCATTAAGCTGACCATTCAACTATTTTAAGAACCAGTGGGAGGCATATTGCTAGGAGGCCATCTCTAATTTACAAATAGATGACGGTCGGTGAGTCGGGAAATGCGTCAATCGTGTTCTGTCTGCGGACGAGGCGTTACCTAGTGCACTTTCGGAGCGAGTATCTTATAATGACGAACTTTGCGCGATTTATGTGATAACGATTTTCTGCTCTACGTTTTAATTTGGTTGTATTCGGCTATACTTGTAAGAACTATAAATTATGTGTGTACTTCTAATAACTTTGTGATAATTCCAACAGTATTTTCGAATTTACAGCTTACAAATCCCCTACAAATTCGTAACAATACTAATGTGTACTGTATATTTATACTATAAGTGTCTTACTTTACTATCATATTTTTCGTGACTACAGTAATCTGTTCAACTTGCATTTAAATGACATCTAAAAGTAGCAAATATTTTGCAATAAGAAAATTATTCTTTTTCATTGAGCATTTGGGATTTGCAACTTCTTCTCATCTTCGCTCGCTATTGTTTGTATTTATGTACATGAATTTCATGAATTACCGCTTTCCATCAAGTGGGCCGTCTACCTGTCTGCTGAACACATGCAATAAAAAAAAGTAGCTTCTTTACATAGTGTATAACAAAGTCGTTTTTCGCGTGTCTGTCTGTATATCCGTTAACTCTTCCTAAATCACGCAACGTATTTTTAAGCGGTTTTCACCATCAGATAATTTTTCAAGGAAGGTTTATATATACTAGCATTTGCCCGCGGCTTCGCTCGCTATATATAAAATCTCACTTAATTTACTAGGATTTGACCCCAGTAACTAGCTAGCTCTATAGAGGAAAACTCTAGTTAGTAAGATCCAAATATTGTAAGTAGTTTTTAAAGATACGCGTTAGTAATTAATAACTATTAGTGGTTTAGTCTATGTGGATGACTATCAACATTAGAGGACTATCGTGTTTATTGACTATTATGTTCAGGATGCTGTTGCTGCTTCCGCGCAGTCTGCTCGGCAGGGAGGCTGCTTTCTTTCGCCAGATGGCGTCAAAGCAATCTTGTGCGTGCAGCCAAAAACATTCCGGACGCATACATAATGCTTCAAGACATTAAGCCAGCCAGCATTTTCAAAAAATTAATTCACGGTCTACGTTTACGAACTCACAATATTAAAACTAAAATATAAGCAACACCCTTCCCCCCTCTCTACTCGCTCTTGGTACCCGGCCTACCCATAGGGACGTCGGCCGATCCACCCCATATAAATTTTACCTTAAAAATCCGCAAATTCGGTACCCGGGCACGGCCGTCGGACCTTTCCCGAAAAGGGTCTGCAAGGGATTTGCCTTGGGATCGCGTAGGCCCTACACTTATACAAAATGTTCAATATGGATCGCCCTTCGGACCCTACAGACATACCTAGGCGTAAATACACAAGCCCCCGGACTCTGGGCCAAGTTTTACGTTGCTATGCGATAAGGCGGATGGAGGGATAGGCATCGAGACAATGGTTAATGTGTCCTGTTCTTTGTTTTCTTATAAAGTTTTTTCTGGGTTCTAAAGCCATTGTTTCAGCGAAAATCAAGCTCTTATAAAATAGCCACCAGTGTTAACCGACTTCAAAAAAGGAGGACTTTCTTAATTCGTCGTGTAACTGTTTACGTTTTTACTTTCATGTACATCGTCCTAAACTTCTTTGTTTCTGAACCGATTTTAATCCTTTTTTGTGCTCGATTTAATATAGCTTCAGGATGATCCCATATAAATTTTATTTAGTATTAGATTTTGAGTTCCGAAGATATAGCAGAAATTCCTTAAAATCAAGTAGAAGACGTTACAGTGATTGATATTTAAAACTTTTTTGTTTCTACACCGATTTTAATCCTTTTTTGTGCTCGATTTAATATAGCTTCAGAATGATCCCATATAAATTTAATTTAGTATTAGATTTTGAGTTCTGAAGATATAGCAGAAATTCCTTAAAATCAAGTAGAAAACGTTGTAGTGATTGATGTTTATAACTTGTTTGTTTCTGAAGAGATTGTGATCATTCTTTTTGGGTTGGATTTAGTAATTACATATATTAAAAGTACTACATACTTTGCTAAAAGAACAAGATGTTAAACAACTATCTGTGCAGGAACAAGGCGGCCTTTTGTAAGAGGCGACAAAATAACCAACTCCCAGGTATTTGCCCGTCTGCATGGCTACCACCCCTGGTCTAAAGTATGCCGTCATAACAACCTTGAGTTGTGTTCCGGCATTAGTGGCCAGGTGCCAGTCTCCCTTTACAGAGCAGCAGCGCATTTGTAGCACCTTTGGTGTTGCAAGCGTCCATAGACGATAGCAATCGCTTTCCATCAGGTGGGCCGTCTGCCTAACTGCTGAACTCGTACATTAAAAAAAACAATATAGTAATTTTCAAGTTTTACTTCGCACCGACATTAAGATGTTGTAAATAGCTGTGTTTTTGGCTTTTTAGTTACTCTAGAAGTTGGTTTCTCTGTTGCTACATTTTTTTTTATTCTGTAGGTTCGCCGTTGACCAAAATTGCACCTGAGGGCTTATTCTCAAACATCTTTCGTCGTTTGTTTGAAAACAAACAGTTTTGATTTTTTTAGAACATTTTTGTTTCTTTTTTAATATTTAGCTACATTTTCCATTGTGTAGTCCGTTTAATTTTGTGTTACATAGACTACTAGAATATGCCCGCGGCTTTGTCTATGCTTGACTTGAAATTCTCGTTTTAGGGAAAACTGTGTCAGAATAATATAATAATAAGCTAATCTTAATGCAACTGAACAACTTGAAACCGCTCCCCAGAAACTTCCCGCAGGATTCTCAGAATAAAAAATATTTTTATATATTTTTATTAAATATATATTATTTACAATTTATTGTATAAAATTTGTTATCGATCAGTGAAAAAAATCACATTCGTATTCGATTTTTTTTATCTGGCCATTTTAATTAATTCCCACAAAATTCACGTGATATTCCCAGCATAAAAAGTAGCGCAGATTTCAAGTCTAGGAATTTGCTATGGATCAGCGAAAACCACATCGAAATCGACCCAGTCAAGACACACAAGAAATCTAAAAAAAAATTGCACCGTGTTCTCCATCGTTTATATAGTCAATTGCAGTTGTTTTTTAATAGCTTCAATGTAAAGACACGGCATGTTTAAAATTTTATAATATTATAGATATTATTGTAGTTTTAAAGAAACTTTGTTCTTTCTCTCTTCTATCTAAAATTTCATCAACTCTTTCAGGCTGATCGGACGGAAACGAACGACGAAGGGGGTTCAAGAATAAGGCAAGTAAGAGGACATGTAGTCTAAGATGGAACACGGTTACCTAGAAACACCTATTCACCCAAGACTTGAAGACACCTAAATTGTAAGTTTTAGGAAAAATAGACGACGAAGTAATTGTTTGTTTAACTAATCAGTTATTATTTAGTTTCCTCATATCTGAAATAAAAAGTAGAGTGTTAACCTCCGGTGAAAGGCCTATTTAGGCACTGAAACTGTTAACGCCCTCGCTACGCTCGTGCGTGAAACCATCTCATGCCTAACGAGGTCACTTTTACCTCTCGTGTAACAATCTACTATTTATAGTCCCAAATCCCTGGTAGTATGTATACAGTCCGTTTCTTTAAACAGGAACTTCATTGAAACCTGTGGACTGGTATTAGTTTGTTTTTACGTAGACGTAGTACGTAACGTAGCAACATATCAGGCGTAGAGTATGCTACGCAAATGACAGGGCGTAGGTGTATATGCTACGACTTGTCAGTTACATATGAATTACTATGTAACTTTACAGTTTAAAATGTAAAGCTTCGCTCAGCTATGCAATTTCAAAACCTAGTAAGCTAGCATTTAGATAGACAGATATATAGATAACACTTTATTATACACCAAAACAAAAATGAAGTTACAGACTAAAACTATATCTAATTATATACGAAGAGCGGTCTTATCACTAAAAAGAAATCTCTTTCAGACAACCCCAGGAATAAATTGAGATGATAATGGCGATGGTGATCTACGTAACTACTTATTTTTTAATAATAAATACATAAATTATGTATTTTATATATGCAGAAATGTTATATATTAAATAGATATATACTTAATATATATACCATACAAATACATATCTACAAAATATATAAATGTTTCTAGATGAATATATACATATAAATGTCATATTCCAACGACAGGTAATATTTTTACTTTCTTTCTTTATATGCTGAGGTATTTTTGTATTTGCCAATATCGCTCTCAATAAGCTTCATAAATACTTTAGAAATGACATATCGTTAAGTTGGTGCCATTTTTTTGTGATTCGTAATACGCGGAAGCCCAAGAGCTTCATCATCATGTGAATGTCCAGGCGATCCAGCTCCTCAACATCACGGACATAAGGAGAAGGCTCGAAAGGACAAAACTATTTGAACTACTGCTATAAATAAAGAACACATGAACAAAGTGTCTTCGCCTTAATACAGACAATAAGAAAAGTGTTAATGGACACTGTCTTAGTATGAATACTTTAGTTAATTTAGGTTATATTTAAATTACTTATTAGTCTTTTCAGATTAGATGGTAATATTAATGAGGTATTTTTTCTTAAAAACTTCAATTATAAAAATCAAAACATAATTGTGTTTGGGTGTGTAACACTTCTTGGAATGTACTTGCTAGGTTTTGAAATTGGACAGCTGAGCTGTCGGTATAAAAATTAGATTTTCGTTCCACTTATATAGAGCGTAAAATCGCTGTTATTCTACATTTCATATCATAAAATAATCGTATATTTGATTTGGAGCAAATTGCCCCTCCGGGCTCGAGCGCCTTCGCTTCGCAAAGGCACTCGCCCCAAAAATCCCGGTACAGTTGTAAGGTCTTCGGACCAACAACATAAAGTCAAGTCCAATAAAAAAAATCCCGTTCAGTTGACCGGTAGCAGCTGCACGCGACGCGACGTACATTATTTCGTTATATCCGCAAACACAGTGCTATTTTATAAACTACAAAATCGTTTTATTATATATAATATAATCCGTGCAGGAACGGGGAAAGAATACAATTTCCTGCGTTGGGGCGGCCTGTCGTAAGAGGCGACTAAAGAACCCACAGCCAGGTGGTAGGGCATTTGCCCGACTGGATGGCTACCACCCCTGGTCTAAAGTATGTCGCCATAACAACCTTGAGTTGTGTTCCGGCATTAGTGACCAGGTTCCAGTCTCCCTTAAGAGAGCAGCAGCGCATTTGTAGCAACTTTGGTGTTGCAAATGTCCATAGGCGATGGTAACCGCTTTCCATCAAGTGGACCATTTGCCTGTCGGCTGATCTCCTGCAATAAAAAAAAATATTTATCTATATATTTTCTATACATGTTGTGTGCATTTTTATATGCTTTTTGTTTATTAATTGCCTCTTGTCTTTATTTTTATTATGCAAAATAGCTGCGCCCGCGGTTTCACCCGCGTGGTGATGGAGAATCGTTATATTTTGGATAATTCACACTATATCTTTATAAATTATAGCCTGTGTTATCCTGATGTATAAGTTATATTATTGCAAAGTTTTATCAAAATCCATTCAGTAGTTTTTGCGTGAAAGAGTAACAAACAGGCTGGTGTCGCCGACAACTTGTGGATGGGTATAAAGAGGACTTACTTGGTTGGTGGTAATGGTGACGCCTTTTGAGTTTTTGGTGAGAGCTGATTTTTAACACTGCACTTGATTTGATTGTCACATGAACCGGCGTACGCGCACTTCGTCGCGGTAATTTTGACACTGACTGGGGCGCGATTCGGGATGTAGGGATGTGATATTGTTCAGTAGTGTTGTGCGGATTAACGTCGCGGTGTTGGCGCGAACAGAGGCATCCATACATCCATACATTCTTACAAACTTTCGTGGTTCTAATATTTATAGAGCTCTTATAAATGTTTTTTTCAATATTATTAACTGATTTTGTTGTATTTTCTATAGTATTGTATGTTACATCGTAGGTGTTTGTTGTTCCTTTAGTAAAGAAAATAAAAAAAGTATCATAAATTTTGAAGATAGAAAATTTACTGAAAGTAAATATTCCTTATATATACCTAGTAAAAGTACATATAAAGATTTTTGATCAACCATCTGCTTGTGCCGGGATTCGAACCGGTGAAATGTGGAAAAATAAATAATAGTATTGTCATTGTACCTATCGAAAGATTGATTAATTTCTTATAAATAACATAATAGTATTATAAAGTAAGACCATGAAATTTTACTTAAGTACATTTATTTATGTATTGGACAGCCTCTGTAGTTGAGCAGGCTAAGCACTTTACCGTAGAGGTTCCGGGTTCGATTACTGTTATGGTAAATTTTGGAACGAACTTGTCTCCGTTATTTACTATGGTGTGGTATGCTTAGACGATTGATTAAAGAAAATCTAACTTAGACGTTCCTTAAGTTGACTATTTAAATATCATTAAAAAAATTAATATCTAAAGTTTAAAAAAAATCGTATGTGTTTTACCAAAATAATGTTTAAGGAAAAACAACGTATATTTTTTTTTATTTAAGTAAGATATTAGCTTTTAAACTCATAAAAATTATGTCCCTTCCTTTCTAAATTTGAAATAAGAAATGAAAATCTCTGACAATTTTGATGTTTTAAAATTCAAAAATTTTCATCGGAGATTCTTTGAAAGATATCCGTTGAATTATTAATTTTGAGATATGAAGTGTTTTGGATTCAATGCTTTTTTGAAAGAAAAATAATGTTTCTTTGTTAGGTACTTACATGAAGATTATAACAAAGAAGTTAATAAAAAACCAGAAGGTTAACTTAACTCTAAACAGACTCTAAACTCAGCAAATGCTAGTTGATAACAACCAGAGCAGGAGCCCTATTCTGCTTTTTCTACATTTTGGCGAAGATATTCAAAGATCGATTCCGTTGCGATGGTGTCAAAAATTCTTATTCCACTAAAACCACAAGATCTTTCGATATCGTCGCAGCGGAATGATAGTAGAAAAATATTGTATTACCATTAGCAGAACTGGCGTTAGTAGAAATGAATATTGAAAAGAAACTTCAAAGGACAAGTGGAAAAACGAATGGCAGCGGATAAGTGGAAAAACGAATCGCAACGGAAAAGTGGAAAAACGAATGGCAACGGATAAGTGGCAAAACGAATCGCAACAAAATTTTAACTTGAAGTTTTTCGGGCAGATTGTTTATGTACTTGACCAATTTGAAAGCCTTGCGATTCGTTTTTCCACTTATCCGTTGCCATTTGTTTTTCCACTTGTCCGTTGCGATTCGTTTTTCCACTTGTCCGTTGAAGTTTCACTTCTACTATGTGTCCCAGCACACATTTCGATTTTTCGCAGATTTACTACAAATTACGATTTGGTTAGGTACATTTTAATTAATGCATTTTTTATTTAAACATATTTTATTTTATCAAACAAAAAAAACTGAAATCGACCCGGAACCACTAAAAGCATCGATAGTCTACTGTAACATTATGTCGCCTCTCCTCATGTCTACTCTAAAATTATGCAGCCTTTCACCACAGCCGAATGCTTTTTCGTGACAGAAAAAATCCTAATACGTCTATATAGAAGTTTCACTTCAACAAAATTTTAACATTTATTTCGTGTGAATTTTCACTTGTCAATATTTATAAAGATAGAGTGGCGTGCCGCGAGCACGCCATTGGAATTATCAGAACACCAAAATCAGGCAAACTACGATTGAGACGATGGTGTTCGGTGATTTTGACGAGATAGTAATACATAGCAGAATCGGGCCCCTGGTCTTCCGTTATTAGCGCCTAGCCTTTGTATAGTTACAAAGCCAAGTGACGAAAACAGAGGACGTTTGACACCTCTACGGAACCTTACATTCCTGGTATTCTTCTTCTATTAAGGAAATAACAAAAATATAGTGGCCATTAACGCCAGCCCCATACCCACGCGACCTTCTTAATACATAAACAGTTATTAGCGCGCAGCAGTGTCCAGCGCCCCCTTTGCATGTGTCTCGATTATTATTTCTTGGTCCCCTTTACCCCCTAGCCCCTACCCCCTGTACCCCTTGGTGGGCAAAAACAACCTCCCCGGTGCGGTTGGGCCCACGCTTTTAAACCTCCGGGGAATATGAAATTTTCGAAATGATAAAGCCGGTAAATAATAACTAGTAGTACCGCGGTCTTCTAATGTACTGTCCGCAGAAAAATTTGAATTTCATTTAAGATATTGTATTGTTACAACCTAGGCGCCGACAAAGACAAATTCCACGTACAGATTTGTAGAAGCACATTTATTACCCGTCGGCATTTGAACTGATTGTAATTCTCTTATGATTGTCTTCTTTTTTACTTATTTATTGGCATACGTTTCTAGAGAACAGTCTATTGTTCTATTGTACTCATTTGCGACCGATTGAGGCTGCCTCATTAGCCAGGTGTTATGGATTTTAAAGTATAAGCTGATTCTAGGAAATTCGCTCCACGTTGCCGGGCGGGCACTTTGCATTTGTGCAGTATAAAACGATGACCTGATTGAGGGAGGGGGCAGTCGAGCAAGAACCACGATCAAGGCGAGACGTGTAAACATTCGGGAATCTATTAGTGACGGACTTGGCGCGTTTTATTGAACTACGACCTTCTGTATTACGTTTGGATTTGTTGTGTTCGGTTATATTTATATAGTTCTAATAAACTCTATAATAATTCCAACGGCATTTTAATTCGAGTCTCGCAACTCGTAACAGTATTTTATTAAGTTTTTTGCTACTAATACACATAATAAGACGTAGTTTTATTAATTTAGGATAGTTTTATTTGTCAAGTCATTGCGTTAATTAAAGAAAAAGTGTTATTATTTACATTACATTTAGGTTTAGTTTATACGTACATGTGATATGATACAAAATGCAATTTTTAATACGCGAGCGGGTGTAAATTATATTTCCTAAAAGTTGCATTCTAGCCAGCATGGAATCTACGTTGTTTGAATATGACTTGAACAGCGTAGGCATGACATATCGTAACTAGTCTTCTTTTGATTTATTTAGAACTACAATAAAACTGACTTAAACTATTAAAAATAAAAAACAATAAATAAATGTAGTCCTAAATTGGCCTTAGCTCAGCAAAACTGCCGGTTAATATAACCAGCGCTGATCTTCCGCTAGGGCCATTCGTGACATACACAAACACAGGCATACAAGATAAACATGTGAAGTGAACCAAAAATTAATAATAATAATAATAATGAAAAAAAAAACCATAATAATGTTAACTAAATATTAAATAAAGATTAAATACTTATTACTTACATAAATTGACATTGCTACTTATTATCAA
Organism: Dendrolimus kikuchii; assembly: GCA_019925095.2. Taxonomy (NCBI): domain Eukaryota; kingdom Metazoa; phylum Arthropoda; class Insecta; order Lepidoptera; family Lasiocampidae; genus Dendrolimus; species Dendrolimus kikuchii. Next base: position 11,754,582 of record CM034410.1, on the reverse strand, counting down.
TAAAATTTAAAAAGAACAATATCAAACAACTTAAATATACAATACAGCATTTAGCACACGACATAAGTACACACAGTCAGGATATATCAGGCACACCACACACTCTCCACATGCGCACCATCATATAGCACTGGTATCATGAATAAAATCGGCCTGGCGCACTTGATGGTCATATAAGAACTTTTTCAATTTTAGTCTGAATCCATGAATACTTTTTATATTTTTTATTGGCGGTGGGATATTGTTCCAGCATTTGGAGGCAGCATACTTGAAACTACCTCTAAAAGCTACTGTGCCATTATCAGAATAGTTAAGCTGGGACAAGACTAGTGACTCAACTAGTTGGATTCTTAGACTTTCATTTAAATATGGCCGAATCCTATATAATATTTTAAGTTTATAAAAACAAGATCTGACTGATTTGGCTACATGACTTTCGAATCTAAGTTCACTGTCAACGTAAAGACCTAGGTTTCGCGCTTCGTACACTCGTTCAGTAGGTACTTCATCAAGCATGACTGTAACTGTTGGGTTGAGTTTTATTAAATTATTTTTGCTCCCAAAAACGAGGTATTTGGTCTTGGACGGGTTTAACACTAAGCAATTCTTTTTAGACCAAACAGCTATTCTAGACAGATCTTCGTTTAATTTAGAAATAGCATAGTCAACATCGGCTGGTTTAAAAGAAATATAGATCTGAGTATCATCAGCATAGAGGTGAAATTTGCAATTATGTATTTGGTGAATAATGTCTGCCGTATATAAAATGAAAAGTAGAGGGCCCAAAATTGATCCTTGAGGTACTCCTCTACTCATCAGCAACTTTTCAGAAGTAGAAGCGGTACCGTTACTATGATCAAGTCTTACGAATTGATAACGGTTACTTAAATAACTCGTGAACCAGCGTAATGCTTTTCCGTCGATACCGTAATATTTTAATTTTGATAGTAGTAAGTTAATGTTTATGCAATCGAAGGCGCGGGAGAAATCGAGCAGTACGAGCAAAGTGCACATGCCATCACTTTGTGCACAAAGTATATTATCTGTAACATCAAGTAAAGCAGTAACCGTACCACGACCCTTTCTAAAGCCTGATTGTAATTCCGGTAGAATCCCATTAGACTCAAGGTACTCTGTTAATTGTAAGCAGACTGCCTTCTCTAAGACTTTAGATAAACACGGTAATATACTAATCGGTCTTAAGTCGTTTAGACCAGTTGGGTTTTGAGTCTTAGGTATGGGACGAATAATTGCGTTTTTCCAAGTATCAGGAAATATACAAGTGCATATTGATGTATTTAAGATGTGCTTAATTATGTCCATAGTGCAAGGTATTGTCAACATAAGCATGTCGAGGTTTATTAAGTCACAACCATTTGCATTCGATTTTAAACTTTTTAATATTTTTTGTATTGCATCCAAACTAACCGGCTGTAAACTAAAAACAGCGTTACTAAATTTATTGTTTTCAAAATATGATAATAAAGCGGGACACGCATCTGAGCTACCGGGTGTGTTAAAGAAATGCTTATTAATGCTATTTGAGTCATTGAAATTTGGGGGAAGTTCTGAGCTGATTTTGGGAATAATAGTGTGTTTGAGGTTTTTCCATAATAGTTTTGGATTGTGTATTTTGTTATTGATATTATGTTCAAAGTATGCTATTTTTTCACGGTAGAGCGCTTCGTTTACAGTAGCTTTTAATGATTTATAGTAATCCTTTTTAGTTAATAGTTTGGTTCTGTGATAATCCTTTAGCGCTTTGTCACGCAGTCTCATCATTAGTTTTACAGTGTCAGTAATCCACGGAAGAGAACAGCGTCTAATTACACCCGACCTTACAGGCGCATGAAAGTCGAACAACGATATGACAATGTGGCTAAAAACGTCAACTATTTCATTGACGTTAGCCATTGTCAATAAAAGATCCCATCTTATAGTCTGCAGGTCAGTCTTGAAATTATCTAGACAAATATTTTTAATCGGTCTGTACCTTATGGTACGTAGTGTTGGTCTGTCTTGCTCAATGTTAAATGAGCAAACTATAAGACAGTGACCGTGCAGGGTGCCTAAGTGATCGAGTTCAATTTTTTTCGAATGTAAATTAGTACACACTACATCAATGAGTGTTCTCGAGGTATCAGTGAAATGAGTTGGTTCATTAACAATTTGTAAAAGATCAAACTGTGCTAGAAACGTTAATAATTTTTGAGATTTTCCGTCTGTTTTAATCATAAAGTTAATATTAAAATCTCCAAGTAAAATCAAATTATCATAATGGCCTAAACAATTTACTGAGTCTGTAATGGCATCAAGAAACAGGTCCACATCCATCCAAGGAGGTCGATACGCTGTGCCGATTGCTAACTTCTTCCCATTTATAGTCATAGTGACCCACATCTGCTCTATAGCACTGTGTAGTGGGTTCACAGGATGAGGCCAGGTGCGCGCATTGAAACCTTGCCTTATATAAAACCCAACGCCTCCACCACGTGAACGCACTCCGCTGGGGCGAGGTATATGACGAAGTCGGTACCCTGGCAAGGTTGGGGCTCGACCTTCTTCACCCACCCTCAGCCATGTCTCATTTATTGCCAATAAATCTAAATCATGACGCATAACGGAGACTATAAAGTTATCTTGATTGGTTCCCAAAGAGCCTGCATTATACAAACCTATTTTTAAGTGTTTATTGATCATTTTCAAGATGTAAAATATCTATCAATATAACACAAAGAATATAAACAAAAGTTAAACGTAATACGTTGTAAAATATTAAAATTCTGATTAGTTCACAATTAATACACAATTTTCCTAAATTTAGTTCAAATGATGACACAGTTTTAGAATAGCAATATTTAAAATATAATAATAATAATAAGTTTAAATAATAATAATATTTAAAAATAAAAATAAAATTTTTGAAAATAAAAGGATATAAGAATAATAAGTGACTTAATTTAAAACAGTTCATAGCTGTAATATCGATAATTAGAAATGATACATATATAGTTAGATATAATAACAACTTGTAAAGACGGATGATTGCCACAATGTCTCCATGAATACATATTTGCTGTGACACAAACTTTTTAACAATATTAAGTAACATTACTAATTTCAAAAACACGAGCTAGGTCATTTTCTGAACGAATTAAAAACGCTTGTTTGCCATCGCTTTGTCGAGCAAAGATGCGTCCTCTTTTTGTCCATGAATATCGCCAGTTCCGTTTGCGACATTCTTCACGGACTTTATAAAACAAGTAGCGGTTTAACCGGGTGAGCCTCTCGTTTATATAGATGCGACGAGACAATGCTGAAGGCGACACTAGTCCAATATCCGATGCAGTCAAGTTGCGCCGCACGCGTGCGGCTTGCAAGATTTCGTCGCGCAGATTACGACGCGCGAGCCGCACTACAACGCGGCGTGATCGTTCCGTAATTTCACTTCCGCTAACGGCGTTACTCATACCAACTCCGCCAACGCGCTCAGCAAATACTATGTCCCGACCTTCAATTTTGACCCCTAGTTTCGCAGCTAACACAGTTACTATCTGGTACACGTTTTCACCTTTTTCTTCAGGGAGACATCCAATATCCAGGTCTGATGATAATGCCTCCTGGTCTCTCTCATTTAGTTCCATTTTTAGCTGGGCTATAGTACTCTCCAGTTCCGCCGTGCCTTTAGTGTTAGTCATCACCTTGTTCTGCTCCAGCACGTCCAGCCTACGCTCGATACTATCTAAACGTAGTCCAAATCCCGATATGGAGGTGCGGAGCTCAACCATTTCTCTACGTAGCTCCCCCATATATTCTGCAATCTCACGTCTCATGGCCCGCATTTCATTTTCATCCTCTTCTGGGTGAGAGGCCTCGGGCCCGGAAAGACCAGCCACATGCAAAGACATTGTTTCCGTTGGTGGAGACTCGCTACAGCAGATGCCTTTTACCGGGGTAATACTATTGTCACCTTTGCGTACTTTCTTCTTACACTCGGGGCACGCCCAATTTTTAGACACTATAGCCGTTTCCGATATTGCTACACAGCCCCTATGAAATATTAACGGGCAAATAGAACAAGTAGCGGCACCTATCGGCGAGAGGAATTTGCCACACGCGGAGCATTTAGCCATGTTTCCTTTTTATATTGGATAACAAGATAAAACCAATATTTTACGGTAGATGTCGCTAGTTAACCTTAATATATCTGCGAAAAATGATTGCTAGCGAAATAATATTTCCTACCCGCTTAAATAAAAAATGATTACTGTCAAATCAGCTTTGATAGCCACTTAATTACTGATTTTTCGCAGTTCACTTCGCCTTTGACTACACAAACACTTTCACAATAAGTTTCGATGCTACTGCTGAAAATGTTACTACTTGTACAAGGTTTTATAGCAGTTTCATATTTTTAAAGACAAAATTAATTACGAACACGTAGCGTCGAATTGCCGTTCGTGTACAAGGAAAAGACATATTTTTACCGATCCCAAATACTTGGGAAAAGGTGTAAGAAAAGAGAGAGAGGTAATAATATATGTTATTTGGCTGGTAATTATACATATTTACAGTCTCCTGCTCAGTAACTTGCGAAATGTAGCGAATGCTTCCATTAAGTAGATTTTGTGGAGCTAAATTAGAGAGCTGAGTCCAGCAGTTGTCTCGCTAACGGTTTGTTTTTGGAATTATATATGCATGTATCTTTTATAGAGCAATCTGTAAATTTCCTAAATAATAAGTAATTACTAATTTACTTTTGCTGCCGTCGGTACAAGTTCAACAGCGGGGTTCGTGTGTCTGCTTTCACATTTCCCACTCGCAACGTAAGGCGGGATCCGACCCCCCCAGCACCCGCTGCGCTCCTGGTACCTACAGGCTTTTTATTCCTTCCTGCTCGCGCGTCGAAACTAATCAATTTGCGACTTAATTAATTAAGAAAATGCTTTGTCCAACGTTTAGCATATAACTTTGTGTTTTTGATATCCTGTTGATTCAAGCGATTAATACTGCTTGCATTTGTTGCAGTTTTAATACCGATTTTTGCATAGTTATACAAATTAAAAAGTAATTATTGTAAGAAAGTAATAATATAAGTAATACCTACTGTTTAATTCTTACTACAATAATGATGATAATCTCTTATTTCTTTCACCTTCTCCCAATTATTTTGGGTCGGCACAATATGTATTTTCCTTCCATACTCCTCTATTCTGCCATACGTCCTCTATCACACCACAAATCATCATAACATCCTTCACACAATCCATTCATCTCGTTTTTGGTCTACCTTTACAGGACTCTATTTTACAGTTTAACATTCTGACGTGACTTTTATCCTTCCTCATTACATGCCCGTACCACCTAAGTCTTCTTCCTCTCAATTTTTGAGTAATGATGATAGAATATAACAGAAAAGAATAGAATATACTTTATTGTACAAAAATGCTACGTACAATCAAGAACAATAATATACAATTATAATCGGCTGTCTTATCGCCCATGGTGATTTCTTCCAGACAACCTTTGCATGAAGTACAGAAGGACAACAAAAGTCAGTTGATCATAGTTTCGGTTGGATTTCGGGTCGGTTTCGATGGGTTGATCACAGTTTAAAATGTTGAAAATAGAATTGAAAATCATATTAGGCATTGTACATACATACATACATAACTTCACGCCAGTTCCCTTACGGGGTAGGCACGAACAACAGAGCGCCATTCAGGCTTATTCTTACACACCTCACTTCCTTCTTTGACATTCATAGCTCTTGTCATGCACGCTCGCCTGTTCTTAAGGCTCCTGACATCACCTTCTGCTAGTACATGATTTGATCATGGAAGCTGTGTGGTGGCCTTCCACGACTTCTGCATCCATCCACTTGTGCATTGTATATCTGTTTAGTCATTCTTTCATCATGCATTCTTTCCACATGCCCGAACCACCGGAGCATTCCTTTCCTTACCTTCACCCCGACACTCTCTTTCAGACCAACTCTCTTTCTTACTTCGGTATTACGAACGCGGTCCACGAGCGTCACTGCGCAGATTTTGCGCAGTGCTCGCATCTCAACCGCGTTTACTCTACTTTCATGCTCTCTCTCTTCCGTACCCAACTCTCGCTTACATACGTGAGCGTAGGTACCAGCTTTGTTTTCAATTATATTTTTAATAAAATAGTAGAAGGTTCATATTGGTCATTCAATTCGGATGAAGCAACCAGAGATTGATAAGATGGCGAGATATAAGATGCCAAAGTCGTGAAAATTTATATGATCAATTTGTTCTGATCAATAATTGTTGATTTATTTTTGAAGTATGAGGTATTTGCCGTTAAATACTTTTTGTTAAGCTACATATACATCCATACTATCTCGCCTGTTTCTCATAGAGATAGGTGACGATGGATTTCCACTTGCTATGATCTTGAGATACAGCTTTGGGTCATAAATAGATAGATAGATAACACTTTATTGCTTACCAAAATAAACAAAAACAAAATGCATAATTACAATACTTCCTGGCAAAACAACAGGCGGCCTTGTCGCTAAAAGCGATCTCTTCCAGCCAACCTAGCTTAAAATAAATTCTTAACTAATCTGGCGATGTAGGTGAAGCAGAAAAAAGATCTACTTTCATTGATCTCTTCATACGTACATGTTTATTATAGGTGCTTTTACTTGGCCATTCTTAATACACCTACGATTTGATTGTGGTAGGTACGTCATGGTCTACCAGCACCAACTCCACCTGGACACTGTTATCATAAACATGTTTTATCAGTTTCCTTTCGTCTATTCTCTCTACACGTCCAAACCACCATACATTCTTTTCTCAACCTTTTTTTTACATGTCCTTTGAATCAAAATATCTCCCTAATTTAGATTCTCTTGTAGAAATATTCAGGTTTCACCATATATAGTTGCTTCATAGATCGCTCAAGGGCTTTAATTTTGTAGATCAGACCCACTGGCAGTGTTGAACAGCAAATGTTTTGTTGTAATGAAGCCGATGGAAAAATGTAAGTTAAGCGATATAAGTACACTTTCGCCATAAAAGAAAACCAACAAGCCCTAGTTGTACTTGCTCACGACATTAGGCTGTTTACATACTAATCTACAGATTAAAATAAAGGAAATTCCTAAACATACTATATTATTTTCTAGAAGCACATTGAGAAGCTGATTAAGTGGTTTAAGTGAAGTTACTTAGATCAAAATCCTTTGAAAAGGAATAATGATATTTTTTTTAGTGTTCTATAAGATACGTTTTAAATAAATAAATTGATAGACAAACACACACATTATATATCCCCAAGCAAGCCAAGTCACGCTTGTGTTATGGGCAATATACAACGAATAATAAACATAAGAAAAGTGAGCGAAAAATGTATGTACCTGTGGCACTGTTTAGTACTATAAAATTTAGGGGTTTTTCAAAGTTGCGTTGATATTGATTTTACTTTCGTGATGGTACTTAGCTTGATAATATATGTAACTTGCCTAAAAAATTACTTCAGGCCATTCAAAGGTTGTCTATACTATAATAATATAATAAAAAGTAAAGATTTGTATTATTGTTTGTTTGTAACGAATAAACTTAAAAACTACTAGGCCGATTTCAAAAATTCTTTTACCATTCGAATGCTACATTATCCCTGTTTAATGTAGGCTATATAAAAATTATGGATCCCTGATAAAACTTCAATAATGTAACCCATTAATCTAAACAAAACACTTGGCGCTGGAATCGGGTTCTAGATTTTTATTTTTTCAGGGCAGGACAACGTCTGCCGAGACCGGTAGTTTGAAATAAATCACTACTAGCCATAAGACCACCTATTGTGTTGTAAAATTTTATCCCTATCAACTGCATCGTTTAAAACACAATAAAAATATTTATTCGTTCATTCATTTAGGCTTCTAAAGCCTAACCATAACTAGTGAACTGATTTACAGTTCAGCCTAATGCTGATATTAGACGGATCAACCAAATTGAATCAATTTGGTCGAAAGGCATAGAGCTAAAGGGGCAAAACGGTATTCAACGACTTTGACTGATTCACATTAATGTTTATATGGATCACTTTTGTTGATTCATCCAAATTGAAAGATAAAAATGAGCCGTCTAATATCAGCTTAACGCATAACATTTATGTTATTGTCAAACGAATCTACATGTATTTTTTTTCTGATGATTTAACAACTATTTTAACTTGGTATTGATTTGTAAATCTATAACATTTCATTGCAATAGTCTGTTAAATGTAATACAATAACTTATTAGCACCGAGGTATATAGACGCCCTTATACACACGAGGTCTCGCAAACCATCAAAGTGCCAGTATTTTTAATGAAAGCCGTGGCGTCAGGCGGGCGTACCATACCGTATTAATCTTGGCGGACGTTACCTCCTGCGCTCCCTGTTTGCCTGGTAGGTGGTGCCAAGGAGCCCTCGGAGGGGGGTAAATTTACCCCGATTTTTCTCTATTTTTCCCCACTTTTTTTTCACATGCATTATGCAGAGAGGGTGTCCCGGGTCTGAAATTTATCGATGCCGAAACAAAACTAATGTGCCTACAAACGTTTTTGGGTTCTTAGTACTTATTTTACAAGGTTTAATTGCTGTTTTCTATTCTTGAGAGAGATTGATAACCAAAAACTGTTATTAATATAATATAGGAAATTAAGAGAAAAATAGTACAAACAGTAAATCTATATCGTCGGCATTAGTGCAGGAATTTATAGCTACATTTTAGTAGCATAATTTTTTTCGTGAAAATTGTGATAAACATACATATAATTATTGCCAACCCCAAATTTAAAAAAACTAGGATTTGAAGTTGGAAAAACCAGGACAATTCAGTTTAAAAACAGGACGCAGAAACAGAGACGCAATGGTTAAATGAAATTCAAGTAATGATAACAATCATATTTTTAACTACCTTCTGCCCGCGACTTCGACTGCGTGGAATAGCAAAAAAAAAAAAAAGTTAAAAAACCCCTCTCGATTTTAAAACATTCTTAATAGGTGCTCCGCTCCTATTGGTCTTAGCGTGATGATATATAGCCTAATTGTTTTTTAATGTATAAATTGTTTTATTGTATGATGATGATACCGGTAATATCAATACTTAATTAGGTGCATAAGTTGTATAATAAACTGTTAAAGTAATTAAAGTTTTTTTTACTATCCCACGGGAACTCTTTAATTCTTCGGGATCAAAAGTATCCTATATGTTGACCAGGGATATAAGGTTTCACCGTACAAAATTTCATTTAAATCGGTCAAGTCTTTTCGGAGATTAGCCGGTACAAACAGACACACAAACAGAGAAACAAAAATTTGAAAAAATCTATTTCACTTCTTACATCCCCCTGACTCGGTTTTTAGCATTTTTTTTCATTGTACAAAAATTTGAACGCTACAGTTTTATTATATGTAATATAGATATAGATAATAAAATTATACGAGTTGAAAAGGAGTTATGAAATTGTAAAACAAACACTTTAGTTTGTAACAAATTCTTGAAACTTAAGTCAGTTATAGTATCTAATAAATTCTACTATTACAAACTGATTTATTTTTACTATAGTTTTCAACCCCAATTTCCTTTAGTATCTGTGGTTGAGTTAACAAATAATCATAAAATTGGTCACATTTCATATCTATGTTATAAATTGTTTTGATGATTGCAACCACTGCTGTTGGCAGTGATCGGTTTCTTTCTTTTGACCACTGTCGAAAGAGGCGCGTGATTTTTAAAATACATGACCTTATCAGGGCGCTTTAAAAACACAGAACGCCGCTTAAAAACTATCCAGGACATCCCAGAACAATACAAAAACTAGGGCATATTCTGGGAAAACAGGACGGTTGGCAACTCTAATTACAAGATATTGCTTTGATGCCGACATTATATACATATATAATTATTGTATAAGTGTATTAGGTGTACATAATTTTGAATAACAGTGACACTTATGTTATGGGTAACATATTTATACAACGAACCAACCTGTGGCCGGTTCCAGACACCCATAGTAATACGAAATTCACCATGCCAGGAATCGAACCCGGAGCCGCCTTTCCAGTAATCTAGACGGGCAAAGTCTTAGCCCACTCAACTTCAAAGGCCGTCAAATATCTTAATTATTTTGATACGATCGGGTATGAACATAAAATATCAAAGTAATTGAAATGTCCGTCCACACTTTCTAAAAAGGCCAAAATATTATTGAAAACTGCCTTACCATACCTCATCATACATAACTATTTTTCAAACTTTCCTGTTTTGAATAAGCTGCGAAATGTCTTAACGGATTGCAATATTAATTAAAATTTTCTTGTATGACATTTGGACTTCTTTGAACATTTGATACAGCGCTGTCCACTTTCCTGATTGCTGCCGTGGAAATAGTTAAATGAAAAAATATGTACTGTAAGCAAATACACCTACTTCGTGTTGGGAAAAAAAGAGTTTATAAATTCCTTTAACCCTATATAAATCAAGTCATAGAAACACAACAACAACAAATTAACAGAATAGCACTTCTCTATTTTCAAGAATCGCTGATGGCTACAGACGGTCACACGTCCCCCGATCTACAATTTCGGCGACGAAAGAAAAAAAGGAAATTACAAGTGAGTAAAAAACACCCGATCTTCGACGTAAAAAATCTCGAAAAGGAAGCTCGCGACCATTAGGGTATTATCGGGAAAGGACGGGGGAAAAAATCAGAAAAAAATTGCTCACCGACTCACCACCCCTTCCTTTTCGTAACCGTCGCCCTCGAGCCCCCACGCCCCCTCGCCGTCATGTATGGGGGCGAATTACATAAACGACAGGTGAATTTGGTGAATTAAAGACGCGCTGGACAGTGTAGTGGATAGGTACTCGTAGAAAGTTTTAACGTCCTAGTACCCATTTCAATATTCTTATCATCTTTTCGTTTATTTTTCTTATTTTGTAGTACATATATATATATATATAGCTTCGCGCGATTTGTGGGTTTAGCCAGTGTCAAGTAGAATAGATTAAAAAAGAATTATTATTGTATTTAACTTACACTATACCTAACTTAAAACCTATAATGCTGATATTAAACTGATCAACCAAATTGAAGCAATTTGGTTGAAAATCACAGAATTGAAAGTATACGAAGATATTCAATGTCAATAAATCATTCAAGTTTATGTTTATGGATCATTTAGGTTGATTCATCTAAATTAAAGTACAGACAGTAACCGTCATATTGTATCTGCTTAAGGTAACATGAAAATACAAAGCTTTAATGCTTAAAAGTATGGTAAGTCAATCTTTGGATGGACAAATAACGTCTGGGAATTAACTTACAAGGCACAGTTACACATTTACGGTCTTATTCATAGAGAGTTAGAGTAAGTTTGAACGCTTCTTTATGGTTCTTAAACTGCGTTCAAATTTACTCTAACTCTCAATAAATAAGACCGATAGACGTTATCTATACTAATATTATAAAGAGGTAAAGTTTGTGACGTTGTAGGTGGTAATCTCTGGATCTACTAAACCGATTTTAAAAATTATTTTACTGTTGGAAAGCTACGTTAACAGGGAGTGTAATAGGCTATATAAAATGACGCTATATACCACGGGAGTGGGACAGATCGCGGGGGAAACCGCGTCGGGCCGCTAGTTTTCTATATAATAAGTATTTACGAATTTTCAGTATTGGAATAATTTTCAAATAAATATACACCAAAACTCTGACTATGATCTTAGCGGAATTGCATTTTTTGTTGGATTGGATAACAAACAATTCTATTTTTTGTAGAAACCTTAAAATAATTAAAATAAAATATGCCAATCGAAATGTTGTAAATTTTGCTTTAAATTTAAAACAACAATTATAAATTGTTAGATTTGACAACTGGGCGGAACTACTATAAGCTTGTAATTTAACAACAAATTTTAAGAGCTGTCAGATTTCTAAAGAAGCGCGCGAAATAATTCAGGCCGGGCGTATGTCCAGCCACGTCACAATTAGTAGCTTGGCCACTCAGACTCAGACATATAAAATATATAGACCGAACCCCGAGCTCTCAGACTGAAGCCGGTTAAAGGAAGCCGATTTTGGAATAGGAACAGTGCGTTCCGATATCTTAAAATACCCGAACTCAAAGTCTTGAATATCGACGCCGGGTGGCCATTCTACTGGTTTTCTATCAGATACACTTTGGAGAGTGTGCATTGAAGCTGTTCAATCTGATCCCACTGTCTGTCTTCCACCATCAGACAACTAGTCACACTGGCATACGACACCGGTGTATAGTGGACATACCACCTATACGAACGAAGAGCTTTGCGTCCACCTTTATTAAGCGCACCGCAAAAGAGTAGAACTCATTGCAGAAGTCTGTTTTTCCCAATACCAACAACCGGGATGTTTTCAAGTCGCGTGTGAATATACAATCTAAGAAGTGTGATCCACCCTAGACCATATCTTCGCCTAGAATTAGGTGAAGTTAGAGTCAAACGCGAACCTATACTACAATAAAAAAAAACAATTAGTATTAAATAACCGAATTACTACAAATAAAGGCGGAATAGCATCCAGTGGATACATTACGCAAACCACGTGCATGCTGCATAAATTTACGCACACAAGTTCGTGTAAAATGCTTCACTTCCTTTAATACTTTTGTACATGTAGACTCCGTCTATGTCTGAAGTTTGTCAATTGCAATAGAATGCAGAAATACAAACATTTTCTACGTTTTTAAATATTTATTGAAGTGAAAATTTCGTTAGGCACGTTGGCCAATTTTGATATGGGGAAAAAGCAATAAACTCACCTAACCGTCAAGCTGAGATACAAGGTTTTACATTAAACAATAGCAAATCGTGAATCTGTTATAAGATAAAATCTGTGATACTTTTAATCAAGGGAATCCCGCGGCAATTTTCCCGGGAGTGGTTTAAAATAGTCAGGGTATAATATTTTCTTAAGTTTTCGCGACTTGTATAGTCAAGGTGTATAATAAAATTTGGCTGATTCCGATACGATTTCACTGGAACGATAGCTGATATTTTTAAAATGCTGCTGTAATTTCTCCTTAATGACAGGTGTCATTAAGAGAGTTATCAACGAAGGAAGAAGTATGTACAGGTGTACATACTTCATCCTTCTTCCTTCGTTGATAACTCTTTCACCGTCCAGGCTGTCCGTTTATGGAATTCGCTGCCACACAACATCAGACAAGCGAAATCCAGATTGTCCTTTAAACCGATGGTTACTAAATATCTTTGGTCCTCGCAGGTCTAAAACATGCTGCTGATTCTATATTATGATATAACTAATGTTTGTATAGTATATAAAATAGATAAAATTATTATAAATTTTATTTATTTTTTACTTATTCTTGGAATGTTTAATATTATTTATTGTCTTCAGTGCCACTGTTGTCTTAATATTTTCCTTAGTTCAGGGGGTTGCCTGGAAGAGAGCGCTTTAAGTTCAATACATTTTACCAGTTTCAATGGTGTGCAAGTATCTGCGTTTTCTGTGAATCAATCACACGGTTAAAATTTAATGAAAATTGGCCCTGTTTCTTTTATTACGAACTAGCGGTTCCAGCAGACATTGTCATGCCCTGATCAAAATAAAATCAAAAACCCGATTCCAGCGCCATCTACCGGATCTAATTGTGATCTAAACCATCCCGGGACCCACTCAATCAAACATAAAATGTCATCAACATTTTTAAACCTAACGTTTACAATATTGAACTTTTAGTAGGGATCCCTAATTTTTTCTAGTAATAAATGTAGCCTATATTACTCAGGGATAATGTAGCATTCTAATGGTGAAAGAATTTTTGAATTGGATCGAGGAGTTTTTGAGTTTATTCATTACAAACATACATAAATACAAATCTTTCCTCTTTATAAATATAAGTATATATTAACTTGGTGTTACATTACAATTTGCGTATGTGACTAACCTGACACTTTTTCCCAGGATTTCTGAACTTTGAAACCAGGTAATTTTAAGACTTACATGATGTAACCGTTTGTACATTTATTGAAGTGAAAACTTATTTAGGTGTAGGTACGTTTCACTTCTGACGTGCAGTTAGTTCTACGACTTATAGTTTTTTTCCAGTGACAAGACGTATCACACACGAGGGGTATTATAACATGCGGCATAGCCGGGTGCATGATCCGAACGCAGGCAGAACTTTGACAGCAACTGTCACTGATGATTACGTAAATATTGCGAAATATCAAGGCAATCGCAAAATCGCTAATAGACATATAACTTTCATTCCTTTATTTTATTCCGAGTGACTAAACTTGGGATCTTTTTGAAGCGAAAATTGTTGACCTGGAAAACGTGTCCTTTTGATTTAAAATTAAATACCTACACTTGTATTTATAATTATTCCACCAACTGGTTGACAGTTTTCGATACTGATAAATATAGTACAAAAGAAGGTAGCCCTCTTTATTTACCATGTTATCAGTTGTAATACATATAAATAAAGACATTTATTATATGGATTGGTAATGATAAGCTTTCACACATAGCATAAGACTTTAAAGTCTTTATTACCAGGGCAAAGAGTCTATTAAAAATAAGAAGCACCATTTGTAACGTTCGAAATTTGAAATTGTTTTTTTACTGAATGCAATAAAATTGTATTAAGGCCCATTGGTTTTAGGCAACGATAGCAAGCCTTTTGACGTAGTTATGTTATCATCTTGATCTAAACGTCAAATCTCGGTTGAACTCGGACCGTCGATTCGGAGCCCAGGGTCCTCTTTCCTGCTTTTTCTTCGCGCGGTATTCGGGATTCATATCGTGAAACGATTATAGCTTTTTGAGCTAGTTAGGTAAACATTACTATCTTCATACCAGACAAACATAAAGTGTACGAGATGTACTAATTCGCGTAGTTAATAAAGGGGCGCACCTACGCGCCGCGGCGGGGCCCAAAATGATTATTTAATAGAAGCCCCCTACCCACGGGGTACGGTAGGCAAAGGGGGAACGGGGCCCTAGAAAAAGTTACGCCGCCACGTCTATCAAACTAAGGGACTCGACTGAGAAAGGCGTGGAGACGACTCATTTACCAAACAAAGAACATATTATGCATTATCAATTCAAAATGTTCTTAAATATTCGTTTAAATACTAATCTGCACTATGAATGAATTAATGGAAACTCTTTATTGTGCACTATAAATATAAATCTAGAAAATACTAGAATAGAATAATATGCGAACTTTAATCAATTAATAATTCAAATAAATTTAATTTCGAACAATAGGCTAACCCTAATACAAAATTGAAATTGATTGGTGAAATGCACAATAGCAACTTATTGATTAAATATTATTAATCGATGTAATATAATGTAAAATTTTAATTGCAACAGTATACATGACATAATTTTAATACATAATATAATTAATGTAAACAATACAAATAAAAAAAAACTATTTACGCCCTTGCTAAAAAATTACGCTCTTATTCATAGCGAGTTAGAGTAAGTTTGAAACTCTTCTTTAAGAACCATAAAGAAGCGTTCAAACTTAACACTAACTCTTTATCAATAAGACCGTTAACATTTAGAAAGGTTCCAAAACACTGTCACTATTATGTAAATATTTTTATAAAAATGAAATGTTTCGATTCATTACCATTTCTGTTCGCCACAAAATTCTATAAGCCCAAAACTAATACGAGCTGTATGCGGTTTATTGTAACAAGTTTGAATAAACGATTATGTGAATTTAATTTACGATTTTAGTATCAAGTACATGCATTCATAAGAACTATCCAGAGGCGAGCGTTTTTGTTTTTTACTATCTAAATTACTTCCAAGTTTATGTGTTGTCTACATTGATATAATCCTTGTCTACTTATAAAGAAGCCAGCGTATGTTATATAGGAATGATTACTAGATTTATTTAAAACTAAGGCATAAAATCAACAATTTAAAATTCACGCTACACTATGGATGTGTCCGTATATTCAAAATTACTCTTTAATTTGATCGCACAAAGGCTCGATTTGATTATTCTTATGATTTAAATTAATTTTTGGCTTAGGTAGGTAGAAACTAAAATTTAAAAAATGTATAGCTACTAGGAGAATACAAAACCTACAGATAATTCTGTCTTTTGTTATATAAAACGTTATATATGTATATAACAAAAGATAGAAGACTACTGGGGAACATTTTCGGTAGCGTAGCTTATACTTATGCCTTAGTAGGGTCGTAGCGAAGTAGCAAGGAGCTCCCGTGGGTTCGGGAAGCCGCGCCAAACGTACTTTGGTACTAGGAGTACAAAACAGTAGTAGATGTTTGTTGAAATTAATACTTTTAATGTGATTTTCTTTGCTGAATAAAAATCTTAAATATAGTTAGTTGTATGTAATAACATAATGATAATAACACTGACGTCTTTTGGTCCATAAACCCTCAAAATTTTGAGGTTGACTGGACGAAACTGAGCTTGGATTCGGATTCAGCGCATCGAAATACATAAGAATATATGGGTGTGGTCAAAATCAATACATAATAAAACTACGTTTTAGTAATTTATTTGATTTTTATTATATTTGTCTTCCGTGATCATGGCTACTGAAAAGTGGCCGAAACGTCGGAATAATAAAATCACATCAATTACCGCGTTTAAACCCGTTAGAACCTAGTTTTATGTAGAGACCATTTTTTTGTGGGCCAGCGTAAATAAGTATTAATTACTTCAATAGTTGACAAAGGATTTAGTCTAGTTAAGATGTTTTTAGTATCGTTTCTTACCAGTCTTCTAGACTTCTAGGTACGTTTTCTTAGACAGCGATCTATTACATAATATATAACTATAGAGTAAATTTATCTCTTACATTTTTATAAAATTGTATTGAAATCATTTAAACAAAATTAATACGTATTTTTAGAAATAAAGTAGCACGACAAAACATCGCCCTCAATCTTCCCACGGGGCACGCCTACATTGCGTACTCATTAAAAACGTATCGAATTTATTTTGATATCTCAATCATTAGGTGGTAATAGATTAATAGGTGCAGATATTTTTATGATTTTTATAAGCCCTTGAATAGATAAACTAGATAATGTTAATATATAATATTTGCATTCTTTGCAAAGACTTATTCATGGGTTCTCAAACAAACATATAGGAAGATAGGACGTAGATAGTAGCGCAGTGCGAGAACTTAGTATGAAATTATATAATTAATACCAAAAATGCAAAGTAATTTTCAGTAGATACATTACTATTAACCTCACAGACGCAAACCACGTGTATATTACACAAGTTACATACGCACACAAGCTTGTAAATAATGATTCACTTCCTCCGTCATTCCGTCTATACTTTTATATAGCATTGAAATCATACTTCAGAAAAAATTAAACATCACCTCCTCCACATTTCTGTCATCCTAGTGCCGCTGAGCGCCCCGACCAAGTCTGCAGTAATGATTTACAGACGCCCCTCAAACATTTATCGAGTACCCACGAAATATCATGCAAACGTGATGAAATATTATCGTCACTGTGTCTTCGTTTTTATATAAATTTCTTTGTCACGGCCATTGCACTTCAAAACTGTTCGCAATTTGAGAGGAATGTCTTGGTTACGATTTTATAGAATTTTTTTAGTAGTGAACATTTCTATTCATTATCGTTGTTATTGTTATACTACACATTGGATTAAAACAATTAAAAAACATTAAATAGTCGGACAAGAACATGCATTTAAATATAAAAAAAATTGATTCTCTATGCAAACCAGTTTTATATTTATCAGTTATAATACTAACCAGTTTTTATTAGTTTATTAACTTAAAATGCTTAAAACTTAAGGAGGGAAACGATTTCCACAACTTTGGAAAAATATTTCTCTCCGCTTACATTGATTTTCATAAAAAAAGTCTAAATAACAGTCAGGAGCCTTAAGAACAGACGAGCGCGCATGACAAGAGCTATGAATGTCAAAGAAGCAAGTGAGGTGTCTAAGAATAAGCCTGAATGGCGCTCTGTTATTCGTGCCTACCCCGCAAGGGAACTGGCGTGAAGTTATGTATGTATGTATGTTTTTAAATCTGACTACCGATTATACCACATGCCGTTATGTATAATTTGAAAAAAAAAACAATGCTATATATTGTAAGTTTGTCTATTCTTTGTTTTTATTTTACAGTTTCGCATCTTAATTGCCTTAGGTCTTGGCCCAGTTGTAACCTAATATGACAATTTTCTCAGAAAAAAGTCCTATTTTAAAAGTAGTTTATGTGGAGTTGCGTGTCTGCCAGCGAGTAACCGGGCGCTAAACAAGGCATGGAGGTGGGTGGTGTACATGTGTGAATTTACCACGGCGCCCTGCAGGCGAGCTCACGACTAATTCCGTTAAAATTTCTCCAACGGTTATGCTTGCCTGGTAGCGGTAAGTAGGGTAAAGAGGGTGGCTGCCAACTGGCTGCCACTGGCACGGCACCCCCGTTTGGCTATGTAGACTTGGCATTGTAAAGGAAAAGCGAATTGGCTGATTTAAGACACCCCTGTCAAGCGTTTTGCAGAGAAAATAACATTTCCAAACTTCTAAGTATCTACATAACGTTTTTAAAAAATCTGTTTTAAATGTAATTAGGTATTTTTGCCAAAGTAAATGTTGTAAGCACCCAAGATACATAAAATTACTATAAAAAAACCTCTCTCTTTTGCTCCTAAAAATTATTTTCATCGCCCACCTAATAAATAAATAAAATATATAAATAAGTTAACTAGTAGGTCAGTAGGTAGGTAGAGGTCTTTTAAATTTCATTTATAGCTCAAGTATCTTTTTCAATTCCAGACATTACGAAAACGCCTATTAGAATAATTAAAGCGAAAATGGGTTATTAGTGTCCCAATGTTCTATTCAACACTGACCGACCTATTATAATACTAAACAATGACATCATTTTTGATTGACCCTCTGAATTTCCCAACAAACGACACGTGTTCAAATAAAATGTCTATATTCCCAAACAAAAACAACCAAAATCTAACATCAAATTGCTTGAGAAAAATCGAGTTTAACGTTCTAATTTTAAATGTTATAATCGTTAAAGAAATTTGAGACATATGACGTTTCAAAATTAAGCCGGTAACCCTATGAATATCTATCGTTAGGGGTCCTTTAGGCCCCTAATGTTAATGAAACGCAGAATCGATCGGTTAGGGGACGCAGAATGTAATTATGTCACCTTTTCAAGGTCGATGCATATGGGTGCTTATATAAATGTTTTAAGAGGGAATCCGTCAATGAATTCACATAGTCTGTCTCTGGTAAAGACAGATAAATCTTTATTAACTATTTCAAAATAAATACTTTAAATGGATAAAGTCGTGTTTTATTTCCAAAAAAGAAACTTTTTACATATTACAGAAGTAGTCTCGGACACTAAAAGTGAGGCCGGCTAAAGGATGTCGATTTTGGAATACGGTGCCGATCGCGCTGGAAGGCGTTGCGAGTACGCAGACGCGCTACACAAGTTAACGCACACAAGTTTGTAAAAAAATGCTTCACTTCATTTGACGATTTTGTTTAGGTATGCTCCGTCAATACATTAAGGGCCTTACTTATAATCGTTTCTTAAATTCAAAGAAACCGCTTAGCAACTGATTAGTGAAAATCTTACCCATAAACTCCTCTTTAGTCGAATATTTTGTGTATAACCTACGTTAATCATTCAAATTTCGTTTATCTGTGCTCCTTTTAGGTACACAACAGGTAATACACGTTTATAAGTGAAAAAAAAGATATTCATTGACTAGGGCCTGATTGTGATTCTCTTACTTAAGAGATGGCTAATCGTTTCTTAACGAGATTATTATAAGTAAGGCCGTAATGGCCTAAGATTTTACTTTAAAAACTAAACGAACTTAATTGTTAAAAAAGGATATATACGTGATTTTTTAAACTGATTGTCTGCTTATTTGTTTTTTGATGTGTTTGTTTTCTTAGATCATGGAGTATTTTCACGGAAAAAATTGTGTGTAAAGTATTAAATATTTTTGTGCATAAGTACATATAAGAATGCTACGTCTCACCTCTAATTTAAACTTAAGATTGTCTTGGGCGAAAATTGACAAGAAGTTCTTTATGTTTTAAGATATCTTTATCAACTAAATAGCCGTTCCTATTTTTCAAAATAACTACTTTAAACTGACAATCTAGTGGTTAAATTTCAGAAAATGATTTTATAATAGGTATTTTATATAAACACTAGGCAACAACAACTACGAAGTATTTTTTTACTAAAGTAGATAGATTAAAATTAGTAACTAAATATTATTAGGCAACCATAACTTGGTGGAGGTCACATTATTCACAAAGTAATTTAGCCTATGATACGATAACGATATACTGACAATGCACTTTAAACCAAATGCCAATGCCGACGCGGTACATGCTTTCCTACCAATCTTCGAACTTATGTCATTGGAATCAGATATGGATGCGTAAGCCACTAAGCTACCAAGGATGTAATAAAAAAACCTAGCAAAAACAAAACCGACTTAAAGTGTAACTAAAAATGAAAATAAATTTTCTACATCTTGAAGTCGGTGCGAAGTAAAACATAAAAATTACTATACTATATTTTATACATTGCAATATTGTAGTTGCTTTTTAGTTATGCTTGAAATCGGTTTTGCTTTTTGCTAGATTTTTATTTTATTTTTCAATATTAAGTTACGTATATGGTATCCAATAACAATGAATGAATATGTAACTATCCTGAAGCTGTACTGAATCTAACAAAGAATGACCAAAATCGGTTTAAAAACAAAAATGTTATGGCTAAACAAACATAAAAAAATATCTACACGAAGAATTGAGATGAGAACCTCCTTTTTTTTAACCGAGTAAAATAAAACAAAAAAGCAGCAACAAAGCAAAATATAATATCTATGTTTTACTCCGCACCGACCTCAAGATATTGTTCGAAAATATTTATTTTTAATTTTTAGTTACCTACTCTTGCAGTCGGTTTGTTTTTTGCTAGAATTTTTTTAATTTGAAATCGTTTCAAAATAGTTACACTGGGTCTTTTAATTATTATTTTTTAAGTTTATTTGATTAATTTTTATATCAAAATGTAAGCAATAATAACTAGAAATTACCAGGCGGCCATAACCTCGCAGATGTCACACGATTCCCGATTGATTTAGACGAATGTCCATAACAAAGGCGCACACCGTCACGCCATAATCGGCGGCCGCATCTTTTCTAACTCATTTTTCTCCTTGGGGGTACATAGGGTGGTAGGGTGGTTTCATCAGTCCTAGGGGGCGTCACGGTATTAGACAAGACACAAAAACGATCCCCGACGGAGAAGTGGGCAAGTAACTTTTGCGATGACGCCATTTTTTGTTTTCTTCGCGCAGTGTAATAATCTGGAGGAATAACATCAAATGCTGGTACAAAGAAATTATTCGTACTCAAAATAATTGTGTTCTTAATTTTTTTTATAAAACACACCAGAATGAATTATAATTAACGTTAAGCAGAACAGTAACCAATTTTTTAAGAAAACCTGTTTACTGTGCAGCCATATGCTATTGCTAAATTTAAATGACCTATACCTAATTCTAAATCTATACTAATGAAAGTTAAATAAGTGTTTGTGATCTATAATATCAAACCTTCACCGCCATTTTATCGTAAGCGACATTTGGACCTAAGTATATGTCTTGTTGCAAAAGGTATTCTAATGAATCAAAAGCTGAAAGCCTTAAAACAAAATAATAGTTTTAAAGTTTTTTGCACCAAAGAATATACTTAGGTTCAAATGTCGCTTACGATAAAATGGCGCTAAAACTCAACACAGCTACTCTGAAACTTGACTAATTTCTTCCCCGGGTACTACTACTACGTACGTACATGGTACAAGATACCTAAATATTAATTAATGACGTAGCTTTTTTTATTGCATGAGTTTAGCAGACAGGTAGACAGCCCACCTGATGGCGAACGGTTACCATCGCCTATAGACATTCGTAACGCCAAAGGTACTTCAAATGCGCTACTGCTCTCTTAAGGGAGACTGGAACCTGGCTACTAATGCCGGGACGTAACTCAAGGTTGCAATGGCGGATTTTGATGAAAATTGTTGGGATTAAAACAACAATTTTATCTTAAATTGTTGTGTATTTTTCATTTTAAAATCTTGCAGTGGTTAAAAAAAGAGAGAGAGAACTGAAGTTTCTGGCACAGCTTAATTAGCTGGGCCAAATAAAAAATGTACACTTGAAACAAAATATTCAAATCCCATATAAATAGGTACCTTTTAGAAAGAAAGAAAACAGGTTTATTTTTAGGACGAACATATACAAGTAAAACAAACACATTTAAAGTAATAAATAAAGCACAATAAAAAAGAGAAAACAACCACAAAGTATCTGAAAAAGATGTCCTAAAAATTGGATCAAGCTCAGCAAAAATATCGATCTGTTAGACCAACGCTAATTTTCCGCTTGAACCTAGAGCGACGTCACGGCAAAATATCCATTATATTATTAATAAACAATTATATTATTGAGGTAATAGTGACAAATAGTTAAATTAATTTACAAATATTTATAACATAAAATTCATATACAATCAATATTATACATACGTATAATAAATTTAACATGATATACATAACAGATTATTTGATAAATAAAGTAAATAAGAAACAAAAAAACAGCCCTAAAACAATGCCAGAATTATATTATGCTGGTGTCGTGTCTTTTGCCCTCCTGTGATTTAGATAAGCGTGCTCCATCTTAGACCATATCTCTGCTTATCACTGTCTATCAGGCGAGATCATAGTCAAACCCGTACAAAAAAAAAATACAAATACTTAAAATGGACACTAAACTGAATCAAATTGAATTTAAACAATATAACTTCCGAGCTATCTCAACGTATATATAAATAAACAACCTACAAACATAACAATCGGTGTTACGTCTCAAAAATTTCGTACCAACAAAAAGTTTAGTTTGACCTTTTTCTTTTGGGGCGCCGAAGGGTCAGTCGGAGCCCGTCGTAAGAGGGTATCGTCCCTACGACCCCCAAAAGTGCCTTGCGCCCGAAAGTGCCTGACACGTAGGGCTGACACTTGCACATTTTTTAATTATAAACCGATTCGCGCAAGACTTCGACTTATGGTATACTCATATTTTCTGTATCCTGGAAAATGTTTAATTAAAACACACTGAAATCTTTATATTATACTAGCTGACCCGGCAAACTTCGTACCGCCTCAGAATCAAAAAATAAAAAAGCTGAATGATAATTGCAGAATGTTTCAACTTTAGTAAAAAATGTGATCTAAAATTAACTGGAATGAACAACAAACCTTTGACATTCAAAACCAAAAAAATGAAAAAATTTATATTTAAAAATTCCCTGGAATTCCACAAATAATTCAAAGCCAAAATTAGCTAAATCAGTCCAGCCGTTCTCAAGTTTTAGCGAGACTAACGAACAGCAATTGATTTTTATATATATGGATTAAAGTAGAATTTTCAAACTCTGGGAAATTGCTCTATTTTACGTAGATGAAAATATAATTAATAAGTTTTTTTTACCTATATATAAACTTTCAGTGAAAATTATCTAATGGTGAAAAGCGCTTAAAAATCCGTTGCGTGGTTTAGGAGGAGATAGCGGATAAACAGGCCGACAGACTCAGAAATGTAGGCGCCAGCCCGTGAACGGGCCGGCCATCGTCCGTCCGGGCTAGAGGTGAATGCGTGAGCGAGCCCACAGCCAGGACATAGCACGCAACGAGAATCAACGAGTGGTTTTAGTGGGTAACCCCAACCGAAGTGTGGTAATAACATTCTTGCGAGAGTGCTAATGCCACCCCGACGTGGCGAATCCCACACGCCCCACCGCTTTTCCCCCGCGGCGGTTAGTCCTCAAACGGATTCCCCCTGGGAAAATAAAAAAGACCGACGCAGAAAGCGACTTTGTTTTATACTATGTAAAGATTGTAAACTCAGCTTCAGTATGTTTGCGTCCGCAAATCTCGAAAGCTACTTAAAGGAGTGACTTGAAAGGTTTTAAACAACGGTGCATTTTGATTTTACCAAGAGTTTTTATATAGGTTAAACTACAACATTGTTAGCACCGTCTCTTAATGATTGGCAGTGGCATCCTATGAATTTATTTAGAACGTTCAAAAATCTTCTTTTTTCTTTTTATCGATATAAATCAAAGAAGTGACAGCCCTAAGCGCTGGACCCCCGAAAGAGCCCGTGGTACCCACCCCCGCATCGCAGTGCGACTTGTAAGATTGATTGGGGCCCCTTCAGTCCATTGCCGACCCCCTGCGGGATATTCGAACCCAACCCCCCTTTTTTCTCGGGTACTCAACGTAGATATAAAACGCTTGGAAGCGACTCAAAAACCATTTGAGGTTGTTATAGTACAGGCTTATTTTTTTTTCTGTTAGAGCACACATTTACTGTTTTAAGGCTGTCCGTCTGTTTATTGTCATACTTTTCTCGTTTGTAGACGTTTATAATTGTAATATATAATAATTATACTTTATTGCACAACATTAAAGTATAGTTAAATTATTTAAAACCTATTTGTTGAGTTTTTTATTTTATCTAAAGATGTTTTTTTGATCAGTATTATGTATTAGGTAAGCCCGCCCTTCACTGTGACCGAGTCTTCTGTATATTTTAATTGTTTTTATCTAAATAAACATCGCAAAACGCATGGAAACTTCTGTTTTAAATGGAACTTCAGAATAAAAAATATATAAAAAACACTTCTCTTAAAATGCAATGTTATTGAAAAATAATTCAATCCATCGAGTAGAGCCTGGTCAGCGAGTCATTGCACAACTAAATGGCGGCAAATATAAAGTATCTTCAACTAACGAAATTATTACATGAAAAACCTGATTTGGTAATTTAATTCTTTTATATTAATATAACTACTTCGTTTCGGTTTCGCCATTATCATGGAAAATCTTCCACTTGAACAGATGTTTGCCACTATTTGTTTGACAGATACGAGTGTTGCCATAGGAAGAATCTGAATAAATAGCTTGTGACACGTCGCGCTGGCCAGACTCTACTTGTCGAGTTTTGCTGCTGCAAACGACAGTATTCTGTATTTTTATCTATACAGGTAAACAAAATTGTAGTGCCTGTTTGCAATTTTGAAATAAAAATATGAAAAAATGAGGGGGGATAATACAGACCAGCAGATTGAGAAAATGCAATTTTTAGAATTTACGTCTGTCTGGATAATCTCTGAAACGGCTGGACCGATTTTGGTGGGACTTTCATTGGCAGATAGCTGATGTTATAATGAGTAACTTAGGCTACTTTCAAAATTAGGGTTCCGCGAAAAGAAAAATCCACCCGAACGAAGTTGCGGGCACAGCTAGTATATAAATAAAGTTTTTTTTAATAAAGCTCCGCAATAAAGCCGTCTCATCTGCGAGGTGTAACTATAACCGAGCGGATACAGTAACGAGTTCTTTTTTGCACCAGAGTCAAATCGCAGGCTTGTGTGGTAACTCAAAAACTCAATACTCCACTAAAACCACCCTCCTCCCATGTGCCCTGCGCTTATGGCAGGAAGAGCGTGAGACTTAGAACGTAGTTACGCTCACGCTGAGATACAGTAACGTGCGCGATGACATTGATCAACGCTTTGTCGGCTTGTCGCGTGCCGCTCGCCTCGTGCTCAAGAGCCACGTACACATGGTACACACTATTTTACTTGCAAAACAAAAATTACTAGTTTCTTAAAAACTTTCGACTATCAATCTACTGAAGACCTCTTGTGTATGTATATATATATATATATATATATATATATATATATATATATATATAAATCAATTGTTAGTCTCGCTTAAACTCGAGAACGGCTGGACTGATTTGGTTAATTTTGGTTTTGAATTATTTGTAGAAGTCCAGGGCCAGGGTTTAAAAGGTGAGTAAATATGAAAAAAATGCTTGGAATATAGTAAAAACAACAATTTCGCTTTCCCTTAGAAACTATTCCTACCTGTCAAACATTTGATGTTCATCCCGTCGTTTAGAAATCAATTAAATTTAAAAAACGTTCAAAAATCAAATTAAATTTAAGTGTTTTTTTTTTCTTTTTGGTTTTGAATAGCAAATGTTTGATGTTCGTCCCGTCGTTCAGAAATCAAATTAAATTTAAAAGAATACTTTTGAGGCGGTACGAAGTTTGCCGGGTCAGCTAGTTCTTAAATAACTGTGCTGTTTTCCACTACCAACGTTATTCCCTAATCCCCTCCATGACTCCTTGATACTTCTTATACAACACAATTATGGATAACATTCTGACTCATTCACTCTCGCTCAATCACACATACTTATTTGTAGCTCACCTGTGCGAACTTACAGATACACAGACAATTCATCACACCTAAGAACTTAAACGGCTCACTCTAAGATAATTACTTATAATAATTAAACTAGTATTTTTTTTTCTCTTGATTAACCAAATATCAAGGCTAACTAGTTGATCCTGGTGACCTGTACTACACGTTTCTTTTTAACCTAATTCAGGCACTTCCCACTTAGTTTTTAAGTTTCACTGTGTACTTTAAGAGAAAATAAAGAATTGTGTTATGTTACTAAGATTTTTGGTTACAGTAACTGGAGTGGTTACGGCACAGCTCGCAGGTGAGTTCGCGGCTTAAAACATCACACTACAAGGTAGGGTAAAAACAGCAATAAAATAACATGTCACATCCAGCGTCCCTACAGCCGTGGCAACCCCTCTTTTTCTGTGCTGGGGGGTCGTTAATAACACAACTGGCTATTTCATTCGTGGGCCGGCACTTGCCACGCGCCCGTGCGACCGCTTTCATCCACCAGATTAGAAGAACATTCTGCTTTAGATCACTGTGTTATTGTATGTACATGTTAGATGGCAGAATTACATCTCTCATTCGTTATATATCTGTAGAGTGCCAGTGGTTTTATAGCCACGCACACGTATCGTATAAAACTATTCGGAAATAGCCACAGTAATCATTAATATTATAAATTATAATCTATAAAGGCATGTCTGGCTGTTCGTCAAGAAGTGTTAGTGCCAACGCTAATGTATGGCAGTGGAAGTTAGATATGGCAAAAAAGCATGAAAGTAGTATAAACGTATAGACTAATATATATACTATGTAACATTTTTTTAAATATGGTGCAACAAAACGCTGCCCTAGCTTTTGTGCCATATATCTGTCTCCATTCCAAGGATGTCTGGAAGAGATCGCTGCCAGCGATAAGACCGCCATTTGTACCTAATTCTAAGCTGCTTTTGTATATTGTTTAATTAATTTTATTGTACAATAAAGTATATTCTACACTTTTCTCTTCTAAACGCATTTGAAGTGAGACCTATAATAATAATAATAAATCGGCAGGCAAACACACACACTGTATATCTCCATTTACATTAAATTTGTCAAGGGGCCTCTACGTGTTGGCCTTCCCATGGCCCCACGCAAGCCCTCCAAATTTCCGGGCCATTTTTATGGCCCGTGGTCTTGAAAGACATACAGTATAATAATAAATCGGCAGGCAAACACACACACTGTATATCCCCAAATTAAGCAAGTTACGCTTGTGTTATGGGTAATATACAATGGACCACTCTGGGGCCGATCCCAGACCATAGTAAATAACGAAGAAAATACGTTTCCGAAATTTACCATACCAGGAATCGAACCCGGAGCCTCTGCGTTGCAGTGAGGTAAACCGGTAAAGGCTTAGCCCACTCAACCACAGAGGCCGTCGAACTTTGAGAAGTATATGTAAGGTTAATGTGTGTGATATGATAAGAAACAGTGTGATAAGGGAACGTTGTGGATTAAAAGAGGATGTAGTGACAAGAGTTGAAACAGGAATGTTAAGGCAGTTTGTGCATGTAGAGAGAATGAATGAAAGCAGAATCACAAAACAAGTTCGTGACAGCAATGTGACTGCTGGTAGAGTCGGTGCCGGTAGACCGCGACGTACTCTCCGTGTTCATATTGAAGATATTTTAACGAAAGGTCAGGCAAAAAGCATTTTACTTAAGCGTGTATGAATGAAGAGATTAATGAACGTTGATGAAGCGACAAGTGTTTGTCAAGATCGTAACAGGTGAAGATTCATCAAATTCTAATTCAAAGTTTCTATTCAAAATAAGTTCCACTAGAGAACACTTGAAGGTCATACATGAAGTCAAAATGTAAATCTACTTCCTATTCTATGTATACCGCTTCGCAATGTGTTATCGCTGTTCAAAGGAGAAGAAGGGGCAAGAAACTCCTCAGGAACACGTCTAGCTAAAAAAGATTTTTTCATCATAATTATTTATATATTATCTCAGGTACATTTTTAAATATGTATAGAAGTTGTATTATAATTACTTTTCAAAGAGTGAATGGATTTGTAACAAACAAAAAAAAAAATTTACCCATCGTCTCTGCCTACCCCAATGGGAAATAAGTGTAACTATATGTATGTATGAGTTTGCTCACATTCGCATTTATTACGGTTTGACTCCTCAACTACGCAATATATCGCCATGATATTTTGCATACACGTTGTCAGGAATATAGAAAAGTACATAAGATACATTTCATCCAGAAAATCGTACTGTTCTCGAGGGATAGACGCAAAAGATGGCGCTCCAATCGCTTTTACTGGCACTACCATGCACTACCACGCACTACTATGCGCTAACATGCACTACTATTGTAATTCTCTAACAAAGACATCGTCATCGCAATAACAAGGATATTGGCGATTTTAATGCGTTGCTCTCTTGATTAGTTCCAACTTCGTTAGACAGCGTTACGGATATTATAAATTAAAAAATAAGTTTCATACTGTTACGACCTAGGTGCCGACAAAAGACAAATTCACACCTGCATACCTGTACACATTTTATTACCTTTCGGCATTTGGACTTCTTTTGTTTGCTTTAAAAACAGCCCATTGTGTATTGTAATCTTTTATGGCAGTCATTAGCCAGGTGTGATTCTAGGAAATTCGGTCACGCGGCCGAACAGACATATTGCATCCGTGCAGTATAAAGCAATGCCTCGATTGATAGACGAGGCAGTCGAGCGATAACCACAAGCGGAACAAGATTTGTGTGCATTCAGTAAACTATTTAGTGACGGACTTTGCGCGTGTTATTGAATCGTGCTTTACGTTTGGACTGGTTGTGTTCAGTTATATTTGTATCTGCGTTATACGCGTTTGTATATTTCTAATAAATTCTATAGTAATTCCAACGGCATTTTAATTCGAGTCGCTGCAACTTGTAACAATATTTTTAAGGAAGGCCTTTGGGTTTCCAACGACCGATCCTCTACACTGTCTACAAAATTTACATTAACACCAGCGAAGCGGTCCCACTGCTGGGCTTGGGCCTAATTATGGCGAAACGGACAGTGTACCCGCCACGCTTGTCCAAGACAACCGCACCGAATGAGAATAATGCGATGCTACCAAGCTCTTCCAGTAATTATTTATAAAAATTACTTCAATATAACTTACCTTATTAGTGTTTAAATTACATTTAAGAAAATACGAATAATAATAAATATGAAGTAAAGATATTTTATGTTGTTAGAAAGTTTGTTGTATCGCTTCTTCTTCTTTAACAGTAACTAAAATTGCTTTGGAAGCGATGGTAGACTCATGACTTTCAATAAGTAATTTGTAAGATTCCATTTTCAAAGAAAGAAAGAGAGCCAATATTTATTTCCAAAAATGAAATACATTCATTTACAAAGGCGGATTGGTCGGTTTAACACATCACATCGGTTGTCGCGATGTGCAGGTTTCATCACCTCACCACCATTTTCCTTTACCGTTAGCACGTGGTAAATGGCACTATTTGGACATTAGGCCATAAAAGTGTGTAAACGGTGCATGCTCTCTGTCCCGGATTCGAACCCGCAACTTTTGAGTTTGGGACGCATCCGCTAATTACTAGGCTACCAAGGCTTTGTTAACTTAAGGTTTTTTAGTGGAAACTTAGTTGATATGTCTTTTATATTGTAAGAATTATAATGATTGTATGTTTTCCAAATAAATTAAATAAATGTCGGAGAAGCATCGTTCTCAGTGACATCGTCTTTAGTGGTTGGGAGTTTAGTGGGTG
Organism: Dendrolimus kikuchii; assembly: GCA_019925095.2. Classification (NCBI taxonomy): domain Eukaryota; kingdom Metazoa; phylum Arthropoda; class Insecta; order Lepidoptera; family Lasiocampidae; genus Dendrolimus; species Dendrolimus kikuchii. The sequence goes on along the minus strand of CM034410.1, from coordinate 11,724,366 downwards.
TCATCAGGTAAAATGCGAGCACAAAACACAATAGTCACGCTTTATACACTTTTAATTTAGATTTAAATTCTGGCATTTATTCTGAAATTACAGACAGACAATACAATTTTATTTATTCGTATACTTTTTTTTATTGCCTGAAGTACGTAAACAGGCAGACGGCCCACCTGATGGAAAGTGGTTGCCGTCGCCTATGGACGCTTGCAACACCAGTGGTGTTACCAACGCGTTGCCGACCTGTAATAGATTTTATAACGCCCCTCTTAAAGAAGCCCATGTCATAGCGTAAAGGGAAAACCGCGGCGGGAAGTTCGCTCCAGATCATTATTGAATTAATGAAACTCTTTATTGTTCACCATAACTTAAACCTAGATATTTATTATAAACACATTTAAATTAGAACAATGGGCGGCCTTATTGATGGATATACAAAACTTTTGTATATGTTAAATTTCAATTTAATATTGGAATGCGTGGCTGTCTTAAGTTGTTTCTGCCACCGTTGAAATAACACTTGAAAATATATCTCGTAACAACGTAAGCCTCTCGTGTATTTATTAATCGCGACTTCTTAGCCCCCAACACTTATCGCTTATAGCGATCTCTTCCAGGCAACCCGGTGTCAAGAAAAATTAAATAATATTTGCATTGTTGTATGCAGAATAAATGTTCTAGGGAACCGTTGCGTAGTTGAGTGTGGGAGCTCAAGGAAATGGGGATGAATATCCCGTCGCTGGCGAGCTGTGCGGTTGTAAAAGTGAGGCGTTGGCACCAGATCAAAGAGTTCCTCGGAACACTGCGTTATACAGGCGGTAAAGTATGCATACTTATAAATTACAGCATTTTATTTGGTCCATGTAAAGCAGAGAGCTATATAACATATCAAATATGGAAACTCTAAACATTCAAACATGAAATTCCTCCGTAATGTTTGCTGAAGAGTTGGAATAAACATATCAGTGCAAACTGTACCGGGGTTACCCACTCTCGGCCACATGATCCAACCGAATACCATATAATTTTTAAGCAAAACGCAAAAGGGAAACAACCTTGAGTAAACAAATATTTTGCGAGCAAATATTGCCAGGTGTCACGCTCAAAAACCCAACAACGGTTTTATAGAACGTTTATGCCGTTTACTCATAACCAAATATAAAAAAATGCTGACTGATTCTGTTTATAATATTATATAATTAAAAATTGAAACGCGGGGTTTATATGACTTTTAATCGACGTTTTGGCTACTTTTCAGTAGTAACCACGGAAGACAAAGACGTGAAGTCCAGTGTCATTTAGTAATGTTAAAATAATTATTTATCCTACCCCAGACTTATTTTAAGTATTTAATCCGTGATCATGGCTACTAAAAACTGGCCGAAAGATAGAAATTTAAATCAAATAAAATGCCGCGCTTAAAACCATTAAAAAGTAGTTTTAATTATGTTTACTATTTACGAAAACTTAAGAAAATACTACTCAACGACTTATTTTAGGCCAATGACTACCACTAGCCAATGTTGTTGGAAATGGTAGTCGGACGTCGGTGCAATAGTCTTCAGAAGGCTACTAGTAGCAGGGAGGCGATTTTTAAATGGATAATAAACCTTAAAATTAGCCTTAAATCCATCTGTGCGGGTCTCACAAACATCCCACACGCGAGCACAGAGCACTCAAATATATAATTATAATCCGCACATCATTTATTTATTTATTTATTAACTTACAAACATCGCTATCATTACAGTTTTCACCAATACGATAACGTGGTACACATAATGCATTATATATACATATATACATATTCAGTCGTCATAACGTCATTCTTGTGAATTCAGTCACAGTACAAATAAAAATGACAATTTGTTGACATATCTTGTTCAATGTTCGCAAGGCCTGTGTCATCGGCGCCTTATTAAGTAAGTTGGTCCTGCCATATGGTACTACGAACATTGGTGGTTGCCTACGTCTCATCACAAATTTGATTTCAGCTAATACACCTAGGTTAAACAACTTACCTCTTAACAATCTAAATAAGTAGGAGATTATGGACAGTTTCCATAACTGGCAACCCCATTCCCAGCCGTATTTAACCCTTCGCTCCAAGTTGCGAACAAACGGGTAAAACGCGGTCTATTCGACCCCACAGGCGTGCCTTTGTGGGACCTTTATGCCCCTTGTTATGATTTTGAAGTTAACAAAAAAATTAAAAGTGTTATTTTAATATTCTGTTTTATTCAACGGTTTTGAGGATATTCGCTGAGCTCTGTTGATTCGCTTGCGATTTTTTTGGCATAGAGAAAATTATTATATTACGCTTCAAAAATTCTAAGCGTTTGATATCATAAACTAAAATGTGAATAATCCGTAGATACCTAGGTCAATTTTACACATTGCTTTCAGATAACTAGACAAGTTTCTTTCTTACTGTGTCAATCCACGAACAATGAAGGTTTCTGTAGAGATGACGAACGTGTCCACTGTTTTTGTAATTTAACTAAGAAAGAAGAAAGAAAGACAATGTTTATTTGAATAAATAGCGTCGTACTTACATTATTTACATCTGATTTTTTTTGTTAGCACGTTTTAAGAGTTTGTGCAGTCGCATTTTTACTAAACAAAGTTCGCACTCAGCTTATTGCTGTGCCAAAATTTTATATCCGACTCAATGCTGATTTTCAGTGTAAACCTTTCTTTTAGCTTGATACCAAAAGAACCCAAAAAGTCACCGGAATCTGCATAAAATCAATATTCCAAAAACTACTTAACAAAATTAAATATTGTATAATCAATTGTCGTTATTTTTTTAGAATTCCACTTACTACTTAGCGAGCTAAATATCGCCCTAGATATTGATTTACTCAGAAACATTCCCATAATATTTCAAGACCTATTTAATAACATCCCCGGGCTTGTAAGTGCAAAAAAATTCACCTCTCAATTACGTTTGAGGCGACATTCAGAGTAACCTATAGCATATATGTACAAAACATCTTCAAACCAAGGGTCATAGACCCGGTACCTTTGATAAAAAGGACTGAACATAACGATTTCTATAATATCCGAAAAGTAAATATTTACGGACTTACCTTGCTTTCCATATCCACTCGATCTTGAAACGTCATACTTCTCATGTGCTTCAAATACGCTGTAGTTATGGGCACGCTATAATCTACTTCTTCTCCACTGAAATACACCCCTCCGTCTGGTCTCCAAGGCTTTGGAAACCTTCCAAACGTACTTGGATACTCCATACTTGAAGGCAGAAGCTTTTTTCTAGGCGGCGATCTCGATTTTGGTGGGTCCTTTGCAGTCAAATTAGCAACATCGAGTGGATTGTATTTCTTTTCACGTTTCTCATTACTTTCACTAGTTTCTGTCGTCCTGGTACTTTCATCCGTCTCCTTCTTTACATCTTCTTTTTGTTGTATTAACGGTGGACTGTCAACTTTGACATCTTCTACGTCTATCAGGCTGTTATCGTCTTTGTCTATTTCAGGGTCTGTTCTCACAGGTTCTTCTTCTCTAAACGGTGGTTCTACTGGAGATGTTCTATTGAAAATTGGATTTGAGTCGAAGCTATTAGTCTTTGACGTCAATTCTATATACGTAGGCTCATCTTCAGTTTCGTTCTGTTTTGGACTTTCTATTTTCTTAACTGGTTGAAGTTCGGTGAAATCGAATTTTGGCTCGTAGAAGTTTGAATGTGCTGCGTCTATCTCTGATTCCCAATTTCGGGTGTAGTCTGGCGCGCAGTGGGGTAAGAATGGGAGGTATGTGGGGTGTCTTGTTGGGGATGGTGACGGGGTAGGTAAGGGCGGCGGGGACGCGCTGCGCGGGCGCCTGGCGCACTCAGCGCACCCTGTCAGGAAACGGGTAACGGCCTCCCGAGGTAAGAACGCGTAGGTCTCCGTAATCTGTTGGAAAAAATATATGCTATTAGAGTAAATCGAAAATAGAAACCGAATTTTTTTTCTTTAATCATATTTAATTACGATTGAATTAGTTTTAATTTAGTTAAACTACCAAATATTATTTATTTTTTCTTTTAATGTCTTCTTGGACACCGGGTTACCTGGAAGAGATCGCTATAAGCGATAAGGCCTCCCATTATTCTTATGGAAATTCATATTAAATTGTCTAGATTTAAGTTATGGTGAACAATAAAGAGTTTTAATTCATTCATTCATTCAAAGAGATATATTAGATAATTTGTTAAGATTCTAACTACTAAACCGCTATTAGTGATTTCAAAAAATCAATAAAAATTAAAAGAAAAAACTTTCAATTATCAACCGATCTGTGGTGCCACCTAGTGATGTAGGAATTAACAGCTTTGCAGAGATAAGTTTTTAACTGGGCGATTGTGAATGCTATTCCGTCGGCCCACATCAAGATTTTTTGAGTGTTTTGGTATTTACGCTTTTTATTAAAACTAAACTACAGTATGAAAAATAAACCTAAAATTAAAAACTACAACTAAATAAAAAAGTAGGGCATAATCCATAATATAAATAAACCTAGCTTAAAAAAAAACCTGTATCAAGGCAGGTATTAAATATAAATGGTTTAAATAATAAAGTCTGGGTTGAAAGTCTAAATGTTCGTTATCAAAATGCGAGTGAATACTTAACAATAACACCATCTAGAAATAATGAATTTAGAACCTTTTCAGATTTACAATTTTTACTAGGGAACTTTCATTATTATGTTTTCCATAGTACGTAATATTTATTAGTAATGACAGTGTATATGACACTTTTAAAAAATATCTTTCAATAATAAAATTAAACAATATCAGCAATTCAGCGTCGAAGTATAATATAACGCCATCTATTCGAAAGTAAGAAAACAATCAACTATGCTTTCCTCTTCATACAATATATGATTATAATCGTTCCTCTATTTGACACTAGATGTCATTACTCTGTACCAAAAACGCGTGTTTTTGAAATTGGATATATTTTACTTCTTTTTCTTTTGTTAATCAATTACAAATTAAATATAACAATTCTTACTAGGCATTAAAATATGTGATGATAATAACATTTACTCACAGTTCTGTAGGTGCGTTTCTGACCGGCATGTTTTCCCGGCCTCCCCTCTAATTCCACATGGACCGTGTAGATGATATCGAAGAAGTTTTCTACAATAGCAACCTTTCTGTACACTGGCTCTTGATTTGTTGCATTCTGAAACCAAAAGATTTTTTTTACTTTTAAAATTATTATTTTTATTATAAAATAGCTCAGCGCCATCTATCACCCGTAAAGATTGTTTTTATGACAGTGCCATCTATCATCCAATAGCACAATTATATAATTATTAATTAATGCCTTATACAAATAGATGGCAGTAAACGTCATCTACAAATAACTAACAACATTAATACTAACAAAGATGAATAATAATTTATTAATAATAATGTTCTTCGATTACTTTTTTTAGAATTAGAATTAAAGAATTTATTCGACACCATTAACATAGTGTACAAAAACCATTTGGTATCGCAAACAACTGCTGTAGATATACTTTGTTGCAGTAGTTAGCGCCCACTTCCAGACAACTCGTTTATTATACAATTTAAAAAAAATATTATAATTATAATTAAAGTTTATACAGTTGGAAATTTTAACGTTGGCTCAATACATTGACAGTAGTTACTTTTAGTACAATTTAAAGTGAAACAAACACACGTAGCCCTTGTTTACGACACTAAACGCATGTAAAGCAAAAAAGATTAAATTAATCTATAAGTTTAACTTATAGATGGCGTCACGCAAGAATTCAAAGTAACCTAATAGATCATTAAACAGCGAAAGAAGAATTCTATGGGGCCATCTAGTTACGCAGGATGTAGGAGCTTTACAAAGTTACGATTTTAATAAGCGATTATCATTCCTCCCAACACTCTGCTTTGTAACCGTTATCGAACTATAAGTACGACCAATAATTATAATGTGTTATTTTTAATTGCCAAGTAGATCAAACAATAAAAACATGATGTAAAAACAAGAAATATTTGGCCATAGGGTCAACATAATTAAGAAGGTGTATCTGGATAGATAAATAAATAGTATACATAGGCTAAAGACCTAAACTCACTGTACATGCTTTGGAACATACGAACTGTAGAACGTTACGTAGTTTTGTTAGCCTGGTATACGTTTTATAAATTGTATAAAATATTATTTATAAATTAAGTATAAACAACAACAGTATTATTTATGAAGTGGGATAAAATCATCATAAATTTTCTTAATTATAAAACTGGTTATAAATATAACTAGATACTATTTAAAAAAAATCTCGATTGTAATTAATATGTCTGTACATTACTAAGAAAAACGAAAGTAACTAATTATTACTAATTTGTTGTTGGCTAAGCGCTTAACGCGGATTGATTTTTCAAAAATCTACGATTTTGATGAAAACTAAAATCTGCTTTAGTTTTCATCAAAATCGGCGACAAGAGTTTTTGGGAGTACTTTTCGATATTTCATATAGTTTAAGAGTTGGCATTGAAGGCACATTTAAAATTCACATAAATATATACAATGTACATACATAGTTTGTATATGACTTTATATTCAATATTGATAATTTATAAAATAAAATATTTTTTAATCAAGTTATGTTTAAAATAGAAAAATAAGTTAATATTTTAAACATCTCACACCGCTATTCGTTAAATCATTAACTAGAGAAACGGTTATCTTATTAAATACAGTAGACAGCAGCTATGGGGTGTACATATTACATAGTACAGGCGCCGCGCCGTACGCTCCGAAACAGTAGGGCAACATCAAAGATCTTTATCCCACGGCGTGTGGGTTTGAGAGTGGCCCGGGGCGGGACGCGGGACGGGTCTAATGGCGTCTGCAATTACGCCGCGCTACGCCATCCCGCGCTACTTCGCCATCCCGGCACGCCACTTCGCCAGGGTTGTCACATCAAAAATATCGAATATTAATATTAGAAGGATTCAAGATTTGTCATATTAAGTCATTTGTTTAGTACAATTATTATAATATAGTATGTACACGTCGGTTACAACAAAATTAAACAATTTGCGTACACAATGAAATCAAACAACGTTTAAATTTAAAAAATCCTCTATAGAATAGGGCGTCTGCTTAATAAGACAACTAATTAATCTGTTCTTGCCTTAGAGACAAGTGGCATTAGCGCTAAATGATCAGAACAAAAAATGTATGAGAATAACACTATTATATGCTAATACTTAACGTAACGATAAGTCATTTTTATATAGGTTTCAAAGCCTAGGAGCATTGACGCCGGGTTACTAGTCTATCGGTTTTTTATAAGATTCATTTCGAAGAGTGTCCGGTTGAACGGATGCCCTCCATATACACCATTTCATCTTCGGACCACAAGACGTTCTGGTCTACGCCATCGTTTCACAGTGGAAACGCTACCGATGGGAACTAAACTACGTTTCGCCTCCACTTTCCTTCTATGTACGGCAGAATTGTGGAATGCACTACCAGAGTTCGTGTTCCCGAAAAGTACAATCCGGGTATCTTCAAGTCTCGTGTGAATAGGTACTATCTAGGTAAGCGTGCTCCATCTTCCACCGCATCATCGTCCGGCATTGGAGGTGATCGTGATCAAACGCAAACCTATTTATTATAAAAATGTTTTTATTTTTATTCTGTTCACTTAACGTTAATGCCACTTGTCTACATCTGCTTAAAAAACCGAGGCTAACAAATTATTTGATTTTATTTGGCAGTCTATTATAGACTATGGTAAAAAGCCCATTACATAAACCGTCTTACTCATCTTTATCAGCGAGGATGGTATTTGCTTCTGAATACTCTGTGAACACCGAAGAACTTTGGTGGTCTGAAGTGCATAAACTTTATCGAGACTGTTTAAGATACTAAAAATAATTATATTATATTTATTTGATGTCTGTCTCCCCTAAGAGAGCAGCAGCGCATTTGTAGCACCTTTGGTGTTGCAAATGTCCATAGGCAATGGTAACCGCTTTCTATCAGGTGGGCCGTCTGCCTGTCTGCTGAACTCATGTTATAAAAAAAAACACACGCCTACAAAATTCAAGAGTATAACAACCCTAGCCATACAGCTCCGCCATTCCGCGCGCCAATTAGGAGAGCGTCGTTCCCGCTTGGATATTTTAGGGTTGGCAAATGCAAGAATAGAATGCAAAAAGTCGTTATGGCTAAGGTGGCTCATATATCTTATTATTCATTTCTTTGCCTTACTAATAGTTAAAATTAACTTAAAATATCTACACGTCATTCCAATTTGCTACCAATGGTAAGATGAAGAATGTATAATAACATAGAAACCCGGTATAAATGAATAAGGCACCCGTATCTCATTAAAATAAGATGAGTTTGTATCCTTTTTGTAGGCTCGTAAAAATATATCTTATAAAATAAAGAAATAAATTTTTATTCAGACCTAAAACAGCAACGCAGTATATACCGCAAACATACATAAAACACACAGCGTTGAATGCACTTAAATAGAAAAAATCCAAAAGAATTTCTATATTGGTACTAACTTAGCAGAAGCCAACCAGCGCTAGTCTTCCATTAAGGCCAGTCACTCAATAAGTCACCGGTTTGACACATTACTAATATATTCAACTTCATTACAATTAAAAAAGAAACCACTTTGTGGTGTCAGCCCTACGAAATCCTCGGTTTCTCGGTAGCGTTCACGTCTCGGGTCTCGGGCGAGACAATTCGCCCGCTGAATAAAAATAAATTGTGCAAAATATTGTCTGGCAGCGCGGCTCGTTGTCGACGCCACCCGAAGTGTTAATACCGCCGCTATACTAAACGCATGCCGACGAAATTTATCGAAGCTCGCCGCGATTGTTCTTTAATTAAAATTTTGGTACGAAACACTTTCGTTTCTTTATGACATCCTGGTATCATACTGCGCTGGATTACGGCATGATACAAAAAAACATATATTATTATTATATAATAAATAATAATTTAATTAATTAAAATTAGCTTCATTATAAGTTAAATCCCGGTTGCGTCTGCAAAATTCGCTTGGAGCTCGGAAACTCAAAATGCGTTTTTTTTATTTTTTCTTAACCACATGGTCTGCGTCTCTACTGTATTATTAGACCATGAGCACAACAAAACATGAACTTAGTTTGAAATTGCACGTACAAAATAATAGTTTTACCAGCGGCTGCGCTCGCGTTAAAGTTATCCATCGGGAACCGTACATTTTCCGGGACAAAAAGTAGCCTATGTGTTTGTTATTCCAGAATATATATAATCTATCTGCACCAAATTTCATCCAGATCCATTCAGCCATTCTGGCGTGATGAGTAACAAACATCCATTCAAACTTTCGTAATTTATAACCTTAATAGGCATAAATTATAATTTAAAAACTAGCAGTCAATGCTAACTGCAACAATTTCTTAACCTGAATTTGCGAACTTCAAAAACTACTACTTATACGAAAATAACAAAAAATGAAATAAATAAAAAACATTTAAGGCCCTTGTTATTATAAAAGTCTTTTAATTCAAATTTTCCAAAAGCAAACTTTTAAAAGTCGAACAAAAAAGTCTTTTATCGATAGCATTGAATGAGCAACAGGTCGCAGTTCGCTGTTTTATTGCTCTCACAAAGCAAGCAATTGCCAACCAAGTTCTTCAATCAGGCATTTTGATTTCATTCCATTGAATTTTATAAACACAGCTTAAATGTACAACGTGACTGTGATTGAGTAAATCTATCCTACTTTTCGGGATAAAATTATTCTATACTCATCCCTCTAATTGAAGAGTAATAATGTTTTTTTTGTAAAAAGTAAGCTCAATTTCTAAGGATTCATTTTAAAATATGCAATCACTGTACTGCCGATTTCATTGATAGTTTGACGTTTTACTATAAAAATTAATATTAACATTTTTGTACCAAATTATTTTGATCTGAACAGACGGTTTTTTTTATACAATAGAAAGTATACAAGGCATGTCGCTGTTGATCTCGATGTTAATCTCGATATACAGATTTCAACACATTATTTGCTTTCACGTTCTACACGCGATAATTATAACAACACAATATATATTACACAAAATATTGGGAACATAACCTGCCTAACTCCATGGTAGTTGTCAGGATTAGAACCCACGTCACTGGAATGAAAAGCGGCTGTATTAGCCACCTTTTGAATATCGTGTTGTTTCTGGCATATTTTTAGACTAAGTAGTAGAGTAAAAATTTAGGTTTAGAATTTGGATTTAAATAATTTATTTTTGAACAAAAATCAAATAAACAGAGCAAGTGTTTTTAGACTGCTTGAGAGGATCCCTCTTTTTCTGATTTTTAATTTCACTAGCTGCGCCCCTCGGTCTCACCCGCGTGGTGATGGAAAATCGTTACATATTGGATAATTCACACTATATCTTTATAAATTATAGCCTATGTGTTATTCTGATGTGTCAGCTATATTAATGTAGTTTCATCAAAATTCATTCAGTAGTTTTTGCGTGAAAGAGTAACAAACATACATCCATACATTCTAACAAACTTTTGCTTTTATAATATTAGTAGGATTGTACAATGTACAATCTTGACACCACCAACAAATTTATTGCATTTGTAAAACTTTTAAAAATGCAGTGTTAATATTTTACGGTCCTTATATTAAGTTAGAGTAAATATGTAGTATTTTTCAACCATAAAGAAAACTTTAAACTTACACTAACCATATATGAATAAGACCGTTAATAATGTATAATGAAAACTACATGTGCGAATATATGTCAATTTTTAATATGGAGTGACAAAACTCGACATAAAAAAAACGTGTGCGTCTCGGGAGGCACCACAGAAGTGATAACTTAAACTAATCTAAGTTGAACTATTTAACACTGAAATTGTTTAACTTGAGAAAAGCTTGGGTTTTTACTTAAATTTTATGTGTATTAATATGATAATTTATGGAAAGGTTATTTATTAATAAAATCTTTTATTGATTATAAAATATATTTTATTCTTAGTTACAATTCTTGAATATGTACATTAGAATTTTGTGTATGTACATTATTAGTATCATTATTTAATCTGCTTACCAAAGTATGGATAGCGCTGTGGGTTAGAGTGAGAGAGGAGGAGCCTGCCTACCGCTGCCGTATGCGTGAGAGAAAGGGAAGCCAGATAGACTGGCGCCGTAACGCGTTACGTAACGAAGCGTTTGCCATCCCATAAGAAGTTATCACTTCAAAAAGAGAAAACATCAAGTTATGTTCTAAATTCAAAAAATATATTTAGTAGAGGTGCCACGAATAGTCGTTAGGCCGAATACAGAATACCGAATATTCGGCCATGTTATCGGCTAAAGCGCAGATTATTCGGCTACCGAATTTTCAGCGTAGGATATGGCCAATTCGCGCGTAGCAGGTTCGAATTGAAGCAATATCTTGTGAAGTATTTTCCCATAAATAAAGCTACGTTTTAACGGTTTGAAGGACGATTTTAAAATATTTTTTAATTGACTCTGACATTTTAAAAACTAGCTGAAACGTAATATTAATGTACAAAATTAATTTAAATCATATTTAACACTGTTAAAACGTAGATCAACTTTAAACTTTTGATGGAAATATATATTTAAGAGCAATATGTGCGTTTTCTCACGATTTGGTTATCGATATTCGGCCGAATTGTACACAGTGTTTGGCGAAATACCGAATTGTTAAAAAAGGGAGCGAAGAGACCGAATACCGTATAGCAGTCGTGGCATCTCTAATATTTAGTGGCCAGTACTATGCCGCACCAAATATAATATAAAAATTTGTTGGAATTTCCAATAGTAATATTATCATTATGTGAAGCAAAAACTTTGTACCCCTTTTTACAAAAATTGCGCGGACGGAGAAGTACGAAGTTTCGCACACTTATAGTTTATATAGAGAAGGAGTGCAGAATGCTAATTATGTTTTAAAATTATGTATAAAAAATACATTAGATCATTAAAAAAAAACATTACACACTATCATATATTTGACACACACACGCATATATACTCTTTCGTTTATTATTAAAGTCAAATTAACAGTGTAGTTTTGGCGAAATCTGTGATTATAGAAGTATATATAGTCTTTGACAACAGAACCTTAATAATGTTTAAACTTATAATTTAAATGAATTATGGTGTAATTTCGACCACTAGTTATTATAGATTTGACTTGTAAAAATTGCCACGGTTGGGTGAAAATCAATTCTTTGCGTCCCATTTTTTAGAGTACATACCCTCAAGGAGTTCGGTCACGTTCCCCGTTTTTTCGATGGCGTGCATCAAAAGGCACTCATCAACCCTTATAAAGTATCCACCCCGGGATTGTCCGGGCGGAAACCACTTGTCAGGGCGAGTCGTGACCCGGATAAACCCGGATTAGTACGTTTACCTATAGGAGTTATTATAAAGTAACCCCATTGGAAAAAACTTGCGGTTTTTAGGTTCTTGACAGGAAGTATTTTGGAATATATATTCATAGGTTTTTTTTATCTTTCCATCAATTCTTTTACCTTACCTATGGTACAATATTCACGTTGCTTATATGAAATGTATGTCAATTTTTAACCAGTAGTAAAGTATATGAATGAATAGTAAGTTATAATATAATCAGTTAAGCCGATACTAGACTATTCACTTGCGTCTTTCAATTTGGAAGAAACTACCAAAGTGATCCGTTTAAACATAAACATTGAATCATTCAATGTTATTGAAGTTCGTTTAAGATCCGCTTGAGATCCGTTCGTTTAAAGTCATCATTAGATTCTCTTTTTTCCTATAGCTGGAGTACAGCAGACAGGCTGGCGACCCACCTGATGGAAAGCGGTTACCGTCACCTATGGACATTTGCAACACCAGAGATGTCACTAACGCGCTGCCGGTCTCGGACCAAATTTATGACACCCTTTTTGAAAAATTTCATATCGAAGCGCTATGGGAAAAACTCAGCTGGGAGCTCATTCCAAATCCCCAGGATACGCAAGAGAAACGTTCTAGAGATCTGTTGCGTACATATAACTTCAAGCAAGAAGGCCGACTATTGTTTTTATTAATGTAACTTCATGTTTTATCCCTGCAGGAATGAAGAAAGAATACAATTTCCTGGGGCCTGTCGTAAGAGGCGACAAAACAACCCATTACATATTAAGAGAGTAGCAGCGCATTTGGTGTTGCAAATGTCCATAGACGATGGTAACCACTTTCCACTAGATGGGCCGTCTGCCTGTCTGCTGTACTCATTTTAAATTAAAAAAAAATGTTTGCCTACCTATCATTATCAATGTTTGAGTGTGAGTTTTTATCAATATTAATCTTTGAAATAATCTTCAGGCAATGAATCACTAGGCGAAAGAAGTGCTCATATAACAAGTTCTTGTGGCAGTTCCAAAAGGCACACTAAATAGTTAAGATTTTCAAATCACACAAACATTTCTTGCTTAAAACAATTATTTTTGTTCCTTTTTAAACAATATTATACGTACATAAAAAAATAACTACACAACAAATCATCTTATCTTCAAGTTCCTGCCAAATACTACAACATATTTGAAAAAAAGTGTTGTGCATAATTCAATCGATAAATGGATTCTTGTCAAATGAGCAATGGCGTGGCGGTGTGGCGCAAGTCGTGTCGTGCTACAAATTGGGGCGTCAGTGGACTCGTCGATCCGCACGACGACAGCGGGACTGGAGTGGGATCACGGAGCGGCAAACTTGATTAGGGCTGCCAGTGATATAAAATACAGATAAATAAAATTAAAGTATCTGGTTGCAATGTCAAAATAAATATGTGCAAAAATCAGAGAGGATAATTCGGACGAGAAGATTTCGCTGTCTGGATGTTTCGGCTAATCTTTGAAACGGCTCGAACGATTTTCACTGGACTTCTACTGGCAGGCAGCTGATGTTATAAGGAGTAATTTAGACTACTTTTTTTAGGGTCCCGCGAAAAAAAATCCACGCAGACGAAGTCGCGGGCACATCTAGTAATATAATAAATCTCAACTCTTAATTATAGCAGCCGGATAAATTAAATCAATAACCATTGTTAAACAATTACTTTTATTTTAGATAGAGCTTATATATCGTTGAAGACCGAGGGATATAAACATGGACTTTTTTGTAAGGCACACATACTTTTATTATTATTTGACCTTTCAACACTTCGAATCAAGTATAAATCAATAGCTTTTCATTAATGAATAAACAACAAATGCTTTTCATTTTGACAGTTAATACATAAATTTAAAATTCATTTATAGGCAAGCAAAACAAAATATGACAATACAGGTTTTTTGTTTTAAACTGACATGTGATTCAAATTTTAGATACAAATATAATTAAAAAAAAAAAAAATTAATTTCACTTTCTCTTCTTTACGTTTATAGAAATTTTGTTATATCAATTAAATTTGTAACTATATAAAGCCTATCAATATGATTTCATTAACTAATAGACCAAGGATACTTTCAAAATGAATTTTTAAAGTACAGACAAAAATTCTTTGAGTCAAGCTTCCAATAAAATAAATCAGCAAATTACGAGTATAGATCACTATGCACATTTTTAAGCAAAATAAATTATTTACAAATGCTTGTTATACAATACATACAATGGCCACCACTACTGTTAACTCCAGTAACCTGCACACCAATTCAAATATCCATACCTCACAGGATTCTATAGTTTTCGGTTCTAATTTGCCATACAGATTACGCTCAGATCACTACACCACACGTCATCAAAGACACAAAAATAATTAGAGTAAGTATGAAAAATTAATACAGTTTCTTGATGCTCTATGGATTTTTATTTTTAAATGTTTTTTTTTTTATTAAGGTTAGAATAAAAAAATCGAAGTGTGTGCTGGGACACATTTTTTTTTATTTTTTTTTTATTGCAGGAGTTCAGCAGCCAGGCAGACGGCCCACTTAATAGAAAGCGGTTACCATCGCCTATGGACATTTGCAACACCATAGGTGCTACAAATGCGCTGCTGCTCTCTTAAGGGTCACTGGAACCTGGTCACTAATGCCGGAACACAACTCAAGGTTGTTATGGCGACATGCTTTAGACCAGGGGTGGTAGCCATCCAGTCGGGCAAATGCCCTACCACCTGGCAGTACACATAGTAGAAGTAAAACTTCAACGGACAAGTGGCAAAACGAATCGCAACAAAATTTTAACTTCAAGTTTTACGGGCAGCTTTTCAAATTGGACAAGTAAGTGCATTAACAATCTGCCCGTAAAACTTCAAGTTAAAATTTTATTGCGATTCGTTTTTCAACCTGTCCTTTGAAGTTTTACTTCTACTATGTGTCCCAACACACATTCGATTTTTGGCAGGTTTACTGCAAATTATGATTTGGTTAAATTGGGTATATTTTAATGAATGCATTTTTTATTTAAACATATTTTATTTTATCAAACAAATAAACTGAATTCGACCCCGAACCAAAAAACGCATCCATAGTCTACTCTTAAATTATGCCGCCTTTCACCACGTCTATTCTAAATTTATGCCGCTCGTCCACGCGGCCGTAACGCTTTTTCGTGACAGAAAAATCCTAAAACCCCCCGTCTATATAGAAGTTTCCCTTCAATAATTACCTCGGGCCAACCCTGTCGCGGTTGGGGAGCTATGTGCGCGTTCCGCAGATCGTTTGGGCCGGAGCACGCCCTAACGACGGTTGATTAATCGCGCGGGACGAGCACACGAGGGATGCTGTCGAATTGTAAAACCTTAATTACTTATCGATAGATTTTACTTTTAGCTTATGTGCATATAAAATAATTGGAATAGATCACACATTGTCATAAAACTAGTATGTACCAACACACCCTAATTCTAATGTTAATATTATTTTAAAATAAAAAATTGTTGTTATCTAAGACTTTTATGCTTATTTAATATATATTAAAATAGCTATACCTATATTTATTGGCTAGAGCGGCGCGTATGCTAGAAATCAATCAATATGGTTTTTGAACTTAATATCACATAGGTTTTCTATTAAACTATCGACAACATAATGTCAATAAGAAAGGCGCCCATATAAGTTGTCTATTATTCATATATTTGAGACAATGCTAATATAATGAAAACAAGTTTATTTTAACTAATGGTTGCGCCCAGGAAAACCTTCTTGTAAATTTTCCCTCCACACCTCGCCATCAGGAAAACGAATAAACTTTTAAATAAAGAATGGGCAAACAAAAACTCGTAGATCGTCTGTCAGTGTCACCGCAAAATATCGGTGGAACATGAATTAAGAAAAACCACATATAATTTAATAACTTTAATTACTATATCACATAATAATTAAATCCTAGCGGCGTGTGAAGCCACGGGGATAACAACTTTTATATTATTTATTACAAAAAAAAAAAAAAACGTGAATATATCGACATAAATTATCGATATAATGTACAACACAATGACTGCTATTTTATGTCGAGGGCGCGTCAGTGCGGCCGATGAATGATTTCTCTTGATGAGAATTAACGCTTGGTTTCTCAACTGTTGTGTATAAAGCATGTATATATATACATGCATTTGTAGATATTACACAAAGTTAAGGTAAAAGCTAGTAGTCTGTCTGCTGACAAGTCTTTTTTCTCAGCTTCTATGGACACGTGCAAAATTAGAAATATTGTTAAACCTAGGTACGTAGTAGGTAGGTCGAGTAGTAATGTTAGTAGTAGAATTTGCCACAAAGGCAGGCAAAAGAGATTCCATAGAGCCTCGTCTGATGTATTAAGTATAGCTCAGCAGAATTGTAGGGCTTCGACTGATGCCAATCAACATAGTTCTTGTGACAATTCGTAACCATAGACTCGAAAATGTAGAAAAAAAAATTGTTGTCAGATCGCGTCCTACCAGCAGTTGTTCCAAATTTAAACATAACAAATAAATATTAACTGTTATATTTAAAATATAAAAATTCCTTGCTTTCGTATTACATATGAAAATGCGTTACCATAGATATACGAAAAACACCCATTGAATGTAATTAGACGAAAATTCAAAATTTTATTCAAAATAAGTTCCATCGGAGAATACTTTTTGAAGGTCATACATGTAAGTCATAATTTAAATCTACTTCCTATTCTATGTACACCGCTTCGCAACGTGTTATCGCTGTTTAAAAGGAAAGAATTGGATAAATTCTCTCAATCTGGCCATTTTAATCATTCTCAGAAAAGTCCCACGAGATTCCCGGGATAAAAAGTAGCGCAGATTTTAAGTCTAAGAATTTTCTGTCGATCAGTGATAACCGCATCAAAATCGGCCCAGTAGTTTTTACGTAAATCCCGAACAAACAGATAAGAAATCTAAATAAAAATGCATCGTGTCGTCTCCATTGTTTATATAGTCTATTCCAGTTGTGTTTTTTTTTAAATAGCTTCAATGTACAGACACGGCATGTTTAGAATTTTATAATTATTAGATATAATAGTAACAAACAAAATTATAGGTATATAAGATTGAATGTTCGCTACTTAGAAGCTAATACCCTACAAAGGAATCCCAGGACAGTGTATGAATTTAAACCGCAAAGCTGTGGGCAGCTTACCGGTCTTGGCTTGCGGTCAGATATGCGGGGCCGGCTGCAATACATTCTGTTTTTTATGACACCCTGGTATTTTTACTTTATTTACTGTAAAAATGAAAAAATAATATAATTAAGTATTATTTTATTATTATATTTAATCTTGTTAGTCACGGATTTTTTTGAATTAATAACAACATTACGCCGGTTTCCTATAGGGGTATATAGAGACGATAGATGTTTGTTTATTACGTGCCTAAAAATTTTATTTATCTACCTACATTGATTAGTAGTGACCAGCTTGTCAATTACAAGGCTTCAAAGCCTAGAGCATCGACGCCGGGTTGTTAGTCTGTCGGTTTTAAACTGTTCAACCTGATCCCCCATACACCATTCCATCTTCGAGTCACAAGGCGCTCTGATCTACGCCATCGTTTCACAGTGGAAACGCTACTAGTGCAAACTAAACGTTTCCCTTCACGTTCCTTCTACGTACGGCAGAGTTGTGGAATACACTGCTAGAGTCCGTATTTCCCAAAAAGCACAATCCGGGTGTTTTCAAGTCTCTTGTGAATAGGTAATATCTAGGTACGCGTGTTCCATCGTTGACCGCATCATCATCCGGCATTGGACGTGATCGTGGTCAAACGCAAACCTATTATAAAAAAAGTCATTAACCGCTGGTTCCTATATCTTACTAACCGTCATTTATTGTTACTACTAGAGTCCGCGCCACAAAAGAAGTCTCGCGGAAAATAAAGGAACTAAAAATGGCGGCTCTGCTATTTGATATAATTTTGTTCTTAGGTAGCCTGGAAATAAATTTACAGCTTTAAATATGGATTATTTTGTATTTATTATTCCGTAATTACCTAGAACGATATACGGATAGGCAAATAGTGACTTAGCCAGTATTAAGTACGGCGATTGCAGCGCGTGCAGTGCCGCGTCAGTGGGACTTCTTTTATGGCGTGGACTCACGTTAGAATTTAACATAAACTCTCAATGGTAAAGTATGTGATGACTGGTTCCTATATCTTACCCTTGATTCACTTGCCTCACCATCAGTTGAATTTTGACGTTGCTTGTATGAAACTTATGTCAAATTTAAACCGATAGTAAAGCAAATGAATGTTTGGTAAGATATAGAAACGGGGCATGAATAAATATTAAAATACAGAAACCGGCCATTAATTCATTTTGGTTTAGTGTATTTTTTTTTTTATTGCAGGAGTTCAGCAGACAGGCAGATGGCCCACTTGATGGAACGCGGTTACCATCGCCTATGGACAATTGCTACACCAAAGTTGCTACAAATGCGCTGCTGCTCTCTTAAAGGAGACTGGAACCTGGTCACTAATGCCGGAACACCACTCAAGGCTCTTATGGCGGCCTACTCAGACCAGGGGTAGTAGCCGTCCAGTCGGGCAAGTACCCTACCACCTGGCTGTGAGTTCTTTTGTCGCCTCTTACGACAAGCCACCCGGCCGCAGGAAATTGTATTCTTTCTCCGTTCCTGCACGGTATTCTGTCTTCTGCTCGAAATTTCGGATAATTTGGTTGTGATGCAACGCAAAATTTACAAATTAATAAACAAATAACTTTTGTTATTACTATATCTACCTGCAAAAATCATTTTAACATTTTTCGGAATCAATAAACACCAAATGAAAACCTCGGCATATGTTAACCCTTATATTCATTATTAAACCTGGTCAGGGGTTTTATAGACACCTAGTCTAGAGTATGCCGCCATAATAACCTTGAGTTGTGTTCCGGCATTAGTGATCATATAGCGGGCTAGTATAGAGGAGCGGCGTGCGTCTAATGCGTATCGTTCCTGCGGACGACTGTTTTGTATCGGCCGGTGGAATGCCGTGCGAGTGTGCTGTGACGCAATAAGCGCTGTGCCCGCGCTGATTTCATTGCAGTCCGGCGAAACAAGACTCATGCCGCGAGTTTGCTCGTCCAATTAAATTAATTCTATTTTTATCGATTTTGATGTGGTTCCCACAATCAGATTCCAGTCTCCCTTAAGAGAGCAGCAGCGCATTTATAGCACATTTGGTGTTGCAAATGTCCATAGACGGTAACCGCTTTCCATCAAGTGGCCGTCTGCCTGTCTGCTGAACTCCTGCAATAAAAATAATAAAAAACAAACGAAAATAGAAGGAATCTATGTATTTATTAATGTCCTGTAAGTATTATTCCTTTTAATAATAATAATAAAGCCCCCCTTCCCGCAGGTGGGCTTTGTGGCGAAGCCTTAGGTGAGTAGCTACACCTCGTACCTGATTCCGGGGGCTAAAGTAAGGCCCCGTGCTTGCCTTAGCCAGCCGGCACAGAGTGGAGATCGCTAGAGCTAAGACTCAAGCTCCAGGGGTGGAAGTGATAAATGGCATCACGTCAGAAGTAGCTTCGGTGAACCTGCAGCCCACCTCTCTACCTTAGCCACTCACACCCATGTTGCCCCTGCCTTTTATGGCATTTTTTGGGACCCATGCAGGGAGTGGCGAGTCACCGTCTGCCCATTTTTCCATGTTCCCTGAACATTGCGACGGGCAGACGCCATAGTCCCCATATTCCCAGACTCCCAGTACCACTAGCAGTTCACCCCAATAGCCCGGTGCTTTTTGTCTTCATTTCCCACAATAGTCCTACACTGGCCGAGGATTGTCCTTGGGTGCATTATTATATGGTGTAGACAGGAATAATCGCCGGTCAGTGTCACACCACATTTACATTAAATTTGTCAAGGGGCCTCTACGTGTTGGCCTTCCCATGGCCACGCAAGCCCTCCAAATGTCCGGGCCATTTTTATGGCCCGTGGTCTTGAAAGACATAATAATGATATGGTGGTTCTGTAGCCAAGGGGCAAGGAATTTGAAAGGTAAACATTTATGAATCACTGTACTAAATAAAACGTAGTATAACTGACATTTGAAAAATGAATACATATAAAAATGACTTATTACGTAATTACTCAGTGGTACATACATGCATACATAACTTCACGCTAGTTCCCTTGCGGGGTAGGCACGAACAACAGAGTGCCATTTAGGCTTATTCTTACACACCTCACTTGCCTCTTTGACATTCATAACTCTTGTCATGCAAGCTCGTCTGTTCTTAAGGCTCCTGACCTTACTCAGTGGTAACATCAAAAAACCTTTTTCAAGGAAATTGATTCGATTTTTTTTTTAATAGGGAGGAAGGTATTTCTGTTATATGTAGAGAAAGAAAGAAAAAGAAGTTATTTGAAGAAATAGTAAATACATCTATACAAATAAATAAAATTGGAGTGTCTGTTTGTAATGTCAAAATAACAACTTTTTACTCATTGCATATGTATGTACTTATATAAAAAAAAAAATTTTTAGATTTTTGTCTGTCTGTTTGTTCTGGCTAATCTCTAAAACGGTTATACTGATTGTGACGGGGATTTCACTGGCAGATAAACGATGTTATAAGGAGTAACATAGGCTACTATTAAAATTGGGGTGCCGCAAAAAAAATCCACGCGATCGAAGTCACGGGTAACAGTTAATTACGGGTATCATTATCATGCGGCGTACAAATTCTCATAATATGCTATGTATGCGCACATAGCATATTTTGAATATTTGTCCACCGCATATTCAGCAAACAAGGTTTGTACTCAGTTTATTGCTGTGCCGGAATTATATCTGATATAACACTGATTTTCAGTGCAAGTAATATTTTAATGTTCTGCAGTCTAATAGGAAGAACGATGACAGATATTCGCCATGGATCTCTTCACTGTGCGTGGAATCGTTGCTATGATAAGTTATACATTTTCAAATAAAGAAGATAGTGCTGTATATCACAAAACACTACATTGTCGATATATCGATAAGCCATTGGGAAAGCTTCTCGATGAACACCACAACCCGCGTGCTTCTCGTTCGATAATTGAATTAGTGATCCTTCGGACGGCCCGCAGGCGATAAAGTTATTGTTACATCCTTTGAGAATATAGAGAGCCTGACAGTATTTGTACTAACTTGCATGGTTGTGACGTTTTGTTTACTCTATCAAAGTACAAAGGCGTCGGCAAAGTAAATGTACTTTAACTTATTCCATTTATATAGGTACTAGTGTTTTAGGACTACAGTGATATTCTCCAAGATTAGTTTCAAACACTTCATATTGTCGTTATTAGTTTTCGAGAGTAAAATACAAGACACAGTTTTCATAGAAAAAATTAGTTGATGTCTAGATTATAATATGTTCAAGTATAACTTCTTTTATTATGAAGCAATTTTTTTTTTAAATTGTTTATACCTAATTTAAAATTTTCTTCAATTATGTCGGTTGAAGAAGCTACTATCAATTTTTAATAGTAATAAAAAGTATGTAAATACTGAACTACCTCTTAGTTCATACTTAGAGTCAACGGAAACCGGGCTTTTACATAAATATTTTACTATTGATTCATCTACCTCAACCTTGGTAGAAAATTTACATTATTCCTATGGAGTTATATCAAGATATAGGAACCCGCGTTATATCGATTATACCACAAGTTACAACTGTATTCCATATTACAGTACCACGATAAAAGTATACCTTACTTTACCTTTTTTACACATGGAAATTGATACCTAGCTCACAAGGCGTGACTGTAGAAGAGGTCTGTTTTCTAGTGAAATATTTAATTATTTCAATAGAAAACAGAACCTGTCCCGAACCCATGGCTTCCGCTCTAATCCACTTATACATCGACGATATATAACAGCGGAGACGCAAACAGCACATGTGCCCGAGGCATCAGTCAACCGTCCCCTGTCGGCAGGGCTGTTGCATATTTCATGTGTACTTGGTAACTTTTAACAGTACAAGGGCTTTGTCGAGTGAACAATATTTTACTTTTTTTTACGTAAGTATATTTTATTGCATACAACTTAGACATTTCAGTCATTTGAATTCGCTCAGTAGTTTTCACGTGATTCTTGAACAAACAGACAGACGAAAATTCTAAAAAATATATTTTCGTAATCTCCGAATGTGTCCCCTTGATTTTTCACATTTTTAAACGCATTGTAGAAACTCGATCCCTTTAGAAATTTATTATATTATTAACGAGCCCAGCAGACTTTGTCCTGCCCTAAAAAATAAAATTTAGGATCCAGTTGTAGCGCCACCTAACGATTCCAATTGTGAATCTAAATTCTAAACCAATTCCGAATCCACTTTCACACAAAAAATTTCATCTAAATCGATCCAGCCGTTTAGGAAGATTAGATGTAGTCGGCCGGCGTTTCAATAAATAAATAAAAACTAAGTAGATACACGATACAAGATACAAGTTCATAATGTAAAAATTCTGAATATTCTAAATTATTATATAGTATCAGTAAAAATATTCTAGATCCATAGTTCCCTCTTTCTTAAATCATGAAAGAGGTTAAATTGAAAAAAAAACCGTTTAGGAAGAGTTTAGAATAGACTATATTAAATATGGAGAATACGATGCATTTTTTTTTTAAGATTTCTGTCTGTTTATCGGTTTGTCTATTTATTCGAGATTTACATAAAAACTACTGGGCTGATTTCGATGCGGTTTTCAATGATCAACAGCAAATTTTATGTAATAAAATGTGTGATATTTTTTATCCCGGGAATCCCACGGGAAATTTTCGGGAATGGTTTGTAATTGTTCGAGTGCATAAAAATCAGCTTATTCCGACACAGTTTTCACTAAAACGATAGCTGCGGTACATTGTGTCTCGAGAATCCCGCAAGAATTTCAAGTGCATCGTGGACGAAGTCACGGGCATATCCTGGTACATATACATAAAAAAGAGATAGATGCGTAATATAATGTTTAAAACAAAATGTTTCATAATTTAATATTTCAATTAAAACTAAACGTATTAAATTAGCAGAACCTACAGTATGATAAAAATAGAAACACATTTTAAAAAAGGAATGAACAATTACGTAGAGTATAAAGATACTTTTTGTTATCTTGTCACCCAACCCTGTTAGTGGCGGAGCATTGAAGCGAGAACGGTCTCGTGGTAGAGTGGGAGGGGGTGGAACGGAGGGGGCGGAAGTGTTGTGCGTGCGATTTAATTCCATCGCCTTACCCGGGCCGGCGATGAGTGTACTTCACTAGGCAAGGGAATTCCATCGATGGGTTGTTTCGGTTTTAAAACGAACAATTTCGGATAATTTTTACGTATAAATTCGTTTGTCAGTCTGTATTTAACTGATACCAACTTTTATGGAAAACTGTTGGAAATTTTATGATTGCAAGTGGTAGAAAAGTATATTATATATCGTCGACGTCAGTCTAGGACCTTGTAACTTTATCCGTGCAGGAAAGTAGAAAGAATACAATTTCCCACGGCCAGGCGGCTTGGCTACTGTCATCGCTAAGGTATTGGACAGTCTGCTTGACAATTTACTTGACAAACATTTAAAGTCACATGATGCTCAATTTGGTTTTAAAACAGGATTATCAACGGAAAGTGCTATACTATGTCTTAAACAGACTGTTCAGTATTATACTGTTAGAAAGACACCTATTTTCGCCTGTTTTTTGGACTTGTCGAAGGCGTTTGACCTCGTAAATTATGGGATACTATGGAGGAAATTGGAAGGTGAATCGACTCTGCCGCCTGCTATTGTATCAATTTTTAAATATTGGTACAATAATCAGAAAAATATTGTAAGATGGGCAGAGTCGTACTCGGACATGTATAGGCTGGAATGCGGGGTGAGGCAGGGGGGGTTAAGCTCTCCTCGCCTTTTCAACTTTTACATGAATCAGCTGATAGATGAACTCAGCAGAGCACATGTCGGATGTCATATAGACGGGGTGTGTATGAACAACATTAGTTACGCTGATGACATGGTTCTGCTGAGCCCATCTATCGGCGGTCTGAGGCGGCTCTTGTCAATATGTGAATCGTACGCGGTGAACCATGGCCTTAGATATAATGTTAAGAAGAGCGAGGTTATGATATTTAAATCAGGCGCTAAATCTTACGATATCATTCCTGAAGTATACCTCTGTAGCAAACCGATATCAAGGGTTTCCAAGTTTAAGTATCTGGGACACTGGGTAACCGAAGACTTAAAGGATGATTGTGATATAGACCGGGAACGTAGGTCGCTGGCTGTCCGATGTAACATGCTGGCCCGCAGGTTCGCACGCTGTACTCAAGAGGTAAAGAAGACGCTTTTCCGAGCATACTGTCAGTCCTTCTACACGTGCAGCCTGTGGGTCAGTTATACGCAGCGGGCATACAACGAGCTACGTGTCCAGTATAATAATGGACTGAGGGTGTTGTTGGGGCTGCCATGGCGGTGCAGTGCGTCAGGGATGTTTACAGAAGCGCGAATCGATGGCTTTGCGGCCATCATTAGAAAGAGATGCGCATCCCTACTGGCCCGCGTTCGCGGCAGCACCAACAGCATGCTCACTCTTTTTGTAGATCGATGGGACTCGCCACTGCTACGTAAATGGGTGCAACTGCACACCCAGTTAAATGTATGAGTTTGTTTGTTTTCTGCCGCCTCGCGGCCCGGTGGTAGAGTCCATACTTGACATCATTTGGTATACATGTCCCTTTGACGCCGTGGAATAGAAACATTTATAATAATTATAGTGACGCGGGTGTAATGCCCTAGTATGTGTTTTATTAATTGTTGTGCCGTGTACTCATTTTGGAATTTAAATTTTAATAACAATGGTATAATTTATAATATGAAACTGTATGATATGGAAATACTCAATTTCTGAAATAAATGAATTATTATTATTACTTTTAGAGTTTCGTATCCAAACTACGAAAACAATAAACGTTTATCATCTCTACAGAATACTTTACTCAACATAGACCAAGACGCACTTTATTTTATTTTTTATTATATTAAGGATTACATCGAATAAAATAAAATAAAAAACTAAAAATATCGATAAGTACAATAGTACTTAAATGTTGTGTCACGTCCCTATCGCCATGAAAGGTAGCGGCGAGTGGCGGCGGTGGAATTACGGGCCCAGGTGACGCCGACACCGTCGACACCTACCCGCGACATCGAACCTGCCTTATTAAATGCTTAGTATTTTAGAAATGGTGTTATAGACTAACACAGCGTATACATGATTATGTATATATAGTCTGCACCAAATATTACGGCCACACCCTTAGCAGTATTCCTTCTGTACACACGAGAGTATTGTTACATAAAATAGGCTAACAGACAGGCGGCCACCTGATGATGGATAGTGGTCGCCGCAGACTATGGATGTTTTCAACGTAAGAGGTCCCGCGAACGCGTTGCCGGCCTCAAAGAAATGTCATCACCATGTCACTTAAACGATTACCTGCCCTAGTTTATTGTAGATGTTGTTTCATACCTAGAGTGTGAACCCATACTTCAATGTACAATCGATAGAAAAACTGCTTATCGGCCAGCCTATAAAACCCGAGTACCATTCAGCATCGTAAATCCAAAATGGCTGTGCCACAGACGATAAAATAACACGCCATAAAGATGTTCAACATTGACAAAAACCTTTAAATTTGGAATAAAAGCTACAAGTCGCTTTTCACGCCCTGGTAGGGGGTAAATCATAAATTTACTTCAAATTAAGTTTTGATGCGACAAAAATATTTGAAGAGTTTTCTTTCTTTGATAGTTTACGGCTCTACACGATTTTTTTATTTAGCCAGTGTCAAGCATCCGTTTTTAGAATAATCTGTCAGCAAATTTACCTTAGCAAACTTGTAATTATTTGACTAACGTTAAACGGAAGCGTTAATTGTGGCACAACGATAAAGTATATTTCAATAAACAATTTAAATTTTCAACACAAATGCAAAAAAAAAATCTTCGTTAAAAACAATATGCTGCAATTATTGTCCGGCCACTTAGAAATATAGAACATGAAAAAAAATGTATATAACTGCTACAACAAAAATATTCATTATTTTAATTTTAATGAATGTTCTCCGTTTTACTACTTTTAGATAAAATTAATAACGACTTGTCTCCCGTATCTTCGTCCATGTTATCCAAAGTACAAACATACCTTTTCTGTAAATTGGCTCATTCTAAAATATCGTCCTATAGTTGAAAAGAGTGAACATCGACCAACAAAGCTTATGCTTTAGAATGTAATAAATACTTCTTATCTTAAATTATTTTTGCTATTATAACGTCTAATGCTGAATGGTGTAGAACAAAGTTAATAAATACGTAGTTATAAAAGGTACTTTGCTAGAATAAAATGAAAAATACCCTTGAATTTCCTATTTTCTATAATAATATTTATGTTCTTCATAATACTCGACAGAAATAAGTATGAACTGAAGATAAACGGTCTTATTTATATTGGTTTCGATTAAGTTTGAAGGATTATTTAAGAACCATAAAGAAGCCTTCAAACTTACTTTAACTCAATATGAATAAGACCGAAATAAAATAATGTATTCGTAAAATCTAGGTGCGTGCTTTAATTAGACGTCATCTACGCCTGTAATCGCAACCAGCTCATACGTTTAACCATCAGAAATTATTTATATAGCTTAAATTGATCCTATTTGTAAAACTATAAAGTTCATTTTCCATTACTTTTATATTGGTAACAGCTGAACATGCATTTTAAATTACAAATTTAATATCTTCTGTCATATATTACCATATTACAATGATGTAGCATACATTTTTGCTTAGCTTGTATTCAGAAACGTGGTAAAGAATCATTATCGGTGGCCGGTGCCGCAGTGCATATAATTAGCATACATTTTAGCACTTAACACTATGAGTTAAAGTTGAATTTTGTGTGGTATAAATGCATTGTTAAATTGGCATATGATAATGACTACGTATGGGTCGGTGTGACTACCTAGTAATTTATGAGTGCCTGGTACTTCCACGGCTCGAAAATGTCGTCACCGGTAGTAGTTAGAATTAGTTAGTTATTTTATTTGTAAGGAAGGGGTGACGAGAGCGTGCGTACAAGTTAGTTTAATTTTTTTTTTTAAACTTGGGTTCAAAATACTAGCCGCAGTAAGCACCGCTTACAAATGTATCTATTTTGTGCTCTAATATAATGTTACTCAATATAATGTTGTTACGTAAGAATTAAGAATTAATTATGCTTTCTAATGGTGAATAAAAAAAACATTGTAAGGAATCTTAACAACCTAGATTAGTGTTGTGAGAATTCCGTCAAACTGTCCTGGAGAAGATTGGCGAGAACACCATCTGTTTTACATATTATAAATGAGATCAAGCCAAAAAAATCGACTAAATAAGTCAGGCATTCATTCAATCTTTGTGATAAATCCAAGATTTCAAATTGGAACCCAAATTTACTTTTTAACAGTTTAGATTCATTTTCATTGTTTACATTGAACAAGTTCGATGTGACGCTCCAAATAGGCAACGTTGCCAGCTTTCTAAGGTGCTTGCTTATACCCTTACAAGTTGATGGCCTAGACTCAGTATTCTACTTGGGTGTTTTGGACGTAATTTTAAGTAACTCTAGGACGACAGCCTTACGCGACGCTGTAAACGCAGGTGTGAAACTAGCCCCGTTTTCGAATTGGGGTACGGCGATAGCCAAGTTGAGCACTTATCGTTTATGCCAGGCGAATCAATCAATCAGAAAGCGAGGGGTCGAATAATGAGCGACGATTTAGAGGGGCTGGTGGGTCGGAAAGAACTAATGGCCTTGTTACTGTGGAACTAATGTTATACTATGCACTAAACCTTATAGCATCTGTAGATTAGCTGTAGAATAATGCAAGAAAGATAGAAAACAGGTTTCTTTTTAGGACAAACATACATAGGCAAGCAAGATAAAAGTAATAACAAATTAAAAAATAATAAAGGGAAAACTACCGCAGATTAAAAAGACACCTTAATAATGTAAGCTTGCAATATCTATAATTTTGTATTAAAATCTTCTGTTGTTAAAAGTCATTTTACAGATTCAATACATATTTGCAATGTTCAAATTCAAAATATATGCATACATATAACCATAAAGTATGTATATAGCATTGTGGCCACACCCTTAGTCACTTTCCAATAATCTATTATATTATAAAATTCTAAACATGCCGTGCCTGTACATTGAAGCTAGTAAAAAAAACTGGAATAGACTATAAACGATGGAGAACATGGTGCATTTTTTTTAGAATTCTTGTCCGCGTGTAAAAACTACTGGGCTGATTTCGATGCGGTTCTCGTCGATCAACAGCTAATTTTTAGAATTAAAATCTGCGCTACTTCTTATCGCGGGATTTCTTCTGGAAATGATTTAAAATGGCCGGATCGCAAAAAAAAATCGATATCCAATGCGATTTCTTCACTGATCGCAAATTTTATGTGATATTTTTATCCCGGGAATCCAACGGGAATTATCCTGGGAGCGGTTTGAAGTGGTTCGGGTGCATAAAAATGAGCTTATGCCGGCACAGCTTTTACTAAAACGATGATAGCTTACATTATTTTTTAAATGCTGCGGTACTTGGTGTCCCGGGAATCCCGCGTGAATTTTCGAGTCAAGAATGGACTAAGTTGCGGGCATATCTTAGTTTTTTATAAATTAATTATTGAATCGAGTGGCCTCAAGGCGGTTCTGGTGAAATTTAAGGGATATTATATTTTCAAAAAATCATAATATCCTTATTTTACAAATACGAAAGTAATTCTGTCTGGTACGCTTTCACGGAAAATCCAGGATACCGATTTTGCTGAAATTTGCTGAATATATAGTGTCAATGTCAGGAATGGCTATAAGAAACTTTTATCCCGGACAATCGGATAGTTTCTGGCATAGAATCAAGTTAGTTTTAATTTATCTCTGCTGCTTTTTCTCGACTCGAAATAAATAGGGTCCACAAATACATATATATACACTCACACACTCAATAATAACAGTGAAAAAAGCCAATAGTTATAGATTTTACGTTACATTTTTTATCACAAAGTACCAAATTGGAAGCAAATATTTGTTTTAAGAAACCAAAGTGCCAATCTTCCAATGTTGGAACGAGTTGGACCATCCATCAAAAAGGCACCGCTTCGGCGGGCCTTTAGCTATCAAAGGAGCAAAGGATTCATCACCCCCGCTGACGAAGTGAATGTGTTCTGATTCCCGGGGCACATTCAGGCACTTTTTGCGCTGGATCGGACTGAGCGTAACTACGTTCTAAGTCTCAGCCTTTCCTACATAAAAAGCGCGGGGCACATGGGAAGAGGGTGGTTTTAGTGGGTAGTGGGTGTTGCCCGTGCAACTTCTCTGAGTCTCCACACAAGCTGGCTTGATTATTGTTCGGATTGCCCCTTATCAAAGGGGGAAGCCTTCATGATCAACTATGGTCTAATCCCTTGCAAAGGACCCAGTATTGTGCGTAAATAGCATTTCCCCCGCCTTAAAAAAAAAACCATCAAAAGGGCGGGTATCCTTAGTAGTATGTTCCTGTACGGTGCACCCGTTTGGTCCACTGCACTTCACCGCCACAATAGGACTGTTGTGCCGCGCACAACGGTTCCTGGCGGTGAGGGCCATTCGTGGATACCGTACAATGTCGTGGACAGCGTCCACACTCTTGGCAGGCGATCCGCCCAGGCCTCTCCAGGCGGACGTACTTGCCAAAGTTCGGCACTCCGGACAGGATGCCCTCGCACGTGGCCAGGGCGAGCTTCAGGCGATCAGGACGCGGGAAACCGCGACCATGATCCAATCTTGGTCAGTAGAGTTGGAAAACCCTGTGGCTGGCATTGATACGGTAGAAGCGGTGCGCCCACACCTGTTGCGATGGCTCTCGCGGAAATGCGGTACCCTGACCTTCAGGATGACGCAGATACTTACCGGGCATGGGTGCTTCAATAAGTATCTGAATCACATCGTGGGCTGCCTGCCTTCACCCCGATGTCGCCAATGTGGCGCACAATACACGGCGTTTCATACGCTAGTCGAGTGCGCAGTATGGGCACCACAGAGGTTTGAACTCGAGACAATAGTACGTCCGATCGATTCGCTCGGCAGTCTCGTGCAAGCCATGCTGCAGAGCGACGATCACTGGGTGCGTCCAATTTCTGCGAGATTGTAATGTCTCAAAGGGAGGCCGCAGAACGAGATAGGGAGAGAAGTACAAGTGCGTACCATGCGCCTCACGGGTATCGACGTCAGTCGGGGTCCCGGAGGCGCAGATATGAGCATGACTTCCCCTTCCCTCCTTGAAGATACCGCTGCAGGGGCCCTCTAGCATCTAGGGAGCAGAGGAGTCTTCACCCCTGTTGACGAAGTGAGTTTGCACTGCTTCCCGGAGCATTCTCAAGCACTGATGCGCTAGGATCACCGTGGGCGTAACTACGTTCTAAGTCTCACGCTCTTCCTGCCATAAGCGCGGGGCACATGGGAGGAGGGTGGTTTTAGTGGAGTATTGAGTATTCGAGTCTCCACACAAGCCGGTCGATTAGTGTTTGCATTGCCCCCTTGGGAATGCCTCCATAATCGACTATGGTCTAATCCCTAGCAAAGGACCCGGTACTGTGCGAAATGTATTTCCCCCGCCTTAAAAAAAATAAAATAAATAAATATCCATCAAAAGGGCGCGCACGGGTGTCGTTCGTGTCGAGAACGGAATCGCTCCGGCTCCACTTCACCAGAAGCCCGTCGCGTGCGAGCCACCTAACGCACGATGTTTCAACAGTTTAACCGATTTTGATACTTTAAATTTTGAAACGGTAATAATGATAAACTTTTTATTTAACACATTATAAACTAATACAATAAAGGCTGCTACTTAAGAATCTAATACACAAATGTTAAGTTGTGGGTGGGCGTAGTGAATAGGGGGGAGGTATACTTACCCCTACGACAACCCCTAAGGTCCGGAGGTTTTAAATTTTTTTTAGTTTATAAACATAACCTCACTTATTTTTGTTGTAAAATTGTGCCACTTTTGATAATAACAAACCGTGATTTGAGTTTATGAATGTACTCACGAATTGTTTATGAATGTACTCATGAATTACATATAACCACTAGAACTTTTTGTAACACTAAAACTGTTTTTTAATGTAGAAATAAAGTTTCAAATTTAATTGACGCATAAATACAAATTCATGCTAGACATATATAATCGATTGATTAAAAAGTGACAGTTTTTAGTTTCACTTTTGTTTTTAATGGCTTGGCTAACAAGGTGTGATTATAAAAATAAATTAATCGATATGTCATTAATACTTATCGATTTGTAATTAAGAAATTCGAAATCTTGTAGCTCAAGACTTAGAATTAATTAATATATTGTTTTATATAATTTTCGGAAATCGATATATTTATATGAAAAACATTTTATAAATATTTTTGTTTGCCGCCTTTATTGCCCCTTTTATTGCCGCCATTTTATTCCTTTTCTCTAGTAGTTGAGTGAATGTGCTTTCTTGTTAATTTTTGATTTTACGACGACTTGTGCTGTGTTTTATAATAATTTCGATTTACTATTTATTTTATACACATACTGTCGGTTATGTTAGGTGATATTCAGACCAAAGCGCACGAGCCGAGCGAGCGAAGCGAGCGTGCCGCGGCAGCGGCCGGCGAGTGCCAGAAACGACTGGTGACCATTTACTATTTATTTTATACACAAACAGTCGGTTATGTTAGGTGATATTCAGACCAAAGCGCACGAGCCGAGCGAGCGAAGCGAGCGTGCCGCGTCAGCGGTTGGCGAGTGCCAGAACCGACTGTAACCATTTACTATTTTTTTTGTACACACAGACAGTTAGGACGCCTTGAAAGTCTCATATGAAACATTTGTTTGATTTATCAATTTAGTGGACGACTAGCAAGTTGACAGACATTGAATATGACAATGAATCAATATATTAATGATATCAATTTTATTATTAAATACACTGTTGAATTCTGTTAGTACACGTAACATCTGGTATTAAGTGGCCATGGGAATTACTAAAGAAATTAACTTTCGTTTCGTGATTTTAGCCTACTAAGTATTTTAAAATAAATTAGCACGTTTCGTTCCTTTTACTTATTATTTCGTTGTAAACAATGCTACTGCTTTGTAACCAATGTTGTACATACATTACCCATAACACAAACGTAACTTGCTTAACTTGGTATGTGTGTTCGTGTGCCGATTATTATTTGTAATGCGTATATTACATTGTACTGTCTTTAAATAAATATGTCTAATATAATAAACATTTACTTTTTTATGTATTTTTAGTATATGTCAATATAAATTTTTTGTCATATATAAATTAATAGATATATTTATTTCGATAATTTCGTATATACGTATATATTGGTATATTATAAATGTGTCTTGATTTATGTGTGTATGAAATTTACAAATTAGTGAAAGTATGTATATTTAAAGGGTGGGGTATAGTTATACGTCACATTTATATATTATAAATAGATCCGGACTTTTTTAATATAGGTTAGAAGGCTAAGGCGGGTGCGAAGCGAAGCGAACCACCCACCTCAGACTTCGTGGTTATTTTTTTTGATAACCACCCAAAGTTAACCTTATATGTCAAATAATAAATAAATGTGCCGTATATCTATACCGCACCCTATTTAAATTGTAAATTCTTAATTTTTTCTGCTCCACCTTCATCACTAGATTTGTTAAGAATTTCTTTTAAGCTAGGCTGCCTGGAAGAGATCGCTCTTAGCGATAAGGCCGCCTATTGTTTTGCCAAGAAGTATTGTAACTATGCATTTTGTTTTCTCAATTGTTTATTTTGGTGACAAATAAAGTGTTATCTAATCTACGTTGTTACCAAAGTGTAATATCTACTTATTACTATGTATACGTAATCACACTGTATAAAACAATAATTATATCCCACTATACATCTTTTATTCAATACCAGAGTATTAACATAATTAAAACCTTTGAAAAAACACATTATAGACTTAAAAATAAATTACTAATTCAGCTATAATAAAACTAGAATTAGTTTATTATTTTATTTAGATAAAATAAAACGAAATAAAAAGGGGTATAATTATAGATAAAATATTGGTTCCAAATCACTGTCACTTATATAGAACGTTCTCAACAGGCTGGCAACGTGGCAGATATGTATTTAGCAAGGACTATACCTATATATTTACTGTGTACACTTTACTTATATGCACAATGTACATAGTATACAACAATGTACACAGTATCTGGCATAAAACGATCCGTACCGAATGGTGCACAGCGATGTGGCGGGACGTGCCGGTGTACACCTACACTCAAATATTGAACGAGCCTGACGCTCCAGGCAAACTTTAGTGTTGGAACCTTATTGCTTTAATTGGTTGGGATTCCCGTGAAATTTATTTAAAGCCAGTTGGTCGTCTCACGCCGATAGTTTATTTTTAAACGGACCAAAATTGTGTGATTAAATTAGCCCCTCGGGACCTAGCTATATAATGTGCCTAAGCGTACAACGTACTGTTACTATAAAACACGTTCTGTGCTTGTCTTATAATTCAATTTTATAGCATATTATATGTTACAACCCTAAAATGATCTTAATATAGAAATATAGATAGTTCTTTATTGTACACCAAAGCATAAACAAACAAAAGCAGAAAAATAAAAAGTTAGTACAACGGGCAGCCTTTTCGCTAAAGAGCGATCTCTTCCAGGCAGCCGTTGGCAGGAATTGATAGATTTTTAATACTGACGGGAGTCAGTTTATAAATATCGCTATGACAAGTATACGCAGTACATATAAATACAAAAACATATATACATATGATAATACAAACATATATGTATATAACAGTATTAGGAGATAATATATACAATAGAAAATAATGCTCTTGAACCTGATATAATCATCATTATTAATTTTATTAAGGAAATTCTTATGGTAGAGTACCAAGACAATGTAAAAGTGGTATAGATATCAATAAAGATAAACTAAACGTTTGGACTTTATTTATTAAATAATAGTAAGTAATGATTTCAGAATTTTAAGAACGTACTTTTTTGTTCCCCTATCACTTACTTAATTACTACAAATATAAAAATAATATCAGTTATAAAATAGAAAATGTAACATTTTACCTATCCCGCATAGATATTTTGACGTTAATTCTGATGATCCGGGATTCATGGTGACAGCACTATCGTCGGATACGGGCCGCGTTATCGCGCCCCCGCGGCGAGCGCGTCACCTCGTCACCGACCCGATTTAATGGGCGCCTTATACTACGACCGACATGGATCGATATTATTTTATAAAATTCTTAGTTATTTTTATTCTTTAAACTTTAATATGTTTTTGCCACAATTCGAACGCTTAATTATATTCTGGACATAACTAATTGACTATATATATACTTCATATTCAACAACAAAAAGATATTGGTAACGCAATTTTTGAAAGTCTTACTTTAGTAAATGTTTATCTTTAATGGTGTGATCAATTTTGATGTCAATAACTTGCGTTTGAACATAGCATATTAGTAGTAGTAAGTAGTCAACAAATATGGTCAAAAACGGCTTCTTTGTTTCATCTACATCCTAAATACAGTAAATACAGAACACAATGTAAATATGTAATTATATAGTTATAAACGTACATATTAAAATTATTCGTAATAATGCAAATAATAGGTGGTAAACTTTTTTTACAACTCGTATGATTGTAATTCGGTCGCAAGCATCGGACCAAAATGACTCAAATGACAACAACAACAAGCACATAAAACTACCGAGAATGTCCAACAACACATGACGCCTCCGTGCTCGTAATGGCGAGTGGCGAGCATAACGAGCGGGATGTCATTATATCTGAATTACGTAGGTGCCCAACACTAATGCCGGTCGAAGCAATTCCTCATGTTTGTGTCGTCTTGGTACTTTTGTCGCGGCAGTCAGTGATTTACCGTTTCCAAACAACCCACACCCACCCAACTTGCTGCCGCGTAGATGCATGCACATATTATATATATATATATATATATATATATATATATATATATATATATATATATGAGATTATATATATATATATATATATAATATATATATATATATATATATATATATATATATATATATATATATATATATATATAAGTTTGTTATTCTGTGAAATAAATTAATAATTATACTAACTAACTAACCTAATTTTCATATAATAAAAAAGCCCATCTATTACTATACAAAGTTTAATCATAAATGACTGTCTGATTTTAGAATATTTGTCTGTCTGAAAGTTAATGAAATTTTATCTCGAATAAGCTCCGAAACACCTTATCGAATTTCAATTAAATTTTAGAGATTAGGAGAGAATTCTACACTCTAACTAAACAATTTTTTTTAATGTGTAGCCATGTGATCATTTTTTATTAGACTATTTTTAATTCAAATTTATTAAAATTCATTTTCTATTCTTTTGTTGGATTTTGTATAAAAGCGATTTTTTGTTTGTTTTTTTTTATAAACTATTATTTATTATTATTGTAACCAGATGTTAAAACATTGGCCGTCTATGGCCTTCACTTGACTAATATTCTATTTAAAATGACATAGAATGTCCCAGTTGATTTGATTGTATCATAAGAATTCAAGAGTGTAGCAATAATAACTAATTATTTTTTCAAATTTGAAATTCGTTCGAATTACCTTCCAAGAAAGGTAAACGTTGCGAAATTAAATACACTTTCACATACGTGCTTGAGTAGACATCTATCAGTACAAGGAACAGACTATAGTCGCTATAAAAAAGAACGCATCAGAAATTCAAAGTCGTGGCGCAGTGGGGAAATTGCAATCAGTATTCTGATAAGACGCTTGTAGGCAAAATTGCTTGACGTTGCGAGCGCATCTACGTAGTAGTAATCTTTTATCTCGAAATACTTTTGAGATTAAATGACGCATTATTTATGATATCCTGGTACAAAAAGTCAGTAAAATATTGAAACTTTATAGCCAACTAACTAAAAAAAAATATATTTTGAATGCTTCTTAAATAAGTAAATCTTCCGGAACGCCCGCGTATTGCGGGATAAAATTTATCCGAGTTCTTTAATCTACCTTAACCATTGGTAGAAAATTCACATTACTTGTTTGTAATGTATGTATATCGGTACGGGAATATGCAACGTATCTCCTCAGTACCCAGGAATGATCAACAAGGGATCTATGGGGTTCTTTGGGACCGGGTATGCACACACATTGCCCAGGAGTCCCTGAGATGACGACCGCCAGAGTACCAAACCCACTAAACCGCTGATAGCAGCGGAACTTCGGGGCTGGTGAGGTGCGGAGGAGAACTATAGACACTGTGACAATATCGATGTGACCCTAGCACTAGTTATGTAGATTTTAGGAGGTTTTCAGACCTACATATTATACTGGGTGGTGGTATTATGTATGAATACCTAATAACAATACATTTGTAAATGGTTCGAGTTTGTACATGCGTTTAAATAAGTGAAAAAAATAGGGAAACTAATTCGGACCAGGAGATTTTGGTCTTTCTGTCTGTCTGTTAGAGCACGTTCACGTGAAAACTACTGAACAGATTTAAATGAAATTCGACATAGAGCTAGCTTATATCCCGAGCCGTAACTTAGGATGACTTCTTATCCCAAATAATTACGTCGTTTCTCTGGGATAGACGAAAATAGCGAAAAAGATGGCGCTGCAATCGCATATTTTTTGGAAACTACTGAACTTATATGATTGACACGTAATATAGTGCTAGCTTATGACCCAAGTTAACACTTAGGATACATTTTGTCCCGACAAATTACATCGTTTCCATGAAATAAACGAATTAGCAAAATAGCTGGCGCTGTAATCGCGTTCACGCGACGTAGCCGCGAGGAAAACTCTAGTAGGTACATAATAATTCTTCGATAGTTTTTACTCAAAATACAGTTCAAGTATTTCATGTCGCGCAGTACCCTAAATTACAGGCCAGGCCAGCAGGCGGCAACGCGGTGGGGCGTGTCACAAAGCGCGGCTGCGGCCCGCATAAAAAATGTCTGGTCGTCGGCGGCGCGCGGGTCGGGTCGCTAATGACGGGCGCTGCGCTCCATTCAACTACAGGGCTGACTCTCAAGGACTTACTTATTTGTATTAATATTCTTTTAATAATGAATAATATCTAAAATAGTTATTTATAATAAATTAGTCAAACATCGCGATGCGTCGTCTACTTTTATTTTTCGGAATGAAATAGCCACTGTAAGCAACGCTGAAACATATATATATATATATATATATATATATATATATATATATATATATATATATATATATATATATATATATATATATATATATATATATATATTACAGGTTGCCCATACAAATTGTTATCCTTATTTCACACTCTTCAAATATATTTTTGAGACAAAAAGAAACTGAAGTCCTTGTTCAACATGAAATTTATTTCCTTCCCAAATTTGATTTAGATCCGTTCAACCGATTAATTAAAAAAAGGTTAAATAAACAGAATCCAATACCTCTTATAAAATCAGGCGCACTGTGTGAAGTTAGCGAGTTATACTTCTGCTATACGTAACACAACGTATGAATGTCAAAGAAGCAAGTGAGGTGTGTAAGAATAAGCCTAAATGGCGCTCTGTTGTTCGTGCCTACCCCGCAAGGGAACTGGCGTGAAGTTATGTATGTATGTATGTATACGTAACATACAACGGACAAATATGCGATTAATCCCATTGGCACCCGAACTATAGTAATAACTCTGGAGCGATATGATAACCTAGTACGGAGATGTCATGATGGGCGTAGTTGCCTTAGCAAGTAACTTAGGCACAGAATAATCTTCAACTCCA
Source organism: Dendrolimus kikuchii (assembly GCA_019925095.2). Taxonomy (NCBI): domain Eukaryota; kingdom Metazoa; phylum Arthropoda; class Insecta; order Lepidoptera; family Lasiocampidae; genus Dendrolimus; species Dendrolimus kikuchii. The sequence continues at coordinate 11,685,918 of CM034410.1, read as the reverse complement.
TTTGCTTTAAGCTCTTTATGATATCAATAATAACATACAAAGTGTATTTATTGTTTTGGTGACGTATGTGTTAGATAATCCTATAGATAAATATACAGAATATAAACCTGCCCCTAAAAGAAGAATAAGCCTTACTGCTAACACCCACCTTAACTAGCATGAACAAACACGATCATTCTGGTGAAAAACTAGGCTTGCATAAATAAAATGGAAGTCGTTCTAGACAGCCCTACTCCGTGTGCGGCTGGTGCGAGCTCGCCTCCTACATATTTAATTTGCCTGGACTGGTTTGCGTCGGGCGCCGGCTCGCTTTGTGTTTCATTATGACTCTATCTACCTCTGTGGCCCTGGTACGCTGCCCACTTTATTGGTCCGTAGGCGGATGGGGTTTTGTCTGATTTGACGCTTTTTTCTTTGTTTGGGACGCCACTTTTCCTTGCTGGTAATGAAACTTGAAGTCGTCGTCAGCTTGTAGATGTTAAAGATAAATTGTAGAATTTTACCAAACATCCAATTATAAAGTGTCTATTGAGATTCAATCCAATCGATAGCTTTAAACAAGATTTTATCACGTTGAATAAATATATAATAGATAGGTCTACTTTTCTAAACATGACCCTGCATAATATAATATGTATAGCTACATAATTAGCTAGCTATACTGTAGGTACGCAATAAGAAAGGATTTTTGAAAATTCAACCCTCGAGGAGGTGACAAAGGGGATGTAAAAGTTTGCTCAAACTATGACTGTTCTTAATCTACACAAGCGAAGTCGCGAGTAATAGCTAGTACTACATAAAAGCATTGCCACCAAACTTTGTTAAGTCTGTAACAAAAGGGAGTACTTGTGACGCAACTTTTTCGCCGGATCTTTTGAAACCGAGTTCACCAGTTCGTGCTTGAGATTATATTTTTCGGCTTATACCTACTTGACACCCCTCATAATATTCCAAGTTGGGGGTCTTAAGAATTTTGCGGGGACTCACCTATTTTTCTTAGTTACGCAAATGTCCCGGCTTAAGGATTATTTTTGGTCGCCTACTATTATAATTGGAGACTATTAGCAAGGTATCCCTCCCTTACCATTTGTAGAAAAAAATAAAGGCACATTACTAATTAAAATAAATGTTGTTACATTTTAAACTAGGACAATGAAGGAAACTTAACTTATATTGACTATAAGATATATATGATTGACTGTAAGTTGAATACTGAGCCTAGGTAATCGAAGTCAATGTACATTGCGTTGTAGCCTTTTCTGGGAACCTGGTAAGTCATCGCTCACTCGCTGGATCGCCATACTGACCCCCGCTGATCGATGTAGGAACCAGTTCTCTGATCAGCCGAAGAGTGAATGAGTCATTTTGATTGATCTTTGTAGTGGTCATAGCCTCGGGACCCCACGGTCCAAGCGTTTCAACACCAAACGGCACAAACATTATAACTCTCACCGAGGGTTGCATATTTGCACCGCTTGAGTGATTGGCTGTTTCCACCGCCGAACCAGTTGATCTAGACGTGTTTGGTAAATGGGATGTGATCAACGTGTCCACGCAGGTCGCATCCCATTAACATTACTTATACGGTGTTTGTCTTTTAAATAGGAGTAAGGAAATGAATGGACAGTGAGGTATAGGAACTCGCTGTATTTTTATACCCTACCATGCGTCAAAGAAATCGTGTCGACGAGTTAACCAAAGAATAACAAATAGAGATAATTATCATCAATCATCACGTGCAGTATAGTCCATAAACTTCTATTAAAGAAATATTTATTATTTTATTATTATTACTTGGCCCATTGCTGGGTTCGTGTCTCCCCAATTTACAGATATGGACGTTATACCAGCCATGCTCATCCAAGATGGATTGGCCGGTTTAACTCATCGGTTACAATATACAGATTTCTTCAATATGTTTGGTTTTTAATGTACATATATTTACAACAAATAATCAAATACAATAAAAGAAAACTTAAATTATTTATATTTTATTCTACCCATAGTTCCTCAAGACTATAAGTAGAATACTGAGTCTCGATCACCGTCTTCTATGGGTAAGGTGCCCAAAAGGCTGGGTATGTTTCCTCGCTGGATCGCTATACTGATCCCTTGTCTGAGGTAGGCATCAGTCTTCTGATCACCTGAAGAGTTAATGAATCGTTTTAATATTATTATTCAGTCAGAAAATACCCGGCTAGATTTCGGCTTTTGAACCCATGTCAATAAAGAGTCCTGAACCACTAAAAAATCGGCTTTGGTGTCTTTTATATTTTGTTCTTAGCGTTTTTAAGATATAAAACATGTAAGGTACACAACACACATTAATTAAAATGAAATTCCAAACAGGAACGGAGAAAGAATACTAATTCCTGCAGCTAGGTGGCCTGTCGTAACAGTCGATAAAGGAATTACAGCCAGATGGTAGAACGTTTGCACGTCTTGATGGCTATCACCCCTGGTCCAGAATATGCCGCTATCACAACCTGAGTTTTGTTTCGGCATTAATAACCAGTTTCCAGTCTCCCTTAGGGACCGACAGCATATTAATAGTAAACTAATACCAGGAATATTTATTTTAAATTTTATGAATATTTTAGTTTAAAGTCTATTTGAAATAGGACGTATTGCTAACACATCCATAAAACGAATTCGTAGCGTTATCAATAAACTTTCTATGAAAAAAAAACATTTTTAATTATATAGAAATATATTTAATTATGTTACTATTTAATAATAAACTTATAATTAGAATACAGTCTTATTAATATTGATATAGAGTAACCTTACAGAAGCTTACAAACTTGCTATAACTCAATATGAATAAGACTGTTAGTCTTTATTTCTCTATTTACGTAATTTCTACTATACCGTCCTATTTGAAACTGACTTTATATTTTTTTTTTTAATAAAATAATAATTGTTTGTATTTTTAACGAAAAATATTGTTGTATTATTTTATATTTTTTTATGTAAGTAATATTTTATACAAACCCAGGAACAGGATACTAAAAACCCGTTAACGAAATTAACTGAATTACTAGGGCCACAAAAACAAATGTAGATGTTTATAAAAGTCTTCCTGACATCTCTATAAACCGGGCGTCTGTATCCGTCCCTGGGGAGTGGGGTGGCAATACCTTATCTGTCCCGGACTCCCGGTCCTGAGTCCCGTCCGCACCGCACCGCCAATTGTTATAAAACGACGCCCGGTGACAACTAAGTACGTGTTTATTACAGCCTTCAAGCTATCTCTAGTGGTTAGAACCTGGTTTTATTTGGTACTTTTATATTTACTGATAATTCAGCTTTTTTTTAAATACCTGACGTACCGAACGGAGAAGTTCGCTCAGGCCTGACCTCTGCTGCAGCTTCCTTGTTAATGACCTTAATACTAGGAATGAAGGTTAGTTCTGATGTAAAAAGAAAATATACCTGGAGTACACCAGACAGGCAGGCGGTCCTCCTAATGGAAAGCGGTTGTCATCGCCTTTAGACGTTTGCAACACCAGATATCACTCACGCGTTGCCGGCCGCAAATTTTTTTTATGAAAACTTAAAAAAAACCCCATATCATAGCGCTGTGGCAAATCCTCAGTTGGCAGCTCATTCCAAATCCCCACAGTGCGCAAGGGAAAGAATCTTGAGAAACGCTGCTCACAGTAGAAGATAAAGGCACCATACTGAGCAGTTCCTTGGAACACTCTCCAATACAGGTCGAAGGTCGAACACTCTGAGGGTCGAACGTACCTAAACCGTCTGTGCGTATAGGATCGTCGACAATAGGAACGGCTCGACTTTGTAAGTGTTCAAGAGATTTAGCTGGCAGGTGGGTGCCACAGTCCACAAGTATGGCAGTAATCCATATGCGGCCTCACATGGACTTTATAAAATTACAATCAAGTCAATAATTGCGATATTTGCCGATAGATTCGAGTCACCGAAAAATCATTAGCTCAGAATCCGTAACGGATCGCCTAGCTCGAAAGCTGTGCACTCGAATCAACCACTCGATGACAACCCGCTGCTCGGAGTGATTCACATATAGACCTAGTAAAAATCGCTGACAGACATCCGGCAATTTGTGAAAAATGCGACGTTTAGTCGTTGACCACACAAAGTTCATTGATAAAAAAGCGATATCCACCGGTGGACGGCGGTGATTGTCGGGTGCTGGATGACTTTAATAAATTATGACTCTTATCCGATTCGAATGAGATTGGACGCCCTTCTTAATCTAAGACCTGTCAATTTATCGACGCGTTCATTTTATTACTTTTATATCCAAGTTATATTGCCACATGTTCACAAACTTTTCTAATCCATCCTAAGGTTGTCTGGAAAAAATTGCTTCCAATGCGTTCCATAGTTTCCGTTCTATTCTATTGATTGATTATAATACCGAAGTCAGTCTTAACACCATCGAATACTAGTAACCAACAATCGAATCACCCAGTTGTATGAACAATCGATACAATCGATTCGAATCCCGTCATCGATGCTAATACAAGGTCATACAATCCGATAACAACCGCCAGAAAACCTACCAATAACGGCAATATTGACCCAACACCTCTGTAAGCCAAGGTATTATTTACACCGTACTGGCAACAAACCGTGTCAATAAAAGGCAAAGCTGCCTTTTATTAAATTCTCGCAAACGTCTTCCACAGAAATGAAGTACACAGTCAAATGACTTTTTTGTTGGGGTTTCGCAGCCATTTTGGCAAAAAGGGAATCCTTATAAAATTGTCATATCCGTCCGTCTGTGTGTATAATATGTGTGCCAAAGTCATTATCTTAGACACTAGTACATAGATGACGATAGATGAAATATAGCAAGGTGGACTGGTATTGAAGTGTCCGAAATCGGTATAGATTTTTGAGAACCGGAATTTCGGTATTTTTCATAGACAAAACCGGAATTTCCCAGTTTTTTCAGTACTTTCGGTACTAGCTAAACGCTCAACGAACTAGTACTGAACGATTTTACTTAATGAACTGTTACTAAAGAAATTGACGGCCTCTGTGATTGAACGGGCTAAGGCCTTTGACGGTTTACCTTACTGCAACGTAAAGGCTCTGGGTTCGATTCCTGGTATGGTAAATTTCTGAAACGAATTTTCACCGTTATTTACCATGGTCTGAGTGTCTGGCATCGGCTCCAGAGTAGTCCTTTGTATATTACCCATAATACAAACTATCGCCAGGGTCTTCTTCCTCTTTATCTATAATGAGGAGGTTGGGCCTCGAGGTTTTAGCTCTTTACCCCGGCTGCAGCTCATTGGGCAATAATCCACCGGTGACTGGGTTTGGTGTTGCTGGAGTCTTCTCCGCATGACGATGGCTTCGCAGCAGCTCTCGTTGACCAATCTGCGGCGTTCGGCGGCCTTCGCGGGCTTTCCGCTGGCTACTTCCGCGGCTTGGTTGGCCAATCACAAACGTAATTTGCTTAATTTGGAGATATACAATATATTTGTCTGCTGAAAAAAATACTGCTTAGTATTCACGCTCAAAAAGAACGTTTTAACAAAAAGAAAAGTGGTGATCAAAATTCTAAACATCGATAATATCAAAATAATTTGAATTAATTTTACAATAATTAATGCGCTATTTGATTCCTTTTACTTGCACCTACTTATGACGTCATAAGTAGTACGCTCGTACAAAATCTATGAGGCTGTGGCTTTTTGTAAGTTTATAAAAAGTATCTCAGTTGTTATCACTGACCCCTTTCCTATTATATCAATATACACATTAAATCACAAAAAATTGGTTAAATAGTGCATGGTTCTTGACCAGAATTTGATCCTACATATTTGAATAAGTCACCGATGTCTTGCCAAGAATTTTTAAGTAATGCTGATGCTTAGAATAATAGTGTACAATCAGTGAACTAAATATAGGGGTGTTATATTCCGGTAACGGGTCGCGTAGTCGCAATAAACGAAATCGCGCCCCACACTGATTCACATTTACATAATGACGCACGGCTTCGCACGCATTTCACACGAAGCCTCAGGGCTGGCACTTTCGAGTGTTACAAATTCAAATTGTATAGGTGACATATTTAACAAAAAATAAAACTCTACCGTCGGAGGACCCTCCTCAGCGAAGGTCCTTACACGCATTCTGCATTTATCTAATATATAAAATTCTCGTGTCACAGTTTTCGTTGCCATACTCCTCCGAAACGGCTTGACCGATTTTGATGAAATTTTTTGTGCTTATCCGGTATCTATGAGAATCGGCCAACATCTATTTTTCATCCCCCTAAATGTTAGGGGTAGTCCACCCCTAAATATTTTATTTTATTTTTTAGACAAAATTTTTAATTTCTATTTTTTTATGATACAACATACAAAAATACATACAACCCTAAATTTTCACCCCTCTACGATCAACCCCTATTTTTTATTTGTTAATTATAAACTTTAATTTTTTGGCAAGATTTTTAATCTTATTTTGTCATGACTTAGAATAAAAAAAAATATATTACTCTTTTAGATTCACAATTAGAACCGGTAGGTGGCGCTGAGATCGGGTTCTGGAATCCTCCTAACCACCGGGAGCGATTTTGGTGATTTTGTTTTTGTGTGTTTGAGTGGGTACCCGGATGGTTTAGATTCGCAATTAGAACCGGTACGTGGCGCTGGGATCGGGTTCTACAATTTTATTTTTTAAAGGCAGGACGACGTCTGCCGGGGCCGCTAGTTGACAATATAAAATAGTAAAACATGTGCACGTGCCCGGTGACAGCGATCGAATGCCGCAAATAAGGGCGGTTACAAGATCTTTTAATTTCATAACACCGCATGTTACAGTAATGGATATTTTATTTTAGATCTTATTACATTGCATGAAAGTTCGAAATTGTGTAATAAAAATTACGTTAAAGGTCGCCTGGCGGTGGGCATAACGCTTTTTACTTGTGTGACGATCTCCACCAGTTCTCTATTGTAAGCCTAGCACAAGCGTGGTGGGTATAGTATTCTTTCACCTATAAACAGAAGATCCCAGTCCAGCAATGAGCATTTCATGGGCTTGTAGCAGCGAGAAGTAGAGTTACATGATACTTCAGATGGCAGAGAGTAGTATTTACTGTCGAGTGCTGATGTGAACTGAAGTAAACTAATTTATTTTGGAAACGGCAACCTTAAGTACAAATATTAACAAGTCGTACAGCTAGTACAATATATAGCACAATGCGTGAGCGGGACGGATGATGTGCGAGTGAGATAGAGCAACTATTAATGTGTGCGCTCCCGCGTTGCGCTAGCCAGTAATTCGTTTTCTGCTACTATGACTAGATGTATGCAGCTCCCATAAGCTGTTATGATTAACTATAATTATGTTAAAAAAAAAACATTTTTTTAAAACACTGCACGTCATCCGTGCAGGAACGGAGAAAGAATACAATTTCCTGCGGCCGGGCGGCCTGTCGTAAGAGGCGACTAAAACAACCCGACTGAATGGCTACCACCCCTGGTCTAAAGTATGTCGCCATAACAACCTTGAGTTGTGTTCCGGCATTAGTGACCAGGTTCCAGTCTCCCTTAAGAGAGCAGCAGCGCATTTGTAGCACCTTTGGTGTTGCAAATGTCCATAGGCGATGGTAACCGCTTTCCATCAAGTGGGCCGTCTGCCTGTCTGCTGAACTCCTGCAATTAAAAAAAAAACACGGGTAACAAAATATTATTTACAAAAAAAATCCTTTATAATAAAATATTTAATAAAAAAAACATTATTATTAATATAGTATAATATGTAAATTTTGATACCAACCCTACTCGACGTCAATACTCCGTATAATATCAGTAATGAGCTGCATTCTGCCGCACGTCGTTTTCGCCATTCCACCTTGTCTAAATGGCTTGGCGGAATGGCAGAATGGCGGAGCGAGTCAGAGGCGAAATGGCGGAGTGCCATACTACGACAACAATATAAATAACACAGTAGGCACACGTCTCTAACATTCACGGAAACCATGGAAGATGAATACTAAAGACCGATTTATCAATTACCAGATAAAAGTTATTCATAGAATAAAATATAACATGAAACAATTAAAAATGTCATTTGCATGAATAAAACAGATGAATGGTTTCACTTTTGAATTCCCTCAACTTATAATTTGTTCGACTGATAAATTGTATCTGATAACTCGTTTTTTTTATTGCGTAAGTTCAGCAGACGGGCAGACGGCCCACCCGATGGAAAGCGGTCACCATCGCCTATGGACATTCGTATGAATGAACATAAGTGCTACCAATGTGCTGCTGATCTCTAAAGGAAGACTGGAACCTGGCCACTAATGCCGGAACACAACTCAAGGTTATTTTGGCGGCTTACTCTAGACCAGGTGTGGTCCCCATCCAGACGGACAAATACCCTACCACCTGGCTGTGGTTTATTTGGTCGCCTCTCACGACAGGCCGGCCGCAAGAAATTGTATTCTTTCCCCGTTCTTGCACGCAACACACTTCCGCCACAGGTGGCATCAGTCTGTTCTCGTTTGTATGAAAATCTGAAATTAATCTTTCAATCAACCTATTATTATTAGAAACACTAGCGTTTTCGCAGATCTTGTCCGGCCATGAAAAAAAATGTAAAACCCCATTGCAGTGCCAGTGCCACCTAACGGGTCCAATTCTGAATCTAAACTATCCAGGAACCCCACTCCAACACACCCAAAAATTAATTAAATCCTAGAACCCGATTTTAGTGCCACCTTCTGGATCCAAATCTGAATCTAAGCCATTCCAGGACCCACTCAAAAAATGTTATCAAAATATTGGAACCCGAATCCAGCGCCACCTATCGGATACAATTGTGAATCTAAGCCATCCCGGGATCCACTCAAACACACACAAAAAATAAATACAAATCGGTCTAGAGGCTTAGAAGTTCAGTAATTTTTTTCTACGGTTTTTTTCAATATATTCTTAGTTAGTCTTCTATTTAAAGTTGGAGAGACAAATCCAACAAATCATAGATTATAAAAATCTGTCCAGCCGTTCTTGAGTTATAAATGTTGTTACTAATATGACTTTCTTTTACATAGGTAATATATCTACTAGCTGTGCCCACGACTTCGACCGCCTAGATTTTTTTTCGCGGAATCCTAAAAAAACAAATAGTAGCCTACGTTACGCCCTCCCCCAGTGAAACTCCCGTCAAAATCGGCCCAGCCTTATCAAAGATTAGCCGGAACATTCAGACAGACAAAAATTCGAAAAATTGCATTTTCGGAATCTTCTGGTCGGAATTATGCCCCTGATCTTTTTCACATTTTTATTTTGACATTACAAACAGACGCCTCAATGTTATTTATCTGTATAGATATTTTGTAAACTTCAGTCTGTCATAAATTTAAAGTTCTAATTAGCTCTAGAAATTGCGCAGTACAGTCCGGCAGGCCCACAGTACTGAACCATAAAAAAAATTAACCAAAAATACTTCGTATCTCAAAAACTACTCAATATATACTGTTCCAAAAAAAAAACTTAATATTTTTAGAGCTCTACCCATATTAACTTTTTTTCAAAATTTTGCCATATTATACATCAAACATCAGATTTTCACGAGTTTAGAAGTAATAAACTAACCTTCTATTGCCTTAAATAAAAAGTCATTAAAGGACAAGTTTAGATCTGAATAATGATGTCACACACAAAAAAAAAGGCATTTATTACAAAATTGAGTCTTCCAGATTACACGATGTGTACACTGATTTTTTTTTCAATTCAGTTACATGTATTGCGGCTATCCCTTGTATTGACTTTATTTGTTATTTGACTACAGTATCGTGTAGTGACATGTAGGTTACAACTTTCTGTCAGATTTCATCCACATAAATCCAGCAGTTTTTGAGAAAAATATTACTATGACTTACAAAGGCGTGACGAAAACACGCAATGTAATAAGAATAAGGTTCGAAATCAAACAAACAGATTTCTTGGACATTTATAAAATATTTATTATAATATAATAATATCTCAATAGATCATTATTTCTTTACAATCTAAATGTGGCACATTAGACAACAGATAAAATATACTCCAAATTACTTAATTTCATTCTAATTTAGGTACTGTTTCTATTATGAGGTATTTCTTGATTTTTACAATGGAAGAAGAAAACTGTGACTGATAATACCAGTGCTTTCTTATGTTGCCCTGGTGTCTATCGGGTCTTCTATATCTTGCAATTCCCATTGTAGAAAATTGAACTTATATTTATCATATATATATATATATATATATATATATATATATATATATATATATATATATATATATATATGTGTGTGTGTGTGTGTGTGTGTGTGTGTATATATGTATATATATATATATATATATATATACATAGATACACACACACACACACACACACACATATATATATATATATATATATATATATATATATGTGTGTGTGTGTGTGTGTGTGTGTGTGTGTGTGTGTATATATGTATATATGTATATATATATATATATATATATATATATATATATATATATATATATATATATATATACATATACACACATATGTGTGTGTGTGTATATCAACTATCTACTAGTTTTGGTTATGTTTTTTCTATACGAAATCGTGAGATAGATGTCTCGTGTCTTTGGTCATTATTAAAAATGTAAGATTTAAGGTTGCTTCTTTTTGAGATTAAAGCGGGCGATAGACATACGAGCACATACTTATGCGTACTTATTTACCTGTGGGTCTAACGCCTGCTTTACACGTTTTATTGCGCGATTAGGTACCTATCAATCCAAGTTTCTTCTTCCATGTTCTTACTTAATATATTTGCATTTAGGTAACAAAGGAACCTTCTCTACTTTGACATCATGCTTATTACAAATATATAACTAACTATGTATTATAATCGTACAGCAGACAGGCTGACGGACCACCAGGGCCCCAATTCTGCCATTACGATATCGTTACAACGGCCGACCATATTGACGCTATTGTACAGTCGTGGTATGAAAATATTCGCCACTTTTCAAATTGATTCATTCAACGGTCCGCAAGTACATGTTACCTTTTCAAACTAAGTCCCAGAACAGATTATTCCACAGAAAATTATGTTTAACGGTTTTTTTGATTATCTATTTTGTCTAAGAAGATTCTTTAGAGATTAGAGACCTTTTTATTGCTTTTAATATTTATGATAAGCGTTAGTAATCTAAGTGTCTGGCATTGTCAACATTGCAATTCTTTTTTCACGTTTCTATATTTTATAAACATAACAAAACAACATTTATTAAAATGTTGGCAGTAGGTACAGTTTCTTGTACTCATGCAAGCAAAAGTCGACTTTAAGGTGACGAACCTTTACATACCGCGACTGTACATAATAAATAAATACGTTAGATTTCAGTTAAGTTAAGTAATAAAAGAAATAAAATATCAAAAAATAAAGTTAAACTCATTTAGCACAGAAGTGTTACAATATTTCTAATATTATCTACCTTTTTTCTTATCGTATTTATAATTATGTAACTATTATCCTATCACACAAAAAATAAATTCGTTATTATTAATATTGGCAATATTCATATTAAATGCATTTCATTTACAACCTAGAATAAACAAATCTTGATACATTATAAATATTTTTCAAAAAAAAAAATGTGGTAACAATTTTTGTTGAAATAAATAAAAACACAGCCCGCAATACTGAGATCTGATGCCGAATTTTTGACTAGTCGTGTCCGATTATCATTTTTACTTTACTATAATTATAATACGCACATCTATAACATCCATAGATCTAAATAACATTAATCACATTTATTTTGATAAATGCATTATTATTTACTGTTCTCGTTCTTTATGGCAAGAACTCGCTTGGCGACAACATTCCAGAATCCAAATGATAATAATTATATTTACAAGCAATATCTTTTCTAACCTGCAGCTGTTTTGTTTAGAATATACAAATATTTTAAAGAAAATAAGAAGTTTCTTATAACTTTGAGAACATATTTAGGGACCAGTTTACTATATTTTCACAACAAAAGACTCGTAAAAAACTAGAGGATGATAAAGTCGTATCCTTCTAAAAGTCAGGTCACAAAATATTTGTATCTACTTTTGTTTTGGCAAATATGGAACTAAATTGCGTGATGCTCGTAACATCATTTAATAGTTTACTTATGACATCTTAGCTATAAATATGAGCAAACAGAAATACAAGATAATCTCATGAGAGATCAATGAGGTTTGTTTGAGCAAAATGTATAAATCAACCCATATAACTCACTATCTGTCGATCCCCGCGTTCAATCTTCAGCTTCCGATCCTATCGAATAATCTGTTTTCATGTCTCTGCTCATGTCCTCTGGTGAATCGTTTCGCATTCCGATCCCGGATCGAGATGCAAAACTGCTTTGCGACGTCATACTTGCAAGTATACCATTCGACAGCGCCTGCACGGACAAAGCCTCTTGCGAGGGTCCGGCATAGCTATATTGCTGGTACACAGCCTGGATCCTAGCTGCATTCACTAAAGTCTGTATTTTCAACTGTGTATCTAATGCCAAACTCAATGGCAGCTTTCGCAACTGGCTAGATATTAATTTGCCAAACATTTCAAATTCATTCTCGTTTCCATTCTCGGAATGTTGGCTCAGATCTTGCGGTCCATCCAAGTGGTCTCGATCATCCAAACTAGTTTTTTTTTGTTTTGTTGGCACGGGATAAATAGTGGATAATGAGGTAGTTAGAGGCGTAGCTATGCCAACTGGAGGGTTAAGGAATGGTGCAGACGTCGACGATGGAAGTATGCCAAATGGGGACGAGGCTTGATTCAAGCCGAACGGTGTACCCGGCCTCGGAGACGGCGTATTCAATACGTAAGGAGTTGAGGATCGCGTTGAACTTCTTCGTTTTCTAGGGCTTCTTTTCTCCGGTGATTTTCGTTCGCTCAAATCCTGGACGGCGTCGCTGTCGTCACTCGCTGGTATCTCGAGCAAGGTATTATCCACCTGTGGACGAGAAATTTATGACCTTTCGTATTACAGCGCATGTGTGAACGCGTGTTCTGATTTGTAAACAACAAAAGGACTCACCGAGCTCGGGGTGACGATCGCCCGTAGAAACCTGTCTGCGTGCTCGAACCACGTGACGCTCGGTCGGTACGCATGCGCCCCGGCCTTCCTGGCCGCGCGAATCTTCTTCAGCTCGACGCTATACGACGAACGTATGTTTTTTATCTTATTTTTCAATTCTTTAACTGTCACATCTACCAGATTCAACGCATTTATTATCTCGACGTATCCTTGCTCCCTTATTTTTTTATTTTTGTAGTGTTCCGAGACAGGGTTCCAAAGGTACTCGCGCTTTTCATATTCGATTATCATTTGTATGGTCAAGTCCTCGCTCCATTTGGGGTTGGCTAGGATCGCGACCATTTTCAGGGGTATAATTTTGTTTATTTCATTTAGGTTTTTGTTTTTATTCGCGTTTTGTGCGGGCGTGTACTAGGCGCGCAGAAAAGTGCGGGCGGCTCGCATGCGCGCAGCATACTAAAAGCACGTCGATGGGCCGGCGAGCGGCGAGTGCGGGGGGTCTATTTCGGGAGTAGCCTGTATACGCAGCCGCGTGCTTTGGAGCGTGCTATTTCCTCTACTCACCGCGCGGAGGCTGGGCCCGAGTGAAACGGAAGATTTGTAGCCGCCGCCGGACCGCCACCTGCGCGTACTGATAACGGACACACTTCATTTTCGCAAACACATTTCCGCACCTCATTTATCAAGTAACCAAGGATCAAGAATTTATATCGCACTCCTACATAAATAATTACTTTTTTATAATGCCTCGTGCGATTGTTAGCGCTATCTACTTTATTTTCTGTAAACAAGATACGTTTACTACCGATACAATTATTTTTAGATTTATTATATTAGTAAGTATAGTATATTTCAAAATCAATTAAAATAATAAATCTCCTTTAGATTATAAACATTGATGTTGATTGACTGACTACACCTGTCTGTTACAGGTAGACAAATAAACTATGTGTTTCATAAAATTACGACCGCAGATAGGCGATATCATAGAATAAATCTCATATGCCGGAGGGGGGGAGGGGGGGAGGCATTACATATTACCAAATCTCCATGGGAAAGAGGGTATTCAATCATATGTTATATGAACTTATATGAACGTGAACAACCGCATCACCATTGAACTGGTCCTATCTTACATACTAAAATGCTTGGCATTTTTAGAAAAAAAAACAACATGAAACCATCACTTTTCGGTAAAGCGAATAACAAAAAGAAATTTCATGTAAATTATTTTTTTACGATAACAACTTTTAGGAAATTTGTTGTCTTACATTTATGTGCTTTGGTAAATTGAAAAAGTGCTACGGGATCGCTTTGATGTAAATGAAAATGAAGTCTTTGTATTTTGCTATCTAGTGCCTACTTACGAATCGAAAACAAAGACTGTAATAAAACACAAGTAAAACGTGTCAGAAGAAATCATGTGAAATAATGTAGATTAGGAATTTTACAAATATATGGAGAATCTAACAATGCATTTATCATATGCTAAATTTCATTAAATTAGTTCAATCAAGTGAATGAAGTAGGAAAAATATACTACACGAAGAAACAGTTCGCCTACAACAATAACGCATGTATAGACAAGGGACGCGGGAATGAGGGACGGCGACGCGGGATCGACGGGAAACGGGGGAATTGCGGAAAATCTCGGCATCCCCGTGAAATATATAGACTCGTGTGTAGCGCGAACGTTAAATATCACCAGATTAATTTTGCCGGCGAGCTGATTCGTGTCACTGCAGGGAAGTAAGAGAGTGCAATTCACACGGGTGTATAAATTAAGTAAGAATATGATAGCCCTTGCGGATAACTTCAGTCGGTATATTCGCTCTTACATGATTTTTAAACGACTTCAAAACGGAGGAGCTTCTCAATTCGTCGTATATTTATTATTTATGTAGGCTCAACCAGAATTTTTTTGTTTCTGAACCGATCTTGATGATTCTTTTTGTATTAGATTCAGTATTTATAAGTATATTTCCAGGATAGTTTCATATACTTCAAGATATTGTAAAAAATATAATTTTTTATTTATTTTTAGTTATTGTTGAAGTCTATTTCTTTTCTGACGTAATTTTTTTATTAGCTATTATGTATCATTTAAGAGATGCGCTCTTGTCGGTGGAGCCTCCTCTACTTTTTACTATGGGCCAGCCATTTTATTTCTTTGTATGTTACGATACCCACTTTTACTTAAATTTGATCCATGAATACTAGCCTTGGCCTTTCCATCTTTCTATTTACTTCCTTTCGAAGGTGTGCTGTCATAACAAATGGCCAAACATTTTTGATCTTCCTCCCTCATAAGTTTATACTGCTAGCTAAACATTTTATATTACGTAAAACGTTTAAATATTTTTTAATAATACCTTCACAGCATCAAATTAGTGTTTCTAGGTCCTATCCCCCCTTTACCAAAACTGGTTTAAGCGGTATCTATATATATAAAAATCAATTGCTGTTCGTTAGTCTCGCTAAAACTCGAGAACGGCTGGACTGATTTGGCTAATTTTGGTTTTAAATTATTTGTGGAAGTCCAGGGAAGGTTTAAAAGGTGAGTAAATATGAAAAAATGCTTGGAATATAGTAAAAATAACAATTTCGCTTTCCCTTAGAAACTATTCCTACCTGTCAAACCTTTGATGTTCGTCCCGTCGTTTAGAAATCAATTAAATTTAAAAGTCGTTCAGAAATCAAATTAAATTTAAAAGTGAAGTTTTTTATTCATTTTTTTGGTTTTGAATGTCAAACGTTTGATGTTCGTTCCGGTTAAGATTTGACCACATTTTTTTACTGAAGTTGAAACATTCTACAATTATCATTCAGCTTTTTTATTTATTGATTCTGAGGCGGTACGAAGTTTGCCGGGTCAGATAGTATTATATATATGTTAGAACAACATAACTAGCTGGTTTACGCAAAAGTGGCCGTGCGAATATAAGCGAATCTCTTGCAACTAATCTGTCGAGATGAAAATTGGTGCGAATACAAAAGTTCCTAACACAGTTCCTCTCTCTGACTCTACATATCCACCATAACATATTCATCTCTGCACGCAATTACTGCTTTTACCGTACAAGTACAGGCCATATTGCGATGAAATGCCAACATTATAGAAGTATGCAAAAGTACAGAATGTAAGTATATATACCCCGCACGCCATTAGCGCTACGGGAGCGAGCAAAAATTACTGACCGCGCCGCTTCAAAGCAGCGCGATGGGTATAAAACGATATTTATCTGTCTCTTGGCCTCGTCGCCGCCGGCACCTATCAACTGGAGTGCCACAAACTCACATCCACACCTCATTCACACCCTATCACCAAGAATTACAGATTATTTTGCTTTAACAGAATCGCAACGTGAACTTTGATGAACCGCAGCTGCTGCAAATATAATTTTGCGGTCATCTATAGATTTTTTGCAAGAACTTAAGGTTGATATTTGAAGGGATTATGTTGCAAGGTAAAATGGTGAGATTATAGCACCGTAGATAGATGTGCTCGCGTGCAATGACGCAACGACCGGCTTGACATCTGTATATAATGACAGTTTGATGTATTTGTGCGTATGTGGTTGGCTGTCAGTCGATTTGGGGAGGATTTATTTTTGCTGTCATTAAGGACAAATCGATATGTTTAAATATCGACTACTACGTACAAGATATAACGCTACGCGTATAGATCGAGTGTAATTTAATAAATGTAATCTTCAATTCAATTTAAAGTAACGGCAGAAAAACAGTTGACTATGATAAGTCTTACGTTAACTTGCGTGCTGGTGATTTAACAAACCCAATAGTTTTTAATATGATAATATATATAAGTATATATACAAATGATATGATATTTATAGATAACCAGATTGATAAAAATGTAAAAATAATATTAATACTATTGTAGGTATTCAAAGTTTAACTCGCAAAAGTGTGAGTCAACTGCTGTCAATAGTCTAGAGTGGAGGCTCCTAGTAAAACATAAACATAAAATTCAGTGCCTGGTGTTAAATAACTGGAGTAAAGGAGCTTAAAGCCAGCCTTGACGAAAAAGATGCCCGCCCACTTATTGTCACAACCTATAATGGTTGTGTTGGCGTTTTGAGCCGTCCGAAGTGTATCTCACGTTTCTGACCAAAATAAGCTACAAAAACTAATAACACACGATCAAGAATGAAAAAAGATTAAAATGATAGGGGCATATAATGAGAAAGAACGAAAATCACTCGATGAAAAGAATGTTAAAATAGGAGACTTTCGGCTGATTTTTAATTAGTCAGAAAAAGTTATCAGTCGAGTAAATTATAACCTGAGTGAATTCAAAAGTGAAATCATTCAACTGATTTTTTTATTTTTCCATGTTATAATACTTTATTATAGAATAACTTTTACCTAGTGATTGATAAATCGTTCCTAATATATATAACACTAAAAAGAGATGGATAGATTGGATTAAGCATGACAAAATTGAAAGAAAGTGGAAGAAAAGAGAGAGATTCTATCGTTTTTATACAATACTACATAGCTATAATAGCTTATCTGTAGTACTCGTGTCTGCCGCGAAGGCAGAAGGGCATCAACGGTAACATAATAAGGGCTCTGTGGGTTGGATGACAGGCCCTTCGGCCCTTTGACGACTCGAGATACAGACGAAGGACCGAGATTGGAATATATAGCAATAAAATTGAATTGCCTGTCTGTAATCTCAAACGCCAAAATTTAAGTAAAAATTGCTATTTGTACGACGACGCCTAATCATAAATGACAATTCTTGTTTGCATGTTTGATTATCTAGAATTCAATAAATCGTTTTGAGTACTACAACATTACGACGTATTCTAGGCAACAAAAAATATGAATAAGAAGTCAAAAAGTTCATCGTGAACGAAATCACGAGCATAGCCAGTAATAAATTACAAAGTATTAAATAGTTTACTGAATTTTTTGTACTGTTACTGAAATCGTCCGGAAAGATAAATAATATCTGAAAACCGGCATATAACAAAAATACAAAGAATAAATCACCCATTGAAAATATAACTCGAAAGCAACACCAAATTCATACGTAAATAAATGGCACGATAAGTCATTCTTCTATCAATTTCTAATGTCATATTATACAAAAAAAAAATTAGGTAAAAATAATCTAAAATAGAAAAGAAACTTGTAAAGGCTTGTAAAATTTATTTTCTTTGAAAGATATATAGTAATAAACCTAGATTCCGGATTAGTAGCTAAAATTTACTATATCAATATTATAAAATAATCAGTTTTATAACATTAAAATGATCAAGTATCAAACAATATCACGCGCTGTATGATCCAATGCTCGCCAGCGGCACTCCAGGCGAGAGGAGCGGCCCGGAACATTTACACTCGTATAACTATAGGTAAGTATGTATATATTTGGTCATGAATGTATACTGTATTCTATAGTATATCGAACCGAAAGTAGCGTATCGGTTTCCAGCATATTTAAGTGGCTAAAATTGACTGGTTGAAACTAAAGTTGATTGCACTCAGTTTGACTTTTATAAAACAAAAAGGATACATTGAAAATTGATACGAATTAAAACTGATCAAGAAGTTAGGAAAATCAAGTCAAATAAGTCCAGTGACATCGATATTTCATCTATATTATATAAAGATATGAAAGTATGTTTATTTTATATTTTTTACTAGTTGTGTCCGCGACTTCAGTTGCGCAGGACTGCAAATATTCTCATATCTTCTGAATTTACCAAAATATCGAAACACGTCTTATGTTTTACGCCTATATCAAAAATGTTTCTAACGTTTGACTTATTTATGTTTCTATTCTGTTTTAGGTTGGAAAGATACCTATTATTAAGGTTATTATTATAAATACATACATACATAACTTCACGCCAGTTCCCTTGCGGGGTAGGCACGAACAACAGAGCGCCATTTAGGCCCATTCTTACACACCTCACTTGCTTCTTTGACATTCATAACTCTTGTCATGCACACTCGTCTGTTCTTAAGGCTCCTGACATAACCCTCCGCTAGTACACGATCAATTTGATCATGGAAGGTGTGTCGTCGCCTTCCACGACTTCTGCATCCATCCACTTTTGCATTGTATATCTGTTTAGTCATTCTTTCATCATGCATTCTTTCCACATGCCCGAACCACCGGAGCATTCCTTTCCTTACCTTCACCCTGACACTCTCTTTCAGACCAACTCTCTTTATATATATTATTATTAAAAAATCAGCTTAAAAAACTATTTTAAAAATATATTTGATTGGGGCTGAAAATACAAATGATGAATTACGGAAATAACTCTTCTCTGAACTAGAATGATTTACGAGTAATAATACATTATAATATATATAAATTATATGTGTGTCATAAAGAAGCCGCCACATTTGCACACTCATATATAAATACCGATACGCAAGGCCGCTCCTTTGGCCAGCTTCGAGTGTCGCGATGTGCCGAGCCAACGTTTTGTGCAGTGTGCAATATTCGATTAACTATATAAAGTATTATGTTTATATCAGTGGCATGGATTTCATACAACTCGATTCCCCATAGCAAATAGCATACCTTTAAGAAACTAGCGACCAACAGGTCGAAAGCGTTATGAATTCACTAGCGCTTACGTTTTTGGTTCGTGCATATATTATTACTCTTTTACTATCTCTTACGCTCGGTGGCTTTCCACACGTATTGGATGCAATAGCAACTCATAACCCGATCGAGCACCGGTTTCCGGGACACAAAGTACCGCAGCATTTAAGAATGAATGTAAGCCATTGTTACGTCGGAATAAGTTAATTTTTATGCACCCGAACAACTACAAACCGCTCCCGGAAAAAATCGGATCGCAGGATAAAAATTAGTGCAGATATTAAATCTATAAATTTGCTGTCGATCAGCGGAAACAGCATCGAATTCGGCTCAGTTAGTTTTTACCTGAATCCCAAACAAATAGACAAGAAATCTGAAAAAATTGCATCGTGTGCTCCGTCGTTTATATAATATAATGTATTCCAGTTTTTTTTTAATAGCCTCAATGTTTAGACACGGCATTTATACAATATTATACATTATCAGTCAACACACGCCCGCCAAGTCAGTGTAGTAAATAATGGTACGTTGACGCGACGTCGTACGGGCAGAATGGCCATTGTACTGTATTGGTGACGGATAAAACGGCATACAATACAGTCACTATTGCTTAAGCCGATATTACACGATTCATTTTTGTGTTTCAATTCAAAAAAAGGAAACATCATACCAAAAAAGATTGATTTATTTCAAAATCGATTCCCTGGAGACACGTAGAATTATTTTAGATGCCACGTTTGCTTATAAGTTATTTCATAATAACATTGATTCCCCTCAACTGTTAAGCCAATTCCGCTTAAGAGTCCCTTCGAAATCCCCGCGACAACCTATAACCCCCCTCTTTCCCCCATTAAGAACAACAGTACTAGGTGGTAACTCTCCTATGACTAGAATGTGTAGAATTCTCAACAGTAGCAGTGATGTTACTGACATTCAATTTGACTCCAAAAATTCATTTTATAAAAAGATTCGTTTAGCCCAACAAGACACTAATTAGACATAGACTGACGGACAGACTAATTTCATTACCTTACACATTTTTGTTATATTTATTATTAGAGTCTAAATAAATACATACATACATAACTTCACGCCAGTTCCCTTGCGGGGTAGGCACTAGTAACAGAGCGCCATTCAGGCTTATTCTTACACACCTCACTTGCTTTTTTGACATTCATAGCTCTTGTCATGCACGCTCGTCTGTTCTTAAGGCTCCTGACATAAATAAATAATAGTGAAGAAATTAAACTGCAAGTTGTGTTCACCTATAATTAGTTTTTACATCGCATTGTAAACCTAAGTCATAAGTCTAGTCACTGATCAAATGTACAAAACTGTTGGTGATCCTTATTAAAATAAAATAAAATAAAATTTGTGAAAGTGATCCATACAAAACATATACCTAAATCATTCAATGTCATTGTATATCATCTTAGCCTTCCAGTTGTATGTCTTTCTATCTAATTGATTCAATTGGTTGATCCGTCTAATTATGGACTATGCGTTATAAGACGTTTGCAACACCAGGGGTTGTCAACACGTTGCCGACATCGAATTCATCAGTGATCCTATTGTAATTTTGGACCGATTCTTACAATTGATTAAACATTGGTTACGTAAATAGTACATAGTATATATAGTACGAATAGTATCAAAACGGCTAAGTCAGCGTGGTAACTTGTCAGTGGCAGTGTGAAATGTAAGGCGCGGCATACGGCCCGGGGCACCTCGGATCACGGCTTAGCGGCCCGAGATATGCCTACACATAACACGATGTATATGACTGAGGGAAGAGATATATGTATATAGCAGGAATAAGGTGGATACGCGCGGTCTTTATTAATTATGACTATATTAAATACATACTATACGCCTTTTGTATGTTTTAAATTTTGAAATAACGTAGGAGATTCATTAATATTTGATTAAACACTTGAGCTAATTAAGACTTGTAAATGCGGCGTCTTACTAATAGTTAAATAAGTTTAATCCCAGAAAGTGGTAGGTATAGTTTTCATGGGATACGAACAGAAAGTTTTATTTGTAGTTTGTAAATTCTCTACTTATTTAAATATGCAAGTGATTATTTTTGGATGTTTGTTTGGTGGGAACCACATTGAGATATTTATTACATTGAGAATGAAACGATTAACATGAAAACTCATACACATAGTACTTTCAACAATATGTCCGAAATATATGCCGAAAAATTGGATAATTTTAAAAGAATACTGATTAGAGATTAGAGGAAATATTGCGTTGTACCTAACAGCGCAATATTTCCTCGTTCTATTGAATAAAATACATCCGCCTTAGTTTAATCAAATATATTCTCAAAATTACAACAAAAAAGCTTCTCCTCTTTAAAAAAAAAATCTAAACAAGAAGGCATTAACGAGTTCTGGGTACCAGGGTGGCATGACATTAGGGGTACACGGCATGCGCCATTAGACACGGGCGGCCCGGCCGGAACGGGACCTATTTCCGGAAGGAAGCGCGCCCGGAAGCCACGCCGCGTCCGCTGGCACCATCACGTAGTTCAGCATAGCTCACCGGGTTTCTACACAGTTACGCAATACTGGTATTTTGCGAAGAGATCGCTGCTGCTAGTTTAATTTTATCTTATTAATAATTCATTATATTAACGCCCACACTCAGAAATCTTAAAAACTATTAAGTTAAAGAACATTAAACAAAAAGAGACATTCAGAAGAAAATTTCACTTTGGTAGCGAAATTTTTGTCACATACATGTAATTAGTATAATATTTTTAATAAGTAGATTAGACCAAATACACTTGTAATGTTTCTAATATCTTGTGAATCATTGGCACTACAAATATAGTTAAAACTAATTTAATAGCTAGTTTTAGTTCCTTTACCTTGATTACTTTTGATATACATTTCCTTAATTGATATCTCTTACCTGAAACATACAAAAGTTCAATTATTATTTCGTGACACTTAATATTGTATAAAACTTTTAATACTATATTTATATTCAGAAGCTTCGAAATTATAAAAAAAACACAATAGTTAAGAAAGTGACTTTTTTTTGCCGACCAGTGCATAATAATTGGAGATCTTTTATTTAGATACAATAGAGCACATTTATGTTTGCCTAGTACATTTCTCTCCTCTCTGTTTCATTCACAATACCAGGGGCAGAGTTTGTAGAGTTTCAGTGCTCAGAGAAAATCAGTCACGTCCGGTCCGGCGGTTACATTAATCAAAATTAAAAGCAGATTAGGGCGGCTACACATGAATGACATGGAAACAGCGACACGCACAAAACGCGGGGGAAATAGCCTAATCGGGGTAAAAATTAAATGAAAGTCTGAGAAGAATAGTTAAAATTAAATGTCTATTCATTTTAATAGAGCGAAAATGCATTCGAAAAATCTATAATTAT
Source organism: Dendrolimus kikuchii (assembly GCA_019925095.2). Lineage (NCBI taxonomy): Eukaryota > Metazoa > Arthropoda > Insecta > Lepidoptera > Lasiocampidae > Dendrolimus > Dendrolimus kikuchii. The sequence continues at coordinate 11,662,818 of CM034410.1, read as the reverse complement.
GTTTAGTTGTCGAATCGATAATATGACCAAGTTCAGAGGTTGCCGAGGAACATCCGTAGGCTATTTACGGGGTCTAATTTTTATTTATTCAATTTGCTTCTTTTTACAAATAGAATATTTCAAGATTTCATGAATAATGTACATGAAAACTTAGATGCACGTTATTAAAACTTTTATAGGTGTTAGTTAAACAATCTACACGTTTTGCATGTGCTCCTATCGCCGAAAAGAGGTTGAAATAAAAAACACGTAAAACTCGCTAAAAATGATTATTTAGTAAAAAAAAAAATACAAAATGGTAATAGTTTTTATTTTTAATGTTTAAATATTGTAGTGTATTTTAAGATTTATTTTAATTTATGTATTATTAGGATAAATTAGTCTTAATTTAGTTAAGTTACACATCTTGTAAATATGTTGTTAATTAATCTTACAAACTTCAGTGTAAAATAAAATAAATACAATATTATAATAATTATTATATATATATAATTCCTCTCCTCAACGAGTATCGTTTAATTGTTACGACATAAATCAATGAGTGTACTAGGGCATCATAAAATGAAGTAATTATTTTATGCAAAAGTTTCAGTAAAGTGAATAATAAATACACCTACTAGCAGACTTTGAGGAATAAAATACGCGAGGAAAAGATCAGTGGCAGGGCATACGGCCTGGCGAGGCGTGGCGGGCCAAATTGATAACTTGATAACACCCGACCCCCCGGGACCGGCCTGCAATCCCGACCCAACATTTCAGGGTTGTCACACACCAAACTTTAAAAAAGTAATTTTTTCTTAAACACTTAATAATTTGACCAAAACGTTTATAGAAACTGAGCACATGAACTGAACTTATCCATGTTATTTTTATTTTAACGTTGTTCTAAGTCTATGGAATTTGAAGCTAAAATCTTTTCATTATAATTCGACTATATTTATTACCAAAGAACAAGCGACATGACAGATTTGTAATGGTGCGTTTAGATTATTTTCATCTATAAATTGTTTTGTTAATTAACACAGGGATTAAAGCTCAATGCTCATGCTCAAGCAAGTCATTATTATTAAAGTAAACATCATAGTTTATGTTGACGAAAAGTGTATGTCATAAATAAAGCGACTTGATACTTGCACGATGTTTGGCGTAGTACTATAAATTACTAATAAGTATCGAAATTACTCTCGACAAATTCGCGTTAGTGGCGCCTCTATTATTTTATACTTTATTTACTTTTAACAGGGTGTACGTCACTTTCCTCTGTTCGCCTGAGGTGGACAACTACGGAAGGGTAATACACTTTTACAGGATCAGGAGCTTGGTACTCTTGGTACCCTAATATGTACCATATGATTGGTTTGTTCATGAATTTTTGTGAACCAGGAAAGTTTTTAAAAACCGGCCAAGTACGTGCACTGGCACGACTCATGTAGGATTTCATAGAAGTGTTTATAGGTTATTATCAGATATCTTCATCATCATCAGCTACATCTTTTCTGGTGCGCATTGCCGAAGGTGGAATAATGTGTCAGGGGTTTTTCCTGCCGAATAAAATCTTGCAGTTTTCAAGTCACGAGTGAACTATACTTCCATAAAAAAAAAATTAAAAAAATATTCCTTATTAATATAAGCTGTATAAAAATGATGGATCCCTACCAAAACTTCAATAATGTCTAAACAAAATACCTGGCGCTGGAATCGAGTTCTACGATTTTGATGAAATTTATGTACGTTTGAGTGGGTCTTGAGATAGTTTAGATTCACAGTTGGACCCGGTAGGTGGCGCGGGGATCGGGATCTAGATTTTTATTTTTTCGGGGCAGAGACAACGTCTGTCGAGACCGCCACTTTACTATATTTTAACTGACACGATAAGATAAATTGCGCGGTGACAGCCCTGCGATTCGCCGCAATCCTGACCCGGCTCGGTCCTAATCCGGCTTCGCTCCGCTAGAGTTACGAACGGGAGGACATGTGCTTTTTAACTGGCAACGATATAAACTGCTTTAGATGGATTTATTATTTTTTAGGATATCATCTTGCGTCAAACCTTATGGCGTTTTCTGATTATTTGCAAGGATGCACAGGTTTTATATGAATAATTGATCCAATTCATATTAGTCTTAAAATTTGAAAAATGTGTGTGTCAGCTCCGACACACGACTAATGTTTACTCCTTAAGTACGTGTCTTTGAATATGCACGGATGGATTTTACTCGTATTCTTGATCTTATTTCATTGCATTAAAATTCGAAATTGTATAATAACAAAACGTAAAGCTTTTACGTTAATGTTATGGTTGTATTGACAATGTCTTGCACTTGTCATCACAGTTGGGCCGTCAGCCCATGTGCTGTGCTTCAGCAATAAAATTAAAAAAAATCACTGTCCATAAAATTTCCATACCGGGGGCTTTATATAAAAATCGATTCTTAAGAAATAAAATCCAAAAATACCTCACTCACCTATCTTATTTTCTTACCTATACTACTACTTTTCACATATCATGATAATGATAATTGGACCGTTAGAAAAAGGCTATCAACATATTTCTGTCGTTTGGAGTTAGCACACTAGGTCCGCTCGCAAATAACTTCTACTCACAAAGTGTGAAAATCTATAATGTCACCCATGACCCTTTTTTTATTGCAGGAGATCAGCAGACAGGCAGACGGCCCATTTGATGGAAAGCGGTTACCATCGCCTATAGACATTTGCAACACCAAAGGTGCTACAGATGCGCTGCTGCTCTCTTAAGGGAAACTGGAACCTGGTCATTAGTGCCAGAACACAACTCAAGGTTGTTATGGCGACATACTTTAGACCAGGGGTGGTAGCCATCCAGTCGGGCAAATGCCCTACCACACTGGAGGCTAATTCTGCTATTTCAATAGCGTCGCGAAGATATTCAAAGTATGATTCCATTGCGATAGTGTCAAAAGTTCGTATTCTACTAAACCCACAAATATCCTCTCGATATCGTCGCAAGAGAATAATAGTAGAAAAAATGTATATTACCATTATCAGAAATGGTGTTAGCCGAAATGAATATTGAAAAGCTACCAAAATGTTATAACCTTTATGTCGCGAGTGTTCGCTTATACTTAAATATTTATAAAAATAGGGTGGCGTGCCACGGGCATACCACTAGAATTAACGGAATACCGAAATCAGACAAACCTACGATTAAGTGTCCGAAGATTTTGAGGAGATAATAATAGCAGAATAGGGCCCCAGATGTCTTATTTATAGAGGGTCCCACTGTGAGAGGTCGAAATGTACCATTTTTCACCAATAAAGAGGTTGAAATAATAATATGAAAAAGTTAATATAATGAAAGGGAATAGACTGTTTGTAAACAAACGTGTTTCTTGTCTAAACCTGATAAATTGTTTCACTTACACGGGCTACTGAGCTACAAAGTCCCAATTATAGAGGTAGACATTGAAAAAATCTAAGCAATTAAGCCTCAGTTAAAAAGTTTTGAAAATTCCCAGTAACAGAACTATTCCAATGTAAGTGTCGGGACCGCATTGTAATTATCAATGATAGAGGTTTCTCACATATACAGGTCCCACTTATCCAGTTTTGATTGTAATTCTCAATTTAATAAATAAATCTCCTTTCTTTTTCTTTTCACGCCGTGATCGTGTCTTTCTATAGCTAGGTTCCATTTTCTACCGTCGTTGAAATCGTCGTCCCCTAGTCCCGAGCGTTACAAATGTCCCAATAAGGAGGGGTTCGGGTCAGGCCCGCATTAAACTGCGACCGGAGCCCCGGACGGTCTGCACGGAATGGCGAGGGTTTAAAAAATCACTAAATATAAATCACTGGATGGTACATGACATTTTATAAGCGTGGTCTACTGTAAAACTGAACGTGGACAGGGTCTGGAGATCATTGAGGTATAGTGTACTACGTACTATGTATACATACTACGTACATACGTGCGGTGAAAAGAGCCTACCTGGGCAGACCAACGAGACGGCGACCAGTTGGTTGACCCAGATATCGCTGGAGTGACGTAGTGAACAGGAAGGAGTGGAGTATTCTCATTTCGGAGGCCAGGACTCATTTTGGGTCGTTGAGCCGCAGCAGTTAGTTAGTTAGTACTACGTACCTACTAGAGAAGTCATCTTTAACTTTTTTTTATAGCTTAAATTCAGCAGACAGGCAGTCGGTCCACCTGATAGAAAACGTTTACCATCGCCTATGGATATTTGCAACACCAAAGGTGCTACAAATGCGCTGCTGCTCTCTTAAGGGAGATTCGAACCTGGTCACTAATGCCCGAACACAACTCAAGGTTGTTACGGCGGCATACTCTAGACCAGGGGTGGTAGCCATCCAGTCGAGCAAATGCCCTACCACCTGGCTGAAGGGTGTTTTGTCGCCTTTTACGACAGGCCGCCCGGCCACAGAAATTGTATTCTTTCTCCGTTCCTGCACGGATAGAGAAAGACAAATTCCTGCTTATTTGAGCACTCGGTATGATTCATGGACAATGACTCGTTTAACAATGACTGTTGTCGATACTTTACATGTTTGAGTAAAACTTAACTATTAAAAAAATGCCTTCATGAGTACTAAAGTACTATTCAAACCACTCGAGAAACTTAAATAAGACTCAGAGGGTCACCTTTCACCAGTAAGTTTGATTCTCGATAAAACGTATTATTTTGAATTTAAATTTTATCCATTTTAAATAAAAATGTTTGAACTTGATGAAAGCGGCCTACAAATTACTCGTTTTTTTATTGCTGGAGTACAGAAAACAAACTGACGGACCATCTGATGTATGGTGGTCATCTATAAGATATTTGCAACACCAGAAATGCTATAAACGTGTTGCTAGCTTCGAAAAAATTTAGTGACTCCTTTTTTAAAAAACCCACATGGTAGTGCTCAGGGAAAACCTTTGCTGGGAGCTCATTCCAAATTTCTACGGTGCGCAAGAGAAAGGATCTTGAGAAACGCTACGCTCAACAGCGAAGAGGCTGACAGTAGAAGATAAAGGCACCATACTGAGCAGTTCCTTGGAACACTCTCCAATACAGGTCGAAGGTCGAACACTACGAGAGCCGAGCGTACCTAAACCATTTGTGCGTATAGGCATAAAATACTTTTTTTTAAATAGAACAACTCTACGGACTCTAGTTTCCTACCTTTTTTACAAATTTAATTGAGAAAAGTTTTGAAGTTATACACGCTTAATTTTTTATTTTTGTTGTTGTGTGTGACATTTTTAAGTGTAAGTTTGTGTTATAGTGTACCTTAAAAATAACTTATCATATTAAATTATTATACGTAATACATACAAGACGTTAATGGCTTAAGCAAGTGGGAATGAAGACGAAGGCACCATTCTAAACGGAGCTTGGAACACGCCTATTAGAGTTTAGACGTTAGCAAAACGCAAAGAGATGCGAAGTCTCTCACGAATGATGCGTTTTGTAATATCTCATCAAAATTAACAAAAAATTTCAATCGTAATTAAAAAGCAATAAATAAATATTTTTATACAACATTAAGAAGTCGGTGCAAAGTAAAACATAAAAACTGCTATATTTTTGCAAAATTCTTGGTTGTTGTTTTATATTTTACTTGAAGTGGGTACCTTCAAGATGTTGTATAAAATATTTCTTTTTTGCTTTATAGAACAGTTACTATGTAGTCGGTTATGGTTTTTGTTAAAAACAAAATATTTTATACTTTTTAGTAAAGCAAATACTTGAATAGCTTTGAAAAAAAAACAATTATGAAAATGTTGTCTATGCTTATAATACCGTTGCCGAGACGACTGGAAATATCTAACACGCTAACGCATGTTATGGGTTCGACTATATAAAATAAACTACTGAACAAAATCACACTTTCCGGCAGTTTAAATGCATTTACTTGTCGGCTAAAGAAGTGGCTAATCGAGCACACCTATAGCTTGAAGGAATTCATGGATTATAAAGATTGATGACAAATAATGTGAATCTTAATAACTGATAATTTAGTAACAATACATATATAACCCTGACGTGTGACATAGTTACGAATAAATGAGTTTATGAGTTTATAATATTCCAGGGTTGCTCTCGATTTCCCTAGAATCGAGTTATCAGATCCTTACTTGGTGACAATGGTACCACCTCAGGAGTACACTCTTTCGCATAAAAAAAATCGCATAACAAACATGCAATCGAATTGGGAACCTCCTTTTAAAAGCGATAAAAGATATTAAGGGCACCATCCAGCAAATGTCATTTTACGAAAGATATAGTAGTCCCACAGACGCGGCGCTTCAATAGCCGTACTTAATTCTGCCAGCGTAATTATTTCCTAATCCGTAAATCAATGTAGGTATTCACTGAATAATAAATACAAAATATGCCATAGTTAAAGCTGTAAATTTATTTCCTGTCTACTTTACGAACCAAATTCTATAAAATTGCTGAAATGCCACTTTTAGTTCCTTCATTTTCCGTGGGACTTCTTTTGTGACGCGGACTTTATATGTATATTACATCGACAAAGCGTCACGATCCCGTACCCAGCAACACCCGTGCCCTCTGCTAATTGGTGTGTGAATTCGATTAGGCCACATCCATTGGCCGTCAGGTATACATACTCAATGAAACTGAATAATTAAAACCAAGCAATCGATAACGTTGTATATTAAATGTCACTAAACTAGTAATTTTAGTGGTGGGGTAAGTTCAAAATCTGTATAAAGTTCCAATTCCAAGATGGTGGAATTTTTAGCGGGAACTTGAACTGTGCGATTTATTTTGCTATGTAGTTTAAAGTCTTAACCATCGGTTTTGTCTAAAATAAACAATCGTTATGGAACATCGATTGTTTTTATACAATTGTCTAGAAAATTTTAGAATATCATAATAGGGAGCGTTTTGTACGAGCGTGCGTAGTCATGACGGTATAGATAGGTACAAGTAAAAGGAGTCAAACGGCGCATAAATTATTGTTTGAAAAGCATTGATATACAAAAAACCCGTATCAATGCTAAAAAGTAATTTTATCCGTGCAGAAACGGAGAAAGAATATAATTTCCTGCGGCCGGGCGACTTGTGGTAATTGGCGACAAAACAGCCAGCCACTGGTCTAAAGTATGACGCCGTAACAACCTTGAGTTGTATTCCGGCATTATTGGCGAGGTCGCAATCTCCCTTTAGAGAGCGGCAACACATTGGTAACGCCTTTGGTGTTACAAATGTCTATAGGCGACGGTAACCGCTTTCCATCAGGTGGGCCGTCTGGCTGTCTGCTGAACTCATCCAATAAAGATTTAAAAAAATGTTTCGATCAGGAGATTTTAAAAATTAGATGATATTATTTTAACGCCTGTTCTTTTTATATATTTTTTTTATTGCATGAGTTCAGCAGACAGGCAGACGGCCCACTTAATGGAAAGCGATTACCATCGCCTATGGACGTTTGCAACACCAAAGGTGCTACAAATGCGCTGCTGCTCTCTTAAGGGACACTGGAACCTGGTCACTAATGCCGGAACACAACTCAAGGTTGTTATGGCGGCATACTCTAGACTAGGGGTGGTAGCCATCCAATCGGACAAATACCCTACCACCTGGCTGTGGGTGTTTTGTCGCCTCTTACGACAGGCCGCCCGGCCGCAGGAAATTGTATTCTTTCTCCGTTCCTGCACGGATGAAATATGTATTTTTTTTTTGGATTATCTCTTGTATTTTTCTTCTGTTTGTCTATGCTTCGGTGTACAATAAAGAGTTGTCTATCTATCTAATTAATTTCAATTTCAAGAGAACTAAATAACTATACATACCGTTCGTAATACCGAAGTAAGAAAGAGAGTGTCGGGGTGAAGGTAAGGAAAGGAATGCTCCGGTGGTTCGGGCATGTGGAAAGAATGCATGATGAAAGAATGACTAAACAGATATACAATGCAAAAGTGGATGGATGCAGAAGTCGTGGAAGGCCACGACACACCTTCCATGATCAAATTGATCGTGTACTAGCAGAAGATGATTAAGAACAGACGAGCGTGCATGGCAAGAGTTATGAATGTCAAAGAAGAAAGTGAGGTGTGTAAGAATAAGCCTGAATGGCGCTCTGTTGTTCGTGCCTACCCCGCAAGGGAACTGGCGTGAAGTTATGCATATATGTATGTATGGAAATAACTATACATGTATATTTTATAATAATTTATATTTAGATTAAAGACTGCATTCTTACTTCATGACCAAGAGAACTTGGTTATAATTTATAACAAGACGCTCACAGTAGCGCACTATAGTAGCGGGATGGCGCGCTCGATGTGGTGTAGCATTTTTACGATGCCCGATAACGTTTGCGGGGCGCGTTGAGTGGCGTCGTTGCGGCTCGCCCCCGATCGTCGCATGCGAGCGAGGGCCCTGGAACCGCTTTGCGATAAGGTTGGCCACGCATTTTAGAATTCGTATTTAAAAAATATTTATTTTCATAGTGCACAAGTCTATGTATAATTACTTGATCTCACTGACTGAGTGACTGACATATCAACGTACAGCCCATCATACTACTAGGGCTAAATCCGTGAAAATATTGCCTTTTTCACCTAGGGGTTAGATTTTCAAATATCCTTTTTTTGGGCTTCTACAGTACAGAAAAAATCCGCATGCAATTTTTCACGATCCTAGCCCTGGTAGTAAGTGCTGGGCGCTCATATTTAGTTTAAGGTTATAGGTTATTAGGTTTAAGGTTAGTCAGGATTCGGAAAATATGAATATAAAAATATTATATATAGAAATTCTTCTATTAGTAAAATATCGTTCAGCACAATTTTTTTTTTAATCCAAAACATAAACATTTGCAGTTTTATACAATAGTATAGTTCGAGTTCTTATACAATTCGAGTGAGACTGTTATATTAAGTTGGTAGCTTTCTTGATGTCTTCAAGTAGCCTACAAACTTACAACATACATACATAATATCACGCCTGTTTCCCATGGGGGTAGGCAGAGACTATGGATCTCCAATTGTAACGATGCTGACAAACAACTTTCGCTTAATCTACTTTCATTAACCTCTACATACATGAACGTTTATTTGAGATGCATTTTACCTGACCTCTCACACTTCTGATATTTGATCATGGTGTGTTCATCTCGGTCTACCGGCAGCAACTCTACCATTCACATTACTGTCATACACCTGTTTTGTGTTCCTACTTTTATCCATTCTCTCTACATGTCCAAACCACCTTAACATTCCTTTTTCAACTCTTGTTATTACATCTTATTTCAATCCACAACGTTCCCTTATCACACTCTTTCTTATCATACATACATATCATTCCTACAAACTTACTCTAACTCAATATGAATAAGACCGAAAAAAATTATTGAACCGCGTAGCAGCCCTATACCGGTCGAGGTCGTGTAACCGTGACAAGTCGTGTACACGTCGCGAGCCATATTTCACGCGCCTCACCGCGCCGACGAAACCAAGCCCGCTAAAACTGGCGTACTTCTAAATGGGAGAGTTTCTTTGAGCAATTACTCGAAGTGCAACTACATATTACCATTAGCTGTTGGAAGTGAATTCATTTGCATTGATTTTTCTACTAGCTGTTGGAAAAAATCAACAGCTAGCTGTTGATTTTTTTTTAACGAGGGGCATCCGGGCAGCCGCGTTGCAAATATGAGTTTCATCACGTCGAGGTGTCTGTACAAAGTATGTACAATAGTCAGCATTTTACAAACAAACAACTGCGGCCTAATGCTTAACAAACACATTCATATTAGTATATTTTCAATAATAAAATCAGTGTCATTACAGCGCTCGTTGGGTTTGGTATTTCTTATATTTTACCCTTCCCTCCTAGACTAAAACTATACACACTATAGTAGCATAGCACTGCTAGCAAGTGCTATTGCCACCCGAGTCAGGTATAGCTACTAAAACCTCTTGGTGTACCTTCCTTCGCCTTATACCAGGGCAACAGGAAAGTGGAAGCTCGACCAACCCCACGGACCCTGGCAGGCGGGGTTTTTTTTTTTTTTTTTATTCTCCTCCTCTGCCGGACGAACAAGATATGTCCAGCTTCATTAATCTTTATTATTTTATTTTATTTATCTTTTATTTATATATATATTTTATCTTTTTATATTTTTTTGTCTTTTCTGCATTTTCTTTTTTATGCGTTTCTATTTTGTTCTCTTTTTTTTTTCTGCTATCGAATTATACATTTAGGTCCTTATCTATTACATATTTTACTTGTACTATTATTCACTTTTGCCTTATTACTATCTATCTATTTTATGGTACATTTTTGTGGCAGGCGGGGGTTCGCCCCTAGGAACACATCCATTGCCGGGAGGAAGCATAGCCCTGGGCATCGTTCTTCTCTCGGCTGAATGTCTCACCCTACGGAAGGAGATATGAGCGCGCGCAGAACACGATGCGCTTCCTCTAGACGGCTTTGCAGGCGGGTGGGAAACCCACTTCAGCCGAAGGTAAAGCCGCCCACCGGCACCGGAGCGTCCTCCTTTGGCAGGAGCAGAGCAAGGACGTACGCTTACGATCCCGCTCCGCCTCCACTTCGGCGAGCAATACGCGCTCCTCGCAGTGATTGAATTTTTTTGTTTTCGATGTCATTGTCATAATCAAATTAATACAGAATTTTTGAATTGGAATTGTATTTGCATTTTTGCCTTGAATATTTTGGAGTCCCAAAAATATTACTGCCCCTAAGATTATGACGCCCTAGGCCTTGGCCTCACGGGCCTATATATAAATCCAGCACTAGAATCCAGACATCCGGAAAATAATAAAAAACAGAACCCGAAGTCTCTGCGTTCAGGACAGCCGGTCAAGACCAGCAAAGACTTAGCCCAGTTAACCCCAGAAGCCGATGTCAAAAGAATAGTGTAAATTACATTGAATTGTTCATATTTATTTATATATAAGTGTATAACTGTATATATATACATATATATTCTGTCGTCGTTATAGCGATGTGGCGTGGCTTGAACTCGGGCCGGGGCAGACTGAGTATAAATAAAGGTAGGTTGTGCGAGGCGCGGCGGCTCAGCGGCGGATGGCGGATGTATAAAGTGGCGCGCCGGTGGCCGCGTGACATAGCTATAACTCGCGGTAGCATGACAAACAGTTACTGCGAAAGCCGTGGAATCGCTCCTCATTATTTTACAATATATTTTTCTTATTACCTAAAGCACGCAAACAGTTCTGCTATTTCAACATCTTGGTATTGCGTTATTTAAAGTACAATTCCATTACCATAGTGTCAAAAATTCGTATTCTACTAAATCTACAATATCTACTCGATATCGATAATAGCAAAAAAATAGTTATCACCATATCCGAAGATAAATAAATAAATAATAAATAATTTTTTTATTTATTTTCTCCCTTAAATATTATTTTTTTTGCGAAATTATAAAAATACTATAAATAATTGTATGATTAAATTTAAAGTTATTACAAAATTACAAAGTACAGATGCCGTTAGCTGAAGTGAAAATTTAGAAGTTACCAACAATTTTAAATAAGTTTTCGCAAGTTTTCACTTATTAATATTCATAAAAATGGAGTGCCTGGGCCACGCCGTTGGAATTGTCAGAATACGGAAACCTACGACTGAAAAGATAGTTTTGACCGGAGATTTTTACGAGAAAGTAATAGCAGAATTAGACCCCAGGCAGACGGTCAACTTGATGGCAAGTGGTTACCGTTGCCCATGGATATCTGCAACACTAAGGGAGCCATTGCGTTGCCTACCTCGTTGAGACTTTCAATACATATATACATACTTTAAATGAGAATTACATACAAACGATTATTGTTATAAGTACATACAAATAAGTTCGGCCTAAATGGCGCTCTGTTGTTCGTGCCTACCCCGCAAGGGAACTGGCGTGAAGTTATGTATGTATGTATGTACAAATAAGTTATCTATCTTTTTTTTTTTTATTGCACGAGTTCAGCAGACAGGCAGACGGCCCACTGGATGGAAAGCGGTTACCATCGCCTATGGACGTTTACAACACCAAAGGTGCTACAAATGCGCTGCTGCTCTCTTGAGTGAGTCTGGAACCTGGTCACTAATGCCGGAACACAACTCAAAGTTGTTATGGCGGCATGCTCTAGACCAGGGGTGGTAGCCATCCAGTCGGGCAAATGCCCTACCACCTGGCTGTAGGTTATTTAGTCGCCTCTTACGACAGGCCGCCCGGCCGCAGGAAATTGTATTCTTTCTCCGTTCCTGCACGGATAAAAATCCTATATCCTATATCTATCTACATGATTGCAATCGAAATAAAACAGTCACTTTGTTACCTCAATTTGTACGCTGCAAGAGATGCTGCGGTAGACGTGTGACCCAAAAAGATCGCGCTTTTAACTCTCACATCCTTGGACAGCCTTCATATCCGTGACTTATAAGTCAAATTGCAAGAATGTTGCCTACGTTACTACGGCCACATTTTACAGAAATCGGCTAAATAATTATTGAATTCTTATCAAAAAATACAAAACAATATTAATATACACGAATAATACTATTTACACTGTTTTTAGTTTTCTTTATTGTTCCTTGTAACAAGTAATATTTTAGGAAAACATTAAACGATGATGATAAGATTTCGCAAAAAGATGTATATATATATATATATATATATATATATATATATATATATATATATATATATATATATATATATTTATATATATATATATATATATATAATGTCAGCCCATTAATATCCCACTGCTGAGCTCGGACCTCCCATTATAGGGGGAACAGACAGTATACCCGCCACGCTTGTCCAAGGCGGCTTGGCAGGTTTGACACATCGGTTATCTCGATGTGCAGGTTGCATCACGATGTTTTCCTTCACCGTTGTTAGCACATGGTAATTGTAACAATATGCACATTAGATCAGAAAACTGACTAAGAGGTGCATGCGTTCCGGTCAGAATCGAACCCGCGCCCTCTGAGTCTGGGACACGTGCGCTAGCCATTACGCTACCACGACTTAAAATAAAATACATCAAAAAGATGTATTTTATTTTAATTATTTAGTCTTATAAAATAGAGTACAATACAAAATTGCTACAAGTCTGAACAATATGGCCCATATTCTAATCGTTTAGACTATGTAGACCGCCTTATCATACATGCACATCTTCAACAGATCTGCGCTATTGAAATATTACATATACAATTAACATGACGTATAGCAAGAGCACTTTCTAGCATTTATGACTTTTTCATGACTTCTAATACACGCAGTGATAGAGAAGCTGACAATGATAATACAGTGATTTCAACTAAAAGTAATAAGTAATTTTTGCTAAACATCTGAATGAAGAAATGTGAAATAATTTCCTGTAAATAATAAACCGTTCACTTAAAATCATTATTGCTACTAAAAATGATTTAATTAAAGTTATAAAGTTAAACTCGACTCTATTTCTTTCGTGTTCCAGCCCGACACCGGAGGGCGCCGTCGCTAAAGCGCGATACTACGGGCTCGCCTCGGGCGGCGCGAACCAATTACCCGTCGCCGCCGCGCGGGCATTTACCCCCCTGCCCCCCACCGCCCCCACTTCAAACGCCCCAGGCCCGCACCCGCGTTAGTTAGGTTGCCAGAATATTGTCATTTTTAAATATGGAATATTTAAAAAAATATCGGTAACTGTTCTATTTGTTTATAGTTATGCAGTTTTATAAAAATAAAAAAAAGAACAACGAATGAAAAACTCATGATTGGAGATTACCAGAGAATATCAGCAGTATGCCGACAACGGATACTGAAGTAACTTGTTCATAGCCCGCAAGAACCCAGACAACACGGAGAGACTTGTGGTCACCAGGAAAATTGAAGGCAAGAGATCACTAAATAGGTTATCAGGTTGCTGACAGCTGGACATGTCGATAAATTTGGCCCTCCACCGCGCTCAAAACCGATCCCGGTAGAGAAAAGCAATTATTCACTGCCATGAAAGTTACGATCCTGAGCAATGTGGAAATTACTTAGAAGAAGAAAAAGTGAACATTAGTTGTAGGATTTAGATAGTTGGTAACAAAGATTGTGCATTTATGTTGAAATCAACTTTGAGTTAAAACTTATTTAGTACCTATATATAATCTGTCATACTTTTGTATAAAAATATTGGAAAATCGGAAAGCAATAATGGGCAAAAATTCATAATATAACCTCAACTTTATCGTCATAGACATATTTAACATACCTTTAAATAGACTTAAAATTAAATTAAATGAAATATTGCAGTAATTAACCTTCAAAGCGTGTTTTCTTCTCGATTTTCGAAATTAAATTTAAGTTGTGTAACGTACATTTTCACTGTTGTTCTGTCTCACTTTTAGTAATTATTTTTATAAAGAACAATTTTTAGGCATTGTTAAATTACAAGGACAAATTTAATGTAACTCTTAGAGAAAGAAAATCGTAAGGTCCAAAAAGTATATTGTGTCTGTGTTATCTTAAAATACATTGTACACAGTACTAATCAGTTTGCGTAATTGTGCCCTGTATATTCACCAATTTACTTAGCTTCGTACTGTTTCGATGATATCGCACTTTAGAGATAAGTCTGTCTACTGCACAATCACAAAGACACCGTTACAATAATACGTCTATCTAATATTATATGAGTCATCATTCATTAGCTATTAGTAAATATTGTTTTATGTAATTATGGACTCTCAAAAATTTTTTTTTAATCGGCAGACAAACACACACATTGTATATCCCCAAATTAAGCAAGTTACTCTTGTGTTATGGATAATATACAACGGACTACTCTGGGGCCGATCCCAGACACCCAGACCATAGTAAATAACGGAGAAAATACGTTTCCGAAATTTACTATACCAGGAATCGAACCCGGAACCTCTGCGTTGCAGTGAGGTACGCCGGCAAAGGCTTAGCCCGCTCAACCACAGAGGCCGTCAATATAGGATGACGATTTTGACTTGACAGCGCACAGTAGCGATGAAGTAGTGTATAATCGTTCACGAACCTATTCGATTATTGATAATTATTCTTATTGAACTTGCAATCGATAGTAACCTGATTATGATGTATGGTCAGATTTTAATATAAAACAAATTATATTTTAATGTTTACAAAATAGAGTTAGTTACATATATGATGTGGTTGGTAAATAATACAAAACTTCATAGGCGCGCGTTGACATAATAACCATACTAAATCACATACTATACTTAATCTTCTCGAATATGACTTGTGAAGATTTAATAACGCAAGTAAAGCGCTTTGCATTCACATTTTATATGCGAACTGTTGAGTTCTGGAACAAACCAGTTAATTATAAGTTTATCTTTGCTCATGACTGTAAAATGAGTTTTTTTAAATCACCTACGTTTAACCACTGTAATGTTCCGTACACGACTTTGTGTACTATGTGATTTTGTGTGTGTTTGTGTAACTTTTAGGAAAACGAACTCCATCCTTAACCACATCATTATTAATCAGGCGAATACAGTTCCATGGTTTTATACTAACAGTACACAGGTGGAATAGTTTTTAGTGGATACATTGCTATTAAAACCACACAGAGGTAAACAACGTGTATACTGCATATGGGTTTAAGCACACAGGTTTTAAAACATGCTTCAATTCATTTGACGCTTTTGTTCACGTAAGCTCTGTCGATACTTTTATTTCGTCTAAGGCTAAATGGAAAATCAATCAAATGAACTTACAACAAAATGTTCCTTACGACATTTGAAATTTACACCGTCGACATTTAAAAAAATGTATATATGCTGTGCATTCCCGTAATGTTAGCAACCCTATACCCGATGCGGTGTATTTGTTATCTCCTGCGCGCTGTTGCGATCCCGGTACTCAACCGCCGGCGGATCGCCCGCAATGCGAACAGCGGGACTTTTTTTGTTGCACGTACATTAAACTAACTAATGCGTGCTAGGAGGGTAGTTTCTAACTTCGTTATTCGGCTGTGTCATGTCTTGTACTTCCTTTACATTACCGATATCTAAATTCAATTTACATATTCGCGCAGTTGCACCAGCAAAGACCTAGCTAGTACGACTTGTTAGCTGTCTATTATGGCCGGGTTTGTATATCCATATTGCTTATCTTATTATCATCGGTAGAAAATTTGGCTACCTACTTGTATGGATTTTAACAGGCCGGTTCCTACAATTATCTTACTATTCATTCACGTGTCTTATACCATCCAGTGGTTGAATTTTGACATTACTTATATGCAGTTTACGTCGAATTTTAACCGTGTGTAAAGTAAATGGTCCGTAATATATAGGAACCGGCTATAAGTAATTAAAGCATGGAATTTTAGAACCCCGGTGAACTTCCGGAGTGAAAATTGTACCAACCAGGTTTTTTTAAACTCGTGCTATAAGATCATTGAATTTTGTCTAGAATAATATTATGAACTAATAAATAATAAATAAAAGAAAGAGAAAATATTTTATTTATAACTCCATACATAATTACATATAATTTAAAAGTACTAAATAATAAAACAATCCGCATTATTGTTATTAAAAAAGCAGTTGGATCGAAAAAATTCTTAACAAGACAGGACTTAAAAAAATCACATAATAGACAAAGATGAGATAGAGTTGCCTGATCACAGAGATGAAAACAGTACTTTTCGTACCTGGGAAACGATTTTCCCTGCTGTCAATTTTTATTTTATTTTATGGCTTGGCAGCTAGGCCTTTCAGCCAGTTCTTAGATTCAATGTAGTTTCTTCATTTTCTTAAACCTATGTGTAGCATAGCTGAACTGTAGGTTATCAGCTAGTGCCATTCAACGGAGTTCTTGTGACAACTCAAAAGGCCACATTTGATGTTACAGTTCACATTTCTCACAAAACACATAATTACTACTCAAAAATTACCAATTTCCTACAACTATTGTTCATTTTAGAGTAATTTTACACATTTTAGAAAATAAACTGCACAGCACAACATCTCCTTTCAGTTCCCGCCAAAAACTCATTTTTTTTTTTTAAAACTATGCGAACCATAGATAAATACTACATGCAGCTCATGTCCCAACTCTTTTTACAGCCACTGTTAAATCGCGGCAAAAATTGTAAGAAAAAATATCAAATATGTTGTAACATCATTTTATACTTATAAATTACTTTTCAAGAAATTATAATTAATTTACATAAATATGAGCTAAATATTTACTGTCATTAGTGACAAAAGATCCTGGCTGGTAGAATGCCACAGATAAAAAATTGACGTTTCATCATATTTAGATATAGATTTAACGCCGGATTTTATGAGAGAAGTAGTTGTTTGTTGAACTAATCAATTTTTATTTACTTTAATCATAATCAAAACAAAAAGCAGAGTGTTAACCTCGGGTGAAAGGCCCATTTAGCCACTCGAATTATTAGCCCCCTCACTACGCTTGTGCGCCAAACCACCTCGTGCCTAAATAAGTCACTTTTACCTCTCCTGTAACAATCTATTACTATACCAGCAGCGTGCTCTGTAACTGCCTCTCATTCCCCTAATTCTAATCGTCTATCATATGGAAAGATTGGAATGTAACAGTGCATTTTCAATCCGAGTAAGTTATGTCTGTGCTATGAGTGATATTTTTTATTGCTGTAATAAATATAGCAGACACGGTGACGGCCTATCTGATAGAAAGTGGATACCGTCTGGCCTATAGACAAAGCAACACGCAACCAGCAAAATGGCTAATATACTAATGAGCTGCGGAACTCGAATTGCGGGCCTGTACCTGACCACTGATGCTAAAACATAACTCAAGGTTAAATATACAACGGACAACACTTGGGTCGATCTAAAACATCCAGGCCAGGGTAAATAATGGAAATATAACCTGTCTGAAATCGAATTCAGGAGTTTTAATATCCATGCTGTATTTTATAACAAGAACCTTTAAGTGCGAGTCGGATTCGCTTACAGGCAAGCTACTTACTACTCCTTATCTTTACTGTGATATTAGCAAAATCACAGAAGGTACGTTTGCAACGATATGCAAATGTAGTTTTCATACTATTTTTGCAAATAAAATGTACATCATTCTTATATTGTTTGAATGTTCACGCATTACGCAGAGAAAAAACCTTAAATTTTTTTTTATGAAATTTGTTGGCTTAAAGGCCTATTTGCCACGCCACAAACTCAATAGAAAGATGATTTGATAATTTTAATTCTTCTTAAAATTTATGAAACAAAAGAAAAATCGTCGTCAGAGAAGAAGGAAGGAAGAAGATACGTAAAAAAAATCTACCGACACAGGGCGTATCTCCAGCACAAGAGTACTAGGGCAACATAAACCTCACGCAGCTATATACACATACGTACATTATACAATGGCCCCATACATCGTGTCATAGAGACGGTTTTCACACGTATAGAACGAAGTGCCGGCGGCTGTGGCGGCGCGCTGCCGGGCGGTCGGTTCATAAGCCTTATACACACTATGGTAAACATTCAAGAAAAAATCTACTTTATTTTGCGTTTGAGATTTCTTACAAAAAAAATTAAGCTTCGGCTTTAAGGCTTTCCAAATCTGATTATTTAGATAAGTATTTTTGCAAGATTTCTAGAAGATACCTATTTTAAATTAATTTCTTTTTTAACTAACGACGATAGATTTCCTCCTTATTTTCTTCTCATCGTGGCACGTGTTAATTGGAACAATATGAATATAAGTCCAAAAACAAAACTTTAACTTATACTGCCTTCGGCGCATACATGAAATGACACAATGATGAACATAAGATCAGAAAAAATAGTTAATTGAATAGAATACATGCACATTTCGTATATTCTTCATTAGATTCAAACCACTTTATCGGAATAAAGTACTAGAAATTTAGCCACTATAAAAATAGTAATCTCAATTCAAGAACTGAATATTGTCAAGCGTTTAAAAACATAGATTGTAATATCTGTAGAATGAACTTCCTCACGCGATTTTCCCAGAGCGCTACAATATGGATCTTCAAAAAGGTTGTATACAGATTTTTAGTCTCAATAAGGTAAGCAACGCATCGACTACCTTAATGTTGCACATAGCTATGGGCGAAGGTAACCACCTATCACCAATTGGGACTTTTGCCAATTTGCCAACAAGCAAATATTTAAAAAAACTTGTGCATGTCACCTTGGACCCACGACTGGAATTTACTCCTCCATTAAAAAAACCTGCACGTGTGCGCGGCGACATCAGCCGAATAAGAGATGATATACAGATTAATACTTAAACTACTTTAAATAACAGAAACGGCTTGACCGATTTGAAATTTGTTTTTTTTTTTTGTTTTGTTCGATCTAATACTAATACAGGGTTGATTTAAAAGAAAAAAAAAAACATAACTTTTGAGTTACGATTGTATTATTTCACTTTTCATAAAATGTCCATATCGAAAATCGATTCTTAGGCAGTAAAAATATTTCGGGCGTAATTCACCGCTTTAAATCTTTAGGGGCGTTTGAGTATCCACCTGGGAGGGAAGTAAGCAGACTGATGGTAATGGTGGTATGATCGGCAAATAACATATTTCGCAACCGGTATCCTGCACTCGGCCTATAACGGGTGTACATTTTTCGCCGTGCCTTTGTGATGTCGCCCGCCACCGCGCCCCGTTTCCCGCGCCGCGCCCCGCACCCCGCGCTAACGTACCGTGCGGCGTGCCCGCATCGACAATCAGGGCTGTCACACGTAAATGTATATCAGACCCAAAGTAATTTATATTTAACATATAACATACCTAATATATTTTTAGAAAATTAGTGAATTATATATATTGGCATAATTTAATTGTGTACCTATGTAACTTTACATATTATAAAACAAAGTCGCTTTCCGCGTCTGTCTGTCTATCCGCTAACTCCTCCTAAACCACGCAACAGATTTTTAAGCGGTTTTCACCACCAGTTAGGTAATTTTTCGAAGAAGGTTTATGTAAGTACTAGTTTTGACCGCGGCTTCTCTCGGGATATATAAATACCTAATTAAGTTTTTATGTAAGTAATATAGAAAATGATAACCACACGGGTTTGACCCGCGGCGTAGATGCGGAGGAAACTTTAATATAAATATAATAATAACATCATAAAACTACACTATAAATAGGATTATACTATAACTAAAACTAAATAATAATAAACCTGTCCAGCCCCATCAGACCACTGTCTCAGGGAAGTGTACCTAGAAGGTGGGCAGAATTACCTCGCCTGGATACAGAAGCTAATCCATAGAGCTAGGTAAGTTCCAGTTGTTATCCAATTATATTGACATGATTAGTTATATATAATAAGTGATTGTTAATCATAAAATTTATAAATTTAATACTAATGTTAGATGTAGTCTCAGATCAAAAATATTTTTATTCTTCTAAAGGTTTATTTTTGTATAATAATTTATAATACAGCCTTTACTTTACAAAAAAGTACTTGATAAAGTACTTGATTGCAGTATTTGTAACGTCAATATTTAATTCTACACATATTTTCCTTGCTTTCACAAAATCGATTCAGATTTATTAAAAAAATATGTATAGTGTGATATACATCAATAGAGGGGGGCTTTGTGGCGAAGCCTTAGGTGAGTAAAGACACCTCGGACCTAAATCCGGGGGCCACAGCAAGGCCCCCACCTCCGTACTTGCCTTAGCCAGCCGGCACGGAGTGGAGATCATTAGAACTAAGACTCAAGCTCCAGGAGTGGAAGTGATAAATGGCATAACGTCGGAAGAAACTTCGGTGAACCTGCAATCCACCTCTCGATTTCCCTAAGCCACTCACACCCATGTAGCCCCTCGCCAATCTTGGCATTTTTTGGGCCCCATGCAGTGAGTGGCGAGTCACCGTCTGCTCGTTTTTTCCATGTTCTTTGAATATTGCGAAGGGCAGACGCCATAGTCCCCATAGTCCCCAATCAGTAACTCCACTAGCAGTTCATCCCAATAGCCCGGTACCTTTTGTTCTCGTTCCCTACAATAGTCCTACACTTACCGGGGCTTGTCCTTGGGTACATTTTTAAGTGGTGTCCACAGGGACAATCGCCGGTCAGGGTCACGCCACATTTAAATTAAATTTGTCAAGGGGCCTCTACGTGTTGACCTTCTCGTGGCCCCACGGGCCATTCTTATGGCCCGTGGTCTGTGAGACATGTAAATAATAATAATTAAACTGGCTTACTTATAGTTCGGCCGCTCTTAGAATGCGTTACTGACTTCATGAGCATAGGCGTATAATGTTGTTATGACGAACAATTTACGATAAAAGATTTTTTAGTTTCTGTATTTATTACTGATTCAAGATTCATTAAAATTTAAGATAAATAATTAAAAACTAAATTAGTTTGATACAAAACGCAAGTACATTTTTCCAGCGGCCAGACTGTAATATCTGTTTATAATAGACGAATACTAATAAATTTTCTGTTTTTGTTACATTTTACACTTAAAAATAATATTCATTCATTCATTGACACCTGTACACACTTCTTCCTTCGTTGACAACTCCTTCACAGTACAGGCTGTCCGTTTATGGAACTCAATGCCACTCAACATCAGACAATCTAAGTTAGTATCCTCTTTTAAAATCAAGGTGTTTAATTATTTTTGATTCTCTCGGGTATAATGGTGCTGCTTATTCTGTATGTATTATGATATGTACTGTGTTTATAGAGTATATAATAGAGATTTTTTTATTTTTTATTTACTTATTTCATATATTTTGAACATTTTATATTATTTATTGTCTACACCGCCACTGTCATGTTTTATTATTTTCCTTAGTTTAAGGGGTTGCCTGGAAGAGATCGCTTTAAGCGATAAGGCTGCCCTTTGTTCAACGTTAATTGTATCTAGTTTTTAATAACGTAGTTTTAATTTTGATAAACAATAAAATGTTTTCATTCATTCATTCATTTTGCAATTCATATCTTGTTAATTTTTTTACAGATAATCTAATAACAAATGAAAAAATAGTCCCAAGCCATTAGTGGCTATAAGAAAATGAATAATATACGATTGTGAATCGTGGCAGCCCTAATCAGAGTATGGTCCGCTATAATTTACGACGCGGCCCGCGCCGACCGCTCTTCGGGAGCGGCCCGGCTCGGATTTATGGTGTAATTTTTACAATGGCCCGCCGCACGATGCCCGGATTCTAGAGTCCACGCGGACCACACTGCGGGGTCGCAGGCACAACACTATTGCCCTTATTGTTCAGCGACACGCCATTAGTGCGTGTGAGTTAAAAGGGTACGCACCTTTAGAGGTGGACAGCTATTGTGAAAACCAGCTAATTAGCGGTTGTTAATAAAATAGCCACAACTAAGTTGTCAACCACTTATGGTCGGTTCCTATGTCTTGCTATATATACATTCGTTTGCCTTACCATTGGTTGAATTTTGACATTACTTGTATGGAGCTTATGTCAAATTTTCACCGATAGTAAGGCAATTGAACGGTCTGTAAGATATAGGAACCGACCATTAGCCATCTGGATAACGGTTTTCGAATATATCCGGAAACCGGCAACTGACAAGTTTACGGCTTATAGCCGATTGCTATATCTTACTATTCATGGCAGGCTCCTATATCTTACCGACTGTTCATTTGCCTTACTATCGGTAAAAATTTTACATGCAACGTCAAAATTCAACTAATGGTAAGGCAAGTGAATGAATTTACCTTGTAAAATTCACCTTAGACACATTTTACCTTACAGGATTTTGCAAGTAATAAACCAAACATTTATTT
This sequence comes from Dendrolimus kikuchii, assembly GCA_019925095.2. NCBI lineage: Eukaryota > Metazoa > Arthropoda > Insecta > Lepidoptera > Lasiocampidae > Dendrolimus > Dendrolimus kikuchii. The sequence continues at coordinate 11,640,029 of CM034410.1, read as the reverse complement.
CATAATTGATTCATGTTACTAAAATGAATAACATAACATTTTGAGTTACAGTCGTTGGCTGTCAGTTGGCGAGTCATAAAGTCCGATTTCGGTATTCTGTTAATTCCAATGGCGTGCCCGTGGCAGGCCGCGCTACCTTTATAAATATTTATAAACGAAAACTCGCGAAATTAATGTGTACAATTTTGGCAGCTTTTTAATATTCATTTTGGCTAACGCCATTTCTACAAATGGTAATAGCATTTTTTTCTGCTATTATTCCGCCGTGATGATATCGAGAAGATATTGTGGATTTAGTAGAATACGATTTTTTTTTCACTATCGCAATAGAATAGTTCTTTGAATATCTTCGCAACGCCAAGCGATTCAATTGAAATAACAGAATTGAGCCCCTGCTATTAGCCATATAACCATTAACTGGTTTTAATGAACTACCATTAGCCGTATTGGTAATTTTTTGGAATTTTCGTTGATTGCCTCACCGCTACGCACCTTTGCAATCTGCAGGTTTTCCTTCAACAGCTTAATTTTGATCTAGGCACCAGGATACACATCTTCTATTTTAATTATTTCAAAGTTTTACACACGTCGCGGCGCGGTGAATTAATTTGAGCTCTTTTTGAAGTTTTTTAGCGGAACTTCGTCGCTTTGATTATATATTTTGTACATAATTAATGCTCGTAAGTTTTAAGCGTGTGCAGTGGGCGAGTAGCAAAGCATCTCTTTTTGGAAATGGAAAGGGATTATAGTTCCCGGCACGAATCTTGAGCGGTCGGCGGAACAGTAGGGATCGCTTTGCGCATCGATCGTAGCCAATGCAATGTGATTTATCCACATATTGGCAACATTATGTTATAGTCTCTTTACGCGAAAGGGTCATTTTTTTTATTGCAGGAGTTCAGCAGACAGGCAGACGGCCCACTTGATGGAAAGCGGTTACCATCGCCTATGAACATTTGTAACACTAAAGGTGCTGCGCTGATGCTCTCTTAAAGGAGACTGGAACCTGGTCACTAATGCCGGAACACAACACAAGGTTGTTATGGCGGCATACTCTAGACCAGGGGTGGTCGCCGTCCAGACATACCGCATACTTCGAAACAGGATCGAAATTTCGCTATTCGTAGGATAAAGTGACCGCTCAAGTATCGTGCCGGGCACTATACTGTTACTGCCGAAGACCTAAGTTTACGTTGTTGCCAAAATACCTACGGAACTGTAAAAAATTTAAACACCAATGGCTTTGCTTAAAATGGTTTCTTAAATTTTAAGAAACTGCTCAGCAACCGATTAGTGAAAATCTTACTCATAAACTCCTTTTAATTGTTATTACTTTGTAATACGTGATTTTATAAAACTTTTAGCATTTTCTTTAAAAATTAGCCCTTTAGCTACGGTAGCGCCACCAGTTTAATGCCTTTTTACTGATATATTTTTATACACAGATTCGATTCGCTTATTCAAGTACTCGGTGACAATCAGCTGTTTCAAATAAAAACCTCCATCTTGCCTCTTAGCAGTCAATTAAACTACTTCTCGATGTTGGTTATTTTTGAGTTGCCTACTTTACTACCTCTTATCCTTAAGGAGTTTATGGGTAAGAAGTTCACTAATTAGTGGCTGAGTAATTTATTAAAATTTAAAAAACGATTATAAGTAATGCCACAGTAATATATCCCGAGTTCATAAGCAATTTATATACAGACCTGGGCAGGAATAACGTTTCTGACTGTAAAATTGGGCCAGTGTTTGTGATATCACATAAATAAAGGCTATTGTTGTCATTCTGGAGATACAATATGGGCCGTATTTCGCGGTGGACTAATAACTTTTTTGCCTAACATACGTGTGGCATTACAATACTTTTATTCTTTGTAAAATATATTATTAGGGATGGGCCGAATGTAGTTTAAACCGAATACGAACTTCGGCTGAATATTCGGTTAAAACAAAAAAATCGACCGAACTTTCGTTTAATTTCGCCACGCTTTCTCGAAAGCGACACGTCGTTACTTGTTGTTATCATGACTTGATAACGCCGAATCTTTGTTGTTTTTACACCATAACCCGCCTCTGGTAAATTTTGTTTCGAGTAGGTGGGTAAGAAAATAGATTTTTAGACCTTTGATTGAAAAAAACATATAATTATAATTCTAAATTCTTACGGCCTTACTTATAACAATCTCGTTAAGAAACGATTAGGCATCTCTTAAGTAAGAGAATCAGAATCAGACTCTAATCAATTAATATCTTTTTTTTCACTTATAAACGTGTATTCCCTGTTGTTTACCTAAGAGGAGCACAGATAAACGAAATTTGAATGATTAACGTAGGTTGTACCCAAAATATTCGACTAAAGAGGAGTTTATGGGTAAGATTTTCATAAATTAGTTGGTGAGCAGTTTCTTAAAATTTAACAAACGATTATAAGTAAGGCCATTAATGTTTAGTCGTAAAAAAGATTTCAATCAAAATTAAAGTTGTAATTGCTGAAGTGAATTGTCTCTTAGAAGTGTTTTTTTATTTTATTTAAGTTACGCATTATAATTAAGTAGTTATACAACTTTCTCATGGTTGTTATAGGAATTATACGTTTATTTCACTTTTGTTTTAATTTGATGTCTATTTCATTAGGCAAAGACTCTTCAATTAAGAAAAACTAATTTTATTTAATTTTTTAAACATTGCAAGTTAAGGTTTACATGTTCCTAACTGAAATAAATGAACATGAGTATGTAAAGGATTAATTATATTTAATGGTTATCATAGGATATGATTTCTATTCATTTCAGTCAAAATAGTGCATCTAGGTATTTTACTTTTTTCTTGCACCGAATATTCGGCATTTAAAGCGAATTTCGGCCGAAGTTCGGCTCAAGCTGTCGAAGTTCGGTCAAACCGAATTTCGGCCCATCCCTATATATTATATATCTGTTGCTGTATATCTTAATTGATCTTTTAATACAACTGTGTATGAGATTTATAATGCATTCAACAATTTTTTTTCAACAAAATAAAACCGACTTCAGACTAAAAAGCAGAAAATTGATATTTTCTACAACACCTTGAAGTCAATGCTGAATAAAATATAAAAAAAACAACTACTTTGGAATATCTATAATATAAACATTTTACAAATGCCCTGTCTATACATTGGAGCTATTTAAAATAACAACTGGAAATGGAATAGACTATATAAACGACGAAGAACACGATGCATTTTTTTTAAATTTATTGTACAGGCAAATAAGCTTCGAGACGTTTGTGCGTTTGTAGAAGTATGTTCATATTTACAGGACTTCTAAATTTGAAATTTAAATTCCCTTGAAATTTAGTATTAAAAATTATATTTAATATTAATATTTGTTATTCTAATATCGTTTAATATTATTAGTTTCATATTAGGTACCTGCCTGTAAAAATACATAAAAAATATTGGTGTATGTATTTATTTATGTGTTGACAGTACACTACTACAAACGCAATAACGTCTCGAAACGAATTTACCTGTGTATAATTTTTATGTTTTATTACGCACCCGACTTTTGGAGTCGCATTTGTTTTTTTATTATTTTTATTTTTAAAGTGTTATGTTAATGTTATATGTAGAGAAATAAACTTTAAACTCGAACATATTTTGATGAAAAAATATTGGTAGGTAGGTACATAAAGTGCACCGGCTGGGTGGTGGCACGGCCACATTAATAAACAACAGCCGCACAGGTATAATTCATCAGGCTATCGGGCCGGCCGGCGACACGGCTGATTAAAATGAATGCTGGCGGGTTTCGGGCAACGCGACCGTTGCCGGGTCTCCATATCTTACTGTTCTCCTAATTTAACTTTCAACCAAACCAATATTACAATAAATTCTAAAATAGTATTCCTGTAAAAGAGCAGATGTCAAAATATATTGTTATCATCATACTTTCAACAGTTTGTTATGGAAATAATTTTAATTATAGTGTTACAACCTAGGCGCCGACAAAGACAAATTCTACGTACAGATTCGTCGAAGCACATTTATTACCCGTCGGCATTTAACTAATAACATTGAACATATTGTAATTATTTTATAATCGTCTTCCTTTATCTACTAATTTATTGGCATACGTTTCTAGAGAACAACCTATTGTTGTATTGTAATCATTAGCCAGGTGCTACGGATATAACTTTAGTACAAGCTAATTCTAGGAAATTCAGTCCACGTTGCCGGGCGGGTACACTGCTTTTGTGCAGTATAAAACGATGGCCTGATCGCATTCAAGCGAGAACCACGATCAAAGCGAGACGTGTGTACTACAATGGGGAATCTAATAGTGACGGACCGATACAATAGGGTGGTTGATAGTCAAATTATGTGACAGGCTGTTATCAACTTACGAAACGCCGAAGCCACGTAGAATTTCTACGGGCCTCATTTCTATATTAAACAGTACTTAACTAAAATTATTTACTGTTTAATATTGAAAAAAATGTTTCTATCTCGTGCAACAGATCAGTATGGCGATCCAGCGAGGAAACGTAGACAGCCTTCTGGGCATCTTACTCATAGAAGATGGTGATCTAGGCGCAGTATTCTACTTATAGTCTTGAGGGTCAAGGGACTATGGATAGAATACAGTATAAATAAGTTAAGTATTCTCTTATTGTATTAGATTATTTGTTGTGTATATATGTGCATATTATTATTAAATTATTTCTATCATGATATTTTAAAGTTATGATGATAGGATATTTTACGCGGATATTTACGTGATATATTTCCACTATCAAATGATGTGATATTTTATGGATCTCTTCTCCAAATAATTCCAAAAGAATAAAAAAATCTGTTTCACCTATGCCACACATTAATATAATTCTCTAATAAACTGAAATATTAATTACCTTGTTAATACTAGGCTGTCAAAAACAACACTCGTTAGCATCCTCTGTGACCCCAAATAGGGTTTTTACCTGCTCAGAATTAAACGCGTATTAGCATCGCAGTGGCCTCGTACGAATGTCGGGACGGTTTTAAATTCATATAATTTATGGTTTCCTAATCCTTCGACTAATAAAGATAAATCTGTTTTGGACTCTGTATTCGCAAAGCTACCACAGTTTTTTTTTATTACATTTTATCTGTATAATCTCCTTTTCTAAAACCCTTGTGCTGTGCAATTTTCTTTTTTAAAAATGTGTAGTAAACATGCCTTTAAGATGAACAATAATTATAGTATATTAATAGTTATATGTGTTCAGCCAAAATATTGAAATCGGTGCCAAGTAAAAAAACATAACAATTACTTTATTTTGCAAATTTGTTTTTTTTTTATGTTTTGCTTAGCACCTTCTTCGATATGTTGTAGAAAATATTTATTTCTTGCTTTCTAGTTAGATACTCTAAAGTCGGTCCCTTTTTTGATAGTTCTTTTTTCTCTTTAAGCTACGTAATATGGTATCCCATATGAAATTTATGTGAAACTATCCAATGCAAAAAAAAAATGATCAAAATCGATTCAGAGGGTCTACTCTCAAACGTCTTTCGTTAGTCGTTTTCGTTTTTGAACAGTTTTTTTGCTTGATTTATATTTAAGTGTATTTTTTATTGTATGTTCCATTTATGTTCGTGTTATATAGACTACTAGAGTTTACCCCGCGGCTCCGCCGCGCGTCAAACTCTGCTGCGTACCTCTTGTTTTAAGAGCAGGCGTTAATACAGGATATATTGTATTGTATTTTTATGTTGGTGCTATTTGCCCTCGGAAGATTTACTTCATTTTATATCGCAAACTGTCCCATCTACCGGGATGAATAGTATCTATGTCCATTTTCGGTATTCAGACAGACAGATCGAGTGAAAGTCGCATTTTTTTAAAGATTATGAATTTTTATACCTATAAACTTGATAAATGACTGGTCCCCCATACAAACTTAAATACCCTATTTCAAACCGTTCTAGTTTTATTTATATAACTAAATATTGTTTACACTACACAAACGACCAAAACTACCAAACGTACTAAAACTGCTGAAACTACCAACCAAAACTACCAAATCCACCAACCAAAACTACCACAATTACCAAATCAACCAATTAAAACTACCAAAACCACCACAACTAACAAAACTACCACAACTACCAAAATTACCACAACTGCCGAAACTACCAAATCTACAAACCAAAACTACCAAAACTACCACAACTACCAAATCTACCGAAACTACCAAATCTACCAGCATAAACTACCGAAAATAGCAAAACTACCACAACTACCAAAACTACCTAAACGACCAAATTGACCAAAATAAACAAAATGACGAAAATGGCAAACCACAAATAAAAAACCTATCCTAGTTTCCGGGATAAACTTTACATAAATCTATCCCGAAATCTATCCCCGTATCCGGGATGAAAAGTATCCTTTGGCCACCCTCGGTATTCAAATTACCTATGTACCGAGTATCAGCCAAATCGGTCCAATAGTCTTTCCATAAAAGGATAACAAACAGATAGACAAATATACTTTTATCCCGGAAACTATCCCATTTTCCGGGATAAAAAGTATCCTATGTTCATTCTCGGCATCGAAAAAATATATTTACTCAGTTTCAGCCAAATCGGTCCAGTAGTTTTTACGTGAAAACGGAACAGACAGACAGACAGACAGACAAACAGACAGACAGACAGAGTTACTTTCGCATTTATAATATTAATAGGGATTTTATCGTAGTTGAAAAAATCGTTGTTCTTTATTTCTTCTATCTAAAGTTTCATTGACTTTTTCGCATTGATCGGACGAAAACGAACGACGAAAGGCGTTTGAGAGTAAGGTCTCAGAAACAAAAAACCGTAACGCTTTTTAGTCAACGCTTGTATTATTTCACTCATAAAGTTTCTATACCTTGGGCTTTACATGAAAATCGATTCTTAAGGAGTAAACTCCGAAAATGGTTGCGAGACCGCAAAAAAAATCACATTTTCTGTGCAATTTTAATGAACTTTCTGCTATATCTTCGGAATACAATAGCAATAAAAAAATATGGGACCATTTTGAATACAATGCAAAAAGAATCTTCAAAATTAATTCAGAAGCAAAGTTATGTCTAAACATAGATAAAAAATATTTAAACGACAACTTGAGAACCTCCCTCTTTTTCTGAAGTCGGTTAACCTTAAAACTATATAAACGCCATAAACATAATTTTTGAAACTCGCTGCATCAAGTCCAGTTATCGAGATAGTACTCTATCTCAAGCCAACTATTGGAGAAATATTCATAAATGCTTTGCCTTGGCCTGTATAGGCTGTCGAGTTCAGGTGCGGAGGCTCACTGGGGCCTTTTAAATAAACATGAGCCAACCAACGGCTGTAATAATAAATGAGACCAACTAGGCCCAACTTGGACAGCCTTTGTATTTGCCAACCGTATAGTAGGACTGCGAGACCGTCCCGCAAATGATATATGTAATAAATAGCCTTGCAATATAAGGCCTGCATAGTTAGACTGATTTTTTTTTACTCATAATCTACTGTTTAATTACCTGGATTAAAATGATAGCTGTAATCGACCTACTTTTAAGTTCCAAGCTTGGAGCAACTCACCACTGTGAGATGAATCTTATAGAATTTCTATAGAGAGTGGTGAGTTGTTGATTCAACTCACATATGAATCAAAAAAGGTCGATCGCAGCTGTCATTTTAGTCTAGGTTATTAAAAATTAGAAGACAATGACAAAAAATTACACGATGAATTGACACTTTTCTCCTTTTTTAAAGTTGGTTAAAACATTTGAATCTAATGAATCTGTAAAATTCAATGTTCAAAAGGTAGGTGGTCCACCCAGTATAGTAAATATTGCTAAGGGGTCCACGAGACAAAAATATTTAGGGACCATTGATTTAGATTGTGTCTTATTTAAAGGGTTAAAAATTACACTGTTAACATAAATTATCTGTCAATATTTTAACATCATTAACAATGTGGCGTCTCAAATAACGGATTAAACCGATCGCCATATCTGCGTGAAACGGCCTATGTCTGTAACACTATCTCAGATGAAGCATTAAAATGACAAACATGCCAAGTTTATTTACTGATATAGATAAATATTTGCGACCTCGTTCAAAAATATCAATATTTATATCATCTTTATTAAGAACTCAAATTATTCCGACGAGTTACAGAGTACCTCCTACTCGTAAGTGTGCTTAAACCTGCGCAAACGCATTTCGCACTACACGATCTGTGACTGCGAGTGATGTAATTAACCTCTTAAGGCGTTATGTTTTCCTAGTACTTTAGTAACTGAGATCACCTGTTTCCGACGATCTTCTGAGATCGGTTGCAGCGGATGCTGCGGCTCTGACTTTGTTGTTTTTATGTACCTCTCTACTACCTCTGTTTTACCAATAAAAAAGATGGTAAGAATCTTCTTATTTATCGGAGAAAAATGTATGTATGAATCATCAACATTTTTAATTATGTCTTATTTTGTTTCCGTCAGCTAGTGGTAATTATACCACAGCTAGTGGTAAAGTCAGAATTAACCAACCACACCGCACTCAGAATTGTTTTTAATACACCGTAATGTTATATGTGAGTGAAGGATTAAGTCGTGGTTCTTCACTTTCAATTAAGAACAATAAGTAATATAAATTCAACAAAATAATAATTGTTTCTAAGTTCATTGTTTCTTTAGAAGATAGTTTAATATAATTTTACCTTATATAATTTAAATATTACTAATAGACAATTTCTATAAATTAAACTAAATAAAACTAATATATACAAAATAAAATTAAACTATAAAATCTAGTGCCAGACCGCTGTCAGTTGGAAACGCACAAAAGACTGGCTACATTACCTCGCTGAATGGCAGTGCTAATTAATATATTATAGGTATAGGCCAGTCTTTTGGTCACCCGTGTGGAATCACCCTCCACCGCCACAACAAAACTCTGCTGAGGAGAACTCAGCGGACCCTGGCGGTGAGGTCCATTCGCGGGTATTGTACGGTGTCAAGGACGACGGCGACACTCTTGGCGGGAGATCCGCCCTAGGAACTCCAGGCGGACGTGCTCACCAAGGTTTGACGCTTCCGACAGAATGCCAGAGCTAGAGGCCTGGTTTACTGCCAGGCAGAGATTGAGGCAATCAGGTGAGAGTAAGGGAGAGGGCTGCGCACGCGGGGTCCCAAAACTCCGTCTGTCAGATTGGCCTCCGGAGACACAGGTATGCGCAAAATCTCCTCCCATAATTTCGTAGGGGTCCGCGCATCGTGGGGTATACGACGGGTCCAACCTCTGTTGGTGAAGTGGGTCACTCTGCAGCCCGGGGTGACCAAAGCTTGTTGCGCGGTTGTACAATGGGTGTAGCTTCTCATCGCCGCGGTCCGGTCGCACCCCCACAGCCGAGAGGGACTCAACACGGTACGAAATGTAGGGGGAATATATTTCGCATTTTTTTTTGCGTCACGTGAGACGTCTACCAGGAGTTTTGCTGCCTCGATAAAGTTTGTGCGCCTCAGGTCCCCATGTTCCCAGAGTCTCGACCCCAAAAGCCGCAAATATGTAGCCATTTTCGATGGCGGAATAATTGTCATTTTAGGGCCTCCTGTTGTGCAGCAGCTGTACCGGCAGACATGCTAGTGGCTGGGAGATGGGAGGCGCGTCCCATAATAAAAGCCGTTCGGTTCTAGAACGGCAGGTACTCCGGTGGTGACAAGAGCCCGACGGATTATGTCATTAAGTGTTGCATGACGCGGAATTCTGCCTGCACTTCTGACACAATATACTATGGTAACCAAGGCGCTCCACCTTATCTCCACACTGACAGCGATTTGTTTCTTTTATGTTCAAAAAGTAGGGAAAAGAAAATAATCGTGTTCAATGAAGTTTAATCTTTATCATAATATGTTTAAAGATGATTGTGCTATATAATAATAATTTATTGATATGTTAGAGTAGTTCATTGTCTCCTTTTGAATGATTAAGTAAATCCAAATATTCTTCTTCTGCTAATTATTGTTTAATACTGGACGTAGCCCTCCCTATGTCAACGCCACAACCGGTCTCCCGTCGCAGGTCGTCGGTCCACCGGGCTGGAGGCCGTCCTACGCTACGTTTGACGAGACGCGGTCTCCAAACCAGGACACATTCCCTTCATCGGCCGTCGTTTTTGAAACTGACGTGACCGGCCCCCTACCACTTCAAGCTACTAATTCATAAAATTCAAATATTTAAAAGTTTGAAATAGTAAATGTATGTATAAAGGAAGTATAATGTTAGACTGACCTTAAGCGGAGGCGTAGGGATGTACAATGGGGGGTCGTTTTGCGATCCCGTATAAATTTCCTGGCCGTCGGGTCCCCGCGCACATCCCTCGGCGTCCATCACGCTGTACCGACAGACAATCCCGTCCGCCGGCTTAGCATCATATCCCGGAGGCTTCCCAACATGAAAACCCTTTGCCTTCACCCAAAACCGAAACTTTGAACTGTCGGAACTATTACACTCTTCCCCACGCAACGTACGTAAGATCCTTGCATACTTTTTCAGAGTTATTGTCTTCGTTTTCGCCAAATCACCATACGTTTGGATCACCCAAGGTTGGTAAGTTGAGAACAAATCTAATTTAGGATCTCCGGTTTGTATTTTTGGTCTCTTGTTGTTGTTTTGCTCGTTCTTTTTATCATTTTTAGAAGTACTGGCGTTTGATTTGCGTTTTGAAGGTTTCTTTGGTGTTTTTTCTGGTATGGCTTCCTGTGTTAACTTTTTACGCAGTCCACGATCCGATATCATTGCAGCTGCCATTTTATACACACTGCACTTATAGTTTAACTGATTTTAATTTATTGATATCCATAATGGTCACAGTACAATAAAACCTGCACACCAAACATAGTCATGGTTTCGATTAGTACCAAGACACGCTTCTGCTTTCCATTTGATAGGGAGATGACGACGCGACGGGGATTGTTTTCAACAAAAGTAAGCGGACTGAAAAGTTCTAGTCTCGTGCGTACAACTTTGCGAACACAAAGTTTTGACTGAGGAGTTCGGGCCGACCTAAAGCACTTTCTACGGCGAAAAGTTTGCCGGCGCCGCACCGAGTGCTGGGTGGAACAGTGGTGAGGTTTTATTAGCCCTTTTGTTTTAAAACATTATTCCTTTGTTAAAGAGCTAATCTTATCTGCTTACTGAGGTCTTGAATTTAGGTCATTAAGGATTCCGACAACGTATGACCACAGCTGCCATAAAAAGTAACTTCGCAGAAAGTAAGTTGTAAACATAATAACAAAACAAAAAGTTAAATTGTGAAGCGAACTAACGTAAACAGGTGTCCTTATCGATGGAAAACAAAAGCTGTCAGCCCTTTGGGAGTATGAGCGGCCGACGGGGAGTCGCGCGAGACGTCCCGTTCGGAGTTCGCGATGGGTGGAAAGATGGCGGGATATAGTCTCAATGGCGACGACCGCTCGCGATCCTCGCGCGCGGAGTACTGTAGACTGTAGTACTGTCGGCGTGACGGTGGGCCGGTGATCGGTGAAGTTAGGGAGTCGCGGCGCCGGGCGGCCGCACGTGCGACCAGACCGGCCGAACGCTAATTGCCCGCAAAACAATCGAGAGGCTCGGGCCGATCGTCGGCCGCAGGGGCGCCGCGATAATGTCGGCGTTCACCCGTCCTTCGACAGATAACGCCTCGCCGTGCCGCACTATTGTTCGGCCGGGTATGTGTTTGTAGAGCGTTGTGAGCACAACGTGCGACATACGAGATTATTGCGTTTATGACGGTTATTGTGGTAGGTACTCAGACGATTTATAGCCATACAACTGCATATAATAGAGCTAGTTATATGTTTGCGATAAATAGATACAGCGTTGTTCACATTACACATTACTTCATTCATTGCTATAATATCAGTGAAGTCTTGAAATTTAAATACCTGTACACATATCGAATTTTTATTTATGAAAAACCCACATTAATAGTACCCACACGATTAGAAGTCTTTGTATTTCATAGATAGCAATTTAAGGAAGCTGTATTTCGAATTGCACATATTAGGTAAAATCAAAAAAATCATTTTTAAGAGCTCAAAAAAATATATCACATCACTATTCTATATATTCATTTTTGAGTAATGTCGTGTACTTTCTTAACTGTTATTAACTTATGTGCATGTAACCAAAAAGAGATGAAATTAAATCCTTTAAAAAATCGGCGTATTGTATGTCATTTTTACACAAAATATATTGTTTTATTACAATCTTATTCATATTGACTTAAAGTAAGTTTGTAGGCTTTTTTACGGTTCTTAAAGAAGCTTGCAAACTTACTGTAACGTAATATGAATAAAGTAGGTAAGTCTAAAAAAGCGTGTAACCAAAAATACTTCATACCTCAAAAATAAACAATGTACTTTGTTTAAATCAATTATTTTCTTTGAAAGCATCGTTTAAGTTGACCACTTTGAGTAATGTTTTACGATTACGACTTATGAAGATATATTCGATTCAATTCAATAATTTTATATTGTGTTAAATTTTTACGTTAGTGCTATTTGTCCCCGGAAGATTTACTTCATTTTATATCGTAAAATATCCTATCTCCTGGGATGAAAAGTATCTATGTCCATTGTTGGCCTTAAAACTATATATGTACAAAATTACAGCAAAACCGATATGATCAAAATGCCCAAAATCGACTAAATTACCAAATCGGCCAAAATGACAAAATCACAAGGAAAATCTTCTGGGATAACCTTTACATAAATCTATCCTAAAATCTCTCCCATTATCCGGGATAAAAAGTATCCCCTGTCCACCCTCAGCATTAAAATTACATATATACCGAATTTCAGCCAAATTGGTCAAATAGTTTTCCGGAAAACCATAACAAACAGAGAAACAAATGTTCATCCTCGGCATCGAATATATATATATATATGTATACTGAGTTTCAGCCAAATCGGTCCAGTAGTTTTTCCATGAAAGCGTGACAGACAGGCAGAGTTACTTTCGCATTTATAATATTAATAGGAATTTCTGAATGGAAAAGATAATATGTTAATGACCGGTTCCTATATCTTACCGGCCGTTTATTTGCGCTACTATCGGTTAAAATTTTACATAAGCTCCATACAAGTTATGTCAAAATTTAACCGATGGTAAGGCAAGTGAATGTATAGTAAGATAGAAACCGGCCGTAAATGATCCACATGCAATAATCGATAGGAGTAATTGGTTTTGCCCAGTATACTAAAATGGTAATCATTGCACGAGAGAGCGCGCGTCGCATGGCAACGAGGCGCGCGCAGTCCGAAGAAGCCGTGACCAGCTACCGGCTTGACGGGTTACAAAATAAACAAACAATTCACAGTAGAAACTCGAACCACGCACTTTGATAATAAGGTTTTAAATGTAAAATATACATAACGACCTTCTGGATCTAAATCACAAGCTGCGCGCGCGCATCATACAGCGTATTCGTGCGCAAGATCTCGCGCTGTTGCGCGAAATGTGCGCTTGCTACTAGGCGAGCATAAATATGAGGAAGTTGCGACTGACGCGGCCACCGACGACGGTGATGCGCGGACGCACCACTACTACAACGTGTACGTAACTAGGATGCTCATCAAACAAAATTGATTCTTATCTCGTTGGTTAAACTGTTTATTTTTGTATATAGGCGACAACATTGAAATTGGACACAAAATTATTAAAAATTCTTCAAGTTTATGCTATCCTATGAACTTGATGAACAAATTAACCATGATTTTAGATCACCATTTTTTTACAATTGATGTTCTTATTGTATTTTACATGATCTTTAATTAACTAAAAAGCATTTCAAGAGAAATAAATAACTGTGATTGAGTTTAATTATGTAGTTGTACATAGTGAATTATTTATTTTTTGTAATATTTAGTTTATTTTATTAGCTGGGAATTCTTTTTGTGAAGAGTGTGATGGCATAGAACATTTTCCTTCAATACGCCCGTTGAAATATATTTTATAAATTGACTGATGATATTTTACGAAAACGTAGTTTTACAAAAAAAAAAATTATTATGTTAAAATAGAAGAAAGTATGTATTGCGGAAGACACAACACACCACTTCTTTATAAAATACGGTTTCGTACGGCTTGTAGATACCCTACGAGTATAATTATATCGCCAGTGGTTTATTTATATTCATAAATATTTAAACTTATAGAGGACATAATTAATTGTAGTCGTGGTAGCGTAATGGCTAGCGCACGCGTCCCAAACCAGGGTTCGTTCTTGACCAGAACGCATGCACCACTTAGGCACTTTCTGACCTTATGTAATGTAATAAAACCGTGCTAACAACAGTGAAGGAAAACATTGTGATGCAACCTGCACATCGAGAAAACCGATGTGTCAAACTTGATAAGCCTCGTTGGACAAGCGTGGCGGGTATACTGTCCGTTCCTTTATAATGGGAGGCCCGAGCCCAGCAGTGGGACATTTATGGGCTGTTATTGATTTATTCAGGACATAATAATATTAGCGAAATTTCCACTATAAAATAATACACATTTGGCTTAAAAACTATGTATAAGAAAATGTAAACAATGTGAATAATTTTTAAGCAACAAAACACTAAACTGGACCTAGGTCATCATCATCATCATATTATAACTTCGAATCTTGCCGCTAAACTGTAGGTCTCTTTGTCTAACATCAAACAACGAAGTTCTGTCAACTATCGAGCATGAGATTTTTGACAGGAACATAGTTCTTGTGTTGGTTTTTGACCAGTTTTATAAGTAAGTATATTGAAAATAAAGCACAGACCATACATACATACCAGCCAAGTCATTCGTTGAAAAAACCTTCTTAAAGATCCCGCCTAAAATATATTTTTTTTAAACTAGAGACAACAGCGATGTTGCTTCATGCAAGAAATATTACTAGGAGAACATAAATTTACAGGAGTAAGTCTAAATTAGCTCTAAATATCAACGTACAGTTTCTTACTATGTTCTATTCATACAAATTGAATATTACATTCAACAACTTGGTTACTCATTCTCTCATTTTTAAAGCTTGTTTCAGTTATTTAAAGATCAAAATTATATTGTTACGACCTGCGCGCCGACAAAAGACAAATTCACACCTGCATACCTGTAGACGTTTTATTACCCTTGCGGCATTTGCACTTCTTTTGTTTACTTTGTGTATAAAATTTGTGATTAGAAAAGCAGCCCATTGTGTATTGTAATCTTTTATGGTACTCATTAGCCAGGTGTGATTCTAGGAAATTCAGTACAAGCGGTCGAGCAGACATATTGTATTTGTACAGTATAAAGCAATGCCCCAATGGAGGGATGAGGCAGTCGAGCGATTACCAGACGCGAAACAAGACTTGTGTACATTCGGCAATCTATTTAGTGACGGACTTTGCGCGTGTTATTTAATCGTGCATTACGTTTACACTGGTTGTGTTCAGTTATATTTGTACCTGTGTTATAATTATATGTTACCTGTTTGTGTTATGTGTTTGTATAGTTCTAATAAACTCTATAATACTTCCAACGGCATTTTAATTCGAGTCCTGCAACTCGTAACAATATTATAATAAATCAGTTTATAAGGATCCTGTTGAGCTCGAGACTCTCCATGTTAGAAGTAAGGACAGTATATACTAGTTACGTTTATGCGGATTTTACACATGCGTAATTTTAGTGTATAGTTTTCTAATATTTTCATTTACCACAGCACGTGGTAATAAATGAAGTGAGACAATTTTTATTATCTTACAAAACGTTGCACCAGTCTAATCAATCAAATCTTTAAAAAAACACTTACTGATAAAAAATCCATAAACTAACATAATATTTTATGGACTAGAGACATTGTATAAGCAGTTTCACTTCTTTCTTTCTTGTAAGGTTATGGCTCCAACGCGATTAGAATTGATTTTGCCATGTCACTGTGTAGATAAAATGTCAGATGCATATAAGAATATAATAAACTAAATAAATAAAGAAAATAAATAAATTTCATGGTAAACAGTTCGGGTTTACCAAAGGTGGAATAACTACCGATGCAGGATTTGCTCTCCTAAAACACATTTGTGACGCTCGGGAGAGGTCACAGAATGCCATCGATGTGTTCTGTGACCTGTCCAGGGCATTCGATTGATTTGAACACGTGACCCACCTATAAAAGCTCATTTATTACGGTGTTCATGGCGAGTCTCTCAACCTATTAGCGTCTTACTTAAGCAACAAATCCCAAAGAGTAAAAATGAACAATGTCAAATCTCGTGAGATTGGTATATTTATAGGTGTGCCGCAGGGCTCTATTCTAAGTCCATTCTTATTTTTAATATATATATATAAATGACGCTAAATTTTATTAATGATATATGTGAGGTAGTATTGTTTGCTGATGACACGTCACTTATATATAAAGTTGACAGAAATAAGCAGAACTTTGACGACTTAAACAACGCCCTGACTCAAATATCTAAATGGTTTAATATAAATAATTTTTTAGTTAATCTGAACAAAATTAAACTGTGTGAAATTTATTATACCTAATGCAAAAAAATATGATGTTAATATTATTCTTAACGGCAGTAGGCTTAACCTTGCAGATTCAACTGTATTCTTAGGCATTAACCTAGATCAGAAGCTCTAATGGGGCAGTCATATATCTAGTTTCTCAGGTATACTTAGTTCTGCTGCCTACGCAGTCAGAAGAGTTCGGCAGTTCACTGACGAAAAGACCTACCACCTGACTGTGGCTTGTTTTGTCGCCTCTTACGACAGGCCGCCCGGCTGTAGGAAGTTGTATTCTTTCTCCGTTCCTGCACGGATAAGATGAAAAGAAGTTGCGGGTCGCAAGAGCTCAATGTAAAAGAACTATTACGCTTGCTTATAAATTAATTTGATTGTGGCTTCCAGCATCTGTAAAAGAATCCAAATGAATTAATGAGTTGTGATCTTTGAACTTACGCATGTAAGAAATGTATGGAGATTGTCGCAGTATTTTCAGTAGGTCATTATTGCGAAATCCTTTTCCCAAACACATTTGAGTTAGTGTTATAATACTCTCATAATAATAAAGTGTAGTGCTATGTGCTAAACATTAACAAAGAACACACGAACAAAGTGACCTCTCCCTAATAAAAAAAATAGGAACCGTCTTATTGGACACATTTTTAGTTGAAGTTATATCTAGTTGTTTTATGTCAGATTTAAATTACTCATAAGTCTTATTTCCTAGATAAGATTGTAATTTGAATGTTGTATCACTAAGATTCATCACATCATGTATGCAAAAGTAAATATTGCGACAATATTTTTTGTTGGTTACAATTTTATTCATTCATTGAAAAGTAATTGTAATACAACTTGTACATGTATTTTAAAAAAAGAGCCTGATACAATAGAAATAATTAAAAAATCTTTTTTTAGCTAGACGCGTTTCTGGGGAGTTTCTTCTCATTTAAACAACGATAACACATTGCGAAGCAGTGTACATAGAATAGGAAGTAGATATAAATTTTGACTTACATTTATGACCTTCAAAAAGTGTTCTCCAGTAGAACTTATTTTGAATAAAAACATTTGAATTTAAGAAATAAGAGAAAAATTTGGCCAGTTGACTTAGAAAGAAAGAAAAAGATTTTATTTGAAGAAATTACTACGAAATTATATACATAGCCCATTTTGAAGATTTGTACTACCGCATTTTCAGCAAACATGGTTTGCATTCAGCATATTGCTGTGCCGGATTTATATCCGACACTACACTGATTTTCAGTGCAAACCTTCCTTTTGGCGTAAGACCAAAACGATCCTATTTTGTTAAACTAATTTTACTTATAAATTATAACTTAGTGATAAACCAAATAAATAACCATATAATTACTTAAATCTATTGGTACAGCCCCGTGTCTATTCCGTGTAACAACTTGTATAGAGTATATAATATTATATCGATATATTCGAGTACTTATTTCATATCAATAAATACCCCAATCCACGAAGCCTTAATACATGAAATATAAAAGTATGGAATGACGGATCACTATTTTGCATCGAATGCAGTCGATATTTTTTAAACGTGGATGTTGTTCGAGAATCACTCGTTTTACCGGCGTTATTTTATTAGGACATCAAAACAACGTTATTTATATACGGAGGAGTTTTAATATGAACGCCTATAATTTTGGAGTCCTAGTATTTGTACGAAGTTTTGAATTCAAGAACCCAGTAAGTAAGTGCAACAGCGATTTATTTATTGCCCGGCTCTTATATATATCACAATCGTCCATTTGTTTTACTGGAAAAAACATCATGTAATGGTCAAGTATTAATTATTAAACAATTTTTGACAAAATTCAATCGATGGTAAGGAAATATACGAAATATATAAATATGTATATATACATACATATATATATATTTTCTGCTATTTCGTCCACGGTGGAATTGAGATACCCGCGGGTTTTACGGGACACAAAGTACCACCACATTTAAAAAAGAATGTAAGCTATCGTTTTAGTGCAAACAGAGTCGGAATAAGCTAATTTTTATGCATCCGGAAAACTAAAAACCGCTCCCGGAAAAAATAAAAAACATATTACAAAACTTTTGTATCATTGAAAATATCGCATTGTAATTCATTTTTTTTTAATCTAGCCGTTTTAATATAATAATTTCTTTTTTTAAATTAATTTTATATCTCAATAAATGACGTTTCCTTTGAATAGACGGTTTAGCAAAATAGATGGCGCTGCAATCGCGTTTTTTTCCGTTAACTATCAAATAACTACGTTGTCATAGACAACATTCATTGTTTAACTTCAAATCAGGTTGGCTTCGACTCACCTTTATGTTATGCTGGGCAGTTGTCTGGACTATATGGACTTAGTATCTTTGTTATTATTGTATGTAAACAATCAAATTAACTTTTTGTGTAAGTAAAATAAAGTTACTAACTGCCTTTAGATAATATATTTAGAGTTTGCCCCTCGGCGTAGCCGCATGTCAAACTCTAGGTGTATTTATTATAAAACTACGCAATAACTTTTCCAATATCAAAATCAGGGTGGCCATGAAATAAACAGTGTGGGCAATCGGTGAATTGTATAGTTATAATGTTTGCAAGTAGTAAAATCATGAAAACAAATAGCGAATGACTTGCGTGCTCCGACACGCATTTGACTAATTTTTATATACTTTAGTTTTACATGCGCCATGAGATGTTACATACAATACATTTATATATAAATATATTATTTATACAATATACATTATAGCTATGCTATGGTACAATATAATATGCGAGATGATACAATCAACCGTAGCGGGCTCACTAATGCGGGCCTTTCGTCGCCCAACGACACTCGACGCTCCCGACGCTGTGGGTTTTTAGTGTTTCAAATACACTTACTTTTTTTATATCGATAATCGATAAAAGTTATTTATCGATAAATTTAATTTTTAGGGTCATCTGGTTAACATTCTGTACACTTACATAAGCGCAACGTGACCTACATCTGTCATTCATGCAGAATTGGAGAAAGAATGCTAATTTCTGTGGCTTTTTCACGAGGGAATTGAGGATAAACCACCGCTGGGGAAACGCGATGGGGGCGTGTGGAATTCGCCACTATGGGGTGCACTAGCACACCCGAAAAGATATTATTACTATCCAAGTCAGGGATACCCATTAAAACCCCTCGGTATCCATCCTTCCCCAGGACCACTGGTGGACGTCTAGGCCCTGGCAGACGATGGCCCATCGGCCTCGTCTGTCGTAACAGGCGACAAAACTATCCTAAGCCACGCATGAAGGTCTTATGTCTCGATGGCTATAACCGCCCGTAATCTAGGGTATGCTGCCATAAAAACTTTGAGTTGTGTTGGGGGATCAATAGCCTAGTTTAGCAGTTTTGGAGCGTATACGACACAAAATTTCAGAAAGACGAACAGACAAAAATTCTAAAAATATTCATTTATTATGTTCACGCCTCCAGGCGTCGTATAAATATCAGTTACTATTTAAATTTTAGTATTTTTTTTCATATCACAAACTAATACTTTAATTTTATTTATTTGAGTTTATGTGACATTGCTCTTGTAACACCGTAGGAAATAACAAAATATCACCATAACCGTGTTATTTATTCGATTAATGTGGTTTTTCACAACCACTTAATTTCGTTAGAGTAAGAACAAAGAATGTTATTGTCAAGAAAATAAAATTACTATTGGTTGCTACTGAATACCTAATGAATTAACCTATAAAACAAAACTGTTGATGAATCAAATGACATATGTGTTCTTTACACTTGTGTGTTCCTAGTGTATTATTTTGTAATATTTAAACCCTATTTAAATGGGCTCTTAAACAGGCGTTATAAATAAGACATGTTTCATATAAATGAACATGCAAACTATATACCCTTAGCGTTTAAAATCGTACATTTTGTCTAAAAAATATTAAACGTCACTATCATTCTTTTGTCTAACAAGTACTTCTTTACATTTTTGCGATCCTGGTGAAATTTGTTCTGTAATATTTAAACCATATAAAAAAAATACGTATTTTACGAAATTACTTGCCACACCACATAGTACCTTAAGAAGAATTAATTGAGTGTTTAGGAAACAGGCAATATAACTTAACAAATAGTTCCGCGCGTTTATACATTCCTGGTGCTTTTGTACATGCAATTTTGTAATATTCAGACGAAAATCAACCATCGACAACAGAAGATATAAATGACGTTGGTTTACGTCACTATCAACACCTACTTAACTGGCCGAGCCAGTGGCGCGGTTTGATAGCGCCTACAACATGGCCCCCTTTTCTCCAGCCAACCCCCTTCGCTCGCGGCTTATCCGCCTCGGAAGCTCAACGAACAGACATTTTCAACTCGCCACTCGATTCTTTTTTGTAGTCGAGCTACTTGTTCGCAGTTTTTCGACCCTAGTACTTTTGTACAATGTAATATTGTAATGTTACAACATTCTCTTTCTTATTCACTATAATAATAGGAAGGTACGTACGTTCATTATTTTCTATTGGCATTATTATTATATTTTTAACGAAACCGAAACAATGTACGAAGTTAAAAAACAAACGAATTTTTCCTAATAATACGAAAAATTCAACATTACTGACATTTTTTAATACAAAAATTAGCTGATAATTTTTGAGACCTAGATATGGAATGATGAAATGCCACACGATCGACTATCGGCCTCAAGAGATTACAAATCATGTTACAATCTTCATGACGATAGGGTTACGACGACGACGATCGAAGCTGTAAAGAGGGAAAAACAATGAAATTCAAATTCACATTAATTAATATGTATATATATATAAAGTACTACCCGTGCGCAGAAAGTTTGCCGATAGCGTCATGATGTCACGCGTCGATGATCAGTAGGGTTGACAAAAAAGGTTACATAAATAGTTGATGCAATAAATTTATTATTTTAATTTTATAGTAAGTAATACAGTACAATAATAGTAAGTAGTCCTCGGAAAACCTTCTGCGCGCGTATTATATATCTTATATTAGTTAGTACCTATTACTATCTATTCTATAACTATTATTATATACCAGTGTTTGACTATATGTTTGAATGAGTTTATCTAAAAAAAATAATGTTACGAATTTGTAGGGGATTTTTAGGATTTAAATTCGAAAATGCTGTTGGAATTATCACAAAGTTTATTAGAAGTACACACACGTAATTCACAGTTCTTATAAGTCTAGCCGAATACAACAAAACCAAACCGTAGGGCAGAAAATCGTAATCACATAAATCGCGCAAAGTTCGTCGTTATTTTTATTTTATTTTTTTTATTGCAGGAGATCAGCAGACAGGCAGACGGCCCACTTGATGAAAAGCGGTTACCATCGCCTATGGACATTTGCAACACCAAAGGTGCTACAAATGCGCTGCTGCTCTCTTAAGGGAGTCTGGAACCTGGTCACTAATGCCGGAATACAACTCAAGGTTGTTATGGCGACATACTTTAGACCAGGGGTGGTAGCCATCCAGTGGGGCAAATGCCCTACCACCTGGCTGTGGGTTGTTAAGTCGCCTCTTACGACAGGCCGCCCGGCCGCAGGAAATTGTATTTTTTCTCCGTCCCTGCACGGATAAGATACTCGCTCCGAAAGTGCACTAGGTAACGCCTCGTTCGCAGTCAGAACAGGACTGGCGCATTTCCCGACTAATCAACCCTCATCCATTTATAAATTAGACATGGCCTCCTAGCAACATGTTAGGAGGCAACGCTCACTGGTTCTTGAAATCTTCAAATGGTCAGGTTAATGGCATCCAAAAATTCGCATGAAATACCAACAGAAGAAAAAAGGTTTTATGACGTCTTACGGCAACGTGAACAAAGAGAATTAGCTCGAACAATAGAACACTCAAATTCAAAGGGATAATATGACACCTGCAAAGGATTCGTATCGGCTTGCAACAACAATGTTATTTGAAAATTTATTTTTAAGTTAGGTAGCAGTCTCTCCGAAGTAATTCTAATTTCGTCAAAATCAAAAAGATTTCGGTATCCTGTTAATTCCAATGACGTGCCCGTAGTGTAGCATTCTGTCTTTATAAATATTTATAAGCGAAAACTTGCAAAATAAATGTTTAAAATTCTGGTGGCTCTTCAATATTCATTTCGGCTAACGCCATTTCTACTAATGGTAATGCACAAAGTATGTACAAGTATTTTACAAGTAAACATCTGCGCCCTAATTCTTAACAACACAATAATTTTCGGTAATAAAATCAGTGTCATTACAGCGCTCGTTGGGTTTCATATTTCTAACATTTTACCCTTCCCTCCTAAACTAAAACTGTATACACACTACAGGTAATACGATTTTTTACTATTATTCCGCCGCGACGACATCGAGATTTTGTGGAATTAAGAGAATACAAATTTTTGATACTATCGCAATGGAATCATACTTTGAATATCTTCACAATGCAAAAAATATTGAAATAGCAGAATCGGGCCCCTGTTAGTATGGGATCGTCCACAATATGAACGCCGCGACGCTGTATGGATTCCTCGGAGTTCAGTCTAGTAAGCGGGTGCCCTGACTCACACATGTGAGCAGTACTCCATATGCGGCCTACTTTGCACTTTGTAAAGCGCAAGTCGTTGCCACGGGGTGATATACTGCTTGGACCGGTTTAGTGCAACAAGCTTTTTTGAGGCACATTTGGCTTTGCCTTCCAGATGACCCCGAAATTGCACGTTGCTTATTATGTCCACACTCACTCAATAATACTACAGAGGTTGAAGGATACTTCTTGGAGTCGTAGCGCATTTATGAATGTTTTTTTTTGGCTGAGCTTGCGCAGATCTGTGTTGTAGGGTTAAACTGGACAAGATTTTGTCGTCCCCATTTAGATACTACGACACCAAAGAAGGGGGGGGGGGGGTATTATGGCCTACCATCCTAGCATTAGAAAGAAAGAAGAAAGAAAAAGATTTTATATAGGACGAAAACTAAGTTAATATAAATAGAAATAGAGAGACAATAGAAACAAAATAAGTGCTAAACTGCACCCAGTCTCAGCATAAAGCTAGCCAACAAGGACTAGAGCTGTTCTTCCACCTGGGACCAGAAAGTCTCGGTGGATACACATAACAACAACAATATATACAATATAATAATGCACTTTGATAATGGTAAATGATTTGCAGACTATTATAACAATGTAATAAAGCAATAATTTAAATAACCCATAAGTACATATATAAAATTATTGTAGCAACGCACACAACGAAACAAATAACATATATCTATAAGTTAACCAAATTATAATAAATTAAAATAAATTCCAAAGGTCAATAGTCCTCGTGTCATGTCTTAATTGTGCCTTTTGATGAGCATTAAGAAATCTCTTAAGTTTTTTGAAGGTATATTTCTAATAGGTGGAGGGATATTATTCTAGCAACGTGATGCTGCATACCAGAAGCTTTACAAATTTAAATTATTTCTTTTTATAAATGCAAAAATATACATATTTATTTATGTACGTATAATAATATATTTAATTACCTTTATAATAATTACATATTTTCTAATAAATTTATTTCTTATTACATTCAACATAAACATTTCTATATACAATATATTCTTAAAGACATTGATTTATTTAGGTTTGTTTATTATATTTGTTGACTCGAAGACAATAATTTTTGGCTCATTTTTGTGATATATATAAGTTATATTATTACCATTGAGATATAATATGATCTAAGATTATTACACTGTTTTAAAATTACCGACATGAAGGTAAACCGTAGGTTATTTGGGTTGATTCTGGTTGGATGGAGGCTGGAACTGAAAACCAGCGCTGTGTTAGCTCCTAACATAGCATAATGCTGAGTTTCCAGCCTCATTGGCGTGAATTTTATGTACATACATTTCTTTAACTGTATCTATTTATTAGTAAAAATCCTTGTAGTTTCTGTGTGGCATTTATTTGCGATAATAAATATTTTTATTGCTTTCTTTCTTTCAATGCTGCCGTCCTGTGTCGTTCCATTGCGAGTTGTATTGCATATTGCCGTGTTCCTATTTGTCTTTTGCTGGATGCACAAGAGAACTTCTCAGCAGCATCCGTACCATCGATTGAATTTGAACATTACTTGTTTGAAGCTTATGTCAAATTTTAACTGATAGTAAGGCCAATGAACGGTCGGTAAGATTAGGAACCGGCCATAAAACCACGAGCAATAACACAGGGCACATGTAGGTAGTGTATAATATAGTGTGTTATAGTTACGTATAAAGATATAAAACGTGCTGGCAATGTGCGGTACGGATGGCGCGTCGAGCCGAGGCGGTGGCGGCCCGCGGCGCGCCTCCCGTGAATCATTGGGTAATATTGCGGCGGTATGCTGTAAAGATCTTGATACTTGGGTAACATAATATTAACATAAGTTATATATAAAATCATAGTCGGTTTTAACACTGTGCTCTGAATGAGAATTCTACGACGCACTTTCACACATATGTGGGAAAATATTGAAATAAAAACAAGCAGCAAGCAGCTAAAGCTTCATCGGTTGTGTGTTTTTTAATAACATAATAACAGTCCATAAATATCCCACTGCTGGGCTCGGGCCTCCTACTATAGGGGAACGGACAATATATCCGCCACGCTTGTCCAAGGCGGCTTGGCAGGTTTGACACATCGGTTATCTCGATGTGCAGGTTGCATCACGATATTTTCCTTTACCGTTATTAGCACGTGGTATTTGTAACAATTTGCACATTAGGTCAGAAAACTACCTAAGTGATGCATGCGTTCCGGTCAGGATTGAACCCGCGCCCTTTAAGTGTGGGACGCGTGCGCTAGCCATTACGCTACCACGACTTATATTAGTTATAGTTTATATTCAAGAGATATGAATGGGTGCCTAAAGCGAACTTTTAAACGCCCTTGGACGGTCGTTCAACCGCACCATGGCCTAATGCTGTTACTACGCAATAAACATCGTACTACTGGGTTCGGGCATCGTCATTTTCAGAAGAACGGATAGTATTCCTGCCATACTTATCCAAGAAGATGGAATTCACACATCAGTTACGGTTTGCAGGCTTTATTACGAAGTTGTAATAATAGTCACGTTACGTTTAAAAACCTGCTAAAACAGTGTATTCTTTCTGTCCATAGATTCGGCACCACGTTTTTTGATAGTAACGTAAGATATGTCGTCTTGTAATAGAATACCCTTTTTCTTCTTGTAATACAATAGTCTTTTCTCAATATGACTAGTAATAAGTGTTTTTAACTAAATAAATACTTTTTCTTCCCATTTGAAGGAAACGCAAGTACACCACTTTGTCATCACGAATTCTTTGTACTTATGTAATCATAGATACATTCACGCTCTTTGAAAGAACAATAATATCAGCCCATGAACATATCATTGCTGAGACAGACTGCATACACACCATTTTTCTTCAGTACAGATTAGTGGTGGATAAGATGCGTACGTTTTAGCCGGTTAAAGACCGTGAGTATTCTTATAAGAATTTCAAAATAATATTTATTGTTTTGAGGTTTGATGATACAGTTTCTGTTGCTTAATTTAAAATATTGATATTTTTATAGACCTGTGTTTTTTAAAAGTAATTGATGTTATGTTATTTGTATTTTACAAGTATTAAAACCGTTTATCTCCCATAGTACGAGAGCGCTGTGAGTGGCGCGGGTGCTTTGTTCCCTGACTGGCAGCCGACGCGCGGCGCGGCCACTACACTCGCATAGGGCTACCACTACTTTCATTTATATGAAATAAAATGTAACTAAAGAAAACTAACATATACCGTAAATTATTTTTTATCATTCAATTTATTGTATATATACATACATACATACATACATAACTTCACGCCAGTTCCCTTGCGGGGTAGGCACGAACAACAGAGTGCCATTTAGGCTTATTCTTACACACCTCACTTGCCTCTTTGACATTCATAACTCTTGTCATGCACACTCGTCTGTTCTTAAGGCTCCTGACATCACCTTCTGCTAGTACACGATCAATTTGATCATGGAAGGTGTGTCGTGGCCTTCCACGACTTCTGCATCCATCCACTTTTGCATTGTATATCTGTTTAGTCATTCTTTCATCATGCATTCATTCATATATATATACATATTATGTATGTTTAATCATAAAATTTTTGATTCGGAATCGATTTTGATGATTTTTCTTCGTTGGATTCGGCAAAGCTCTAATATGGTGCCAGATTAATTTTATAGCTGTTCGAGTTTGGGTTTTAAAGATACACCAGAAAATTTGTTAATGCCGGACAGAAAATGTGAATATTTTGCGGTTTTTCAGCCATTACTTTTTGTTTCTGAACTGATTTTGATCATTCTTTTTGCATTGAATTTGGTAAGATTCAGAAAAGTTTCGTATAAATTTCGTTCGAATTTTTGTTTTATTGCATGAGTTCAGCAGATAGACCGACGGCCCACTTGATGGAAAGCGGTTACCATCGCCTATGGACATTTGCAACACCAAAGGTGCTACAAGTGCGCTGATGCTCTCTTAAGGGAGACTGGAACCTGGTCACTAATACCGGAATATAACACAAGGTTGTTATGGCGGCATATTCTAGACCAAGGGTGGTCGCCGTCCAGTCGGGCAAATGCCCTACCACCTGGCTGTGGGTTATTTTGTCGCCTCTTACGACAGGCCGCCCGGCCGCAGGAAATCGTATTCTTTCTCGGTTCCTGAAAGGATAAGGACGGATTAGATACCATATACATAATTTGAAAGTCAAAAAGAAAAAAATACTAGCAAAAAAGAAAAGGACTTCAAGAGTAAAAAGTAAACAACAAATATTTTCTACAACATCTTGAAATCGGTGCCAATTAAAACATAAAAACAACAATAATTTTGTAAAATATAGTCATTTTCATGTTTTACTTCGCACCGACTTTAAAAATACTTTTTCGAATGTTATGGAACCAGAGCTTCAAGTCTGTAACTAAACCAAAAAAAGCCATACCCTCGCCAGTCAAGATTTATTCGACTGACAGATTGTTAAATATCCGTAGTCTTTAAAATTCACATTAAATCTGTCTCGGTCAAATCAAAATTGATTCAATATTGAGCCGAGATGGTTTATAGACTACCAACCAAACTGTCATAAGTTACTATAGCGGTTCGGACACATGTTACAATAAATTCTAATGTTTTCACATATAAAAGGACTATTTTATTGTAGATGTGACATCAAAAATATCATGGTAGAAATAATTTTAATTATTATTCAATCAACAATTAATGCGCCATTTGACTCCTTTACTTGTACCTACATATGACGTAGGTAGGCTCATATAAAATCTGTGAAACTATATGTTCTGTAAACTTATAAAAAACTCGTCAGTTGATTTGACTGTCCGGTCCCCTATTCCAATTCGATTCAATTGCCAATTAGAGTTACAGACTCGGTGCCCTGTATATTTCAGGATTATTTATTTGTTGCATGTAGGTGCCAACCCTATCTTTCGTGAACCGGGGCGGGCCGATAACAATATCGCTGAGTGCGCGCGTGGGGCGCTCTCGGCGAGCGAGGCCGCCTCGCCTCGACTGTACTGTACTACTATAGCGCTGGTTGTTGCTGACTCCGACTGTATGGTATATCATATATTGTACACGATGGTACAATTATGACCCACTAGCTGTCGCCAGTGGCTTCGTTCGCGTATAATAAAAATACACCAATACACATCTACCTTTATTTCTAATCAAAATCAGGTGTATAATATTTTGTGCTTCTTACTATAAAAATTAAGGAATTTCGTCGAAACTTTCATCCCCATTTTCACCCCTTTAGGGGCTGAATTTCCAGAAATCCTTTCTTAGTGCGCATCTAGAGTATAGAAAGAACCCACATGCATTTTTTCATGGTCCTAGCCCTGGTAGTTTGGGCTGTGCGTTCAAGACCGGATTTACCTTAGTGCCGCCCTGGGGCACCGTGAAAAATACCGCTCTATTATCTATGCAATAACTAGACATGAAAACGTAAATATCCAATGTGAACTCGATTTTTAAGATTTGACATGAAACCAATGACTTCCCAAATTTGGAAATCATTAATTTTTAACATCGGCTATATATTTCATTGTGATTAAATATTAAAAAAAAGTAAAAATGTTTTACGCCCAGCGAAGTGGGCACGGGAACGCCTGTCAAAAATGTTACAGCAATAATGTTCCTCGTAAGAATTGCGCAGATCCTCGTACGTGGCACTGCGAGTGCTCTCTGCGTTTATGAATTAATTAAAGATTACAAAGCATAATTAAACCTTGACATGCGTGCGTTCGTGCGTGTGTGCATTTGTATTTTTAATGACGCTCAAGGGAGTGTGCACGGGGTCAGCTAGTATGGAATAAACTTTAAGGTATAGGCCATTTCACGCAGATCTGGCTATAAGTTAAAAAGGCGTTATTTGAGACATGACATTATTAACGAGTTAAATATTGAAAAATAACGTAATTATATATACACTAATGGGTATTAACGGCGTAATTTCTAACGCATTAAATAAGACGCATTCGGCCGCAACCTAAATCTATAACACTAACGCAGATGACGCCCCAGCATTAGAAAGAAAAAACATTTATTTGGCCTTTAAACACATTGAAAAACCACAAATGAAATGGCCGTCACTTTACCTATACTGTCTGTATCTTAGGTTGCGCAGAAACGATTTTTTTTTCGTTGCAACGATTTCCAAAACAAAACTGCTAAAAATAAATGAGAGGAGACAAATTATATGTTAGTAATCTATTCCGTACAGCTTGTATCTTTTACTAATATATAAAACTGAAGAATTTGTTTGTTTGTTTGAACGGGCTAATCTCAGGAACTATTGGTCTGATTTGAAAAATTCTTTCAGTATTAGATAGCCCCTTTATCGAGGAAAGCTATAGGTTATTTATCATCACGCTAAGACCAATAGGAGCGGAGCACCAATGAAGAATGTTTCAAAATGGGGGGGTTTTGAAAACAAATTCCACACGGACGACGTTGAAAGTTATTTGTATGTCTCTAGAGACCACGGGCCATGAAAATGGCCCGGACTTTTGGATGGCTTGCGTGGGGCCATGGGAAAGCCAACACGTAGAGGCCCCATCGACAATGTAAATGTGGCGTGACACTAACCGGCGTTTATCCCTGTCTACACCATATAACCTAAAAATGTCGTACAAGTTTATCGAGGGGCAAAATGGGTGTGAGTGGCTAAGGGGTGTCGAGAGGTGGGCTGCAGGTTCACCGAAGCTACTTCTGACGTTATGCCATTTACTTACACCCCTGGAGCTTGAGTCTAGGTCTAGCGATCACCACTCCGTGCCGGCTGGCTAAGGCAAGTATGGAGGCGGGGGCCTTGCCTTAACCCCCTGGAGTCAGGTTCAAGGTGTCTCACTCTAGTTACTCACCTAAGGCTTCCCCACAGAGCCCCCCTGCGGGTACAAGTATAGTTTATTATTACGGCATGTCATTACGGCATCGATCTTGAGCAGTCACCTTTACTTATGCAGTGATTAATATCTTTTTCGAAGTATGTGACACAATGTCTGGCCTTTTTTCCATGTTCCCCGAACACTGCGATGGGCAGACGCCCTAGTCCCCATATTCCCAGACCCCTAGTACCACTAGCAGGTCACTCCAATAGCCCGGTACTTATTGTTCTCATTTCCCATAATAGTCCTACATTGGCCGGGGCTTGACCTTGAGTGCATTATGTCAGTGTCACGCCACATTTACATTAAATTTGTCAAATTGCCTCTACGTGTTTGCCTTCCCATGGACCCACGCAAGCCCTTCAAAAGTCCGGGCCATTTATATGGCCCGTGGTCTTTAAAAACTAATCAGTATTTTGAATTTATGCGCCATCTATCGTTAAGTAGTTATTTTAATAATGTAAAAATTTAAATTTTGGTTCATTTAAGCAAAAACCAAATAACATAGGATAATGAAATTATAGTTCTGTCTACTCACCTACAGATGTCACTATTTTTTAATTCACAATACTAATTTGTAAACTACTAAATTATAAAAAAGATTTTATTGATCAGATCAAATAAATTGTGTTTCATAAACTTTTCTCCCTGCTGGCTTTTAAGCTTTTCACTACATTTAGAAAAGATTTTGCCGCTTGTGAAGTACGCATATGAAGTATCCTTAGATCATTATTTATACCTGTATCTTTATCTATACATATAATAAAACTCTAGAGGTCGAATTTCTGTACAATGAAAAAAAATGCTAAAAACCAAGTCAGGGGGATGTAAGAGGTGAAATAGAACAAATTTAGATTTTTTTAATTTTTTTGTTTCTGTTTATCTGTCTGTCTTGTAAGGGCTAATCTACGAAACGACTGGACCGAATTAAATGAAATTTTGTGTGGTGGTAGCTTATAACCATGGTCAACATATAGGATAGGTTCCAAACATCTTGGCTTTTCCCGATAGTGGTATGCCAAGGCGCTATTGCACTCTTCTAGTACCCTATGCAGATTAATTTCGTTCTCTGAGTAGCTCTTCATTCCGAACACATTCCATCAGATCATGCTACCTATACATGATTTTTAGTTACTATAAAAAAAAACCTTATACCTGGACTAAAATGACAGCTGCGTTGCGACTTTTTTTATGTTGCAAGCATAAAGGTATGTAAAGGGTACTCTACACTCGTATGAAGTTCTCGCTAGAACTTCTCGTATTCTCGTGACATTCCCGCGAGAATATGGAGGGCCATCAAAGGTCTCAGTATAGTTCTCGCGCTCAACAACGCGACGATGGACGTTTAAAGGCGTTGCTACTTGCGATATTTTTATTGCTAGTGTATTATAATTGAAGATTGATTTCTTAAAATCACAAAACTAACAAATAAACATTTTCTATAACAATTTATTCATTTCTTGTTCCTTTTACTCTAACTATGTATATATAATATTAGTTTTCTCGTACAATTTTGGAGTTTATATTTTACAATTTTAGTTTTGTTTGGCACCGAAACCAAAATTATATATTATTTATGTGTAAAGCAATAAATAACAGAGAATAAACACAAATATCATAGTTATATTAAGCAGAACAACAAATGAATAACAAATAGTTGCAGAAAACCGTTATACCTATTTTGTTTTTTAATTGAGTAGAAGAGAGAGAGAGAGTAGTTGTAAAGGAGTTTCTTGCCGCTTCTTCTTCTTAACAGTAATAATACGTTGCGAAACTGTGTACAGAATAAGAAGTACATTTAAAATAAAACTTATATGTATGACATGTAAAAAGTGTTCTCCAGTGGAACTTATTTTGAATAAAAACTTTTGAATTTGAATTAGTTACTTTAGTGTTTTTTTAGCAACTTGTTTTTTATACATATTAATTGTATGATATTAACTATCGGGTAGACCTACTAAGGATTCTAAGTCAATTACAAAATGAGGGATAAAACAGTAATTACAAAAAAAATTAAATGAAAGATGAAATCTTATAGTGGAGTGTACACATTTAAGCATTAGTATAATAAATGCTTTTAATAATTTAATCTATATATTCATGATGTTCGTCGTTATATAATGTCATAATTTATCTTCGATGACCAACTTGCAGATCTATAGTATCTTCGCGCATATTTTTTGTGAATGAATATAGAAATTCATTAAAAAAGAATACGTGCCAAAGCATTTAAAAACAAGCGAAGAAAAAGAATATATTAAAATTCTAGATCCTCGACTATCCTATTTTTGTTTTTGTCATAGTTGTCAAAGAGCTGAATTAAACATGTTTTACTGGCGTAAGATTTTCGTTTCCATCGTATTTTTGTGATGACTGTTAGGTATATAGCACTGTAAAAATTTGTTTAGTTTTATGGTTCCGTACCTATTTTGCCAAATAAACTTTTATAAAATCATTACATCTATTCGCTCATTTTTATATATATTTTCTAAATTCAGGGCCTAATTTCACTAAAACTCGGGATTCTGCTGAATTTGGCCACACTAAGTTTTCGCGTTCTGTTCCATTGTCTCGCGGACATTATGGCGAGAACAGAGAAGGGAGGCCTTCTCTGTTCTCGCGTCTCGCCTAGTTCTTGGGAAAATGTGGAGAAGCCTTAATGAGATCGGTGAGGGACGTCGACGAGGTTGTTTACGAATATTCCTTGCGCCATAATGTCATATCCACTTCCACTTCCACAGTAGTTTCAAACAGCCTGTGCTTTACGCTCTTAACGCCGGTTTTTGTTGTTACTTACTTAATTGTTGTATCTTCCTTTGTCATGTTAATATATTGTTTTGTTTGAGTGCCGTTATTCCTGTTTTATGTTCGTTGTTTTTTATTTGTAAAACAACATGGAAGACGGTCATCCGAGCACCTCGGGTGTAGTTAGGTCTCCTAAGAAAAGGAGTCGTCACGCTTCTTTGAGCGTCGCAGAGAAGACAATGGTGCAAAACGTATTTCAATACGTATTCAACGAAGAGGAAAAGAAATTGGATACGAAATTATGTGAAAAACCAAACAAACGCCACTGTGTTCAGAAAACAGCAGATATTTTAGGAATCGGAACTAGCACTGTTTTTAATATTCTGAAAGATATAAAGGAAAATGTCAAACCCACTCCACCGCAACGATCTGGTCCGAAGCTGACATTCATAGACAAATTGGATGAATTCACTCTTTCTGCCATCCAGCGCAAAGTGCAAGGTTTTTGTTTAAATAAAGAAGTTCCTACAATTGTAAAGGTTAGTCATTTTTCATTTTTTCAATAATTAAATTTGAAATTTAGTTACTTATATATTCTGATTAATTATGGTTTATTAGGTATATTTTATTTCATAAGGTGAATCTCTGACCAATAACATGTTTCTTCCTTTCTTTTAGATCACAGAGGCTGTGAATGAAGATCCTGACCTACCCAATTTTTCAAAGTCTACAGTGAGACTACTTCTCAAACACTTGAATGTCAAATATGCAAGTCGCAAACAATGCAGCTCCTTAATTGACAGATGACAGACAGATACTTTTGTGAATTTCATTTACTATTTTCAATGGACAGTACTTAGCAAAGTAGTCAAAGACACTATGTATTATTCTTAGGGCTGATTTTTCAATCACCAGATAAAGGTTATTAGAATAAAGTATAACATGAAAAATTCAAAAGTCAGTTTCACGTGTTCAACAGTTGAATGGTATCACTTTCACTTTGAATACACTCAGGTTATACTTTATTTGACTGATAAATTTTATCTGAAAGTTGAAAAATCAGTCCTTAGGATAAAGATTTTATAGTCATATTAATAAGTTTTTATTATTGCACAGTTGAAAAATAGGCAGACGGCACAGCTAATGGAAAGTGGTTACCATTGCCTGTAGACATTGTAATACCACGGGCTACACCAATGCATTCCCAGCCTTTAGGAGGGAATAGGGGTGCAATATCAGACAAGAGGAATGGGCTGGAATAGATGGGATAGGGTAAGGAGCAGGGGAAGTAGGCCATTTCAACTCTCACTCATTGCACGAAACATGATTAGGACAATGCTAACCATTTCATATCAATGTTTTGTGAGAGCATGGTATCACACTGATTGAGGCGGTAATCAAGATAATGATTCCAGCATGGCTCTACCACATTTCAAGTTAATTATAATATTCATGCTATACAGTTGCAACAGCACATGTTGCAGACTTATAATATGCCTATTATAAATAACCACAGACTAGTATAGGATACTATGTATCGGACAGTTCACTTCTAACTTCTTTTATCACTAGCTGTTCCTGTAACATAACTCTCCTATTATATTAATGTACTGTGTACATAACTATTAAAAAAAAGTAAAAAGTGACAGTATGGAATGTATTTTATCACACATCAGTGGTTTTTTATATATTTTAGTTCCTTCATACAGGCTATTATAGCAACAAATATATCATCAGTAAATACTGTGTTTTTTTAAAATTTAGATTATTTATACAGGCTAAGGTACCTGTACAACCTTGTACTTTGCAATTGATCTTTTTATTAATTGCTTAAAGTTAATTAAATTATTATTATTATTTACCTTTTATTATTATTTTATTTACGTTTTAATATTTATGTAAAACTTTGTTGCATATTCGCCAATATTCAAAATTCTGTATATTCCTCTGTACCAGGTAATAATTAACAACATGGTAATTACACTTAATAAATGTTCAAAGATGCTCCTTTGATATTGTTCAGATTTAAGTAAGTTGTAGGAATACTTAGACATTATAATATTGATTGTATTTTTGATATATAATTTCTCAATAAATAGAGAAGGGAGGAAAGTTATGCAAGTATTTGTTAGCAGTATGAAAATGTTTGAGACACAGAATTTGAGAAGCTCATTTGCACAAGTTATTACATAAATTCCATTATAATATAATGCACTGTATTTTAAATCCTCCATTTATGTCATTAATGTTATATCTTGCCGGATGGTTGAACACTTCGAAAAAAATCACTGTCAGAGTATATATAATATAACACACGATAAACAGAAAGGATAATCGGCAGGGATTTGTCAAAAATAACAGATGGATGCAAGTTCACGCATAAAAAAGTTCTCTCACTTCTCTGAAAAAGGCAGTCAATGATATACAGCAAACCTCAAAGGGATAGACTTCAAAATGATAGGTATTAAAACGAAGTGACCTCAATTCCAGAACATTGAAATTGAGTAAATCATGACTTTTGTTTCGATAAGTATAAATGTCCATTTTATTTTAAACTAGAGAGGGCAGAACAACGTCTGCCCTGTTGATGTTGTCTTGCACCCACACAAACACACGAAAAATTTAATCAAAATCAGTAAATCCATTCTCAAGTTATGCACTGACATATATTGCTACAATTAATTTTTATGTATATATTTTAAGGACAATAGATCCATAAAAATAACATTTCCAAAAAACTACTTTTTAAATGAAAACTGATCAGAAGTTATCAAAAGTCACAAGTGTGATGAACTGATTTTACCAGGTTCCAGTCTCCCTTAAGAGAGCAGCAGCGCATTGCAAATGTCCATAGGCGATGGTAACCGCTTTCCATCAAGTGGGCCGTCTGCCTGACTGCTAAACTCCTGCAATAAAAAAAAAACTTAAGAATCTTTGTATTTCATCAGTGGATTGAGGCGTATTAGCATCTCACATTTGCATATAGCGTCCATTTTGGTGCACCAAGAATAAATGATGAACAATTTAATCTATTGTTTAAAATTACACCATAATAAAGCATACATATACATACATAACTTCACGCCAGCTCCCTTGCGGGGTAGGCACGAACAACAGAGTGCCATTTAGGCTTATTCTTACACACCTCACTTGCCTCTTTGACATTCATAACTCTTGTCATGCACACTCGTCTGTTCTTAAGGCTCCTGACATCACCTTCTGCTAGTACACGATCAATTTGATCATGGAAGGTGTGTCGTGGCCTTCCATAATAAAGCACTTACAAAATTACATTTGATTCGGGCAGTGGAAGCTCACACATCTCTTGAGTATCGTTATTATCACTTGAAATCTCCTCTGTAGGGTCCATGGTTAAGATGTTTTTGTAAAGGATTAGATCCTTGCGCAAGTTCCAATCAGCACCAGTGTTTTGTCAATAACTTCCTTACTTCAGTGAGTATGGGAGTCTGAATAATAACTTCATTTTTGAGAATCGGCAATGGAAATAAATACATCTATGAAGGATTTTCCCCTCTTCAAAATAGATTTGTACTGACAAAAATTTGAGTTATAATAAAGTCATGTATGGCCGACTTCCAGTCATAAACCGCTTCAACAGCTATGATCGTACCGTAATTGTTGAATATTTCGATGTATTCTCCTGGACGTGTTATGACTTCTTTCTTCTTTAGTTCTTTTACAAAATTTCTGAATACCTAGTCAGCTGGCAGAATGAGTGACCGGGTTTCCGCCCTGGGTCCGCTTTCCTACTTTTCTTCTCCACTTCGCGCGGTCTTTCCCTTATATTGAGACCATTGGTACGCATGTCATCTTCCAAAACGTTAAGGCAGGATTTCTTGGGCTTTTCTATCTTCAACTTTTCCTTCGACCGGGACCCGGTGGAGGCAGCATAGATAGACATTTAGTTCTTTGGTAGAGTAACTTTAAAAAAATGTTATTGTTAATACTAGTTATAAGTTATAATCCACCAGACAAATTGAGATAAACAGAACCCCGTCAAAACCAATTAATAATATTATCATGGAACAATACTAATTCTTTTTCCGTGCTAAGTAAAAATAAATCTCCCTACAATTTTTTTAAACAAAAACGCGATTTTCACTGCACCTGTTTCGGAACCTTGAATTAAATTTTGATAAAATAAACTAAATTAAATTGTTTGTACGGAACCCACTAGACTAGGTTAAACAAATTGGTGCAAGGTGTACCAGAATAACATGGAAAGAGCAAGGGAATAGAAGTAAATTTTCCGTGTTGTTGCAATTGAAAGAGACATAAGAATATGTATGTGAATGAAAAAAAAAATCCATAAAATGTATAAAGTGAAACGGCCGTGTAAATTACCTACTTGAGGATAACGTAAGTATCTGAAATTTAAAAAAAAACTATATTTTTTATAAAACAGGTGTAATCAGCATGTATATAAATTTTAAACATATAATACATATTAACAACTTACAATAAAAGAATATAACTTACTTTAAATTTGAATGATATTATTTATTCAATAGGACCTTGTGTGTTCCATAAGATTCTAGTGATAGTGGGTTGATTTTTCAGTAGGTAGAAAAAAAATTCATAGGATAAAATATAACATGGAAAAATTAAATGTTCATTAAAATGGCTGAATTGTTTCACTTTAAATTAGTCGGGTTATAATTTATTTGACTGACATCGTTATCTGATGATTGAAAAATCGATTCTTAGTTTAGTTATAATTCTGATTATAAACAGAGAATAGACTTTAGCAATATTATGGAAGAATACAGTAGAATGACTATTACCCAGGAAACAACGTAACTCACCAAAGTCTGCAATCAGTTGGCAAAACCAGTGCAATTCTATTGCTAAAGAAGTTCTCAATTAAAACTAGAGATGCCACAAATATTTGGCTTCTCTCGGTATTCGGCCAAGCCAAATATTCATGTCAGTTCTAGTTAAAACATACTTTACCTGTTAATAATCTGTGATTGAAATATAATTTTTGTATTCATTATTTGGTATTCACCCGAATACCAAATATTTGTGGCACTTCTAGTTAAAATATAATCTATTAATAATTTGTGACTGAAATATATGTATTTCTAAGTTATATGTGCGTTTTTTTCCCAATTTAGTATTCATTATTTGCCAGAAAATACTACACAGCTTTTATTTGGCATTCGGCCAAATAGAAGCCGAATATTCATAGCATCTCTTAATAAAACAATCAACATCTTATTATTTCTAACATATGTTTTAAAATGAAATCAGTTTCATTCAAAGTCTTAATTTGAACCTTTTAAAATTCTTGAATCTTATAGAATTGAATGAAACACATTTTCCAAAATTACATTCTATATATTATAATTGCTATTTCTAGTAACTTCCATGCTCACATTCAAAAATCAGTCAAACACCAACTTAAAATATATTTACCCTCCCTATCAATATTATTAAATTCAGTACTGATTCCACGGAACATTATCTATAGCATGCTTCTTAAACTTATGCTTTTTCAAATATTTTGAATCTATAAATGCTTCTCCACATAACGAACAAACATATGGCCGTTCACCGGTATGAGTTCTTAAATGCACTACCAAATTCCCTTTCAGGGCAAAGAATTTCAAACAAACTGAACAACCAAACTTCTTTTCTCTTGTATGCGTTAACTGGTGAGTCCTCAAATGTGTTTTTGTCTTGAACCGTAAAGAACACAATTGACATGGATATGGACGTTCATTTGTATGCACCCGTTCATGCATTAATAACATAGCTTGACTAGAACACCCTTTGCCACAAACTCCACATTCAAAACGTTTTAAATTTTTAATCCGGTTATTTCTGTGCGATTGCATGTGTGAATGCATGCCTTTTTTGGAAGGCAATACTTCATTACACTCCGAGCACATTAACTCTGCAGGATCAATAATATGTGTATTCTCAACATGTTGCTCTAAAGCTGATTCCATTGAAAACATTTTCTTACACAATGAACATGCATAACCTAACAATTTACCCATAGTCGTTGTTATTTCCTTCTTCACAGTCTTCATTAGCTCTTCTTTGACTTGTATAATCTTTGATTTCGAACATTCATTTGATTCTTTATGCTCTGTTAATGCATCTTTGTTGTCAAAGACTAGCTCACACTGATTGCAGGCAAATGGGTTTATGTGTGTCAGTCTATGCGTTTGCATTGTGATTTTTTGATGGAACCTTTTAAAGCAAATATCACATTCAAAATCTCTAACTCCACTGTGTATCATCATGTGACGTTTTAAATTGTTTGGATTTGCAAATGTTTTTAAACATATATTGCAACTTGGCTTGATTTTGTTATGCCCATATTTTATATGCTGGGTCAAAGCATTTCTACGTATAAGTTGGTCACAAAATGGGCAATTGATAACAACACCACTCACACTGTGTAATAACATATGGCCTGTTAGAATCTCAGTAGATTCGAAGCCTTTGCCACATAAATTGCACAAATGCTCTCCAGCAGGATTGTGTTTGTGTTGATGTTTTTCATATTCAGCAAAATTCTCCAACTGCTCTCCGCATTCACATATGAATGTATTATCTTCGTTTTGTAGTACTGTAGCTATCTGTCCGTCATCTCCATACTCTATTACTAATTCTGACCCATCATATTTCACAATTTGAAACTGGGATGAATCATCCCCTTCACAAAGTATTACTTCTTGAGATAACTCTTCATCATCATTCGTAATCAACTGTGTCTCTGTCAAATATTGTATACCATCTTCTCCTTTCAATAGAATAGTTCCATCTGTACCAGCTGTTGTGAGAATTTTAATAAATTGCTTTGGATCTTTTATTAAATTAGCCGAAATTGTTTCAACAATTTCATCATCTTGTGGTTCCATTGGGATTAAAGTATGATCTTGTGAATTGCTATCTTGTGCTTCTTCAACAATATTCAATGAATGTGGTATGATTATATTATCTGCACTTTCATTTTCTTCATTTTCCAATATAGTGTCTGGAACATTAACCGGTACTCTTGTGTCTGACATTAAGAATGAATCAATTGACTGTTCAAATTGCTCAGTTTGCATTTTATGAATTGTATCACTTTCAACCTCTATTTCAGATGGTTCTATTACTTCAGTTTTAATTTTTTCTATTGTATTATCACTTTCTATTGTTTTCTTTTGTATTGTATAGTCTAGATCTTTTTTATCATTAGCATCATCTATAACTAAGACATAATAATAATCATCATCATTGTCAATGGGCTCTTTCTTAATGATAGCCTCTAGTTGCTTTACAGGATCATTAGCAATATCCTCATCCATAGTAGTGTAATCTGTTGTGTTTTCTATAGGAATTTCTGGATTCTCAAATGCAGATGTAGCTGTTATCTGTGCATTCTTGGCCTGAGCAAGTAACACATCAAGCTGGAGTTTCAACTCACTGTCCATTTTGATGCATTGTTTCCGAAATTGATAAGCTGCATTCATAGTACTGTAACAGTCTTTACAAAGCTTTTGTGGAAGACCATCATCAGCTTTCACCTGAAATTTAAAAGAGGACATTTAAATTATGTCATTTTAACAAATTTTTGTTGTTGTCTGACTATTGCAGTCCACTGCTGGACATAGGCCTTCCCAAGTTTGTAACACATATATAACCTGGTCCTCCATTTTCTTCTTTCAGTGCAGTGTTGTATGATACTATGTTTATTGAGGTATGGTCTCCACTCCAACACTCATCTGCTACATTGGTCATTGGTCCTGTTATAGATGTGTACATGACAAACAAGCCCATGTTCATATAATTTTATGAGATATGTTGGTTATCTTGGTTCTCTTATGGATATCATCATTTTTTATTGTAATACTAAGAGAAACACCCAACAAAGTTCATCCCATAGCCTCTCGTGTGACTTGGAATTTATACACTAGTTCTTCTACCTGTCTATCGAGACATGTCTATGGCTCTGCACCACAGGGCAAGATGGAGAGAATGAATAAACAGATATACAATGCAAAAGTGGATGGATGCAGAAGTCGTGGAAGGCCACAACACACCTTCCATGATCAAATTGATCGTGTACTAGCAGAAGGTGATGTCAGGAGCCTTAAGAACAGATGAGCGTGCATGACAAGAGTTATGAATGTCAAAGAAGCAAGTGAGGTGTGTAAGAATAAGCCTAAATGGCGCTCTGTTGTTCGTGCCTACCCCGCAAGGGAACTGGCGTGAAGTTATGTATGTATGTATGTATATAATAATTAATTGTGGTGTATATATTGAATACTCAATAAAGAAAACATGTTGCTGTATTTTTGTACTGCTTTCTGTTCTTTAACAGAACCTTAAAGTTATTTTGGAATCGGTGGTAGTATTATAATTTCTAATAAGAGACAATTTTGAAATAAATATATTTTTAACGTCGGAAAAACAAAAATCAAATAAATTACCGCGCTTAAAAGCTTTAAAAAGTAGTTTTATTATTATGAAATATATTTTTATTTTAATTAGGTTTTAGCGGGATATAGATGATTTAAGGTTATGTTTTAAGCGGCCTAATAATTATGAAATTATATTACTTGTAAGCTTGTTACTATGTGGCGCAAATGTATACGGATTATAATCTATTTTTATACATTTTAAAAGTATGAAGAAATTTACCTGTATTGTAGTGACTTCAAAAAACTTTTCTGTAACATTTTGTTCTTTATCCAATAATGACACTTCAGAATTGGCTGAAAGACAGCACCGACAGAAATTTGACCACGTCGCGTCCATCTTACGTCTTTCAGATATTTTTTACGAGAAAAAGATCTGTAAATAAAAATATATTCACGATATAAAGCCATTGTTTTGACAGTTTATAAATCAAAAACAATATTGTACCCAAAGAGCAAAAAATTATCTACGGACCATTTCCATAAAGCTGATCTATTCGAAAATTATAGACAAGAGAAGACTAGCGCAAAATGGAGGCAACAAAATTAAGGAAGTAGTGTTGCCAGCTTGTATTTTGAAATTCGGAAATTATTCATTGTCAAATTATAACAACTCGGCTAAGTAAATAAGATACTTATCAGCGCTCAGAAATCTGCCAATATATCTTTGTTGGTCACTTGGTTGATTAGTATTTATTTACAAACCCTCTGATTACATGAAAGAGCAATCGAGTGCTTTGAAAGGTTTTCACTGACACACCAGACCTACAGATCTAGAAATAGATTAAATAACTTTTACTTAGAATTTAAAATAATTAATGATAATAGTAATTTCCGGTATTTTACTATGTCTTAGAATAAATCTATGAATGCATAAAATACTTAGTTATCTTATATGAAATCGAAATATGCTAATTAGAATTCATAAAAATGAGTTATATTTATTAAATTTCGTTTTAAAGTTAAAATATTTTTTATCTGTTCCACAAGCACGCCAATTGGTAGCCGCCAATGCCGCCATAGTGTGATGTCACTGTCTTGTAACATTAACAAACTACGAGAAATATTCTTGGAGAATACTATGTACATAATATCTAAATAATCAGTAAACGTCTCTTGATTTTCTGTTATTCAGTTTCTCCAACATTTATTTATATTATATCTTATATTAAAGTATATAATTTAACACGGTTTTATTTATACTAATAGTATGAATTTGCCAAGAATAAGTACCGACTTCTTTTCTGCCGAACTAAGAAGTTTTTAAACTGCGATGTAAGTATTTCTAGTGGCCTAATTCCCTTTACAAATTTAACAAACGCGGATCTGTAAATGTTTACAAACTAAATATACTGATTGTTACAGGTCTGGAGGAGTCCTTCTGTGAAGACACAATAGGTTCTGTTCAATTCAAACGAGACCAAAGTATTTAAGTGTAATTTGTCCAGAGCATAAAGCACGATCTACTTCATATGCAGCTATACTTAACACGAACAAGAAAATTTGTGGAAAGTGTTCAGTGTCATGACTGTCCCGCATCTCA
Source organism: Dendrolimus kikuchii (assembly GCA_019925095.2). Taxonomy (NCBI): domain Eukaryota; kingdom Metazoa; phylum Arthropoda; class Insecta; order Lepidoptera; family Lasiocampidae; genus Dendrolimus; species Dendrolimus kikuchii. The sequence goes on along the minus strand of CM034410.1, from coordinate 11,597,278 downwards.
AGGTGGCTGTAAACACGGTGTTGCTTTTTTATGTTGTTGCACCGTCGAAGTGAAAAGCCATCCTTCACGTTGGTGGAGTGCTATTAGTGAACGTCAAATTTAGCGATGTTAGGAGCATCTACTAAAATGTAACACACAAAAGAATTAACCGAAAAGAAACCACAAGAACTAGTGCCAGACAGTAAGCCCGATGAACCTCAATTTGTTTTATTATTTCATAATCTTTGATTATACTCATAGATGAAGAATGACAGGTTTTTACTCAAAATATTATATTTATTTGATGAATTCTTAAAAATATAAGTATTAATTACGTACCCAAAATCAAGATAAAAGTTATGGCATGAACTTGATCTGGAAGAATAAAAGCGTTCAAATGTTGTGAAGTAGCTGTAGTGAAACTGCTGATAAAACTCTTGTTGCTAGTCTTCTTGGTTGAAGAACTCCAAATACAGTAACAATAGCAGAGAAAAAATTAAATGAGCAGCAGAGACCAGTAATTGAAAAACAATTTGGAATAAATATTATAATGGTCTATATGTTTTAAAAGAGTGTCTTTTTTTTATAGCTGGAGTACAGCAATCAGGCTAACGGCCCACCTGGTGGAAAGCGGTTACCGTCGCCTATGGACGTTTGCAACATCAGAGATGTCACCAACGCGCTGCCGGCCTCGAAGAGATTTTATGACACCCTTTTTGAAAAACTCCATATCGTAGCGTTGTGGGCAAACCTCGGCTGGGAGCTCATTCCAGATCCCCACGGTACGCAAGAGAAACGTTCTACAGAATCGTTGCGTACATGAGCGAAGCGGCTCAAGGAAGTGGGGGTGAACTCCCAACCGATGGCGAGCGGTGCGATGGTAGAAAGAGGACGGAGGCACCATTCTAAACAGTTCTTCAGAACACTCCCCGTTATACACTCGGTAGAATACGCAGAGAGAAGCAAAATCTCTACTAAGGGCAAGCGTATCTAGACCATCTGTGGGTATGGGATCGTCAACAACGCGAACGGCTCGACGTTGAATACTGTCCAGGGGATTAAGTTGGTAGGCAGGTGCTCCAGCCTAAAGGTGTGAGAAGTACTCCATATGCGGCCTCACCTGGGCTTTATAAAGCACAAGGCGTTGCCGCGGTGTGAAGTACTGCTTGGACCGGTTTAGCACTCCCAGCTTCTTGGAGGCAAGTTTTGCCTTGCTTTCAAGATGGCCTCTGAACTGTACATTGTTCGCGATGCCAACATCGAGGATCCCAATACTTTTGGAGGTGGTAAGGGGAGTTCGTTGGAACTGAAGTGCTTGCTCGAATTGGGTTTTTGAGTCATTTTCTTTTAAAAAATTATAACTTTTCTCATTTTATATATGTGTAACAAATTAAATATGTAGCTTACTACTTACATGGTTTTTATTTTCATATCCATATAGTATAGTGTAACTATGTAGGTCTGAGCACAAAGATTTTTTTCAGCAAAAAGAACAAACAATTTCTTTAAAAACAAATTAACGGCCGGTTCCTATATAGTTATTCTATTTATTAACTTGTCTTATCATTGGTTAAACTTTGACATTACTTGTATGGAGTATTGTATGTATATGTCATATTTTAACTAATATGAGGTAATTAGCGGTTAGTAAGCTATAGGAACCGGCCATAAATAGTTCCTAAATCTTGAATTTAGTGCCAAGTAAAACAAAATTACTATTTAATATTTTTTATAGCAATGTGTGTAGTAGTTTTTATTGTTTTACAAGTTTCTAAATAATTGTCTATCGATTAAACTATTTTGAAGCTATGTAATGATAATCATCTCAGTACAAAATTTGAAAATATGTAGTTTAAGTGAAAATATTCTAAGGAAATAATACACATCATAATTTAAAGTAGTTTTATTTAATGAGTTTCTTGCAATCCTGCAAGTATATCAATGAGCAGGCTGTCTTTATACATAAGTAAATCTAACATGTCTATCAAATTTAAATTTATAACAATCTAATTTTAGCATGCTAAATTTTCTAAGTCTATATATCTTAACATGTATTCTTAGACTGGCTATCTGCTTTGTCTCTTTTTCTTCTTCAATTGTAAGCTTGAATCCAGGAGAAACACTCATGAGATCTCAAGAAAATTAACCCTCTTTGAGATATAAACAATCCAAGATGCTTAAACTTCCTATCAGCTAAAATACATGTGTAGGTATAATGTTTGCCTCCAAACATTTTATAAAACTTGCTATATTCCCACGAGTTCACATCGCTTATCCTGCCCGCATATCCAGCAAATACAAACGACCATCAAGTGCACACGTTTGCTTGTACTTTCTTCAGATATTTTTAAGGTAAAGTGGCAGTACAAAGAGTTGATTTGAAAGGTGTCTTTTGTAGTTGTCTGGTTTTGTGTACTTCTAAATTTTGCTTTCAAATAAATTGCGTAATAATCTTGGCTTGAAACACTTGAATAGTTTTATTAACCTTATTTTTATGGCAAAATAGTTTCTTCTGTAAGTAAATCCCTCGACTAAGGAACGAATTACTCTCTTACGAGACCCTTGACGCTCTCATGTTGTTATTCTAGTAACCGTATAAAATACTAGAAGACTAAAAATAGTCTGTATCACAGCTCTGCATAAATAAAACTTATAGTACTGCGGACTACTGCGTAGTTGTTTACATACAGTTGACAGTAAAATGTTTGTTTTTGTTTATAGGACAGTGACATCATCAAAACGGCGGACCGTGGACAGCGTTTTTGCGCGGGCTTGTCAGATTTAAAATTTAAATGCCATTTTAAAGCACTTAAAGATTGCATAACATAAAAATAAAAATTCAAATAGCTTATTATTACCAAAGACTCGATTTAAGCCACATTCCAAAAAATGGTGTAACACCGTATTATACTTTAGATTTAGTAATAGTTTTACTTTTTAGTTGAATCATAAATTGTTTTATATCCAAACGCTAATGCAAAAATATGACATTGAAATAGCCCTGCAATAAAACCCATTATTTTTTAGAAAAAAATATCATTTAATAAGTTTAATTTATTTTTACGATTATCTGGATTATTATCTCATTTGCATTAAGAATATTGTTTTTGCACAATTTGACACAGCTATAGTCTGTAGGTTTTTGTATTGATGTACAATAAATACCTATTTTATTTAAATTTCATTGTTGCAGATTGTTAAAAAATTGGCGTTTGAAAAATATTTCCTAAATACTTTCATCGTCTTATGCCGACACGTGTTATGTTTATAAGACTGGTGTGCATAAACATTTAACCGACGGTTAAAATAAAATAATCACTAAAAATATATGGCTGAACAGCGATTATTTTATTCTAACCGTCGGTTAAATGAATACGTACACCAGCCTTAGTCTTTTAAAAGTAATAAATATTGTAATTCTGTTGGTTTTTTATAAATTGGCAACAATGGAGGATGTTTCGTCACAAGTATTGACAACGCGGCTGAATGTAAAGATGGCGTCGCAATCGTAATATCAACACTTATCATTTCTAAAAAAAAGGTAACTTTTGTTTATATTGGAATAATTTATTACAATAATTTTTAGTTATATACAACGCGGCATATTGGTTGGGTTTGAAAAAGAATTAAAGTGTTCGCTGAAACAATTTTTTTAGGGGTTACTGTGGGTTTCTTTTCTAGTGTGGGTTCATTAAACTTACCCATTTAACCAGTGTTAATAAAATAATATATTTTCAAATAGTCAAATATTGATACAATAATAATGTTGAGATATTAAAATAAGATTATCGTTTAAAATATTTGTTGAACAAAAGACTTTCAAAGTTTCTATGAAAAAATAACGTTAGTTTCCATTTGATTTTTCAACCTGCACCTATCTATCTATAGTCCACGCCAAACTTTGTGGTGGCTCATGTGGTGGTTCTTCACTCACAAATAGCTGCGTAATAGACATCTATTCACGTAAAATCCCGGCCTGGGAAGCCTTCTATAGGTATTCTGGATTGTCCATGACGTGGAAAATAACTTTAGAAGAGGATATTATTAATATAAAAGTATAAAATAGGCTTTATATATTAATTCACTGCTCGAGACTCTGGAAATAGACAGTTTACACTTAAATAGTTTTTACTTTACTGGTAGACACCAGTACTAATTTAGAATTCTCTTGTCTAGCGGGCAGGCATATAATAAACCATTCTTTATTCCATTTTAATGATTAACTAACTAATCCCTATTAATATTATAAATGCGAAAGTAACTCCTGTCTGTCTGTTCCGTTTTCACGTAAAAACTACTGGACCGATTTGGCTGAAACTCAGTATATATATATTTTCGATGCCGAGAATGAACATAGGATACTTTTTATCCCGGAAAATGAGATAGTTTCCGGGATAAAAGTATATTTGTCTCTCTGTTTGTTATCCTTTTATGGAAAGACTATTGGACCGATTTGGCTGATAATCGGTACATATGTAATTTGAATACTGAGGGTGGCCAAGGGATACTTTTCATCCCGAATACTGGGATAGGTTTTGGGATAGATTTATGTAAAGTTTATCCCGGAAACTAGGATAGGTTTTTTATTTGTGATTTGCCATTTTCGTAATTTTGTTTATTTTGGTAAATTTGGTCGTTTAGGTAGTTTTGGTAGTTTTGTTTGGCAGTTTTGCTATTTTCGGTAGTTTATGCTGGTAGTTTTGGTAGTTTCGGTTGTTTTGGTAGTTGTGGTAGTTTTGGTAGTTGTGGTAGTTTTGGTTTGTAGATTTGGTAGTTTTGGTAGTTGTGGTAGTTTTGGTAGTTTTGGTTTGTAGATTTGGTAGTTGTGGTAGTTTTGGTAGTAGTGGTAGTATTGGTAGTTTTGGTAGTTTTGGTAGTTGTGGTAGTTTTGGTAGCTGTAGTAGTTTTGGTAGTTGTGGTAGTTTTGTTTTGTAGATTTGGTAGTTATGGTAGTTTTGGTTGGTAGATTCGGTTATTTTGGTAGTTGTGGTAGTTTTGGAAGTTGTGGTATCATCGTCGACCGCCTCGTCCAGCATCTATCGACGACGGGGCCGGACCTGGCGGACAACCAGTTCGGTTTCCGCACGGGGCGCTCCACGATTGACGCGATCATGCGCTTGAGAAGCCTGGCGGAGGAAGCAGTTTCCCAGGGCGAGGTCCTGTTGGCGGTGTCCTTAGACATCGCCAACGCATTCAATTCCTTGCCCTGGGCATGCATCATGGAGGCACTCCGATATTTCGGGGTGCCGACCTACCTCCGCCGTATAGTCGGGGCATACCTAAATAGCAGAGCCGTCATCTACCCGGTCCACGAGGGATGGAATCGGCGAGCCATGGTGTGCGGTGTTCCACAGGGGTCGGTTCTAGGTCCCCTCCTGTGGAACATCGCATACGACTGGACATTGAGGTGTCGGGTCCTCCCGGGCGTCAGCGTCGTATGTTACGCAGACGACACGCTGATCGCCGCGCGCGGGAGGACCCATCGGCAGGCGTGCCTTCTAGGCACGGCTGGGGTGTCAACAATAGTAGGCAGGATCCGGCGTCTCGGTCTGGAGGTGGCGTTACAGAAGACCGAGGCCGTGATGTTTCACGGTCCTCGTAATCGTCCACCTCCGGACAGTTGCATCATAGTAGGAGGCATCCGCATCGGCATCGGTGGAACCATGAAATACTTGGGATTGGTCCTCGATAGCCGATGGGATTTTTCGGCACACTTTCGGCAGCTGCTCCCCAGACTCAAAGGGGCAGCCGGTGCGCTCTCGCGCCTGCTCCCCAACGTCGGGGGGCCCAACGCCACGTGCCGGAAACTCTTCGAAGGCATCGTACGTTCGATGGCCCTTTACGGGGCCCCTGTGTGGTCAGACCGCCTGACGGCCAAAAACGCGGCGCTGTTGCGTCAAGCGCAACGCATATTGGCCGTCAGGGCAATAAGAGGATACCGTACGGTGTCCTTCGAAGTGGCCTCGCTACTGGCCGGATCCCCCCCATGGGACCTGGAAGCCAGGGTCCTGGCGTCACTGTATGTGTGGCGCAAAGAGGCCCTGGCTAGGGGCACCAGACCCGCGCCTCGCGAGATCGAGGCGTGCCGGTCGGAGCTCCGCCAGGTAGCCGTGGGGGTCTGGGAAGATCGCCTACGACGCCCCAGCGCGGGCCCCGCCACCATTGAGGCGGTGAGGCCCGTCCTGCACGACTGGATCAGACGAAGTCACGGCACCCTGACGTTCAGGCTGACACAGGTCCTGACGGGGCATGGTTGCTTCGGAAGGTACCTGTGTCGCCTCGGCCGCGAGGCCACGTCAGGGTGCCATCACTGTGACACGGGCGACGAGGACACGGCGCTGCACACTCTCCAGGCATGTCCAGCCTGGACGGAGCAGCGCCGGGAGCTCGTCGCCCATACCGGACTTGACACCTCGCTCCCGGCCGTGGTACGCACCATGGTCGGGAGCTCCACCGGATGGGACGCCGTCTCCTCCTTCTGCGAGCAAGTCATGTTCGCGAAGGAGGAGGCGGAACGGGAGCGTGAGCGTAATTCCCTGCTCCGCTCCCGCCAAAGGAGGACGCGCCGACGCCGGAGGTCAGACAGTGACCTTCGGCCGCCGTAAGCGGGCGGCGCGGGTGGGGCCCCTAGGGGTATAGGGGTTCTCACTCACCTGCACATGCCGTCGAGATGAGAGCGCGAGTGTTCCGCGCGCGCTCATCTCTCTTCCCGTGGGGCGCGTTACAGACCGCCCCACGCATGGACCAGACTTAGCAGTAGCCGGGGGATACGTCCTTTTGGTAGTTTTGGTCGTTTGTGTAGTTCACACAATATTTAGTTATATAAATAAAACTAGAAAGGGTTGAAATAGGGTATTAAAGTTTGTATGGGGGAATAATCATTTATGAAGTTTATAGATATAAAAATTCATAATCTTTAAAAAAATGCGACTTTCACTCGATCTGTCTGTCTGAATACCGAAAATGGACATAGATACTATTCATCCTGGTAGATGGGATAGTTTGCGATATAAAATGAAGTAAATTTTCCGAGGGCAAATAGCACCAACATAAAAATACAATACAATATATCCTGTAACAACGCCTGCTCTTAAAACAAGAGGCACGCACTAGAGTTTGACGCGCGGCGGAGCCGCGGGGTAAACTCTAGTTTTTTATATAATAATAAAATACCTTGTTGAAAGAGTGATTAGTTCATCTTACCTTTTTCGTAATTTTGTTGAATTGCCTACTTTATACTTTTATTAATAGGTTTATTGTGTGTTTTCTTCAGCACTAATAGGTTTTAAAAATGTCTACGTGCACTAGGGTATGACAATTAGCTAACAGACATGTTGCATTTTATTGAATCTGAGGGAAATCCCCAAAATGAATTGCAAGATAGTTGTCTTAATTGTCTATGATTTATTTCATCGACTATAGATGTAGTTGTTAAACGGCGGGAAATTTAAAAATGTTTGTATTTTGGTTTCATTTAGATTTAATGTAATATGTGTATGTGTTACATAATATTTGTATTATTTAAGTGAAACTTCTTTAGAGTCGTTGTGATTTGAAACTCGATGAAACGAAAAAGCGACATTAAAAGAGATAAACACATAAATCTTTACGACTATTTAAGCCTACGAGAGAATGAGATAGAATACATTATATTTAATAATTTAAACACTATGATCATACAGATAGAGTTGGAAATGTTTTGAAGTTTTTCGTTAATACTTCTAATTTCGTGTTTTAAAGCTTAAATATATTATATAATATATGAAATGTGACGTCATAAAATTTTGATTTGTTCCCACCCCTTGCCACACTTAATTTCACTTCTAGTCAGTATGAACTGGTCACACACAATTTTTTTTGGTTCCAAAACGAATAAAATGAAAGAAAAAAGAAATGAATGAATATACATACATACATACATAACTTCACGCTAGTTCCCTTGCGGGGTAGGCACGAACAACAGAGTGCCATTTAGGCTTATTCTTACACACCTCACTTGCCTCTTTGACATTCATAACTCTTGTCATGCAAGCTCGTCTGTTCTTAAGGCTCCTGACATCACCTTCTGCTAGTACACGATCAATTTGATCATGGAAGGTGTGTCGTGGCCTTCCACGACTTCTGCATCCATCCACTTTTGCATTGTATATCTGTTTAGTCATTCTTTCATCATGCATTCTTTCCACATGCCCGAACCACCGGAGCATTCCTTTCATTACCTTCACCCCGACACTCTCTTTCAGACCAACTCTCTTTCTTACTTCGGTATTACGAACGCGGTCCGCGAGCGTCACTCCGCAGAATGAATGAATATATTACGACTAATTCCAAGTTAGCCTGGATATTGGACGGATTGTAGACAGGCTATGTTTTCTTTCTTGGAAACGCACAAAATTATGAATAAACATTTCTTGCATCTTAAGTACCTATAGAGCACTTAATAGGGATCAATAAAATCAATATATAATGTTATAGAATTCTAAATATGCCGTGTTTGTACATTGAAGCTATGAAAAAAACTCAATTGGAATAGACCATATAAACGACGGAGAACACGATGATTTTTTTTTAGATTTCTTGTCTCTTTGCTCGAGATTCACGTAAAAACTACCGGGCCGATTTCGATGCGGTTTTAGCTGATCGACACCTAAGTCGTAGACTTAAAATCTGCGCTACCTTTTATCCCGGGAATCCCGCGGAAAATTTTCTGAGAATGATTGAAAAAGGTCTCATTAAAAACATCGAAAAAAATCACGTTGGACTGTGATTTTTTCACTGATTAGTAGCAAATTTTATGTAGGTAATCAAAGGTGTGATATTTTTTATTCCGGGAATCCCGCGGGAATTTTCCCAGGAGCGGTTTGTAGTTGTTCGGATGCATAAAAATTATCTTACTCCGACACAGTTTTCAATAAACCGATGGCTTACATTCTTTTTTAAATGCTGCGGTACTTTATGTCAATTTCAAGTTAAGCGTAGACGAAGTCGCGGGCATATGCTAGTATAGTTATATGAATGATAGACAATATCAGAAAAAATATTTAAATTAAACAATTAAGGGAATTAAATAAACTGAGGAGTTAAAAAAAATGGTGTCTATATTATTAAATTAGACAACTTTAAAAAACATAAGGTAAGTTAAAAAGGGAATTATAAAGACCAGGAGCTTTTTCCTGATAAATACAATCTTGAAGTCTTCAAGTCACCAGTGAATAGGTATCAAGCGTGCTGCATTCGAGACAGTGTTATCACTCCACATCCAGTGAAACAGTGGTCAAACGCAAATCTATACATCCATAAAAAAGTACAATCTCCATGTCAGAGAAATGAATTATATTTGTACACTAGCGCCATTCAGTGGGTCGGACATTTGCAACACCAGTTACTTAATGGCATGGAAGTAATAAGTACTACGACGTAGTACTTATTACTTCCATGCGTAATGGTCTGCCGCCATGGAAGAAATTTTTTGACAAGTTTTTTGAAAACTCACACAGCAGCGCTGAGGGAAAACCGCAGCTGGGAGCTTATTCCGGATCGCCATGGTGTGCATGGAAACGTTCTAGAGAACCGTTGAGTATATGAACATTCTAAAAAGATTTAAGGAGGGAGAAATTTATACTTTTAATTAAAACTTACTTTAAACAAGATCCATTATCCAGCTTTATATGGGGTATTTATGTAACTGCCACTAAATATTTTTGTGGTTCTACAGCCAAGTAACTGAGGCGATTTTTTAAAATAAAAATTGAAAGAAGAAGAAAGAAAGAAAATTATTTTATTCATGACCAATTACGTTGGATAGTGTAGGTATAATTGTCAACAAATTTAAAAATAACATAACATAGTCTTGTCCTGAAAGGAGCATCAGTCTCAGCATAATGCTGGTCTTTTAAAACCAGCGCTGACCTTCCGCTGAGCCCTTAAGGTACTGTCACGGCACACATTACATCATTGCAAAGCATGAAAGTAGGATATTAAATAATATATATACACACACACATAAATGCGTAATATACATAAGAAAGTGGGAAAATAATAATCATGAATAAATATATTAGTGTTATGAATACGAGTATTTCAAAAATTGAATAAAAGAATCGACATTACAATTAAATTAAATAAAAATAAGAATAAAGTTCCCGACAAAAAATCAAGTAATGCTCTATTGTTTTCATATTTGTTAAAGAACAGGTAGATAAAAAAAAAGCACAGATGTCTGTATTGCATCCACATGGAAATTGTTGAAACTAAGCACGACATGGCACGATGCTAGTTGAAACTAATGACGAACCATTCCAGACGGTCTTTACTGCTCCAATTCCGCCATTTATTTTGCTATCAAGGATAAATGGCGCGGAATGGCTAATGTGGAGTGAGTGGCAAGATTTAGTGATGTGACTTGAATAAGAAAATCTTAATCGAATCCAGTTTACTAGTTTATATTAGTTGCGAGTAATAATACAACATACTGTTCAGAACATGGAATCTAGACGTCAATGTCGAGAAGCTATTGGACTAAGTTGTATTAATTTTCTATGGTTATAGGTAAATAATACTTTGTTTGTATAAAACTGTCGTAGTTATTGTTTTAAGAACGGTTCACAAGCGACAAGTGCTGATAGTCGGTTCGCAATGACTATTTGATACAGATTGATTTAAAAGATTGATACAGATTCCAGCCGTCGGTCGGCGCTAAATGCTCTTCTGTCATATATGTATTTCATAGTCACAATAAAATATTAGAGAACTTTGCTAATTATTACATAGTACAGGTCCAAAAAAAATATTTGTGTGTGTTGGGTGTCAGACTATGATTTTATGGCGTATATTTTTTCGTTCGAAAAAACATATAAAAATCTCTTTTTTTCAGTCGTCGATCAGTTTTGGGGTTTTCTCGATTATTTGCTCATTGACCCCTAATTCGGTCGGCGGAAAAAATACTCCAGAAAATCATAGCCCGACACCCAGCACACACAATATTTTTTTATGGAGCTGTGTAACTATTGAACACTAGCGATCCCGACAAACGTTGTCCTGACCTGGAAAAATAAAAATCTAGAACCCGATTTCAGCACCACCTACCGGGTCTAATTATGAATCTAAACCACCCCGGGACCCATTCAAACACACAAAATTTCGTCAAAATCGTAGAACCCGATTCCAGCGCCAAGTATTTTGTTTAGATTGATGGGAAACATTATTGACATTTTAGTAGGTATCCCTAATTTTTATATAGCCTATATTAATCAGAGATAATGTAGCATTTGAATGGCGAAAGAGTTTTAGAAATAGGTCCAGTAGTGGTTAAGTTTATTCGTTACAAACATACAAAAATACAAACCTTTCTTCTTTATAATATTAATACAGATAAAACTGCAACAAATAATTAACATTTATAATTTATTTATTTTATTTATAATTTCTTTTTTTTTCTATTTTTATTAACATTTCTTCTTATGTTAATTTACTTATATAGGAAAGATATTGTCTGATTCATAGTTTATAGACCAAACACATTATGTTTCGCTTAATGGGCACACGGCAATTGATCAGGTCGAGCGTTTACCGCTTGTACCTAAATATAATTTTTATTACAAAAGATATTTTAAACTACTATTTTGTTTTCAGACATTAAATTTTTGGTTCACTAGGGTCTAATAAAATTGAAAGTCTTAAAACAAAATAATAGTTTAAACTATCTTTTACAAGTAGAAATATATTTACTATTTAGGTACAAATGTTGCTTACGATAAAATGACGGTAATGGCTCGAGTTTATTATTTTTATAACATTATAGTATAGCACTGTTAATATCAGTGCATAAACTGCTCAACGTGCTGCGGAGCTCTGACCACGGTTCTCAAACTTTGACTATATTATACAAAACTAAACATGAAAAAAATTGTAAAGTATGAAAAACCGTTAAAAAGATATATCTTTTTATTATTTATTATAAAATATTTTCTTTTGATTTGAAAATGTAAATGGTAATAAATACCAGTACTCATTGCGTATATGTACTATTACTTATATATATAAAATGGAAACGTATTCACAAGAGGTTTAGTGTATATGTACTTTAGATAATCGGTGATAAACAATGTAAGGCTCAATACAAAAATTGATTAATCCAATCAATTAAATTAATTTATGTTGTATTTTACATAGAAAAGTATATTTAAGTATTTAAAACAGAAGTTATAAGGTATAATTTAATACGATTCGTGAGAACGCTGCCGACAAACTGCGCTGCAGTTTGGCAATGTAATTGCTTGTATAATCTTGTAACTTTTTTTTTGAAAATAAATAAAAAAATCTTTTTCACAAATCAAGCAAAGGTTCAAACAAGACCAACTCGATTAATTCATAAAGAAGAGACTCGATTAAAAACTTTCGAAATTCGAAAATGTTTTGATTACGTCACTAGTAGAGCGGCAAGATGGCTGTGTCAAGATGGCGGAATGGGCGATTGAGTGAAATTGGCGATTGGCGATGGGCGACACGGCGGGTGGCGATCCATTGAGATAACGCACGCCTGTCAAATCGTTTCTTTACTCAATGTTGATTGATTGAATGTCTTCTGCAGATTGATTTGATATAAAATTTATTGAGATTGCTTTTTAATGAATTTTTTATTATGTTGCGTCTATGTCGAGTCGAGTCAATTGCGAAAAGAGCTAGGAAGCTGATAGACGTTAAGCGGCAATTCGATAGCAGGCTTCAGAGCCTATGCCTTCGACGTGAAGACGTTAGTTTATTGGTATTTTTGACCGGCTTAAAAAAGGAGGAGGTGCTCAATTCGTCGTGTATTTTTTTTATGTGCAGCCCTTAGATCATATAAATAACTCAATGGTGCAGCCATAACTTTTTGTTTATGAACCGATGATGAAGATTCTTTTTGAGTTCAATAAAGCTTCAGGATGGTTTTATATGAATTTCATTGTAATTGGATAACATACACGTAACTCAAAAGCGAAAATAAAAATATTTCTAGCAAAAAAAAACTGACTTCAAGAGTATGTTATGTTTTACACTGACTTCAAGATGTTGTAGAAAATATGTATATTTTGCTTTTTAGTTACTCTTGAACTCAGTGCCGAGGAATTACACAAATTAATTCCTCCCTCACCTTTTTATCAGCACACAAGCAGACGTACTAGCTCACGCTACCAATATATGGTGGAAATACCAACCAAGCAGACGAAGCGCATTGTTTCCACTTATAGTACCGTACCGCTGAGAAGTGGTACTCTTTACAGTCGTCTTTTTTGCGTGAAACATACAATTGAGGTGTATTTAGATCTCGCGTAAACAGATATCTTCTAGGTAAGCATGCTCCTTAGACTAAATTTCCAGCTGACATCATATAGGTGCTATGTTAGTTAAACGCGAACCTTTTTTTTTTTTTTTTTTTTTTTATTTATTGCAGGTGTTCAGCAGACAGGCAGACAGCCCACTTGATGGAAAGCGGTTACCATCGCCTATGGACATTTGCAACACCAAAGGTGCTACAAATGCGCTGCTGCTCTCTTAAGGGAGTCTGGAACCTGGTCACTAATGCCGGAACACAACTCAAAGTTGTTCTGGCGGCATGCTCTAGACCAGGGGTGGTAGCCATCCAGTCGGGCAAATGCCCTACCACCTGGCTGTGGGTTGTTTAGTCGCCTCTTACGACACGCCGCCAGGCCGCAGGAAATTGTATTCTTTCTCCGTTCCTGCACGGAACCTATACAATACATAAATAAAAAAGTTTTATCCGTGCAGGAACGGAGAAATATACAATGTACTGCGTTCGGGCGGCCTGTCGTAATAGGTGACAAAACAACTCACAGCCAGGTGGTAGGGCATTTGCCCGACTGGATGGCTACCAGCCCTGGTCTAGAGTATGCCGTTATAACAACCGTGAGTTGTGTTCCGGTGTTAGTGGCCAGATTCCAGTCTGCTTTTAGAAAGGAGCAACTAATTTATAGCACCTTTGGTGTTAGAAATGTTCATAGGCGATGGTAACCGCTTTCCATCAGGTGTCTTCTTCGGGTGTCTTGTCTGTATAACTCACACAATAAAAAAAAGTAAAATAATTGTTTTTTTAAATTAATCAATACGGATTTGTATTTGGGTATTTCGATAATGTATTGAAAATTTGAGACATCTTTGTTTTTATAATCTATCCAATAGCATTTTCTGTATAATTCAATGCGAATGAGAATGAGAAGTACCTACTTATTTAATTAGAAAATTCATTTGACTTTGCCTACGTAAAGTATCTTATATTTAACTCCGGTGTGCCAATTATTATCGACTTTTTTTGTTCATGTTCACGACCATAGAGAAGAGATAAACAAACGAGAAGAGATATGTTAGTACGAATAAGTATCGATTTTAAAAGTCTATAGGTACTATTCGATTCGCTTTTTTCGATTTAGAATAATAAATCTTTATAATAATTATACGCTATAGCAACCGGTAAACAATATAACCGGGCCTGTGGGTGGTGTCGGCTGGGCCTGGATGATGGATGGACTCCTGGGGATTGCTCAATCGAGCTCCGAAGAAACGCCTTCTCACGTTCAAATCTTACCCCTACCATTTTCTTTTATAATAGAAAGACATACAAAAGTTGTTTAAAACACCTTTTAAAGTGCGTTGTATGTTTTTATTTTATGCCCCCCACTTGAAATTTTGTTTACCCCGATCACCCCTCCAAACCCAGCTTCCGCTGGGTAGTAGTGGGCTCCCTGCAGAAGTGTTCCCACCCGCCAATAATGCCGTGGAGAGAAAGGCGCGCCGTGTTCTGCGCGCGCTCACCTCGCCTTCCGTCGGACGAGACACTTAGACGCCATACGCCAGATAAAGAAGGACAACGCCAGGGGCTTATTTCTCCTTCTTCGGGAGTCGATATGGCACGGCACGCGGCGTTGGAGCTTCCACTTTCCCGCTGCCCTGGCATAAGGCGAAGGAAGGGACACCGAGGGGCTTTAGTGGATGTCCTCAAACGTGGTGTGGCAATAGCGTTTCATGCTCGCAGTGTTAGTGCCACCCCGACATGGCGAATTCCCTCCCTCCTCATCTCCGCGGTGGATAGTCTACAAACGGATTTCCTTTCGTTCAAAAAAATGGGGCAAAGAGGTAAAAACTCGAACCTCTTCAATCCGATAAAGATGAAAAAGACCCTGGAGAGAGTGTGGTGCTTTGGGTAATCGCTACATATCTTTAGACGTGTTGATGGTACACGGTATATATTTTGATATTAATTTTTTTTTCGAGTCTGGTCAGGGCGAGCTCAGCGAGCCATAACACTATCCCACAATCTATGCATTTTTGTGGTACACTTTACTGAGAAACTATCACACTCTCAATTTTGAGCTTTGATATAAAAATTTCAATTTATTTCTAGATGTGTTATCTATCATAAAAATATTATCTTATACACGTAAAAAATAGAATATAAAAAAATAACAATTAGAATTTTATTGCATGAAGAATTTTGTTTGGATAAAATAAAAAGTTAATGAAATTAAAATATCATATGAACTATTTACGGAAGCCCAAATTAATAGTACATATATTAAAAAATATTTGTTTTAAACTAGCTTAAAAATTATTACTAGGTAGAAAACACCGCTTTATTAGTACTCACAAGTAATTTCACTAAGTCACCATTTAAATACATAATCTGTCGTTATAATTAACTGTTTATTCAAATCTGTTTGGGTGATTTTTTAACAGTTTAAGTGTAATTCCGAATAGTGGATGAGATGCCATGGGGTGATAATAAAAAATATTTTCAAGTCGAAGCTTCGTCACTAAATCTTTTATAAATACGATTATCATTCGAGTTAGTGATTAATGTTAGGGGACCCTCAAAATAGATTTAAATGAAATCGTTAGGTAGCACATTCGTTCAGGATAAAATCCTTATGTTATAACCTTTTATAAGTTAAAAGAACGTGATGCCATTTATCTACATGGCTTTGATATCAGATTCTTCGCAGTTCCATTTGCAATAATTTCGGCTATGTATACTGTTAAGAGTCGCGAGACTCGAATTAAAATGCCGTTAGAATTACTATAAAGGTTTATTAGAATTATACAAACACGTATAACACAGGTACAAATATAACCGAACACAACAAGTCCAAACGTAATTCAGAAGGTCGTAATGTAATAAATAGCGCAAAGTCCGTCACTTATTACATTCCCGATTGTAGTACACAAGTCTTGCTTCGCTCGTGGTTATCTCTCGACTGGCTCCCCCCTCCATCAGGTCATCGTTTTATACTGCGCAACTGCAATGTCCCCGTATCTAAGTCGACTTAATCCGACACACCTGGCTAATGACTGCCATAAAAGATTACAATACTACAATGGGCTGTTTTCTAATCACAAATTTTAAACACAAAGTAAACAAAAGAAGACGACAATAAAAGAATTTAAATGTTATTAGCTCAAATGTCGACAGGTAATAAATTTGCTTTGTTTCAGATATGCATGTGGTTATTTTTGTCGGGATCAGAGTTGTAACAACACATTAAGAATTGGGGGAACATAGAATTCTATGTATAGGTCTAGGTGCGTCTACTTAGACCATTCATGATTTTGTCCTTAGAGTAATAACACCTATAGAGATAATTTGCTACAAAATTATATTCAGAATAGAAGCATAAAAGCAATCGGTGTGTGCGTGAGTGCCATGTACCTAATTATTTTCGCTGACACGCACATATAGACACAAATAATGTTGCAAGTAAATAGAGTCTTCCTAAAAAGTAGGGAATTGGAACTATTAGAGCTCGTGACACTGAGACTTTGTCTGAAATGACTTTTAGGTCCTACTTACAAGTGCGTCACTTTACCGGCACCTACTTGGGTTCTAAGCATTTTAATTCTATGATTTATTTCTATGTCGCCCACGATGCTGGTAGGATTCTGTATGCAATACATTTCACTCCCGCCAAAGCAATTTCGATATAGATTTCTGGGTTAAATTGTTTACACGTATCAGCTGATCTTTATTGGAGACAGGGAACAGCGTATGGAAATTGGCAACGCATAGCCTGCCGCAGCATTTTCGACTTATTAAGGACACTTTCAACATTCGTTTATACAACATTCATTTGTGTTACCAATAACTCTGAAGTATGACTGTAATTCTAAAACATAATATGTGCCAAAATTTAAGTTAAATTATTATTAACTAGCTAACACGGCAAACTTCGTACCGCCTCAGAATCAATAAATAAAAAAACGTTTATTTCTGAACGACGGGACGAATATCAAACGTTTGACATCCAAAACCAAAAAAAAAAGAAAAAAAAAATACTTTTTCTTTTCAATTTACTTTGATTTCTGAACGACTTTTAAATTTAATTGATTTCTAAAATACGGGACGAACATCAAATGTTTGACAGGTAGGAATAGTTTCTAAGGGAAAGCGAAATTGTTGTTTTTACTATATTCCAAGCATTTTTATCATATTTACACACCTTTTAAACCTTTCCTGGACTTCCACAAATAATTGAAAACCAAAATTAGCCAAATCAGGCCAACCGTTCTCGAGTTTTAATGAGACTAACGAACAGCAATTGATTTATATAGATATAGGTATGGCGCAATCATAAATTAGATCAAATTGGATAAAAAAAAAATGGATAAGGTGAGAAATGAGTACATAAGGGAATCTTTGTAAAAATTGAGTGTAAGTAGACTAAGGTGGTATGGGCATGTAATGAGGAGGGATGAAAGTCACGTTACAAAACGTATGTTAAACTTTAAAAAATATGGGTACAAATGTAAATATAGACCAAAAAGGAGATGGATGGATTGTTTGAAGGGTGATATGATGATTTGTGATGTGACAGAGGACGTATGTCAGAATAGAGGAGTATGGAAGGAAATGATATATTGTACTGACCGCAAATAATTGAAAGAAGGTGAGAGAAAAAGAGAGCAATCTTATATTACTGTTTTTGTAGTTTTTGCGTGTGTGAATAGACTCTGTAAATATAAATAATGTAGCCATATATATATAAATATAATGAGATAATATATATTCTCTTTCTCATTATATTAATACGTGAAGTAAAAACTTTGTAGCCCTTTTTACGAAAATTGCGCTGACGGAGGAGTATGAAATTTCGCACACTTATAGTTTATATGGAGAAGAAGTGCAGAATGCTAATATTTTTTTAAATTATGCATAAAAAATACTTTAAATCAATAAAAAAAACCATTACACACACTACCATGTACTTGACACACACGCATATATACTCTTTTGTTTATTGTTAAAGTCAATTTAACAGCCTGTAGCAGCCTTGGTAAAAACTGTGATTATAGTAGAAGTTATAGTCTTTGACAACAGAATCTCAATAATGTTCAAAATTATAATTTATATTAATTATTATGGTCGAATTTCGACTACTGGGCGACAACTAGTATATATATATATAATATATTACATATAGTATATATTACAGCCCATAAACGTTCCACTGCTGGGCTCGGTCCCCCATTTATCGGGGAACAATATACCCGATTTATACAAAGCGAATTGGCGGATTCAAACTTAATATATCGGTTATATCCATGTGCAGGTTTCATTACAATGTTTTCCTTCACCGTTAGAGCGTGGTAATTGTAAAATATGCAAATGAATTCAGAAAACTGCCTAAAGTGTTGAATGTTTGGTCACTAGGATTCGTGCCCTCTGAGTTTCAAACACGAGTTTGCTAATCACTAAGCTAACACGGCTTACTTTGCCACAACGATTTAACGAATACTGAAAAATTTACGGATTATATTTTAGATTTGCATTTACATTGTATTTAATTTCGTGGTCTTGCAGAATTCATAAAATATTAACTACAAGTCGCATATGAACGAAGTGGGCTACTTACACAGCGATTTTTAGAATAAGATTAAAAATTATGATAAAATAGTGATTATTAAGTTCTATTTTGTTATATATTTATTTATTATATAGATAAAAATATCGTAATAGTGATAAAAATATAAAATAAGTTTTAAACAATTTCCTTTTAAAAAAATCGATAACTTTTTAAGGATTTTTCTACCTTGTAGTTCAAAAGTTAGGAGTAGGAATAATGTACAAAAAAAAGTACAGATAGACAACGAAACTAAAACCGATTTTGTTTTTGTCATTGGTCTACATAATCGTACAATAATTATATATACCACCATACCCACTCCGAATCAGCAATATTCCTTGTACGGGTAGTTAGGATGAGATCGCATTTTAGCGATAAGGTCGCCCTTTGTTTATACAACTTTGCCGGATTTCTTTAATAGGGTACAATAAATCTATCTATCTATCAACGTAACCCTAAAGATTTGTGTTATTTTGTTAATAATACCTTCGAAAATAGAATACTTATTAAGGTACTTTTTCGTGGTGGAAGCTTGATGTTTTCATTTTTAAATCGCAATAATCACTAAGATATTTAGACTATAATGAGTTTACAACTTTACATTGCGTGTTGATGTGTTAAGCCCTTAACTGTTTGTTTGCTGTGGAAAAACCAACATGTTTTGTTATTGCTTATCGGTTAATTGGGGCTATGTTAGCGGGTTTCAATGCTTTGAATTGAGAATTCGTTTTTTGGACGATGCGGTGTTTCGAATACGCTTTTGAATTCACCTCCTTGTTAAATATGTTGTCCTAGTACCTAAATAATTTATTTCGTTAAACATATTAATTTGTTCGGGTGTGTGTTTGGTTGGTTCTTTAAGGATTTGTGTTATAATGAAGAAGCTTTCAGGAAAAGCCGTATGTATTTAAGTGCGTGAAATGAGAAACAAACAAAACCAAACTGCTGCAGTTTATTTATTAAAGTTTATTGATAAATAAACTGCAGCAGCAGTAATCCAGGAGGACGACAAAATGGCCTGATTTTTAATCTACAGATATGTAATCTATCTACGCCTTAAGTAACACCCAGATTAATTGTATATATTTTTAAGAGCGTTTAAAGCATTCGTCGACAATGTGCCAATAATAGTCGTAATTGAAATGCAATAAACAAACAAATCACTCATAAAATGGGAATGGGGACCTTCGAAGGTCGTATTTTATTTTTATTCGCCCTCCATTTGCCAATTTACACACTGGAATGGGCCTCGCTAAAAGTGTTTAGGGTAAGATCGGGTATTGGCGGTCACCTAAGGAATAATAATCACAGTTCAGCTGATTGTCAATATTTCTTTATTAATCTTTTTGCTAATTAAACTTTCACTATTTTTCTAACAAAATCACATTAATTGAGATCAATACGTAAAATAAATTTAGCATAATGAGCATTTAAACAAAAACTACTTTGACCTGTATTAAACACCATTGCAGGTAATACCGGTCAAGCTTTGTTCATGCATAAATCGCAGACATAACCCTCAGGAGTGTTATACCCTGAGCACTAAGCGGAAGCCGAGACTTATAGTTGAATGACGTAATAGGGTTCATTTTAGAATGCTGACCGGATATATAAGCGCTACAATCTGCGCACGGAGTCAGTCTTTAATCCGATAGAGTCATCTCCCCGTAGCGGTCGAGCCGAGGTTGAACCTCACAGGAGGTGTCTCCTCGAGTCAGTTTGGAAGCGAGTCTCGCAGAAGGAGCGAGACATGCACGGACCAAAGCGAAAGAAGCTAAGGAGAGAGTTTGGTGCACGAGAGGAAGAAGACGGCCCAGCTGAGTGGTAGGAGAGCTTTGGAGGCAAGTACTGATGTACGCGCTGGGGCTGCAGTGGGTCGTCGGTGGTTCGACGGGCAGATGAACAGAACTCTAGTACGAGTTTCGGAAGCGAGTACCGGTGAGTGCGCCAAAGCTGCTGCAGGGTGGGTGGAGGCGGCGCTGTGTAGATTACGGCGTGGGGTTGCAGACGGACGTTTTGGGCAGTCTGCGAGGGTCGTATTGGGAAGCACCAGAGATTTTACGCGTGTAAGTAGAGTCATGCGAAATGAAGAACGGGCTCTGGAGTGGCGCAGAAAGCAGTGAGGCAAAGTAATTCATTGGAGAGCATCAGGCATCCTCTGATTGTCGCATCGGTGAGGGAGCGCTGGGGTGGCCATGCGCGAACGTGGAGTCGCGCATGCCAAGGAAGAAGACTTGCGGTCGTGGAAGCATTGCAGGAGTCATGCGTTGGACTTATGCGACGTACACCGGATAAAGATAAACAAGCCTAGGAGCTGGTTTGTATTATCTTTAAATTCGTGACTGTCGTCGAGTGCAGTTTTATTTGGGACTTGGACAACGTATCGGACTGACTATTCAGTGTTAGTTATATTCGCATTGGCTTAAATACAGGCATGTTCTCTTAGATCAGTGTTTCCTTCCAATACCGGTACCCACAGCACGTAACAATACACTACGATATTCGCAAGAGACAAAACTTCAGTCGCGTGCCAATAGAATACTCGTTCGATACTCGAGCTTCGTACATTATGCTACTAAAAACAAAGAAAATTTCATCATTTGCAACACACACTGCTAGGACGCTTTTAATTATGTTGAGTGATTATAGTGACGAAGAAGCTCTTGCAGTGTATCTTTATTACAGAAATAGAAGACGAAATAGGAACAAAAGAAAATACTGCACTCACATTACCAGAAACATAAATTGTAGAACTTTTGTTGCTGCAAGAGAACGAGATGATATAATTTTTTTGTCACTTTACCGAATGTCTAAAGAATCTTAAGAGCATCTTGTTGACGTTTCGCCGCTATTTTGTCGAGAATCCGGAGATGTGATGCGCAGGCGACCGAGACGGCGGCTAACGAGAGATTAGTAGAAGAGACCTTAGGAAGTGTTCGAATCACCATACAGATCTATGTGAGATACTCCTCGGTGACTCTTCTGCGAGATTCGCGTAGGATTCTAGTTGCCCTTTTGTCCATCCTTCAGACCGTGTCCAATCGTACGTGCAACTCTGGAAACAAAAATAACAGCCTCAACTTAAAGTTACAGTTTTTACCGAACGATTATCATTCCCGTCACATTATCATAAAATATTTTATTTCTGAAATGTAAGTATCTTATATAATGTTTAATTGTGTAGAAAATATTAAGAGAGCGAAAAGGGACACAAAAAGGGAGCAATATAATATATTCAATTTAGTACGCATTACGTTAAGCCGCGGATTTATTTCCGCAGTTGTATGATTCATAATAAAATAATATGAGTATATTGCGAAAATAAATGACGCATTTTTACTAAGCTTTTAAAAAATTTTAGAGTTCCGTAGCCGTTTTGGCATGAAATCTAATAAAATCGTCATATCCTTCTATCAGTCTGTGAATAATTAAAATCGTAAAAGTTTAAAAATACTTGCTATAAATATGTGTTTGAAAATGATGTGTTAAGTAGTTTTTTTATTTTATTAAATGAGTTCAGCAGACAGACAGACGGCTCCCCTATGGAAAGCTGATATCATCGCCTTACGCTTCGCCTTACTTTAGCAACAACAAAGGTGTTACAAATGCGCTGCTGCTCTCCTAAGGGAGACTGGAACCTGGCCTCTAATACCGGAACACAACTCATGGTCATTGTGGCAACTTCTATCAGTCCAGGAACGTAGAAAGAATACTATACTGGTCTAGAGTATGCCGTCATAACAACCTTGAGTTGTGTTTCGGCATTAATGGCCAGGTTTCAGTCTCCCTTTAGAGAGGGTCAGTACATTAGTAGCACCTTTAGTGTTACAAATGTCTATAGGCGAAGGTGACCACTGAATACTCTAAACCAAACATGGTGAAAATCCAGACGTTCAAATACCCTACCACCTAGCTGTGGCTTGTTTTGTAGCCTACTGGAACAGGCCGCTCGGCCGCTAGAATGAGTATTACTTCTTCGTTCCTGCACGAATAAGACGTAATTTCGATTGATGATTTATTGTATAGAAATAATAAAACACACCGCCAGCTCAACAGAACCCTTTAATATTCATGGTCCGACATGCACTTGCCCAATTTATATAAGATATTAAAATCTAAGAACTATAGAATATATATGTACTGTGGCAAGTACACAAAAAATAAGGAAAATTCGCAATGAAGTGGCCTGAGTGGAAATGTAGTACTGAATTGAGAATATGAAATTCCAAATTGGAAGTAGGTAATGGGGCAATCGACGCAGGCAGGTGTTTCTGCTGCCCTGGTACATTGCCGTCGGGTTTATTAACTTTTGTTCGGGTTTATTCACATTCTAAAATGTAGAAGTGAATTTTAATTAATTTGTAAGGAAAACTCAGTTACTCTAGTTAAATATTAATTATGTTTTTAATGGCACCTTTCTGGGCGATCAAATATTTAAATAGAATCTTTTGCGTGTGGTACGAAAATAGAAGTAATTTTTAATAAAGTAATTCTTATCTTATTAAGTCTTATTTAAAATCTGGTTTACCCGCTGATTGCAATTTGAGTGAGTTTAGAAATTAACAAATCTATAATATTATAAAATTCTAAACATGCCATGTTTGCAAATAGCAAATATTGAAGCTATAAAATAACACCAACTGGAATAGACTATATAAACGATGAAGAACACGATATAATTTTTTAAAATTTCTTGTCTCTTCGTCGCTCTGTTTGTGCGTAAAAATAAGGTTTTTTTAAATCTTTATTAAAGTGATACAATATTATAAACTAATCTAAGTAGTAATAATCTAATACAATAAAAGAGAACTTAACTTATTTGTATTGTATTCTACTCATAGTCCCTCAAAACTATAAGTAGAATACTGAGCCTAGATCACCGTTTTCTACGGGTAAGGTGCCCAGAAGGCTGGCTACATTTTCTCGCTGGATCGCCATACTGATCCGTTACCCGAGGCAAGAACCAGCCTTCTGTTCACCTGAGGAGTCAGTGAGTCGTTTTGATAAAAATTAGCTTATTCCGACACAGTTTTCAGTAAAACGATATGTTTACATTCTTTTTAAATGTTATGCCCCGGGAATCCCGCGGGAATTTCAAGTCAAGCATGGATAAAGTCACGGGCATGTCCTAGTTAAAAAAAAATCTTTTGTAAGAGTGTCGCCGGGGGAGCTTCTTAGCACTCAACGTAAAATAAATAGAAGCGTCCAATGAAATGAAGAACTTTTTTGAAACCTTGGTGCGTAAACTCATGTAGTATACACGTGGTTTGTGTCCGTGTGGTTAATATTATTATATCCACTCGAAACTATTCCGCCATCATTCGTACTATTACGACGATAGTACAACGGGCGGCCTTATCGCTAAAAAGCGATCACTTCCAGGCAACCCTTGGCAGGGATTTTTAATACTGACGGTGATGCAGTTTATAAATAATGATAAATGATAAGTATACACAACACATATAAGTACAAAAACAATATCAATATGTATATACACATACGTATACACACGCGTATATATACATATGGCAATACAAACATACATACATATATATAACAGTGTTAGGAATTATTATACACAATAGAGAAGTAATGCTTTTGATTCTGATTTTAAAACACTGTAAGGATTTGGCTTATCTTATATAGCAATAGGTAGCTCATTCCAAAGACTCACAGCCTGGACGGTGAAAGAGTTATTGTAAAAAGAAGATGTATGTACATGTGTGTTTATTCTGTATTTAGTTGAGGGGCGTAAATTGTGGGAGCTAGATACGATCAGCTTCCTTTAGCCGACTTCACTCTGAAAGCTTGGAGATCTATATTTCGTAATGGTTATTATGAATTAAAAATTAGGTTTGAAAAGAGACGGGGTCTCTTGGGCCAAAGAAATCTAATGAGTTGAGATATGCCTTAATAAAGGCGTTATATTATTCTATTACAAAATGGAAAACATCGGCTTTTGTATCTGGACGACGATAAATCTTAAAAATAAAGTCACAAATAAAATAAGTTATCAATTAGCATAGTCGATTTATTAGAATGAATTTCAACAATTAATTATATGAAAATAGTTACACCTCAAGATTAAAGAATTTAATATAATTATATTCACTACAATTATAAATAGAAGAAATCTTAAAATCACTCATCTTTTTACGATCAGGGTCCAAGAATGTATGAAAATTTACCCGTCTCCTTTCTGAGGAGGGTGCGTGGTACTCGTAATGGCCAGTCCTCCACTCTGTGTACAAAATCTACATAAAACCAAGCAAAGCCTAAGCAAAAGCTAGTTAGGTAATAATTATTAAATTATAAACAATGTTGCTATAAATGTCACTGTTTTCTATAATTAAATGAATTTGAATAATTATTGCTATTTCCGAGTTTTAACTCCAGCATAAATCAGGTTAATTCACTTCATTTGTTTAACAAACTTCAGAAGAGAGAACAAGAGGACACATAAAATGTAAATGTAGCGGGTGTGAGAAGGATGAAAAACAAGAGAGCTTTAAGGCATGCTTACAGTTTGTGAACCGCACAAAGGATTCTGTGTGACCAGGAGAATTTGGGAAAATTTTCCCAGGTTTTATTGGAAATTGTACCTTCTTATACTAATTTATTAACGTCTAAAGCGAGTTTATTGGACCAAGATCGAAAAACGTAAATACCCGTCGAACATAAAAACACAGCTTCCGCAAGCAACGTCGCGCGTAGAGCACTAATACTTTATAAGCATGGTGTAATAGTTCTTTATGTTTAAAGTTAAATTAGTATCATCGTAATAACAGATTCCTAATTGAAACTAAAATGGACCAAATCCGATAAAATCCAAATCTTTATTTTGCTAAACTAAAGTAAGTACAAATGAAGGTGTTTCGATAATAGTATAAGGCTGAAAACTTATACGCACTATTGTATTTTAATAGCGTGAATTATCTTCAAACTAATATACTTATTTATATTTATGTAATCTGTTGTAACTCATTTTCAAAATTTGTATTAACCAAAAACCTAGGACGTGAACAGAAATTTAGATCAAAATTGTGTATGTCGATTAATGAAACGATGTAAAATTTTATTAAACAGCTTCATGTGAAGTATGTATTTCATGTCATTCATTATAATCAATCAGGATATGAAAGCAATACTCTTGGAACCATCTCACTTTAATTCCTAGAACAATAGCAAATTGACAAGGCACTGTTAATATAAATCCTTTACGAGAAATGAGAATCGAAATTTTGTCGGAATCCAGGAAGTAAAATTCAATTCATAGCAACACTGCGCTGAAATATAGTCGCCGGGAACAGGGTAGCTCGAGCAGACTCGAGCTTTCAGTCGGTCACAGCCGCTCGATCGGTTCGGATGGGCTGGCTGAATCGGAGAACCGGAAAAACCGAAATTCAATCGAAGATTCATCACAAAATACCGATTCACCACTATAAAAACCGGTAAAATATAGTAGTCGGTGTTTCGAAATTAGGGTTGTGATAAAATAGTGTCGCGATTTGATTGAAAGTATTAGGGTAACACAAAAATAGGCTGTTGAAATTGAAGCGAACTGTTTGGTGAGTTTTGGTTCTTCATTATTTATGCTGCACTAGTCATTATTAATTTGGTAATATTTTAGATACTTTAATGAAAATATCCATAATAAAATAGTATTAAATAATTTTGTCTACGCTTGAACATTTATTATGTTGGTATCCTTTTAATAAAAAACATTCTATCTATATGTATAAAAATTCCCTGTCACACAGTTTGACCGCGATAAACTCCGAAACTACTCAACCGATTTTAATATTTTTTTTCTGGATTTATTCCAACTTAGAACATAGCTTGGGTCTCATTTTAATTTATTATCACAAAAAAATAAATAAACCGAGAGGTCGGTAAGTATGAGTTCTGCTGTCAACTAATTTACATAAGCATAAAATAGATGGCGCCATACTTTAAGTCCCACCCTTTCTTTGATGGCACCATTTATTTTATGTCACAAATCTTTTCAAATTACATAACCGTGGTTTTTTATAAGTATATATAATTAATAATTCTTTTATACGTGTGTATGTGACTGAACTCCTCCTAAGCGGTTGGATCGATTTTGATGAAAGTTTTTGTGTGTTAAAGTGGATTTGAGAATACTTTAGATTCACAGTTGGACCCGGTAGATGGCGTTGGAATCGGGTTCCAGAATTTTGGCGATTTTTTTGGGGTTTATTTGAGTGAGTCCCTCGATGGTTTAAATCTACGGTTGGACCCAGTAGGTGGCGCTGGAATCGGGACTTAGATTTAAATTTTTCAGAGTAGGACAACGTCTGCGGAGGCCGCTAGTATTATGTATTTTTTCATTAAAAGTGATTTAGTAGCAGTAGTAGTACTGATGTAGTACTGTAGATGTGATGTAATAGAAGTCAGTAGCTTTTCTAGTAAGTAATACATACATACATACATATTTATACGCCCGTTTCCCATAGGGTAAGGTAGAGACGATTAATTTCGACTTGCTACGATCTCGACATACAGCTATTGCTTCATTTACTTTCATTAATCTCTTCAGACAAGTTTATCATAGCTGCTTTTTACCAGGCCATTCTTTAAGATATCTGCGAATTGGTCATGGTAATTACGTCGCGGTCTACCTGCACCAATTCTACCACCCACACTGTTGTCATATACTTGTTTTGTCAGTCTACTTTAATCCATTCTGTCTACATGTCCAAAACGGTTTAACAAGTCAGTAATACATCGTAAAAATGAGTTACGTATACATTTTTTACTTTTAGATTTTTAAATTACGTCCTTGACAAAAAATACATTGGAATTCGTTTTTTTAATAATCTGGCTTTTTAAAATAATTCCCAGGAAAAAATCCTGGGATTCCTAGGATAAAAAGTAGCGAAGATTTTAAGTCTAAGGAATTGCTGTTGATCAGCGAAAACCGCATTGAAATCGGCCCAGTAGTTTGTACGTGAATCCTGAACAAATAGATAAACCGACAGACAAACAGACAAGAAATCTAAAAAAAATTGCCTCGTTTTCCCTATCGTTTATATAGTCCATTCCAGTTATTATTTTTTTAAATAGCTTCAATGTACAAACAGAGTATGTTTAAAATATAATATTATAGATTTACGTCCAGTTTTCAACTATTGCCTATTAGCTTCAAGATCCTAATAACGGAGCATACAATACTTGACTCTGGTTGGATGAACGAATCGTGCGAAAACAATTTAGATAATGTAGATGTAAAGCTCTGTCGGCATCGTCTAAGAGTGTCTACACATAGGAGCAACTAAGACCAACGGTCATTGGATTTTCTTGGGACTGTCTGTACGCACTTTAAAATGTAGGTGTCAAAACATTTCCAAGAATGAGTTGAATGGTGTTAGTTGTAGCCTACAATACAACTTCGACGCGTCGCGTGCGGCGTTCCACAGGGGTCGGTCCTCGGGCCGATTCTTTGGAACGTAGGTTATGACTGGATCCTTCGGGTTCCGGTCCTACCCGGGGTAGGGCTGATCTGCTTTGCGGACGACACCCTACTCACGGCACGCGCTGCGTCATTTGCGGAATCCGTGGACGTCGCTAACGCCGGGTTGGCGATTGTCGTAGATCGAATAGCTAGGCTGGGCTTGAGGGCCTCCCCCGCGAAAACGGAGGCCATCATGTTCCATAGGAAATTTCGCAATCCCCCCGCGGACTTGACCGTTTCGGTCCAAGGGGTGGCCATTAGAGTAGGGCCCCAGATGAAATATCTGGGGCTAGTTCTCGATGGGAAATGGCTGTTCAAAGCGCACTTTGAGCAGCTAGTTCCCAAACTCGTCAAATCCGCGGGCGCACTCTCGAGGCTGCTTCCCAACGTAGGGGGCCCGGGAGGTGCGACGCGGAAACTTTACTCTGGCATCCTGAGGAGTATGGCACTGTACGGTGCACCCGTCTGGTCCAATGCACTTCACCGCCACAACAGAACCCTGCTGCAATGGGCGCAGCAGGTTCTGGCCGTGAGGACCATACGGGGGTATCGCACAGTGGCGCGGACGGCGGCCACCCTCCTGGCAGGCGATCCGCCCTGGCATCTCCAGGCGGACGTCCTGACAGTGGTGCGCCGCACCCGGCAGGATGCCCTAGCTAGAGGCCTGACCTTCTGTCAGGTCGAAATCGAGGCGATCAGGAAGCGGGAAACCGCCTCCATGATCGCCGTCTGGTCTCAAGAGCTCGACAACCCTGCGGCCTATGGCGGCTACACGGTGGATGCAATCAGGCCACAGCTGACGGAATGGGTCAACCGCACCAGCGGCACCCTGACCTTCAGGACGACACAGATACTTACCGGACACGGATGTTTCGATAAGTATCTGTGTCGCATTGTGGGCTGCTTGCCTTCCCCGGACTGCCGCCAGTGCGGCGCGCCCGACACGGCGTTACACACGCTTGTCGAGTGCGCCGCATGGGCGCCGCAGCGTTTCGAACTTGAGACGCACGTAGGTCCAGTCGACTCGCTCTGCGACTTGGTCAAGGCCATGCTGCAGAGCAGCGACAATTGGGGGGCTGCGGTTACTTTTTGCGAGACAGTAATGTCACTCAAGGAGGCCGCAGAACGAGACAGGGAGAGAAGTCCTGCAGCGCGTGCCAATGCGTCTTCTCGAGGTCGCCGGCCTTCAGCTGGCACCCGGAGAGGCAGGTACGCGCATTACTTCCCTCCCTGAGTTAGGTTCCGTTTACCGCGGGGGGCCTTTAGCTTGCTAGGAGAGCAAAGGACCTTCTACCCCCGCACAACGAAGTGGGGTGTGTTCTCCCAGGGCACACTCCAGGCACTTTATTGCGCTGGATCGGCTGGGCGTAACTATGTTCTAAATCTCAGCCTTTCCAACACATTCAAAGCGCAGGGTCGTCAGGGAGGAGGGGGTTTTTAGTGGGTATTGGGGTTGCTCGCCCGTGCAGCAACGCTCGGAGTCTTCCACACTATTCTGTGACGTCGATCGCGGACGGTGCGCTGCCAAGAGCATACTATTGCTGCAGTGTTATCGCCCCCGACCGACGCGTGTCGTTCCCCTAGCAACGACCCAGTTTGTGCGTAAATCGGTTAAGCATTTTCCCTCGCCTCAAAACCAAAAAAAAAAATAGCCTACAATACAACTGCGCGACTATTATACGAAGACTTAAACATCAGAATTGGCTGTATGGACTAGATTCCTTTGCCTGCCTTTGTGGCGAATACAACAACTACTACTATTTCCAAGAATGAGTGAAATAAGACTACGAATTTTGTTCTAAGAATTCAATAGTGATTTGTAGAAGTGAAGTAAGATTACGAATTTTGGTCTAAGAATAGTGATTTCCAAGGATATAATAAATATTAAATAAAGTACTAATACTAAATAAATACCTCTACGACTGTAATTACTATTTGTACTAAAATGTTTATCGACAATATACCCATAAATCAACTGGTAGTGTAGTGTCTGTAATATCAAAATATGCCAAAATTAACGTGGAAATTGTTTTTCATACGATGCCTAACCATAAATGCGTCCTTTAGCTATATGTGCAAAACTCTCACTTTTCGTCGTATTAGAAGTTTCTATGCAAAGGTTTCGTTTCTTAATTGACTTTTCATAAGTCATAGGTAGGAAGGAACGTTTTGCTCCACAAGTGGGCATTGGCGAATATAGGTCAAACCCTGTTTGAATCAGAACCGGAGAGACCAGGCGAACAGAAATTATACGAAGTTGAAAAACTCAAAGCGAATATACAAGACGTGCTCACGTCGCGCCTGCTGTAATTACTTCCTGTGGGGAAACGCGGCGCGTGAAGAACGACCTTTCGCCACCCTGTTGCTACCCAGCAGTCATAAATCTGAAGATGTAATTAAGCTACCTATACCTCGCCAGTGCCAAAGTTTCCCGCGAATTCTGATTACATCAATTTCCTTTATGTCCCTCGATGATGTATGATTTAACTTGCTGGGATTATGAATATGAAAGGCTTTTCATGTGTCATGCTTACCTGGTATTGAAACTTAATCTTCTGCAAATAGGGGAAGGGATTTTTTTTATTATTTATTTCCTATAATAGAAATATTATTTATAAATAAACCCGTAATCTAAGTTTACTTGCTGACTTTTCCTTGTTCGGCAGGCAATTGATCGTATTGTTTAAGATTTTAGACTTGATAGAATTTTTTTAAAAATTAGTGAATTATAATTTTGAATAACTTGTATTTTTTTTCTAATAAAAAAAGTGCTATTAAATTACTAGGCTTTTGCACGATGCTTCGTCTGTGTAAACTTAGAATTTGAGTCATTTGGGTCCCAAGGAAAAGATTACATATGTGCCGTACAAATGACTAGGGAAAGGAAGGAATGCTGAAGACCTTACGACCTAGAGACCTACGAAATAGAGAAGAAAAAGTAGGAAACCGGACCCTGGGATTCCAAACACACACTCCGAATGCAACTGGGATTTAACGCTCGGATGGTAATGATGATGCTCTTATCCTTGCTATTGAAAGTACAAAACCGAACGCATAACAGGAGAACGTAAGTCCAGCCTTACGTTCTCCTGTTATGCTTACTGCTCTTTGAGCTAAGCTCAAAGCTTAGATTAGCTCTTAGCCTTATCCAACGAGGTAATGCTGCCAGCCTTCTGGGGATACTGCCCACTGAAAATGCTCCGGTGGTGCTAGACGGATTTTAATTTAGGGGTTTTTATATTATTGTAAATATATTTTTGAATTAGTTTTATATATTCTATTAGTCTATAATATTAAAAAATTCTAAACATGCTGTCTGTTCATTGAAGCTATAAAAAAAAACAACTGCTATAGACTATATTGTTAGATGCCGTCAAAGGAATGCACACTTGCCTGTCGTAACACGCAGTTTTATTGCCTTCCCGAATTTAGGAATTCTTTTGTTTCCTTTGTGTTTAGAATTTGTAATTAAGAACAACATGCTGTTGTTTTTCTACTTGTATTATGGCCTCTTTAGTGTCGAAGTAATCCTTATTGTTATTGTTTTCGACTTTGTTGGCCGTTCGCAGGTGTGCAAATTACATTTTTTTGGAAGAACCCAGTCCACGCAATCGACTGTGTATTGTAGAGTTTACTATAAAATAATGCCCGAATGGAGGGGTGGTGCAGTCAAGCGACGATTACGATACGAGGAAGACTTAGATTCGACTAGCGATATAGTGACGGACTTTGCGCGTGTTATTGAATTGTACTAATAGTGTCTAGATATATTTGTACCTATGTTATACGTGTTTGTATAGTTCCAATAAATTCTATAGTAATTCCAACGGCATTTTAATTCGAGTCCTGCGTAACTCGTAACAATTGGTGTCAGAAGTGGGATTACGATACGAGTAAGACGTACATGCGGCAAGCTATATAGTGACGGACTTTGCGCGTGTTATTGAATCGTGCAGTTTGTACTAGTAGTATCTAATTATATTTGTACCTATGTTATACGTGTTTGTATAGTTCTAATAAATTCTATAGTAATTCCAACGACATTTTAATTCGAGTCGCACACTCGTAACAATATAAACGATGGAGAACATGATGTATTCTTTTGGTTTTTTTGTTTGTTTGTTCGGTTTTCACGTAAAAACTAGTAAGCCAATTTCGACGCGGTTTTCGCTGATCGTCAGCAAATTTTTTGACTTAAAATCTGCGCTACTTTTTATCCTGTGAATCCCGCGGGATTTTTTGTGGGAATAATTTAAAATCGCCAAAACGTTGATCGCCAATGTAATTGTTTCACTGGTCGATAGCAAATTTTATATAATAAAATGTGTGATACTTTTTATCCCAGGACTTCCACGAAAACTTCCCCGGAGCGGTTTGTACTTTTCGGGTTCATAAAAAATTAGCTTATTCCGACATAGTTTTCACTAAAGCGTGGAAGAAATCGCGGTCATATCCTAGTTTATAATATTTTAGTTTAATAAATTTTTTGGATTCTGCCGAACATATAAATCGGTCCTGGAAGTAGGAACAAACAAATACTTAAAACATGAAGATAAAGTTCAATATCACATATATATATGTATATATATATATATATATATATATATACGGACGACTAGGATAACAAAAGCGTAAACAATTACAAAGTTTAAATTAACAATTGTACCTTTGTAAAATTGTATTACTGATTTATTCCAAATTATTAAAACAAAACAAGTTGTTGAAACAATAATGACATCATTTCATATTCATAAGCAAAAGATGAAACTTGTAAATATAATAAAGCTTACTTTTGTTAATCGCTTTGTAGGTTTGAAATGACGCGGATTAGTCGAGTTAGATCCTTATTAATCTAAATTTAGGCAGAGTTTGTTTGTTTGAAATTGCTCAGAGTATAAAGTTGTATGTTCTTCATGAAAATTCACTCTCGTACAATACACTAGAAACCAGTAGGCAAAGAGACTCGTCTAGATGGAACAATTATGAGCATTGTGGTGGTAGGAAAAACGGGCTGGCCTAGATAAGTAAGTGAGGCACAAATCTATCTATAATATTATAAAATTCTAAACAGCCCGTGTCTGTACGTTGAAGCTATTAGAAAAAAACTGGAATAGACTATTTGAACGATGGCGAACACGATACATTTTGTAAATTTCTTGTCTTGATAGGAAATTTTTAGGAATTTTACTATTGTGTCACAATTTTTAGTAACAAGTGAGAGGAGAACAGCAAGCATTAATATGTGACAATATGCTCTATTCTTGGCCATGTATATACAGGTGAGATTGTAGTGTGTTATTTTAAAATGAATAACATATAAATAATTACACACACACGTATATGCAAATCAAATACATTATTGGTTTTTTAACACTCAAGTGTTCAATACAAAGACGGTAATGCGTTCACTAATTGCTTTAATGTTTGTAGAATTGTATTGATTGTGTACACATTGACGTACGTATTTCTAATTTTAGATCAAGTGCGTGTTGAATCATGCGTAAGGTAGGGTTTCGTAGTGTAGAGAAATGTCTACCTTTTTGGACTTTAGACTAGTGAACCCTAAAAAGGGGTGTGTATGAAAATATCCCTGAATAAGTAACGTTTAAAATAACGAATTGCAGTTGTAGTACTTAACCTTCAAGCGGGCCCGCGGTCATTTGTAACGGGAGCGGGCGCGCGTAACCGAAAAGACGTATGGGATGAATAAAAGAAATAAAGCACTAATTATTTAATAATTATTTATTTATTTATACTCAGATATATTATCATTGTCTTTAAAGTCTAATTTGTCAAAAAAAGTAATTAAAATTATGAAAAAGAAACAATTATTAAATTAATTAACATAACTCAAATATTCTTTGGATCAAACCAAAAATTAAGAACACAAAACCATTTTACATATTTCAAACTAGTATATATACCTAGTCTAATTATAAAAAATACAAAATAAGAATAAAAATGAATTAACTTTGGTTTAGTTTTCATCAGAATCAGTTTCTTTGTCCATATAAAATTGATTGCAAATAAATGTTGTATGACTTCTGCAAATATTTTTCATACATAAGTTACATTGCGTTTTTGATTGCCTCCTCTTTTTGGCTGGACATATTTTACAGGTTCCTCTGCATGTGCGAGAACTAACTGCTTATGTATCAGCAGCACCAACCTCCATATTCAAATGCTCGCTTATGTTTCTTTTTAGTTTTCTTGGAAGGCCTGCCATCGTTGATCTTCTTTCGTCAATCGTTCGTCGGCGGCACACTGGTAGACCAATTGACGATGGTAAGGTTTCTTCCAGTGCCAGAAATTGGTGTAATTAGCCTCTTCACAACGTCCGACGCAGCATTACTTAACTGATACGGGCCTTCAGGCTGCTTGCCAGCATAAAGTTGCAGATCATCCTCTTCTGAGTCCGAGCAGTTTGATTCCTCAGCAGATAGAGGTTCCTCTGCAACGATGTGGTCGGAAGTTTCAGAGCCTTGGTCGCTAAGCTCCGATTCACTCTCTTCTTCGTCTTCTTTTAGTAATTCCTCAAGTATTATACTTTGTAATAACCGTCCATGACTCATTTTATATAAAAAATCCAAACTTAATTGGATAATACTGAATGATGGCCGAAGAACTACTATGAGCGTGAACGAGGGTATGTCGCGTTGAGCGTCGCGCGTAACCTTTTCGACGACAGGCGCGTGTAGTCTTTTCGACGACTGCACCGGGATTAAAACAATTGCGATCTGTGAAGTGGGGGGAGCGCCCCGAGCGATGGTTTATTCTTTGTTTTACTCCCAATGACATAGCGACAGGCTACTAGAAGTGACAAATGAATGTAATGGGTAATAATAGTAATATGAACGAAAATGTACTAAGCACGGTCGATTCGACTACGCGCGCCCGCTTGAAGGATAAACTAGTTTCATCTTTATAAAATTCTAATGTTAATGTAGCGTTAAGTTGTGGCAGTATAATGGCTAGCGTCCCAAGCTCAAAGGGCGCTGGTTTGAATCCTGGCTAAAACGAATGCGCAACTTAGGTAGTTTTCTGACTTAATGTGCTTATTGTTATAATTACCACGTGCTAACAACGGTGAAGGTAATAATCATGATGAAATCTTCAAAGAGATAACCGATGTGTCAAACCTGCCAAAACGCCTTAGACAAGCGTGGCGGGTATACTGTCCGTCTCTCTATAGTGGGAGGCCCGAGCCCAGCAGTGGGACGTTTGTGGGATAATATTATTTTATAATGTTAGTGTGTATATCACTGAACTCCTCCTAAGCCCTTGGACCTATTTTTTTGTGTATGTTTTAATGGGTCTCTGTATGGTTTAGATAACTTTAGATCCACAATTGGTTCCGGTAGGTGACGCGGGAAGGCGGCGCGGGTGGGGCCCCTGGGGGATAGGGGTTATCACTCACCCGCAAATAGCGTCGAGATGGCAATTTATAGAGCGCCCGACGCACAAAGAGCTTGAAGATGCCGGGGGATAAAAACAGTCCCCCGGCAATGAAAGTGCCTTGCGAGGCCCACGCCTGCCAAGGACGCGGAAAGCCTAGGTCATATACCCGTAGCCCTGGCACAAGGCGCAGGACGGAACACCCAGGGTTTTTAGTAGGTATCCCTAACTGGCGAATGGCAATAGCATGGCACCAGGTCGGACTGGGCATACTAGTGCCACCCCGACCTGGCGAATCCCCCCAAGCTTCTGTGCTTGTCGCAGCTTATGGTCCTTAATCGGATTTCCCCTGGTTAAAAAAAAGGTGACGTGGGAATCGAAGTAACTAAATTTTAAGTAACTTAATATGAGCAAACAATGATTTTAGAAATAAATGACAACTCGAATGTTTATTTTTATAAAATTTACTTACCTATTTACTTATTTAATACGTATAAATCAGTTATTACTGATAGCGATAAAATATAGAATTAGAAACTACACACAGCCACTAGAGGGAAATTGGTTTTAATTGCTAACGACCGAGTCGAGAATTCAAATGTAGGTTATATTTATTAATAGCTTTTCACCAGACGACATAATACAATATACATTGCGTTTTCGGGTTACGTAGATAATTTAGCAGTTAACAACGGAAGTCTGTTATATTACACCTATTTTTCTAAACAAATCTACAGACACTAGTTCCCTACCTTTTTTAGTTTTGAATTAAATGGGAGTGTTGGTTGTTACACGCTTTTCTTTTGTTGTATTGACAAGTGTGACATATATTGTTTCTTTGCGTGTGTTGTGATGTTCCTGAAATTTAAATTCTGCTAACAATATTTATAAATATGCGTTCTTTACTTTACTAAAAAGTCGTGGTAGTAATGATCTTTTAAGGTAAAGCAATGTATAGATCTTTTGTTGTTAATCTGTGATGTTTATGAATCCATTTCATCATAACACAATAATATTGTCAATATAAAATTAAACTCTCGTCAATTATATTGAGACCTTACAAACATATGAAAAACGATCGAATGTTATACATAATTCAAGCAGGAATGTGGGACTGCCTCGGTAAACAAGGGTGACTTTTATACGAGGGACGGATAAAATTTATTGGCATCGGGCATTTTGTACGGTAGAATGACAGAAGGCTAGATAAGAATTCTATTTATTCAAAACGATAAATAAATAAAAAAATATTCATAATATATTAATTAAAAAAATATATTATTCTGTATTAAATCGGAGGCTAGTTGTTTTAAGACAGTTAAGCTAGATTTTGTAAGACACTTAAATTATGATGAATAAAAGTCAAATACTTTTAAATACTCTACTCGGTAAATCTATGTAACAATACTTTTAAAAAAGTTTTTTTTTCAAAAAATAAAGATCGTGTTCTATAGAACAAATAAATTAATGTTCCTATTGCTTGCTCATTTCATGCAACTTCTTATTTAAATAGATAATTTTAACTCGTACGTGTTTAATAAATAAAACTTTCACTCATATATAACTTTTTTTATCTACTAAATAAAATGAGTTTTTGTTGTTATTTTATTCACAAGTGTGTTGAAAAACGTCGTATGATACACGTGTGTATTGATGATTACCGTCCTCGGCTCTCTTAAGACCCTCGCCTACGGCTCGAGTCTCAATGGCGCCTCGGCGGTAATCACCAATGTTACACACTAGTACCATAATGTACTATTATACTGGCATAAATAGTTAATCTCAAAATTAACACCCCATTTAAGTACTTCATTTAGGCACATTAATTTTGCTGCGCAATTGCCGGCCTCTGTGGTTGAGCGGGCTAAGCCTTTGCCGGCTTACCTCACTGCAACGTAGAGGCTCCGGGTTCCATTCCTGGTATTGTAAATTTCGTT
The DNA here is from genome assembly GCA_019925095.2 of Dendrolimus kikuchii. Classification (NCBI taxonomy): domain Eukaryota; kingdom Metazoa; phylum Arthropoda; class Insecta; order Lepidoptera; family Lasiocampidae; genus Dendrolimus; species Dendrolimus kikuchii. The sequence continues at coordinate 11,559,602 of CM034410.1, read as the reverse complement.
AACGAATTTTCTCCGTTATTTACTATGGTCTGGGTGTCTGGGATCGGCCCCAGAGTGGTCCGTTGAATGTTACCAAAACACAAGCGTAACTCGCGTAATTTGGGTATACCTATATACAGTGTGTGTGTTTGTCTGCCGATTTATATTATTTATTTATTAATTTGCTCGTTAAGATTTGGTGATAATTTCTATGTTTGGTCTTTGGATACAATTTTGAAGTGCAGTCCAGATTAAAACAGGTAGAACTATTGTAAATGTTAACTTCCTTTTTTGGTACATGTATCGTTTTCTAATTACTGATATTTTCTTAGTAAGAGAGTTTAGGGTCTCAAACAAAACCGACTGGATGGCTACCACCCCTGGTCTAAAGTATGTCACCATAATAACCTTGAGTTGTATTCCGGCATTAGTGACTAGGTTCCAGTCTCCCTTAAGAGAGCAGCAGCGCATTTGTAGCACCTTTAATGTTGCAAAATAGTGTCTGAATTTTTGTTGCCCTTTTTACCTAACACCAGACTGAGCCCAAAGCGTGGCCGGTTTTAGCTAGTAAAATTCCAATTCAATTACATAAATAATAACAGAATCAAAAATAATATAATTAATAATATTTTAATAATAATACATGTACAATTAAATTCAAGCATGTTTAGCGATGGATTTATTTGTAATTGGATATCTGGCAACACAATTCTTTAAGTTTACTACGAACAATTTATCGTCAATAACATGGGTAATTTTGTTACATGAGTTTTCGTACCGAGAATATGGTAGTCCAGCTCTTTTTTCCCGGTCCACTTGAGTTATTTATTGGTTGTTATTGATGTGAATTCCCTATATGTTGGACTAGGGAATTGAGGAAAAATTGTAAGCTATGTATGTGTACTATATTGGGTAAAATTTTCTTAATAATGTTTATAGTGACATTTAAGATAATTAGAACGACGAGCAATTTTTTTCAGTGTTTACATTTTTAAATAACAAGAGTCTATACTTATCCGTGCAGGAACGGAGAAAGAATACAATTTCCTGCGGCCGGGGGGCCTGTCGTAAGAGGCTACTTAACAACCCACAGCCAGGTGGTAGGGCATTTGTCCGACTGGATGGGTACCACCCCTGGTCTAAAGTATGCCGCCATAACAACCTTGAGTTGTGTTCCAGCATTAGTGACCAGGTTCTAGTCTCCCTTAAGAGATCAGCAGCGCATTTGTAGCAACTTTGGTGGTGCAAATGTCCATAGGCGATGGTAACCGCTTTCCATCAAGTGGGCCGTCTGCCTGTCTGTTTATCTACTGCAATAAAACAAAAATATAGATAGGTAACATAGATAGATAGATGTATAAATAATTAATTTAATTATATAAGGAAAACTACACCACTGTTGGCAGTCCACTACAATGATTGTGTATTTATATAAATGTTATTTTTTCATTTGTAGCCTTACTTACAATTATAATAATAATATTGTTTTATGGTTTCAAAATGAAGAAGATAAGATTTTTAATATTTTTAATAAATTGACTAGATGGCAATCATGGAAACCGGTGCAAACGATGGTAAAATGCTTATATTTTATACCCTGTTTTATAGATCGTATAAATTAATTTCACACAAAATGTACATTGATATTCCTGCACTATTAGATGTGATGGTACCAGGGTATCAAGGAAGTGGAACAGTATGTATGATCTATAAGCCATATTGGGGTTGGTGGTTCTGCACTCTTACAAATACACAGGTTTATTACCTTACAAAAATAAACAGGTTTATTACCTTAATTGATTTAAGATATAAGTAAGTAAGTAAGTTATCTTACTATTCATTCACTGGCTCTACCGTCGGTTACATTTTCACAGTACTTGTATAGAGTTTATGTCAAATTTTAATCGATATTAAGGCAAATGAACGGTTGGTAAGTTAAAGGAACCCGCGTTAATCTTTTTAGAAAAATCATTCATATACTTTTTGAAGTTAATTATGATAAAAATAATAGTATTGTATAATTAATGACACAAATGTTTTTGTGTCTTAGCAATATAACATTATTGAAATTTTAAAAAAAGTTTTGTATTATTCCTACTTTAACTCGCTAGTATTTGGGTTTACAAGCGGTTTTAGCTCCATAAACTGTGTTTTATATTCAGTGATTTCTAAAATACCAGGTATATTATGAAACATTTACTGGATGAATAAAATGGAATCATAATGAGATGTTTATAAGCTTAAATGTGAATACTAGGTATACATAAAACGAACGTTACAAATTTTTAAAAATGCTCTGAGTAAACATTTCTATCCATATCTATACGTACATAATTTATAAAAAGAACATAACTATTTATTGACATATACAAGCTTCTCGTAACTCGGAATCGTGACACAAATCATACATATTTGGTACCGGGAGCTGTTTTGCATAATCCTCTTTATTCCAGTCGATACATCACTCGCCCGTTTGGGGAAAGGAATTTCATACCCTTATATGGCGATTGAAATAGGTTGATAAGTGTTTTGTTTGATAGAATACGTATTGGTTTAGAGCTGTTTTATTTTTTGTGCTCCTAGTAGCTTTGAAATTTTAGGCTAAATTTGTTGGCAGGCTGCTGGACCAAAAGTTTTTTAATTGCAAGGCTGGCTGGCATACAGTCATACAGCCAATTTAATGGAGAGTGGTCACCGTCGGCTATGGCCTTTGCAACAACAGGAGCGTTGCCAACGCGTTGCCAGAGGGTGGGATAGAAGTAATGAAGGATCACACAGAAGGAATAGGATAGAGGAGGTAGAATAAGAGGGATGGGATGGAAGAGAAAGTGGGCCATCAGATCTCTGACTCATCGTACGAAACACGACTAATTCAAGGCTAACCGTTTCACACCAATATTCACTGAGACCGGGGTATCACATCGATGGAGCCGGCCTTAAGAGTTGTAACTTTGGCAAAGATTACGCTTATTGAGTCCTTAGTCTTTTATTACAATGTGTTGGAGTAATGGTTGAGGCCGGTGTGTGAGGCCCTCGCCTGCCCGGGTACGCGGAGCTGGGAATCCCGTATACCCGTAGCCCAGGCATAGGGCGCAGGACGGAACACCCAGGGGTTTTTGTGGATATCCCTAACTGGGGAGTGGCAATAACATGGCACCAGTTCTCACTGGGCATGCTAGTGTCACCCCCGGATCTGGCGAATCCCACACACGGGTCGCGAATTATCCCCCCAGGCTTCTGAGCCTGTCGTGGCTTAGTTCTCAAATGGATTTCCCCTCGTTGAAAATAAAAATTAAATGAAAAAGTGGTTAAGGTGGTAAAGGTTGCTTTTGTATACAAAAGCAAGATATTGGTTTTTTGATTCAGTAGGGTCTAACTTAAATGAAACTGAAAATCTTTAAACAAAATAATAGATTAAAATAAGTTTTGCAATAAAAATATGCTTAGGTCCAAATGTTGGTTAGGTCCAAATGTTGTTAAGGTCCAAATGTTGCTTAGGTCTAAATGTTGCTTACGATAAAATGGTGGTACAGCCTCAAAGTACTGTCTTAGTTAGTCAGCTCTATGCAACCTTTTTTTCTACGTGGAGTATATATATGCACTTTGCCAATTTATTTTTATTGCTAAAGTTATATAAGTAATTTATCCGTCTGAACGAAAAAAAATGTCCAGCAAAAAAGAAATGTCATTCATTGTAAGTATAAAGCAAAAGTAAAACATAAAAACAAAACAACAAAGTAAAATATAGTAATCTTTATGTTTTACTTCGCACCGACTTCAAGATGTTGTAGTACTTTCCAATTGCCAGGTGGTAGGGCATTTGCCCGACTGGATGGCTACCACCCCTGGTCTAAAATATGTCGCCATAACAACCTTGAGTTGTGTTCCGGCATTAGTGACCAGGGTCCAGTCTCCCTTAAGAGAGCAGCAGCGCATTTGTAGCAACTTTGGTGTTGCAAATGTCCATAGGCGATGGTAACCGCTTTCCGTCAAGTGGGCCGTCTTTCTTGTTTTTCCATATTTTTATTTTTCATTTTTAAATTACGCTATTAATATACTATTATGTTACAATACGCTATTATACAACAACAATGAAATTTATGTGAATCTATCTTGGAAGTGTACTGAATCCAACGCAAAAAAATGTTTTTTTTTTGTCTGCTTTTAATGACTTTCTGCTATATCTTCGGAATTTAAAGACAAAATAGCAATAAAATTGATATGGAACAATTTTGAAGCTTAACTGAACCTAACGCAAAATCATCAAAATTAGTTCAGAAACAAAAAAGTTATAGTGAAACATACATTAAAAATATATATATTTACACGACGAATTGTGAAATTGCTCCTTTTTTTAGAGTCGGTTGAAAACGATCACAGTCGTCTATCCTCTAATTTGTCATCCAGACGAAAGTTTGCATTGGTCTCCTACTTATTTAGATTGTTAAGAGGTAAATTGTTTAACCTAGGTGTATTAGTTGAAATCAAATTGAACATCCCAGCGAATTTTGTGATGAGACGTAGGCAGCCACCAATGTTCATAGCAGCATACGGCAGGACCAACTTACTTAATAAGGCGCCGGTGACAAAGGCCTTGCGAACATTGAACAAGATATATCATGCCTTATCCGTGAAGGAACGGAGAAAGAATACAATTTCCTGCGGCCGGACCGCCTGTCGTAAGAGGCGACTAAACAACCCACAGCTAGGTGGTAGGGCATTTGCCCGACTGGATGGCTACCACCCCTGGTCTAGAGCATGCCGCCATAACAACTTTGAGTTGTGTTCCGGCATTAGTGACCAGGTTCCAGACTCACTTAAGAGAGCAGCAGCGCATTTGTAGCACCTTTGGTGTTGTAAATGTCCATAGGCGGTGGTAACCGCTTTCCATCCAGTGGGCGGCCGTCTGCCTATCTGCTGAACTCCTGCAACAAAAAAAATGTCATTTTTATTTATTGTACTATGACTGAATTTACAACAACTGCATATTATATTATACTAGCTGACCCGGCAAACTTCGTACCGCCTCAAAAATAAAAAAAAAGCTGAATGATAATTGCAGAAGGTTTCAACTTTAATAATAAATGTGGTCAAAACTTAGCGGGATCAAACGTTTGACATTCAAAACCAAATAAAAAAAAATCACTTTTAAATTGAATTTGATTTCTGAACGACTTTTAAATTTAATTGATTTCTAAATGACGTGACGAACATCAAACGTTTGACAGGTAGGAATAGTTTCAGGGAAAGCGAAATTGTTGTTTTTACTATATTCCAAGCGTTTTTTTCATATTTACTCACCTTTTAAACCTTCCCTGGACTTCCACAAATAATTCAAAACCAAAATTAGCCAAATCAGTCCAGCCGCCGTTTTCGAGTTTTAGCGAGTCTAACGAACAGCAATTGATTTTTATATATACTTATACAGATGTTATGACGACTGAATATGTATATATAATGTATTATGTGTACCACTACGCTATCGTATTTGTGACAACTGTAATGATAACGATGTTTGTAAGTTAATAAATCTTATACTAATATATAAAGCTGAAGAGTTTGTTTGTTTGAACGCGCTAATCTCAGGAACTACTGGGCTGATTTGAAAAATTCTTTCAGTGTTAGATAGCCCATTTATTAAGGAAGGCTATATAACATCACGCTAAGACAAATAGAAGCGGAGCACCAATGAAGACTGTTTCAAAATCGGGCGGTTTTGAAAACAAATTTCACGCGGACGACGTCGCGGGCACAGCTAGTAAATAAATAAAGTGTTTAGAGAAATAAACTAATTCCGCGAGTAGGTACTATTTCAACATTTGTGTCGTGGAAACCTGTGCTTCTGCTAGCCCATCGATTTAGCTTACCTCCTGCATAATTCATTACAAGCTTTCGGATACGGTAGTGGTAATAAAATTTGCTTAAATTTAATCCTCTCTTTTATTACTTGGCTGCTAGAATCTTTTTGGAACGGAGAATGATTTTGATATAGGTCTGATTAAATTATTATTGTAGACTAGGATATGCGCACGACTTCGTCCAAGTCTGACTTGAAATTTCCGCGGGGTTCTCCGGGTAATATAGTATCGCAGTCTTTAAATAAGAATGTAAGCTACCGTTTTAGTGAAAACTGTGTCGAAATAAGCTCATATTTGTGCACCCGATTAACTACAAATTTGTCCCGGGATAAAAAAAAAAAACATTTTATTACATACAATTTGCTATTGATCAGTGAAAAAATGACATCGTAATTCGATTTTTTTAATCTGGCCATTTTAAATAATTCCCAGAAAATGAAAAGCTGAAGATGGAAAGCGGTTGCCATCGTCTATAGACATTTGTAATACCAAAGGTCGCTCTCTAAAGGGACTTCGCACCTGACCATTGACGCCGGAACACAATTCCAGGTTGTTATGGCGGCATGCTTTAGCCCAGGGGTGGTAGCCATCCAGGCGGGCAAATACCGTACCGCCTACCTAGCTGTGGGTTGTTTTGTTGCCTCTTACGACAGACCGCCCGGCCGCAGGAAATTGTATTCTTTCTCCGTTCCTGCACGTATAAAAATACGTACCTACAAATCAAATTAGATGTTCAGTTTACAACTAGGCTTAAAAAAGCAAGTAAACAATCGTAAATAATAGGTAAGAGCAATCCTTTATATTTTCAAACAATATAATTCTATTTTAATCGTAAAATACACGACCTAATAAAATGCCACTTGTGTCTTAATTTATTGCTGAGTGTAAATTGGTTTTAGGGTTGCCACATACGGTACTACATAAATAATAAACCGAAAGATGAATTTTATAAACAATTATTATAATCCTATTTAGATATTTGATCCGTGCAGGAACGGAGAAAGAATACAATTTCCTGTAGTCGGGTGGCAGGGCATTTGCCCGACTGGATGGCTACCACCTAGTATACGGGCATGCCGCCATAACAACCTTGAGTTGTGTTCCGGCATTAGGGTTCAGGTTCCAATCTCCCTTTAGAGAGCGGCAGCACATCGGTAGCGCTTTTGGTGTTACCAATGTCCATAGGCGACTGTAACCGCTTCCCATCAGGTGGGCCGTCTGTCTGTCTGCTGAACTCATGAAATAAAAATAAGCTTTTTTAAATAGGTTTTTAAATACAAGCTTTTGAGATCCTGGATATCATGTAGCAGAGACAAGTAAAACGAGCCCAAACATAACGGGTCTATCTTGTTTAGTACAGGAGTTCCTATGGCCACCTTCCGACTCCATCATCAAATCAGCTCCATGGTACCATATTATTGCATTGTCACGCGATATACATATGCGTGCAAAATTTCAGCTCAATCGGAAACCGGGAAGTTGGTCAAATTTAACTTGCAAGATTCCACCCGAAGTTATATACATACCATCCATTGCAAGTTAAATAGAAGCTTGTAAAAAGGTATTTTTACACATTTTCGGTCTTACTTATACTGAGTTCTTAAAAAAGTCTACAAACTTACTCTAACTCAATATGAATAAGATCCATTATATGGCCTATAATAAATTCCATAACAAAAATAATTTCAGTTAAAACTTTAATTAGTCTATTTGCTGCAGCATCATCAGACTTTAATACCGCATGCCAATTGATATTCGATACTGTGTGCCGTAAAATGCAAAATTATAAGTGCACATATAAAATGAACTTTATCTGATTAAAAATAGGAACCAATTTGGAACATACCATAACGTATTAATTAGATATTCAATACTGGAAAGCTTTGACAACGACAATTTATTGTTTCTCGATATTTAATATGGAACTGAAGTTATTGTTAACATTTGAAACATAAATTATGTTAATTTATTGTTTGTATAAGTTTATTCGAGCGAGAAAAATTAGACAAGCTTTATTTGAAATGAACTCGACGTAAAAAGTGAAAACAATGTACAAAATGGCCGAATCATAAATAGGGCAGACCAGAACAAGAGTGTTGTAAGAGTATACACACACAGAGCTAGAGGAAGCAGGAACGGAGAAAGAATACAATTTTCTGCGGCCGGGCGGCCTGTCGTAAGAGGCGACAAAACAACCCACAGCCAGGTGGTAGGGCATTTGCCCGACTGGATGGCTACCACCCCTGGTCTAAAGTATGTCGCCATAACAACCCTGAGTTGTGTTCCGGCATTAGTGACCAGGTTCCAGTTTCCCTTAAGAGAGCAGCAGCGCATTTGTAGCAACTTTGGTGTTGCAAATGTCCATAGGCGATGGTAACCGCTTTCCGTCAAGTGGGCCGTCTGCCTGTCTGCTGATCTGCAATTAAAAAAAAAGGAAGATCGCGAGAGAAAAGCAGAGGAGAGAGTACATACACATTCGCAAACACATACATACCCCGCTCACGAATATTCTAATACATACAACATACCGTACAGGACGAATAGTAAAGACAAAAATTAAATATCTCTTTTCCTGTATGCAACAGGGCGAGATATTATTAAAAATGTGATAAAAAATTTGTGTGTCAGCTCCGACGCACGACTAAAATTTACTTATTAACTACGATTGTGTTTAATTATGTACTCATGGATATTATTTTAGATCTTACTTCATTGTATTAAAGTTCGAAATTGTATAATAAAAAAACGCAACCCTTTTGAATTATCGCTTATGTTATTTTATTTCCATATAATTTCCATACTGGGGGCTTCATGGAAAATCGATTCTTAAAAAGTAAACTCCGAAAATAAATATTTTTATATTAAACTAGGATATGCCCGTGACTTCGTCCACGCTTAACTTGTAATTCCCGCGGGATTCCCGAGACACAAAGTATCGCAGCATTTAAAAAAAGAATGTAAGCTATCGTTTTAGTGGAAACTGGGTTGAAATAAGATCCGAACAACTACAAATCGCTCCCGGGATAATTCCCTCGGAATTCCCGGGATAAATAAATATCACACATTTTATTACATTAAATGTGCTGTCGATTTGTAAAAATATCACATTTGATTTTTTTTTTAATCTAGCTTTTTTATGTATTTATTATTAAAATGTAAGTAGTTTGTACTATATGTTATGTATACCACCATCGCCGTTATCATCTCAATTCATTCCTGGGGTTGTCTGGAAGAGATCGCTTTTTAGCGATAAGACCGCCCTTTGTACATAATTAGATATAATTTTAGTTTTTAAGTTCATGTTTGTATTGGTGTACAATAAAGTGTTATCTATCTATCTATCTTTTAAGTAATTCCCAGAAAAATTCCCGCGGAATTCCCGTGATAAAATGTAGCGCAGAGTTCAAGTCTAAAAATTAGCTGACGATCAGCGAAAACCGCATTGAAATCGGTTCAGTAGTTTTTACGTGAATCCCGAAGAAACAGACAAGAAAACAAAATTAAAATTAAATAATTAAAATTAACAAGTGGGCGGTAGGCTAAATAAAATTTTAACAATACTCGTTGACACTTGACATCTTGGTCTTCCGTGATCACGGCCACTGAAAAGTGGCCGAAACGTCGGAAAGACCAAAATCAAATAAAATTACCGCGCCTAAAACCGTTAAAACGTAGTTTTATTATGTATACAAGTCGCGAAAACTCAAGAAAGAAAATATTAAACAGACAAGAAGTCTAAAAATAAATTGCATTGTTTTTCCATCATTTATATAGTCTATTGTAGTTAATTTTTTTAAATAGCTTTAATGTACAGACACGGAATGTTTAGAATTTTATAATATTATAGAAAATAGATATTGTTTACGTATATTTTGATTGCTGGGTTATGATATCACACATAGGCGTTCGTTGGAATGCTAGAGAGTTCCTTATATTTCTTATTGAAATCATTTCAAGTTACTAAGGTAACATAACAATGCAGTTCATTTAAAACTATAGGATACATTTGGAACGAGAGGGACTTACATATTCTCTCTGGGTTAGAGAGAAAGGTAGGATTTTAATAATTCATGCATTGTGTAGCAAGTTGAATTGCAAGACAAGCCCGTCCGACGTTTACTGTATCTTTTATTCAATGTTTTTATAACGAGTTGTAACACTAGAGACTTTTATTCTAAGTTTTAATGGATACTATTACTTAGTTTTATTTGTATAAAACTAATGACAAATGTTAGAAAATTGCATATATATCGATGTCATTCCATGATCGATATCTTACAATCTTATGTCACCCTATTACTATAGAGTTGTCTTTATTTGTTCTTTCTATATAATTAAAAATAGTTGTAAAACAGAAACATAGGTTTCTTTAGGAATCCAAATAGGTCCAAAAAGTTTCCAACCGCCTTGTACGAGTCGGACTTTACGCAGTAATGACCCAAGTATTTAGTGCAATGTTTCTTTATGGAGCTGCCACAAGAACTCCCTCGTTTGTCGTCAGTTAAATATGTACTATTCGGTTTTTGATAATATTTTTTTTTGTAATAAATGGAAAGATCATAATTATTATATGATAAACAATTTTTATTTTATGTTTAACCAATATAATTTTTATCCGTGCAGGAACGGAGAAAGAATACAATTTCCTGCGGCCGGGCGGCCTGTCGTAAGAGGCGACCAAAAACCCACAGCCAGGTGGTAGGGCATTTGCCCGACTGGATGGCTACCACCCCTGGTCTAGAGCATGCCGCCATAAGAACTTTGAGTTGTGTTCCGGCCGGCATTAGTGACCAGATTCCAGACTCACTTAAGAGAGCAGCAGCGCATTTATAGCACCTTTGTTGTTCCAAATGTCCATAGGCGATGGTAACCGCTTTCCATCTAGTGGGCCGTCTGCCGGTCTGCTGAACTCCTGAAATAAAAAAATAAAAAAAATATAATTAAAAAGTGATTGCAAGTTAAAAATATATTTTTGAACCCGAAGTACCCGAGTTCCAAAATCTCGCCGACAATATCCGAATGAACTCGATTGCGCGTATGACATCACTATATTAATTTCTAATGGCGGCGCCTTACTTAGCTTAGCGTATTTGTCACTGTATTTGAGCTACATTTGATGTATTAGCAAATATCACTAAATGCCATCTACGCATGAACTGAATGTGTAAAGAACTCAAACGTATTAAACATATTTGTCTTTCATAATAACGTTTGTATGATATGGATGTGTCGATAGCAGCAACTACTCCTTTTTACTTTAATGAAACATATCAATATTTGGTTTACTTAAACAACTACAAAATTACTAAAATTTCTTGTCAAAGATGACGCGGGTGGATGCTCATAAGTTTACCAAAGTTAAAAATAACGTTGATTAAAAAAGTTAGTCTTAAAAGTTTATTATAAAAACACGTTTAAACGCCACGGCTGCAATGACGCTAGTGAGCGAACCAAGTGGGGACGGTCGCGGCAAATATTCGGCGGTGTGTCACTAAAAACCGACAGTAGATCTTTTTTTATTTATTTCATTTATTTATTTTAGTTTATAAACTTATTTCTAGGCCTTATATAATTACATCTAAAACTTATATAGTAGTTAAAATTAAGGCTACAAATTATTTTTGGCGGCGGTTGCTGCACTAGACTCTAGGTCTGTATCGCGGCACCCAACACAATTTTATTATAGAAACTTAAATATAATTGATTTATTAATTAATTAACCTAAAACTATGAGTGCGTGTGGTTTTGTGTGTGTGTGTGTGTGTGTGTGTGTGTGTGTGTGTGTGTATGTGTGTGTGTGTATGTATGTGTGTGTGTGTGTGTGTGTGTGTGTGTGTGTGTATGTGTGTGTGTGTGTGTGTGTGTGTGTGTGTGTGTGTGTCTATGTGTGTGTGTGTGTGTGATGGAAACGCCTTCTTGCTATTGGCGTTATTTGCCTTATTTGTACAAATGAAATACAATGACTTATATCGTCTACACGTGGTTGTTTTTGGGCAAACTAATCAAATACCCGCCAATTGAAGCGCCGTCATCATAATAACTCATCGTAGCTTCGTAGCACGACAGCTGTGTGCTTCGAAGCTACGATGAGTAGAAATTATCTTTTTTTCTTACATTACCTCAGACTTTCGGGTGGTACGTTATTGTTTCAATGAACAATATTTTGAAAGGTAGAAACATACTCTAATGGTCTGTGCCGCGATGATGGTAAGAGACCGGACGGAATGTCGTTGGTGCCATGGAAGATGGGACGCCCCCTAGTATGGGACGCAACTTGTGTCGATACTTTGGCGGCGTCCCGTCTTCCAGACACAGCCGTGACGGCCGGGGCTGCTGCTGCACACCAGGAGGCCCTGGAATGTTGCAAATATGTGTCCATTGGTACTGGGTACGTATTTCTGGCTTTCGGGGTCGAGACCCTGGGGCCGTGGGGGCCTGGAGCTCATCACCTCTATCGAGACCTCTCAACGCGTTTAATTGAGGTCTCGCGCGACCAAAAGGCTGGCTTGCACCTAGGGCAACGAATTAGCGTTGCCATTCAACGTGGAAATGCGGCCAGCATTTTGGGGACGCTCCCCGCCGACAGCGATTTGGAGTCAATTTTTTATTTATAGATTTATGTTATTTTGTAAGTATAGCTTTATTTATAGTTTAGTTTAGTAAAAAGTTGTTTTTTTCTTTATTTGAGTTTTAATTCAATATTTCAAAAACTTTTCACTGTTGATGTAGGAGAAGCCCTTCAGAGCAACAATACTCAAAGCTAAGTAATTGGTAATTGTTCAGTGACAAACTCCATACACGCAAAACGTTACTAAACGTCACCGAGTCTGATAATGTTAACCAAACTACGAGCGAAATCGAATTATTTCTTAGGCGAAACGTCCCATATGTTGCATAGACAAGTTCTAAATTGAATAATAATAGGGGCCAAACTTTGAGAAGGAAGCCAAGTAGGAGGATCCAGTTAGGCTGGGCAGCATTTGGCAAGCTTCGACAGGTCTTCTCGTCGACCATTCCCCATTGCTTGAAGACGGAAAGTCTTCAAGTAGTGCATTTTATCCATTAGACATAAGGTGCCGAGGCATGGACACTGATGGTGGGACAGATCCACAAAATCAAAGTCGCTCAACGGGCTATGCAGCGAGCTATATTAAGTGTTTCTCTTATGGATAGAATCAGAAATGAGGATATTCATAAGAGAACGGAAGTAACAGACATAGGTCTTCTTAAAATTAGCAAGTTGAAGTGGGCCGGTCACGTCTGGCACAGGACCGACGGCCGATGGAGCAATTGTGTTTTGGAGTAGAGACCAAGTCTCGGCAAACGTAGCGTAGGACGCCCTCTAACCTGGTGGACCGAGGATCTGCGCAAGGTCGTCGGTAGGGGTTGGATGAGGAAGAAGGGGGGGGGGGGGACTTACTATCATGCTATTAATAAAGTAACTTTTGATGAGAACTTGAAGAGTGACTGTGACTGTGAAGAGCGAGTGAAGTAATTTTTTTAAAGTCAGTCAAGTGCGTGTCGCTACGTTATCGTCAGCTATAAGTAATAAATAACAAGTAATCCACTTCTAGATGTAATCTTACTAGAGTCAGTCGCAAATTTTTTGACCATGAATTGAAAATTTTTAAAATCTATCTAAACTTAACTTACTATACTAATATTATAAAGAGGAAAGATTTGTATTTTTGTATGTTTGTAAGGAATAAACTCAAAAACTATTGGACCGATTTCAAAAATTCTCTCATCATTAGAAAGCTACATTATCTCTGAGTAACATAGTTTATATTTATTACTATAAAAAAATAGGGATCCCTACTAAAACTTCAATAATGTAATCCAAGGTGTAAAAAAAAGCACCACCCGTGCGAATCCGGGACCGGCCGCAAGTCTTTATATAAAGGCAAAAGCTTAAGAGCAAACGTCGCTGACGGCTATGTCCATATTGCGAATAATTAGTACAAAAGCAGATAAAGTCAAGGGCGGTCGCTAGTATAAAATAATTCATGACACGTAATCCAACTTATTTGAGAACTGCTTAAGTATAACAAAAAGGGCTAAAACAAATGAAATTAATTTAAGTCAGGGAACAAGCGGGCTGGGATTAAATGCAGGATGATTTAATTAAAATCGGCTTAAACAATATAAGGGGGCGCGGTTTGTTAACGTATAGTATGTGTGTTCAGTGTGATATACACTGAACATACATACTATACGTATTCATGTATAATGATGGCTACATTTCAGTTTGTATGTGAAGGCTAAATCGCCTAAAATGCTAATATCGTCTGCGTCAGTGCAGAATCTTATAATTACATTTTTGAAGTGAAACTTCTATATAGACGGGGTCTTAGGATTTTTCTGTCATGAAAAAACGTCGTGGCCGCGTGTTCTAATACTTACATTTTTAAACTCGTGATATCTTTCGAATGGAATGTCCAAATTGAATAATTCAAAAAGTTATATAAAGGTATTGAAGCAGGCTTAAATATGAAGTAATTTATTTTGATAAGGATGAATACCAAGATACAAATAAAGAGCCTTTTCTAGCGGCGGCATTTTAATTAATTTTTAAAATAAAAGAACATTTATTGTGGCATAACTATAATAGTTAGACATACGCTGTCCCGACACTTTTTGTAAATAATGATGTGATCTGCAAATTCGTAATACATTATTTTATTCTATCATCAATATTTTTTGCAGCGCACGCGATTTTAGGTATTTTTTTTACACCTTGGGTTACATTATTGGAGTTTTAGTAAGGATCCCTAATTTTTTTGTAAATATAATATAGCCTATGTCACCCGGGGATAGTGTAACTTGCCAACAGTGAAAGAATTTTTCAAATCGGTTCATTAGTTTCGGAGCCTCTTCAATGCAAATAAACAATCTAACCTTTCTTCTTTATAACATTAGTAAATAAGTAATCGCATCAAAATTTTAACTTGAAGTTTTACGAGCAGGTTTTCAAATAGGACAAGTACATTAACAATCTGCCCGTAAAACTTCAAGTTAAAATTTTGTTGCGATTCATTTAGTCACTTGTCTGTTGAAGTTTTTCCACTTGTCCGTTGCGATTCGTTTTTCCACTTGTCCGTTGCGATTTGTTTTCCCACTTATCAAGTTGAAGTTTTTCTAATATGTGTCCCAGCACACATTTCGTTTTTTTTTCTCTTATTAACAAATACTATATGTAACAAAAAATAGTTAAAAATATGTAGTTACTAGATTTTGCACTGACGTATACTACATTTTTTTACGTTTCCCTGGGAGCGGTTTGTAGTTGTTCAGATCAATTAAAATTAGCTTATTCTGACACAGTTTCCACTAAAACGATAGCTTATATTTTTTTTTAATGCTGCGGTACTCTGTGTCCCGGAAATCCCGAAGGAATTTCTAGTTAAGCGTGGACGAAGTCACGGACATATCCGAGTACTTTATAAAGATACTTTCTATTGTTCCAGGACTGTTTTCGGGATATGCGCCAAGTGCCTATGTGACAACTGAACACCAAGAATGTGCGTTACTTCCACCCGCCTCTGACGTTCTTTATTCGAAATTGCCGCCAAAAAGACTGTCAAGATGGCCGACCCCGACGCCTTCGATGATGAGGTAACTTTATTTTTGGTATTTATAACAACAAGGAAGAAGCTGTCTTAATTGCATTTATTTTTCTCAAATTAATTGTAAATGACTTTCATGTAATTATAAAAAAAAAACTGAGACAGATAAGTACGAAGTAATAGTAGATTGTTCCACGAGAGGTGAAAGTGACATATTTAGGCATGAGATCGTTTATTTATAATTATAATAATTCGAGTGTGAACAGTTAAACAAACAACTACTTCTCTAATAAAATCAGGTGTTAAATCCATATCTAAATCTGATGAACTAATTTAATATGTCATATATGATTGGTAACGCCATCTTGCGGTAAACGTCATCCTACCCCCAATCCTTCCTCACCCCCGCGCGCATACGCCGCTTGCCGCTCGCTGGCACCGAAAAAAAGGTGTAAATCGATCTCGCTCTGAACGCACGCGTGTGATGTGATAGTGTCGCTATTGTAAAGCCAAGGGAGATCAGACCACAGCCGGCCGGCCAGGAAGCCTTCAGCAGCTGTAGTCCAGGTAACCTAGATTCCGTTTCCCAAAGACGTTTGCCGCCCTAATACAGTCCATTAACAGCCGCACCATTTTTTGGTCTCTTCTAACCGGGTCTCAGGACCGTTTTCTATATAAAATACTCTTTAGTTAATTCTCGCATTATTTTATATATTTAATTTGGTCATTTACCAATTAAATCGCATCCCATTTGTTTACGTTAGGATACCTAACCTACGTAACTAATAATCATTCCGCCATTTTCTATACGCTAGCAATTCCCTTATACATTCACTTTATCGTAGTTTATTACATTAATATTACACAATTGAGTTGGCATTGCAAGGAATAATAGTCGTATTTTACACCGCAAATACATATTTCGCTTATAAATATTTCCAAACTTATTAACTCATTACATTTTTTTAAAGTCTTCTTATAATCGCGTGCGTTCAACCATTTTCATATTCGCTATCTCGCTTACCGCAATACGTATCACGAACCTCATTGGTTTTCGTTGATATTGCTTATTCTGTCCCAATCCATCGGTTTACTTACTCATTATTTCTGCCTCGCCCGTGCACGTTGCACGGAGTGGCAACGCTTCGCATCTCGCCATCCGCAATCCGCAGCTATCGCTTTACTTCAAACTACCTTGTTGTTTAAATTGATACTAAATACTAGTTTTCAATACATTTCGCCCGCTATACAGCTATATTCACATTATACATTTTTATTCTTATTTAATTGTCGCTTCATAGTAAAATACAATGTCAAAGAAAGATTCAGAAGTTTCATATGAAAGTATCGATCATGATATAGCTTTAAATAGTCGAAATACGCTTTATGCTCGCCTGCAAACCTTATTCAACTTGTCTAAACAATGGCAGGAAAACGATGAAGCTAAAGATTATTTTCTTTCTTCTTGTATTAACTTAGAGAATATTCGTCAAGAGTTTCAAATCGCTAATAATACTTTCAATAAATGTAAATTAAAATTAAATCCTAAAGCAAAATTAGATGACCAAACTTGGGCTTCTTTTGAGGATCTATATTGCCGCGTTAAGTACATTTATGATAAAGTTTCATCGCTTGAACAACAAAATAATTTAATTTCGCATACTGAAAAACAATATCCAAAATTACCGCGTATTGAATTAATGTCATTTGATGGCAATTTACATAATTGGCCAACCTTTTATTCGAGTTTTAAGAACATTGTTCATGACAATGCTTCACTTACTGATACGGATAAACTTTATTATCTTTTAGGAAAACTTTCACCTAAGGCTCAGTCCACATTTGCTGGCATAACACCATCAGGTGAAAATTATTCGCTTATTTTACAGACGCTTCTTGACAAATTTCAAAATGAACGCATACTAGGATCTTCCTATTTAAATCAAATTTTAGAATTTAAACCTATTCCTATCGCTTCTGGACAAGGTTTCGAACAATTTTCCGACACACTTGTCACAGCCGCTAACGCTTTGAAAAACCTTAAAATTGATAACCTTGCTGATTTTATGTTATTACATTTATCACTTAAAAAACTTGACACTGAAACCATACGTTCGTTTGAAATGTTCTCGAGACATAATAAAATTCCGACTTTCAATAGTCTTGCGGATTTTATTAGGGATCAATCGCGCATATTTGAAAGCACAGAAATAAATTCATCTTCATTGAAAAATAATATTCCCGCTAAAGGACCCGCGTCTCGTTCCAGAAATGAGAAAACCTTTAAACCGCCTCAACCGCACTCATACCTGGCTATTGCCAATACATCCAAATGTCTCTGTGATAACATTGTTCACGAGCATTTATTTAAATGTCCCGCCTTTTCAAACCTAACTGCAAATGATCGCTTCACATCCGCAAAAGAGCACAATGCTTGTATTAATTGTTTAAGCGTAAAACATAAAACTTCAGAATGTCAATCGAGCTCCCGCTGTAGGGCTTGCAACAATAAACACCATACATTGTTGCACTTTGAGCAACCGCAATACGCCAACCAACTTACAGTTGCGAACCCAGTGCTATCTGACGTCAGCGCAACATCATGCCCGCAGCCCGTTGCAGTCAACTCTGCGTGCAAAGTGAGCGATAATTCACCGTGTCCCGCCGCAAACAACTACTCGCTGTGTACTATGTCCATAGCTGGCTCGCAGTCAATAAGTAGCGCCCACGCGCCCTCGCAAGTCGCGCAATGCAATACGAACACGACAGTATTACTGGCTACGGCTGTCGTCATCGTGCGCTCGCGCAACAAAGAACATCATCTTCGCTGCCTACTAGATTCGGGTTCTCAGAGTAACTTCATTACTTCTGAATGCGTTGAAAAATTAAATTTAGAAAATGTCACGTATAATTCTGATATGACGATTAGGGGCATAGGAGGCATTGAGAAGCCTGTTAAGGGTTCCGTGAACTTCCAATTTTTCTCGCGCTTTAATCCACAGGTTGGCTACAATATATCGTCCCTTATTGTAGACAGCATTACAGGTAATTTGCCCACAACTTTCGTAGATACCGCCGCGTTACCTTTTATTCAAGGCATCCCGCTTGCCGATGAGTCATTCGGTCAACCGGGACCGATAGATATGTTGATCGGTGCACCGCTTTTCGCTCAATTATTACTACCAGGAGTCAGACAAGGAGATTGTTTCTCAATACCTATGATTAGTACCGTCTTAGGATACGTTATAATGGGATCAGTTCCCACATTGCAGAAACCGGATGTTAATAAAGTATTATCTCGCTGCTGTTTGACACGGCGCAATAACTCGGTCAAAACGCCTAACTTAAAACCTTATGTCACTCGGTCCGCTGATGATAGCAAGCTTGTGCAGCTTCATCGTAAAAACACTGCTCGTGATAATGGCAGCAGTAGTAATAACTCCGCCGCTTTACCGCTTCACAGCAATGCTTTGCCTCCAAGTATTTCATACGATAGTAACAGTTCATATAAACGCTTTTTTCCTTTTAAAAATAAATTTAAAAATCGCGCCTGTTTACATAAGGTGTATAATAACTAATTAATTATTTAATACGCAATTTAATCAATAAAAATATTCAATAAATCTAAATTACGTATTTATCTACTTTTATTTATTTCATTCGCGTTCTTTTAAAATAGTAGATATCGTAAACTTTTGGTTTTTTTTCATTTACAATATTGCCGAAAGTTTCTGATAGTTTAATATTATAATGTCGGATATTTTACATGAATCTTATAATAAACTGTTCGCATGTATTTACGCTCGCGTATTTAGCATCGATTATCTGCATAATTGAGATTGTAATGAAAATTGCTTGCCGTCACTTTATAAATTTATTTTATTTATGTAAATAAATTACTACAATTTGACAATTGCTTCATTCATTTAAATCTCATATTTAAAATATGTTCGTGCCGCGTTCTACTATTAATTTGCTTACAAGTCTAAATTTAGAATTAATTAATTGATATATTGCTTTTATTTCACGCCCCTTTTGACGACGCTAATCTTTTCGCTTTGAAATACCTCGCTATTTATTCACGTCATAAGTATTATTTGATTATTGCATTTTCCGCATCTTTTTTCATATTACCGCTAAAATATAATATTTTGGTCTATCGTTTTATCCACTTTGATTTAGAATATTACACCGTTTAATACGTGTATTTTGTTGTCAATTTTAATCGCGCCATAGAAATGACAGTTATGTCTAATTTTCGCCATTTTCATCATGTAGTTGACACATCGTCGCGTTGTGCAATATATTTTGGTTGATAGTACGGATTGTATCGCATTTATTTTCTGTATTCAATATTATTTGGTCTTTGATGCAGTAAATCACGTTCACTCATTTAAAGACTATATATTGCGCTGTATCGCATAAAGATGTTTCAGCCATTGTCTGATGAACTCTTTGCATTGTTAACTCAATAGTTGCTACTACATTATTTCTTGCGCTCTTATATTTATAATTATATCATATATTAATTATCATATTCATTTTCTTATACACAACTTGTTAGCGTATAATGTTTCCCTAACTTATAACTTCTTTAACTTCGCATCCGCTTCGCAACTTCGCATTCCTCTCTATTTTTCTCGCATTCGCGAATCCACTCTTCCTTTTTAAAGGTACCCTTTAAGGCCGGGGGAAATGGTAACGCCATCTTGCGGTAAACGTCATCCTACCCCCAATCCTTCCTCACCCCCGCGCGCATACGCCGCTTGCCGCTCGCTGGCACCGAAAAAAAGGTGTAAATCGATCTCGCTCTGAACGCACGCGTGTGATGTGATAGTGTCGCTATTGTAAAGCCAAGGGAGATCAGACCACAGCCGGCCGGCCAGGAAGCCTTCAGCAGCTGTAGTCCAGGTAACCTAGATTCCGTTTCCCAAAGACGTTTGCCGCCCTAATACAGTCCATTAACAGCCGCACCAATGATACTTCAAGTATTTTATCTGTGGCATTCTACCAGCCAGTATTTTTTGTCACTGATGAATAAATATTAGCTCAAATTTATGTAAATTAAACAATAATTTAGTGTAAAGTAATTTATAAGTATAAAATGATGTTACAAAATTGTTGATATTTTTTTATTACAATTTATGCCGCGATTTAACATTGGATGTAAAAGTGTTGGGACATGAGTCGCATGTATTATCTATGGTTCGCACAATTTTCTAAATTTTTGACTGGAGGGAGAATCGCTTGCCAGGGACGAAAAGTGTTGTTTTCATCCCTGTGATTAGGCAACTCTAAGCGTACTTTCAGAATATGAGAAATAAAAAAGAATTTTTAGCTAGACGTGTTGCTGCAGAGTTGGTCGACGCTTCTTCTCCTTAGAACATTAATAACACGTTGCAAAGTAGTGTACATACATAGAATAGGGAGATGACTTAATTTTTATACTTATATACACGACTTTACCGACCCGACCTAAGCACATGTCGGAGCACTAATTTGGGATTGCGTTGTTCAGTCCACTCAATCATGCGACATGCTTGAATCATAATAACACTTTGTAAATGTTGATATTTTTGCATGTTCTCTTGCCAAAAGGTCCATTTTGCCTGTATTTACTAACTTTAACTTGGGGAGGCCTATGGCCAGCAGTGGACTGTGATTAGCTGACGACGACTAACTTTGTAAGTACAGCCGAGCTAGATAGAACATTTCATGTTATTTCTTCTTTCTTCTCTGATATGTTCTATGAATTTTTGTATATTTCTTTTAAAAAATATTATTATTATTTTCGTACCTTTTATGTTTTTATTGTTAGTGTTGTAAATGTTTTTCTGTGCATACTGTCGTTGGCGTCAATATTATTACACGATTTTATTGTAATTTTTTACTTTATATGTTATATTGTAGCTTTTTGTTGTTCCTTTAAATAAATAAAAGAAAAATAAAAAGTCGTTCAAAAATGGTCTCCAGCGGAGCTTAGTTTGTATAAAAACTCATGCATTTGAATAGAGGATTATGGAAAGAACTTAAGTGACATGTTATGTAATGCCGACTCCAATAATCGGGACAAAAATAAATAGTTACTGTACCATAAAATCTTTTAACCTGTGCAAAGTACTTTTTCATTCCTCATATTCGGAAAGTACGCTTCGAGTTACCTGATCACAGGGATGAAAACAGTACTTTTTATCCACGGGAAATGATTTTCCCGGCTGTCAAAAAATTTAAAAACTATGCGAGCCATGTCCGTATATTTTACACAGCCACTGTAAAATAGCGACAAAAAAATGTAATAAAAAAATATCAACAATTTTGTAACATGATTTTATTAATTATAAATTACTTTTCACTAAATTATTATTTAATTTACATAAATTTGAGCTAAATATTTATTCATCAGTTACAAAAAATTCTAGCTGGTAGAATACCACAGAAAAAAAACTTGAAGTATCATATATGACGTATTAAATTAGTTCATCCGATTTAGATATGGATTTAACGCTTGATTTTATTAGAGAAGTAGTTGTTTGTTTAAATAATCAGTTTTATTTACTTTCCTCATGTTCAAAATGAAAAGCAGAGTGTTAACCTCGGGTGAAAGGCCTATTTAGGTACACAAAATATTAGCGCCCTTACTACGCTCGTGCGCCAAATCATACCGTGCCTAAATAGATATCTATCATCCCTCGTATAACAATCTACTATTAATCACCTGTAACAGTAGCACAAACGTTTGAATATTGAACTCTTTTTATACAAAACAATCCTTTTTCGCTTTACCAAGCTTTAATATTTTCACACTAACCCTGCACGGATTTTACTGTATTCATTTCGCAATCTCACTTGTATTTTTTATCCAAAATCCCGAAATAAACGAGCACTGGACGGATGCGATGGTTTCCAGCAAAATTTTATCGAAACAGCGTTCAATATTTTCTGTTTTTTTAATGCAGTACAATTTTTGTCATAGGTATAAAATACATTGAAATATTTGTTTACGCTATTTGATGGTAAGAATATGTAATTGTCTATACTAATATTATAAAGAGGTAAACTTTGTGAGTTTGTATGTAGTAATCTATTGAACTACTGAACCGATTTTAAAAATTCTTTCATTAGTAGAAAGCTACGTTATTTCTGAGTACTAGTTAATAAAATGAATTTGACATATCTCGAGTAGCACCCAGCGTAGTGGGCACAGGAAGGAGTTTTTTCTCACAGGCAACCATATGTTAGCTTATCCAGAGTAGCGTTCAGCGAAGTTTTTTTTTTATTGTAATAGATCTGCAGACAGGCAGACTGCCCCCTAGACGGAAAGCGGTTACCATCGCCTATGGACATTTGTAACGCCGAAGGTGCTATAAATGCGCTGTTGCTCTCTTAAGGGAGACTGGAACCTGGTCACTAATGCCAGAACACAACTCAAGGTTGTTATAGCCACATTCTTTAGACCAGGGGTGGTAGCCATCCAGTCGGGTAAATGCCCTACAACCTGGCTGTGGGTTGTTTTGTCGACTCTTACGACAGGCCGCTCGGCCGCAGGAAATTGTATTCTTTTTCCGTTCCTGCACGGATAAAAGTAGGCACGGGACGGAGTGTTTTCCCATGCATGGGAAATTATATTTTGGCTTATCCCGAGTAGCGCCCAGCGAAGTGGGCACGGACAGCTAGTATCAAAGAAACTGGGTGTATGGAAGTCCATGACGGGTCTCGTTATCTGGCTACAGAGTAGTAAAAAAGGGTTAAATGTGGAAGCGGATAGAAAAATCAACTGAGATACTTTTTAAAAAATTACAGAAAGAAGGACGTACCCTCGTAGATTTTATATGAGCATACCGTCCTATGACGTCATACGTAGATACAAATAAATTGAGTTAAATAGCGCGTTAATTATTGTTTACAAAGTAATTAAAAATATTACAATTGATTTTAAAAGTTAGATGATAAGACGTTACTTACAACGCCTGTTCTCTTATTTGTAAATAATATTAGAATGTGGCCAGTCTTTTGGGCACGTTTCCGACTGAGAGCGGTCTAGAACTAGATTTTATACTTTAATTTTAGTTTGTATATATAGTTTATTTTTAGTTTAATTTATTGTATAGTTTAATTTATTTATAATTTAGTTTATTTATATTAGAATTGAATGTTACAAATATTCGAGTCCTTATTGTATTTATATAATTATTTAATGTTGTACTTACTTAAAAAAGAGCTCAAGATAAACAAATATGAAATAAAATAAATTTAGGCTAGACGTGTTGCTGGGGATAACACGTTGCGAAGCGGTCTAGGTATATTTATTACTCTTTAGTGCCATATAGTTCAGTATATTTTTGGCATTTGTCATATCATAAATCCTTATATCATCTAGTACACAATCCACGTTAGTGATGTAACAAATATTCGCATTTGCATTAAAATTCATGTCATTTATCACATTCGTATTTGTAAGAAACGTTTCGAATTTTTGGTGAATGTATTTGAAAAGCGAACTATATATGGAATGAGAATGCATTATTCTATATACCAGGTATCCAACGGTTTTGGGACACAGAAGAAAACTTTGTAATGTTCTCAGGGGTGTTTCGCGACGGTAGGCAGGATAAGCAACAGCTTATGGCGGCAAAATTTAGGGCCGAAAAAAGTGCCTGTAAAACCGCTTGGACTACTAAGCCAAAATAAAACGACATACAAAAACGTATTTCAATTCGTTCACTTGAATTTAGAAAATATATGAGTAGTTCGATATTCGACGGCCTCTGTGGTTGAGCGGGCTAAGCCTTTGCCGGCGTGCCTCACTGCAACGCAGAGGTTCCGGGTTCGATTCCTGGTATAGTAAATTTCGGAAACGTATTTTCTCCGTTATTTACTATGGTCTGGGTGTCTGGGATCGGCCCCAGAGTAGTCCGTTGTATATTACCCATAACACAAGCGTAACTTGCTTAATTTGGGGATATACAATATGTGTGTTTGTCTGCCGATTATTATTATTATTATATAGTGAAATCAATAAGTACATAATATACAATAAGTTTTGTTAAGCTTCGTGGGGGCAGCATCTTTCGAGTTTGCCTACGGCAGCAAACATGCTAGGGCCAGCCCGGAATGTTCTAATATTCATAATGTTATTTAACCTTTGATTTCAATTATACATTTTAATATATATTTTATTAAACGAATATGCGCTTCATTGAAAAGTTTAACCACTCATATTAGCATTCGCATTCGCGAATGTGAAATACCACTGCCATATGCGTGAGAGAAAGGGAAACCAGACAGACTGACGCCGTAACGCGTTACGTAACGAAACGGTGTACCCTCCCATAAGAAGTTATCACTTCAAAATTCGCCGTTCGTTACATCACTAATCTATATATTTCTTTTTTAAACCTAGTACATTAAAACCTTTCTTTTAAACAGGATACTGTATATAAGTGTATTAAGCTCTCTCTAGATGAAGCCAGCGCTTCCAGTGCCAAGATTTCATTACGGACTTATTAGCGAGCAGGCTGCCAGTTGGCAGCTAACTTCATTATTGGAAAGTCGATGTTAATTACTTAAAAATATACGTACATTGGTTTTCGATGTTATTGTAAAATAATTATACCATAATATTATTATGCTGAGCTGTGCTCTATGTACCCGGTAGTACATACAGTATAGTAGTACCCCAAATTTACGTCAGATTTTAGGACTCAGCGATAATCGCGTAAGTCGGGGTATAATACTAAAAATAGCTGGCTCATTTCATATAAACGAGGCATTGTCAACCTTAAAAATAAACGATCTTAATTGTCGAAAAGGTTTCATATGTGACTTTTTTTTTACTGTTTATTTGTTACTTAATGATGTATCTCAGATTATGGCGCATTTTCAAGAACCAGTTTGTGTTTGAAAATGAAAATTAACGTATTTATTTCAAAATGGCATCTTCCAGATTACTTATTGAAAGTAATGAGTCTACCACCGCTCCACACAACACATCTTTACTTTATTATTATTATGCATACACATTTGTGATATCTTTTTTTTTAAATATATTTTGAATAGTAGACCCGCAGGGGGGCTTTTTGGCGAAGACTTAGGTGAGTAGCGACATCTCGTACCTGATTCCGGGGCCAAGACAAGACCTCCGCCTCCATGCTTGCCTTATCTAGTCGGCACAGAGTGGAGATCGCTAGAGCTAAGACTCAAGCTTCAGGGGTGGAAGTGATAAATCGCCTAACGTCGGAAGTAGCTTCGGTGAACCTGCAGCCCACTTCTCGACACCCCTTAGCCACTCACACCCATGTTGCCCCTGCCTTCTATGGCATTTTTTGAGGGCCATGCAGTGAGTGGCGAGTCACCGTCTGCCCATTTTCCATGTTCCCCGAACATTGCGACGGGCAGACGCCATTTTTCTAGACTCCTAGTACCACTAGTAGTTAACCCCAATAGCGCGGTACTTTTTGTCCTCATTTCCCACAATAGTCTTACACTGGCCGGGGCTTGTCCTTGGGTGCATTACTATATGGTGTAGACAGAGATAATCGCCGGTCAGTATCACGCCACATTTACATTAAATTTGTCACGGGGCCTCTACGTGTTGGCCTTCCCATGGCCCTACGCAAGCCCTCTAAATGTCCGGGCCATTTTTATGGCCCGTGGTCTACAAAGACATAGATGATAATAATACTAGGTTTAACAAAGTATTGTAATTGTATGAATAATTAAAGAATAACCAATTCAATATAAAGTATAATTTAAAGTACACACTTTTGTATTGTAGTGTTGTACAAAATGTTAAGCTTTTTACAATATACATAATAACAAAAAGAATGTATACGCAGTTAACCCTTACACCGCTGTTTTTTTTTCCTAAAATGATATAAGGAATAAAATATATTAAAAAGATAAAATACTTTTCAGTTAAATTCTTACATACATACATACAGCGTGAAGTTATGTAAACTTCACGCTAGTTCCCTTGCGGGGTAGGCACGAACAACAGAGCGCTATTTAGGCCCATTCTGACATACCTCACTTGCTTCTTTGACATTCATAACTCTTGTCATGCACACTCGTCTGTTCTTAAGGCTCCTGACATCACCCTCCGCTAGTACACGATCAATTTGATCATGGAAGGTGTGTCGTGGCCTTCCACGACTAGTTAAATTCTTCATTATCAAAATTCGGGATTACCATTGCCCAATAGTGGAATCGCAACATGAGGGTAGCTAAAAAGTTCACGACACGAACGGTTGTGTCCTCAACGTTCCAGGTTTTGATTGTTTTAATTTTTAATTATTATTTCTATACAAATTGTAAAACAGAAATGAACATGTCACTACGGCATAAGATACACAGTGTGGGGAGAGTAAATAATCGAGTCTTGTAACACGCAAACAAAATACAAAACGACCAAATAAATCTCCTTACTGTGGCTAGTATCTATATACTTGAAATCGCAAAGTTTGTACAATTCAATGGGTCTTTGTTTGAAGAATATGTTAAGCGAGACTTGTGACCCAAGTAAAATTAAAGATGCCCAGTGCCTTCTCCGGATCTTTTCAAAAAGAACTGTATTTATATGGCTCTTATTTTTTATGATTCTTTGCCATGTTTGGGCCACTTCGTAATTTTCCTTAATTCAAAGAAAGGTGGACAAACGCGCTCCGGTTTGTTCTCACCCCCGCCCCACACCGCACCTCACCGCGGTCGCCTGCACGCACTGGTTAAACCAAAAAATGCACCCCGCGACACGCATCAGTGGCTATTCTCACCTTTACGCAAAAACTAGTGTCGTGTGCGCAGCCTTCTTACTCACAATATTTCCATCGCGAGTGGTATACTGCACCTTCGAATAATCATATCAGGCCTGGTAAAAGCATCGTGGCGACGGGACAACCGTGAGTACCGTTTTGATATACTCATTTTTTGAATCGTGGACAATTACGACGTGGCTACACTCTTTCACCGCCATTCCGCATTTTTATTCAGGGCCTTTGGCCTCTACGCCCCCACATGCCAACTGAAATTATAAATGTACCCGCAAGACATTTCACTGTGATCTTAAAATAGTGGCTGATCAGAATTTTTC
Organism: Dendrolimus kikuchii; assembly: GCA_019925095.2. Taxonomy (NCBI): domain Eukaryota; kingdom Metazoa; phylum Arthropoda; class Insecta; order Lepidoptera; family Lasiocampidae; genus Dendrolimus; species Dendrolimus kikuchii. The sequence continues at coordinate 11,532,114 of CM034410.1, read as the reverse complement.
TCTACTATAGATGAATTTCTAAAAAAAAAGTACTTGTGCTTATTATCTGTATGGGAAAGGTAAGGGGAGATAAGGCCACTCTTATTGTACACTAAAGCCTAGACAAACAGAAGTAGAAAAATATAAAAGATAAACAGAAAACGACAAAAAGCGATCTCTACCAGGCAACCCTTGGCAGGGATTAATAGATTTTTAAAATTGACCGTTGTGCAGCCTATAATGATGATAAGTATATACAGTGCATATAAGTACAAAAATAATATAACTATATATACATATACGTATACACACACGTATAGTATAGTATATACTATACTACTACTAATACTACACGTATAGTATATACTTACTTATATATACACGTATAATAGTACGCATATACATATGACAATATACACACAAATGTAATTATTTAACAGATTAGGAATTCCTATACGCAATAGAAAAGTAATGCTTCTGAACCTGATTTTTGAAGCATTGTAAGGATTTGGCCTGTCTTCTAGCAATAGGTAGCTCATTCCAAAAATGCATAAGCCTGGACAGTAAAAGAGTGGTTATAATACATATAATAAGACATGTGTACAGGTGTGTTTATTCTGTATCTAGTCGAGGGGCGCAAATTATGGGAGCTAAGAAATACGAAGTGTTCTTGAGGTAACGAGGAATAGTTGGTAAAAATAGTATACTATAAAGAAGAGTGGGAATGTGAGTGGGAAATCTTAGTGATTTATTTCTTATTTTTTTCTTTTAACATAAATTTTAAATATTTAAATTTTTTATTTATTACTAATTATTACTGCTTATTTACTGTGTTTCTGAATTAGAATATTAATGTAAATTTAATTTTAGTATTAAAAAAAAATATATATTACAGGAGATCAGCAGACAGGTAGACGGCCCACTTGATGGAAAGCGGTTACCATCGCCTATGGACATTTGCAACACCAAAGTTGCTACAAATGCGCTGCTGCTCTCTTAAGGGAAACTGGAACCTGGTCACTAATGCCGGAACACAGCTCAAGGTTGTAATGGCGACATACTTTAGATCAGGGGTGGTAGCCATCCAGTCGGGCAAATGCCCTACCATCTGGCATAATTTAAGTTATCTTGTATACCACTGTGTGGTAGAATGTACTGTGCTTCTACAATTGTAGAACGTCTATATAAACTACATTATTGCAAATAAAAATATCGATCGATTGATCGCTTAACACCGAGTTCCTTCTCTTCCTAGTATGGTTAGGCTAGTGACAGGTAACCGGTGTGACATGCGACAAACGAATGCCACTGATTTTTTTTTTTTTTTTTATTGCAGGAGTTCAGCAGACAGGCAGACGGCCCACTTGATGGAAAGCGGTTACCATCGCCTATGGACATTTGCAACACCAAAGGTGCTACAAATGCGCTGCTGCTCTCTTAAGGGAGACTGGAACCTGATCACTAATGCCGGAACACAACTCAAGGTTGTTATGGCGACATACTTTAGACCAGGGGTGGTAGCCATCCAGTCGGGCAAATGCCCTACCACCTGGCTGTGGGTTGTTAAGTCGCCTCTTACGACAGGCCGCCCGGCCGCAGGAAATTGTATTCTTTCTCCGTTCCTGCACGGATAGAACATAAATAGATGAAACTAAAAGGTCAGATATATAAATCTGTCATACGATCGGTCATGTTATACGCGTCCGAATGTTGGGCCACTAAAGTAGATATATAATTAATATATATATAAATTACGTGTCACGTTGTTTGTCCGCGATGGACTCCTAAACTACTTGACCGATTTTAATCAAATTTGCACACCGTGTGCAGTTTGATCCGACTTGAAAGATAGGATAGGTTACATTTGGACCCGGTAGGTGGCGCTGCAATCGGGTTCTAAATTTTATTTCTTCAGAGCAGAACAACGTCTGCCGGGACAGCTAGTAAGACTATAAGATAGACCACAAACGTCTCCACTCAGCTGGGATGTGAATGTTGCGATGGATTTGTGGTATTACAAGAAAGGATATGTGAGAAATGACTACATAAGAGGATCTTAGAAAATTACACCCGTGACTGAAAAATTGAGAGGAAGACAGAGTTGGTATGCGCTTGTAATGAGGAGGGATGAAAGTCACGTGACAAAAATAATGTTAAACTGCAAGATTGACGGGTATAAATGAAAAGGTTGTTGTTTGTAAAGGTTTGTCTGTTTGTTCGAGATTCACGGAAAACTACTTGGCCGATTTCAATGCGATTTCCGCTGATCGACAGCAAATTCTTAGACTTAAAATTTATTTTTTTATCCTGGGAATCCCTTGAGAAGTTTTCTGGGATAGTTTTAAATTGGCCAGATCAAAAAAATAATAATAATCCAATATCAATTTTTTCACTGATCGGTAGTAAATTTTATGTAATAAAATGTGTGATTTATTGTCCTGGGGATCCCGCGAGAACTTTCCCGGTAGCGGTTTGTAGTTCTTCGCGCGCATAAAAGTTAGCTTATTTTGACACAGTTTTCACTCAAAACGATAGCTTAGATTCTTTTTATATGTTACGGTACTTTGTGTCCCGGGAACCCCGTGGGTATTCAAGTCAAGCATAGACAAAGTCGCGGGCATATCTCGTCATTTCAACAAGAACCTTTTTCATAGGGTCTTCTATATTTAAATTACATTATAATATAGTAACGTCAAGTATCGGTTGTTATTAGGTATCTAAGTATCCGCTATGCGTGTATGATTGTCAAGAATAAAACTCTGCTGTTATTCACAATATGTGCCGTATTATTTCCCGGTCCATAACCAACAATATCCTAGTGTATTATAAAATTATCTGTTCCTTTAATGCATACATATGTGGTGTTGTCAGAATCACCTGGTAGGTCGTAACAATAAGTGTTGACATTGGCCAGCGTAGCACGTATAAATGGTTGCCTCTAATTGGTTTGTGTTGTAACTCTACCAATTAGGGGGAGAGCATTCTTGCGGAAATATGGGAAATGCGGGTACGGTGTGAGAATTACCGTTTTTATAAGCGTATAGGAGCTGCATACGTCTAGTCATCGCAGTGGACAACGAACTACTGGCTAGCGTAACGCGGGAGTGTACGTATTAATAGTTGCTCTATCTCGCTCGCACATCATCTGTCCCGCTCACAAATTGTGCTATATATTGTACTAGATGTACGACTCGTTAATATTTGTACTTAAGATTACAGTTTCCGAAATAAATTAGTTCTCGTCAGCTCACATTAGCACTCGACAGTGCATACTACTCCCTGCCATCTAAAGTATCATTTAGCCTCTACCCCTCTCTGCTACTAGCGTAAATGTGTGCGTTATGCCGCGGTAGCTTAGCGGGTTACGCTCTCAAATCTCAAACTGGCGTTTCTTAAGAGATGGGGATTTAAAGCCTGACCTGGAAGTTTGCATCACTTAGGCAGTTTTATAACCAGATATGAATTTTTACAATTACCACTTACTGACGACAAAGGAAAACATCGTGAAGTCGCCTGCATATCGATATAACTGGTGTATCAAACCCAAAAATCCGGCTTGGAGAAGTGTGGCGGATATACTATTTGTTCCCAACGAAAATGGGGATGTCTGAACTCAGCAGTGGGACTTCGATATTAACTGTTATTTAAAATAAATGCTAAAATTTAAGTAAATACTAATAATACGACGCCTGTTATAGATAACAAAGTGTTGATCTATCTGAGAGTTTGTCTCGAATAGACTAAAAATGGCTGAACAGATTTTCATGAAATTTGTCGGTATTAAAAAGTGGCTTTATTTTAAATATTATTGTTTTTTATTTTATTCGTTGGTGAACATATCTAAAACAAAATGGGTTCGTTTTTAACCGACTTCAAAAAGGAGGAGGTTCTCAATCCATCTATATGTTTTTTTTTATTTCGTATGTTCGTTACTCGATTTCTTCGTCAATTGTGAACCAACTTTCCAAATTTTTCTTTTAATCGAAATGTTACACTCCCGAATTGGTTCCATTGTCACTGTCAGAATCTGATGAGTGCATTCATTAGAGAAACTCCACGAAAATTGATAACAGATTTCTTCGTAACACAATATCTCTGTCAATTCTAAACCGATTTCAACATTTTTACCTTTACTTATGTCTATATTTCCGAAGTGGTTTCATGGTCACCAAGTCAGGACCTGGTGAGAGGATTCCAGGAAAATCAAGAGTAACCATTACTTATTAAAGAACGCAGTGCGACTGAATTCTTGGAAAAAAGCGTAATTTGTATACGTGCGTAGCTATTACATTTTCTACAGGCGCTTAATTTTTTTATGTCCATGTTATGAGATTTCTCAGTCCATTGTGGACCAATTTTCAAATGGTTTTTTTAAACTCCCGAGATTGTCCCATAGTCACCAAGTCAGGATCTGATTTGTGTATCGCAAGGTAATCGAGAGCAACCCTCGTTGAAGAGCATATACACCGAAGAGTGAGATGCTTAATTTGTAAACGCGTGCCAGTTGTATAATTTCTACAGGTGCTTAATATATATTTCTAAAGCTATTGAAGTATTTGCGCAACTTAAAAGTAAAGTACATTTTTTTTAACAAAAACAAAACCGATTTCACACTAAAACCAAAAAAAAACATATTCTACGACATCTTGAAGTCGGTGTCTAGTAAAACATAAAAACTACTACATTTTGTAAATTTGTTGTTGTTCTTTTATGTTTTACTTGGCACCGACTTCAAGATGTTGTAGAAAGACGTCAGTTCAATATTTCTTTTTTAGTTTTTATGCGAAGTCGGTTTTGTTTTTGTCATATTTTTGTCTCAAATGGTTTCGAAACCAGAAAAGAAAATTAAAAAGAAATTTCTCAAAATTTTAAATCAAAAGTTTTTTTTCAAAATAAGTTCCACCGAAGAACACTTTTTGGAGGTTACTTCCTATGTAAACCGCTTCGCAACGTGTTATCGTTGTGTAAAGGAGAAGAAGCGGTAAGGAACTCCTCAGCAACACGTCTTGCCAAAAAATATTTTTGTCTTTTTCTTCAAAGGGTACATACATACATACATACATAACTTCACGCCAGTTCCCTTGCGGGGTAGGCACGAACAACAGAGCGCCATTTAGGCTTATTCTTACACACCTCACTTGCGTCTGTTCTTAAGGCTCCTGACATCACCTTCTGCTAGTACACGATCAATTTGATCATGGATTTGGTTCAAAGGGTAAATTATTTTAATTTTGTATGTGGAATAAATCTTGACAAAATAATTCTCTCTAGTACTCAGACCCTACCATTTTCAGGTCTCGTGAACATGCGGGTCTCGGTACAAATGTTATTTCGTTGTTAAAATGTCTCGGTTCACCCCTTCGCGATATACAATAACAAGCAATTTGTCGTTATTTTTATATGGAGTTACATAATTCCGTCCTGTTATTATTGCGATGTTAGTTTTTCATTTGTTGATTGTATTTAAACTACGTTTTAACGTGTTTTCTTTATACATATATCGTGCAAGGAAATGTAATTTTAGATGGATAATGTAACATTTACCTTATGACCGTCGGAGACGTTGTGACTAAGGACACCGTTACATGCTACGGGGATTTACGGTAGACCGTTTTATGTCCAGGCTGTGTGTTAACGCCGACCTAATTCGTCTTTTTTTATTTTTATTTTTTATTTTAACTGCAGGAGCTCAGCAGACAGGCAGACGGCCCACTTGATGGAAAGCGGTTACCATCGCCTATAGACATTTGCAACACCAAAGGTGCTCAAATGCACTGCTGCTCTCTTAAGGGAGACTGGAACCTGGTCACTAATGCCGGAACACAACTCAAGGTTGTTATGGCGACATACTTTAGACCAGGGGTGGTAGCCATCCAGCCGGGCAAATGCCCTACCACCTGGCAACCGCCTCTTTGTTTTTTTTTCTTTCGCCGCATCTGTCACTAAGTAATGTGATAGTCTACGTTTGATTGCTGATCGCGCCGTTACTTCTGCGAAAATCTCGCCGCGTTTTGTGTGTCGCATTCTACATCCGCTTCTATTAACCCGCGTGCTGGAAGGTATCCGCTGTGCGGTACCCAGCTGGTCCACTCGTCAAAGGAACCGCAAAACGTGAAGCAAGGATCACGAGGAAGACATGCCTGCCGCTGCGAAGACCGCATAGTTCGTAGCGTGTCTGGTGCGGCGATCAATCCTGTAAGTCCTTTCCTTCTCTCTTATCCCCGCATGGTAGCGTACTGGATAGCGCACGCGTCTCAAACACAAAGGGCGGGGGGTTCGAATCCTGGTCAGAACGCATGCACCAATGTGCATGTTGTTAGAAATACGTGGTATTTCTAATCCAAGGATGATACACACTGATGCAATCGGACATGAATCCAATACGCACGCGCCGGTGTGTACGCGCAATATTAACCTTTTACTATGAAAACGCTCATTATCTACGGCCAACCGCCAATATTCGAAATTCACGAACAGAACGACGAGGAAAAATTGTACGCGCAAGAAAATTTAATGTAAAGTTACAAAATATTAAATTATACGCATTTAACAAGCAAAGGGTGCTTCATTGAAGACTTCCTACGCTTCATATGATCCTTCAACGCCAAATTTGGACTTCCATCGCAAGGAAAGCCAGCGACTTTTGGAACTGCTGACTACATACAGAGCCTGTAAAGAATAGAAGCACGCAACTATCCTGCAGGAATATCTGGTACGGTCAGCCATCCACGCCATTCCAAATCCTACGCGTTCACTTGTGTTAATATTGTGTTTATTCCTAATTTCAGCAATACAAGGTGACCATCAGCCCGGCTGCACCAGCAGCTGCTGAATTCGCACAAAGGTCACTACATACGTAAGTACTCCCCTTTCTCACAACCACCGAAATGAAATCAGACAATATTAGTGTACCTAGTGGCAGAGCACGTTCAAAGTCCCCTAAACCGTCAGACAATGATCCCATTTGCGTAGATCACTTACGAGCTTTAATCAGAAAGCGAGGCATTATTAAAGGCAGATTCACTAAGTTCACAAACTATTTAAATACACTTCATACTAGTGATGATGTTTTGCCTGCAAAATCACGCACAGACTTAAAGCTACGGCTTCAGGGTGCCACAAGCTTGTTCGCTGAATTTAACTGCATTCAAACGCAAATCGAAGAGTCTGTCTCTGAAAACGATTTAGATGAGCAGCTAAATGAACGCGAAACGTTTGAAGGCAGTTATTACAACGCGCAAGTTGAGGCTGAGTACATGATTAACAACGGACAGATAGCCGAAAGTAGTTCTAGTTGTAGTGACGTTCACAGATCGGTTAAATTACCGACCATAGCCATGCCAACCTTTGATGGTTCGTACGAGCATTGGCTGGAGTTCAGGGACACATTTATGTCTCTTGTACACAAATCTACAGATATAAGTGACATACAGAAATCTCATTACCTTAAGTCGTCATTGACAGGCAGCGCAGTCTTGGTAATAGATTCCCTGGAGTTCACTTCAAACAACTACACTGTCGCATGGGAACTACTTCTCAATCGTTATAATAACAGCAGTCTTTTGGTACACAATCACGTGAAAGCTTTATTTAATATCCAATCTTTGCCTAAAGAGTCACCTAGTCTGATACGAACGCTCATAGACACCATTTTAAAGAATTTACGCGCATTAAAGATTCTAGGTGAGCCCACAGAGTCCTGGGATACATTAGTTATTTATATTGTAACCTCAAAATTAGATTTGACTACAGAACGCGAATGGGAACAATATAAATGCACACATCTAAACCAGAGAGGCTCAAAGGCGACTATTAAGGTAGACGACTTATTGCATTTTCTAAAACTCAGAGCTGACATGCTAGAAACACTACCAGTGTCACATAATAAAAATATTGTTCACGCACACAACGCAAAACAACATTTACATACACACAACAACACTAAAATCCACTGTCACACTGTTTCCAGCAATAAACCGCACAATCAGACCCGCAATACTAAGTTATGTATTATTTGTAACGCGAGGCATCCACTGTATGCATGTCAAAAGTTTTTAAACTTAGATCTCGACGCAAAACTAAACGTTATATCTAATCACAACTTATGTAAAAACTGCTTGCACTCGGGTCATGCTTTAAACGAGTGTAGGTCTGGCCCATGTCGGAAATGCAATAATAAACATAATACGCTAATTCATAGTAACGGGGTCAAGGACACTAGCACGACAACGACGCTTCCGTCGTCAACTGAGATCTGCGCCAGCGCAATCACAGCTGATGCGCAGTGCGCATGCGCATCCACAGGTGGTTGTTCCCTCGTGCCTCACTCCGCCCCCACGGACGTCGTTGCTTTGAGTAGCAAGTTACACCAATCTATACATCTAAATAAATTTCACAGTAACGACTTATGCGCACACAATTCTAATATTGAACCCGTTTTGTTACCAACCGCATTGATCGAGATAGTAGACAAATATAATAATAAACACGTAGTACGCACTCTTCTCGACAATGGGAGTCAACGTAGTTTTATAACGCAATCTTTATGCAGGTTATTAGATATTCCACTATTACAGTCCACTCACGAAATTCGAGGAGTAGGTAATTCTGCATCACAGTGTACGCAAACCTGTGATCTAGAAATTAACTCACGCATAAACACCTTTTCCACGCGCATCAAGTGTTTCGTCTTACCGCAAATAACATCGACATTGCCAGCTGTTAATATACCACGCACACAGTTCAGGCTGCCTGAGAATATTCAGTTGGCAAATCCACAATTTTTAGAGTCCCAAGACATCGACATATTAATAGGCGCAGATCGATTTTGGGACCTACTTATCGAAGGCAGGATACGTTTACCAAACGGTCCAACATTACAAAATACACAATTTGGTTGGATAGTGTCAGGCCCTGTAAATTCTACCATTCGCAGCAGTGACACTATACAATGTAATATCGCGCAATATATACATAGTTCTAACAGTGAGCAGTCATGTCAGTCCAAGTAGTCTTAGGAATTACCAAAGGTTCAGGACGCATTGTCTGACAAGCTGAGATGCGAACGATCTTTCGTTGTCACTAATACACGCAATAGTGCCGGAGGATTCCGCATTCGCATTCCACTTGAAAATGACAGCTGAATCGTTGGTATAGACATGATCGCAAGCAGAACAACAGTTTGCTGCTTTACAAAGGGACTCGCGCACCCATCTAAATACAAACAGAAGAATATTAAATTCAATCACATAATTTTGTCAATATTTTAACTTCACGCTGTAGTTGGAAGAATTCGCATTTCATTTTCTAACTACACATGACACATTACTTTTTCATTCACACCATTCATCATATAAACTTTCAATATAATATATCTATTTAATTACAATCAATTACACATAATTTCGAATTTAATTTATATTTATATTTTACTAAAATTATTCAGGTGGCTTAGTCCAATTAGTTGCTATTTTCGTAAAATATTTCCCTTTAATTTGTAGTAAGCATAAGTACATACTTTCCACTATCAATATGAGCATCCACGACTCATGCACATTTCTACAAGGCGCTATTCACGTTGCATTGAAGGCGATGGCTGCTGATACACTTGCATTTCGCAAGATAGGTAGTGCACCAGTACTTATATAGAATTGAAAGGTTGGACTCATAGTCATTTAAATGAGTGACTTAAGTACCTCACGTCAATTTTAACTTGCCTATCTTTTATGTTAAAGTGTTGAATACTCGAAACCAATGCTCGTACTGAATCGCAAAGATAGGGTCGCAAGAACTGTCACGGGGTACGTTTGCCTGTTTACGTGCATTTCTACACGCGCAATGCTCTTTAACTCGTAGGCAATCTGTCCCTTGATGTATATTTACTCACATGAACTCGCATTAGTTTATGACGAGGTAAATCGCAGATGATATTCTGTTGTTGTTATTCAACTATTATTTAGAATTTTAGTGGGATTTATAAACGACTTTTCTAAAATTTCATTTAACATTCATGACTACGCCACTAGTCTACACATTAAATTCACCTTCAATCTTTCACACTTGTTTCATTTTGGTGTTCTGTGTCAAACGGGAGTCATGTCTCATAAACTCCATTTACACCGTGTAAATGAAAACGCGCATAACATGACTTTTGAGAAGCACTTTATTAACACAAGTGAATGCCATCCTCAACTCTTATCCATTTTGTGTCCTATCCTTTGTACCACTCTATTTCCATCCTTTGAGTCCTGCCTACTTCCTCGTTAGCCGTACCATGACATCTCCTGTGTGTGCTGACGACAGAGACACATAAGAGCATCGTCTGTCATGTTATCAACGAGTGGAGCACGTATGGCAGTATTTCTGTACGCGATGGATGATAGAATACATCTTTGACACGCAGACGAGGAGCAAGCGGAGAGGAACACCACAAATTTATAACCAGATGCGCAAATTGTTATCAAGACTAACATGCTACCTACTAAAGTGGCACTTCAAACATCGTGAGGAAACATTACCTGGCGCAAAACGGCGCCACGAGAGTAGTGGAGATTCGGACGACATCTGGAGTCATCAAGCGCACAATGACCAGAATATGTCATTTCTCTGCGAGGAGGTGCTTACTGTGCTGAGGGTCAAATTTTGGATGCTGCAGCATCCAAGGCCGGGGGTATGTCGCGGCACGATTAACCAAGGATGATACACACTGATGCAATCGGACATGAATCCAATACGCACGCGCCGGTGTGTACGCGCAATATTAACCTTTTACTATGAAAACGCTCATTGTCTACGGCCAACCGCCAATATTCGAAATTCACGAACAGAACGACGAGGAAAAATTGTACGCGCAAGAAAATTTAAACTTCTTTAGAATCGTTGTGATTTCAAACTCGAAAAAGCGACACAAACCATTAGCTAATCATTTTAGTAATTTTGTATTGGTTGTATTAAATAAGTTTAATTAAGGTCACTTAGGTCATTGTGGTCGTTTTTCGTAGCCTCCTCACTCTTGTCTACTAAGCGTTGTAAATATAATTATGTAATCTGTATATTCTCTGAAGTTTCACTTCTACTGCTAGTGAACTGCACACACACATATTTTGGAACGAAGTTCCTTATCGCGCGTTGTGAAAGGGGGCTAGACGGAAAAAATTCCTACGAAAAGTTGTCACGACACTTTTTGCTATAGTAAGCTATTATACAATTTCAACTTTAATGCAATGAAATAAAATCTAAAATATCAATTAGTGTAATAATATACGTTGTTTTTGATACTATTTGTTTGTTTATGTATTTCTTTCTATACATAGGTTTTTGATAAAATTTCGATGGTTTTCGATGCTTATCGACACACTTTTTGAGACGTTTTGAGAATTTTTAAGACATTTTAGGAGAACTTCGTTCCAAACATGTGTCCCAAAGACACCTCATTAGTTTTTTTTTTAATAAAACGCCTTCCTTCTCCCTTCCCCATTTTTTGGCTGCCTTATTAAAGCTGTTCTGTCCTCAATGTGTGTCTTATTTTAATTTCATTTTAAGTAATCTGTTCGTAAATTTAAATGTTGTATATGGTTCGTGTATTTCTGGTCGTGGATAACATTTGTTCACCTCGCTACGCAGTTAGGGTTTGTAGCGCAGCACTCACGTCGCTACGATAAAGTGTAGCACGTAGCAAATAAATGTGTCGGCCGTTGCACTGTGTTTAAGCTTAGGTTACATTAGAACATGTACATACATACATACATACATAACTTCACGCCAGTTCCCTTGCGGGGTAGGCACGAACAACAGAGCGCCATTTAGGCCCATTCTTACACACCTCACTTGCTTCTTTGACGTTCATAACTCTTGTCATGCACACTCGTCTGTTCTTAAGGCTCCTGACATCACCCTCCGCTAGTACACGATCAATTTGATCATGGAAGGTGTGTCGTGGCCTTCCACGACTTCTGCACATTAGAACATGTGAAAGGTATAAAATTGTTGAATATACATTTTTACTATATACAAATGTTAAATGTAATAATATATAAAATATTATATTCAATTCTATTTGTTTTGGTATATTTATAATAATAATAATAAACTTTATTTTCAGTAAAAAAATGGATTATACTAGTGGCTAAATAACTATAAGAAAGTATAGATACAAAACTGTTTTAGTTAAACAATAGAATAATCCTATATTATGCTCTTATTGTTTCAAATAATATCGACGAAGAAAATCTACAATAATACTACTAATATACATAAAAGTATTGAGATTAAATTAAAGATTAAGATTCAAGCAAGATATGTCAATTGTTTCCATTTATATCTTAAGGAAATCTCTTTCGCGCGTCATCAGATTACGCTCTCATCAGATACTGTAGGTGACGAAAAGTAGGACATCTACCATAGGTACTCTCTACACGCTTTCGATTGATCTCGATTCTTTAGTCGATTGATGCACAGTTCTTATTAGTTAGTAATTGGATAAATGTGTAGTTACTTTAAGAGCTTACTTTGTTCTTATAAACAAAGCTTCTTTTTTATAACAAAAGCAGTTTTATTTATGTAACTTTTGTACTCCTAATTTATTTCATATTTTTTTTTTATTGCAGGAGATCAGCAGACAGGCAGACGGCCCACTTGATGGAAAGCGGTTACCATCGCCTATGGACATTTGCAACACCAAAGTTGGTACAAATGCGCTGCTGCTCTCTTAAGGGAAACTGGAACCTGGTCACTAATGTCGGAACACAACTCAAGGTTGTTATGGCGACATACTTTAGACCAGGGGTGGTAGCCATCCAGTCGGGCAGATGCCCTACCACCTGGCTGTGGGTTGTTTTGTCGCCTCTTACGACAGGCCGCCCGGCCGCAGGAAATTGTATTCTTTCTCCGTTCCTGCACGGATACAATAAATATAAATGAAAACAAATTTCGACTTACGTTGTTTCGATTTACGTCACATTTTTCAAGTACCTAACATGCCGTAAGTACGAGGACAGCTTGTATAGTATTTGCAAAATAAGGATATTGATGTGCAAAATTAGGGTAATATTTAGAACAAGCAAATAGAATCTATCACGTATCCTTAATCTGACCTAAGCTTTATTCCTAGCATTTCAAATACGTACTACGCGGTTCTACGAATCGTAGCATTCTTGTCGTCACTATTCGCTACGATAAAGCGTAGCAAATAAAGGTGCTACGTTTATGAGTTTCTCGGTGTTAACATGGCCATTTTTCTTTCTGAACAAAGAACAAGTTTCGCTTTGTTTATAATATAGTCTTATTACTATTACATAATAAAATAAAATAGTCTTTGTCACAGTTAAAGTTAAATTACACGTGCTTTTTTAGGGAACAATTGCCTTAGTGTTTTCTTAAGTTTTTGCGACTAGTATACACAATTATTATTAAAAATATGTTTTAACGGGTTTAAGTATAATATATAATAACAATATCAGCCCATAAATGTCCCACTGCTGGGCTCGGGCCTCCCATTATAGGGGGAACGGACGTATACCCGCCACGATTGTCCAAGGCGGCTTGGCAGGTTTGACACATCGGTTATCTCGATGTGCAGGTTGCATCACGATGTTTTCCTTTACCGTCGTTAGCACGTGGTAATTATAACAATATGCACATTAGATCAGAAAACTGACTAAGTGGTGCATGCGTTCCGACCAGGATCGAACCCGCGCCCTTTGAGTTTGGGACGCGTGCACTAGCCATTACGCTACCACGACTCAAACGGTTTTAAGTGCGGTAATTAATTTGCTTTTTATAACCACGTTTCGGCCACTTTTCAGTAGCCGTGATCACGGAAGAAAAAATTATTAAGTTTCAATGAGTAATATTAAAGTTATTATTTAGCCTACCCCCAACTTGTTCATTTTAATTATTTAATTTTAAATATTGTTGATGGCTATTATGTATTGTATTTCTATGGAAGCCTAATCTAATTTACCATTGCTTCGCAATAAATGTTATTTATGGCTTGAAGAGAAGAAACGGCGCAAGAAACTCTTCATCAATATGCCTTGGAGTCGGTATAGCTTCAAAATGGTCCTATATACATTTTATTGCTTATGGACTTTGGGTTGCGAAGATAACAGAAATATCATAAAAGTCCGACAGAAAATATGTAGTTTTTGCAATTTATCAGCAAAAAATTATCAATTTTATTTTGCATTGTTATTGGATACCATTATACGTAACCTAAATGCGAAAAATGAAATTCTCGCGATAAAAGAAACCAACTTCAATAATAAATATTTGCTTTTTAGTTACTCTTGAAGTCGCTTTCTTTTTTGATAGAATTTTAAATAAATTAGATTAGGCTCCCATAGAGTAAATAATAACCATAAACAAAATTAAAAACTAAATAATTAAAATTAACAAGTTGGCGGTAGGCTAAATAAAACTTTAACAATACTCTTTGACGCTTGACATCTTTGTTTTCCGTGATCACGGCCACTGGAAAGTGGCCGAAACGTCGGAATAACAAAAATAAATTACCGCGCTTAAAACCGTTTAAGCGTAGTTTTATTATTGATAGATTTTTTTATTGTATCCCACACACTCAACATAGAAACTCTAGTCATCTGATAACAGTGATAGTGAACTGAGCATGCACACCACTAAAAAATTATAGAATAAATTCCAGATAACGTTGAATGAATATAATGCAGCCGGATTCATTTCCTTAAATCCAGCCGCGTGTAAAGCTAAACAATGGAATCGAGATTGCGGGAGTGGAGACAATGTTTTTGAATAATTCGTAAAAGCTTTCCATTTACTTTTAAATCCCAATCTCAAAGGACTGTTGGCAGTAACTCGTGAATAAATCTCAACTCTTTTATTATAAAACACTTTTAGCCGTGTCAAAGTTGTTTGACGCGTCGATTTGTGTATCATTCAAATTTGTGATGAAGCACTTAACGGATTTTGATCGAGGTACTTGTTCTTTCTAATTAGGGCACGATTTTTGTATATGGCCTGTTTTAAGTAGGTACCCATGATTATCATGATATTCATGACTTGGATGATTTTATTGTAGAAGTGCCAGCCAAGTATAGGTTTTTGACTGATTTCCAATTAAAAGACACATTTCATTGTACGGTTGAGATTTTCAACATAAACATACAGTCCTTCACAAAAATACGTTTTAACGGTTTTAAGAGCGGTAATTTATTTGATTTTTATTATTCCGATGTTTTGGCCACTTTTCAGTAGCCGTGGTCACGGAAGACAAAGCTGGGTTGTTGTTTGTTATTTGGGTCGGGTTTTTCAACCATTTATAGCAAATTATATGTAATAAAATGTGCGATATATTTATCCCGGGATTCCCACTACAATTTTCCCGGGAGTGGTTGGTAGTTTTTCGGGTGCATAAAAATAGGTTATTCCGACACAGTTTTCACTTAAACAATAGCTTACATTCTTTTTTAAACGCTGCGGTACTTTTTGTCCCGAGAATACCACGGGAATTTTAATCAAGCGTGGACGTACTCGCGGGAATATTCTATTATTATATACAATGATATAATGTACTACTTATCCTCTTTATAATTCAAAAGTTAAAGGTCATTGCGTAGTATCATATTATAGAGTAGATATTAACTTGCTTTAATATAAACCCAAATAGTTTTCAAAAAACTTGACTGTTACATAAAGACATACATAGAACTCTAAAAAGTAGCGAAAGTATGGGGTGAATAGTTTCCCAAAGTACTAGGGTGTCACGCGGTCATAAGAGGCTTTACCAAAATCCGTCGCAGGCCACGTACGAGAATAAACTGCCATTCAATGTTTTTGCGTCGTGTTCTACGTGTTCCCCTGGTAGCGACGGGCAAGTTTTATAGGGTGTTTAGCGTCTGAGAGGGGACGATATGGTGAAATATTGTTAATAGGAGGACGCTTTCAACTTTTTGCGGTCCTTGTAATATATAAGTTTCTTTTTTCCTGAGAATGTTAAAAACAGAGTTTATTTGAAAGAATTCTACCAAAATTTTCTCTATATGAAAAGTAGCTTCCTCTTTTTCTTCTGTCGTAGATTTTCGAAAATTATTTCATGATATCCTTACATTCGAATAGAATATTAGTAGGATAATACAAATCGTCACAATGGAAGGCAAAGGAACATGGTCTATATAGCCTTGTCTGATGTATTAAATGTTCGTATAGCTCGGCCGAATTCTAGGTCTTTAACTGACACCAAACAACGGAATCTGTTTAACAACTCGAAAGGCCACATTGGACCACACAGTTCATCATAAAAATAGATAATTATTAGTCCAAAACTGTCAATATCTTAAAACTATGTTCATGTTAAAAAATATTATACATTTTTAGAAAATAAAACTATACAGCACCTCCTTGTTATGGATTTCCAAATGACATTAGAGATATACAAAACTCTTTGGTTTGTATAGGGCTAAAGTCTATTTTGAACTGTTGAAATATTTACTACTAAGATTTTCTCGCGACTTCGTTCACGCTTGACTTGAAATTCCTGCGGGACTCCGGGGACACAAAGTATCGCAGAATTAACAAAAAATATATAAACTATCGTTTTAATGGAAACTGTGTCGGAATAAGTTAATTTTTATGCATCTAAATAACTTCAAACCGCTTCCGGGAAAGTTCCCGCTTGATTTGCGGGATAAAAATATCACACGTTTTATTACATTAAACTTACTATTAATCAGTAAAAAAATCACATTGGAAAATTATCGAAATTGTTTTTTAAATCTGGCCACTTTAAATCATTCCCAAAAAAATTCCCGCGAGATTTCCAGGATAAAAAGTCTCGCAGAGTTTAGGTGTAAGAATTAACTGTTCATCAGTGAAAATCGCATCGAAATTGGCTAAGTAGTTTTTATGTGAATTCCGAACAAACAGACAAAACGACAAACAGACAAGAAATCTAAAAAAAATTGCATCGTGTCCTCCGTCGTTTATATAGTTTATCCCAGTTGTTTTTTTTAATAGCTTATATGTACAGACACGGCATGTTTAGAATTTTATAATATTATAGATTATAAACCGTCCAACAGTTTATCCAATTGCTGGGTAACATAAAGTGTCTATGAACTTAATAATAGAAGGAGTAAGCGTTGAAATATATAACAACGTGAAATTTGAATTTACTATGAAAATGTTGATTTTCCATTAACTCGAAACTGTTGAATTTTGCTTTGTAATGGGTCTTGTTTATTGTATAAAGTGAGTACGGACTTATTTATTTGTTTACAATACAGATATAGCTTAAATACTTTGAATTGAAGTTTTACTAGGTCATAGAAGACGAAGCACTGAAAGATTGATGGATGTGAGAGGAAAGGTAGACTAAGAAAGAGATGAATAGATTGTGTGAAGGATGATATGATTATTTCTACTGCGATAGAGGATGTAAGGAGTATGGAATGAAATTAGATATTTTGCCAACCCAAAATAATTTGGAAAAGGTAATAAAAGTCATGGTAGCGTAAGCGCTAGCGCACGCGTCCCAAACTCAAAGGGCGCGGGTTCGATCCTGGCCGGAACTCATGCACCACTTAGGCAGTTTTGTGACCTAATGTGCATATTGTTAATAAAATTACCACGTTCTAACAACAGTGAAGGAAAACATCGTTATGCAATCTGAACATCGAGATAACCGATGTGTTAAACTTGCCAATCCGCCTTGGCGGGTATACTCTCCGTTCTTTCTTATAATGGGAGGCCCGAGCCCAGCAGTGGGCCATTTATGGGCTGTTATTATATTTATTATAAATAAAAAGAGCTATCCATGGGTTGCCATTCTGTCAGTATTTTTGTCCATTTTACTTTGCTCTGTCTTGTCATATGTCCTATCCATCGCCACCTTAGTTTTCTAACATTCTGTATTATATCTTCTACTTGATGGATGGAAAGGAGGAGAAGAGGACGGTAACACAGAAGATGGGAAGATGGCATAAAAAATTAGCAGGGGTTACATGGAGTAGGACAGCAAGGACAAGAAGTGACTGGTAAATGTTGGAGAAGGCCTACGTGTCAAAAGACACGCTGAATAAATTATATTACAATTCAGCAATAAAGGCAAAATAAAATAATAAAAAGAGCAGGGAAAAATACTTAAAATAAGCTTTTTTAAAAAGTTTTTTAAATACAAGCTTTTGAGATCCTGGATATCATGTGGCAGCAGAGTGCTAACCAAGACGAGTAAAACGAGCCCAAACACGACGGGTCTATCTTGTTTAGTACAGGAGTTCCTATGGCCACCTTCCGACTCCATCATCAGCTCCATGGTACCATATTATTGCATTGTCACGCGATATACATATGCGTGCAAAATTTCAACTCAATCGGAAACCGGGAAGTTGGTCAAATTTAACTTGCAAGATTCCACCCGAACTTACATAGATACATGCATAGGTATGCACATCCATTATAAGTTAAATAATAGCTTGTAAAAAAATAGATAAAGGTTACAATTCAGCAATAAAGGCAAAATAAAATAATAAAAAGGGCAAGAAAAAAAATACTTAAAATGACAGTGGCCCATTCAAATTTCATCTGTATAGATAGATCCATAAATGTTATTCCTGTAGGAACGGCGAAAAAATAAAAATTCTTATGATTTATTCTAGTAGTACTGGAGCTTGGATTGGATTGGAGCTTTTATCCGTGCAGGAACGGAGAAAGAATACAATTTCCTGCGGCCGGGCGGCCTGTCGTAAGAGGCGACTTAACAACCCACAGCCAGGTGGTAGGGCATTTGCCCGACTGGATGGCTACCACCCCTGGTCTAAAGTATGTCGCCATAACAACCTTGAGTTGTGTTCCGGCATTAGTGACCAAGTTCCAGTTTCCCTTAAGAGAGCAGCAGCGCATTTGTAACAACTTTGCTGTTGCAAATGTCCATAGGCGATGGTAACCGCTTTCCATCAAGTGGGCCGTCTGCCTGTCTGCTGATCTTGCATGCAATAAAAAAAAAAAAAAAAAGCTTGGCTGTTGATCCCTGGTTCAACTTAGTGGTGGTTGAAGAGATATGTTACGACTAATAGCAGCTGGTAGCGATATAACAGCAACTCAATTATAAGTATTTGTGAGCCTAATTAAATACTATAAATAAACTAAGTCTAACTAACATCTATTAACAAAAACTAAAATATCCTATAAATAAACCTAACTTAAAAATATATATACAATAGTAAAAAAACTAAAATTAAAATAAAACCTATATTAAAGCCCGTCCAGCCCCACCAGACCACTGTCGCTGGGCATTGTACCTAGAAGGCTGGCAGCATTACCTCGCTGGATACAAAGGCTTATCACTTTGTGAGCATTATTTAAAGTAGTCTGAAGTTGTTGTACGTTGACCCGTACATGATCTCTTCTATTTCATCCCCCCATCGCATCCTCTTCATCCCATCCTAAAGGCTGGCAACGCGTTGGTTTCCCCATTTATAGTCTTGCAAACAACGACGGCATACACTTTCCATGAACTGGGCTGTGTGCGGATTTGCCAGCTTCGCAATAAATAAAAGAACCCTAAAAATGATATATCTTCAAACGTATCGAATAAAGCTTTTCAGTAACACTTTTATATTCCCATAATACAATGCTGAAAACGAATGAGGATTCCGTAGCCAGCAGGCGTGCTAATGGTGAAACAGTGTATTGGTAAGCCGCGGAATTGTTAAGTGTAAAACGCTTGCCACGATATTCTCTTGCATTCGTTTTATATTTTTGTAAGTATTATTTCTAAAGAAAGATTCACTGTATCTTTAAAAATTAACATCAGAGAGCTGGCCTTTGTCCGCGTACTCATTAATCAATCAATCAATCAGATTTTTAATGAGGTTCTAGTTTACACGTGATACTGCAAGCACCCTTTGATTCGCGGCAAAAATCAATAAGAATGGGCTCGCTAAGAACCGCGTTGCGCTCGCTGGCCAAGTACAACAGTATGATTTCTGGCAACAGTAACGTGCAACGGTTACAGATACAAGAATGAGTACGTGGTTATTGGCGGCTGGTTTCGGGCGCTCGCCTCGAGCTCACGAGCCACGTACATACTATGATTTCTGGTTTTGATTAGTGCAACGGTTTGCTCTTGGCTTGCAGAGTACCCGACTTTACCTGTGATAATAAATGGTTAACTGAATGATTGATAGATATAAGAATATGTAGGAATCGTGTTTGTTATTATAAAGTAACCATATAACGGAAGTAGTCAATAACTGGATAGAGTATTCTTTCATGTAGTAATGGGAAGTCGTTTAATCGGATATCAACGTAGAAGCATTTATTATTAAGCTAACGAATATCGGAAATGGAGTAACCGGATGTTGGAAGTTAATACGTATGGCGGAAGTTGGTTTTATGAGGGAAGTGTAACTGAAGTGGCGCCACAGCATTACCGGATGGTGTCACTGCGGCACGCTAAGAGGACCTTTTAAATATGCGATGTTCGTGCAGAGGAGGTGCAGTCTTAAACCGACAGTCTACGAATCTACAACCTAGTCTACGACCGACAGTCTGCATTGATAGTCTTGGACGAGGAGCACATATTATATTGTGGTCGATAATTACTGCTTGATAATCGCAGTATTCTTGAAGGGCAAATTGCTGCTCGACACCTGACAAGCGTGGATGCAACTCTTGGAGTTGTCCTAATATTTCTGTGTATTATTGTGCAATATTTAATATCGTAATTGTAATAATTCTAGTGTAATAAACTTTGATTATAATATTTCAGATTATTATTGTGTTATTCTCGAAGCGTCATTCGTTCGCTCCCGGCGTGAACCCGACAAATATAATAAATTTTAACTTATATATATACGACCTTCAAATTCGAGTGTTACTTCAATGGTGGCAGAAACAACTTAAGACAGCCACGCATTCCAATATTAAATTCAAATTTACCATATACAAAAAGTTTGTATATCCATCACGCCCCTATAAATTTTAATTTAATTACATAAAATATCCAGAAGACAAATTAACACAACTTAATACCTAAACCATCTAAACACTTGTAGTGTTTAACACTAGGCAACGGCTTAGTAAGCACGTCTGCCAACATGGATTCAGTGGGCACATGTTTCAACACAATGTCGTTCGTATCCCTTAAAACCTCCCTAATGTAGTGATATCGAATATCAATATGCTTGCTACGCGCATGAAACATTGGGTCTTGAGCTAAAAACATAGCCCCTTGGTTATCGGCATGAACAATCACTCGAGCATACCTCATGAGCCCTACTTCCTTCATCAGACTATTCAGGTAGACTGCCTCCTTCATACTTTCGGAAAGGCTGACGTACTCTGCCTCACAAGTCGATGTCGCCACGCTACGTTGTTTCCTAGACTGCCAGGATATACACGCACCACCTAAAATGAATGCATAACCCGAATAAGATCGTCTGTCTAGTAAACAATTCCCCCAATCTGCGTCCGAAAAACCCTGTATACAATTACTAGTCTTCTTGTATACGAGACTACGTTGTATGGTCCCTTTCAGGTAACGTAATACACGTTTTGCAGATTTCCAATCAGATTTTTCAGGATTCGTGACTTTTTGGCTTAGCTTACTCACCGCATTAGCAATATCTGGTCTAGTTGCATTGCTTAGGTAATTCAAACAACCTATCAATTCTCGATACGGCCAATTTGTATCGCTTTCGTCGTCATCGCATTTTTCTTCTGGTTTATGTTTGGAATTAATTTCCATCGGCGTTGCACATTTATTGCAATTTTCCATTGAAAAACGTTTCAATAAATTGTCAATATAATTTTGTTGTGACAAAATAATGACATTGTCATTATTATTTCTCCGTATGTCTATTCCTAAAATATATTTTGCCTGACCATAATCTTTTAATTCGAACTCCCTTGACAGCTCATCTTTAAATTTAATAATTAAACCTCTTTCTTGACTTGCCACCAAAATATCGTCTACGTAAACCAATACAAACAAATGGCTATTTGCACTTTGTTTAAAGTATAAACATGGCTCGTTCAGACTTTGCTTCAATCCCATAGAAATCAACTTTTTGTTGAGTTTGAGATTCCATTGACGTCCAGCTTGCTTCAAACCATACAATGATTTCCGCAATAAGCATGAATCGCAACCACTATCCAATTTATTCAGCATGATTTGCGCACGCTTTTTGACCATTGGATCTTCTCCCTCACGATTCATAAGCTTAATTAAACTTTCTCTTAATAGTTCTGGTATCTCCATGTAAATCTCTTCATCCAAGGATCCATTTAAATAAGCAGTGTTTATATCTAATTGGTGAATTTCCAAGTTCAATTCAACTGCGAGAGCCATTAACAATCTGACGGTGTCTAATCTAGCAACAGGTGCAAAGGTTTTCTCATAGTCGACCCCATATCGCTGGCTGAAACCTTGTGCTACAAGTCTCGCTTTCTTCTTTAGAGTCTTGTCGACGTTCTGCTTTGTCGTCAACACATAACGGCAGCCTACAACGTTCCTGTTTTTCGGTCTTTTTACTATCTCCCATGTACCTTTCTGAACTAAACTTCTAATTTCAGATAATATGGCTTCCTCCCAATCAGGTTTATCCTTACTTTTCAAAGCATTCTTCAAGGTGATCTCAGTTGAACCAGCAAAATCTTCAACCTCATTTGCATCAGTAGAAGTTACAGATCGCTCAACTTCCCTCGTTTGATAGATTTTCTTCGGTCGGCCTACGCTTCCTGTGCGTAATATTCTAGGTCTACCAGGAGCTCTCGTCGTCATCCTTAGCTGATCAAGTGTGTCATGCCTTGTTTCTTCGGCTTGTTGTTCCACTTGTAATCGTCTAGATGAAGACACATCTTTGTCACACTCTGCAGGATATTCTTGACATTCACTCCATATGTCTTGCATATTGTCAATCTCTTCTGCTTCATGTCTACGTTCTTCAACTGGAACATTCGATTTTGTGAAGTCTATTTCTATGAAATCCTGGTCGTCGTCTTTCGTAATGTTTAATAGGCTCGGCTCTTGCTTCGAGATGTCCTTTCGTGTGTTTGGACTTTCATGAAATTTCACATCTCTCGCAATCATGAACTGCCTTCGCTCAGGAATCCACACACGATATCCCTTGGCGTTCTTCGGGTATCCAACAAAGTTACCAGCAATACCTCTTGCTGCGAATTTATCTTTGTTTGGATCTTTATCAAGAATGTGTACCTTAGTTCCAAATCTTCGAAAGTATGCAATTTTCACCGATTTGTTTCGCCATTTTTCATAAGGAATTTCACCCTGTAGACTTCTAGTAGGACAACGGTTTCTGACGTAACATGCAGTATCTACCGCTTCGGCCCAAAAACCTGAGGAAAGATCAGAACTCAATAGCATACACCTTGCCATTTCCACCAAGGTCCGGTTCATTCGTTCTGCTATTCCGTTCTGCTGCGGTGTTCGAGGCACGGTCAGTCTTCGCTGTATGCCTGCTTGTTTCAAAAATCGAACAAATTCCGAGTTACAATATTCTCCTCCATTGTCGGTCTGGAGATATTTAATCTTAAGTCCCGTCATGTTCTCAACGTGACTTTTATACACCTTAAAGGCTTCTAAGGCTTTATTTTTCGCACTTAGAAAATAAACTTCACACCAACGTGTACAATCGTCGATAAAAGTTATAAAATATTTTGCTCCCCCTATAGATTCACATCTCATAGGTCCTACAATATCAGAATAGACTATTTGTAATTTTTCAGTACAAGGACTATGGGAATCAGAAAAAGGTAACGCGGTCATTTTTCCTCTAGCACAAATATCGCAATCACGTAAGTTTCGTACTTCGGTCACATCAAACTTAGCACCTAATTTACCTAAAAGCTTAGCAACATCTTTTCCATTCAAATGTCCTAATCGCTCGTGCCAACAACGTACATCAGCATTCGAATCACTCAAATTAAATATATATTCCGGGCTATTCAAACAATATAAATTACCTCTACGATATGCCGTCAATTTAATTTCACCGTTCTTATCAATAACCTGAGCTACATCGTTATTGAACGTAACATTATAACCGTTATTTGTTATTTTGGCTACTGAAATTAAATTCGTCCTTAAATTAGGAACAAACAACGTATCGCGTAGTTCAAATAAATCCCTCGAGTGTTCGCTCCATGCCGACAACCTCACAGTACCCTTACCTTTTATATCAGTACTTACATGCGTCGCTAAATTTAGTTCTCCGCTAGTCATTTTTAAACTGTCCCCGAACTTACTGGCATCATTACAAAGGTGAGACGTGCACCCACTGTCCAAAATCCAGTCATGTTTTTGAACATTTACAGCATTAGAAACCTCTAGATCTAAAACATTAAAGGTGGTTAGAATATTATTAATACAAAGTGTTTCTTCTGCTTTCTGTGCTTTTCTACCTATTTTAATTTTGCACTCCGATGCTTTATGTCCACGTTCGTGACATTTGTAACATTTAAATCTAAAACCTTCTTTATTTTCAGTTCTACTCTTATTAAAGTCAGTTTTGTCTCCAACTGTACTTTTGTTCTTTGCGCCTTTCTTACTCTTTTTAAAATACTTTCTCGTATTTGTGTACAGAACATCTTCATCCTGATTTTTATTTGCATTTCTGGATTCATGCTCTTCAAGTATTTTAATTTTCAAGGCCTCTGGTTTCGGCAACTCGTCTCTTGATTCAATCGCACATCTAAAGCTTTCGAAATTTACGGGTAAACTGTATAACAACATAATAGATACTAAATCTTCGTTGATATTTATACTCACGTCTCCAAGCTTATTCCACAGCGTCGAAAAAGGTATCCACATGTCCTGTAACATTTCCTGTCTTCGACATTTTCTGCAGGCTTAAACGCTTTAAAAGTGTAGCCTTCTTAGCGGGTCCTTTCGATGCATAAATTGACTCCAATTTCAGCCAAACATCTCTGGAAGTTTTACAATCTCTAATATAACGAAGTTCGCTTCCATTCATCGAAAGAATCAGATCGGCTTTGGCTTTTTCGACCTCTTCCACCCAGCGTTCAGCTTCGTTCTAAGAACCTTGCCACTTACGTGCTTCCACTCATTGTTTTTAATTAATAGAGCTTGTACCTGAATTCTCCAGCTGTCGTAATTATCCTTGCCCAAGCGCTCGATTCGCATCGACATACTGCTCATCGTTCTGCACCTTTTCGCAATTAATTATACTGCTTTTGAATATTTTCCGATCCGAATATTTTTGTTAATATAACAGCGCTATGGATTTGCGCTGCCTGGGCCCCTAACCAATGTTGCAATAAAAAAAAAAAATCTTATGGAATTTTGTTACTATTTCATTCATTTAATTCGGTGCGATAATTTGTACTGGACTATCATCACAACCCCCATAATTCCAAAAACAACACAGATGTCACACCTTGGTGTTTACAGTATTAAAATAAAAATAACACTCACATTTTACTTAATTAATTTTGTTTATTAAAGTATAAGGTAAGTCAAGTAAATAGTTCCAAGTTTTAATCTAAATTTTATATTTAGAAATCAAGAAAGTAGAATACAAAACATAATTCACTGCTTTAACGGAATTTTTAAATATTTCTTCGTAAAAAGATGTGAGATATTATTACCTATCTCGTGTAACATATAACATTTTTTATTAATTTAAACTCAAAATTTATTTCTAATATACTTAGTATAATATATCTATAACAAATACAGAGCTAAATTAATAAACTTTAAATCTAAAGTTACCCTAAAAAATATCATAAAAGCTTTCACATGTTATCTGACTTATTTATCGACAATTTACGCGATATATCGTATTCGATGCTTTTAAAATATCGATATTAATATATCGATGCTTTTGATACTCTGGACGTCCCTACTTATTTGTAAATGGTATTGTGGTGTTTTCGTAATTCGATGCGCAAAGATAACGGAAGCTTGTTTGTTTGGAGGAAGGCTTTTAACATGTTTATTATGTATATTAAGCCAATATTGGACGGTTCATTTCTGTCATTCAATTTGAATGAGGAAATCGATGTGTCCTTTTAGACATAAAATTGCTACATTCAATGTCATTGAATGTAATCGTGTCCTTTCAATTCTGCGCCTATCAACCAACTTGAATAAGTTTGATTGAACGGTCTAATATCAACATTATTTAGGGAAAGTTTGGAAATTACTCTTATGAAAATTGTTTTATAGTTTGAATATGAACGTAGTGTCGGACGCCCTCCAGCCCGATGGACCGATGACCTATGCAAGGTCGCCGGTAGGCGCTGGCTGAGGAAATCGGAGGACAGGGATGAGTGGTGCCGTCTTGGGGAGGCCTACGTCCAGCAGTGGACTGCAAATGGCTGACGACGATGAACTATGGCTGTGTTTAGTATTACAGTATTACTAATATATTGATACACTACTCCACACTATATGTAGTACTAATTGAATTTGTTTTATTCCTGCTACGAGTCGTCTGGAAGAGATCGCTTCTTAGCGATAAGCCCGCCTGTGTTATGTGCATTGTGCACATTTAGAATATTTCAGGGTATAAGTTTTTCTGTAATTTCTCTAATGGTGTACAATAAAGTGTTTTATCTCTCTCTCTCTCTCTTTATATATATATATATATATATATATATATATATATATATATATATATATATATATATATATATATATATATATTTCTTTCTTTATATTTCATTTCATCTAGCACTGTTTTTTTAGAAGAGTTGTTTTGATTAGAATCAAGGCAATACATTATTTGAAGCATAACATTCTTTCTAAAATTGCTCAATATGCTTACATTCATATACATTAGAAACATTTGAACTGTGGCACAGAAACCTCATGGGTTTATTCGTGCCGCAGGGAGTCGTGTACACAATATTGTTATATCAAAAATAGGAGCAGAGGCGAGTAATAGTTATCATCATTCTAGTGCTTAGTTCTGATTTGATAATAATTGCAATTATAAATAGTTAGACTTTGTGCAGCAGTGCCTAATGTAGTTACAATGTATAATAATGAATTTGTGGATTTATAAACACCAATAAAACAATTAACATGCATTTGCCTGATTAGTTTGAAAATAAAAATGTACGATGAAATATCAATCAACCTTTAAGTTCTTAACAAAACTTTTAAGAGTCGTTTCTTAAAAGTTTCACGAACTACGTTACTTTAAATATTGAACCTCGCCGTGAAATTGGGAGTAGTTCATCGGTATGCGGATCGCAATTTGAATCACCATTTGCATAAGGATTAATATGAACCTTCTGAACGGTTTAATATAATGGGGTTTAACTCATCATCATCATTATCCGAGCGTTAAATTTAGAGTGTATTACAAAAATATAAAACAAAAACTATTATTTAGAAAAATTGCAATGACAGCCTGTGTGTATGAGCGGTCGTGACTACGTATATGTGTATATGGATGTATAAGATTTTTCTGAAATTACGAGGGTGTGTTGCATCACATGCAAACCTCATAGGTTTAAGTGGTGCCTTACTTTCATTTGTAATGTGAAAAATTTATTATAGATAAATGGAAAGAATGCATGATGAAAGAATGACTAAACAGATATACAATGCAAAAGTGGATGGATGCAGAAGTCGTGGAAGGCCACGACACACCTTCCATGATCAAATTGATCGTGTACTAGCAGAAGGTGATGTCAGGATCATTAAGAACAGACGAGCGTGCATGACAAGAGTGTGATGTTAAAGAAGCAAGTGAGGTGTGTAAGAATAAGCCTAAATGGCGCTCTGTTGCTCGTGTCTACCCCACAAGGGAACTGGCGTGAAGTTATGTATGTATGTATAGATAAATAAAAAAAATCCCAGTTGCGTTGGGAGCGTTCACTCCGACGCCCAGGGTCCGCTCTCCTACTTTTTCAACTCCAGTTCGCGCAGTCTTCTGCATCCCCCGCTCTGAGATCATTGGTAGGCATGTCATCCTTCACACTGTCAAGCCAACATAATGAGGTTTAACTACTTTCAATAAAAGAGATCTAAATATCTGTGAATATATATCGTTTTGTGATATCTAACCTTATAAATTCCAAGTACAACTGAACGAAGTGGCGTACATAGCTAGTTTCAAATAAATATTGTTTCTTCCAAAGTTATTGTCTATACAAGGTGAACGATGACCCATTTGAACTTGCGCCGTATGTTTTGGCCGGCAACTTCGGCGATTATATGTGGTGAAAGTTGACACATATTTTATTGCTCCAACTTTACCAGTCGGGAATGTATTCGGACTTTCGTCTTGCGAACTAAACGAAGTTTGGGAGATAACAGTTGCTTTATATGACCTTCGCAAAGGTAAAAACAAATTCTTATTCTCTTATCGTAGTTGTATTCATCAGCCAATCGTAGTCTACTGCTAGACGTAGGCCTTTGCAAGTTGGCGCCACTCATCATGGTTCTCCGACAGCTGACCTTGCGCAGGTCGTCAGTCCATCGGGCTGGAGGGCGTCCGACACTACGTTTACCGAGACGCGATCTCCACTCCAGGACTCGTGTGTCTGTCTGTATGTCACGGCTGATTATCAGAAATGACTGAGGTTAGATATAAGTAACTTGGCATTTGAAAGTCTCTTGTGTCAATAAATGTATAGCGTTAAATTAGTAAGAACCTTTGATTATGTACTCATAATTCAAGGTTTGGACCGACGACCTGCGCAAAGTCGCCGGTAGGCGCTGGGTAAGGAAGTCCGAGGACGGGGATGAGTGGCGCCGACTTGGGGAGGCCTACGTCCAGCAGTGGACTGCAATTGGGTCGATTTGCGATGAATCGAAAGTATAATATATATACATAATCAAAGACATTGGCAGACAAACACACACATTATATTCCTAAGTTAAGCAAGTTACGCTTTTGTTATGGGTACATACATACATAACTTCACGCCAGTTCCCTTGCGGGGTAGGCACGAACAACAGAGCGCCATTTAGGCCCATTCTTACACACCTCACTTGCTTCTTTGACATTCATAACTCTTGTCATGTACGCTCGTCTGTTCTTAAGGCTCCTGACATCACCCTCCGCTAGTACACGATCAATTTGATCATGGAAGGTGTGTCGTGGCCTTCCACGACTTCTGCATCCATCCACTTTTGCATTGTATATCTGTTTAGTCATTCTTGCATCATGCATTGTTATGGGTAATATGTAATAAACCCATAATCGACTACTCTGGGGCCTATCCTAGTCACCTAGAACATAGAAAATAACCGAAAGTGCGTTTATGAATACTCGGAGTCTTTGTGGTGCAGTAAGGTAGCCAGACAAAGGCTTAGTTCGCTCAACCACAGAGGCCGTCACGCATTGGTAAGGTTTAGGACTCACCAACCCAATCATAATCCCAAGGAGTTGCATGGAAGAGATCGCTTTAAACGATAATAAGCCGGCCTTTGTTCGACCAGTATTGTATTTAGTTGGCAAGAATCTAGTTTGGGATAGGAGAGGGAGGGTACAGTCGAACCAAATGAGATAGTTATCTATCTATCTATACTAATATTATAAAGAGGAAAGATTTGTATTTTTGTATGTTTGTAACGAATAAATTCTTCAAAAATGTTCACTATTCCTAATGCTACATTATCCTTGATTAATATAGGCCATATAAAAATTCAGGATCCCTACTTAAACTTTAATAATGTAACCCACCAATCGAAACAAAATACTAGGCACTGAAACCGGGGTCTACGATTTTGATGAAATTTTATGTGGGTCTCGGCGTGGTTTAGATTCACAATTAGATAGGGTAGGTGGCGTTGGAATAGGGTTCTAGATTTTAATTTTTTCAGGGCAGGACAACGTCTGCCGAGACCGCTAGTAATATTATAAAATTCTAAACATGCTATGTCTGTACATTGACGCTATTTAAAAAATAAACAACTGAAATAGACTATATAAGTCTATATAAACGACGGAGAACACGATGCAATTTTTTTTATTTCTTTTCTGTTTGGGATTCACGTAAAAACTACTGGGCCGATTTCGATGCGATTTTCATTGACCAACATCAAATTCTTAGACATAAAATCTCCGCTACTTCTTATCCAGGTAACTCCGCGGGAATTTTCTTGAGAGTGGTATAAAGTGACCTAGTAAAAAAAAATGATACTAATGCACTATTTTCACCGATTCCAATTCTCTATGTAAAACAACTGTAATATTTGTTACCCATCCAACGCAGACGAAGTCGCGGGTGAAACCTAGTAAAAGATAATGTGACTCTTTTACAGTACAAACTGTTACACTTTACAATGCGCCGCCTCTTAAAGTCAAAGAGGTCATATCCCTACTTTATTTTTTAAATAAATTTGTATTTTATTTACTTGTTTATTAGTTATATTAAATAAGAATATATTAAAAAGTAATTACTTTTTAGTAAATGATATTAATATCATACAATTTGCAGTGGGATTAATTTCTTTTTTTTTCATTTATTTTGGCATCAAACATATATGTATACATTTCAAGTTAAAATAGAGTTACATTAAATTTGTTCTTATAATCTAACAGTGCTTAAAAATTTTTCTTTATACAAATTAATTTTATATTTATTTTATATTTATATTAAAAAAAAATAATTTTACCACACCTTGTATGTTTTTTTTATATAATTGTACACGGAGGATTAACAATCTATTCAGGAAGCATTCACCACCTTTCCTTAAACAACTATACCTAAATTACATTTATGCAATTATTTATTTGTAATATTATTACCATTTCTCGAATAAAAATATATCTATAGGGTGTGTATGTATATATTTATTTAGGAACATCTAAATTTATGCACCACCAACATAGCCAATTTAGTTAAGAATTGCATATTAGAGATATAGAATATAACAGATCTAAGGCCGCCTATTGTTGTAACTAATATATTTTGTCTGTTATTTTGGTGAGCAACAAAGTGTTATCTATCTATCTAAAGTATAAACCATCCCAGTGTCCCCTACATAATCGAAAAATAAATAAATGTATGAAAACTAGCGCCATCAAATGGTCCAGGAACATCAAAAATTATAATAAGTTTCCATTTAGTCCTCTGAACTTCACTTAAGATGGCGCTGTGCAATATCGTTGAAAAAAGACATTGCGCTGTCGAGATCTTAAGAACATAAATGAAACCACAACTTATGGTCATATTTGGTGAATCTCGCATACATGAAGTTTTACCTGAAGCATTTTTTATTTTTGGCATAAATTATAGTGTAATATTTTCTTTCCTTTATTCCAATTTAGAATAGAATAAGTTATAACTTAGTACCATCTAGTGGAATTGATAGAATTATTGATTGTAGCGCCATCTAGTGGTATATATAGGAATATAATACCGATTGTAGCGCCATCTATCGGACAGGGTAAATGATATTATGATATTTTATTCCAGAGAGGCTCATCGTGGAAACACTTGGGCCGACTTTTCATTCACCAGATAAACGTTATCCGTTGAATTATCATTTAACCTGATTGAAATTAAAAGTGAATCAATTCAACTGTTTTATTTGCAATATTGTAATGTTTAATTTGTTCATGTTGTATTTTGTCCTATGAATAGGTTTTACGTGGTGATTGAAAAATCAGCCCTTAAATAAAAAACCGTCTTCTAGTTCTTCGAGTATCATGTACTTCTTACATAACAATTCTAATTGTAATCATAATGACCATATTTTTTAGCACCATACATCTGCGACTGCGCCATCATAGCCGCTCTACCGTACTTCTGGAGCCATTCCCTTTTGGCTTCTTCTACCACATTCGGATCCTGTGTGGTCGAAGTCTTAGCCTTAGCTAAATTCTGCAAATAAGACTCATACAGACTCATTCTTGGTATCACCGAGTTATCTTCAGCAGGTTCTAAGGGAACGTTCACAGGATCGAACGGTAGTGTTAATAAGAACTTGCTGGGATCAGCGAAATATGGACTCTGTGTTTGGGTGGTTTCGGTTGCATTTGCGAGTGTAGGTTCTTTGGTAGTTGGTTCAGCGGTAGTAGGACGGTTTCCCTCATCCCATATAACAGTATCAAGCCATTTCACGAAGCTCGCGGCCCTTGGGAACGCATGAGTCTTTGTATACACAGCACATACGTTGTGGAACGTTGATATTGCAACTAGAGTATCGTTTTGTATTACTGCACCACCGTTGTCTTGCTGTAAGACAGAATAATCTCTTTACTATGCTTTATGCAGTTAATTATGAATATATAAATATATATGTGTACTTAGTTTATAATAATATTAATATCTATTTTGTAATATTTTTCTAAATATATTATGCAACAAAACCCTGCTCTAGATTTGTACCATATTTCTCTCTCCATCCCAAGGTTGCCTGAAAGTGATCGCTGTCAGCGATGAGACCGCCATTTGTACCTAATTCTAAGCTTTTCGCGACTTGTATACATAATAAAACTACGTTTTAACGGTTTTAAACGCGGTAGTTTTATTTGATTTTGGTTTTTCCGACGTTTTGTCTTCCGTGATCACGGCTACTGAAAAGTGACCGAAACGTCGGATAAACCAAAACCAAATAAAATTACCTCGATTAAAACCGTTAAAACGTAGTTTTATTATAATTCTAAGTTGTTTTTGAGTGTTGTTTCATTAATTTTATTGTACAACTAGACTGCCTCGCTGCTGCGCCGCGTGTCAAAGGCTAGGCAGTAGACTTATTTTACTTACACAAAAATTTAATTCGGTTTATACTTTTTAATAATAACAAAGAAACTAAGTCCATATATTACAGTCTACACAACTGCCCAGCAAAACATAGTCATGAGTCAAAGCCAACCTGATATGAAGTAATACAATGAATGACATGTTGTTTATGATAACGTAGGTATTATAGGTATTATATAGTATTTATTATATTTGTTAGTGAATTGAAAATTTTTAACAGATGTACAAACTTGAACCATTCCTAGATTTATTATAGCAGAGATATTTTATTTCTTAACCCACACTTCAAAGGAATGAATAGTATACTCCAGATTGGAGAATTCCTCCCCAATAAATTTTTCTTTGGGGTCAAACATTTTTGGGGTAGGTATAAAATTTTATCTCTGAAATGTAAAAATTCGAGCCAAACACTAAAATGTATTAAGAATGACCGACGGTCTGGATGTTATATTACTTCTGACATTCATAAAATTGGGGAAATTTCGAAGACACAATCTAGAGATACTGCATTATACCCACCACTCTTATCCAAAGAAAACTAGCGGGTTTCCCATGTCGGGTATTTCTAAATGTTGGTCTTTGTCCGGGGTTTACACCCATATCATTGCCATGAGATGGCTACTACGACTAGAGCAGTTTTATATACTATCTTCGGGAAACATAATTCACATCTATAATAGTACCTATTATAAATCCATATTATTAGAAGTGCGAAAGTAAATCTATCTGTTTGCCTGTGGTGCTTTTATATAAAAACTATTGAGCCGGTGTAATGTAATTTGGTATATATATAGTTTCAATATCGAGAATGGACATAAGATATTTTTATCCCGGAAAATAGAATAGTTTACGCGATTAAATTAAATAATTTTCCCAAGAGCCAATAGCGCCTGGATAAAAATTTAAAGAAAGTAATATTTTTACTTTCTTTAAATTTTTTGCACGCATGAAGATGCGGGTAATTCTAATCTAGTTGATAATAAAGTTAATACTCACCCTACAGAAATGCCTGTCAGGATCCTGGACACCTCCCATACAGATGTAATGTCCCGGAATCAATTTAGTGTCGTTCTCGCAAATGGCCGCGTCAATTATCGGCGCGTTCACGACTCTTATGTGCTGCAAATGTTTATTTACTCGTAGTTAATTAGTTAGAGACACATTACTAGAGTTAGTTTTTTCATAATTATAAAATATAGATAGTGAAGTATTCATGAGTTGTGTATAAACGATTCGTTGTTTAATATACATATATATTATCACGCCTGACTCCCTGCCTGATAAGGGTAGGCAGAGACATCTTGACATACATCTTTTGCTTCATCTTTTTTTTTTTTTTTTTTATTGCAGGAGATCAGCAGACAAGCAGACGGCCCACTCGATGGAAAGCGGTTACCGTCGCCTATGCACATTTGCACCACCAAAGTTGCTACAAATGCGCTGCTGCTCTCTTAAGGGAGACTGGAACCTGGTCACTAATGCCGGAACACAACTCAAGGTTGTTATGGCGACATACTTTAGACCAGGGGTGGTAGCCATCCAGTCGGGCAAATGCCCTACCACCTTTATGACACCTTTTTAAAAAAAACCCCATATTGTAGCGCTATGGAAAAATCGCGGGCATTCCCACGATGCGCAAGAGAAACGTTTTAGTGAACCGTTGCATACAAGAGCGAAGCGGTTCAAGGAAGTGGGGATGAACGCCCAGCAGATGGCGAGCGGTGCGGTGGAGACAGAGAGAAAAAAGATGACGGCACCATTCTGAAGGGTTCCTCGGAACACTCCTCATTGTAAAGTCGGTAGAATATGCAGAGAGACGCGAAGATTCTCCAAGGCCAAACGTATCTAAACCGTCTATTATAGGTGCTTTTCCTGGCCATTTTTTAAGATAATATAAGACTTATTTAATAAATATACTATCATTATTAGATCGATAATTCTTTATTTCACGCCAATATCCGTGCAAAGACGGAGAAAGAATTCAAATTCCCGTGGTCAGGCGGCCTGTCGTACGAGGCGATAAAACAACCCACAGCCAGGTGGTAGGGTGTTTTCCCGTCCGGTTGTGTTCCGGCTATAGTAGCCAGATTCCAGCCTCATCTACGAGTCCGGCAGCACATTGGTAGACCTTAATGTTGCAAATGTCTATAGGCGACGGTAACCACAGTCAGCTTGTTTGATGTACTCCAGCAATATAAAAAAGCTGTAATTTATAATATAATAACCCCTTTTGGGGATGTAGAATTTGATAAATGAGAGAAAAATTAGAGAGCAGCAGTTTTCGAAAACATAATTTTTAGAATTTTTGTGTAAAGTGTAAACTACTGGAAAATTCTACACAGAGCTAACTTGTATCCCGTATCAACACCTAGTGCGACGGGGTCGCAGTATTTTAATGCCGCGGATGCAATTCACTACCAAATATGTCGTTATGACAATGCGAACGAAGTGACAGTTACACTTCGTTCGCATTGTTAGTAAAAAGTAAGAATTCCGACAAAATACATAAATAAAAAGAAAGAAAGAAAATAATGTTTATTTAGAGTTATTTAAAATTATTAAAGTATACATAAGCAGTTTAATAAAAGCCAAAACTTAACTAACTCTAAAGAGGCCCTAACTCAGCAAATGCTGGTTGATCACAACCAACGCTGGTCTTAAATGAAATGTTGGTCTAACAAATATACATAAATGATTGTAATTTGAATTATTTTATTCTCATTTCGATTTTACTAAATAAGTCGTATATAATAATAATACAAGGAACGCATGCACCACTAAAGCAGTTTTCAGACCTAATGTGCATACGAATATTGTTAATATAATATAATTTTTATCCGTGCAGGAACGGAGAAAGAATACAATTTTCCTGCGGCCGGGCGGCCTGTCGTAAGAGGCGACAAAACAACCCACAGCCAGGTGGTAGGGCATTTGCCCGACTGGATGGCTACCACCTCTGGTCTAAAGTATGTCGCCATAACAACCTTGAGTTGTGTTCCGGCATTAGTGACCAGGTTCCAGTCTCCCTTAAGAGAGCAGCAGCGCATTTGTAGCACCTTTGGTGTTGCAAATGTCTATAGGCGATGGTAACCGCTTTCCATCAAGTGGGCCGTCTGCTGAGCTCCTGCAATAAAAAAATTAAAAAAATTACCACGTGCTAACGACGGCGAAAGAAAACACCGTGACGAAACCTTCACATCGAGATAACCGATGAGTCAAACCTGCCTTGGACCAGCGTGGCCGGCATGCCGTCCTCTCCCTAGTAAGGGGAGGCCCGAGCCCAGCAGTGAGACGTTTATGGGCTGTTATCTTTACTAAACTTTCTCTTAAAAGTTCATTGAGATTTTATTTATTAAAAATAATTTATAATTTACATAAATTTAGACTTTCATATTGTAATTATGAGGCAAAGAGTTTTAAGTTTTCGCTACTAGTATACATAATAAAACTACAAGTTGGCGGTAGGCTAAATAAAACTTTAATAATACTCATTGACACTTGACATCTTTGTCTTCCGTGATCACGGCTACTGAAAAGTGGCCGAAATGTCGGATTAATAAAAATCAAATAAATTACCGCGCTTAAAGCCGTTAAAACGTAGTTTTATTATGAGCTTTTACCTTTGCCTCCATTTAAACATTTGTGCACCCCGATTTATACAAATAAAGATATTTGAATTTGGTCTAAAAACTTACTCCAGTAGGTGTCCAAGCGAGCATTGAAGCCAGATAGCCCAAACTGACTTCACCATCTGGGTTTGGGAGCTGAACCGCATGCGTTCGGGCTCCAAATACCATCGGAGCCTCCATCTTCACCGCCGATACTTTTAGGTCGAAGTTGTTGATTAGCATTCTTATCTGTAATAAAAAAATATATAATTAGATTAAAATTAAAAAATACTTAGTGTTTTCTTAGATTTTCGTGATTAGTAGTCATAATTAAAACTACTCTTTTCTTATATTTGTCTTCCGTAATCACGGTTACTGAATAGTGGCCGAAACGTTCAAATAAAATACCACATTTAAAACCGTTAAAATATAGTTGTTAACGGTTTTTTTTTAATGAATTATCTGTTTATTAAAGATAACAATTAAAAATAAACAAATAAAACTACGTTTTAACGGTTTTAAGCGCGATAATTTTATTTGATTTTGGTTTTTCCGACTAGGTCGCTATCGGCGGGGAGCGTGCCCAAAATGCTGGCCGCATTTCCACGTTGGATGGCAACGCTGATGCGTTGCCCTAGGTGCAAACCAACCTTTTGGTCACGCGAGACCTCAAGTAGACACGTTGAGAGGTCTCGATTGTGGCGATGAGCTCTAGGCCCCCACGGCCCCAGGATTTCAACCCCGAAAGACACAAATATCTACCCATTACCAATGGATACATATTTGCGGCGATTCAGGGCGTCCTGGTGTGCAACAGCAGCCCCAGGTGTCACGGCTGTGACTGGGAGATGGGAAGCCGCCAAAGTATCAACACAAGTTGCGTCCCATACTAAGGGGCGTCCCATCTTCCATGGCACCAACGATATTCCATCTGGTCTCTTGCCATCGTCGCGGCACAGCCCATTTGGTTCGAGAACAGCTTCACAGGTTCCCCGGATCGACGGGTAAATATTGCGTTGGGCAAACCAAGGCCCAAGTATTTCTGGCCTCAGTCAGGTATAGGACCTCGAACCCACTAAGTGACGGAATTAATATTTTTCTTACGAGGTCCACAGTACTATAACCTGAGGACAGAAATGCAGGTAGTGCTTTGTTGGGAATTTTGCGTATACCCAAGCCTCCTAATCATATTGGTAAGGATGCTTGGGTCCATGATCGATCTTCCAAAGGTATGTTTATAATGGATGTTAATGTTTGTCGAATAATGTTGTCTAGACTGTATATAATAGTTGGGTGTCTCTAAAGAGGAGAGCACCGCAAATCTCACGTGAAATTTGGCGTAAACAGGCAATACGCAATAAGAAAGTAGGCAGTATGTGCGCTTATTTCTTTTAAATTTAATATTTTTGAATGAAAATTTTAGATTTTGTCGTCAACAAAAGAAGGAAAAGATTCATCGAAGATAGGGGACCCAAGGAGGCTTAGGTTATCTTTCTTTAGTAATTTTAAATTTGATAACAAATCTTGAAAGTCGGAAATAATATTGCTGTGATTTCCCGTAGTATTTGCTATAAAAAGTTCGCATTTTGAAAAAATTAGAACAAGACCTATCACTTATAAAATATTTTAGGTCATTTAATGTGTCTATATCACTTCCTACAGTCCCATCATCAAGATACCATACGTTAAATTTTGAATTTAGCTTCTGTATGATTGGGTGAATAGCAAGCAAAAAAATGGCTGACCCAAGAGGGTCCCCCTGCTACCAGCCAGTTGCCAAATTTACAAGGTTCTCTTGGTAAAACAGACAAGAATTTTCACCATAGCATTGCCTAACATAATTGTAAATTTTAGGAAAATGATTTTTAATTTCGGCCAGTAGGGTGCACCTATTACATACATACATACATACATACATACATACATACATACATAACTTCAAGCCGGTTCCCTTGCGGGGTAGGCACGAACAACAGAGCGCCATTTAGGCTTATTCTTAGATACCTCACTTGCTTCTTTGACATTCATAACTCTTGTCATGCACGCTCGGCTGTTCTTAAGGCTCCTGACATCACCTTCTGCTAGTACACGATCAATTTGATCATGGAAGGTGTGTCGTGGCCTTCCACGACTTCTGCATCCATCCACTTTTGCATTGTATATCTGTTTAGTCATTCTTTCATCATGCATTCTTTCCACATGCCCGAACCACCGGAGCATTCCTTTCCTTACCTTCACCCCGACACTCTCTTTCAGACCAAGTCTCTTTCTTACTTCGGTATTACGAACGCGGTCCGCGAGCGTCACTTCGCAGATTTTGCGAGTGCTCGCATCTCGACCGCGTTTACTCTACTTTCATGCTCTCTCTTCCATACCCAACTCTCGCTTCCATACGTGAGCGTAGGTATCAGCACCGCGTTGTGTATGGCGAGCTGGGCCTTCTGGCTGAGGTTCTTAGCGCCTAGAAGTTTACCTAACGCTCCATTCACACTATTCCCCAAACTCACTCTTCTTTCTATATCAGCGGTGTACCTTCCATCCCTGTTAAAAGCACATCCAAGATATACAAACTCATTCACTTG
The DNA here is from genome assembly GCA_019925095.2 of Dendrolimus kikuchii. NCBI lineage: Eukaryota > Metazoa > Arthropoda > Insecta > Lepidoptera > Lasiocampidae > Dendrolimus > Dendrolimus kikuchii. The sequence goes on along the minus strand of CM034410.1, from coordinate 11,493,263 downwards.
CTCCAGCATAACATCATCGACCATTATCCTTGCATTCGTTCTGGTTTCTTCTCTTTCTAACACCATAACCTTTGTTTTCTTCGCATTCAAATGTAAGCCTCTCGCCTGACAGTCATCTTGCACCTATTAACCGAATTAAATGCATTTTTCACATCCACCTTAAGGATTGCCTCGCAAGCGTTAGTGGTGACAAATGTTCTCAGTGTCAGTTTCTAAGATTGCATTTTATATGCCTCTTATCATTACTATAACTTGGTATAAAAAGAAAGGGAGAACGGTAAGTATACTTAGTTTTTTAAAGTACGGTCGTGCCGCTTCTGTGCTACGTGCTTGATTCATATTGATACGTTGATTGTGGTAAGTACGTCGCAGTTTACTAGCACCAACAGTACCACCTACGCTGTTGTCATATCCTTGTTTTGTCAGTCCCTTTTAATCTATTATCACAACATCAACGATAAATAAAATGTCCAGGTTCTTCGAAAGAGCCTAAATCGATTAACATAATTTAAGCCAAATCTTGTTGTTTTACCTTATAAAGTGACCCGCCTTTGTTATTGTAAGAGCTACCCACCCTGGCTGTGTAATTGCCTAGATGTTTGTGGCTCACGTACGTCGAAGTTATATCCCTGGAAAACAATAGAAATGGTGGTAAATAGGGTTCACATACAAAATAAATCAGAAGGCTCACTCCGTATATGTACAAACAACCTATTCCAGTATATCGATGCCTCATGTTATTCTAACAAAAGACCAACAACAAACCGGTGTAAATTCGTGTAATCTCATCAAAATTAAACATTCAGTCACTGAAACTAATATGACATTAAAATTTCATAGCAATACTATCTACCAAGGACGTATTAACGCACTATGAAGGGTCTCGAAGGATAAACAACGGGTACTGTTATTGTTATTTCGCTACAGTAACCTAAAAATTAATCGAAAGTACTCCGTATTGTATAAACTGCCATTCTTAATAATAACAGCCTATAAACGTCCAACTCCTGGGCTTGGGTCTCCCGCTATTGAGGGACGGACAGTATACCCGCCACGCTTGTCTAAAGCGACTTAGCAGGCTTGACACATCGGTTTTCTCGATGTACAAGTTTCGTCACGATGTTTTCCTTCACCGTTGTTGGCACGTGATATTTGTAACAATATGCATATTAGGGCAGAAATCTGCCTGAATGGTGCATGCGTCCCGGCCAGGATTCGAACTCGCGCCGTTTGAGTTCAAGACGCATGCGCTAGCCATTACACTACCACGACTACCATTCTCCAAACTAAATTTTGTTGAAAGTTTTTTAAGCGATATATACTTTAAAGTTTACTCTACTTTCTGAGAAAAATAACTGAGATACAAACACATAGGACATGACGATTGCATAAGGCTTTTTTGTAAAAAGGGTTTATTAACAAATGGTTTTTTGTCAAGTGTTTTTTTGTCAAAATAGGTACAGAACACAAAAAGAATAATATTCTGTACTCAGGGACTTCTGTTTCGTTACTCTGTGGTTAGGCGGCCTATTTTTGGATAATTCGATAAGTGATGTCAATATCGGTTTGTCGGTATAAACGACGAAAATGAGATGATGTTATTTGTTTAGGGTTCGCACGCGTATATCACACTCGAAATATCAATTAAACGTCACTGGAGGTTTAGTCCCATTTCATTATTTTAGGGTGAGTTTTTGGCAACTTGACTTGCACTAGGCTGTGCAGTGTTCGAGATGAGGGCGCGAGTTCCGCGCGCACTCATTTCTCCCGTGGGGCGCGCTACAAACGTGGGGCGTGCTCCACGCCCCCAATTAGACATGGAAGATGCCGGGAAATCGGCTAAATGAAACCGGATACCGGATAAATGAAATCCCCCGGCAGTGGATGTGGTCTGCAGGCCCGCGCCTGCCACGCGGGGTTGGTTAAGCTTCCGCATCCTCGTAGCCTTGGCATAAGGCGCAGGATGGAACACCCAGGGTTTTTAGTAGGTATCCCTAACTGGCGAGTGGCAATAGCATGGCACCAGGTCGGATTGGGCATGCTAGTGTGGCACTAGCATGCCCAATCCGACCTGGCGAATTCCACACACGGGTCGCGAACTATCCCCCCAAGCTTCTGTGCTTGTCGCGGCTCCATGCTCGCTTCTAAAACGAAGCTGTCGCGAGAAACGGCCGCCGAACTACCCACTAAACCTAAACTTGCGCCCCATTTATAGCGATTTTACGGGGCGTCACGGGATTTCATACAGATTAACTGCACCATCAGGCCCCTACGCTGTGTAACTGGGTCACCCCGAGGAGCAGAGTGACCCATTTCATACAGCAGGGGGGGGGGGGGAAGTCCGCTATCACCCCCGTGAAAGCGGCCCCCTTTGACGGTAATTATGAAAGGAGGAGATGCGCGTAGCGGCGCAAGCGACCGCCGTTCCGCCTTCTGCGGACGGGGTCCGCGTACCCATCCTCCTCCCTCGCTCTTTCAGCGGCGTACTTCTGCGACATGACGGATTTGCAGAAGGAGGACTCATCACGGTCTTTCGCCTTCTTCATCCAGCGCTTACCAGCGACCTTGCTCAGGTCGTCAGTTCATCGGGCTGGAGGACGTGCGATGCTACGTTTACCGAGCCGCGGTCTCCACTCCAGGACTCTTCTGCTCCATTTATTTCATACTTAACTATATTTATTAGTATTAACTACATATATATATGAACAAAATTATATTGTGTCATATGCTACGTAATGGTGTAATGTCTGCCGTGGTGATGATACCTCATGGTTTCAGCGGAACTCAGCGCTGGTCGACAGACTAGCATTATTCCGAGACTGATGCTCTTTTTATGACTTATTTTTATATTATTAACATTTAACACTAGTAACAGTCCTGAATAAAATTATTTTATTTCTTTCATTCTATTCTACATATAATCCCTTAAGACTATAAAACTAAGCCTAGGTCCTATCCTATTCTGTGATTTGTCCATTTCACATTCGTCCTGTCTGACCTCTCTATCCCTCTATCATCTCTTGGTGTTGCAAATGTTTATAGGCGACGGTAGCTACTTTCCATTACGTGTGTTGTCTACCGTGTTTGACAGCTTCACAATAAAAAAACTAAAAAAAGCAACTACAAAAATTGAAAGTTCACAAGTAATATCCTCCGAAAATCCGTCACAAACAATACTATTTCTACACTAAACTTTTCTATTATACCCGTAAATTAACCGTAAGGTCGGTAAACAGTGGACCGGAGGGTAAACACGCCGAATAGATTTAGTTTCTGTTAAACGTACAAGTAGGTAGGTGGGTATATTCTACGTTACGGTCTGTTCGCGACCCTTTGGGAATAGGACGAAAAATCCTGCCACTTTCAGTCGAGTACCGAAGGGTTCTGCAAGTTACAGCATACTAGCGATTAAAAGAATTTGTGTTCAAGCGCTTGTTACAACGCCTTATGAATATATAATGAATAATTAATTAATAAGAAAATTTGTTATAGTGGTCTTTTTGAGAAGCCTGACGTATGCACACATGCGCAGGCATCTGAGAGAGCATTACAGTGTATTTTCACATTGCATTCGTTAGTCAAGTACAGCGTCATGCTGTACACAGCCTACGGCGTTTGTAACGCTCTTTCTTAACTTGAATTCATATTACAATATAAATATGAAAAACTTTGTTGGGATTATTGGATGTTTGTTGATTCGTTCTCTTGAAAATAATCGACAATAATGAAATTTGGCTTACACCTATACTGGTTTTTAGTAGTTAGATTTATACTTTCAATAAAGGAGATGAACATACTCGTAGATAGATTTTTAAGCCTTAGTAAGCAAAAAAGGTATACTTTGACGTAAACACTCTTCTTGTAGTCTTGAAAGATTATGGATAGAAGTTAAAGTTCTGTATTTAAATTATTCCTTTTGATGATCATTCGGGGACTCAAGGCGCACTGCCGATACCGCTTGACGGTGTGGAAATACTCAAAATTTCCGATATAGTGCTACCCGCCTTCTTGGCTTCAGTGTACAGCACCATCAACCTCATCGGTAATATATTAAATCCATCAATTAGTGATTTTGAGGTCCCGTGTTTAGCTGAGGCTAAAAATGCGTGGTCCCTGACCTGCCCAAATCAAAATTTACCCATAGACCTAAAGCGTCAGAAGCTTTGGGACGAGCCGCTCAGCCTTATAACGTACCGGAAACTCTTTTCTTCTTGTAAAGGAAAAATATTATTACACATTATTATTACCTATCGAATCTAGCGGGAAGTATTACATTTTCTAGTTTATAATACCTACCTGGTTTAGTTAAGTTTATCAATTAAGTTAGATTACCTAGAAGAGGTCCCTTTAAGTGATAATTTATGTATTTATTTTAGTTAGCATTCATTATACATCTACATGTATTTATACATTATCTTATAATTAATATTCATATTAGGATGTATACATCATATTTTATTGACATAGGTTTACATTAGCGAGAGTTGGGTATGGAAGAGAGAGCATGAAAGTAGAGTAAACGCGGTTGAGATGCGAGCACTGCGCAAAATCTGCGGAGTGACGCTCGCGGACCGCGTTCGTAATACCGAAGTAAGAAAGAGAGTTGGTCTGAAAGAGAGTGTCGGGGTGAAGGTAAGGAAAGGAATGCTCCGGTGGTTCGGGCATGTGGAAAGAATGCATGATGAAAGAATGACTAAACAGATATACAATGCAAAAGTGGATGGATGCAGAAGTCGTGGAAGGCCACGACACACCTTCCATGATCAAATTGATCGTGTACTAGCGGAGGGTGATGTCAGGAGCCTTAAGAACAGACGAGTGTGATACCTATCGCCTCTTTGCTTCAATAATGTGATAAGTCCGACAAATTATTGTTTTAATTTGATAATTAATAGCGCCCTTTCCGATTTTAATTTTCTTTAGAAACGTAATATCTTTTAAAATACATTGAAGATGGACACTAAAAACTATTAGTATTAAATTTAAAAACTCTCTTCTAAAATTAGAATTTTCAAAATAACACATCATTAAAGCAAAGAGGCGCTATATGAAAACGTATATGAACTTATTCGACGGCCTCTGTGGTTGAGCGGGCTAAGCCTTTGCCGGCGTACCTCACTGCAACGCAGAGGTTCCGGGTTCGATTCCTGGTATAGTAAATTTCGGAAACGTATTTTCTCCGTTATTTACTATGGTCTGGGTGTCTGGGATCGGCCCCAGAGTAGTCAGTTGTATATTACCCATAACACAAGCGTAACTTGCTTAATTTGGGGATATACAATGTGTGTTTGTCTGCCGATTATTTACAAAAAAAAAAATCACGTCCAAACTATAGGCATAATCTACTTCCATGTATAAATGTATAATGTATATGTACATATAAGTAACGTCTTTTTCACGCTGGTTTAATTATTGTTAAAGGGTATTTCTCTTGTGACTTGTACCACATACACAAATGTCCCACGAGATACTCCCGGGTACGGACAGCAGTGCGATTTGTCCGCGTGGATATTTCGGGAATCGGTGCGTTTATAGCCCCTCGCACGCATATTGCCGCCCCTATACGGATATTACTATCATTCGCATATGGTATTTGTATAGATAGTTATATGACTTTCCACAAATTACCCATAAACATTATAAGGTGTGATAGCTATAGTCATTTTTATTAAAATAAAACTCATATAAAATCGTTATGTCTACTTCGTTTAACCGTTTGGACGTGGTAGAGATATGCTCGAATCATCTAGCTTACAAGCTTTTAGGTTTTACATACATACATACATACATAACTTCACGCCAGTTCCCTTGCGGGGTAAGCACGGACAATAGAGCGCCATTCAGGCTTATTCTTACACACCTTACTTGCTTCTTTGACATTCATAACTCTTAGCTTTTAGGTTTTGATCATATAACCGTCTAGATCAGTGTTCCGCAAAGTATGTACCGCGGCACACTGGTGTACCGTGGTCATTAATTGTTGTGCCTCGGAAAAATAAGGTTATGCTGCAATTTGAACTTTAGGTTTATTGATTAATAATAATAAATACCTTTTCTTCAATTTAAACTTTAGGTTTGTCGATTAATAATAAATATTGTTTCGATGATTAATAAATAAATGTTGATTAATAGTACTTAAAGAAATATTTTTATTTGTGGTTTACCTTCGAAGATTTTCGTTTTCCTAGATGTACCTTGAATACAAAAAGTTTGCGGAACACTGGTTTAGATAACGCATGAATTGCACAAAAACGGACATAAAAAATGCACTTTTGGTGCACTTGTTCCCCACGCCTGTTAATGTCGTTTCCACTGCTTTACTGGTTAGAGCTCTCCCAAAAAAACCATACTGTCCTGCGCTATTAAAATGTGTCGGAACTACTTTAAGGGCCGCGTGCATAACGATCGCCTTTAAATAAAATTAGTTAATCATATTAAACTGCCTAAATACGTTTTACACAAAAAGTATTGACAGTTTTTTAAATGTATTTAGCAGCATATTTTGCGTTGTGCAGGACGCTAATTGTATTTAAGGGTGTTAAATACGTTTTAAATTAAAATTTCACCTAATAATTTAAAATTTAAATTAAATTTATTTTACATATAAATTAACCACTAAAAAAATTTATTTTAAATTTTGTTTAACCGCAACTGCTGGCACAAAATTAGTTTTTAATTCTTATATTACTAAATCATAATTTCTTAAATTTTTAATATTCGGTTCTGTTTCTTTTTCTTTTTTATACTTTATTGTATTATAACATACATTACATTATTATAAATTGCTTATTATATATAATGTTAATGTCTACGCTTTGAATTCCCGCCACGAATGCATAAACAAAAATGCTTTGTTATTGTCTCTGGCAACTTTTTTTCTTCTTCTAATATTTTGTAAAGAACGCTAATATTGTTGATGATTCCTTTTTTTCTTAATTTTAATTCAAATTCAAAAGTTTTATTCAAAACAAGTTCCACTGGAGAACACTTTTTGAAGGTCATACATATAGGTTAAAATTTAATTTTACTTTCTAGCCTATGTACACCGCTTCGCAGCGAGAAACTCCCCAGCAACACGTCTAGCTAAAAATTATTTTTCTTTATATTTCTTATTCTATTTATATCTCAAGTTCTTTTTTTTATAAGTTTTATAATTAAAATCATAAACACAAAATAAGGGAGTATCGCAAAAGAGGAGACTCCGTAACAGTTAATATATTGCTATACTATAAATGTGTCTGGATTTATGTATGTATTTGGTATGTATCATGGTAATATTATATTTATAAATTAGTGTAAGTATGTATGTTTAAATTGTGCAGTCCTATCTTTTTTCGGCTCCACCTACATCGCCAGATTAGTTAAGTATTTCTTTTAAGCAAGGTTGCCTGGAAGAGATCTTTTTAGGGATAAGACTGTCTGTTGTTTTGCCAAGAAGTATTGTAACTATGCATTTTGTTTTCGTAATTGTTTATTTTCATGAGCAATAAAGTGTTATCTAATCTGATCTACTTAATTTCTCTTTTCTTTTTCTTTTTAAATATTACATCTTTTTATTCATTCTTCTTTATATACATATCTATTATTATGTATCTAATGCTTATTCTTATACATTTACTTTGATCTTTCTATTATATATACTTATTTTTATTGAACATATTTAGCTACAACTGGTTATAATGGTGGTCCAATAGCTAACCAAAACAGCTGATAGCTATTTGGCTAATGGGTGAATGATTCGTCAATCGGTAGCTGACGACTGACGGCGACGCCGTAGACTTGTCAGGTCTCCGTTTTCGGTTTTGTTCCGACAACCATTAGCTAGCTGACGAGTTGAAGGCGACGGGTGACGGCAAAGCCGTAAACTTGTCAGTTTTATTCAATAATCATTAGCAAGCTGTTAATGGTCAATTTAGCCGTTGTTATTTTATGAACAACTGCTGTTTAGCTAGTTCTTGCAATAGCTATAATATAATATTACAATAATAATAAATAACGTATGGAAGCGAGAGTTGGGTATGGAAGAGAGAGGATGAAAGTAGAGTAAACGCGGTCGAGATGCGAGCACTGCGCAGGATCTGCGGAGTGACGCTCGCGGACCGCGTTCGTAATACCGAAGTAAGAAAGAGAGTTGGTCTGAAAGAAAACGTCGAGGTGAAGGTAAGGAAAGGAATGCATGATGAAAGAATGACTAAACAGATATACAATGCAAAAGTGGATGGATGCAGAAGTCGTGGAAGGCCACGACACACCTTCCATGATCAAATTGATCGTGTACTAGCAAAAGGTGATGTCAGGAACCTTAAGAACAGACGAGCGTGCATGACAAAGCTATGAATGTCAAAGAAGCAAGTGAGGTGTGTAAGAATAAGCCTGAATGGCTCTCTGTTGTTCGTGCCGACTCCGCAAGGGAACTGGCATGAAGTTATGTATGTATTCATGTATGTATGTATAATAATAATAATTTATTTTTATAAAAAAATATTTTTATTATGTTTTAAAAAATATACAATAATCCCATATTTTATGATAATAATAATTTTATTCAATAAAAACATGTAATAGTAACAGAGTATTAAAGACAAAAGTGTTTGCACTAAAACTAACATGCGAGGGCTTCAACACCTAAAACTAGGTAAAAAAATGTAGTGTATTATAGGCGTCAGTGCTCTTCCAATGTTCAATTGGTTTAAACAAACATAAAATTATGTTAACCTCGCATGCATATGCATGCGCGTGTCTGAGCGTGCGTACATGCATGCGTGCGTACGTGCGCGCTTGTGTGTGTGTATGTGTGTGTGTTTGTGTGCGTGTATACTATAGCTATCCATTTTTACTAGATCATTTTTGGATTATATGTCAATCAATGTCTCATGTGTCACAAAGTATTTGGCAAAATCTTGTATGAAGAATCGTTATAACTATATAACGGGAATAAGAAGAGCATAAAAAACAAAGAGTTGTTTGTCGGCGAATGTTTTGTACCGTAGAGGTTTAAGTTTAATTTTGTGCACCATTAACTTGTGTCCGGTAGTTCTAACGTTGTATATGGCTTTCCGATAAGTGTATTGGAGCATAGATATTTTTGGTTTAACTAAAACGCATTGAACCGGTAAATTCTGACGTATATCTAAGTTTGTAAATTTATTTTTATACTACTCAGTATAATGCTTTCGTAGTATCTTGTGCAGCACAGCACTGATTTTCAGTGCTAACCCAGTCTCAACCATTATCAATTTTGCCTTACAATGTAGTAAATTAAATGATGTACCAATCTCAAAGCCACACGAAGGAGAAGTATTTTAAAATTTGTAGACAGAATATTTTCGGACAGAGAGCACCCCCCGGACCCGCCCGTCGGAGCACACCTTCTCTCCGCACCCCGCATACGGCCGACTCCTACAGCTCACACAGTTAGCAGCTAGGCGTCGGACGAAATATGCGATATAAGCAGCGGCCTTCGAGTAAACGCACAATGCACATGCACTTGCACTTAATGGCACGGCTCTTTCTCTGCCATTCAGCATTATGTTCTCGGTTACTCGTGTATAGTTTTAAATTAACTGTCCACATCGAGTTTTATTTGGAAAAACGAACTGCCACCAGTATAATATTTACCTCGATGGATATGTTCTTTTATTTTTAAAAGTAAGTAAAACTGCATTCAAATATTTATAAAAAGAAATGTATACGAAGGCCTGTAGCTGAATTCGGCTTTAGATTAACGGCCCTAGTCGGGGCCGGTTTTTGCCTGCTGCCACTGCAATAAAATTGCGTGTCCAATATCTTTCACTATTTTTTTACACTATCCCTATGTACTTTGTCAATATTGCACGGGCTCTCAGTACAGTTGCCATATGTGCGAATCACAGGGGTGGATTTTTGATCCGCTTTTTTTGGATTATCTGTAACCCAGCGAGCGTAAGGTTAAGATTTACAGCATGGAGCATAAGGTGGTTGTGATAAATGTAATATGGTTTATGTAATCTTTTGAAGAACTCATTTGAGTTAGTCTTTGGTTAGTTCTTTTAATTAAACAAGTAACTAAAGGAATAAAATAGAATTCTTAAACATTTCAGACTTTACATACTACACGTGCGTAGAAGGTTTGCCGATAGCCTCATGATGTCACGCGTTGATCGTCAGTAGGGTTGATAAAAACCTTCAACGGACAAGAGGAAAAACGAATCGCAACAAAGTTTTAACTTAAAGTTTTACGGGCAGGTTTTCAAATTGGACAAGTACACAACCTGCCCGTAAAACTTCAAGTTAAAACTTTGTTGAGATTCGTTTTTTCACTTGTCCGTTGAAGTTTCATTTCTACTGTGTCCCAGCACACATTTCGATTTTTCGCAGGTTTACTGCAAATTATGATTTGGTTAGGTTAGGTACATTTTAATAAATGCATTTTTTATTTAAACATTTTATTTTATCAAACAAAAAACTGAATTCGATCCGGAACCAATAAAATAAAACATCGGTAGTCTACTCTAACATTATCCCGCCTCTCACCACCTCTAGTCTAAATTTATGACGCTCTTCCACGCGGCCGTAACGCTTTTTCGTGACAGAAAACTCCTAAGACCTCGTCTATATAGAAGTTTCACTTCAAAAGGTTACATAAATCGTTGTTGCAATAAATGTAACATTTTCATTTTTTATTGTAGACACGAACAACAGAGCGCCATTTAGGCCCATTCTTACACACCTCACTTGCTTCTTTGACATTCATAACCTTGTCATGCATATACTTTAGATAACTCTATACAATAATAGTGAGCAGTCATCGGCAAACCTTCTGTGTGCTGCGTATACATTCTTATTGTCTCGGATTCTCTCTTGTTCACAGATACTCCCCTACTATATTAATGGTACTCTGTGATCTATACTCAAAATTTTAATTGCCTTGACTAAAATAACAGCCGCGACCGACCCTCTTGTCGATTCTTTTTTGAATTGCCTTCCTCATCTGGGAATCGAATCATTGAAATGTCAGAAAACCGCCTATTGTTTTGACTATATTGTAATGAATGTGTTGTATCTGTTATTTTAGTGAGCAATAAAATGTACATAAGAGCTTAATTGAAGAACCTGGCGTATGGTAATAAGAGTTGATCTAAAGCACCCAAAATGATTATGAGTGGAGGAAATCTTTATAATATTTGGTAATAAAACCATGTAGCAGATATACTCCACACTAGCATAAGTATTTTTATTTAGTATGAAATTAGAAATAAATAATATTACAATTAATTTTAACTCGACACAATTACAACATCTAACAAATGTCACACACACCAACAAATAGATAATAAAAAGCGTGTAAATTATCAAATAGTTTTTCAAATTAAATTTCTAAAAAAGGTACGGAACTAGAGTCCGTAGAAAATTTTTATAATAAAAAAAACGCAGTGTGTAAATTATAAAAGAATTATTTAAATGGAAATAAAATTAATCACGGATTTGCTGTTTTATTTTAATCATTTCTTGATGTGAACCGGCTGTGGCAAGGATGGGGGAGGGGTCAAACAATCCTTAAATTCTTGTAACGTAATTTGTGGATGAGCCCTTATCCGTCTATTTAAAAAAAGGCAAAATATAGGCCTCATCGAAAAATATATCGGATTTACCCCAAAGCACTACACATAAAGCAGTAGATGGAATTACTGAGATCATTAATCCCAGTTTTTTTTTCTATGGTAATACTCACGCATCAAAGCACTTGGTAACAGCCAGCAGCCAGTATGTATTGAGTACGACAGCACTGCATAAGTACATGTTGTTCTTAAGTATACTCGCAGCGTACGGATGCCGGTATATCTGGGTCACGACCGGACCGATTTTCTCGCTGCTGTCTTCAAGATCTTGGTCGCCTGTTGAATGTACAACTTTTTAATATATGCTATACTTACTGCAGTTTATAGTATAATAGAATAGGAAGTAGCTATATTAGTAGTAGCTATTTACGACGGCCTCTGTGGTTGAGCGGACCAAGCCTTTGACGGTTTGACAGTGAGGTCACTGTAACGCAGAAGCTCCAGGTTCAATTCCTGGTATGGTAAATTTCGGAAACGAATTTTCGAAAGTGCAAGAGCGGAAAACGAATACAATTTCCTGCGGCCAGCGGCCTGTTGTAGGAGACGACAAAACAACCTACAGCCAGGGTATTTGCCTGTCCGGATGGCTGCCATCCCTGGTCTAGAGTATGCCACCATAACCTCCTCCACCTCCCTTTAGAGAGTGGCAACACATTGGTAACGCCTATAGTGTTACAAATGTCCAAAGGCGACGGTAACCGCTTTTTCTCGGGTAGTCCGTTGGCCTGTCTGCTGAACTCATGCAATACAAAAACACCTAAATATAGGGTGAATTATTAAAATGGGTCTTCAGGGCCGAATCCTAAACAGTATGGAATAGCGAAAGATACTCAAAGAAGTCTCAGGGCTGATTTTGACGAAAATTAACATATTTTGTCAGGAATCGAACCAGCTTATTTTGACAGGGCTGTGTTTGAAAATATTGTTACTTGAAATAAAGAGGTGGTAATAATTTTAATGTTATTTTGTTGCATACCTAAAAAAATATCGACATAGACTACCTAGTATGTGACGTCACATCACTAGAGAATTGCCATCTCTACCAGTGGCGTATTATACATAGATTATTACTATTCAAACGAATGCATTCGTTCAATAATCAACCCATAATATTAGGCCTTTGCAAACTATATTCACCACACCAAACATTCTCTAGGCAAATTTACACAATGTAAACAATCCATTGCTCGCCGCAACAATCCCGACAGAGTCCTCAATCTAACTTTGACAGCTATGTACATCAAACTAACAGATGTTGCTTAATAAGTGTACGGGCGAGTTGTGGTCTTGCTGGGGGTAACTTAGGAACAAGTTGCTATGGACAAACTGACTCGCTCCTAACTAGTTTTGGAGTGCCTTAGAGTGTTTTGTTGTTTAAGAAGTTTGGTGTTTGATGGTAACTTTTTATCGTTGAGGTATAAATTATTCCTAAATTAGGTTTAATTTTTTTCATTGTGGTTCCGTAACCACTTTTAACGGACTTTAAAAAAGGAGCAGGTTCTCAAAACGGCCGTTTAATTTATTTTAATGTATGTGTTCAGTCATAACTTTTTGTTTCAGTATCGAATTTGACCAATATTTTTGTGTTCGATTCACTAAGGCTTCAAAATGGTATAAATTTTCTTGCTATTGGACTTTCGGGTCCGAATATATAGCAATAATTTTTTTTTATTAAAACGGACAGAATCTGCGAAATATTTTGCGGTTTTTCGACGATACCTTTTTTCTGAACCGATTTTGATCATTCTTTTTCACACTTTCAGGATAGTTTCGTATAAATTTAACAGTTATTGGATTCGTAATTTAAAAAATGAAAAAATAAAATAATCTAGCAAAAAAGAAACCGATTTCAAGAGAACTAAAAAGCACAAATAAGCAGTCTCAACAACATCCTAAACTCGGTGCCAAGTAATACATAGAAAAGAACAACAATTTTGGAAAATATAGTAATTGTTATATTTTACTTGCCACCGACTTCAAGATGTCGTTGGAAATGCTTAATTTTTGCTTTTTAGTTACTCTTAGAGTTGTTATAGAACTGAAAAAAAAATAGATTAAAGAATCTATTGGTCTTCAGTAACTAAACAAGTAGAATACACAACAGTGCTTAATTTAACATTATGCACCAATCGTTACACCTCGCACTAGTTTTAAGCTGTGTTACGGCATAGTAAGTTAGCTATTCGTGCAGGAACGGAGAAAGAATACAATTTCCTGCGGCCGGGCGGCCTGTCGTAAGAAGCGAGTAAACAAGCCACAGCCAGGTGGTAGGGCATTTGCCCGACTGGATGGCTACCACCCCTGGTCTAAAGCATGTCGCCATAACAATCTTGAGTTGTGTTCCGGCATTAGTGACCAGGTTCCAGTGACCATTAAGAGACCAGCAGCGCATTTGTAGCACCTTTGGTTTTGCAAATGTCCATAGGCGATGGTAACCGCTTTCCATTAAGTGGGCTGTCTGCTTGTCTGCTGAACTCCTGAAATAAAAAAATAAAAAAGTTCACATCTCGTAACTTAGAAATAACACAAAGGTAGAAATTTGTGTCGAACTACTTTCAAAATAATTAGTAAGTACACAAAAAATGAGTTGGTACAGTACCTATTAGACAGTAGAAGATAAAAATTATTAAATTTTTTATGACCCCTATTGTAATTTGGGTTTGTCTTACGACGTCTAGAATATCCCCTTATAACAGTGATTCAATTCAGCACAAAAAAGATGCTATCTTATACATCATAATACAATAGGTATATATATTGTCGAGGTTTTCACCGTATAAAGGCTTTTATAATCTATTTTTATAAAGCACTTTTTATTCTATTAAAATACCTGACTCCTTAGTGACGTCATTGTTTTCTATTTTCCCCTGTACCACAATACTCAATAACACAGCCAAGCCCACGTACCGCAACATCTTTAGGTCGATTGTTGCTGTTTGAAAACGGAACTGTGTACTGCTGTTATTGTTTGTCACGTGTTGTAGAGTTATGAATGTTGTAACAGTAGAACTGAAAAACAGTGCGTATTTCAAGTATTGAACAACAAGAATTATATTTTAAATTACATCTCGAGAACACGGACACGGACATAACAAGAGGGCTCAAAAGGACAAAACCGTTTGAACTAGTACTATAAACAAAACGTTAGTGTAGTGTACTGTGCTAGCTATTAATAAAAACACATAAACAAAGTGTCTTCTCCTTAATAGAGATAATAAGAAAAATGTTAACAGACATTTTCTTAGTATTAATACTTTTAGTTAATTTAAGTTATATTTTAATTACTTGTTAGTCTTTTTAGATAAGGTAGTAATTATTTATTAATGAGACATTTTTTAAATACTTCATTTATTAAAAAAAATTATATTAGTTAAGTAAATAATGCAACTACCGAATGGACTATAACTAGTCCTTGATATCATTTGGACATTTCATTTAATTAAAAGTTGTTGATTAATGGCCGGTGCATATAATAATATTTTACTATTCATTCACTTAGTGACACACACCTTACTTATTGGTGGAAAGACATTATTGGTATATAGGGTGTTACGACCTCCTTCGCGTTCTTCTTCTTCTTCTTCTTCTTCAGCCACGCTCAGTCCACTGCTGGATGTAGGCCTCCCCAAGTACGCGCCACATATTCCGGTCTCCCGTCTTCCTCATCCAGCCCCTGCCAGCGATCTTGCGCAAGTCGTCAGACCACCGGGCTGGAGGGCGTCCTACGCTACGTTTGCCGAGACGTGGTCTCCACTCCAGGACTCGTTTGCTCCATCGGCCGTCGGTCCTACGACAGACGTGCCCGGCCCACTGCCACTTCAACTTGCTAATTTTGCGAGCTATGTCAGTTACCTTCGTTCTCTTACGGATGTCCTCATTTCTGATTTTATCCATAAGAGAAACATCTAACATAGCTCGCTCCATAGCCCGTTGAGCGACTTTGAATTTGTGGACCAGTCCCGCTGTCAGTGTCCATGTCTCGGCACCATATGTCATGATGGGTAGGACGCACTGTTCGAAGACTTTCGTCTTCAAGCATTGCGGAATGGTCGACGAGAAGACATGTCGTATTCTTATTTTTAATTTATTTTATATATAAGAGAATTACATTTTTGGTGGTCCTAGATTTGTGTTAGTTACCAAATACATGCATTTTCACTATCGTTGCCAGCATATAATTTCAATATTCTTTCTAAATTCATACAGTACTTACGGGCTTATGACAAATTTAACCGATAATAGGTAGAAGGCAAAGGAACGGTTAGTAAGACATATGAACCGGCCATCTGAATAAAAATTATGATATAAATAAATAATAAAATAATACATGGCAGTTCTGATCCTTGTCGAATCTACCAGGGCTATATAACACGAATGATGTTTTTTTTATCACAAAGCGCATTGTTTGTGTCAACAGTTCAACACCGATATCGTGAGGCATTGCAGAAACTGCACCACATAATTCAGAAAACGGGCTTATTGCTTCCTTATAGTTATGCGGTCCTGGTCTTTTTTTTGTTGCATGAATTCAGCAGACAGGCAGACGGCCCAGCCCACCTGATGGAAAGCGGTTACCACCACCTATGAACATTTGCAACAACAAAGAGTGGAACCTGGTCACCAATGCTGGAACACAACTCAAGGCTGTTATGGCGGCATACTCTAGACCAGGGATGGTAGCCATCCAGACGGATAAATATTAGTAGGGTATTTGGCTGGCTGTGGGTCGTTTGGTCGCCTCGTACGACAGGCCGCCCGGCCGCAGGAAATTGTATTATTTCACCGTTTCTGCATGGTGGTCCTAATTATTTTCATCAGCGGCATCTAAAATTTATTTTTCGATTTCAAGTACACTCGTAGTGGCTTTGCACCTGTAATTCATACCAAAGACATGGGTTCGAATCTTGGCCTGGAAGTACCGCTTAGGCAGTCCTATTAATATATAATAATATTTTTCTCAAGACCACAAGACCTAAAAATGGCTCGGATTTTTGGAGGGCTTGCGTGGGGCCATGGGAAGGCTCTTTCATAAATTTAATGTAAATGCGGCGTGACACTGACTGAAAGAAAGAAAGAAAATAAAGAAAGACTGACGATTATCTGACTGATATTATAAGGACAGTCAGTCAGTGTCAGTGTAGGATATTACGTTCACCTGCTAGTGGAACTAGGATCTAGGCTTTGGGGACTATGGCGTCTGCCCGTCGCAATGTTCAGGGAACAAGAAAAAATGGGCAAACGGTGACTCGCCACTCCTAGTATGGGTCTCAAAAAAATGTCGTACAAGATTGCCGAGGGGCAACACGTGTATGGGTGGCTAAAGATCGTGGAGAGGCGGCCTGCAGGTTCCCTGAAGATACTTCCGACGTTATGCAATTTAGCACTTCCACACTTGGAGCTTGAGTCTTAACTCTAGCAATCTTTACTCCGTGCCGGCTGACTAAGGTAAGCATGGGGGGGGGCTTCAACTGTCAATAATCATGCACATCTGTAAAACTCTCTAACCTACCTTGGACTAGCAAGGCGGGTATATTGCCCATTCCTCCAAAATAGAACCATGCTCTGCAGTGAGATATTTCATAGGCAAAAATTCAAACTTTATTATAACGTGTCGATTAAAATTAGTAAAAAATATAACGCCTAAAAACACAAGCCTATAAAGCTTCGTGACGTTAATTTCGTTATCCGATTTTCCCTATAAAACAAAATAATCCAATTTGTATATCCTGCAACTTTTGAAAAATGCTTCTAAGAATTTTCTTATAAACGTGGTTAATTTTTTTTGGATAGGTACTAGAGTCTGTCATTTATTAAATTTGTTTGCTTGGAACATTGTGATAGTTCTGTGGTTCTTTACCGCGGCTGTTTCATGGCTACGAGTACGATGGAAAGATTAGAGTATTTCGATTAGTAGTCCCTACACGTATAAGTGTGTAACTCGCCTAGGGATACCAGACCTATAGAACAAAATTTAAAGAAAATTTCGGATAGAAATGAAAGGAGACTGGGGCTTTTGGGCAAAAGAAATGAGTAATGAGTGAGAGAGAAATAAGAAGTTGCATGAAATGAGCAAGCAATAGGAACATTAATTTATTTGTTCTATAGAACACGATCTTTTTTTTTGAATAAAAACTTTTTTAAGAACAAAGCAACTCAACCAATAAAATTAAAAAAAAAATCTATAACTCACTAGTGAGTTATAATGTTTTTTACTCACAGTTTGATAATGGGTGTCATTCTGTGCCTAATTGCGGTGACCATAGAGCCACTTTATGAGCAAGTGTGTTGAAAAAAAGCTTTACATTTTCCTATTAAAAGACGAAAAACATCAGCCCAAAATTCTATTTGAAAGATGATAAATCTTAAAAGTCATGTCACGAATAAAATAAGTTATTAATTACTATAATCGATTTATGTGAATGATTTTCAACAATTAATAGTATGAAAATACTTGCACCAGACGATTAATTTAATCAAAAATAACTAAACCCACTACAATTATAAAAATATCAACATAATAAAAAGAAATCTTATAATAGCTTCTTTGTCTGTTTACAATCTGGGCTCAAGAAAGAAAGAAATAGGCAATACAGGGTACATACAATATTAAAATACAGACAAGCTAGTACAAGAGGCGGCTTCTCTCCAAAGGTAGCTTCTCGCGCGAGGTCTCCTTAGACCCAGATTGTTCGATGAAGGAAAACAATCTGCTTTAAAGAAGGATTTTTTTTACATTTCATATAGAACATAATCATGTGGTGGTGATCACTATGGCTGTCTATCCATTGAAGTGGAGCGGCAGAACGGAAAAGTATTCAAAATCAAATCATATCAAAATCAATTAACAGTCAAAAAATTACACAGAAATAATGCTTACATAGGTTCCGCACTAAGACTAGCCTGTATCGCGGGATTAACCAATTAATTAATTGGTTAATTAATTAGTCGGTTAATTAATTAATTAATTGGTTAATTAATTGTATAAACCAATAGGAGCGCATAAAAACTGTGTCGATTGATAGGCAGCCAACCCAACCCTATAGGTTAATATTCCTCCATTTCTCCGCTTCGCAGTCTCATTTCGCTTCAATAAACAGGTAGCCTAAAAAGCAGTACTGTGTATTTGTAAAAATCAGTTATGCTGTTTTATGCGCCCTTTCCTACAACTAAGAGGGCCTAAAGGTAAATAACCTTTTTAACGATAAAACTGTTGTTAACTATAAGCCGCGCGCAGAAGGTTTGCCGATGACTGCTATAATAAATTTATTGCAACAACTATAAGCCGTGCGCAGAAGGTTTGCTGATAACAACCACTCCCGCCTCCCACAACCGTGACCCGCGGTCATCTAGTTCTTAGTACTACTTAGACAAGCCCCGGTCCTAGTCTTAGGAAGCGGGAGGGGCGACCACCAGCAAACTTTTTGCGCACGGGTTTTATGTGAATTACTATCAGTAATAGGGAGGCGGACGCATGTTACAATAAATGCAAATATTTTCATATTTAAAAGAACAGGCGTTAATAAAATGACATATCACCTTAATTAAAAAATATCATCAAATAATTTAGATTACCGTTTAAATAATAATTAATGTGCTATTTGACGCCTTTTATTTGTACCTACTTATGATGTCATAAGGAAGTAATCTCGTACAGAATGTATAAAGTTGCGACGTTCTGTAAGTTTACAGAAAGTATCTGAGTTGAATGTCCGTTCCCCGGTTTTTGGGATTCTTAATTTCCGACCGGCTAGGGATACCAACTTTAAATTTAACGAAAATTTACACGTATATAAATAAAGCAGCGAAAAGCGAAAACACCAAAGCTTATTTTCCATGTTTACTAAGTCCTACACTATTAAAGATTGATATTATATTAAAAAAAAATAATTCAAGCTAGTGCTTAAATATATAGGTAGAACATTTAAGCCATAAATTGGACTTTTTTCTAAATTTATTTAATACCACGCATATAAACAATTAAACAAGAATTAAGAAACAAAATACTTTTTCCCTACAACAAAACAAATAAAAACCACAAAAAAGTTTTACAAAGGTCAGCCTCCTTACAAAGTTCCCAAATAGAAGGAACATCCGCCATCTTTGAGCCGGCCATTACGACGCCAACTCCGCGTAATGGCCGCAGTTTTAGCGGGAAAATAGCTATCTCGCGCCTTTTAACTATTCCCTTAAATTCCGTGAAAATTCCAACAATATATTGTTTTCGTTATTGTTAACAAAATAAATATGTCAACGTATACTTCGAGCACGTTATGAAGAACGTCATAAGCGACATATTTTACTGAAGGGCCCGTTTAGAAAGTAGTTTTTAATACATTATTCTTCTTATCTCCAATTTTTAGAATGTTCAGAATTTTGCCACTGTCGCACATAATATGAGCTTAATGAAATTAGTATTAGGATTTAAATTATTTTAGCTGTATTTTAGAGTAAGAAAGTGAAATACCTAAACCTGGCGATTTCGCCGGTTTTCCACGACAGGCTCGATATGATATAATATATATTAGGGATGGGCCGAATGTGGTTTGAACCGAATACGAACTTCGGCCGAATATTCGGTTAAAACAAAAAATTCGGCCGAAATTCGGTTTGATTTCGCCACGCTTTCTCAAGAGCAACACATCGTGACCTGTTGACAATGTCAACTTGATAACACCGAATGTTTGGCTTTTTTACACCATAACCTGCCTTTAGTACATTTTAAGTATGAGTAGGTGGATAAAAGAATAGATTTTAGATTTTTAATTGAAAAATATATCACCATTTCATAATTCTAAATAAATTCATAATGTTTAATTACTAAAAAGTGATTTCAATCAAAGTTAAAGTTATAATTGCTGATGTCCCTTAGACGTGTTTTCTTTTTAATTTAAGTTACCCATTATAATTAAGCAATTGCACTACTTACTGATGTTTCTTAGAGGAATAATAAGTTTATTTTTGTTTTAATTTGATTTCTATTTAATTAGGCAAAGACTCAATCAAGAACTAATTTCATTTATTTTTATCACATTTACATCTTCCTAACTAAAATAAATGACCATGAGTATATATACGCCAATTTTTATATTACGGTTATGATATATATGATTTCTATTAACTTCAGTCAAAATAGTACAAGTAGGTATTTTACTTTTTCCTTGCACCGAATGTTCGGCATTTAAACTGAATTTCGGCCGAATGCCGAAGTTCGGCCCATCCCTAATATATATATATATATATATTTATGTGTATAAATAAGACAATTTAGCTGTATGTGTGTTTGCGTGAAACTTATGTCATTCGAAAATACATATTATGCTCCATTATGCCTAGATTCGTCATCGATCACTCAAATTCAAAAGGGTTATAAGACAACTGCAAAGGATAAGTATCGGCTCGTAACAGTATATTCTAAATCATCGTAATACACGAATCAGCCAAGAACAAACGGACTGAAAGAAAATTTGATAGTTATAGGTGATTAGAGGGCTGGTACACTATATACTATATATTTTATATTACCTCGGACAACGCATCAGTATGGCAATCCAGCGAGGAAATGTAGCTAGCCTTTTGGGCACCTTACCCATAAAAGACGATGACTTAGACTCGGTATTCTACTTAGTCTTGAGGGAATTAGGACCTATACACATACCTACCAAATATGAGAAAAAAAAACGGTTAAGCCGTTTCGGAGTATGGCGACCACAAACACCGTGATGCGAGATTTTGTATTGTTACGAGTTGCGACACTCAAATTAAAATGCCGTTAGAATTATTATAGAGTTTATTAGAACTATACAAACACGTATAACAAAGGTACAAATATAACCGAATACAACAAATCTAAACATAATGCAGAAGGTTTTAATTCAATAAAACGCGCAAAGTCCGTCACTATGAGGTTCACGATTGTACACACGTCACGCCTTGATCGTAGTTGTCGCTGAACTGCCCCCTCCCTCAATCAGGCCATCGTTTTATACTGTAAAAATGCAATGTGCCCGCCCGGCAATGTGACCGAATTTCCTAGAATCAGCGTATTACCTGGCTAATAATTACAGCCGCAAGCGGCCATGTCCGTGCAAGAACGGAGAAAGAATACAATTTCCTGCGGCCAGGCGGCCTGTTGTAAGAGTCGACAAAATAACCCACAGCCAGGTGGTAGGGTATTTGCTCGACTGGATGGCGACCACCTCTGGTCTAGAGTATGCTACCATAACAACCTTGCGTTGTGTTCCGGCTTTAGTGACCAGGTTCCAGTATCCCTTAAGAGAGCAGCAGCACATTTCTAGCACTTTTTGGTGTTGCAAATGTCCATAGGCGATGGTAACCGCTTGCCATCAAGTGGGCCGTCTGCCTGTCTGCTGAACTCCTGCTATAAAAAAATAAATAAACGAGTACAGTAAAACAATGGGCTGTTCTCTAGGAACGTATGCCAATAAATAAGTAAACAAAAGAAGACGATCATAAAAGAATTACAATCAGTTCAAATGCCGACAGGTAATAAAATGTGCTTCGTGGAATTTGTCTTTGTCGGGGGGCTAAGTTGTAACAGTATATTAAATACAAAAATAATTAAGTTAAATTTTCTTTACTGTATTAGTTTATTGTCTTAGAAAATTATTTTAAATGTTTCGAAGGACTTGTTTTACATAAGGGAAAATGTACGAAAATTAATACTATATTCAATACCTAATATCAAATTTCTAGCTGGAAACAATTTCAAACTACGCAGTGATGTCCGTACCAATACAAGGAATGTTTGCTCAAGCGAGTTGAGTACACAATAAGCGAAATGATAGGCCCCTTTTGGCCACGTCGGCGCCCATCAGACTAATGGACACTTCACAATAATGGCCACACTATATTTTAAGAGCTGGACACATTCTTTCAACGTGATTATTTTACCTGACTATTGTTGCTTACCAGGCAAACACAACTGACTGTTATGCACGACTTTATCCGCAAATAACTGAGCTAGACACATTTTCTTTCAACGTGATTATTTTACCCGACTATTCTTGCTTACCAGGCAAACACAACTAACTGTTATGCACGACTTTATCCGCAAATAACTTGAAGGATTTAAATGAACTACACACAGAGTCAAATTATATCCTGGGTCGATGTTAAGGATTCTTCTTATTCCGATAAATGACGTCGTTTCAGTAGGATATATAAATATAGATACGTTGTCGTCCAGGGTCTTAATTTTTTTACTTAATTCTATTATTTTTCGCTCTTTCTGATTAAGGAGGTTGGGGTCTCGAGGTTATATTTCTTAGCCCCGACTGAAAATCGGTGGATTTCAGTTGGGGCGGAGGTAAAAGCTCGAGGCCCCAACCTACTTAATCAGACACGTCGTCATAGCGACGCACATGAAGTTTGATGTGCCAAAGCTAGTGTAACAACGTCAGTGCATCCGTGGCGGATCAGAGAAAGAATACTAACTCCTGCGAGCAGGCGGCCTGTCGTAAGAGGCGACAAAACAACCCATAGCCAGGTGGTAGGGCATATGTCCGTGTGGATGGCTGATCTAGAGCATGCTGCCATAACAATCTTGAGTTGTGTTCCGGCATTAGTGGCCAGGTTCCAATCTCATCCACGAGTCCGGCAGTACATTGGTAGCACCTTTAGTGTTGCAAATGTTCATACGGTAACCACTTACCATCACAGTTGGGCCGTCAGCCAGTCTGCTGTTCTTCAGCAATAAAAAAAGATAAAATCATAATTTTAATTCCTTTAGCAATTTTAATTGAAAACGCAGTCTACATATTTACGTCCTCGTAGAACAATATACTGTGAAACCACTTGTAGTAAAAACTTAGATAAAAAGCGTAATTTAGAGGGCCATGACCGCAGATGTTGAAAATCCTTATCTTCTGTCGTCGTTAACCCTTCGCGAATAAAACGAAAACTTGACGCTAAATGGGAGTATAATGGCTTAATATTATCTTTAAAACGTTTTCGTTTCAAGAACTCCTTTTAATGCTTTAAGATTTTTTAATGGTTACTAAAATTCGCTATGTCTTATCGACAGACAGCTTTTTTTTTTCATTATTAAAGTGAAACTTCTTTATAATCGTGATTTAAAACTCGATAAAACGAAAAAGTGACACTAAAAAGAAATAAACATGTAAATCTATAGGACTAAACCTGCGAGAGAATGAGATAGAATACATTATATTTAATAATTTAAACACTAGGCTCATACAGATAGAGTTGGAAATTTTTTGAAGTTTTTCGTTAATATTTCAAATTTCGTGTCTTAAAGCTTAAATATATTATACCGATATAATATATGAACTGTGACGTCACGAAATTTAGAATCCCTCTAACCCCTTGTCACACTTTGTTTTACTTCTACTGCGTGTGAACTGCACACAGACACAAATTTTTATTTTTTTGTATAGTTACGTATTATGAACAACACAGTTGTAGTAAAGTTTTTTATTGCTAAGCAAGCATGCAGACGCCTCAGCTCATGGAATGTGGTTACCATTGCGTATAGGCGTTTGCTATACCACTGACGAAGTCAGCACGTTGCCAGCTTTTGGCCAGGAATAAAGAAGACCGGGTAAAGGGATCAGACAGGAGGAATGGGAGAGAAGGGATGAGATATGAGATTGGAATAGGGGTATGAGATAGGGAAGGTTGACAAAACAAGGGTGAAGTAAGTCATCGAAATTCTGACTTATCGTACGAAAGCCGATTGGCTACGTCGCTTCTGGTGTGGCAAACTTCTATAGCGACGATAACCATTTCCCCAGACTTAGACAAAAGTATTTCTTTACCTGAAAATTTAATGAATTAGAAATCTGTTTTTACAAAACCGTTGATCTCCAAGAGCTACAATTATTTAGAGTCCTTCTAAACCATACGAATAACATGAAACAAAGGTTGAAAAACGGTTGAGATTCCGTAAATTCAGTATCATTTAAAGCTCGGAATAAGGTAGGCCGTCAGCCCCGTTGCCAGCTTGGCAATAAAAAAAACATTAAGAACATTCAAGATAGTATTCTCAAAGAGACATTACTGATTCAGCTAAGCTCAACATACTTCACAAGTGTACTTCGAGTACTCAAAATTGTTCGCTTGTGAAATATTAAAGGGTCCCAAACGTTGTCAGTTTTCAGCCTAGTCACGTTCCTGTAATATCGAATGGTTGGTTCAATGTATGATCAATCGCCTCAGGTGGCGCCCCCGCAAAGTGTTTGTCATATTTCCAGCAAATGCCTATGTAATGGGTTTTTATCAATACCTTACAATTTTCATGATTGAAACGAGTGTTATTTTTTAAACGGACTTCAAAAAAAGAAGGAGTTCTCAATTTGTCGTGTATTTTCTTTTATCCGACTTCAAAAAGGAGGAGGTACTCAAGTCAACTGTTTTTATGTCAATTATGGATCGATTTTCATTTTATTTATTCGAAAGAGTATAATCATGACATGGTCCCATTGTCGCCAAGTCAGGATCTGATGAGTGAACCGCAGGGAAATCGAAAGCAACCTTGAATATTATAGGCACGTACAACGTGTTTCATGTATATTTTTTCTATAGCTAGTTAAAATATTTACGTAACTAAAAAGTAGAAGATAACAAAAAACAAAGTGGACTTTAAAAGATACTAAAAAGTAAAAAATAGATAGAATTTTGGGCTCCGAAGATATAGCAGAAAATTCATTACAATCGTACAGAAAATGTGTAGTTTTAGAGGTTATTCAGTCATAACTTCTTTGTTTCTGAACCAATTTTGATCATTCATTTTGTGCTGGATTTAGTATAGCTTAAAGATAGTTTTATATAAATGTCATTGTTATTAGATATCACATACGTAATTTAAAAGTGGAGAATACAAATTTTCTACAACATCTTGAAGTTGGTGCCAAGTAAAACATTAGTGTATCTATGATATTATTTTATATTAAGGAAGTCAATGTATCGACTACTTCGAGGATTTTTGGAAATGATACAGAAGCTGAATTTTGATATACAAAGATATTTAACGTTAGTGTACCAGGCAACTATAGACAAAAAGAACTACGTCCTATGTTAAAAGGATTCAAAAGCTTCTAATTGATGAGGGTCTCAAATTACATTTATGCTAAGCCGACAATTAAGCAGATTATGTCAACATTAAAATCTTTCGGTTTTAGACAGATGGCTCTTAATTCCTTTAACAGATGCCCAAGACTTTTATTTTATCCTGGTTACATAACTTAACTAGCTTTTGCCGGCGACTTCTTTCGCTTGAAAAAAGGATATTATGTACGTCATGAAGTGCGTATCTATTCATAAAAATATGGAACTTAATTTTTATTTAAAGCGTCTAATTATAAATACCAGTAACTCCACCTAGTGAAGGTGGATCTAATTAACCATGACAGTAATTCATTAAAATTGTACGCGTCTTTGTCGTTTCCATGACATGACATGTCGTTCTTGGTTGAATTGCAATGATGGCGCAGATAATACGCGGTCGGAGCGCCATTTTTATTATTATATTCTTCTATCCCTCGGTATAAAAGGTACCCTATGTTCATTGTTATAATCTTAACAATGTATGTGGATTTCGTGATGATCTATTGCGTAGTTAAGACGTAAAAACACCAGTGCGTGCAGCAACGGAGAAAGAATGCAATTTCATGCTGCTGGCGGCCTGATGACGCAAGAGGCGATAAAACAACCCACAGCCACGTGGTAGTATATTTGCCCGTCTGGATGGCTACCACCCTGGTCTAGAGTATGCCGCCATAACAACCTTGACTTGTCTTCCGGCATTAGTGGCCAGGTTCCAGACCCCCTTTAGAGAGCGGCAGCACATTGGTAGCACTTATGGTGTTAGAAATGTCCATAGCCGATTGTTGCAGACTCATTAGTTTAAAACCTATTTTTCTCATAGAATATAATTTTGAATGTGATTTTACTATTTATGTCAAACTGTTTTTTGTCGAGTGAAAATTATTGAGAGGAATACACGTAGAAATATCCATTGTTGTTTATTGACTTTATGTATTTGAAATTACACAAAAAGCAGGATATTTCTATTTAAGATAATTATACCTCTCTTCAACGACCACAACAGAATGGCGACCGTGAGTATTTTAAAGAAACAAAGAACCATAAGTCGCAAGCTATTTTATTTGAGTTATAATAGTTGTGTAGAAAAACTTAGCACGGGAGAAATACATGAGATTCGTGTAATTCTCACTATTTTAGACGAAAAAGCTAAGCAAATGTTTGATATAGAGGAAAAGTTTAAAAATGCAATTTTCAATTTGGACCTCTCGGAGGAAGAAACATTGAAAGAGTTAGATTTGGAAAGCGTCTTTCAAGGAGAAACCGAATATATTTTGTTAAAGGCGCATTGTGAAAAGCTCTTATGCACAGAGTCACATGAGGCTCGTGAATTTGCGAACGCTAATTTACCATCAAATTATAAAAGTTTAGATGATACACAGACTACCGGGAATGACAATTCCTTAAAGAAATGTTTACATGATGATATCATTGAACAGGTAGAAGGTGATGATGATGGTCATTTCGTAATTCAATGTCCCGTCATTAAAGAAGCCAGCCCAACGACAAGAGTGAAACCAATTTTTGATACTTCGACAAAAAACAGTTTGACATAAATAGTAAAATCACATTCAAAATTATATTCTATGAGAAAAATAGGTTTTAAACTAATGAGTCTGCAACACCGATGGTAACCGCTTTCAGTGCATCCGTTGGTAGTAGATACATATTTGTGGCTTTTGATGTCTAAAATCTGGGGTCATGGGGTCCCGAAGCTCACCGTCTTTATCAAGACCTACCTACAGTTTGGTAGAAGTCTCTTGCGACCAAAAGGCTGGCTTGTATTTTGGTTAATTTAATTAATAATGGTTATTAAGCGTTGCCATCGAACGTGGTCGCGGCCAGCGTTTTGATAACATTCCCAACTGACAATTATTTGGGGCCTATCTATCTATCATCCGTGCAGGAACGGAGAAAGAATACAATTTCCTGCGGCCGGGCGGCCTGTCGTAAGAGGCGACAAAACAACCCACAGCCAGGTGGTAGGACATTTGCCCGACTGGATGGCTACCACCCCTGGTCTAAAGTATGTCGCCATAACAACCTTGAGTTGTGTTCCGGCATTAGTGACCAGGATCCAGTCTCCCTTAAGAGAGCAGCAGCGCATTTGTAGCGTCTTTGGTGTTGCAAATGTCCATAGGCGATGGTAACCGCTTTCCATCAAGTGGGCCGTCTGCCTGTCTGCTGACCTCCTGCAATAAAAAAAAAAAAAAAAACTATTATTTGTATTTTTTTAAGCTGTGGTTTATATTAATTGTATATTTTTATTTTAATGTGAATCCATGGTTCTTATTCTTGTACTAAATAAAAGTTTATTTGTATTATTTAATAGTTTTAAAAATATTTTGTATTGACAGTAAGTGCACATATTTTTTAACTCGCAACCATTTTAACCTTAATAAATCTGTAAATGGTACGAGTTTGTAAAATGCGTTTAAAAATGTGAAAAAAATCAGGAGGGATAATTCAGACCAGGAGATTCCGAAAATGCAAATTTTAGAATTTTTGTCTGTCTGTCTGTCTGTATATTAGAGCATCACGTAAAAACTACTGAACGGATTTAAAGGAAAATCGAAATGGAACTAACTTACATTGCGGGGTGTAGCTTAGGATACCATTTAACCCGATAAAAGACGTCGTTTCTGTGGGATAGACGAAAATAGCGAAAAAGATAGGAAAATAGCGCTGCGATCTCATCTTTTTTAGAAACTAACGAATGAAACTCGATATAAGGCTGGCTAATAACCCGAATCAACACTTAAGATATGTTTTATCCCGATAAAAGACGTGTTTACTTGGAATAGATGGATTAGCAAAATAGATGGCGCTGCAATTGCGATGTAGACCACCATCGCTGTAATTCAATAACAAATACGTTGTCAGGTTGCCCACATGTCATTCAATACGTACTTTTCTTTGAGTTTTTTGTTCAGTTGTCTACACTATATTGATTTAGTTTCTTTGTAATTGTAGTGAATTCAATAAGAAACTTAAATATTGAAGGTTTATATATATATAAAACACCTAATCAAATTTTGTATGTACGTTACATAGAGCTACTACCTAGGGCTTTTCTAAAGTCTAATCTATACATATAATAAAACTGTAGAGGTCGAATTTCTGTACAATGAAAAAAAAATTTGCTAAAAACCGAGTCAGGGGGATGTAAGAAGTGAAATAGAACTAATTTAATTTCTTTTTCAAATTTTTTGTTTCTCTGTTTGTGTGTTTGTCTGTCTGTTTGTACCGGCTAATCTCCGAAACGACTGGACCGATTTAAATTAAATTTTGTATGGTGGTAGCTTATATCCCTGGTCAACATATAAGATACTTTTGATCCCGAAAAATTAAAGAGTTCCCGTGGGATAGTTAAAAAACCGCGGACGAAGTCGCGGGCATCAGATAGTATGATATAAAATTATTAGAGGTAGGCAAGCTGCTGAAGAGATTCTTGCGCCGTTTCTTCTCCTCAAGCCACAACATGGTGCGAAATGGTGGTAAATTAGCTTAGGCTCCCATAGAGTTCATAATAACCATAAACAAAAAATAAAACTAAATAATTAAAATGATCAAGTTGGCGGGAGGCCGAATAAAACTTTAACAATACTCATTAACACTTGATATCTTTGTTTTCCATGAGCACGGCTATATACGGAATAAATAAATGTATAGGTATTTTTCTTTTCCAAATACAGTACATAGTTAAGTTAGGAAGTTAGGATTAAGATAGTTGTAAGTATACAACACACCTTTGACTTTAGGTAGTCCTTTAGGTAGTACATGCGATGTTCTCAAAGCTAACCTCAAATACATAATAGATTATTCTCCATTATTAATCCACAGCGGAGGTCTCGGCTTGTTGTTTTTACGCGACGAGGTCACGCAGGTCTCAATATTAAGGGCATAAGCTGATCCAAAAGCATTTCAGTGCCAACTTTAGCAGCATTACTTAAGCTTATTATATAGGGATTTAGCCCTCTGGATATAGTTGAGACAGGTAAGACCTCCAAATAAGGGTCTTGTTTATTTTGTTGTTCTAAGACCTTTGTTCTTTGTGTCAAAGACGAGATAGCGGAATATGCGTGGGACGCCGAAATTCAGAAAGATACAATGCACGATATTAACACTTTATTTCACGTTACATATCTAAACACGACTCCAATCATCAACATCAATTCACTTTGATCGGGTTGGGTATAGATATAAGCCCGGATGATTTTAATGATGAATGTGTTTAGGAATATATTTAAGACTTATTTACATACATACATAGCTTCACGCCAGTTCCCTTGCGGGGTAGGCATGAACAACAGAGCGCCATTTAGGCTTATTCTTACACACCTCACTTGCTTCTTTCACATTCATAACTCTTGTAATGCACGCTCGTCTGTTATTAAGGCTCCTGACATCACCTTCTGCTAGAACACGATCAATTTGATCATGGAAGGTGTGTCGCGGCCTTCCACGACTTCTGCATCCATCTACTTTTGCATTGTATATCTGTTTAGTCATTCTTTCATCATGCATTCTTTCCACATGCCCGAACCACCGGAGCATTCCTTTCCTTACCTTCACCCCGACACTCTCTTTCAGACCAACTAAGACTTATTTATAACAACTAAAACTGGTTTTGAGTGGAGAAAAAACATTTTCAATTAATTATGGAAATTTAAAATTCACGACAATGATCTGGTAATTTTGACAATAATAAAGTGTGATTTAACTTTAGAAATATACTCACGTATTGTATTACACTACTAAAACTGTATTAAACCACTTAAACCTATGAGCCATGTTTAAACAACGTGTGATGCAACACACCCTCGCAATTTAAAATTTTAGGAAATATTTTTTTTTTAAATAAATAAAATTTAAATAACAAACAAAAACTTGTACATCCATTTTCCAATGTAACTAATCACTTGTCGTATTTTCCCATGTAGCTAGATAATAGGCTGTCACTGCAATTTTTCTAAGTAATAGTGTTTTAACTTCTGTTTTATATTTTTGTCATTTAAGGATTTTCTTAGTGAAGTGGGCAATTGATTAATTAATTTGGGTGTATTCTTTAAGTAGTTTGTAGTGTTCTTGATGTCCTTTAACCATAGTGGTTATTGTGGGGTGGGATGGTTAATGTCCGTTTTGAGATCGATCTTGTGTGTGTTTTGTGTTGTTTTTTTATTTGTGATTCTTGGTTTTTAAAGCATTTTAGCTTTCTTTAAGTATCATATATTCTGTTTTCGTTTGTATATGACTTTAGGACTCCAGGCAAGTGTGGTCGTGTCCTTTGAGTTTGGTTTCGTAGCTTGTCTTATTGTGTGCTGATGTGAAGTAGTTTTGTTTTTTGTGTAGGACGAGCCCTACGTCGTGTGACCATTTTTGGATTGTGTCAAACTTTAGCTTCTTTTCTGCTTCTTATTTTCAGCTATTAGTAGACAAGTGTCATCAGCAAATTGGTAAGTGGAACAATTCTTCATTAGGTTAGACAGTTCATTAAATAAATTTGCAAAGGTCCACTTACAGATCCCTGGGCTGTGCCTTTAGTATGTTGTAGGTGTTATTTATTTTTACTTTGAAGTAACGATCCTCCAGGTAGCTTCGACACCATGCCAGTAATGGACCTCGAATACCACTATTTTCTAATTTTTGTATTAGTATGTTGTGGTTTAAAACGTCAAAGGCCTTAGAATAATCAATAAATAAAGCGAGTACGTGCTTTTTGTCGTTAAGATTTTTGTTTATCTCATCTGTAAATAGTGAAAGGAGTTGTGTAGTACTTTTTTGTGGTTGAAATCCAAATTGTTTTTCTGAAATGTAGTTATGTTTTTTATAAAATGCATGTC
This sequence comes from Dendrolimus kikuchii, assembly GCA_019925095.2. NCBI lineage: Eukaryota > Metazoa > Arthropoda > Insecta > Lepidoptera > Lasiocampidae > Dendrolimus > Dendrolimus kikuchii. Next base: position 11,461,741 of record CM034410.1, on the reverse strand, counting down.
ACAAATGACTTTTTCAACAATTTTGTCAATGGCCTGAAGCATATGTATAGGTCTATAGTAGTTACAATCAGTTTTGCTACCCTGATTTTTGTAAATTGGTCTCACACAACTCTCTTTTAGAATTGCGGGGTATGTACTAGTTTTAATACTGGTATTTATTAGATTACAAATAGCTATAGATATTTTTTCACCAATGGATTTTAAGTTGATGATCTTTATTCCATCTGTCCCGGGACCCTTATTTATATTCATCTTTTTAATATATTTGTAAACTGTTTTTTGTGTGGTTTTTTTAAGGTATAAACTAGAGTCCAGCTTTGTTATGTTTTGTTGATTTGTTAATTTTATTTTGCAATTCGGTAGTATATTTTTTACATTTTCATCAAATTTTTTAGCGAATAAGTCTGCTATTTCTTTGTCTGAATTTGTTTCTTTAAAAAATGCCTTTTTTATAAGATTGTCTATATTATTTATTAGTTTACCAGAAAGTTTATTTATTATTTCCCATAACTTTTTTGTGTCGCCCCAACTTTTAGTAACTTCAGTTGTATAGTATCTATTTTTATGATAGTTGATAATTTTATTTGTTTTATTACGTATTTCAATATATTTTAAATGTTTAATTTTATCACTAGGATCTTTACGCCATTCTTTGTGCATACCATCACGTTTGTTGCATAATTGTACTATATTTTCGGTAATCCAGGGTGCATCCGAACGAGTATTTTTTAAGAGTTTGGAATAGTACAACGAGTTTTTTGTTGCGTCGTCGTAATTAGTTTTTATGTACCTATATATTTCATTTGGATCGTCCATAGTGTTTGTATGTGTCCAGTTTACTTGATTGAGTGCATTTATTAATCGCTTATTGTTCATCTTATGTGTGCGTTTGAAAAGACTCGCCTGTGTGCGTGAAGCGCCGAGGCAGGTAAGAGCTATCAATTTATGATCCGCTAGTACTGTGTCGACAGTGCCCGAGTACGGCTCAAGTGAGTGGAACCGCGTAAACAAGTGGTCAATGCATGATTTTGTTAAATGGTTTCCTTTATATTGTATTCTAGTATAATCAGATATTCCACTCAATAAACCGCACCCGGACATCATGTCGAGATATGAGTTTCTTATGCTACCAATTGATTTCAGATCGATATTTATGTCACCAGTTATTATTAGGTCGGTGTTTCCAAAGTTATTTGTTATTATTTTATTTAGTTCACTTATAAATTTAGTTTTGTTGGTATTTGGTGGTCTATACAATGCACACAGTGTAATAGAGTGTTTATTTAGTAAGATAGTGCCGGATAATATTTCACAAGTTTGAGTTTTTATTGTTGTTGTTGACAATTTTAAGTTTTGCTTTGTGTAAATTATTATTCCACCTCCTTTTTTATTATTTCGTAACGCTGTGTGCATTGTGTATCCAGTGAGGTTATATAGGTTACATACACAATTTGAGATGTTTGCTTCGGTGATAACAATAATATCCATATCTTTATAATGAGTCATTACTAATTGTTCTAGTAGGCTGAAATTTTTTATCATTGAGCGTATATTGACATGAATTAGAGTAAATTTATTGTGACTATATGGAACAGATTTTATGAAATGATTGAATGTAGTACAGTCAAATATTTCATTTGTTAAGGTAGCCATCTTTAACAACAATTGATTTAAATAATGAATAAACTTTGATTACACAATTATATTCAACGTATAAGGTTGTTTATGTCTTCTTCTGATCTTATAATGGCTACTTTACTTGAATCATCCTTGCGTAGAAGAATTTTACCTTTATCGCACCATATGTATTTGTATGTAGAAGACAATTTTTGTTTGGTTTGCCATAATAAGGATTTTAAAGTGGGCGTGAGAGCTTTTCGAATATGTATCTTATATGAGGCTAGTTCAGTGGGTACATTTTCCAGGACATCCCCTAGCAATAACTCAGTCTTTTTAGCAGTACTTAGCCATTGATTATGTAGTTTTTTGTTGCTTATCTCCACGAACAGTGAACCAGGTCGGGTTCCTCGATCAGGGCTTCTCTTTACAGACTCAATTGAAGGGCCATTGACTTTTAATATTTTTTCTATCATTTTTATAACTTCATCATCAGGTAGATTGTTTTTTGGTATTCCGGCTACTTCTATATAGTTTGATAGTAGGTTTTGTTCTATTTCTAGCTGTTTTTGTTCGAGTGCTCCGATTTTTAGTTCCAAGTGTTTGTTTTTATTTTCTAAGGCTAAGTTTTTATTTTCTAGAATCTTTATTTGCTTTTGTTGGTTTCGAAGGGTTTCTTGGAAGGTATCGAACTTTTCATTCATAAAATCTAGGGATTCATTTAGCCCAGCTATCTCAGATGCAACAATAGTTCTAACTTCTTTAGTAATATCCTTTAGTAATTTTTTTATATCTAATGAGGTTATGTTCATGTCGGTCGTTGTTTCATCTTCATCTTGGGATTCACCGTCCTCGTCGGGTATTATAATGGACGATCTTTTAGATAGACTTTTTGTACAAGTGTTACAATGCCAGTTCATGTTGTTAGATGCTTTAAGGGCTGTTATTTGTTTAGCTGTCATACCTGAGCATTCGTTTGTAGTATGAATGGTCATTTTACACTTTCCACATTCCAAACCAGGTGACTTTTTCACTATCGGCTTATTACACACTTGACACTTCACCATGTTATTTGTTTTTTAAACAGATATACTTTGTTTTTTCCTAATTTAAGTGTAATTCAATAGGAGATAGTTTTTTTTAGATTAGATTATATAACTGTAGATCCATAGGTCGCTGGTTCATATCCGGCTCGAAGGACCATGTTTAAAACTTATAGTTCAGCAGACTGTAAATTGCTTAGCTGGTGTATGCGCGTATATCTATATAAAATGGAAACTGCACTTCACTTGGACTATATTTTATATTAATTGAATAGCAGATAATATTTCACATCAACAGTTCAATAGCAACTGACAATATTATTAGACACATGGGTTTATTATAGAATAATTAGGCTTCCATACAGGCAGTGTCTATGTAGGTTTCCTACAACTTTATTATTCAACAAAATAACAAACATAAAACTTCAGTTACAATATTTTTCAGAACAATAGGCAACCTTATCGCTTAAAGCGATCTCTTTCAGGCAACCTAACTTATAGGATATTCTTAGCTAATCTGGCCATGTAGATGGGGCATAAATTCAGATTTTTTAAATACATACAACTTTTTAAGATAAATACATACATCCCATTTACCAAACACGTCTAAATCAGCCGGTTCAGCGGCGGAAACAGCCGAATCACTCAAGCGGCGCAAATATGCAACCCTCTGTGAGAGTTATATGTTTGTGCCGTTTGCTGTCGAGACGCTTGGACCGTGGGGTCCTGAGCCTCTACCAAAATTTATCGAAACGACTCATTGACTCTTCGGGTGATCAGAGGGCTGGTGCTTACCTCGGCCAACGGATCAGTATGGCGATCCAGCGAGGAAACGTAGCCAGCCTTCTGGGCACCTTACCCTTAGAAGACGGTGATCTGGGCTCAGTATTCTACTTATAGTCTTGAGGGACTTTGAGTAGAATACAATACAAATAAGTTAAGTTTTCTTGCATTGTATTCGATTATATGTTATAACTTATTCGATATTATATTATGTATTTAATACATACATATGAGATACATTTTTAATCGATAAATAGTAATCATATAATATAGTATAAGTAATTGCATATGATTAGTTAATTTAGGCTTAGTTGTTTAAGGAGAGATAGTGCTTCCAGACTTTAAGAGGTAGCGTATTCCAAAATGTGACAGCCGCTATAAAATAGTTGCCATACAAGATAGATAGATAAATAATCTAATATATTTCATATGGAAGCGAGAGTTGGGTATGGAAGAGAGAGCATGAAAGTAGAGTAAACGCGGTCGAGATGCGAGCACTGCGCAAAATCTGCGGAGTGACGCTCGCGGACCGCGTTCGTAATACCGAAGTAAGAAAGAGAGTTGGTCAGAAAGAGAGTGTCGGGGTGAAGGTAAGGAAAGGAATGCTCCGGTGGTTCGGGCATGTGGAAAGAATGCATGATGAAAGAATGACTAAACAGATATACAATTCAAAAGTGGATGGATGCAGAAGTCGTGGAAGGCCACGACACACCTTCCATGATCAAATTGCTCGTGTACTAGCGGAGGGTGATGTCAGGAGCCTTAAGAAAAGACGAGTGTGCATGACAAGAGTTATGAATGTCAAAGAAGCAAGTGAGGTGTGTAAGAATGGGCCTAAATGGCGCTCTGTTGTTCGTGCCTACCCCGCAAGGGAACTGGCGTGAAGTTATGTATGTATGTATGTATTTCATATGATCTATCAAATTATAGCATTATTATATGAGTAATTACGACAACTATAGTTTCATGACAACTTCTATAAATACATATTAGCTGCCATATATTATATTTTAGGATGCCAACACTTGCGTCTTTTTTATTGTTAGAGAAGCAGATAGACTGACAATTAACTTGATGGAAAGTGGTTAATGTCGTTTATAGACTTTGCAACATCGGTGTCAAAGCCAAAACGCATTGTTAGCCTTAAGTTGGGATTACAATCGAATAGAATAGAACAGGACAAGACAGGATAGGACAGGATAGAATAGAACATTATTTATTGCATAAACTGTCACATCATTAAAGAAATAAAAGACGTTGGCTTCTTTACAGGAACGACAGTTTATCCTTTCAGACGTACAATACAGGCAGTTTGTAATGTTGTCTATTATTATTATCCGAATTGATAATACTTACATAAAAATATTTTTATTATCATCTTAATAAAAGGATGCTTTCAGAAATTACAGGTTTATGACGAATGAGAATTATAATCACAATCAATAGCGAAGCTTAAGGTTACTGACCTCTAGCCTAATAGCTAGCCTAGCCTTAATTAATAACCGCGGCCGGTTTTGTTACCCATACAGCATTGTCACGCTGTGGTGTGATTAATGAATTTTCGCGTATTATCGTCACCTCTGTCACAGAAAAACAGTTAAAGTGTTAAATTAGGCTACATTTTTTTAAAAGATGTATTAAAAGGTATTAAAAATGTTACGTAATAACTTCAGACCTCAAATGTAACGCTGTTGTGCTTGAGTACATAATATAACTTAACAGGGTAGGAAAAAGAAAGGCTAGTAATTGTCTAGAATGAGGTTGACATACCCTTCAGGGCCGCTAGACTCGTTGGAGAGCAATACACAGCGATTTTCACTGGCAGGGGACCCCGTTTTGTGAGTCACTTTAATGATATAGGGAAGGGGATCGCCAGAGTGCGAGGGAGAGGATGATGCAGACAGTTTTCGACTGTTGTCTATCTAATTCCCATTATCCGGGGAAGAGGGCCACTTACGGGGGTATCGGTGGAATTACCTCTACTGTACGAAATGGTACGGCCATGCTTCCCGGGGTTTAGTACTAAATCGGCGCACTAGGATGTCAGAAGAGTTTTTTTTTTATTGCAGGAGTTCAGCAGACAGGCAGACGGCCCACTTAGTGGAAAGCGGTTACCATCGCCTATGGACATTTGCAACACCAAAGGTGCTACAAATGCGCTGCTGCTCTCTTAAAGGAGACTGGAACCTGGTCACTAATGCCGGAACACAACACAAGGTTGTTATGGCGGCATACCCTAGACCAGGGGTGGTCGCCATCCAGTCGAGCAAATACTCTACCACCTGGCTGTGGGTTGTTTAGTCGCCTCTTACGACAGGCCACCCGGCCGCAGGAAATTGTATTCTTTCTCCGTTCCTGCACGGATAAAAGTTTAAGTACGTTATACGTCCCTGACATTCTAGATGTATGCTTTCATAGGGACCCAGGTAGGTTTAGTGGGTAGTTTGTTCGTCCTCCTCTTTTAATGGAGAATGATAAGAAAGAAGAAAGAAAACCTTTATTTGAAGAAATAGCGACGTAATAACATTATTTATACATTATTATACACAGAGCATAATTTGACAATTCGTACGCCGCATTTCCTCATTTGGAGGAGATCCCGTTTGCCGTTTGGTGCAATAGTCCCACACGCACACAATGCGCGCAGCACTAGGTGGCGCTTTTGGTCTTCCCCTGTATCCAAGACCCGTATGTGTGTCACAAGAAACTAGGACTAGAACTATTTTCCAGACATTAACTAGACATCAAATTGCCGGTCATTTGACCGCACCTCATTTAAACGCAATCAGTGTTTACCTTTTGACAAATTTGAATGATTGCGGTGAAATAACGTGCATTTCGATTATTATTTTTAGATCCCTATTAAAAGTACAATAGTTGTCATCATTTCCATATTGAATCAAATGAGGTGAGGTTAATGACTTTAAATTTGAACAAATAACGTATGTACGCGTATATACGTTTACGGTCAATATTTAAAATAATTAGCAGTGTTGCATCTTAAATAACGCATCAAACCCATCGCCACAAAAAAATATAACCAATAGTAATAACAGAATTGGGCCCCTGTACTTTTGACTAAACCCATCTATTCTCATGTATACGCTGAATCCGAATATGGGATCATAATCTGCATAATCTAAATAGACAAGAATAGATGATGATGAATGATGAGTCTGATCAAAAGTACAGACAACTTTTTTAATGTGGGGCGGTATTACATTAAATATAGTAATACAGAGTGGGGGGCTTATTAAGTTGTGTGTGAGATTTGATTGACAGTGATTACAAACTATTATAATAAACAAGATAGTAGTTTAGGAAAAGTAGAGTAGTATATAAAACCGATAGAGATAATAACTATGTATAAATGTAAGGACTTTTTTGTAAAGATTTTTAAAACATAAAGATAAAAAAGAGAGCGAAAGACGATAATAAAATATATAAAAAAACAACATAAAAAGTTACAACCCCGGACAAAGCAAGATCGTCCGGAGAGAGGATTTAATAAAAAAAAACCCATAGCCGAATCTGCGTAAAACGGCCAAATGATTAACATTATCTCAGATGAGGATTACCTTTATGAAAAAGTCAAAAGGCGCATTAATTATTTATTGTTTCTACAGTAATTTAAATTACTTCCATCATCATATTTTTTCTCAGGAGCCTTAAAAACAGACGAGCGTGCATGACAAGAGTTATGAATGTCAAAGGAGCAAGTGAGGTGTATAAGAATAAGCCTAAATGGCGCTCTGTTGTTCGTGCCTACCCCGCAAGGGAACTGGCGTGAAGTTATGTATGTATGATATTTTTAAAAGTAAGATGACGAGATTGTATTTTATTGCCTGTTCTTTTATGTATACACCACCATAGACTTTGCCCTGCCCTAAAAAAAAATAGAACCCGATTGCAGCACCACCTACCGGGTTCAATTGTGAGTCTAAACCATCCGAGGACTCACTTGAACTCACATAAAACATTCCATCAAGATCAGTCCAGGGGTTTAGGAGGAGTTCAGTGACATACGTAAGAGAGAGAGAGATAACACTTTATTGTACACCATTACAAAAAACACAGAAAAACTTATAGCCTAAAAATATTCTAAATGTGCACAATGGGCGGTCTTATCGCTAAGAAGCGATCTCTTCCAGACAACCCGGGCAGGAATAAAACAGATTCAATTTGTCAAAGGTGGTATACATAAATATTAGACGATATGCAGTTACTTACATCATATTTTATTCAATATAATATAATTACATATAATTATGTAAAGTATTTATAAGTAAGAATTATACTTAATAGACATATATAAATACACCTATTAATAGTACATATTATATACATAGTATGTATATACATATATATACGTAAAAATATCAAACAAATATCATACGTGTGCATGTAACAGAAGAATATATATATATATATATATATATATATATATTAAATGTATATTATTATGTATATTAAAATGTATTGTAACATTTGTCAAATTTTTTAGTAATTATTCCGGAGTCTAATCTTAACCCTTCGTTCCAGAAGCTGGTCGTCGGGGGCCCAAACCAGAGGAACTGGAGGGGCATCCTAATAGCTCTGCTCGTGATAGTTGCTGTACTGGCCCTTATTGTTACCTCTGTGGTGTTACTGACCCCACCAGATGAGGGACCCAGGGTCAAAGGCAGACGGCTTAGGATCCAAGACCTCCTCACTGACGAGCTGAAGCCAATACGCTGGAATGGTACATGGATTTCTGGTGAGTATATTTTTAAATACAATTTTTCAAAGAATGTTGATGAATATATGTCAAACTTTTTATTGGAAGAGATCGCTCTAAGCGTTCAGGCCGCCTGTTGTATATTGCCCAGTAAGTATTGTAAATATGGTTTGTTTTTGTATTTGTAAATTTTAGTGTGCTTTTAAGTGTTATCTATCTATCTATATTTTGAGCTTTTAATAATATATTATATAATTGTATAATAATCAAAATAGTGTCGCGTGTATACAATTAATTTAAAAACATCAGGGAGGCTAATTCCGACCAGTAGTTTTCAAAAATGAAACTTTTTGAATTTTTGTTTGTCTGTCCGTTAGAGCATCACGTACACGATTACATTATACACTAGCGGTCCCGGCAGACGTTGTCCTGCCTTGAAAAAAATTCGCAATCTGATTATTTAAAAAACATATAACCTATGTTACTCAGTGATAATGTAGCATTCTAATGGTGCCCGACACGGCGTTACACACGCTAGTCGAGTGCGCCGCATGGGCGCCGCAGCGTTTCGAACTTGAGACGCACGTAGGTCCGGTCGACTCGCTCTGCGACTTGGTCAAGGCCATGCTGCAGAGCAGCGACAATTGGGGGGCTGCGGTTAATATTTGCGAGACAGTAATGTCACTCAAGGAGGCCGCAGAACGCGACAGGGAGAGAAGTCCTGCAGCGCGTGCCAATGCGTCTTCTCGAGGTCGCCGGTCTTCAGCTGGCACCCGGAGAGGCAGGTACGCGCATTACTTCCCTCCCTGAGTTAGGTTCCGTTTACCGCGGGGGGCCTTTAGCTTGCTAGGAGAGCAAAGGACCTTCTACCCCCGCACAACGAAGTGGGGTGTGTTCTCCCAGGACACACTCCAGGCACTTTATTGCGCTGGATCGACTGGGCGTAACTATGTTCTAAATCTCAGCCTTTCCAACACAAACAAAAGCGCAGGGTCGACAGGGAGGAGGGGGTTTTTAGTGGGTATTGGGGTTGCTCGCTCATGTAGCAACACTCGGAGTCTTCCACACTATTCTGTGACGTCGATCGCGGACGGAGCACCGCCAAGAGCATACTATTGCTGCAGTGTTATCGCCCCCGACCGACGCGTGTCGTTCCCCTAGCAACGACCCAGTTTGTGCGTAAATCGGTTAAGCATTTTCCCTCGCCTCAAAAACAAAAACAAAAAAAGCATTCTAATGGTGAAAGAATTTTTGAAATCAGTCCAGTAATTTTTGAGTTTATTCGTTACAAACATACAAATCTTTCCTTTTTATAATATTAGTGTAGATAGAATACACAGATATTTCTTAGAAGTACGAAAACAGAAATATTGATAATAAAACTACGTTTTAACGGTTTTAAGCGCGGTAATTTTATTTGATTTTGGTTTTTCCGACGTTTCGGCCACTTTTCAGTGGCCGTGATCACGGAAGACAAAGATGTCAAGTGTCAACGAGTATTGTTAAAGTTTTATTTAGCCTACCGCCAACTTATTAATTTTAATTATTTAATTTTTAATTTTGTTTATGGTTATTATTTAATCTATGGGAGCCTAATCTAATTTACTACCGCTTCGCAACATGTTATGGCTTGAAGAGAAGAGCGCTTAAAACCGTTAAAACGTAGTTTTATTATGTATACAAGTCGCGAAAACTTAAGAAAATATTATAGAAATATTGATTTTAATAGTTTATTTGAAAGTTAGTAAACTCGAAAACTAAATTAAAGTATCAACCTACTATTCAATTGTGTTCGAATGTGCAAAATGTCTATTTCCTTTTTGGCGGAATATTATTACCCCTCGTAAAGTAGCATGATACCTTTGTTCGTGAATGATAAATTATTCAGGGGATGCGAATTGTTTGGCTTCTGTAGGAACCTGCCTGGATGTACCCTGGATTAATATTCGGCTTTTAGATGTAGCCGTTGTTAGTTATTTACAACCTTGTGTGTACTTATGTAGGTATCATATATTCTGTTTGCTTCATTTTATCTTTCTCATGTATTGTCTCGGTTTCAATTATTATTACGAGATGTGGATTATTTTTATTATCCGTATGTTGCATCACGTTTTATCGACCAATTTATTGATGTATAATTCAACATAATTAAAGACCATGGCAAATATATGAACGTGATTGAAGATTTTGCATCTGTCTGTATCAGTAAAAATGCCTAATCTCATAAACGTGTAAATACAATATTAATGTTGATTAGAATACTGGTGTGCACATCATGTAAACGATAAGGTTTCTGTATATACCTATATAGTCTAAGTTAAATTAGGAATTTTATCCGTGCAGGAACGGAGAAAGAATATAATTTCCTGCGGCCGGGCGGCCTGTTGTACGAGGCGACTTAACAACCCACAGCCAGGTGGTAGGGTCTTCTCTCGACTGGATGGCGACCACGCCTGGTCTAAAGTATGTCGTCATAACAACCTTGAGTTGTGTTCCGGCATTAGTGACCAGGTTCCAGTCTCCATTAAGAGAGCAGCAGCGCATTTGTAGCAACTTTGGTGTTGCAAATGTCCATAGGCGATGGTAACCGCTTTCCATCAAGTGGGCCGTCTGACTATCTGCTGATCTCCTGGAATAAAAAAAAAGGAACAATTAAGCACCCTCACCGTCACTCTCATCTAACGGAGTGACATCATCGACGCACCACACACACAACTTAATAAACCCCCCGTATACTATATTACTACCTCGTATACTATACTACTACCTCGTATACTATACTACTACCCCGTATACTATACTACTACCCCGTATACTATACTACTACCCCGTATACTATACTACTACCCCGTATACTATACTACTACCCCGTATACTATACTTACTACCCCGTATACTATACTTACTACCCCGTATACTATACTACTACTCCGTATACTATACTACTACCCCGTATACTATACTACTACCCCGTATACTATACTACTACCCCGTAAACTATACTACTACCCCGTATACTATACTACTACCCCGTATACTATACTACTACCCCGTATACTATACTACTACCCCGTATACTATACTACTACCCCGTATACTGTACTACTACCCCGTATACTATACTACTACCCCGTAAACTATACTACTACCCCGTATACTATACTACTACCCCGTATACTATACTACTACCCCGTATACTATACTACTACCCCGTATACTATACTACTACCCCGTATACTATACTACTACCCCGTATACTGTACTACTACCCCGTATACTATACTACTACCCCGTATACTGTACTATACCTTTTACGCCAAAAGCGACATGTAATACCGCCTCACATAAAAACAGTGGTCTGTACTTTTGATAAGACTCATCTATTCTTATGTGTTTCGATGCAGATTATGATTCCAGATTCGGATTCAGCGCATCAAAATATATAAGAATAGAGGGTCTGGTCAAAAGTACATGGGCCCAATTATATTATTACTATCCCGTCAAAATCGCCGGATAGTATCGTATCAACCGTAGATTTGCCAAATTTCGGTATTCTGTTTATTCCAATGGCGTGGCGATAAAGTGGCGTTGCCTGGCACGCATGCCACTATATCTTTATAAATATTTGTAAAACTAAAATTCGCTAAATAAATGTTTAAAAATGTTGGTAGCTTTTCAATATTCATATCGGCTAACGCCATTTCTGCTAGTGAATCTAATACCAATTATTTCGACTATTATTCTGCCGCGATGATATCGAGAAAGTATTGTGGATTTAGTAGAATACGAATTGTTGTCACTATTGCAATGGGATAGTACTTTGAATATTTTCGCAACACCAAGATATTGAAATAGCAGAATCGCGCCCCAGATCACTTTTTTGGGCCAGTGTAATTAATACCATTACAATTATTGCATATAGATGTTTGGATTTCTACATACATACATACATACATAACTTCGCGCCAGTTCCCTTGCGGGGTAGGCACGAACAACAGAGCGCCATTTAGGCCCATTCTTACACACCTCACTTGCTTCTTGACAAGTGCTTCTTCTTGGATTTCTAACTTATTAAAATACAAATTATTATTATAAGTATGTCTTTAAAGACCTCGTGCCATGAAAATGGCCCGGACTTTTGGAGGGCTTGCGTGGGGCTATGGAAAGGCCAACACGTAGAGGCCCCCTGACTAATTTATTGTAATTGTGACATGACACTGACCGGCGATTATCCCTGTCTACACCATATAATAATGCATCCAAGGACAAGCTCCGGCCAGTGTGGGACTATTATGGGAAATGAGAACAAAAAATACCGGGCTATTGCGGTGAACTGCTGGTGGTACTAGGGGTCTGGGAATATGGGGACTATGGCGTCTGTCCGTTGTTTGGGTGACATGGAAAAATGGGCAGACGGTGACTCAGATTTGAAACGAAAAACTGAAATGAAATAGCGACACTAAAAAGAGATAAACCCATAAAAGTCTACCTTATTTAATTCAAAATAAAACACATTTCTCTTTACCAGATAGTATTAATTTTCACTTTAAATCAAACTTAAAAGATTTCAAATGAACTTTAGCTCTGTCTGTATATATTTAAGATAGATATTCTTTTATACGTAGATCAACAGATATGTATATATACACATACGTGCGTAAACAGTGCATTGAATTTTGAATTGTATGCTAGTGATTTAAAGTGTAACTTCGAATGGATTATTACGAATAAAGGTCAAAATACCTAAGAATAAAGACGTCGTATATAATAGAATAGAAATGGGAAAATGTGTGTGTGTAATTCACACTTGTCTACTTCGCGTTGTATATATGATTATGTTCGCCTGTGTATTCTCTGAGTTTCACTTCTACTGCATGTGAACTGCACACACATACATTTCTCTCTTTTATAAATTATTTGTACAAACTCGAATTTACAAACTTATTATATATTGTTACGAGTTGCGGGACTCGAACTAAAATGCCGTTAGAATTATTATAGAGCTTATTAGAGCTATACAAACACGTATAACACAGGTACAAAGATAACCGAACACAACAAATCCAAACACAATGCAGAAGGTCGTAATTCAATAAAACGCGAAAAGTCCGTCACTATTAGATTTACGAATGTACACACGTCTCGTCTTGATCGTGGTTCTGGCTCGACTGCCCCTTCTCTGCATCGGGTGTCGGGACGTCGTTTTATACCTCACAAATATAAATATGCCCGTATCGTAGTCAACGTAATCCGCAACACCTGGCTAAAGATTCAGCCACAAGCGGCGGTAAACGAATACAATAGAACAATAGGCTGTTCTCTAGAAACGTATGCCAATAAATAAGTAAACAAAAGAAGACGATCATAAAAGAATTACAATCAGTACAAATGCTGACAGGTAATAAAATGAGTTTTTTTACAGATTAGGAGTGGAATTTGTTTTTGTCGGAATCTAAGCTGTAATAATATTTTAGATTAGTATACTTACATGATTTTAAGTACTCTTTCAAGGTAGAGTTTTTAACGACTGCACATATCTAGCAAGTAGTTTAAACCAAATTGTTATTACTTTCTGTAATCTTTGTTAGAAACTTTTCTCTAACAAAGAGTACTTTCAAGTGTTAAGTGCTGCACACGCTCCACTCTACTTGGAAATCTTACAAGTGGACAGCACTTCGCAGATGAGAAAAACTTAGGAACAGTTTTATAGTTAGTTATGTTGATTGTGGTCGGTGTTCTGATTTTACCAGGCTTTTATAAAAGAAAGGAGACTTTTGATAACAAAGCTTCTTTTTTTTGTAGAAGCCTAGTACAATAAATTTGTAGAAATATAGCAATAAATAAATAAAACAAAGGTGTCTAGGATAATTGAAATAAAATTTGCCAATTAACAATGCCTGATAATGGCATTTTTGGGGTGCCATCACTATAATTGAAAGTACGTAGCGTAAGCGCGGCATGTTATTTGAATTTTATTTTGACGTTTCGGCCCTTTTTCAGTAGCTTGATCACGGAAGATCAGGGTTGACACTTGACATCATTGTCTTTCGTGATCAGGGCTACTGAAAAATGGTCAAATAATATACCGCGCTAATAACCGTTAAAATGTAGTTTTAATAATTAGTTGCGAAGGCTTAAAAAATACTATGTATTCCATAGCTATTTTGGCGACAACGAAACTCTTATGTGCATTGATTTTTCTAACAAGCCTCTAGATGATGTGTATTGGAATCGAGAAACAAGTATTAATTATTTATTTATTTTATTGCAGGAGATCAGCAGACAGGCAGACGGCCCACTTAATGGAAAGCGGTTACCATCGCCTATGGACATTTGCAAAAGCAAAGTTGCTACAAATGCGCTGCTGCTCTCTTAAGGGTAACTGGAACCTGGTCACTAATGCCGGAACACAACTCAAGGTTGTTATGGCGACATACTTTATACTAGGGGTGGTAGCCATCCAGTCGGGCAAATGCCCTACCACCTGGCTGTGTGTTGTTCAGTCGTCTCTGACGACAGGCCTTATCTGTGCAGGAATGCAGAAAGAATATAATTTCCTGCGGCCGGGCGGCCTGTCGTAAGAGGCGACAAAACAACCCACAGCCAGGTGGTAGGGCATTTGCCCGACTGGATGGCTACCACCCCTGGTCTAAAGTATGTCGCCAAAACAACCTTGAGTTGTGTTCCGGCATTAGTGACTAGGTTCCAGTCTCCTTTAAGAGAGCAGCAGCGCATTTGTAGCACCTTCGGTGTTACAAATGTCCATAGACTATGGTAACCGCTTTCCATCAAGTGGGCCGTCTGCCTGTCTGCTGAACTCCTGCAATAAAAAAATTAAAAAAAAGGCCGCCCGGCCGCAGGAAATTGTATTCTTTCTCTGTACCTGCACGGATAAAATTATTAATCAGGGCTGATTGTCATACATGTAATTAAACGTTGAAAAAAGTACCTATGCATATTAATATAGTATTGTAATGCCCATGTATATATACACTAATGTAGCTAATCATTAACGCCATTATTTTTAACGCTATAAGTAAATCGCATTAGGACACAGTCAATAATTATAACGTTATCGCAGATGGAGATCGAGCATTAGAGAAATCTTAAAATCGGAATGATGATCCTCAATGACTTGATATTTTGATGGGATATTTTTTTTCCAAGTTATACCCATCTCGTTTTTCCTGCGATGCTACCAGGCTACCATAACTTAAAAGAAGATTTAAATGGACTAAAATATTTGCTAACATAACCTTAGATGAGTCGTCGGTTTAAGAGATAAATTATCAAAATTACCACCTTACCACAATTCACCGGCTCGGCAATAAATTATCAACGAACATAAATCATCACACGCCGTATTTCACATTATGTAACGTTTAACACTTCAGCTACACATATGTTGAAAATATAAAATTTTAAATTGGATGAACAAATAAAAATATACACGGAGCCTACGTGAATAAAAGCGTCAAATGAAGTGTAAAATTACGCACACTAGTGACGAAATTTTTGTCTTAACTAGTGTGCGTAAACTTATACGCGTGGTGTGTGACCGTGTAGTTAAGGCTCCTATTACCTCAAAAGGTCAAAAGTGAAGTGCAAATGAAATAACTTTTCGTTAGTATTTACTGATCAATGACTTATCAATAAAATATCATAAATCTTTACGATATAAAACATAACGTGGTTTATTCGTAATTTTTCTATAGTTATTTCAAGTTATTTTTTTTTCCAAATCATCTCCTAATTATTGAAATGAAACCATTTCACTCTTTCAATTTTTATTAAAACAGGATAGAAAAAATAGCTACATCTTTATTAAAGAGCGATAAATAATTTGATTGCATTATTTTTATACATACATACATACATACATGTATGTATAAATTATGAATGTCAAAGAGGCAAGTGAGGTGTGTAAGAATAAGCCTAAATGGCACTCTGTTGTTTGTGCCTACCCCGCAAGGGAACTGGCGTGAAGTTATGTATGTATGTATGTATGTACATACATACTTAATATCACGCCTGTTTCCCATGGGGGTAGGCAGAGTCTATGGATCTCCACTTGCGACGATCCTGACAATCAACTTTCGCTTCATTTACTTTCATTAACCTCTTCATACTTGCACGTTTATTTGAAATGCATTTATCCTGACCTCTCTTTATCACTTCTCATATTTGATCATGGTGTATTCGTCTCGGTCTACCGGTAACAACTATTATTATTTTTAAATACTACTTTATCTTATTCACAATAAAATAATAATGCATGTGAAAAATGACCGTGTTTATAGAAACCCCACCATCGCCCGAAAAATCTTCAAGGATGTTGGCGTTGCTTCAAGCCTTAATATCAATTGAGATTTATTTCTCATATTGTTTTATTTGTAAAGTGAAATTTTTCGCTGCTTATTTCGCTTTTTGGCAAAAAAGAATCCTTGGGCCGCTTGTGTTATTCAACTTAGTGCAATTTACCATGAATAGTCTAAGAATTTGTTTAATTTTTTTAATCAAAATTAAAATATCCTTCTATCCGTGCAGGAACGGAGAAAGAATACAATTTCCTGCGGCCGGGCGGCCTGTCGTAAGAGGCGACTTAACAACCCACAGCCAGGTGGTAGGGCATTTGCCCGACTGGATAGCTACCACCCCTGGTCTAAAGTATGTCGCCATAACAACCTTGAGTTGTGTTCCGGCATTAGTGACCAGGTTCAGTTTCCCTTAAGAGAGCAGCAGCGCATTTGTAGCAACTTTGCTGTTGCAAATGTCCATAGACGATGGTAACCGCTTTCCATCAAGTGGGCCGTCTGCCTGTCTGCTGATCTCGTGCAATAAAAAAAATAAAATAAGTACGACTCTTTTTTTCAAATTACTTTTATAGTCATTATCTACATATAACTTTAATTCATTTTATTTGAATTAAATCCTTAGACATTAATTTACCATTCAAAAACTTGAAATACTTTTGATTTATAACACTGGTCAACAGTGGGTTGTTGCCTTGGTTATTATAATGGCTTCGAATAATTTTATCGCAACAATGAATGAAACTGTAAATTATTTTGGAATCTTGGCTACAGTTTTTTGTAATTTCCATTTTTATACAACACTAAAATCCAGTAAGTATGAAATAAAACCATTACAATTATCTATATATTAATACGTGAAGCAAAAACTTTGTACTCGTTTTTACGAAAATTGAGCGGACTCCTCCGAGTATGAAATTTCGCACATTTATAGTTTATATAGAGAAGGAGTGCAGCAGGCTAATATTTTTTTAAATTATGCATAAAAAATATATTAATACATTAAAAAAACATTAAACACACTACCATGTATTTGACACACACACGCATATATACTCTTGTGTTTATTGTTGAAGTCAAATTAACAGTCTAGCCTTGGCGAAATCTGTGATTGTAGAAGTATATATAGTCTTTGAAAATAAATTATTATGGTTAAATTTCCACCACGGGTGACCACTAGTACACATTAATATGTAATAATTATTGAGAAATAAATAAATAAATAATTAATGTATTTAGACGTAAAAAGAGAGAAAATCTGGGGAAATTTGTCTTTTATTTCAGAGAGACACCTTCTACGAGATTTTCTTCTATGTTATGTTTGGGGAAATTGCCGTTGTAATGAACAACAGTAATCTGCCGTCATGTAACGGTCCCGACTACCCTGGTATCTTTATACCGTCACTGTTAAATCCTGGTAGAAATGCTCACCCCGTTCTACACTCGAATTCTCAAGTATGTATCTATATATCTATAATATAATAAATATTATAAACGCGAGTTTGTAAGAATGTATGGATGTATATTTGTGACTCTTTCACGCAAAAACTACTGAATTTATTTTGATGAAACAATGAAAACAAACAAAAGAATAACACGTAGGCTATAATTTATAAAGATATAGTGTGAATTATCCAAGATATAGCGATTCTCCATTACCACGCGGGTGAAACCGCGGGCGCAGATAGTTATTCATATTTTGAAAATAATTCCATAAATAAAAACTGCAGACAAAAAAGCACCCTTCAAGTTCCTGACAAAAACCAGAAACAAATTTAAAGTCTAAGCACGGGTAGCTGGAAAGGGCATTTCCATAAAGGTCTATACCATTAACGAGCCTGTACAACTGAAACGTAATACCCTCTCAAATACTTGCAATACTCTAAAAACAGCAACTTAACAGAAGGGACCTTTTTAATTACGTCAAAGTAACACAAATTTCCCGAATACAGGGCAAAAGGGGTCAACTTGAAATTTCTATAATTACAAATGGCAAGACTGTTTCAACAAAGATAAAAGGGAAGAGGGTATACTTAAAATTAAGTATTAATGTGTGGTCTCTCTGAGGTAGAATAAATATTATGTTACACAATAATGATTTGTAGTCTCGAATTGCTTTTAAAACTATAAAAATAAGAAATAGCGTTTTAAAAAATACTTATCCGATAAAACACGATTTAATTTGAAAACTTAAAATTTATACTAGGATGAAATGAAAATTATTAATTTGTCCTTCGTACTTCTCACTCATTCTCTTACAATTTAAATATTTAATTATAATTTATAAAAACATTTAAATTGTAACAGAGACTGAGTGAGAAGCAGAGCTACAATCAATTAATAAGGTGAAGATGAACTAGCTATCGGTTGAATCCATTGTTGGGATCTGCCGAACAACAGGATGGATGATTCTTTTTTTTTTATTTCCCTTCAACAGCCGGTTATAACATTTTGAATATTTTTATTAAATAATTAAAATAGGAATCTGTCAAGTGCTGTCATTCCAGGCACATTGACAGATACAGTACAGGTGTGCAAATTCAAAATATAGCAATTAACATCGTATTTTTAATTAACAGTTGTGCCTTTATTATCTTACGGGGCATTTGCTTATGTATAGTGTTTGCCAAAACATACAAATAGGATATATGTAAGCATATAGGTGTATCATAATATAATATCGCCCCCAATAAGCTCCATAAATACTTAATTAATTAATTGATATGGGATATCGTTAAAGTTAGTGAGATTTTTTGTGCTGGGATGTAAAATTTCTTGGAATGTTTTTGCTAGGTTTTAAAAAGGCACAGTTGAGTAGGTACTCTACGAAAATGTTTAATATACCTATAGCTATATAATATTACATACATAAACCGTTTCTCGATGGAACTTGTTAAATTTATTTTCTTTCAAAGTATTTTTAAACTTCAGCACCCACAGTTTCAAGTGTGTACTGAATATATTACATATTCTTGAACTATTACAAGAGCAATCTCTACAAGCCTGTCGATAGCATAATAACTTTCATGTATTTTTGGAGTTTTGACATTAGTTAAAGGCTAAATTCACAAATCGTGCGACACTACACTACAAAAGTGCTTTCTGTACAAGTGTGATCTATGATGAAGATGTTGTACTTTTGTTTAACATTTTGCTGCTGGCATTTTGCGAACAGTTCTCAGTACTGCATACTGATACACTTACTTTCAAAAAATTTTAGCACGTTCTAATATATTTATAATAATAATTTAATAAGATTAGGTGGTGAATTTATAATATTTTTGATGTTTACCGTTTTTATTGACTTTGTAATAATTATGATATGCTTCTTTAGAGTTTAATAGCTGTTTTGGAAACAACGAATCCATATAGTCTATCTGTCTATATTTTTTATAACCGTTATTATAAAAACGACTAGAGATGAATTTATCTTATGTGATCTATATGTCGCTACACAATAATAAAGTGAAATCGCGAAAAAATAAAAGTTAGAATAAACCGATACATATAATTGAGGGTCGAATATTTTTTTCAGTGTATGTAGCCGTGTGTAGGCATGTTAGTCGAATCTTAAAATAACGTCACAATATTTAGTGATGTATTTTCATATAACTAAAATAGTTTGTGCTTATTTAGACTATTTTTTTCTGGCATGTTTCCAGTAATTTGTGATTGGTTCATATATTTTTGTTTTCACTTTGTAAACTTTGATGTGAAATTAAATGAATAGATATATGAAAAAGATGGAATCCCATAGCTTCATTCATTTAATTTGACCGGCTTTTTATAACATGGTTTCGATCCTTTTTTTTCTATATCATCTTAACCTTGATCTTCTTTCTTTAAGTTTGTTAGTCATCGGTATTCTATCATATTTTTATATAAAAATAAAATGTGTCAGTTTTTTTGGAACGCAGTGTATTCAAATAATGAAAATGTCGATTGCAACTGTTCACTTCAAGTTTACAAAGTTAAATCATTTTCTTGAAAATTTCATGTTGGATTACCCTTTGTTTATTATAAAGTTCGAAAGAAGTCAATTCTGTCAGTTTCAAAATTATCTGCTAAACAAACTTACAGTTAAGATTTCATTATTAATTATTATATAAAAACCGGCCAAATGCATAACCGACTTAACTTGTGATACCTAAAGGTACATACATATATATGCTAAATTTTGTAGTATACTAGCTGATGCCCGCGACTTCGTCCGCGTAGTGCGGTTTTTTAACTATTCCACGGAAACTCTTTAAATTTTCGGGATCAAAAGTATCCTATATATTAACCAGGGATATAAGCTACCACCATAAAAAATTTCATTTAAATCGGTCCAGTCGTTTCGGAGATTAGCCCGTACAAACAGAGAAACAAAAATTTGAAAAAATGTAAATTAGTTCTATTTCACTTCTTACATCACCCGACTCGGTTTTTAGCATTTTTTTTCATTGTACAGAATTCCGACCTCTACAGTTTTATTATATGTTTATAGATCTAGTCCAGCCTTAGTATGAATGTATTAAAAACCTCATAGGATTTAGGATGTTTTCAAAGTTATGGATTTTACTTGACAATTGTCATCCAAAGGTTTTTTCTTTACTGAATGACACGTTATATCGTAAAAGTGCAAATAACAAAAATGATCACGACTTACTGAAACGAAGTGTTCTCGGGCAAACTTGCGCGTAAAACTTAGTTAAATCAATAAACTGTAAAGTTTACACAGCGACAGCAATAACTAGTTAGATTAAAGCAATAACGAGGTAGAAGCTATTGTTTGAGCTTGTACAGCTTATAATGCACCTACGTGCAATAGTTGGGAAAGTTTTCCAATTAGTTTGTTGTTCTTGTTGCTATGGACACTTGTCACTGGATAATAGGAGTTAGCTCTCTTTGTTTGTGTTATCCTGGTAACTTTTACCGTAACAAAAATTAATATGATATATATAAATAATAATATCCGAAGGGGGCTTTGTGGCGAAGCCTTACATGAGTAACGACACCTCGTACCCTAAACCAGGGGGTCAATTCAGGGCCGCCGCCTCCATGCTTGCCTTAACCACCCGGCACGTAGTGGAGATCGCTAGGACTTAAAGCTTCATGGCCTAATTGCGGCGAATCCACAGCCCACATCTCCACACCCCTTAGCGGCTAAGGCGTGTTAATGGCTAAGGCTTAGCCATTAACACCTATTTTCTTACTTTTATTGTGAAGTGCGGACCGGTGGCAAGATTCATAAGTTCTTCTTCCGCTTGTTTCTTCCTACACGTCCATTTGGTCTGTCCCGTCTATAGAATCGCGCCCGCAGTAGGATTTTTATATTACTCGTACAGAGCTTATTTCAAATTTTAACTGATAGCAAAGCACATGAACGATTGGTAAGACATGAACCTGTAATTAGGGCAGTGTAGGGAATCGGTCTCTATACCTTGTTCTACGGTTTATTTTATTTTTGACAGGTCGATTATTGATTAATTCGTGATGGCCTAAAGCAGCGGTGGCAACACACGGCCCGCGAGCTGCCTCCATGCGGCCCGTGATTGTTTTATAAATAAAACTTTTATAGCTACCCACAAAAATAAATAATTGTGATATTTATAGCGTAATTATTAGGGAAATTTAAGCAATCGTGCATTACAGTGAACACGCTAATGAGCGAATTGAAAAGGTTTGCTCAGCAGTTAATTACAATTTTTGGTAGTACTTATTTATGCGTACAAACTTTTCAAATAATTAATTACCGAAAAAATAAATACGCTTCTCGTCTCACGGATGAGCATTTAAGAGCCATTTTACGAATTGCAACTACTAACATGAAAGCTAATATGCAACAAATAGCCTCAATCGTCACACTGAAGTTTGTAGTTACATATTTTGTGATGTGCGTTTCATTTTTCTTCTGTTATTTTTTGCTCATTACTTTAAATAAAACACAAATAACATGTTTTTCGTTTATCGCAAGTGCGGCCTATTACTAGATTTTACCACTTTGTAGCCCCTGCCTGCTGAAAGGTTGCCTGCTGACTTAAAGCATTACCAATTAGATTTTGTATTAAAATCGAGGTTCTTTGTCAATCAATTTTAGTCAATTTAGTGCACGGATATGACTTGCTAAACATACTGTGTTATGTAATAAATACGTAATAAATAAGATATATAACCCATAATTATGTTTATACTTAAATTTGAGGTAAAAGCAAGAATATCACTTTTTTAATTTTAAATAAATGCCATCCTTTTAATTATAACATTTTCATTTCAAAACGATTAAATACGATTAAATTTAGATATGATGACTATAGTTGTATAGTCTACTTCGCTTGGAACAATGAAGTTCAACAATTGTGACATATAAAATTTATTGTAAAAGATAGTAACTTGATACGCGTGCAAACGTCAAAAGCAAAATAAATCGTTGGGCAGGATATAATAGTACATCGTTCATGAACTACACAAGGCCACAATAAAATCACTTTCATTGAATAGATAATAATAATAGTCGATACCAACCCGCAGTGGGGGGGCTTTGTGGCGAAGCCTTAGGTGAATAGCGACACCTCGTACCTGACTCCGGGGGCCAAGGCAAGGCCCCCGCCTCCGTGCTTGTCTTAGCCAGCCGGCACGGAGTGGAAATCGCTAGAGCTAAGACTCAAACAAGGTCAGAAGTAGCTTCGGTGAACCTGCAGCCCACCTCTCTACACCCCTTAGCCATTCACACCCATGTTGCACCTGTCTTCTATAGCATTTTTTGGGGCCCATGCAGGGAGTAGCGAGTCACCGTCTACCATCTCGCCATAGTCCCCATATTCCCAGACCCCTAGTACCACTAACAGTTTACCCCAATAACCCGGTACTTTTTGTCCTCATTTCCCACAATAGTCCTACACCTTTCCTTGGGTTGTCCTTGGGTGCATTAGTGTATGGTGTAGACAGGAATAACCGCCCGTCAGTATCACGCCACATTTACATTAAATTTGTCAAGGGGTCTCTAAGTGTTGGCCTTCCCATGGCCCCACGCAAGTCCTCCAAAAGTCCGGGTCATTTTCATGGCCCGTGGTCTTTAAAGACGTACAGTATAGTCGATACAAAAATATATTTTCACAAAAACTTGTGTCGCACTGCGGTAGATAATTTTGCACAAAGCCTATAAAACATACTTCATTAGCTCTTTATACAAGTGCTGCTTAAATACCGTTCATTGTAAAAAAAAACTCCATTCAAAATTATACGTACGTAAAAATAAAACTCAAATTATTCAAAGCAAACTTTTTCTCGGTACCATTAGCGTGAGTAAACAAAAACTTTGAACGCTTTTAAAAATGCCCACATGAATGACTGAATGAATAAATATCGTGTTTTCGTTTTATTTTGAAAATATTTTGAGTGGTGAAATAATGTTTTGACAGCAATCATAATGAATGTGTTGATCGAGAAATTACACGGTACATTTAGAAAAGTTTTCTTCAATTTATGATTTTAAATGCTGAGAGACAAGTATGAAAGGCGTTTACCAAAATTCTATTTAAAAATTCGGCCAAGTGTATGTCTTTCCACGCAGTGAAAATGATTCCGTAGTTTTTTTTGAAGCTTCAAAAGGTGCAATATAGTTTTCGGAGAAAGAATATAGTTTCCTGCGGCCAGGCGGCCTGTCATAAGAAGCGACTAAACAACCCACAGCCAAGGGGTATGGTATTTGCTCGATTGGATAGCGACCACCCCTGGTCTAGGGTATGCCACCATAACAATCTTGTGTTGTGTTCCGGCATTAGTGACCAGGTTCCAGTATCCTTTAAGAGAGCAGCAGCGTATTTGCAAATGTCCATAGACGTTGATAACCGCTTTCCATCAAGGGCCCACTTAATGGTAAGCCTGTCTGACTCCTGCAATTAAAAAAAAATGGTTAAAAATATACATAAACGGTCATACATATTGAGTTAAAGTAAGTCTGTAGGCTTGTTTAAGAACCTGAAAGAAGCCTACAATTTTACTCTACTCAGTATGAATAAAGATATATAATCTTATATCGCTAGAGGATTAATTTGTATAATGAATTTACAAAAGGTAAAAAATCACTAATTCGGTTTAACGAATTCCGAAATTACAACTTTTAAGATACTTGTCTGTTATCGGTCGGTTTTAAATGAAACTCGATACAGAGTTAAGTCAAATTCCGGGACAACACTTAAAGGGTTGCCGCCCATACTTTATAATAACGTATCCTACTTTATTTTTGGTAAATAAATTTTATACTTTTGTATAAAAATAAAGTAGGTGAAATACTCTATTTCCAATCTTACTGTGGTGCGTAAAATGAAACACTTATATGGATAAATACTGAACTATGTATTACCGATACTTCTAACCCAATCGTGTACGATTAAAATAAAATTGGAAAATTATATATTATTTGAAAAATTAAAAATACTTTCTCTTCTTTCACATACTTTTTTTATTTTTCTCTAAAACAATTGGCAACCCTACTTACAATAATTTTTATTTACCCCGACAAACCAAGTCGGTTTCTTGGAATAGAAGAATATAGCCAATAAGATGGCGCTGCGGACCCGTTTGTTGAGTCGTCGTTGTAATTCACTAACAAATACATTGTGGTCATGGCAACGCGAACGAAGCTTCGCTGGCACATGCTGTTAAAAAATAAATGCGAACGAATTCGCAGGTAACAAATACAGCAGTTGATTGTTTTAAAAAATGCCTGTGAAATAGTGAAATGGAAATAAATAATAAATAGATGAACATTAAGCTATTTCTACCTTTCAATTTGGATAAATCAACCAAAGCTATCCATATAAATAAATGTAAAGAAACTTAGATCATTCAATATCATTGAAGTCCATCATGCTCTTTCAGTTTTGTGCTTTACTACCGAATTAATTCTATTTGGTTTATCCATTTAAAATATATCACTATGTTTTTAGCCATAATAGCTATGGAAATATCTATTTTTAAAGTATAACCTAACCAGGAAACTTCAATTTTAATATTTCGCATTTTAATCTCACCGGTACAAGGATCGCATAAACGGGAGCTGTTTAATTTAGCACTATGTTGCCTGCCGTCGACAGTCTTGTCCCACAGGGAGAACATTCAATGCAACGTACCATCCAGGCCGTTGCATGTTGCTACGTTCCTATTTCAAATTCATTGTGTATATGAGATAGGTTGCGTTGTTGTATGTTAGTTACGGATTACCAGTGAATGATTCATATAGCGCGTTCCTTTAGTAGCTCACAACGCCCAAAATGCTCCGTCAGCCGTTCCACTTGACGACTGCGGTCGTTATGGTCGTGGCGAAAACGTCACTAATGACGTCATCATTTTTGATAATGCAACGCTCAAAACGACTCATGTCAAGTCAAGAGGTGGGTCGAATAACCGTTCCCTAGAGTTTATGATTGTAACGCCCGCAAGCAAGTGGAACGGGAAAAATCGCGGTCGTAAACGTAGTCATGAGCTACTAATGGAACGCGCTGATTATAATAATTAATATTCTTAAATATAAAAAACAACATCAATCCATATATCAATCAAATTTTCACTAAAGAAATATTTCAATATTGAAAAAATTACACGAAAATACAGCCAAAATGTCAAAATATAAAAAAGTAACCACAATAATGACTACGAAAATGGAAAAAAAAGTGTAAGTCATTGAATTACTCTAAAAGCGTACCTAAGTCGTTGGATTATTCTAAATTACAATATTATTTAATTTGGGATATAAATTACGTATGAAAAGATTTACATTAGTAAATAGTGCATTGTATTGCTAACAACATTTACGAGTTGATTAAATAAAACAATACTTAAAATTTGTTAAAGAAATTATAATGTAGAGATATTTTAATAATCCGAAGTCATGATTATAATCATCGTCTTTATGTTAATAGTCGTAATACCGAAGTAAGAAAGAGAGTTGGTCTGAAAGAGAGTGTCGGGGTGAAGGTAAGGAAAGGAATGCTCCGGTGGTTCGGGCATGTGGAAAGAATGCATGATGAAAGAATGACTAAACAGATATACAATGCAAAAGTGGATGGATGCAGAAGTCGTGGAAGGCCACGACACACCTTCCATGATCAAATTGATCGTGTACTAGCAGAAGGTGATGTCAGGAGCCTTAAGAACAGACGAGCTTGCATGACAAGAGTTATGAATGTCAAAGAGGCAAGTGAGGTGTGTAAGAATAAGCCTAAATGGCACTCTGTTGTTCGTGTCTACCCCGCAAGGGAACTGGCGTGAAGTTATGTATGTATGTATGTATGTCTTTATGTTACTTTTCAGCGCTCATAGCTTTTGCTTCAGGACTCAAGTTCGAATTTCTAGGTTCTTTACTCCCCTCCTCAAGGCTTTGGAAATCCCTCACTATAATATTATTACTTATGAAATTAAGTCAACATATTTTCGTGTTTCGTAACGTGTAAAAAGGCTTAAAGAGTATAAGGTATTTAATAGATATTAATTAGCATAATTAACGGAACAATAACCTCTGATCCTAAGGGTGGAGACTGATATGAAAGTTGTGCTATACATGTTACTAGGAAAAGAAAGCTTGTTAGAAGGTTTATAATGATTTTTATATACTTAAGAAAATATAATCGTCGGATATACACACATGCTTATTGTTACAAATAATACTGATGAATTTGGAAGATCTCCATAAAATAATTATTGAAGACGTGTAAAAAGAAAGGGAAGGAGCTGTTTGTTACCTTAGATATTCCGGAATTCCACCTAACATAGTACCAGGGTTACATAACCACAGAGCATTACCAAACCGCATAACGACTGCTGTATATTGCGTATAAGCGGGGTTCCCACGAGACTGCACTACGTACGACAAAATATAGGAGGTACAGTTAATGTCAGTAATCCATATTATTTTATACAGGGCTACCAACCATATACATAACAAGTTTGTCGCGAACGCGACTATAACTTCGAACATCAAACGTCACCGTGACACTAGTTAAATTTTTGAACCACTTTTGAATACCAACTTCAACCGACGGCTTTGTAATCTTAGTTGTTCTCAAGAAATTAGCGCCTATGGTTTACCACTGCGAACTCTGGAAGCTCAAACAAGTTACATTTAAAAATAAAGTCCTTTTATATTGTGTTAGAATTTTACTTTTACCAGAGTAGAAGAACGCAAATACAACAATAACGTTTCTTGAAATTATTTGCTTTTTATTAGCGTTGCCAGACTTGAATGCGAAATTTTTGTTACACAATAGCAGCTGTTGTGACAAGTAACAAGTAGAATAAATTGTTACCGAAATTTTTGCGCTAATACCATGCAGTAAAATTTACTAGGTTTCGTTTTTTAAGTGATTATTATAGAATGAACTCCCTATGTTTAAAGCTGAAGCCTCTCTGAGGCTAAATCGGTAATAGATCGCTGATATTTTCGATATATCACTACAACACTGACAAAGCAGCATAAAATATTGCTAATTTTTTTTTTATTTTTTTTTTTTATTGCAGGTGTTCAGCAGACAGGCAGACGGCCCACTTGATGGAAAGCGGTAACCATCGCCTATGGACATTTGTAACACCAAAGGTGCTACAAATGCGCTGCTGCTCTCTTAACGGAGACTGGAACCTGGTCACTAATGCCGGAACACAACTCAGGGTTGTTATGGCGACATACTGTAGACCAGGGGTGGTAGCCATCCAGTCGGGCAAATGCCCTACCGCCTGGCTATGGGTTGTTTTGTCGCCTCTTACGACAGGCCGCCCGGCCGCAGGAAATTGTATTCTTTCTCCGTTCCTGCACAGATAATATGGCTGGAAATTGAAGCGTGATAATTATGTTCCCGGGAAGCCTTAGGCCTAGCACGCACCACGATTTTTGTCGCACAGTAATATTACCACAAAAAAGTAACGAATTGTATTTTCTTAAGTTTTCGCGACCAGTATAATAATAATATTAATAAGTAAAATACCCGCAGGGGGCTTTGTGGCGAAGCGTTAGGTGAGTAGCGACACCTCGGACCTGACTCCGGGGGCCAAGGCAAGACCCCCGCCTCCGTGCTTGCCTTAGTCAGCCGGCACGGAGTGGAGGTCGCTAGAGCTAAGACTCAAGCTCCAGGGGTGGAAGTGATAAATGACATAACGTCAGAAGTAGCTTCAGTGAAACTGCAGCCCAACTCTATACACCACTAACCACTCACACGCATATTGCCCCTGTCTTCTATGGTATTTTTAGGGGCCCATGTAGGAAGTGGTGGGTCACCGTCTGTCCATTTTTCCATGTTCCCGAAACATTGCCTTTTAAAAAATTATTTAAATGAATATGAAAGTAATTTCAGAATTGGTGTTTTAATTTAACAATTTCTTGGTGTATATTTGCAAAGCATATGATGTCACATTAGAGAGGGACGAGTCTCCCGGATGAGACCAGCTGTGACAAGGACAGGGGAGTATTGTATGGTTGTTGTAACCAAATCAGAAAAAAGAATAACGTCAAAAAAAAACAACCATAGATTATATCATAGAGCACTTTATCCGTGCAGGAACGGAGAAAGAATACAATTTCCTCCGGCCGGGCGGCCTGTCGTAAGAGGCGACTTAACAACCCACAGCTAGGTGGTAGGGCATTTGCCCGATTGGATGCCTATCACCCCTGGTCTAAGGTATGTCGCCATAACAACCTTGAGTTGTATTCCGGCATTAGTGACCAGGTTCCAGTCTCCCTTAAAAGAGCAGCAGCGCATTTGTAGCAACTTTGGTGTTGCAAATGTCCATAGGCAATGGTAACCGCTTTCCATCAAGTGGGCCATCTGTCTGTCTGCTGATCTCCTGCAATAAAAAAGCATTGTATATATGATTATATACAGGTGAATTTTTCAAGTGGGCTTTCAGGGCCAAACCTAAACTATACGAAACAGCGAAAAACATACAAAGGAGTCCCAAGGACGATTTTGACGGTAACTAAAGTGGTATCATTAGATTTTTGAAAAAGCGTTTACCCTTATCAGGAATCGAATTCGCTGATTTTAAAAAATAAACACGTGCTGTATAATTATCGACGGCCTCTGTGGTTGAGCGAATTAAGCCTTTGCCGGATTACCTCACTGTAACGCAGAGGCTCCGGGTTCGATCCCTGGTATGGTAAATTTCGGAACCGAATTTTCTCCGTTATTTACTATGGTCTGGGATCGGCCCCAAAGCAATTCGTTGTATATTACACATAGCACAAGCGTAACTTGCTTCATTTGGGAATAAACAGTATGTGTATTTGTCTGCCGATTATTTAAAAAAAATACCAAATCCTAGTTTAACTTGTAAAGATCAACTTCTATCAATGCATGTCAAACGGAAACCAAGGTTGTTTTTGAACTAAATGTTCTATTTTTCTGACAAAAGTAATTGATAATACAACTACGTTTTAACGGTTTTAAGCGCGGTAATTTTATTTGATTTCGGTTTTGCCGACGTTTCGGTCACTTTTCAGTGGCCGTGATCACGGAAGACAAAGATGTCAAGTGTCAACGAGTATTGTTAAAGTTTTATTTAGCCTACCTCCAACTTATTAATTTTAATTATTTAATTTCAATTTGGTTTATGGTTATTATTTACTCTATGGGAGCCTAATCTAATTTACTACCGTTTCGCAACATGTTATGGCTTGAAGAGAAAAAGCGGTGCAAGAAACTCTTCAGCAAACATGCCTAGCTCTAATAATTTTATATATTATTAAAATGGGTGGAAGGAAAAACCAAAATCAAATAAAATTACCGCGCTTAAAATCGTTAAAACGTAGTTTTATTATGTATACAAGTCGCGAAAACTTAAGAAAAAGTACCACTTTAGTTTTCGTCAATACCGACCTTGAGCATCTTTCAATTTTATGCGCTATTTCGTAAAGTTTAGGATTTGGCCCTGAAGGCCAACTTGTAAAATTCAACCTGTATATGTGGACAACCCTATTTTAATATTATTGCAGAAAACAGTATGCCTAAAGCTTAGAGCACAAGTAAGGTCATTTATCATAACAATGGATTAGCACAAAGCTGTGTTCAGAATTATTAAAATTATTTATGTTGAAAGTTTATAATTTAATGCTAAAGTGATAATAATTATTATGATCAACGCCATGTCGAGATTCGTAATTTATTGTAATCTCTACTATCTTAATTATCTGTACCAATAAATATAGTTTAAGTGACTATGATATTACAATAAATGACAAAGTTTAATGTAAAAGCTGTCTGTATTTCTTTCACTTTCTCCGAATTATTTGGGAAGGGCACAATTGGCCGATTCCTATATCTTACTCTTCAATTCCTTGCCTTCCCATTGGTATTAGTTGTAAGCTGTTAAATTTGAACTGATAGTAAGGCAAATGAATGGTCGGTAAGATAATATAGGAAGGGGCTAAATATGTCTTTTCTTTTCATATGACCCGTCGTATTTTTTATTTATTGCACGAGTTCAGCAGACCTGATGGAAAGCGGTTACCATCGCCTAGAGACATATGCAACACCAAAGGTGCTACAAATGCGCTACTGCTCTCTTAAGGGAGACTGGAACCTGGCCATAATGCCGGAACAAAATTCAAGTTGTTATGGAAGCATACTCTAAACGAGGGTGGCAGCCAGCCAGACGGGTAAATATCCTACCACTTGGTATAATACGGGTACCAAGTGGTAGGATATTTACCCGTTTATTACCCCGTTATTACCACGGGGCTTCTACGTGTTGGATTTCCCATGGCGCCACGCAAGCCTTTCAAATGTCCGGGCCATTTTTATGGCCCGTGGTCTCAAAAGACATACAATCATAGTAATATATTATATAGAATTACGTAAATAAAATAAACGTAGAGGTTCCGCCGTAATCGCAAAACAGTTATTCGGTTTTGGTTCTGCCGATTTTATTTTATTTGGGGGTTTAACACCTATAATAATATTAACTAGAAAACAAACTAAATCAAGAGAAGCTATTAAGAAGCCTCCACAGATGACAGTAAAAATAGTAAAAAGAAAATTGAACAAAGAAACAATAAAATAATCTGCATAGATATACATACATACATACATAACTTCACGCCAGTTCCCTTGCGGGGTAGGCACGAACAACAGAGTGCCATTTAGGCTTATTCTTACACACCTCACTTGCCTCTTTGACATTCATATTCATAGATATAAGGTACTTAAACTGATAAATACGTGTTTAAATAGAACTTCACTAATTTTGCGCTTAACAATGCGACACTATCAGTAAATAGGTCTTTCATCCGTGCAGGAACGGAGAAAGAATACAATTTTCTGCAGCCGTGTGGCCTGTCGTAAGAGGTGACAAAAGAACCCACAGCCAGGTGGTAGGGTATTCTCCCGACTGGATGGCTACCACCCCTGTTCTAGAGTATGTCGCCATGACAGCCTTGACTTGTGTTCCGGCATTAGTGACCAGGTTCTAGTATCCTTTAAAAGAGCAGCAGCGCATGTACAGTACCTTTGGTGTTGCAAATGTCCATAGGCGATGGAAACCGCTTTCCATCAAGTGGGCCGTCTGCCTGTCTGCTGAACTCCTGCAAAAAAAAAATTCTAATGAAGTGTGTGAACCCCGGGCGACGATTGCAGTGTGGTGGTGGACTGGTGGCGAGGTAAGTTACTCTTCCCTTGCTTCTTCTTCCACGTCCCTTTGCCATCCCCCGGCCATCGCATCGCGCCCGCAAATTCCTTTTCAGTTCAAGGTATTAGATCGCTAATAAACAAGAAATATAATTTGGAGCAAAAATATACGAAAATTTTTATCTCCCGAAATACTGGTAAGTACGCGGTATTCTCATAAATACAAACTTGCTTAATTTATAATTATTTTACAAAGTTATAATTCAGGGGAGGCTTGTCGTCTGAAGGTTTCTGCGCAAAGAATTTAATAAATAAGTGGGTAAGCGGCTACTGTCTGCAACTTGCCTAATTTCGACGCCTCTTAGGAAGATTAATTTTATTTTAGGCTTGTACAACAGGCAATAAGGGTTTTACTCTTTAAATACGTTATAGAAGACGAAACTTTATTCTGATAAAAGTGATTGTATAACATAACTAACTCTGTTAGCTCAGTGACCCAAAGTGACTCTTGGTCTCTGTCTGTACAGTGTCTTGCCAATTGTAGGCTTGAAGATCGGTTAGGTCAGCTTCCACTCTATCTTTCCAGCGATACTTAGGAAGGACAACCGGTGCCGACCGACTAATCGCCCTAAGTATGCTTCTTCAATACTTCGATCCTTCTGCACCCGTTCTACGTGACTTAAACAGTGGAGACTGTGAGCCTTTATCTCTCTTTGTGTTGACCTCGGCTTCGAGGTTTTTATTCCGGAGTTGGTCTCCAGCTACCATTTCCTCTTTTTGTTGGGTCCAAAATTATCATCAGAACCTAGTAACAGGAAAATTGCACATTTCTATACTGTAAAAGAAAGTAAAAGAGTTTTTAGCTAGTCGTGTTGCTGGGGAGTTTATTGCGGATTTTACTCATTAAATAGCGATAACACATTGCGTTATGCATATTTATACAATCCTATTGAAATTGAAATATATTTATTTGAAACTTATATATTGATCAGACAGTATTTTTTTGATTCTACTAGCCCCTAAACTAGTTTGCACTGTATTATAGGGGCTAGTGTCCTCTCCCTTAATGTAAACACAATAACATAAAATTCATTTAAGAAAACTTTAAAAGAAAAATCTAAAAGAGTGTGTGTATGTAGGTGTATGTGTGCGTTTTTGTGTGTGTGTGTGTGTGTGTGTGTGTGTGTGTGTGTGTGTGTGTGTGTGTGTGCGCGTGTGTGTATGTGTGTGAGAGAGAGAGAGTGTGTTTGCCTATGCGTATGAAGTTATATTAATTAATTCTATAGTATTATATTATATGCCTATTTTTAGAAATTTCTCTACATTATAATTTAATTCTATAAGCCATTTCAATATAAAACTTGAAATCACGATTTGTTTTCTTCTTATTGTACCTACCTACCTTCTGGTAGTCTTCATTTTTAACCAATATGTGCGGCCTTCATAAAATGTTCTCCAGTGGAACTTAATTCGAGTAATAAAATACTTTTGAATTTGAAAAAAAAAGTTGAAAAAGGAATGTTAAGGTGCTTGGGACTTGTAGAGAGAATGGATATAAAAGGAGAAGCACAAAACAGATGTACGACAGTATGGTGAATGGTAGAGTTGTTGCCAGTAGACCAAGCCGAACACACCATGCTCAAATATCAGAAATGTTAAAAAGAGGTCAGGTAAAAAGCATGACAAATAAACGTGCATATATGAAGAGGTTAATGAAAGTAGATAAAGCGAAAGTCGTTTGTCAGGACAGGATCGTCGCAAGTGGAGATCCATAGTCTCTGCCTATCCCCATGGAAAACAGGCGTGACATTATGTTATGTTATGTTTATTGCGTTATGTTAACTACTTGGTGTATGGGTGAGATTTTGCAAAAAGTTGTATTTCACATGCCACTACACGATGTTGTAGTAAAATTGAGATATAAAAAAAACTATTGATATTACATACCTCTGTATTAAGTATAATTTTGTAGTGTAATATCGTTAGACAAATCTTCAACAATTATGTCAATCTACTTAATAGGTTATATATAGATAAGTGTTACGTTTCTAAGTGGAAAAAAATTGTTAACACGTCTTCGACAAGATTGTAAATATGGTAACGTTAAATAATATAATTCTTATAGCAGCTTGAAAGTTATATGTCACTAAATAGTTAAGTGTTTTTATATAAATGTATAAATAGTTCATGCTGAAGAATTTTAATATTATTGTTCACTTTTAACCAGTTTAAATTAGCATTGTCTAAAAAGAGGTAATGCAGCCAATCGTTTGGTGATATTCCCTCCTGATATCAACTTTAGACATTTTTTTTACCTTTAATAATATTTATTAGTATGTCTGTCTTATGTCACGTTTCGTGGACTGATCACTGTTTTTTAATCATGCTATTTCATAGATTCTACAAAATAGCATGATTAAAACTGTGATTTCTATAATATAGAAAAATATTTTTTTATACGAAAGTGACGCAACCGTCTACTTTATTTTCAATTTTATTTTATTAATTTTAATTTAGTTAAACAATAGCAGCTTGAAAGTTATATGTCACTAAATAGTTAAGTGTTTCTATATAAATGTATAAATAGTTCTTGCTGAAGAACTTTAATATTATTGTTCACTTTTAACCGGATTAAATTAGCATTGTCTAAAAAGAGGTAATGCAGCCAATCGTTTGGTGATATTCCCTGCTGACATCAACTTCAGACATTTTTTTTACCTTTAATAATATTTATTGGTATGTCTGTCTAATGTCACGTTTCGTGGACTGATCATGCTATTTTATAGATTCTACAAAATAGCATGATTAAAACTGTGATTTCTATAATATAGAAAAATATTTTTTTATACGAAAGTGACGTAACCGTCTACTTTATTTTTAATTTTATTTTATTAATTTTTATTTAGTTAAACAATATTATTAACTGGACTAAATAAAGGATGATTTATGTTAAAACATTAAAGTCTCACTTAAATCTTTCTAAAGACAGTTTGACTTGGTATAAGAAAGAGACATAATAAATTAAGCTGTATGGATTATTAGAGTATTCAAAATTAAAAAAAAATAATGACGTAAATTTTAATTGAAAAGTTAATTAGGTAGCATTACAATTAATAGCTCCTTAAGCTCTATGAGTGTGGTCATAATTATGACAGATCACAACATAAAAACTCTTCCATTATGCTCAGTTAATTCAATTTCTATTAATAAGAAAGAAATCCAATAGAATCGTGTCGGAAAATTACTCCTAATTCAAACACGAAATTTCAATTAGAAAATTAAATATTTTAATACATTTAAGTGAGTTTTCCTTCAAGGAGGATTTATTTATATAATGGAGAGCTTCTCCGTTATTCTTAAAGGCCGGGCTTAAATTTTTATTCAGTAGTTGTTAATCAGCTGTGCTATGTGCTAATTTTACGTAGGGTGAATGGTTTTTGTTGGTATAAATTGTTATATGTCCAAGAAATATTTAAATTGTAAAAAACAAAATTGCTTTCCGCTTCTGTCTATATATCCGCTAACTCCTCCTAAAACCAGACCACACTAAATAACTGAAAGTTCGTTTTCCGAAATTTACCGTACCAGGAATCGAACTCGGAGCCTCTGTGTTCCAGCGAGATCGGCCGGCGGCCTCTGTGGTTGAACGGGCTAAGTCTTAACTTAACCAAAGGCCGTCTCGATCTCTCTCTAAATGAGATATGAAGAGGGGAAAATGGGCAATTTGAAAAAAATCGGTCACCAGTGTTTTTATTTTTTATTTCGAAGCTGGCAAACAGGCAGACGGTCCAGCTCATGGAAAGTGGTTAAACTCGCCTAGAGCGTTTCCAACACCAGAGGCGAAGCCAACGCTTTGCCAGCGTTAAGGAACTCTCACTCATTGTACAAAACACGATTAGCTCAGGGCGAACCGTTTCACGCCGACATTCTGTGATAGCGTGGTATCACACCGATCGGTCGATTGACTACGGCTCTTAGGAACCGTAATCATTTCTAATTATTATTTGTTTTACACAGTTATAATATAAGAACAGCCCATAAATGTCCCACTGCTGGGCTTGGGTCTCCCATTTTAAAGGAACGGACAGTATACCCGCCACGCTTGACTAAAGCGGCTTGGCAGGTTTGACACGTTGGCTAACTCGATGTGCAGGTTTCATCACAATGTTTTCCTCTACCATTGTTAGCACGTGATAATTGTAACAATATGCACATTAGAAAACTGCCTAAGTGGTGCATGCTATTCGGCCAGGATCGAACCCGTGCCCTTTGAGTTTGGGACGCGTGCGCTAGTTACCACGATTTTACACAGTTACAATAAGCAATTATACAATTTTATTCGTTCAGGAACGGAAAAAGCCGGGCGGCCTGTCGTAAGAGGCGACAAAACAACCTACAAATAGGTTGTAGGGTATTTGCCCGTCTGGATGGCTACCACCCCTGGTCTGGAGTATGCCGCCATAACACTTTGAGTTGTGTTCCGGCATTATATGACATGGCCCGATTCCGCCGCCCTTAAGAGAGCAGCAGCGCATTTGTAACGCCTTTGGTGTTGTAAATGTCCATGGGCGATGGTAACCGCCTCCCATCAGGTAGGCCGTCTGCCTGTCTGCTAAACTCGTGCAATAAAAAAATATGAATTAAATTGATTTAGAATGAGCCTTGTTGTTGTATGTATTAGGTTAAAAACTTGTTTGTCTGGTCACCGCCCCCCCCCCCCTAGAAAATTAAAAATTTAATTGCACAGAATACTGTTGGATGTTAAGCGTGTGAAAGTTTTTGTGTGGGTGGGCTAGTGTGCGAATGATTTTGTGCGTGTGTAATGGACTTTATGTGTATGGCTGTGTGTGACCGAGTGTATGTGTGACTGAATATATTATTTAGGGTAATAACACGACACACCTTCCATGATCAAATTGATCGTGTACTAGCAGAAGGTGATGTCAGGAGCCTTAAGAACAGACGAGCTTGCATGACAAGAGTTATGAATGTCAAAGAGGCAAGTGAGGTGTGTAAGAATAAGCCTAAATGGCACTCTGTTGTTCGTGCCTACCCTGCAAGGGAACTGGCGTGAAGTTATGTATGTATGTATGTAATATATTATTTCCAGCATGGCACTACCGTGTTTAAAGTCATAGTTTTATCTGACATTATGATAATAAAACTACGTTGTAACGATTTTAAGTACGGTAATTTTATTTGATTTTAGTTTTTCCAACGTTTCGGCCACTTTTCAGTGGTCGTGATCACGGAAGACAAAGATGTCAAGTGTCAACGAGTATTGCTAAAGTTTTATTTAGCCTACCGCCAACTCGTTAATTTTAATTATTTCGTTTTTATTTTGTTTATGGTTATTATTTACTCCATGGGAGCCTAACCTAATTTACTACCGCTTCGCAACATGTTATTATGGCTTGAAGAGAAGAATATATGTATACAAGTCGAGAAAACTTAAGAAAATATTATGATATTATGATTTTTTACATGTAGCACACTAATTTTCACTTGTTAAATTATTCAGTGACTCCAGCACGTAAATTACATTACTTTCAGAGGCAGAACTGTCGTGAAGTTAGACCGGGCGGACTCTTAATTTTATTACGTTGCGGACATTTTTCCAGTTTTGTTTTTTTGCTTTCCGCCGCTAAAATTTGGTGGCTAAAAGTATTTCTGTGGTATTTTTTTTAATATTACCTTTCTTTTGACGGTTTCTGTGGTTAAGCGGGCTAAGTGATTGGTGATGTTTTCGCCACGATCATAAGGATCGTGGTCGCTATGTGGAGCGGCTGACGTAGGATTTTAAGCGTTGTGAACTATAAGAGGAACGCACCCTATATTGACGCCCCCATGAAATAACCCGGTAATGTTCTATTACTGAAGAAAATTTTTTTATATCAAATTTAACATCTGTAATTTAGGATCGATGTATGCAATTAGTTTTTCAGATATTTCCTGCTGTTACTTATGAAATAATTTCTCAGCATATTTTTATTGCACGGAAGTTTTCTAACAAAAACAAAAAAATTATTATTTTCTGTAAAATTGCAGTTTTTCGAATACTGGTTTACTGCATGGGGGCGTCGATTCGTTTTTCTTGTGTATAAACTATATTACAGTAAAGTTTCATCAAAAGCCTTTGAGTAGTTTTTGTAAGTTCGGGTGGAATCATGCAAGTTAAATTTGACCAACTTCCCATTTTCCGATTGAGCTGAAATTTTGCACGCATATGTATATCGCGTGATAATGCAATAATATGGTAGCATGGAGCTGATCTAATAATGGAGTCGGAAGGTGGCCATAGGAACTCCTGTACTAAACAAGATAGACCCGTCGTGTTTGGGCTCGTTTTAGAAAGAAAGAAAGAAAGAAAAGATTTATTGACTAAAAAAATAAAATAAAAATACGACGCTATACATAAAAAAAAACAAACAAATAATACATTCACAACATTTTTACATAAAACACAAAAACATATATGTAATTAATAAATAAATGTCTAAGGCTTGTACGTCGAGATTTTTAGTCAACGAGGTTGACAACTCAGCATTGTGCTGTATCGAAATTTTTTAAAAATCCCGATATAGCGCTGATTTTCAGTGCCAACCTCCATACACCTTACCCAATAACATCTCTATAGATATTGTATATATATAAGTTCGTGTACACATAAACAAATACACAAACACATACATACATATAAATATACTGTGAAAAAAAAATATAGTAATTTTATTAAGCAATATATATATATATATATTAGTGAAATTACAAAAGACTTAAAGATATATCAAACACGTAGTGTTGTGAAAAGAAAGGAAAAAAAACTACAATATATTATGGGAAAAAAGGGCTATGCATTATTTTAAAGAAGAATTCTACAGTGAGTTCAACGCTTTAATAAGAGTGGTACGTGGGGTCATTCCTTTGTTCCTCCATCAAATACTTTCTGTAATGAACTTTAAATGAGATCGCCGACTTTATATTTCTAAAAGGTGGTGGGAGATCATTCCAGCAATGAGTTGCTGCAAATTTGAAACAACCCCTAAACGCAGCTGTTCTATGCTTAGACGTCACTAAAGGCTTAGTAACAACACGTGCACTGTATTCTGGCGTCCTATTTTGTCTCCAGTCCATTTTTTCATATAAGTATGTTGGATTTTGTGTAGATATTATTCCAAATAATAAGGTAGCCAGGTGAAGTTTTCTTCTAGCTACCATCTTAAGAATATCGTTTGCATTAAGAAATGGTGTTATATGACTCCTCCTAGGTATCTGAAAGCAAAATCTGGCACAAGAATTTTGTATGCGTTGTATAAGACGTTCCGTTCTTGTTAGCAAGCATGGTCCATATACAGTGTCACAGTAATTTAGTTTCGAAAGGACTAGACTCTCTACCAGTTGCTTTCTCACATCTACACTGATAAAATTCCTTAATGCATATAGTATTTTCAGCCTATAATAACAGTTTCTCATAACATTATTAATATGTGATTCAAATCGTAATTCAGAATCGATGGTAAGTCCTAAATTACAAGCCGAACTTACAGTCATAATACGTTCATCTTTTATTTTGATCGTAGGGCTTGTTGCCTTTATTGAGCTGACTTGTTGGCGACTACCAAGTATCATGAACTTCGACTTAATAGGATTTAAGACTAAACAATTTTGCTCTGACCATGATACGATTCTTTCGAGGTCACTGTTGATGTATTTGACCGCTTCATTTACGCTGTTAGGCCTGAACGATAGATACAGCTGAATATCATCCGCATATATATGAAATTTACAATGCTGGATACATTCAGTAATGTCAGCACTGTATAATATAAATAAAAGTGGTCCAAGAATTGAGCCCTGAGGAACTCCTCTTGCAAGATGAAGCGGTTTAGAAGTCACTATTGTTCCATCAGGCCTTCTTATTTCAACCTGTTGCTTCCTGTCAGTCAAATAACTATGAAACCATCTAATTGCGTCCGATGTAAATCCATAAAATGCGAGCTTAGACATTAGTAGATTGGTGTTAATGGCATCAAATGCCCGAGAATAATCCAGTAAAACAAGGATTGTACCTTGTCCAGCATCACGCGCTTCTGTAATATTTCCTATAACGTCACTTAGAGCAGTTGCCGTACCATATCCCTTTCTAAAACCTGACTGCAAACCTGGCAATATGTTATTCGTCTCTAGATATTGTACGACTTGTGAATGTACAACCTTTTCTAAAATCTTCGAAAGACAAGGCAATATACTTATGGGACGCAGATCTTTATTAGTAATTGGATTGTTATGTTTAGGAATAGGACGAACTATAGCCTGTTTCCATAAATCAGGAAAAGTAGTTGACAAGATTGATTTATTAATTATTTGTGTAATTATATCAAGCGAATAGGGGAGAGTTAATTTTAGCATATCAATATTAATTTTATCTATACCAAGAGCATTTGATTTGATAGAATTTATAATTCCAAGTACTTTATCATTTGTAACGGTTTTCAAAGAGAAGTTATCTTGTCCATGTCTATGATATTCGAAATATGTAAGGTGCCGTATGGTCACAGTATTTACCCCTGGAACTTCTAAGAATGCTTTGTTGATTTCATCTGGATTACAGAAATGAGGAGGTAAGTCTCTTTCTTGGTGTGATTTTATAACTTTAGATTTTAAATTCTTCCACAATTGTTTGGAATTATGTACATTTTTATTAATATGCTGTGTAAAGTAAGCTTTCTTTTCATTAAAAAGAGCTGTAGATGATAAATGCTTTAGTTCCAAGTAATATTGTTTATGAGATTGTGTTTTTGTCCTATGAAACCGTCGTCTGGCTTCATCTCTTAGTTTAAACATTAACTTAATATTGTCAGTAATCCAGGGTGTGGGCAGTGTTTTAAATGTTTTAGTTTTTACCGGTGCATGCGTATCAAATAGTTGTAGAATTTCTGTATTGAATGCATTTACCATACCATTGACATGTCCCTCTTTACAAAATT
This sequence comes from Dendrolimus kikuchii, assembly GCA_019925095.2. Taxonomy (NCBI): domain Eukaryota; kingdom Metazoa; phylum Arthropoda; class Insecta; order Lepidoptera; family Lasiocampidae; genus Dendrolimus; species Dendrolimus kikuchii. The sequence goes on along the minus strand of CM034410.1, from coordinate 11,420,689 downwards.
CCTTCCAAGGTATCTTTTCTAAATCATTTACAAAAACATTCTGAACTATGTTATTAATCGACCGATATGTAACCAATCGTGGTCGTAGCTTATCTTTTTTAATGATTGTGCTACAAATAACAAAAGCGTGATGACTTAGTTCACTAATATGCTCTACTTCAACTTTATACGAGACTATATCTGTACATATAACATCAATAAGCGAACAACTTTGACTAGAATAATGTGTTGGTGAATCAACTATCTGTTTTAAATTTAAATGATTAAGAAATTCTTTAAGTTTCCTTGAACCGGAAGTATTTTCATCTAGCAAATTTACATTAAAATCGCCTAATATAATTATGTTGTCATTAGGAGATAGAGCAATCGCACTCTCCCTAACTCCGCTAAGGAACATGTCTAAATTAAGCCACGGGGGTCTGTATGCGGTTCCCATCAAAATGGTTTTAGCATTCAACTTTAGAGACATCCAGAGTTGTTCCACATCTCTGTTGTCTGGATGTGTTCTAATCTTTACATTAATACCTGTCTTTATATAGAAAGCTACGCCTCCTCCTCTACCCCCACGTACAGATTGCGGCCGAGGCACATGCCTAAGTTTATAGCCCGGAACATTCGGTGCTCGACCTTCTTCACCGGGTCGTAGCCACGTTTCGTTTATGGCCATAATGTCAACGCAGTGTTTGTTCATAGCTAATAAAAACTCATCCTGACTGGTTCCAAGTGAACCTGCATTTAAAAAACCGAACTTGAGGCATTTATTGTTTGTCATTTATTTTATTAAAATTGTGAAATATACTGTTATATCTAAAACGCAAACCATATTCATTATAGTTATAAAATTGCTCACTATATTCTTGAGCAAAAAATATATTTAGTAGGATTACATATTTTAATATATCTTTATATACAAACAACAAATTGCAGATACTATTTGATAATAAACATAAAAATACATTAAAAGTGGATATATAATAAATATGTAAATTAAAGATAAAAATGGTAATAATATTTAACCTATCTTGTGAATCAAGGTAATCAATTCGCATAGTCGTACAAAATTCAAACTCTCTAATTGACAAAATTATATGGGAAAACGAAAATGATATACAAATGACACTTTTTAAAAATAAACAAAGATATAGAAATAAAATAAAACAAAGAATTCTATACAATATTAGAGCAAGGGCCAATGTTTTCAACAATATCATTTTCCACACGAATTCTAACTGCCATATCTCCCGGCTTGCGTCGGGCAAGAATACGGCCGCGTCTGGTCCATACGAATTGCCATCCATGGCGGCGTCCGGCATCACGCGCCAGGCGAAATAATTGACGATTGGTTTTAGTCAAACGTTCATTTAGGTAAAAACGTTGTGGCTTCCCAGCGATGCCAAGATCGCCTGTATCAGCGGTACGCCGGATACGAGCATTATGCAGCAACTCGTCGCGTATGTCGCGTCGAGCCAGACGAACCACAAGAGCACGAGAACGATGCTCGGTGACTCCCTCTGGGTTGGTCGCATTTATAAAGCGACCACCAAACCTTTCTGCAATTACGACATCCCTGTTTTCTATGTTAACTCCTAACTTCGCTGCAAGCGTGATGATCAAATGCGTAGGATTTTCACCTTTCTCTTCGGGGACATTTCTGATCTCGAGATCATTCGCAAGAAGATCCTGATCGCGATCATTCAAGTCAGCTTTGAGTTGAGTTATTATCTTGTTCATATCTGTAGGTGCTTCTTTTTGTGCAGAAGTATGCTTCTCTAAAGCCTCTAACCGAGTTTCAATTGCATCCATACGTGTGATGTAGGTCCGCACCTCAATCTTCAGATCGGAAATTTCCTTTCGGAAATTCGAGAGATCGAGGCGGGTTGCCCGTATTTCCTCCATTAGTTCCCTGTTCGTCAAATCTTTTTGAGCAATCTCCGCTCGCTGGACGGATAGCGTGGGACTACTATCGGACGGGCTAGTATCTTCATTAGGTGCAATTGATCTACCCCGCACTGGAGTTTCATCCCTGTTATCCCTCGATTCGCCCTTTCTGCACTCTGGGCATTTCCAAGTTCCACTTACATTACCTTTAGTCGGCAGCGCAACGCAATTTCTATGTTGAGGTAAGTTGCATTTCGTACATCTAACGCCCTCTGTGGATGAGATGAATTTGCGGCAACTACCACACCTCTCTGAAGGCATTTCCAATAATCAATAGAGCAATTGAGTTCAATATAAAAACTTCACTAATACAAGAGATGGCGCTTTAAGCAAATTGCTTTTAGGAAGAACTATAGTGAGATTTTCCTATAAGATAGAACTGTAATACGCCAATTTACTCTGCTATTAGGATCTATAATATGCACTGATCTTTAATATGTTATAAGATAACACTTTCACTGGTTAATTAGAAAGAGTTAATTTTACTTGTCTTGGCTAGCACTCTGCTGCTACATAATATCCATTATCTCAAAAGCTTGAAAAAAAACATTTTTAAGAAAGCTTATTTGTGTCAAAGAGAGCATCCATCCTAAGAAACTCTCGTTTATAATATTAATGAACAAAAAATGTCATATCTAGAAAGACAAAAAGAAAATGATTTATTTAGAATTACAATAAAACTCACTTCTATTTAAAGAAAAACAATAAGTAGATGTAGCCCTAAATTGCTCCTAGCTCAGCAAAATTGCCGGTTAAGATAACCAGCGCTGGTCTTCCGCTAGGGCCATTAGTATACACGAACACAGGCAAATAAGATAAAGATATGAAGTAAACAACAATAAAAATATAGAAAAAAAAATCATAATAACATTAACTAAATATTAAAAGACTAAATACATCTATATAAAAATCAATTGCTGTTCATTAGTCTCGCTAAAACTCGAGAACGGCTGGACTGATTTAGCTAATTTTGGTTTTAAACTATTTGTGGAAGTCCAGGGAAGGTTTAAAAGGTGATTAAATATGAAAAAAAAATGCTTGGAATATAGTAAAAACAATTTCGCTTTCCCTTAGAAACTATTCCTACTTGTCAAACATTTGATGTTCGTCCTGACGTTTAGAAATCAATTAAATTTAAAAGTCGTTCAGAAATCATATTAAATTAATTTTTTCATGTTTTTGGTTTTGAATGTCAAACGTTTGATATTCGTTCCAGTTAAGTTTTGACCACATTTTTTACTAAAGTTGAAACATTCTGCAATTATCAAGCAGCTTTTTTATTTATTGATTCTGAGGCAGTACGAAGTTTGCCGGTTCAGCTAGTATTACTTATATAAATTGACATTTTTACCCATCCATGCTAATATTATAAAGAGGTAAAGTTTGTGAGTTTGTGACGTTGTAGGGGGTAATCTTTGGATCTACTAAACCGATTTTAAAAATTCTTTTACTGTTGGAAAACTACGTTAACAGGGAGTGTCATAGGCTATATACCACGGGAGCGGGACAGAGCGCGGATGAAACCGCGCCGGGCCGCTAGTTATCTATGAAATTTAAATCTATATAATTTTTATCTCAAGCTACAATACTTGGATAACCCACCCTTTACATGCATATTCATTTGTTTTATGTTAAGACATTCAATAACGCTTCATTATCATTGAACGCTGAGAATTTCTTAGTTGAAGTCTAAATTTAATTTGCCCTTGATTGAAAGCAGGAATCGCGGGGCATGTAATTAAATTCCTCTGTAACCTGGCATGCAATAAGACAATATACTAGAATTTAATAACTTTTCTCATATAAGTACAACAGTGAAGTAGTTCAAAAGTAATATATTGTAACTGCTAGTCCAAGATCCCAGTGGCGCCTGACGTTACTTATTTTCTGGCTAGTAAAATATATAGGACTAGCAGTTCCAGGAGACGTAGTCCGAACCCGATTCACTTCTTCTATGTGTACCAGCACACATTTCGATTTTTCGCAGGTTTACTGCAAATTATGATTTGTTTAGGTTAGGTACCTACATTTTAATGAATGCATTTTTTTATTTAAGCATATTTGCTTTTACCAAACAAAAAAACTGAATTCGATCCGGAACCAAAAAAACTCATCCATAGTATATTCTAAAATTATGCCGCCTCTCACTACGTCTAGTCTAAATTTATGCCGCTCCTTCACGCGGCTGTAACGCTTTTTCGTAACAGAAAAATCCTAAGACCCCCGTTTATATAAAAGTTTCACTTCAATAATTCTATAGGGTAGTCTGGAGGAGATTGCCTTTGGCGACAAGACTGCCCATTGTACTTCATTCATTCATTTATTTAAATTAATTTATATTTACGTTCAAATACTTAAAATGATTATTTAAAAAAAATATTATATAACAAGTTAACTCAATCCTATTTCAGAAGTAGCGATTTAGTACTTTCCAGAAGTACCTTAGAAGGCAGCGATTTGAAGTTCCCAGTTTAAAATTACAACCCTCATTTACGAGTATAATACCTTAAGGAAGCGTAACAAGTAAGGTTTGTTGTAAAAATTTTACGAGACACGTAAGATTCGCTTTGGTTTCATAACAGCATTTCGGAAATATCTCGGGAAAGTTACGACATGTGTTTATTCTGTTAAGAGAATAAATGGAATTTTCACTTTATTAGTTCAAAAATGCGTTTTTGTTTTATAAATAAGGGAAGCCTTTTGAAGTAAGCAAACGGTGACTTAGATTGAATATCCAAACATTTTGTCTCATTAGAAATGTAATTTTAAAGAAAGCTCCTTGTTATTTATAATATCCTAGTACTTTATTTATGCATTACTAAAAACAATCAAATATACTTTATCGATTCAGTACAGTTTCAGGATAATTTCGTATAATGGATACCAATATACGTGATTCAAAAGTGGAAAATTAATGTTTTTTTACAAAATATTGTAGTAGGTGCCAAGTAAAACATAAAAAAAACATCCATAAATTTGCATAATATAGTAATTTTTATGTTTCAATTGTCATCGACTTCAAGATGTAGTAGAAAATATTTATTTTTTGCTTTTAAGTTACTCTTGAAGTGGGGTTCTTTTTTGCTAGAAAATGTTTATAGTGTAATATGAAAATGAAGAAACTGGGGCCAATTTTTGAAAATCATTCATAGTTTCATTTATTAATTACTAGCTGATGCCCGCGACTTCGTCCGCGTAGTGCGGTTTTTCACTATCCCACGGGAACTCTTTAATTTTTCGGGATCAAATGTATCCTATATACTGACCAGGGACATAAGCTACCACCATACAAAATTTTATTTAAATCGGTCCAGTCGTTTCGGAGATTAGCCGTTACAAACAAACAGAGAAACAAAAAATTGAAAAAAATCTAAATTATTTCTATTTCACTTCTTATGTCCCCCTGACTCGGTTTTTAGCATTTTTTTTCATTGTACAGAAATTCAACCTCTACAGATTCATTATATAGTAGATAGATTGGTATAAAATTATTCGAAACCATTTTAATATACCAAGGCAACAAAAGCACTTTTAACCCGTGTTATCGAATGCACGTGGATGATGACCATTTCGGCCAACCTTCCCCATTACACTTGAGTCATAAATCACGATTTTATAACTAAACTCCTTTTTTATCTTGAACCAAAAAGTTGTTAGCGCAGTTTCCTAGTTTTAATGGCCATTTAACAGAGCGCGATGTACGTCTAAAAGTTTTGTGTAATTAGATTTGTTTGCAAATTTAAGGCATCGAAAGCTACATGAAGTATATAGAAACTATATGAAGTATATAAACAGACTGACGAACATGCAAATTTTCCAATAAACAACGTAAAAAATCTGGGCAGTTGAAAATATGTCAAAATTAATTTTAAAACAATATTCATATAAAAGAGTAAGGGTCAAAATACAATGATATCTCAGTTTTAAAATATCATAATAGAAATAATTTCCATTAATGTATGACCCCCAGCGGTCTGTATGGACCACTTTGGGGACCTAGGGTCTATAGCAGCGATACTTAACCCGCGCCTCGCCGAGCTTTGGTAAGTAGCCCGTCTGACATACTAATAGTTGTACAATGACTGGTAACGCCTCTAGTGTTGCAAAAGTACTTAGATGACGGTAACCACTTTCCATCCAAACCCCTTTGCTGTACTCTAACAATAAAAACACCGAAATGAATTAATGTTGTGGCCCGCACAGCACCTTATCTAATACGTCTGTGTGGCCCTTATAAGAAAAAGGTTGAGTATGGCTGGTCTATAGGCTAGGGTAATCACTTTCCATTAGACGGGCCGTCTGCCTGTTTCCCAGCTTCGTAATAAAAAACATGACTCAAGGAGACTGTAACATTTAGTGTGTTGATAAAAAGTATCAAAGTTGATTTAACTGTAGATAATTATACTGTTGTTCTTGGTGACTTAGACTGAGTATTAGTGGCAGTTGCTTCTTCCAAATAAAACTCGATGTGGACTGTATGACTTATTATTGGCGTTATTAATAATTAAATTAAAACTATATAGAGAGAATGATGAATGGCACAGAGTAAAGTAGTGCGTATTTGTGCCATATGTATGTGAGCAATGTGAACAAATTTCAGTCTCCAAAGCCGCTTCTTTTATCCGCCGTTCCGTACGACGCCTAGCTGCTAACTGTGCGAGCTATGAACGTCGGCGGTACGCAGGACGTGGATAGAAGCTGTGCTTCGACGGGCGGGTTAAAAGAGTGATCTTTGTCCGTAACACTCGGTATTCGAATAAGATAACAATAAAACTATAATAATAATCGGCAGACAAACACATATTGTATATCCTCAAATTAGGCAAGCTACGCTTGTGTTATGAGTAATATACAATGGACTACTCTGGGGCTGATTCCAGACACCTAGACCCTTCTTTTCCGAAATTTACTGTACCGGGGATCGAATCCGGAACCTCTCCGTTGTGATGAGCTAGTCCGGCACAGGCTTAATGCGCTCAACCACTGAGGCCGCCAAATTTACCTCTCCCTTTTGAACTATAAAATGGAAAATTCTGAGAACTTTTGAAGTTGTACAATATTTATGATATGTGTAATAATACTGTTTTGTTTCAGTAGCCATATAACGAAAACAGTAATAGATTTTATTTAAATAACACTGCTATTAAAGGCATCTATGTCTATTACTTTATTTTATGTACACTCTTTATATTTAATCTCTCTCACTTACTCATTGCCCGATCTTTTAAATTCGCTTTCCAATCCTTCTTGCACCACCCTTCCTCGCGCCTCTATGAACGGACTTGTCGTGGCATCGTGTGAAATAATTACCAAAATTTCTCAAACTTTAAAACACTACTTGTGAAAACATGACTGTATACAGTGTTATGAATGAACAAATCATACAGAGTATACTAGTAATTGCGGTACAGAGAATACCAACAGAGCAATCATTGTAGTAAACTCGTTTGTCCGGTTTGTCGGTGAGTTAATGACGCGTGCTTCGACCGGTTTCCCGAACCGTCCTTAATTATTCACCCGGGTCTGTTCATCAACCAACACTCGAATACATGTTGTTTCCAACCGCAAATGTTTGATTTAGAAATGGTGAGTTACTGTTAAAAGCTTTTGTGAGAATGTACTTTGAACTCTGGATTTTCAGTCTAACTTTATATGTGTTTATTTGGGTTAACGAACTTGGACAATCGCATTATTTGTGTACTTTTTTGAGGTTTCTCCAATTTAAAAGTAGTAATGAATTTTTGGGATCGCGTTTTAGAAATTGCAAGTTTTTAAATGTTGCAAAAGGAGTTTACCATAATTGTACATACTCTCATAATATTTCAAATTAAGTTTTACTTACATAATAGAGTTGGCATTATGATATTTATATATTTTGTATATCACTATTACGATTTTGAATCTACTTATTTATTCTTGCCATAGTTTGTCTAAATCTTCTTTATATATATATAAAAATGAATCATAGAAATTTATGTACGCGCATAACTTGAGAACGACTTTACCGATTTTGATGATTTTGTTTTTGCGTGTTTGAGTGGGTTCCCGGGTGGTTTGAATTTACAATTCGAACCGGTAGGTGGCGCTGAGATCGAGTTCTAGAATCCTCCTAACCACCTGGACCCATGTTGATGATTTTGTTTTTGTGTTTGAGTGGGTTCCCGGATGGTTTAGATTCACAATTGGAACCGGTAGGTGGCGCAGAGATCGGGTTCTAGAATCCTCCTAATCACCTGGACCGACTTTGGTGCTTTTGTTTTTGTGTCATGAAAAAAAGTCTTTTGGGAATTCAGAAATTATGGCGGTACGAAGTTCGCTGGGTCAGCTAATTATGTATAATATTATAAAATTCTAAACATGACGTCTCTGTACATTGAAGCTATAAAAAAATTACTGGAATAAACTATATAGGTACATAAACGACGGAGAGCACGATGTAATTTTTAGATTTCTTGTCTGTTTGATCGAGATTCACGTAAAAACTACTGGGCCGCTTTCGATGCAGTTTTCGCTGATCGACAGTAAATTATTACACTTAAAATATTCCCTACTACTTATCCTGGTAATCCTGCGGGAATTATTCAGTGAATGATTTAAAATGATCAAAATAAACAAAACGAAATCAAATGTAATTTTATTCACTAATCGATAGCAAATTTTATGTAATAAAATATTTGATATTTTTTATCCCGGGAATCTCGCGGGAATTTTCCCGTGAGGGGTTTATAGTTGTTTTCACTAAAACGATACGTAAAACAAAATACCCCAGCATTTAAATAAAGAATGTCAGCATTATTTATTCCAATCCTGCGGTACTTTGTATCCTGGGCATCCCGCGGGTATTTCAAGTCAAGCGTGGATGAAATAGCGGGCATATCCTAGTTGTTTATATAAAGAGTTGTCTTTATTTTATTTTTTTATTTGCATTCACTAATCAATGAATATGCAATTAAGTTTATCAATTAAATTTATTGTAAATATATTTTTAGCTATATTGTTACTTCCTAGTTACAGCTTAGAATATGTTAAATAAAGTTAAGAAACCAGAGATGAATAGAGAACACTTTTATTAATTCAAAATTTAAGCAAGCTAAGCCAATATTTAAATATGAATGGCAGAGTTGATGCTAAAATTAAATATATTTACCTAGTATAATTATGTAATTAATTAAATATTTACTGCACTCACTAACATTATATATCCCAAATTCATTTTCGCGGTACATTCGGAAAAGCCGGTCGGTTAACGGCGCGTTTGTTGCCCCGGTTTCCGGTTGAACCATCGTCAGCCCTTAATTATTTACCCGGGCCGGTTCAACCATTACTCTGTGCTTACGACTAACGACTGTGTGACGGTCTTTTGTTGTTTACGGTACTTGGCAGAGTAATTATTGTACGCGCTTAGTTTTTACTTTATAAACATTTTTCTGTTATATAATACCTATACTGACATACCACTGTAATAGACCAGAGGATCAATTCTGCTATCATATCTTGTCAAAATCGCCGGACACTATCGTTTCAATCGTTACCTGATTGCGGTATCCTGTTAATGCCGATGGCACTTCAACGCCACTCTATTTTTATAAACATTTATAAGCGAATACTCGCGATATAAATGTTTAAAGTTTTGGTAAATCTTCAATATTTATTTTGGCTAATGCCATTTTTGCTAATGGTAATACCATTTTTTTCTACTATTATTCCGCCGCGTCGATATCGAGAATATATTGTGGATTTAATAGAATACGAAGTTATGACACTATCGCAATGGAATCGTCCTTTGAATATCTTCGTAAAGCAAAGATATTGAAATAACAGAGTTGGGCCCCAGAAACGTCTATTCCCGCTATTCGTTAGCTTGATAATAAATGCTTCTCGTTATATAACTTCCGATTACTACATGAAAAAATACTTTATCTGGTTATTGACTACTTCCGTCATAGGGTTACTTTATAATAATAAATAGGATTCCTACAATAATGGCGGTCATGATCATTAACAGGTTAGATAAACCCATATCAGATATTGCTTTAGAGAACTTTTACAATTATATCTTCAATATTTAATATATGCAGCAAACTGCGACACACACACACACACACACACCCCCCCCCACACACACACACACACACACACACACACACACACACACACACACACACACACACACACACACATATATATATATATATATATATATATATATATATATATATATATATATATATATATATATATATATATATATAAATACTAGCGGCCCGACGCGGTTTCACCCGCTCTCTTTCCCGCTCCCGTGGTATATAGTGTCATGTTATATAGCCTATGATACTCCCTGTTAACGTAGCTTTCTAAGAGTGAAAGAATTTTTTAAATAGGTTTAGTAGATCCAGAGATTAACCCCTACAACGTCACAAACTCACAAACTTTGTCTCTTTATAATTTTGTTTATTATTAATATTAGTATAAATTACAAATTTTAACAAAAAGAAAATTATGCCTCAAAAAAGTAGTTACAATGTCCTGCACTAACGCCGACGATATAAAAAACATTTTATTGTAACATTTGCCACATCCCTATTTTCACTTCTAATATGCGACTTCAATAGAGCTTAAACTTTAACTTTTAGCCCATATAAAAATAAAATCATATAAACATTAATCATCAAAACCAATTAGAGCATAATAAAACACAGACATTACGTTAAACACGCTAAAACTAGTCGTGCCAGTTACAATGCGATAAAATCATATAGTAAATACTAGGAACCAATTAAGACGTGATTATATAAAAATGTTTGTACACGAAAACCACAATCAATAGTTACAAACACGAAATTATATTTGAAATTTCAACGCTGTCGTTCTTGTAATTCGTAAACTCCTTAAGGCGGAAATATATATTAACACGCCGGACGGGATGTTTCTACACAAGACCGTACCGTGAACAATAACAACATTCGACGTTATATCACCCTGGTAATTTCTGAAGTTAAACAGCTAGAATATCGCTTAACGAGTTCAATTAATTGTCCGTATGTTAATGTTTGTAAAGAAATAAAATGTATGTGTGTGCAATTCCCATGCAGTAGAAGTGAAACTTCAGAGTATTTACAGGCGAACATAATTATATCTGCAACGCTTAGTTGACAAGTGTAAACTGCACACACACATTTTCGCATTTCTATTATATTATAGACGTCTTTATTCTAAGGTATTTTGACCCTTATTCGTAATAATTCAATCTAAATCACACTTTAAATAACTAGCATAAAGTTCAAAATTCAATGCACTGTTACGCACGTATATGTATCTACGTATCTGTTGATCTACGTCTAAAAGAATATCTGCCTTAAGTATATACAGATAGAGCTAAAATTAATTTGAAATCTTTTAAGTTTTTTAAAGTTAAAATGAATACTAACGGGTAAAGAGAAATGTGTTTTATTTTGAATTAAATAAGGTTGAATTTTAAGTGTTTATCTGTCTTTAGTGTCGCTTTTTCGTTTCATCGAGTTTCATATCACAACGATTCTAAAGAAGTTTCACTTCAAAATATATACTAAGTACATATTCCATGACAGTTTCTAAGCAATAGACGCATGACATCGATTATCCCGAAATGTGTTGCATTTGGAAAAAAAAGATTATTTCTTTCTTTCGCGTTGTATCGGGTTTCTATAACGTGTTTCTGGTCATAGAAAATAGTACATTTTTATTTGACTTCACATACGTCTCGTGGCATCAGGTCGCATCGCGTATTAATGATTTGTTTCCCCCTTTATTTCTTCAAATATTTTTTTCTATCTTATCATATCTAAGTCATAGTTTGAGAATCCAATTAATTGAGTCGCTAGTCCTGTCCCAGCTTAATTACTCTGATATCGTTTTTGGCCCTCGTCTACTGGGTAAAACGCAGAAACTCATCCAATGAGTACAGAACGCATGTGCACGCTTTTGCTTTGCCATTCCATTTAGAAGTCATGTGACGCCTTTTATAAACAACTGTTCAATGTTGAAAATGAAGCACCGCCGTAACTTGCATCCCGCCTGCCTACTTTTTGGAGTTATTAAGCATAAAGCTCCCTCATACTTATATAAAAAGCTTTCTTGGTTCTCTTCAAAAAGATCGGCTGGACTGCGGCAATGCGCTATGCAGCATCCGTGCAGGAACGGAGAAAGAATACAATTTCCTGCGGCCGGGCGGCCTGTCGTAAGAGGCGACTTAAAAACCCACAGCCAGGTAGTAGGGCATTTGCCCGACTGGATGGTTACCACCCCTGGTCTAAAGTATGTCGCCATAACAACCTTCGAGTTGTGTTCCGGCATTAGTGACCAGGTTCCAGTTTCCCTTAAGAGAGCAGCAGCGCATTTGTAGCACCTTTGGTGTTGCAAATATCCATAGGCGATGGTAACCGCTTTCCATCAAGTGGGCTATTTGCCTGTCTGCTGAACTCCTGCAATAAAAAAAAAAAGCCTACGACGCAACGACATGGCACAGTTGCTTTTAGGGGTAGTTTTAGGTACGCTGCGTCCAAATGCTGGAACAATATCCCACCCCCCATAAAAATATGCAAAGTATTCATGGGCTTAGATTTAAATTAAAAAATTCTTGTATGCACACCAAATGTGCCAATCTGATCTCGTTCATGATACCAGTGCTATATAATGGCGCCCATTTGGAGGATGTACCTGACCTAACCTGTATGTGTTGTGTCGTGTATTTCATACTATTGCTGCTTTTAAACTCTTACTGTTATAACTTCTCAAACTATATAAAAAATATGTATTTCATTTTTTTACAATTGTTGTGCACATTTTTCTTTCTTTTTCTTTTTCTTTTCTTTTATACTTATTTTCTTTTCATACATACATACATAACTTCACGCCAGTTCCCTTGCGGGGTAGGCACGAACAACAGAGCGCCATTTAGGCTTATTCTTACACACCTCACTTGCTTCTTTGACATTCATAACTCTTGTCATGCACGCTCGTCTGTTCTTAAGGCTCCTAACATCACCTTCTGCTAGTACACGATCAATTTGATCATGGAAAGTGTGTCGTGGCCTTCCACGACTTCTGCATCCATCCACTTTTGCATTGTATATCTGTTTATTCATTCTTTCATCATGCATTCTTTCTACATGTCCGAACCACCGGAGCATTCCTTTCCTTACCTTCACCCCGACACTCTCTTTCAGACCAACTGTCTTTCTTACTTCGGTATTACGAACGCGGTCCGCAAGTGTCACTCCGCAGATTTTGCGCAGTACTCGCATCTCGACCGCGTTTACTCTACTTTCATGCTCTTTCTTCCATACCCAACTCTCGCTTCCATACGTGAGTGTAGGTACCAGCACCGCGTTATGTACGGCGAGCTGGGCCTTCTGGCTGAGGTTCTTAGCGCCTAGAAGTTTACCTAACGCTCCATTCACACTATTAGTTACATTGTACATTTATTTATTTATGTTGTGTATTGTATTCTCATTTGTGCTGTAGTTCTAAATAAAACTTTTTTCTTTCTTTCTTTCTATCTATCTTCTTTATGGATGGTTCATGCTAGACAGTCACGGGCGCAAGCCGTGCGATCGTGTACATATACCTATATACATAGAACCTCGGTTGGGCCGCGTGCGCCGCTTAATGTAGGAAGGATTACTCTATTGCCGGGTTTCTATATGTTCTATCTTATGATCCGTACAGGAACAGAAAACGAACACTAATTCATGCAGCGGGACAGCCTACCGTCAAAGCTGACTAAACAACCCATAGCCAGGTGGTAGGGCATTTACCCGTCTAGATGGGCAAATGCCCAAGCAAATCCTAGGTTGAAACATTAATAAGCAAATTATAAAGTAAAAAATAATCACATGATTGTAAGTTGAAAGCTTTGTAAAACTAAGTTTTCCACGTCTGTGACCATCCGTCGCAATCTGTTCTTGAACGGCTTGAAAATAAAATAGATACTAAACCAAAACCCTCGTTTCAGTGATATTCAAATTCTAACGTGTGGTTTAGACGTGACATGAGGGTCCTTATCTGAACATGGGACCCGCTTGTATCCTCATATGAATAAGCGACTGGAGTGTTGAGCGTATCTTTTCTCCACGCTTGTTATGATGACCTAGTAGAATTTACCTTAAAATTTTGGATAAAATAGATTTATTTTTAGAATTCCATAAATAAAGCTTTAACTTCAATTTAATTTTTAATATTAAAAGTTAAAACTAACGCTATCAGATTTTTTTGCTAACGCAGCCTACGTTCCTCCTATAATGTGAATCCCGAGCCCAGCAGTGGGACATTTTTGGGCTGATATTATATTATTTTAATTGATCGTGTACTAGCAGAAGGTGATGTCAGGAGCCTTAAGAACAGACGAGCGTGCAAGACAAGAGTTATGAATGTGAAAGAAGCAAGTGAGGTGTGTAAGAATAAGCCTAAATGGCGCTCTTTTGTTCGTACCTACCCCGCAAGGGAACTGGCGTGAAGTTATGTATGTATATATATATATATATATATATATATATATATATATATATATATATATACCTAATAATCTGCACCACCTACATCGCCAGATTAGATTAAACTATTCCTTAAGTTAGGTTGCCTGGAAGAGATTGCTTTAAGCGATAAGGCCGCCTATTGTTTCTACCATGACAATATGGTAATTCTGTATTTTTGAAATTGTATATTTGTTGAGCAATAAAGTGTTATCTATCTATGCCCTACGTTTACACACACAAGCGAGCTTATCAGTACACGTCACACAACCGGAGCCAAAGGGACTTCGTGAGATGCAATATCTGTAGTAGTATTTGTAGTAAGATTTGATACTCGCAATGCCCACTTTCCTGCCTGCTGCCGTAGAAGTCGGCATAATTTAAATGAGGGATAAGAAGTCAAGGTTAACATAATATATACTCGTATATACAATTATGTTTCTTAAGAGAGTACATTCGAAAACTTTTCTGTAAATAAATATTGCATGTTGTTTTCTCTATTTGTGAATTTTGTTAGTATTGCGTGTACCCGAACAATAGCAGAATGGAATCCGATATTGGTTTAAGTAATTTATTTAGCTTTGTTATTGAAGAGTTTTGCTTTATGCTCCGTTATGAGGCCTACTTCGAATTTATGTACGTAACGTGAAATGAAGGCGTGTGTTTTATTGTTTTAGGGATATATCATATCGATTTGAATTTGAATTTTTACGATTCCGCGTGCCTTTTTTGTAAAATGTAACCATTGTAAATCTTTTTATACATCTGTCCGTGTGAGTTTGTTTTTCAGATCACATGATACAAAGGTATATCTATTTACGATGAACTCCGAAACTACTCAACCGATTCTGATGCTTTTTTTCATTTTATTGGATTTGTTCTAACTTAGGACATCGGATAGGTTACATTTTAATTTATAATCTATTTTTTTTCTGCTGTTAATTAAGTTACATAAGTTTCAAATAGATGGCGCCATAATTTAAGTATGGCCAAACTTTCTTTAATACCACAATTTATGTCGTGTTAGACGTCTTTTTGAAATTTTCAAGGTAACCATGCTTTTTTATATATAATTCTACTATACGCGTGATCTCCTCCTAAACGGTTGGACTGATTTTGATGAATTTTTTTGTGTTTGTTTAAGTGGATTCGAAAATGGTTTAGATTTACAATTGGATCCGGTACGTGGCATTGGAATCGGGTGCCAGGATTTTGACGATTTTTTGGGGTTAGGTGGAGATGGGATTCGGACATAGATTTTTATTTATCAGAACAGGACAACGTCTATCGGGGCCGCTAGTTATAATATATTTATTACGGTAGTAGTAGTAGTAATCACTAGTTTAATTTTTTCACCATTTTACTACAGCATTATGTAGAATAGTGTTACGTCACGTTTCGTGAACTAATTTATTGATGTACAATATATATATATATAGCAACTGGAATGCATTATACAAACGACGGAGAACACGATGATTTTTTTTTAGATTTCTTGACTGTTTGTCGGTTTGTCTGTTTGTTCGGGATTCACGTAAAAACTACTGGACCGATTTCGATGCCGTTTTCGCTGATAGACAGCAAATTCTTAGACTTAAAATCTGCGTAAGTTTTTATCCTGGAGGAATCTAAACGCGCGGGAATTTTTCTGGGAATGATTTTAAAATGACCAGCTTGAAAAAATCTGGAATTCCAATGCGATTTTTTCACCAATTGATAGCAAGTTTTCTGTCACAAAATTTGTATTACCTTTGATTTTAAATATTGATAAAATAACTTTAATTTTTGTTACTTGTGGACGAAGTTGCGGGCAAATGCTAGTTGTAATATAAAGACAGACGAACAGATGGAGCGACCGGAGGAAAAAATAAGGGTTTTGTTTTGTCAAAATAGCTAGCTACGGGACTAAAAACATTTCATGTAAGTAATATAAAGTACCAGGGTACTATAACGTCCATAGAGTTACATTGTATCCTCTCGATCGAGTGTCACGGCCAATTTGCCGCAGCCAGGCTATCAGGCCATCGCAGCCGCCCAGTCACCCATTTGTGTAATGGAGTAACGCTGTCAATGAGTTTCAATTGCAATGTGGGCACTTTGGCGGCAAGTGATGTGTCACTAATTCAATTTCATTTCTAAAACTTAAAGTAGAACGTTATTTTTAACAATTTATATTAATTAATACTAACGGTTTTAAGCGCGGTATTTTATTTGAATTTAGTTTTAACGTTTCGGCCTTGATCACGGCTACTGAAAAGACTGACTCATATTTTTCGCCCAGAGACAAGCAATGCAAGCAGCCTTCTGGGTACACTTCCCTCTGCCAGCGGTTTGTTACATAATCATTAATCATTTATGTTATCTATAACTTAGTATATTATGCATATACATATTAATCACGCTAGCTTCGGATGGTTTTACATAAATATTTTTATGTAAAATCATCCGAAGCTATCAAATAATCTCAAATATGTTCATATCCGTCACTCACGGATTGCCGTAACCGTAACTGACATAATATTAAATATTCATATGTCTGTATCCAGATTTGAAATATCATATCCCTAACATGCCTAATATAAATGCGAAGCTGGTTCCATTACACTAATTGTAATAATCTATACTAATATTATATAGGTATAGTTTGTGAGTTTGGATATTCGAGGTAACCTCCGGTACTGCTGATACGATTTTGAAAATTCTTTCACCAGTAGAAAGCTACATTATTCCTGAATAACATAGGCTATATTTTATTACATACATACGTACATACATAACTTCACGCCAGTTCCCTTGCGGGGTAGGCACGAACAACAGAGCGCCATTTAGGCTTATTCTTACACACCTCACTTGCTTCTTTGACGTTCATAACTCTTGTCATGCACGCTCGTCTGTTCTTAAGGCTCCTGACATCACCTTCTGCTAGTACACGATCAATTTGATCATGGAAGGTGTATATTTTATTGTGATTAATAAATCAAAGAAGTAAACATATTTTACGCCCAGCAAAGTGGGCACGGGTACGCCTGTCAAATATGTTACAGCAATAACGTTCCTCGCAAGAATTGCGCACATCCTCGTACGTGGCACTGCGAGTGCTTATGAATTAATTAAAGGTTACAAAGTATAATTAAACCTTGATATGCGTGCGTGAGTGTGTGCCTGGCTGCATGTGTATTTTTAATGACCCCCAGCGAAGTGGGCACGGAACAATTAGTAGTAAATATTTCAGCCGAATGCAAATACATTTATGGTTTAATGTGTTGTTTATCGTGTGACATAATTATATAATAGTTACGAAATATTACCCACAGATAATAGTCATTTTAATTTATATATTTGCTTATAGCATTGTCTCTTATCGATTTTTATAAACCAAATAGTTATGTAAAAGTTCTTGCGGACTCTTCACTACAAAATTATATTTTAGTTAATAGTTTATTTATGTTAGATTTGTATATAGGCCTTATTTTTTTAACAGACTGCGACCTCCTTTAATAATAAATGCGACCCCCACAAGGGTGGCAACCCCAGGTTGAGAAACGATGGCTTATAGGCGCCTTTCATACATATATTTTGAAAAAGGTCTCATGAGTAGTTTTTGAAATAAAAATGTTTTAGTATAAAGGGTCTTTTCTTTCTTCAGCACAAATATGACTTAACTTTAGATATTTGTGTAGTTTGGAGTTGTAACATTAGATACGTGGGGTTCGTCGGCAAAAGGTTTCTTTAAAGTAATTTGCAAGAAACTCTATGATGCCAACCGTGATCAAAAGGCTGGTTCATATTTCGCGCCACGAATCAGAATTGCAATATAGCGTGGCAATGCAGCCAGCCTTCAGGGCACGCTTCCCACTGGCAGCGAATGGTTACGTAATATGTAACAACATATTTATAATTTAGTATAGTTTTTAGTACTTAATTGTATTTTCTAAAATGTTCTTTTATCTTTTTATTATCTTTTAGCAAACTGTATCTATATGATAATAAGCTTTTTTAAAAAGGTTTTTAGATATAAGCTTTTGACATCCTGGATATCATGTAGCAGCAGAGTGCTAGCCAAGACAAGTAAAACGAGCGCAAACACGACGGGTCTATCTTGTTTAGTACAGGAGTTCGTACGGCCACCTTCCGACTCCATCTTCAGATCAACTCCATAATACCATATTATTGCATTGTCACGCGATATACATATGCGTGCCAAAATTTCAGCTCAATCGGAAACCGGTTGGTCTAATTTAACTTGAAAGATTCCACCCGAAATTACATACATACAAACATAAGAACATCCATTGCAAGTTAAAAAAAAGCTTGTAAAAAATGAAAGTTCATCACCTTTGCAGAGAACCCTTCACTGTGCGTGGACCGATATGCACTTTGCCAATTCCTTCAAGTGCACCAAACCTCATTTGGGAAAATCTTAAAGAATGGCGTCTTATATATATAAGGCAGTAAATGAAGTCGAAAATAATAAACGATTATTTAAATATATCAAAGTAATAACATCCTTCAAAGTCATCAAGAACATCAGAGTACGCAATGAAATTACTAAGATTGATTGCAAGACATTTTTCTAAGGAAAACAAAACACTTCAATTTCTAGAGTCGTAAAACATGAAGTTACAAATATGCCTAAGCCATTGTGGTAGACGAGCGTTAAAACGCTTGGCGTGTCAACGCTGGGTCTATTTCATCCCTCCGCTTTTTCATGATAACGAAAAATTATGCAGCCAGACCATTTTTGAACGAATGACTGAAAACTCCTTAATGTTAACTTAAACTTAGATAATTAATATGGATACATTTGCATTAGCGCAATGGGAAACTTTATCGCTTATAGTGATCTCTTCCAGGCAACCCGGTGTTCAAGGAGACTAAAAGAAAAATCAAACAATATTTGGTAGTGTAATTTACTAAAATACAACTAATACAATCATAATCAAGTACTAATAAAAACAAAAATAAATAAACTACTATAGATATACATAATTAAATACATTATAATAATATAAATTATATATACCTACATGCGAACAATAATATAATTCTACTTAATGCAACAATTTTTATTTAAAAGACAAATAGTAGTCAATTAACATGTTTTTAAATGTAGGAATGGATTTAGTTTGTCTGATTGTCAAAGGGAGGGAGTTTCAGAGACGAACAGTCTGTACATCAAAAGAGTTTCCTACGAAGGACGAAGTGTGTTTGGGTATCGGTAGCAGAAAATTTTCATTTGAGCGCAAATTACAGGGATGAGAAGTAAAAGAAACTATAAAGTTCCTTTAAATCTATGTATCTTTTTTCATCTTTATACTCATCAAGTTAAGCATAATTAAATATAACTTTTAATAGCTAATGTTTTTAGAACAATAACATAAAATTATGAACTAATACAGAAAACTCCAATATTAACCCAATTTAATCTAATTCTTTAAACTTAGTGATGTAGTTAATGTTTATGTACATATGTCAATGATACATGATACGTAGGCATACATAAATGTTTGCTGTTGGACGAAGTAGTATTCTAAGGTATATACTACATTTATGACATAAATTGACGGTATGAGTTACATAAAGTGTAAACTATTTTCTTAATTTGAGTTTTTGTAGCAACTCAGAGATTCATAGTAGTGTTCCTAATGAAGATATGTGACTTTTTAAAAGATAACTAAGAAATAATAACCGTATATGTTGTAAAACACTCGTCTGAGTTTGTTCAAACTTACTTGTTAGTTTTCGGGCGTAATAAACCAACTTCTGTGTATAGTGAATTGTTCTGGGCCGCGGCCGCCCTCTTCCCCTGATTGTTTTGAATATTTCATTACTTGGATTCGATTAGCGGCCCTTTTGTATGGCGATAACGTTTGTAATAAATACGGTTATTTGGTCCGAAGAGGCTTTCAATTATGACAGTAAAGAATATACATGTAATTCTAATATACTAGGAAACTAGCGAAATAAATTTTAAACTACTATATATCACTATAGAAGCCTAAGGTGGTATGGGCATGTATTGAGGAGGGATGAAAGTCACGTGATAAAAAGAATTTCAAACTGCAAGATTGATGAGTACAAATGTAAAGTTAGATCAAAAAAGAGATGGATGGATCGTATAAAGGTGATTATTTGTGGTGTGACAGAGGATGTATGTCAGAATAGAGGAATATGAAAGGAAAGAAAGATTCCGCGACGACGACAACGAGAAGATATTGTGGATTTAATAGAATACGAAGTTTTGATACTATCGCAATGTAATCTTTGTATATCTTCGCAACGGATAGATATTGAAATAATAGAATTGAGCCCCAGGTCGAAAATGTCCGCTTATTTCAGGCGTTTTGTTGGACGTAATGCAGCAGCTTCTGGACCAGTTCATCTGGGTGGACTATACGACGTTCCGTGATTTTGTGCAGGTGTTCGCAATCTCCTTTCTTATTGTGAGAACTGCAGAGTATTTGTGAGCTTCGGCATTGGTTGCGAACCAAGTTACCTTTATGATGGTATTTAATATGATGGCTAAATTGAAGTGGGTGGCACTCACCCAAAGTTAAATGCAAAACGTGAAATATTTATTTATATTAATACATTGACAAAAACATTTGTGTCTGAATATAAATACATAGTCATAATTATCATTATAAAAATTTCGAATTTACAATCAATATTATTAATTTTACAAAAATATGTCAATAGGAAGGCATTTTTATATAATCATATTGTTACTAGTTGGACAGGACTCGAATTAAAATGCCGTTAGAATTACTATAGAATTTATTAGAACTATACAAACACGTATAATATAGGTACAAATATAACTGAACACAACCACCAATAACACGCGCAAAGTCCGTCACTAAATAGATTATCGAATGTGCACAAGTCTTGCCTCATGGCTGGTTATCACTCGACTGCCGATCTCTCCATTGGGCCATTGCTTTATACTGCACCGATACAATATGGCTGCCCGACCGCGTAGACCGAAATTCTTAGAATCAATTCGACACACCTGGCTAATGACTGCCATAAAATATTACAATACACAATGGGCTGTTTTCTAATTACAAATTTTAAACACAAAGTAAACAAAAGAAGTCCAAATGCGGAAAGGTAATAAAGTGTGCTTTTATGGTATGCAGGTGTGAATCTACTTTTGTCGGCGTGTAACAATATTATTATTTAAGCACAAAAATAATCGTCAACTGAATAATATGCTTGTTTGAGAAGGAATGGTTTGACATTACGCTTAAAAGACTGCATTTCGTGTATATTTAACTTCAGGTAAATAGGTAGTTTGTTAAAAATTTCTACAGCCTGATATGTGAAACTGTGCTTTACAACATTTAAAGATGGCATTATTATTATTATCTATATATTATTAATACAATAAACTTTGTTTGCTAAAGTACCTATTTTTCACAGGTGACGAATTCGTGTACCGCGACGCTTGGGGCGGCATCAGCCTCATGTTTGCAACCAATCAGACTTCAAAAACGTTGATGCCGAACACAACATTCGTAAGTATTTTTTAGCGACACATCTTCTAAGTCGTTCTCTCAGTGTTAGGGGTCGTGAATACATTGATGGCAGTGAACAATTGCCCTCCTCCATCGAGGTCGGGATCTGTACATATTGTACACAAATAATATTTTAAGTCTTACTTCACTTAGCCTGTTTGGTTGAACCACTAAACACTGTAAAAATACAATATTCAACCTAAAAACAGTTCTTCTAAACCTTGCAATGTCTACAACGGTCGTATTACGACAAACAAAAGCTATTATAGTATATAACATTCATAATGTAATAAAGTGTGGATGTTGAGGTATTTAAACTTTTTATATAAATGTTTGTTTTTAAAAATCATTTTATAATGTTCATTTATTTTATTCTTATTTATTTAAAGTTCGCCAACAGTTTTTTTTGCATCAATTCAAGTACAATAATAGGCTTACAATTAGGTTTAACACTACCTGTGCCCCCTACTTCATCCGCGTGGAATTTTTTCGCGAGACACTATAAAAAGTAAAAAAGTAGCCTAAGTTACTCTTTATAATATCAGCTATCTGTCAGTGAAAGTTTCATCAAAATCGGTTCAGCCGTTTCAGAGATTAGTGAATCGATCCAGACAGACAGACAAAAATTTTAAATATTGCATTTTCGGAATGTGGTCCAAGTCATTGCCGTGATTTTTTTACATTTTTATTTTGACATTACAAACAGACTCTTCAATTTTATTTATCTGTATAGATTGCAATGTAGAAACTATTTAAAGGTCAACAATGCTTGCGCTGTGATTTTTCACTGTTATTATTAAATTAAATACAAATATGTACTAGTTAGATGCTGAAGGCTACAAAACTACAAATGAGCAAAAAAATGAGCATGCTATAATGCAATAGGAATTTACCTATTGCATTTAAACAGCCAAGAGAAAAAACAAAAAAATATTTAAGATACTGAAACTTGCTTGTCAGTCAGTCTACGTCGAAAAAAAATAATTTTTGGAAACAAAGTACATACATTCCGCCTTCGACGGAATGCTCATATCTTATCCCTTTTGTATAATGTACTCTTTAGCCCAAAAACGCCCTCCTATTTGAAGGAACGCTTTGAGTTCTTTCAAGACAGTAGTACAAGGCTCTTGAGATCATCAGCAAATCTGCGACTAATAACGCCAATACATTCTACGCAATTTTGTCAGAAATCTTTTACTGTGCAGGCTGTAAGGTTGTGGAATGTATTGCCAATGAGCATCAGAAGTGCCAAGTCACTTACATCTTTTAATAAACTCCTCAAAGATCACTATCTAAATTTGTAAACAGTAATTTATGTATGTATATGTAACTCTATGTACATATATTTGTATATAAATATATGTATATATGATTGTATATATTTTAAACTATGCACACTGAATACCGACCCATTATTAGATATGTAAAATTATCTCCAGAAGGTTGTCCGGAAGAAATCGCTGATAGCGATAAGACCGCCGATTGTACTAGTTATATGATTGCTAACTCATGTGTATTATTTTCTTGTGTGCAATAAAGAATATTCTATTCTATTCTCTTCTATTCTACATACATACATAACTTCACGCCAGTTCCCTTGCAGGGTAGGCACGAACAACAGACCGTCATTTAGGCTTATTCTTACACACCTCACTTGCTTCTTTGACATTCATAACTCTTGTTATGCACGCTCATCTGTTCTTAAGGCTCCTGACATCACCTTCTGCTAGTACACGATCAATTTGATCAGGGAAACAAAGTAAAAGATGGTATTAAGAATTTTAAAATAATCATACAGAAAACAATACCTATAATAACTCCTTCTTATCAATTTCAATCAAGTAAGTATCGTCTTTGCTTAAACTTGTCTTTTGATATCGGAAAATTGTATTTGAGTCAGTTCAGTTCACTTCGAGACTTATTCAATTTCCGGATTGATCTGGTCTAACCCGTTCGGGGGATAGAAGTCAATTAGAGCGGGTAAATTAGTTTTAAGTTGAATATGTATATGTACATAAGAAGCTGTAATAATTTCGTGTTTGAAGCGAACGCCACTTAAACAGTTTTCTACTTACTCTTACTCCATTGGCTCATTGACCCAAAGTGGGTCTTGGCCTCCGATATGAGAGCATGCCACTTTTTTCTGTGCTGCGGCAGTTTCTTGCCAATTATTGGCTCGTAGCTCCGATAGGTCAGCCTCCACTCTGTCCTTCCAACGATATTTGGGATAACCGACCGGACGCCGACCTACCGGCCGTCCCAAATATACTTTCCTCACGCTGCGATCCTCTCCCGTCCATTCTACGTGACCGAGCCACCAGAGGCGGTGAGCTTTTATTTCTCCTATTATGTTAGGCTCGACCACGAGATTCTCAATTTCGAGGTTGGTTCGGACCCTCCAGCTGCCATCCTCTCTCTTTGTTGGAAAAAACAGTTTTCTAAGCTTTTCTTTTTTTTGTTGACGCAGGGGGAATGTCTTTGGACGCTGTAGGGGTTGTTTATAAATGGTGAGGTGCGTCTATACCCCGTTCGATAAGGTGACATATCACTGGCAAAAGCCCATTAAATTGTAACTTGTATGGATGACCTTCAAAAAGTGTACTCCAGTAGTACTTATCTTCTACATATATATAAAAATCAATTGCTCTTCGTTAGTCTCGCTAAAACTCGAGAATGGCTGGACTGATTTAACTAATTTTGATTTTGATTTGTTTGTCCAGGGAAGGTTTAAAAGGTGAGTAAATATGAAAAAATGCTTGGAATATAGTAAAAACAATAATTTTGCTTGCCCTTAGAAACTATTCCTACCTGTCAAACATTTTATGTTCGTCCCGTCGTTTAGAAATCAATCAAATTTAAAAGTCGTTCAGAAATCAAATTAAATTTAAAAGTGAAGTTTTTTTTCTTTTTTTTAGTTTTGAATGTCAAACGTTTGATGTCCGTCTCGTCGACCAGAAATCAACGTTTTTTGTTTATTAATTCTGAGGCGGTACGAAGTTTGCCGCGTCAGCTAGTTTTGAATAAAAGCTTTTGAATTTGAATTCGAATATAGGAAACCCGGTATACTTTTTTCGATTTCAGAACGTAATGGAACAAACCTATTAAATTGCTAGTCATAGCCATTTGAAATTGTACGTAACTTCATAACCAATAGTTACTAGATTACTATCACTTCTATAACTCGATCGTACCGATGTTACATGTCGTTCTATCAATTTTACGACGCCGTAACGGATACAAGGGACTGTAATAACGAATCATTGACTTGTCAAGGAACTCCCTATGTCTCCACTTGCGTACATATTTGGGCGTCGCCAAATGTGAATTATGGCCGGTGAGGTACAAAAGTGTGATTGTATCTCTTGGAAACGTGCTTTAAGAATAACCAAACGTTCTAGTTAATATTTATTCTATAAGTCATTTTGAAAAGACATAACCATGTTTTTTATGATTTTTTTAATTAGGTGGCGAGATATTAAACGTCAAAATAGCAAATGTTATGCCCCCCCCCCCCCCCAGTAACTTTTCAAATATAAGGTGGATAGTTTGAAAAACTAAAGATTGTTATTAATGGTAATTCGTGTCAACAAGATATGTTCAATATTTTGTGAGATAGTAATACAGGATATCTACGTGTGTTTTGAGATATGGTATATTTTCGATTACATTTGTCTTTTATGGTTCCGTTGTCAAATAACAAAAACAATGGATGTCTATAACCTCTATGCAATATCTAATTTTTATATTTTGGTAGGAATAAAGTATTGACGTTTGCAGTAGGTTTATTCTACGATACTTTGCTAATAGTGGGATCGCGTGTCGATTGTTTCCACGCGAATTATCGAGTACACTCAAGGGTCTATTGTTCGACTATTTTATTGGTTTACTTGAGTGAATTCGGGTATTATTTGCGAGAATTTGTTTTGAGAAGTTTTTCCTTCCTATGTTGTTTTTCCTTAGGTTTTATTGGGGTATTTTATTTTTATGCTTATTATTAACTACACTGGCCTGTATATCACCATGATCACCTTTGGACTGAATAGGAAATATAAAAATTTTAGCGAGAGTTTGATTAAAACGGATATTTTTTATATTTACTTATAAGCAAATGATGATCTTCGCTTGGCCCTGGGACCGTATTGGACAAGAGTCCCGGCAGACAGAGAGCAATGGAAGCAGTTGGAGGAGGCCTATGTCAAGCAAAACACCGAGCTAAGATACATTTTATAAACCATAAGACCAAACAAAGAGGAACTAGCTCGGAACAAAAGGCATCATCATCATCATCATAAGCAAATATCCATCTGATGATAAGTGAGTAGTGACAGTTGCCTATGAACTTATTTTATAATATCTTTTTTACTTCACATCAAAAAATTAATGAGAACAATGGAGTGGAAATTTCTAAAAAAATAGCACGCCTAGAGCTCGAAAATTCTTAAAAAAAAACGGAAATTGGTTCGAACAAGATCCTCTTATTCACTTAACCCTTCTAACGCATCATTTTGAAGTGACACGCACTTTGCCGATATGTATATACATTTTATTCTGCAAACGGGCGAATTCCGTAATTCGACTATGTTGCGTGCTAGAGTGGATAAGGGATTAGGTTATACAGCTCAGTTCATCCAGGAAGTTTACCAGATTCTTAACGTTATCGATGACTTTCCGAAGGATAGCTGCATCATCCAAATACGAAGGGACTCGCTTTATCTTTTCTGGTGCACACTGCCGAAAAATGAAATAATTTGTCGGAATCTGTTTTTCCTGATAAATACAACTAGGAGACTTCAAGTCACAAGTAAATAGATTTCTTCTAGGTAAACGTGCTTCAACCTAGACCGCGACTATTTCTTCTGTCTGCAGGCAAGCTCTGTCTATGCTGTTATGTTCATTCAGTTATGTGTAGTAGCCTCGGGATCCCAAGTACCAAGCATTGCAGACGAAATCTTCCAACGGCATTATTGTCTGCAACCACTTTTATTTAGTTAGTATATCATCTTAAGAATTTCTTCAATAAAATACCTTGTTGATAGCAACAATGAGGATTGTCAATGACTTTGTTTCCGGGTGTAAGCCATCATGAACACTGCACCGCACGGAGATAGCAGTAGAATAGTGTTGGACTCTCGATGGTATGCTCGAACTTACCAACTAACCACCCCTATTTTCTATCTCATCATTGTATGTCGGGATCTCGGAAACCAGGGACGCATCCGTTGGTCCTGACAGCGCTGGCTCCAAAGCGACTGTCCCTCTTTATTTCTTCCTATTACACGTGTGTGCGGGAAACACAACGCAACTCTATATCTAGACCATTTGAACGATGAGATCCCCGTGTCATCGTTTATGGCCCATGTTGTGGTTAGGGCGGAAGGAACTGGTGATAGTTGCATTTTCAGCGCCCTAATCTACGTAGACGGATCGCTATAAAAGAAGCTGTGTCCTCGCGTATGTTTTCATCCGCCTTCTTCAGCGATATTACCACGTCGTAGAAATTTTGGACCGCCTTCCATGATTCCTCAATGTCGGTCATATTGCGCATTATGGCGGACAGTGACAGGTCATTTCCAACTGCGTCCACTAACACGCTACGCTGATCTGCTGCTGCGAGGTATCTTCCGAGCAGATGTCGCAATTATGAGATCGTGTATTTGGCTCCCTTCCAGCAATCTGGTACAGATACTTTCCGAAAAATCCGTCTCCCGAAAGTACCTGCGCCAATCGAAGAGTGAATGACCAAGCACGGCCCTTAAAAAAATGTGCTTGCAGACAATGATGCTCTCAGGAAAATCACCCATCAGCATTTAGTTAAGGTAGCGAAGTCCGTCAGTGGGGGAACCCCATACACCTCTCATTATGTCCGTGATTGAATAGTTGCGACGACAACAAATCAGTCAGTGAAGCTAAGACACCATTGAATTCTGTCTTCGAATGGTAGTGGGCGTTAAATTCCGTTTAAAAAAGTTAATAAACGAGCGGTGTATGAACTTACCCCTTTGACGGATTTCCCCACCTTGACTATATATCAGTTTTGAGTTTTAATTTCCTAGTGAAATCGTTTCCAATAACCAATACAAATAGTGTTCTGAACGAAATTCAACAAAACGAACAACGAAACCGGTTGATGCGGGTTCGTCCAATACTGGCCAATACTTCCAACGCCAGTCTCAGGATAGCGGAATAAATTGATGTCCAAACCACATTTGGTTTTCTAGTCTATTTCCATCACTACAAGTATATGTAGCCTTTTCGATTTTGCTTTTCAGCTATCCCATTAATATTCTGCACGCCATTGAAAATTGTCTTGTTAATTAAACCTTTTGCATTCAATAATAGGCGAAATACTTTTTTCATCATAGCGCGTCATTTAACGAATTAAAATTAAATCTTTTAGAAACCAAATACACATTGAATTTCTTAATGAAAATTAGTTTTACCTAAACTTTACTAGATTTCTGATTTTAAATAAAATAACTAATTGAAATATGTATATATTCTAAGCTACTTATCTGAATAATTTTATACGTTAAGCGTTATATAATAATAACAGCCCATAAACGCCCCACTGCTGGGCTCGGGCCTCCCACTTCAGAGGGAACGGACAGTATGCCCGCCATGACTATTCAAGGCGGCTTGGCAGGTTTGACACATCGGTTATATCGATGTGGAGGTTTCATAACGACATTTTCCTACACCGTTGTTAGCACGTGGTAAATGTAACAACATACACATTAGGTCAAAAAACTGTCTAAGTATAGACGTTCCGGCCAGGATTCGAACCCGCGCCCTTTGAGTTTAGAACGTGTGCGCTGGCCATTACGCTACCACGACTTAACGTTATAATTAACAATATTTTTGTTTATACAGGTAAATAATGCGTCTGTTTGTTTGTCAGCTTTACTAAAATAATTAACTATATCTCGTCTCGATAACGCAGTGGGTTTGGGGGGGTCGAGGACCCTGCCGACGTGCAACACCCAATGCCGTGGGGTGTCCTAATTTCAGGGACACCTCTCCTTGTCGGCTTGCATAGAGGCGTCACGGCAGTCATACCTATGATTAAGGACATATGGCGCCTTATTATGATGCAGAGGGTCGCTGGAAGGTTTAGTGGGTAGTCTGGCGGCTGGCGCTTGCAACTTCTTCTATTATCACAGGCTTGGGCGTAGCGCCAGCCATCAGGAATCCCACATACCCCTCGGTGACTTCCCCGGAGCCCCAAGCTAAGCTATAGACTCGCAGATTGTAGATTCTAAACGTGTGTTTAATATAAAACCATATGTGGATAGGACCAAGTTATGGACAGAAGAACAGGCGTCGGACGGATGGACAGATAGATACAAAACCGTTCCATTTTCGCTTAAATACATACATACATACATACATAACTTCACGCCAGTTCCCTTGCGGGGTAGGCACGAGCAACAGAGCGCCATTTAGGCCCATTCTTACACACCTCACTTGCTTCTTTGACATTCATAACTCTTGTCATGCACACTCGTCTGTTCTTAAGGCTCCTCACATCACCCTCCGCTAGTACACGATCAATTTGATCATGGAAGGTGTGTCGTGGCCTTCCACGACTTCTGCATCCATCCACTTTTGCATTGTATATCTGTTTAGTCATTCTTTCATCATGCATTCTTTCCAGATGCCCGAACCACCGGAGCATTCCTTTCCTTACCTTCACCCCGACACTCTCTTTCAGACCAACTCTGTCTTACTTCGGTATTACGAACGCGGTCCGCGAGCGTCACTCCGCAGATTTTGCGCAGTGCTCGCATCTCAACTGCGTTTACTCTACTTTCATGCTCTCTCTTCCATACCCAACTCTCGCTTCCATACGTGAGCGTAGGTACCAGCACCGCGTACCGCGTGCGCTTAAATATCGTTACTAATAAGAAACCGGTTCCAAAAATACCCTCTCTGACACTATCAAACCTCAGTAAATCCAGCGTCTTTGAAACCACAACTAAGAAATCAATATTCGGGGCCAGGCTGCCCGGAAAACTAATTTATCTAGATTGAAATAGACTGCTGATTAAACACTATTCTGTTAGAGCCGGTGATTAACAAGAAGTGACTTGGTAAAACCAAAGTTTGAAATTAGAGACAGTTATTGCTTTTGAAAGGAAAATTATTAAAGCTAATGTAAAAGGTCCTATATAGAAGAAAATAATGTTTAGTCTACAATATTATGAAATTCTAAACATGCCGTGTCTGTACACTAAAGCTATTAAAACAACAAGTGGAATAGACTATATAAACGATGGAGAACACGTTGAACTTTTTTTTCTTGTCTGTGCACACAAAACCAAGAAACAGCTAAAAGTTACGTATTTCATATTATGTATAAATTATTAGGTCTAAGCTGTAACTCTAAACATGTGAGCACATAATGTACCATACATTGACAAGATGTTTAGGGGTTAGTATGACTTATTATAAAGTGAGTTTTACAGTGGTTAGGTAACAAAATTATTATGCAACTATGCCAGAAATATTGGTGCAAATAATAGCCCGAATTTCACGATTAAATTTAAAAAAGGAGGAATTAAAAATATCAATGGATATATTTTTACTTGCAATCTCATTATATAGCCTGCACATTCTTGTGACTGGATTATAAAACGATGTGTTATTTCTAAAAACTTGAAGGGAAAAGGGAGTCTAGGTGAAGGATTACGAGTTTTTTATCTAGTGTTAAAATTAATAAAGTAAAGTATGTCAGGACAGTCAATTTAGCCATTTAGGAGCTTAAATAAACTGAGTAGTTCATTACATTCATGTCGTTCATTATATTCATGTCGTTCATTACATTCATGTCGTTCATTATATTCATGTCGTTCATTACATTCATGTCGTTCATTATATTCATGTCGTTCATTACATTCATGTCGTGATTTGAGTGAGTCAATTTTAAATTTTAATCTCTTTGTGTAAGATCTGTATTCCCTGCTAAGATGGAATCTGTAAGAAAGAATATTTAAAAAAAAATTCTGCACTCTTTCTATTCTCTCGCTATGCACAGCGTAAAATGGAGACCAAATTATTGAGGCATATTCCATTATTGTTCGAGCGAGAGAACAGAAGAGGTAAACAATTGTATGTTGGTGTTTGAAATCCTTAGTTGAACGCGAAATGAATCCAACAAGCTGGTTACATTTTGTAATAACGTAATCATAGTGCGAGTGAAAAGTTAATTTTTCGTCAAAATATACACCTAAATCCCTAATAACAGTTTTTCTTTCTAAATTAGACCACTGAGTGTGTATGAATAATATACTTTATGAGTTTTAGTCGAGAAAGAAATGACAGAGCACTTTTCTATATTGAGATACATCCGGTTAGCAGAACACCATTTTTCAACACGAGTGAGGTCGTTTTGAAGATCTTGGCAGTCTTTGTCATTTGAAATCGTACGATATATCTTAAGATCATCCGCATATAAAAGGCACGGAGATGATAACTGCTTGATCAAGTCATTTATAAATATTACAAAAAACAAGGGTCCTAAATGCGATCCTTGAGGGATTCCAGAAGTTATTTTATGTGGATTTGATAAATGACCTTTAATGCTAACCAATTGGCTTCTATTATTTAAATATGATTGAGTCCAACGCAATAAATTACCGTGAATACCATATTCTTCAAGCTTAAAACATAGTATCCAATGATTGACTTTATCAAAAGCTTTCGCGAAGTCAGTATATATCGAGTCTACTTGACATCTTTTAGCAAATGCAGAACAGAGATAATTTTTGTAGACTAAAAGGTTGCTGACAGTCGACTTCTTAGAAACAAAACCATGTTGAGAAGGTGAAAGTATAGATTTAAAATGAGTGTAAAATGTGTTATAGAGTAGCGATTCGAATAATTTAGCAAATGCGGACAAAATACTGATGGGTCTATAGTTTTTACATTCGTCTCTACTACCAGACTTAAAGATTGGGATAACGTGAGCAGTTTTCCAAACAGATGGGAAGACACCAGTTTCAATTGATTTATTAAATATTATTTGCAGAGGGTGGCTCAGTTCTAAATAGCAGTTTTTTATAAAAAATGGTGGAATACCGTCAGGTCCAGCTCCTTTTTCAGATTTAAGTGATTTAATTTTATTTTTTTATACTATCTAAGTCTATGTAAGTGTGGTGTAAAGTGTTTGTATGATGTGTGATATTTGAATGATGTGCGGATGGTTGATAAAAATCTTCGAATACGGATCCAAAATAGTCCGAAAACAGTTCACAAACTTCATTAGTGTTAGATACTACTATATTGTTATGTTTCATGGTGGTAGGTATCGCGTGAGATTGTTTTTTGTCTTTTATAAACCTCCAAAACTGTTTTATGTCATTTTTAATGTTCATTTCAGTAGTGTCTATGTAGGAGTTATAACACTTATCGAGTAGTCTTTTACATCGAGTCCGTAACATGCTGAAAACATCATAATCCAGAGGGTTGCCAAATTTTTTATATCGTCTGTGGTATTTTAATTTTTCTTTTAAGCAACGTATTAGCCCAGGACTGAACCAAGCAGGGTACCTTGCAGATTTCTTTTTTATCATCGGTGTGTGTTCGTTTATTATCTTATTTAGTATATTATAAAAAATGCGTACGTCACTGTTTATGTCTGTACTGGTTAAAATGTGTTTCCACTGTATGCAGCTAAGATCCTTGCGGATTTCCTGATAGTTGCATTTATAATAATTTGGCCTTTCAACAGGCTTAGATTCAATGGACTTTATTACAGGAGTCAAACATGAAATATCGGCAATCAAAGGAGGGTGGTGTTGATCAATGCGACTTAGCCCTGCAGATCCATAGACACAAATATTGGCTACAGTCGACAGAACAAGGTCTAAAAACCGGTTGTTAAGGTTAGGTATGTTATTAAATTGACTGAGACCACATATAGATATGGTTTCTAGCAGAAAAGTAGATTTTGTATCGTAAGCAGGTGTTGGAATCATCGTAAAAGAATTATCAGACTTTGTCCAGTGAATATTGGGTGAATTGAAGTCACCAATAAAAATAAATTCAGAGCCTTTATTTGACGTCAATACCTTATTTTGGCAGTTTGCATAAAATTCGTTTAATTTTTCTAATTCTAGATCAGGTGGTAAATAACATAAACAGATAAATAAGTTTAAACTAGGAGATACTTCAATGCATATCCAAATATCCTCAACACTACTTTCCCATGAAACTAAGCGGTGAGCGGTGATGCAATTGCGAATTATCCTGTGTATTCCGTGGGAATTTTTCTGAGAATGATTTAAAATGGCCATATTTATAAAAATCGAATTCCAATGTGATTTTTTCATTGATCGATAGCAAATTTTAAGTAATAAAATGTGTGATATTTTTATCCCGGGAATCCCCGGGGAATTTTTCCCGGGAGCGGTGTCTAGCTATTCGACTGCATAAAAATTAGCTTATTCCGACACCGTTTTCACTAAAAGGATAACTTACATTCTTTTTTAAATGCTGTGGTACTTTTGTCCCGGGAATTTTAAATAAAGTGGTCATTTACAGTATAATAACTTTTGTTCATTAAAATTTTCTTGAAGGTCTTTGTAAACAAATGTATAGGCTGAGCTCTTAACATTTCCGAAAATTTATTAAATATGATAAGAAAAGAAAAGAAAAGAGAGAAAGAAACATTTATTTGGTTTTTTCAACATACCGAAGTACATTTAATAAATAATAATAAAATGAGAATTACACTATAGACTCCATGCAGTTCATGCGTGGCCTTCCTGGCTGTTTTTGAGGAGCAAATACAGATTCTATGCTGGGGAATTAAGTCTGGGTTACTCTTGACGACTACCGTATGTTTAGTCGAGAGAAATGAGCCGTCCAATGTCAACTTAACAAAAATAAGCTTTTTTAAAAAGTTTTTTAAATACAAGCTTTTGAGATTCTGGATATCATGTAGCAGAAGAGTGCTAGCCAAGACAAGTAAAACGAGCCCAAACACGACGTTTCTATCTTGTTGCAAGATTCCACCCGAACTTACATATACATACATACATAGGTACATCCATTGCAAGTTAAATAAAAGCTTGTAAAAAATCATTTTAGCTGTTATGAACTGATAACAAGCTTAGTAACTTCATATTTTATGTAATTATTTTGAACATAACTCATTTCTGAGAATATTATTACAGAATGCCTACTCTATTTAATAAAAGCAGTCTAAACATTTGCCTGTTGCTTAATGAACCGTAAGCTAAGTAATTTGTTATAGTCAGTCGTCGACAAGGAAAAAACAGCTGGGAATATTGTTAGAGAAATCTTCATTAAGGTGCTACGGGGCTGTCGTTTCGGGAATGAATGAACGACTTTGTATGAATGAATTGACCGAATGGATTTGCTTCATCAATTTATATTTAATTCGTTGTTGCATCGTTATATTACATCCCTTTCCACGGCAACAAACAGGAAAGTAGCGAAGGAGGTGAGAGGCGCGAGTATTGTCTGATTCGTATATCTTACTATTCATTCGCATGCCTTGTCATCGGTTAAAATTTGACATCACTTGTATGGATCTTATGTCAAATTATAACCGATAGTTACGGCAAATGAACGATTGGTAAAATGTAAAAACCAACTGAGAATATGGTTATAGAGCTGCTACGGTGTCTGTCGTTTCGGGAACGAATGAACAACTTTTTGTGTATGAATTGACCGAATGGATTTGCTTCACGGACTTATATTTAATTTCTTATTATTTTATATATTCGTTTCCTATATTCCTATATTCCTATGTTGTTCGTGCCTACCCCGCAAGGGAACTGGCGTGAAGTTATGTATGTATGTTTCCTATATCTAATGGCTCGTTCATAATATTTCACATAAACTCCCAGACAGGTAATGTCACAATTCTACTAATGGTAAGGCAAGTGAATGA
The DNA here is from genome assembly GCA_019925095.2 of Dendrolimus kikuchii. Lineage (NCBI taxonomy): Eukaryota > Metazoa > Arthropoda > Insecta > Lepidoptera > Lasiocampidae > Dendrolimus > Dendrolimus kikuchii. Next base: position 11,385,803 of record CM034410.1, on the reverse strand, counting down.
ATAATAGGATATAGGAACCGGTCAACTTTAAACCGAAATCTATGTTGTCACAGCCGTAACATTATTCATTCACTTGCGTTACCGGCTTTTTTTTTAAGGCGGGGGAAATGCATTTCACACAGTACCGGGTCCTTTGCTAGGGATTAGTCCATAGTCAGGGCAATCCAAACACTAATCGACCGGCTTGTGTGGAGACTCGACCAACCTTCCAACCAATTCAATACTCTACTAAAACCACCCTCCTCTCATGTGCCCCGCGCTTATGGCAGGAAGAGCGTGAGACTTAGAACGTAGTTACGCCCACGCTGATCCTAGCGCATCAGTGCTTGAGAATGCCCCGGGAGAGGCAAACTCACTTCGTCAACAGGGGTAAAGACTCCTCTGCTCCCTAGATGCTAGAGGGCCCCTGCAGCTGTAGCCGGAATAAGAATCAACCGCATATCTACTACACGGCCAGCCGGACGGCTAACCGAGCTCCGGCTAGCTGTATAGTGCGTGTGAGACCTTAAAGTTTGCTTACTGCCTGATAAAAAAAAGATGTATAATTTCATGAATATCATGAGTTTCGACTTTCGTGTTAAATAAAGGTAATTTATATGAAACGTGTTTTGTTACAGAGAGTGCTGGAACCCGCCTCATTTTCAGTGTCTGCTGATAGAAGATTTCTCCTTCTAGCACAGAATATAAGAAAACTACATCGACATTCGTATCTCGCAAGATATACAGTATACGACATATTAACTACGTAAGTTTAATTTTTTTTATTTATCTTGACTCCACAGCTCCAGATAATCTATCTTTTAGCAAACAGTGCTTGTAAAATAATCGGTGGTACGTCTCAAAATATACTTTTTTCAAAAAAGTTTGAACATAAAAATATGTAGCAAAAATAAACCAATTTCAGGTGTAACTAAAAATGCAAAAAATAAATGTTTCTATAACATCTTGAATTCGGTGCAGATCTCTATATCTCTTCTCTATAAATATTATAAACGTGAAAGATTGTAAGAATGCTTGAATGTATGTTTGTTACTCTTTCACGAAAAAACTACTGAATGGATTTTGCTGAAACTTTACACGAATATATCTAATCTATAGAGATCAGAATAATACATAGGCTATAATTTATAAAGATATAGTGTGAATTATCTAAAATTAAAAAAATTTCATCATCACGCGAGTGAAGCCACGGGCGCAGCTATACATAAAAATGATTATATTGTTGATAATTTTACTTTTTATTTGGCACCGTTTTATTTTTAGCTACTCTTGAAGTTGGTTCCTTTATGCTAAATTTATTTATTTTTTAAAAGAGAAGCAGACAGAAACAACTAACAAAATGTAATATATAATGTGACAATTAATAATAATAACAATTTTTGTTTTTAAATTACGTACGAGTATATGGTACGCAATAACAATGAAATTATATATAACTACTCTGAAACTGGACTTAATCTAACGCAAAAAAAAACAAAATTGGTTCAGAAACAAAATAATTATGGCTGAACATACATTTAGAAAAGAATACACGACGAATTGAGAACCTCCTTTTTTAATGTCGGTTACAAATTATATTTGAAACAGATTTATTATATTTGGTATATGAGTTATTTTCGATGCAATATTTTTAGGGTTCTGTGCCGCTAATTATGAAAACACTGGACAATGGTTTTCTGGATGGAACTCGAATATGCAATAAAACGTTTTTTCTATAGATAATTTAAAATACCTGCCCTGCCTATTTCAAATACCTGCAGTTCAAAGTAAAAAAACGTAGCTTTATAATTCAATAACAAATTCCAACTTTTGTCCCTTGTGTATTTTTAAAAATACCCCCAGACATCAAAGAAGGAATGAATTTATACAGAGTTAAATGTCTCAAATTATAAGCTGCCCACGGGAAATCATATCTGTGTTGACAAGGGAACATCAATTTGTTAACATTCAGAGTTCTAATTAATTATATTTATGCTTTATTATTACTATAATAATTATATATTCATTATTTAAATATTAACTACAGTATAATCAACTTAGAGATGCGTTTGTAGTAGGAATTTTAACAACGCCCCGCCAGACGGAGACTTCGGCGGGTTAGTGTGGGCCTCACTATCTAATACCCTCAATAATATTAGACTCGATAGTCACTAAAACCCATTGAGTGTCCACCTGTCGCCGTATGCCGGGGTTACGGGATGTGCGTGAGCTGTTCTTCCGCGACCCGGCCGGCGCGGGCCCGCCCCACCGGGCAGGCCTCTCCTGACTCACTAATGAGAAGGGCGCGCGCGGGGCTCCGGCTCGTCCCCTACTCGGCGACTTTGGATACGAGTGACGACCTGTTGTCTTTTTTTTTGTTGAAGCAGGGGGAATGCGTTTCGTACACTATCGGGTTTTTTGTGGAGATTCGACCTTAGCGGCGAGATTAAGCGCAGCCAGCATGTGTGGAGACTCTTGGTGCAGTCATTCCCATAATACTCCACTAAACCTGAACCTGCCTCTCATGTGCCCGCGCTTGTGGTAGGAAGAGCATGAGACTTAGAACGTAGTTACGCCCATGCTCATTCGCGCCTCAAGGCCTAAGAGTGCCCCGGGAAGCAGGGCTAACTCATTTCGCCAACAGAGGTTTATTTCCACCGCATCCTCAGATGCAGATGGACCCCTGTAGTACGGCCTGTTGTCTACGCTGACCGCCACCCGAGCCGTGCGGACATGACGGCCTCGCAATAGGAGGCGACGACATCCCATCCGGGTTGGCCCCCGACCATGGCATGGACCACGGCGCTCCTCGTCCCAAGCTATACACTAAGGGAGAGTGTGCAGCGCCGTGTCCTCGATGTTGGCACTGCAATGATGGTACCCTGACGATGTTTCACGCCCTGTTTGGTACAGGGGCCGGTACTGCCTAAGCCGTCGTGCCCGGTCAGTATCTGTGTCTGGCAGAATGTCAGGGTATCACGCTTCAGGTCAATTCATTGTGGCAGTATGGGCCTAACTGCCTCGACAGTCGCGTGGTCCGCGCTGGGGAGCGCTAGCCGCCTCGCCATTCCACCGTGAGATTCTGCCGGAACTCCGCCGTCTTGGCCTCAATTTCCCGAAGTGCATGGCGTACGTTCCGACCGAGGGCGTCCTTGCGCCAGTCGTATCAAGCGCCTTCGCGATGCAAGACACTCGCCCCGAAAACCTCGGTAAAGTTGGGAGGTCTTCGGACCAACAACATAAATTCAAGTCCAATAAAAAATATACTACATCTTGATGTAATAAAACACCTTATTGCGGTACTCCTAAACATGATTAATATATTGTTTAAGTGGTATAATAGCTGAGTAATGTTTGTTGTGTACTAAGATTTTACGGTCAAAACTAACAAGAAACTTATTACTAGTCAAAGACCTAACCTTTACAGTATAATAGCCATACTAACCTAATGTTACAACGTGATATAAATTTTATGGCCGCTATGGGTAATGGTGGGGTTCATATTCTCTTAAATAACATGAGTCCATTAATGTTGTAGGTATAGCTGAATTATTATTTGCTCATTGCTGTTATAGCTGACAAATAGGTTTCTAGTTCTTGTGGCCACAATGTACCCTTTGCTTGTAGCTATGAATATTATGATGGAATAGAAAATTATACTGTTTCCAAGCGTTTCTTTTACTTTTGACGTTTGCACATCTATCAAGTTACATATTTCTTGACAGTAAAGTCCACATGAAACAAATAATTATTGTTATTTATTTAGGTTTATGGCTTGGCAGCTAGGCCTTTAAGGCCAGATCTTAGTTTACAATATAGTTTCTTCATTTTCTTAAGCCTATGTTTAGCACAGCTGAACTGTAGGTAATCAGCTAGTGCCATTCAACGGAGTTCTTGTGACAACGCAAAAGGTCACATTTGACTATAAAGTTCACATTTCTCACAAACACATAATTACTACTCAAAAACTATCAATATCCTACAACTATTGTTCATTTTAGAGTGATTTTACACATTTTTATAAAATAAAACTGCACAGCACAACATCTCCTTTCAGTTCCCGCCAAAAACTACTGAAACAAATGACATAATTGACGAACATTAGTGTTGTTGGTGACGTAATAGTGATGTTCTGTGAGTCACGTAACGCAGAGACTATTAAACAATCGACAGTATACGTCAATAAACTAAAAGTAATCGATCTGAAAATAAAAAATCTAATTTAAGAAAAATAATACCGCAGTTATTATAAATGATTATGAAATGGCTTATTTAATGTATGTATAAAAAGCTAATAATTTAATTTATTTTGAAGTATTTAGTTAAATTATTCTTATATTAAATTGATTTAATCAGTAGATTTTTATAACAAATCGAGCCGGTAACGCATTAGGACATTACTAATTGATCCGTCATGGAGCTGTCAAAAGTTAAATAAATGTATGTAAAATATGTTCATTGAAATTTGAAATGTTTATTACAAGATTTTTAGTAAAATGATACAATCTTTTTTATAAATATAAGTCGATTTTCATAAAAAACAGAGTCGCTGACGCATTAGGACATTAATAATTGATCCATCATCGAGCTGTCAAAAGTAAAATAAATGCTTGCAAAGGGAACAGTAGAACCTTTTTAAATCGAAGTTGAAGGGAGACGCCAAAAAATTCGAGTTATAGAGTTTACGACTTATGGAGGATTTCAACTTAAGCTAATTTTGTAAGGAAATATTCGACTTGTAGAGGTTAAGATTTATTCAAATAATCGAGTTGTAAAGGTTGTAAAATCAAATATTGTTATGTTCAATATAAAGAGGTCCAATATTTTTTCCAATTATAGAGGAAAAATAAGTACTGAATTTGAAATTTCGACTTAAAAAGGTTCACATTTCGAGCAATGGAGGTTGTGGGGTTGACGAGAAGGGAACACATTTTTTTTTCGAGTTTGGGAGGTTTTTGACTTATCGAGGTTCTACTTAAAGAGGTTCTACTGTAATATGATTTATGACCGATTTCTATATGTTATTGTTCGTTTATTATTTCATTCTTATTCTTTATTTTCATGTTCATGCTTTACGAGCGGTTAAAATTTGACATAAGCTCCGTACAAGTAATATCAAAATTCAACCGATAGTAGGGTAATTGAATGAATTGAAAGATATAGGAACCGGGCCACTATTATTATCATCTTTCTACCGATGGTAAGACAAATTTTGCTCCGTTCCTATTATCTTATCAACTGTTTATTTACGTTACTTTTAGTTATTTGACATAAACTTCATCATACATGTAATGATAAATTTCTATCGATGGTAGGCAGGTGAATTAATAGTAAGTAAAATATAGGAAGCGGCTATGAGTGAATGGTAGGATCTAGGAAGTGGCCGTGAATGCATAGTAAGATGTGGGAAGCGGCCATGAATGAATAATAAGATATAGGAACTGATGATTAGTTGGAGCTTTGAGCGTGCTGTCGTGAGTCATCCATTGCCCACTGCAAACTTGCGACAATCGTACAAAATCTAGGCGGTTTCAGCGTTTTGTGAGAAGATAAAAATGTGTCTTTGTGCAGTTCACACGCAGTAGAAGTGAAACAAAATGTAACAAGGGGTGGGAGGGATTCTAAATTTCATGACGTCACACTTCATATTATATCGTTATAATATATTTAAGCATTATAACACTAAATTTGAAGTATTAACGAAAAACTTTAAAACATTTCCAACTCTATATGTATGAGCCTAGTGTTTAAATTATTAAATATAATATTTTCTATCTAATTCTCGCGCAGGCTAGTCCTATCAATTTATATGTTTGTCTCTTTTTAATGTCGCTTTTTCGTTTCATCGAGTTCCAAATCAGAACAATTCTAAAGAAGTTTCACTTCAAAATATTAGTTAATTTAACTGTCAATTACTACTCTAATTATTGTTTTGATAGCGATAGTAATCCTAACCAATATTATAAATGCGAAAGTTAGCTTGTTTGTGACGTTTTCATACTTTAGCTACGAAACAGATCGCTTTCACGTTGACAGGTGTATAGAATAGGACATAGTGTATTTCGTCCAGGAAAAGTACTATTCCCGAGGGATAGACGAATATAGCCGAGGAGATGGCACTCTAGCCGCGTTTTATTGGCGCCACTGTTGCAATTCAACATCGTTATGGCAACGACAATGACATCGACAATTTTAATATGTTGCTGTCATTGTTAGTTACTAATTTCTTCCACCTTCGTTAGATGTCGTTACGGGTATTTATCATTAAGTATTTTTAATTAATAAAGTTCAACATTTCGAATAATTATAACATGTTCACTTCATGGTACATATAATATAATTTTTAACGCGAGCGAAACCGCAGGCAAAAGCTAGTATGCATAATTATAATACAAGACAAAGCAGTTGTTATAATCGAATTCGGTTTAGAATTTTATCGTTAACGGAAGTAGAAAAATAAATAAATACACAACCCTTTCCGAAGAAAGCCGTCATCGCAGGTACCAGGCTCTCATAAAAACTAACACGTCCGTAAATTGGCCTTTACCACTACGTTTGGCGTCGAAAAGGTGTTTCGTTTCGTACACTATAACATTATAACAAGGCGGCTGAGGCTGTAATATCCCGAAATTTCCCATACGATTTTCAGTCTTATATCATAGGCTGTAAGAATCAAATTAATATGCTCATTTTTAATGGATGAGTGTTTAATACCACCCTTAAATCAGCTCAAAGTAATTTAGACTTTAACGATATTGTAATAGATTTCGTAATCAAATGGAACAGGTGTTTTAATGTGTAGTACAACTTGTGGGAATTGAAATAGTGGAGACTTAGTTTTGAATTTTGTACTATTTTGAGTCTGACCTTTTTAAGTTTGACTTGCTATATTTATCTCGCGACTTCGTTGGCGTCAAAGAAATAATGTTTATACCTGTAAGTCGTGCGTAGAAGGATTGCCGATGACAACCCCTTCCGCCTTCCACAACCGCGACCGGCGGTCGTCTAGTTCTTAGTACTACTTAGACAGACCCCGGTCCCAGTCGTAGGAAGTGAGAGGGGCGACCATCGGCAAACCTTCTGCGCACGACTTATACATATAATATTTTTTTTAATTTTCTGCGACTAATAGGTACACATAATTAAAAGATAGATATATGTATAACCCTTTATTGTACACCAAAAGATAAACAAAGAGAAATAGAAAAATACAAGGAATAGAACAACGCGCGGTTAGTTAAAACTACTATATTTTAACGGTTACAACGTGGCAGTTTATTTCGACGTTTCGGCCATTTTTCAGTAACTATTATCACGAAAGATTACGGTTAACACTTCTCATTTTTATCTATCCGTCTCTGTTCGAGGATTACGTGCAAACTAGTGAACGGATTTTAATGAAACTCGACACAGAGTTAGTTTATAATCCCGATAAATGACGTCTTTTCCGTAGGATAGATCAATATAGCCCAAAAGTGCCGCCATTGCTATTCAATAATAAATACACCGTCGTCACGGCAACGCGAACGAAGTTTTGCTGGCACATGATAGTTGTAAAAAAGTTAAAATTTATTGAAATTATATAATAAATATTTATTTATGTCCCCGTTTTTTTTTTGTATTACTTTTGTAGGTACTATTTTTAGGTTTAATAAACAATTCAATTTCATTTCAATAGGTATATATTCAATGCGTAAAAGTGACTTTCGTCCTTTGCTCGATCCCGAACAAAAACACCTGCAAATAATACAAATTATTTTTGGCCAAGGCATTTCTTTCATGGTAAAAAAATAATTTCCGCTGTGAGATTGCAGTTTTCTTTAATAATGGAGTTTGAAAACAAAATATAATGAAGAAAAATAATATAATACGTCCCGCGTGACCAATACAAAGGCTGGCCTGTTTTTGGGGGAACTTACCAGCGTTGCCATAAGACGCATAGATTGCGTCTAGCATTTTGGCAAAGCTCTCCACCCATGAGATGTTTATAGCAGTTTTTTTACTCCTTGTATGATAAATAGGTCCACATTTGGTCGCGAACACACTTAGGGAATGTATCCATACTGCCTAATCCTGTTTTTTTCTTCAATTTTTTACCCAATTCAGTGAACAGGGTGTAATATGCCAAGACTCACCTACCTGCCTGCCTCTCCTTGTCTAGTTTTCATTCATTCAGTCACTCATCATCAACCGATAAAAAAGCGCTAGACGCTGCGCACCACATTTAAATATAGCTCGAAAAAGCGTAAGATAACGCCCCCCCCCTCCCCCTTCCACTGTGATGTAGCATATTTTGAAAACCTCACTCCCCCTCCTAAATGGGTTACGTAGTATGGGTACGTTTGATTAATAATAATAATAATATCAGCCCATAAATGTTCCACTGCTGGTTTCGGGCCTCCCATTATAGGGAGGAACGGACAGTATACCCGCCTCGCTTGTCCAAGGCGGCTTGGCAGGTTTGACACATCGGTTATCTCGATGTGCAGGTTGCACCACGATGTTTTCCCTCACCGTTGTTAGCACGTGGTACTTGTTACGATATGCCCATTAAAATAGGAACCTGACTAATTGGGGCATACGTTCCGACCAGGATCGAATCCACGCCCTGTGAGTTTAGGACGCGTGCGCTGGCCATTACGCTACCACGACTTATGTAATAGTAATTAACTTTAATTGTAAGAACTTACTAAGTTCTTACTATTAAATGATAATGCGGTCGAAGACGGAGCACGCTTGCTGGATGAAAATGTCTCAACGGTTGAGTTTTACTCAGCCAAATATCTAAGACACAATTGTCGTGTCATGGTAGGATTCCGAATTACACGATTGGTTATGATTTGCGTAGAATATAATGAAGTTTTTATGGTATTATGCCAGATGGTAGGACATTTACCTGACTGGATGGCTACCACCCCTAGTTTAGAGTATGCCGCCATAACAACTTTGAGTTGCGTTCCGGCATCGGTGGCCAGGTTTCAGTTTCTCCTTCAAGGTCGGCAGCACATTGGCAGCACCTCTAGTTTTGCTAATGTCCATAGGCGACGGTAACCACATTCCATCACAGTTGGGCCGTCAGCCTATCTGCTGTGCTTCAGCAAAAAAAAACGTTTTTCTCTAAATAGTGAACTTTTGTTCAGCTTCTTTTTTTATAAAAAATATTTTTTTTACGTACCTATTGATCGTGTACTAGCGGAAGGTGATGTTAGGAGCCTTAAGAACAGACGAGCGTGCATGACAAGAGTTATGAATGTCAAAGAAGCAAGTGAGGTGTGTAAGAATAAGCCTAAATGGCGCTCTGTTGTTCGTGCCTACCCCGCAAGGGAACTGGCGTGAAGTTATGTATGTATGTATGTATGTATTTTTCCAGAAAAAGTCTGTTTCACCAGGGGATAATAATACGTTTATATGGCGTAGGTAATGGTCCTCTACATGTCTTTACACTCATTACTATACATGACCTGATACCTGCACTTGGCCAACTTAAGTAAAAAAATATTTACGTTTTATCTTATTAGATGGTGGAACTCCACCAACTCTTTCATCCAAATATTTCCTCTCTTTTTCGCAGGGAATCATACCCTCTCACCCCGTTACCTGATGAAGTGGGAGGCGGTGTGATAACAGAAGGTCCCTTCTTACTCCTGGCCGCATGGACTCCCAAAGGCCATGGACTGATCACTGTGAAGGACTACGACATCTACTACAGGCCGGCACCAAGATCTTCTACTGGGTACCGGGTCACGGAGTCCGGGGTACCCGGGACCATACATAACGGCGTGCCTGATTGGTTGTACGAAGGTAAGAAACTTTTTAGAATAGAACAGGCGGCTACTCTTTATCCCGGTAAAATATGCGGTTCAATAAAAGTAACACGAGCGAAGCCGCAAAAGTTAGTAAATAATAAACGATATACAAACAAACATATTTTATATCTCCAGCTGAACAAGTTACACTTGTATTATCGGTAATATACAACGGACCATTCTGTGGTTGTTCTTCCCAGACACCCAGATCACAGTAAATACCTGAAAGTTCATTTACGAAATTTACCGTGTCAAGCATCGAACCTGGGACCTCTAGGTTCTAGTAAGCTTGGCTGGACACATGCCTGCTCAATCACAGAGGCTATAGATTTTCAATTATGTATGTCACACGGCTACGAAACTACGAAACTCTTCCACGTGCTTAGTGGAACACGCACTTGGCCAATTATACTTTTGTCTATAAACCACATCTTTGCGTCGGCTTACAAATAAAATAAATCCTCGCGCCCACTGTCTCGAAAATGCTCCCTCCGTTTCCATTCAAAATCCCTGCGAACATTGTAAGTGAAATAAACGTCGATAACGAAACGGATGCTTCGCGGCTTCTTTACAAAATTGATTTCATTAAATTTTTTCAAGCCGTCCTTTTTAAGAACAGGTTATTTTAAATCGATCTAATGTATTAGGCACTTTCGTGTGGAAATGTAATATACAGAAACATATTATACATAATTTAGTATACAGAAACATACATACATACATACATACATACATAACTTCACGCCAGTTCCCTTGCGGGGTAGGCACGAACAACAGAGCGCCATTTAGGCCCATTCTTACACACCTCACTTGCTTCTTTGACATAAACATATTATAGACAATTTAGTATACCGAAACATATTATAGACAGTTTAGTATACACAAACATATTATAGACAATTTAGTATACAGAAACATATTATAGACAGTTTAGTATACACAAACATATTATAATTTAGTATACAGAAACATATTATAGATAGTTTAGTATATAGAAACATATTATAGACAGTTTAGTATACAGAAACATATTATAGACAGTTTAGTATACAGAAAAATATTACAGACAATTTAGTTTGTGTCTTAGTTTACTCACTGATACGCCCTTCACCGGATTTTGTTTAAGGAACATTAAGTTCAAGTGAGCCTACAGATATTTCCTTTCTTAACTTACATCTGCTTCAAGGCATAAAATTTTAACGAACCCTTAAAACCTGAGTCGGTCATAAAGTACGTTATTTTACACGCAAAACGAGGAGGGATTGTTAAATCTTATAAATTTTAGTACAAAATGGCATCGAACACATAAAATCGAAGAACGCTTACGAGTTTATTTGAAATTGTGTTTTTTAAAGGACTAATACATACATATTTATGTACTTAAATAAAAAGCCTAAAAGACGCATCGAACACATAAAATCGAAGAACGCTTACGAGTTTATTTGAAATTGTGCTTTTTAAAGGACTAATACATACATATTTATGTACTTAAATAAAAAGCCTAAAAGACGCATCGAACACATAAAATCGAAGAACGCTTACGAGTTTATTTGAAATTGTGCTTTTTAAAGGACTAATACATACATATTTATGTACTTAAATAAAAAGCCTAAAAGACGCATCGAACACATAAAATCGAAGAACGCTTACGAGTTTATTTGAAATTGTGCTTTTTAAAGGACTAATACATACATATTTATGTACTTAAATAAAAAGCCTAAAAGACGCATCGAACACATAAAATCGAAGAACGCTTACGAGTTTATTTGAAATTGTGCTTTTTACAGGACTAATACACACATATTTATGTACTTAAATAAAAAGCCTAAGAGACGCATCGAACACATAAAATCGAAGAACGCTTACGAGTTTATTTGAAATTGTGTTTTTTAAAGGACTGATACATACATATTTATGTACTTAAATAAAAAGCCTAAGAGACGCATCGAACACATAAAATCGAAGAACGCTTACGAGTTTATTTAAAATTGTGCTTTTTACAGGATTAATACACACATATTTATGCACTTAAATAAAAAGCGTAAAAGACGCATCGAACACATAAAATCGAAGAACGCTTACGAGTTTATTTGAAATTGTGCTTTTTAAAGGACTAATACACACATATTTATGTACTTAAATAAAAAGCCTAAGAGACGCATCGAACACATAAAATCGAAGAACGCTTACGAGTTTATTTGAAATTGTGCTTTTTACAGGTCTAATACACACATATTTATGTACTTAAATAAAAAGCCTAAGAGACGCATCGAACACATAAAATCGAATAACGCTTAAGAGTTTATTTGAAATTGTGCTTTTTACAGGATTAATACACACATATTTATGCACTTAAATAAAAAGCCTAAAAGACGCATCGAACACATAAAATCGAAGAACGCTTACGAGATTATTTGAAATTGTGCTTTTTAAAGGACTAATACATACATATTTCTATATTAAAAAGAGCCTGAAATAGACAAATATGAAGTAAGAGAATTTTTAACTAGATATGTTACGGGGGAGTTTCTCTCTACTTCTTCTACCATGTTGCGAAACGGTGTACATAGAATAGGAAGTGGGTTTAATTTTTATAATGTATGACCTATGAAAAATGTTCTCCAGTTGATCTTAATTTGAATAAAAACTCTTGTATTTGGATTTAATATAAAATATAATATTTTCAGTATTCATATTTTTAAAAGAACTCTACGTTTGACATTTTATATTTCTACATAAATACATTGTAGGAGACAATCTCTTTGTTCCTTTATAACTTTTAAAAACTGTTCGTAATTGGTATGATTTAGATAAAATCTTCATTTTGTTAAGGAACAAAGAATCGTTCTATAATAGAGGGTAAGAATTTTCTTTTCAATTTGTGACTTATGCCACTGTAAAGGATATAAATAAGAAATGGTATAAATTAGGAGAATGATTTTATTTATATAACCTGTATGTATATTATGGTAACCTATGGTTACATATTTATTATTAAAATGTAAATAAGCGTATAATAATTATGTATACCATCATCACCTTTTCTAATATACTTTATTCCTCCCATGGGTGGCTGGAAGATATCGCTTTTCTGAGGACAAAACTGCCCTTTGTACACAATTAGAATAAGTAAGTACTACTCTTAAGTTTTTACATTTTAGTTAAAATCCAACAGCTTGGAGGTATCGTGTTTGCCCGACTGGATGGCTACCACCCCAGGGGCCAAATTCCGCTATTACTATCTCGTCAAAATCGCCGGATACAATTGTTTGTATCGTAGTTTTGCCTGATTTCGGTATATTGTTAATTGCATTGCCACGGGCACGCCACTCTATTTTTATAATAAATAATCGTCAGACAAACACACACATTGTATATCCCTAAATTAAGCAATTAAAAAGTAGCGGTAGCGTAATGGCTAGCGCACGCGTCCCAACATCAAAGGGCGCGGGTTCAATCCTGGCCGGAACGCATGCACCAATTAGGCAGTTTTCTGACCTAATGTGCATATTGTTACCACAATTACCAATTACCACGTGCTAACAACGGTGAAGAAAAATATCGTGATGCAACTTGCACATCGAGATAACCGATGTATCAAACCTGCCAAGCCGCCTTGGACAACCGTGGCGGGTAAACTGTCCATATCAGTCCATAAGAATTTTTAACACTATCTTTACTTTGAATATATTCACAACTTTAAGATATTGAAATACCAGAATTGGGCTCCTGGTTTAAAGTATGCCGCCAACAACCACAACTGTGGGTTGTGTTCCAGTTTTCCCGTCGACGCCGGCAGCACATTGGCAGCAGTTCTGGTGTCTGGTGGTTGGAATCAACCTCTTTAAATAGTTACTTTATTATATTTTAACACTGTCAACATTCTTTTGCTGTTTTTTTTTCATTTTACTCACTCTATATTTATCCTGGCAGGGTACCGTATTGTTGTGTAATAAATAATATTATAATATGAAAATTCTCGTGTTACTTCACGTTCGAGTTAAAGTATATACGAGTACAGTCTACGTGCTCTACACACCATCACAGTTGGGCCGTGAGCCTGTCTTCTGTGCTTCAACAATAAAAAATAGTATCCTAAATCTCCTTTTCACAGCTTCAAATTGAAATAAAGACAACAATCAGTAGACGTGTTGCCGAAGTAACAGAGGTCGCTATTTAGATAACCCCGCAGGTTTAGAGGGTCGTTTACAACGCGCTTTAAGAGAATAAAATTGTAGTTTCGGTAGAGCGGCGTTGCTAGACAGACAATAAATTTTATCACTGCAAAACGTGAGGGACGACTATGAAATGTCAGGGTAAATAGAACAATACTGCTTTCAACGTTGAATTAATACCAAACCACCTTAACAGGGGACTGTCAGATCAACATGCCCTTATCATAGGTAAAACCCATTCAATATAATAATAACAGCCCATAAATGTCCCACAGCTGGGCTCGGACCTCCCACTATAGCGGAACGGACAGTATACCCGCCACCCTTGTCCAAGGCGGCTTTGCAGGTTTGATACATCGATTATCTCGATGTGCAGGTTGTATCACGATGTTTTCCTTCGCCGTTGTTAGAACGTGGTAATTGTAACAATATGTACATTAGATCAGAAAACTGCCTAAATGGTGCATGCGTTCCGGCTAGGATCGAACCCGCGTCATTTGAGGTTGGGACGCGTGCGCTAGCCATTACGCCACCACGACTGCGCTAGCCATATAAACATAATCTAATAATAACTAGCTGTACGCGGCAGTCATGCCCTTAAAAAATAAAAATCTAGAACCGGATTGCAGCACCGGTTTCCTTCTCATCCCTGCTCCGTGCTATTTACGGGTGAGAAGTAACACCGGTAGACGTCTAGCAGGAATAACTGACTGAGTGGTAACTGATCAATTATCGACTGTCGAGAGTAGGAAATTATTAAAGTACTAATATCGCTGTTGCAAAATAGGGGTTTGTGGTAGAAAGTTGAAAATTTGGGGTTAAATTATTATATTAATAGTGATAAAATTGTCAAAAAATAAAGAAAAATATTTAGGGGTAGGGCACCCTTATCATTTAGGGGTATGAAAAATAGATGTTGGCCGATTCTCAGACCTACCCGATATGCACACAAAATTTCATACAAATCGGTTCAGCCGTTTCGTTGGAGTTTGGTAATTAACACCGCGACACGAGAATTTTATATATTAGATATACTCGTGAAATCTGGCAACCCATTACATTAAAATTAAAACGTTTTCAAACTTTATCATCCGAGGTTTTTCAACGTCTACCTTTATAAATGACTGAGATACAATAGACTATTTCATTAAGTATGCAGTTTGAAATTTAAATAATGGATGTTAGACGTTGTTGAATGAATTCAATGTTATTTCTTTTTTTAATATCACCCTTCTTTGTTTTACATTAATATACTTCAAATAACATTATAATAGGTTCTTTTATCCGTGCAGGAACGGAGAAAGAATACAATTTCCTGCGGCCGGGCAGCCTGTCGTAAGTGGCGACAAAACTGCCCACAGCCAGGTGGTAGGGTATTTGATCGACTGGATGACGACCATCCTTGGTCTAGAGTATGCCGCCATAACAACCTTGTGTTGTGTTCCGGATTTAGTGAACAGGTTCCAGTCTCCTTTAAGAGTCAAATGTCCATAGGCGATAGTAACCGCTTTCCATCAAATGGGCCGTCTGCTTGTCTGCTAAACTTCTGCAATAAAAAAGAGGTTCAATTTATATTATCTTATCTGCACCACCTACACCGCCAGATTATCTAAGAATTTACTTTAATTTATGTTGCCTGGAAGAGCTCGCTTAATATTGTAAATATGTATTTTTTGTAATTGTTTATTTTGGTGTCCAATAAAGTGTCATATATCTACCTTATACAGAGAAGAAAACTTTAACTAAGTACTACGAATTAATATTATAGGCATAGACAACACTTTATTGTTCACCAAAACAAAAATGCACAACCAGACAATAGTTACTTGGTAAAACAAAAGGCGGCTTTATCGCTAAAAGCGATCTCTTCCAGGCAACCTGATTCAAAGGAAATTCTTAAATCATCTGTAATCATTATGTAATAAAGAAAAAATATATATAAAAATAAAAATGACATACATGGACAGCAGATCCAGTCTAAAGTATAGTAAACGCACGACGCCCGCTCACGGCGGCCGGAGACGCGTCCTCCTTTGGCGGAAGCGGGGCAAGTTGGTACGCTCACGTCCCCGCTCCGCCATGTAAGAAAGAAAGAAAGAAAAATATTTATTGTCGCAAATAAACGCACATACATAAAGTACAAGATTAGAAAACTCTTTATTGTTCACCACATACACATAAAATAAACAATTTACAGTAGTCACATTTAACCGTTAAAGTAGGAACAATGGGCGGCCTTATCGCTTTACAGCGATCTCTTCCAGACAACCCGGGCTATGGATTTTATCAACGAGAGATTCGCAAGTGTATGACGGTGGTGTGCAAATTAAATATGTAGGATATATAAATATTACACAATACATATACCTACAATGAATAAAAAATAGAGAATAAACAATAACACATATTAATATTATATATATACTAATATATACATCATTAATATGTGTATAGCAACAGCAATAGCTATACAATATTAATAATAGTATACAAGGATTTTTACTTATAAATAAATATCGTTTAAGAAATATCTTCGTAGATAAAATTTAAGGCAATGACGCTGGAAACTGGCTGGACGCTGTGGCAGGACCTGAAACAGCGCAGATTTCCAGTTGCAGCCTCCATCAAACCAGTATCGACCCAAACAAGCTACTATTTACCTTCATGTAGGTAATTTTAATGTCTGTATCATATATCAACTACCCCATTTCAAGTCTGCTTAACGAAACTATAAACGAATTACTTTGAGTCAGAATGAAAAATTGCTTCTATTCTTCAAAGCATCTTTAAACGATGCTCCTTATTGTGTTCAAAATGAAGCAGCTATCTCGCAGTTCGCAAGCGTCAGCAATAAAGCTTCGACGTCCGATGAAAAGGTGCATTTTAGGCCAGTTACAGTTAGCACCAACCAAGGCCAGAGATTGGGCATCGTTGGCCCTATGTACACGTTTCGTTGAAAGGCTCGATTTATTACGGAGCGTAGATGTAAGGATATCCTGTGTTACAAAAATTAAAAACAGGTAAAAAATATTTATTTGGTGACACTGGTGTAGCTATATTATGCGCTAAAGTTGACCAAAAAAAGAGATGTATGGATTGTGTGAAGGATGACATGATGATTCAATGTATGGGTGAGGATGTATGCCAGAATAGAGGAGTATGTAGGGAAAGGCCATATTGTGCGGACCCCAATAATTGGGAGAAGATAAAAGAAAAAGAGACTGTGCGCTAATCCAATTGATACAAAAGTCGCAGTCTTTTTCGTCATTAGACTTTAGATCAAGAATGATAAACCTTTTTTATTATAAATTATATTTATTTGGGTACATGAATATCGAAGGTATATATAATATTAATCATCGTTTATTTATAAAATTTCCATAACATTTATATATTTTCAGTACTTTAATCACTGGACTTTTATAGATAGCATTTGAATTGGTAAAATTTTAAACAGTAAACACTATAAAATCCCTTTAAACTAACTAAATATTAAAAAATCACTACAATGATTTAATTCTTAAAGTATTAAATACTTCAACGCACTTCACCCAGTCTAGAACTGCTAAGTTATAGATGGTCTTGACCTATATTACCAACATTCTGGTCGGTTTTTAATCTATTATATACAGTCCACCACTGACCTCTTTTTTAATTTGACCACTTTAAAGATGCTCTTTAACTCCATAAAGTTGATGTTACCACCGAGCGGTGGATTGCCGACTACCACAATCTATTGATCGTTGGCTGTCGTTGGATCTATGTGTACACAGCCTTATGGAATACTTTGTGCACTTGGAGATAATAATGATGAATGAGGGGTATTTTGGTCTGTGAAGATATTTTAGATAAATTTTATTTAAAGAGTGAACTTGTTCATAGGGAAATAGAACACAGTGTTATTTAGAAAATAAAACTGCTTTAGAAAATAACGGCTGGACCGATTTTGACAGGACTTTCACTGGCAGATAGCTGATGTTATAAGGAATAACTTAGGCTACTTTTAAAATTAGGGTTCCGCCAAAACAATTCTATGCGAATGAAGACGCGGACACAGCTAGTATATAGATAAAAATAGGTACATGGACAGCAGATAACAATGTAAAGTATAGTAAACTAGCACATTCTATCCGTGCAGGAATGGAGAAAGAATACAATTTCCTGCTGTTGAGCGGCCTGTCGTAAGAGGCGACAAAACAACCCACAGCCAGGTGTTAGCGCATTGCCCGACTCGATGGCTACCACCACTGGTCTAAAGTATGTCGCCATAACAACCTTGAGTTGTATTCCGTCATTAGTGACCGGGTTCCAGTCTCCCTTAGGAGATCAGCAGCGCAGTTGTAGCACCTTTGATGTTGCAATTGTCCATAGGCAATGGTAACCGCTTTCCATCAAGTGGGCAGTCTGTCTGTCAGCTGAACTCCTGCAATAAAAAATACAAAAACATTATTGAGTGAGACTAACATAATGTTACCTGAGTGAATTTTTAAATATGGCAAAGGATTTTTTTACGTATAGTGCCGATGGTTTAAGTAGTATATGCAGTACATGGCTCACAGAACATCACTATTACGTCACCCACAACAATAAAGTACAACAATTATGTCATTTGTTTCATGTCTACTACATGGCTCTACTGTCAAAAAATATGTAATCTGATAGACGTGTCAGTAAAATAAATGCTTGGAAACCGTACAGCTCTGATATTTTATTAATTTTCGCGTCTATTTACGGCTCCGGTATATTAATAGCGCGTGTAGTGCATTTGACCCGTTTAATAAGCAAGCCGTGTTAATCGGCCATTTATAGTAGAAATTAAGGGGGAATTAGAGGACAAAGCAGTGAGGTGTATGTATGTTACGTCACGTACGTGGCCGATTTCTCTCTCTTTGCCTTCACCATATCCCAATTAATTGGGGTCGGCACAATATGTCTTTTCTTTCTGTGTAGAAGGGAAAAACATATTGTGCCGTCCTCTATTCTGACACACCAGAATCATCATGTCATCCTTCACACAATCCATCCATCTTTTTTTTGGTCTACGTTTACATTTGTACCCATTCTTTTTGTCACGTGCCTTTCATCCCTCCTCATTATGTGCCCACACCAACTTAATTTTCTTCCTCTCAAATTTTCAGTCACGGGTGCAACTTTCAAAGATGTATTCATTTCTCACCTTATCCATTCTTGTAACACCACACATCCATCTCAACATTCTCATCTCAGCTGAGACCATCCTCGGGCCTGGGGGGCAGGCTCGCGGAGGGATGTGTGGGACTCTTAATCGGCAGGTATGCCCCTATGGCCTCCGAGCGGAGAAACAGGGGGGATGGTCGGCCGTCAAACTACCCACTAAAACTAACCAGCGCCCCTAGCTCACACGCTTTTACAGGGCGCCACAGGAACTGGACCAATAGGTACTGAATCTGTGACGCCCCAATTACGGTTTGTTTTGTTGTATTTGGATTGGTAATTAAGATTATGATAATTCCAAAAGCATTTAAATTCGTGACAATAATAAATAGGTTAAAACTTTGAGTACTCTACGTACGTGGTAAAATCTGTTAATATAGAAAACAACCAACGATGTATCCAAGTCCCACGCGAAAGACGCAGCGGCAATAGCTAATTATAATTCGAATTTTCCGCAATCCCCATGAAATCATTATCAAACAAGTCCATTAACTCGTTAGCTCCAATTAGATGATTCAGCGGTTTATAATATTCGACAACCTTTTAACCGTTTCGTAATTAATTATACAAATTAACGAGCGCAACTGTTTGCCAATACGGTGTGCCTACTATGTAGGGTTAAAACAAACATCGAGCTATGTAACCTACCCTAAGCAATTCTAAAATTAAAGTACAGCGTAAGCACATTTATTCATAATACGTGTTTGTTCACGAGTATTGGAGCCTTAAGCAATAAAATATATGATAAACTAGAAGTCCAGCAGACTGGTCCTGCCCTGGTTAAATAAAAATCTTGGACCCGATTCCAGCGCCACCTACCGATTCTTTTTTTATTACTGTAGTACAGCAAACAGGCTGACGGCTCAACTGTGATGGAAAGTGGTTACAGTCGCCTATAAACATTTGCAACACTAAAGGTGCTATAAATATGCTGCCGGACTTGTAGATGGGACTGGAACCTGGCCATTAATGCTGGACCACAACTCAAGGTTATTATGGTGGCTTGCTCTAGACCAGGGGTGGTAGCCGTTCAGACGGGTAAATGCTCTACCATCGGGCTGTTGATTGTCTTGTCGCCGCTTACGACAGTCCGCCTGGCCGCAGGAATTAGCATTCTTTCTCCGGTCCTGCACAGATGAAATTCACGGGTTCTATATATCTATCTATCTACTCGACCCTTTACAGATTTATTATATTGTTACGAGTTAGCGGAATTCGAATTAAAATGCCGTTAGAATTATTACAGAGTTTATTAGAACTATACAAACACGTATAACATAGGTACAAATATAACCGGACACAACAAATCTCAAACGTAATACAGAGGGTCGTAATTCATTAAACGCGCAAAGTCCGTCACTATTAGATTCCCGAATGTACACAGGTCACGCCTGTATCGTAGTTGTAGCTCAACTGACTCCCTCTCTCAATCAGGCCGACCTTTTATATTTTACAAATGCAAATGTGCCTGTCCGGAAACGCCGACACAATTTCCTAGAATTTAAAGGATATTTTGCTTTGCTCTCTCTTCACGGACTTAGGAATTAACCCATGTGATCCAGCACACTTGTACTTTATACAACAAGAAATAACATAAGATAAAATTTATATGTACATATGAAAATCAATTCTCGACCCATAGATGTCGAATCTGGTATAAGCATAAAAGCATTGAACACTCAATTACCGGATAATTTCCCGAGGGCAACGATTTGGACCCAAATCATAAAAAGAAAACTAGTATGCCAATATATGAAATACGTATACCATCGGGACCAAAGAATAGAAAGATACAGAATATTCACTCACTCTCGTTTCAAATGCACTATAGTGTATGTTAATGCCGCCCGATTTGAACACCTCCTCTTTGTTTCCTTTTTTTCTTTCGCCGCATCTGTCACTATGTACTGTGACATAGTCTACGTCCAAACGCTGTTCGCGCCGCTGCTTCCGCGCAAACTTCGCCGCGTTTTGTGTGTTGTGCCGCATCTTACGCCCGCTTACATAAACCCCCGTGCTGGAAAGTACACGCTGTGCCATACCCAGCTGGTCCAATCGTCGAAGGAACCGCAAGACGTGAAGAAAGGATCACGAGGAAGAAGTGCCTGCCACTACGAAGCCCGCATCATTCGTATCGTTTCTTGTGCGGCGACCTTTTGTGTAAGTCATTTCTATCTCTATTATCTCCGCCCCCGTCCGCGCCAACAGTGTAAGTTCATAAAGATTACTAGCAATGGCAATTAGGGATGCAAAAATCGCTCATATAATATCGGTATTATCAAAAGCGAAACATCGATATTGAAAATCTCGATATTGACGAACGAAATATCGCTTACAAACGTAGATTTTTCAAAATTGATATTTTACATTTGAAAATATCGATATTTTAGTTTAAACGTCTATGATATTAAGAGTTTCATTTCTATCAGTATGTGTGTACATTACATACATATGTAGTATAGTTCAAAATGAAAGTTTAATAAATCAATATTCTTCGAAAATATTGAAAGAATATCGATATGTCTCGAAAAATTATCCCCTAATACAAAAACCTTATTTTTCTACATGACTAGTTAACTAGATGGGGCCCATTACGTCATTTTTCTCTCGCTTTTTATCATTTTACTTTTAAAATTATAAAGAGCGAATGAATAAAAGGTTGATCAAACAAATGATTGTATTATTTCATTATTATTTTTGTATTTACTTCTAAAAATATTGTGTAGCTTATGTTTCTTTGTAATATATATACATACATACATACATACATACATAACTTCACGCCAGTTCCCTTGCGGGGTAGGCACGATCAATATATATAATATATATATTACAAAGAAACATAAATCTGACCGAATGTAAAAGAAAATAAATCAACTGTTTTATGAGCAGATTGTAAATTTAAATTTGTTTATGTTGTAGTTATTTTATCCTGTTAATAACTTTATTTGTCAATTGAAAAATCGGTTATTAAGAACTAATCACTGGAATATTGTATATGAAAGTTTAAAACCTAGGTATATCGAAATTATGTATGTATATTCATAAGTTGTATTAGACATTCTGTACACTAATATTTTATGGCGGGACGTACTAGGTAAACAATATCAGCATGTCCATAAAATACGTCGGCAATGCCTCGTCGTATGTATAGATGACCCCTCGCAGGCGGAAGGGATGCATGTACGGCCAGCAATGAAGGGCAAAATACATTTTTAATTTATGGATATCATGTTTATTTTCGGAGGCATAAACAGGGCTTAGACAGGAAGGTTTTGGACTTTAGCAAAATATTTAGATATGCTTTTAGAATTGTTATTTTTTTTTTTTATAAACTAGATATTACAAAGATTTCAAATTTTAATCTTTTATTAACGTATGCATTCGTAATTACTATTAATGTATACAAAATAACTGAATATTTATACGATCTGTTAATGTGGTAGTACACTATAATGGCAACTTCAGTAGTGTTGCCTTAATGATTAAGACCCTAAAGTGAAACTCTACTTAGCTCACTAGTATTATGTACTAGTATTTAGTATTAACTTATTTTTGAATGATGTGATTTTCTATTGGCTCTTCAGGCCAGGCATTTACCTAACATTGTCAGGGATCATGTACGAAACCTTTTTTATTACTCGTTCTTTTCTAATATACATAAGTTATCATACGCTCTTTAATCTCAGTTCTTCTTTTCTTCTTTTCCACCTATCATTCTTTATTTACATTTCTCATATTATTACAATTTCTTATTTATGTACATATCCATTTCTATTTTGTCCAGTTCCTTGTTTATATTTTGTTTTATACGTATCATCTATTACAGCCAGATCGATGGATGTGTTCGAAAAAATAAGTTTAATTAATAAAGTTTTATTAGTTTTCTATAAAAAAACGAGAATAAATTACTTATGGCTCCCTATGATCAAAAGTAGAGCGAGTTATGTTGGGTGTTTCTCTAATGGGTAAAATTAGAAATTAGTCAGAGGACAAGGATGGGTGGCGCTGACTTGGGGAGGCCTACGTCCAGCAGTGGACTGCGAATGGCTGACGACGATCAAAAGTAGAAATGTAGAATTTAGCTTGTTAAAAATTCTTTTACCGGGTTTAGTACTTCTTCCGTGCCGTAGGTACGTATTCTGTTTCTGGTCTGGTTGTAGGGGTTCTACCGACACATAGAAGCCAACAATCACATGCACACTTCTTTTGTACTTCCGCAGTCTCCAAATAAATAAATACAAAAGTGCAACTGTGTTCATTTTAACAATTCGACATTTTACGGAAAGCGCCTAACGTGTTAAGTGAATTTACTTCTGCTTTTTTTGCTAACTATACGTATCTTACAATCTCCTAAGAGCAGCGGGGCTTAGTCAGGTGGCATATATCCTTTTATGCTAACGGAGGCGGTTTTATGTTCCCCTGTATAGTTCTAATGAGAATTGAAAGAAAACAGTTCAGGGCCGCATTTCAACATTAAAGCTATTTTCTTTGCTGTTTTTAAGTAAAGAAGCTTACTTTTTTGAAACGTATCTTTTCCTTTAACTATTTATAAGAAACCCCCGACTTCTTTATTCGACACTTTTTCAGTAGTGCTCGGGCTCCACCTGGGATAATGTTGTAGTTACTGAATGTGGCCAAATGTGTTTTGTTTATAGCGTTAAAAATAACGCAGTTAACTAATAGCTACATTAATGTATATATATACCTATGTTATCTGTCAATGTTTAACGTCATTCACAACAATAATATGAAATCTCAAATTACGCATTAAATCTGCGTAGAACAGTCAATAAATTTATCCCAGATGGAGCGGTATCACAACAAATTAACGTTCTTCTTATTTCAGTTTCAATCTGGTTTTCAAAAGTGCATTGAATGAAGGATTTTATATAGCGATTCACGTTGACAGGATGTTCAAGTGGATTTTGATTATTCAAACATCTCTTTAACTATCGACTATTTTCACAGGTAGTCGATAGTTTCGAGTCCGACTAGCGTCGTCAATGCACGCCCTTCTCTATCTTTAATTGTATCTCATTTACATTACACCTTGCAATGGGGCAGTTGACAGTGGAGCCTGGGGTTCTCAGTCCTCGTTAAAGCCGCTGAGATGGTGGTGCGCCGCTATTTCTAGCGCGCTCACCTCTCCTTCCGTGGAGCGCATTACAGACCAACCCACACCATAAACACGAACATGCCGGGGCTTGCAAAAGGCCAAATACTTGTGGCCCTGGCATAAAGACGAAGAACGGAACACAGAGAGGCTTTAGTGGGTATCCGCGACTACGGCACGGCAATAGCACTTCTTGCTTGCGCTTGTATTGCCACCCCAACATGGCGAGACCCACACTTCCCAGCGCGATTCCCCCGCGGTGGATATTCCTCAAACGGATTCCCTTCGTTGAAATAAAAAGGCAAATAGCAGTCAAACCACCTGGAGTTTTATTATTATCTTACAAAACACTGAAATCGCCTAGATTTTGTACGAGCATTGTAAGTTATAAACAGTTCTTTAACGAGTCAAATAGCGTATTAATTATTATTTAAATCTATATTAATATACAAATAAGAGACATATTATTAAAATTTAAGTAGTTTGTACTATATGTTACATATACCACCATCGCCATTATTATCTCAATTCATTCCTGGGGTTGTCTGGAAGAGATCGGTTTTTAGCGATAAGACCGCCCTTTGCACATAATTAGATATAATTTTAGTCTTTAAGTTCATGTTTGTATTGGTGTACAATAAAGAGTTATCTATCTATAAAGAGGTAAAGTTTGTGAGTTTGTGACGTTGTAGGGGGTAATCTCTGGATCTACTCAACCGATTTTAAAATTCTTTTACTGTTCGATAGCTACGTGAACAGGGAGTGTCATAGGCTATATAACATTATGCTATATAGGTATACCACGGGAGCGGGACGAGTGCGGCTGAATCCGCGCCGGGCCGCTAGTATTAATTAAAATTAGACCTATTATGACGTTTTAAGAGTATAATGATAATGAACGAATGAATGAATATATGAATTAATGAACCAATCAATTTATTGCTAAAATGTATGTACACAAGACCGTACAATATGCGTTATCTCAATACATAGCATGGTATTTTAAATCCCACACTTTTATATGAACATTAAGAATTCACTGTGAGATGTATCAACTACCCCGTTTATGTCATGTCAAATTTTAACCAGTAGGAAAGCAAATTAATATGCAGTAAGATATATGAACCGGTCATAAATCAATCGGACTTACGAGTAGGATCTGCGTTCCGTCCAATCGCATAATGGCTGGTTCTTATATCTTACTATTTATTCACTTGATTTACAATCCATTAAATTCTGAAATTACTTTTATGGAGCTTATGACAAATTTTAAGCGATAGTAAGGCAAATAAATGGTCTGTAAGATATAGGAACCGACCATAAGTTTTTACGAATCAACAGTAGAACAACAAGAAGATAAAAACAAGATTAAGAAAAGATGTATTAGAAAATAAGATTAGTTTTAAAAAAGAGAGAAAAAAAAACAAAAAAGTTTACACTCCCACTTATTATTCCGTGTGTTTTAGAATAAAATAAAATAACAAGACATGAAAAAGAAAAGGCTATATCTTGAACTATGACGGAGTTGGCGGAAAAAAAACAGTAGAACAACATCTCGATGGTTGTCGAAAATTGACTCAATTTCGTTCTAATCTATTAAGTTTACCACTCATAACAATTACTGTCTAATTTCAAATACAACGGTATGGAGGAAATTATGTGTATCAAGAAATAAACATTGCGATTCTAAGTAATTTTTTTTATTGCGTGAGGCCCACCTGATGGGATGAGGTTACCATCGCCTATACCCACTGTATCTGCGCTTTTACGGGGCGCCACGGGATCTAGAACAGAGTTACTGCACCGTGACGCCCCCACGCTCGGTAATACTGGGCCACCCCGGTGGCAGAGGACATTTGTGATACAAATGGGCTGCTGTTCTCTAAAGGGATTGGAACTTGGCCACTATGCCGGAACACAACGCAAGGTTGTTATAGCGGCATACTCTAGACCAGGGTCCCGCGTTTCCGCGAGACCCAACGGCTAGGTGGCCTCCACCGTCGCAATCCCAGCTTCTGGGGACTCCAGGGCCAAATTCGGATCAGAGCCTCGGTCGCCTGGGCCCTGATCATCCGAGTTTCTGCCAGGCACGGCACCTCTCCTCTCGCCCGAGCATCCTGCCGGAAGCGGTACACTGTTGCGAGCACCTCCGCCTGGAGATTATTAAATAGTTACAGGAGGGTCCTGTTTTTCCGGTGTAGTGCATGACTCCATACGGGGGCTCCGTACAATGCCATACTCCGGAAGATGCCGGCGTACAATTTCCTCACCGCCGCGCCCGGCCCTCCCACGTTTGAAAGAAGTCTGGCCAGGGCGGTAGCGGATTTGATCAACCTCGGGGCCAGCTGGGTGAAGTGGGCCCCGAAGCTCCACGTTCCATTGATGACAAGCCCCAGATATTTCATCTCTTACGATAACGCTACAAGTAGACTTGCCAATCGTACTCTGAAATCGAATATTGTATTGTGTAGGTGTAATTTATAATCAATAACATTAATAGAGTACGCAAATACTCTTCTTTACATAAAAAAAAATGTTTAGCTTACTAGTGCCAGTGAGTATATTAATGCGTACCCAGTGTGATAAGCCAAATAGCCGTATGTGTGTACGTAAGTACGAATACCGTAAGTAAATGAAACTCCCTTTTTAAGTCTTTACTATTATATTACCTTCTTTGAAATTAGATATACTCTATTTCTTCTAAAAAAAAAGTTGGCAACTCTAGCTACAAGTTACGTTTTATGGATATGCCAGCCATGCCCTCCTATTTGAACTAGACTCTAGTCGCAATGAACAATCAAATTAATGAGATTACGCCATTCATGTGACACCGTTTGACAACTAATATGATTATGGAATGGAATACATGCCAGTGCTATCCACCTAATCGAATTGCCTAAACGTTGCTGGTTGTCTAATTACTTCGTTAGTTTTGGGTCTAATTTAAATGACACATACATACATACATACATACTTAACTTCACGCCAGTTCCCTTGCGGGGTAGGCACGAACAACAGAGTGCCATTTAGGCTTATTCTTACACACCTCACTTGCCTCTTTGACATTCATAACTCTTGTCATGCACACTCGTCTGTTCTTAAGGCTCCTGACATCACCTTCTGCTAGTACACGATCAATTTGATCATGGAAGGTGTGACGTGGCCTTCCACGACTTCTGCATCCATCCACTTTGTTATATATGTGTGTATATATATATATGTGACACACATATTATAATTATATTTGTTATATATGTGTGTATATATATATGTATTGAGTTCTGTCTTCGAATTGTAGTTGGTGTTAAATTCCGTTAAAAAACGGTGTATGAAGTTACCCCATTGACGGACTTCAACACCTTGACTGTACAACACAAACAAAGGAAAAATATCGTAATTATGAGTGACATACTAAAATACAGTGCAATAAATCCATAAACTTATAATAAATTGACACTTTTGCCATATCAAAATAACTAAACTTAGTTGTTTGTTGTTGTTTTATTGATGTATTAATAATACAGTGAAACCTGTATGACTGGGACCTATATTTCTTATCACTTATAGACGCTTTTCATTTACCCAGTTTCGCAAATAGGCAGGTTAACACGACCATTGTCTTATTTATAGAGGGTCCCACTATGAGAGGTCGAAACGTATCATTACGTATTATATTATAGATATCATATTGTGCCGACCCAAAATAATTGGGATATGGTGCAAGAAAAAAGAGAGATAAGGTATTATAGACAGCCGTGTTAGATACAAGGTGTTTGAAAAAATTAATTAATATTCACATATTATACAAAATGTTTCTATGTAATGAGCTATATTTTTTATACAAAGGAGCCACTTTCATTTCGCCAAATCGCATTATTGCGGAGGGTCAACTGGGAATAATAAGGGTTCCGGTTTAATCTTGAATGGCCGTTGCAAAATTCCGTGTCGTAATGAAGAATTATCATTTAAATCACCTTCATTACGATGCCAGCTTAACTGCTTTGTTTAGTCATTCATCTTTTTAAAACCGGGTACTGGCCAGGCTGAGTACATAGGACCTTTTCTTTTCAATTGATTGCTAATAAATGCTATTACACTAATAAATGATGAACTATAACTCAAACTAACAAAGATAATCATATTACCAAGTATTGTTTATTACAAATTTATTTATATTGACTGTTATAATTATGTGACTACGGGACTGCGGACAGTATTTATTTTATTTTTTAATTGAGATTTTGATATATACTTGTCGATACTTTGGCGGCGTCCCATCTTCCAGACACAGCCGTGACAGCCGGGGCTGCTGCTGCACACCAGGAGGGCCTGAAATGTCACAAATATGTGTCCATTGGTAGTGGGTACGTATTTGTGGCTTTCGGGGTCGAGACCCTGGGGCCGTGGGGGCCTGGAGCTCATCACCTCTATCAAGACCTCTCAACGCGTCTAATTGAAGTCTCGCGTGACCAAAAGGCTGGCTTGCACCTAGGACAACGACTTAGCGTTGCCATCCAACGCGGAAATGCGGCCAGCATTTTGGGGACGCTCCCCGCCGACAGCGATTTGGAGTCAATTTTTTATTTATAGATTTGTTATTTTAGTAGTGTTTAGTTTAGTTTATATATTTTTAACATTTAGTTTTATTACTTAGTTTAACCTATTTTTCTCTAACTTTTATTAATATAAATAGAATTCCTTTAGCCTACATCCGTCAACATATTATAATTCAAAATAAACTTCTTAAGTATTGACATACTATAATATTGTAATTAATTGTAAATCTGCATGGCATTCTAGCAAAACATGTATACACTACTATAACACCATTTAAACCATGTTTTATACAAGTAAATAAATTTGAATTTGATTTTGTTCTAACTTTAACCGCAATCAAACGGTTTTCGGCAATGAAAACTCGTTAACTGGCTTTTGTTGAATAATGGCCGGTTGCTATAACTTGTCGAGCGCTCATTTGCCTTACTATCGGTTAAAATTTAACATAAGCCCCATACAAGTATTGTCAGAATTTCGCCGATGGTAAGGCAGTGAATGAATAGTGAGATATAAGAACCGGCCATAAACCAGTTCGATGTAAGAAGTGTAAATAAACTCTGATAGTAAAATGAGCGTAATTAATTTTCTTCTATTAAAAATGTCAATAATGCAACAGCTTTGATAAATTGACCAACTTAAGGGTCGAATTTTCAATCGTCAGATAAATTTTATCAGTCGAATAAATTATAACCTGAGTGAATTTGAAAGTGAAACCATTCAATTGTTTTACTTAGTGCAATTGACATTATTAATTTTTCCATGCTCTACTTTATTCTATGAATAACTTCTATCTGATGAGTGAAATATCGGCCTTAAGTGAAGTTTCGTTATTGGAAAGTATTAATTTGAGAAATATAATCATTTATCATGTTAGTTTAACCGTGTGAACGACCAGAGCGAGCACGACTCGCCTCGCTGCACTATTATTAGATTATGTATACAGCGTGATCCACGATAGGACAATATGTTCAATATTGTTTTATAAATAATAAATATTATAAATTATTATCAGTGTCAAAAAAGTGAGCGATGCACGAAGATGGAGTGAAGTGATGTGTGCGTGTTTGTTTAGTGTGTGTGTGTACAATGTACATAGTGTAGTTCCTTTTTTTTAACAAAACTAGTTGACCCGGCGAACTTCGTACCGCCATATTTTCTGAATTCCTAAAAGACTTTGTTTGTTTCATGACACAAAACAAAATCACCAAAATCGGTCCAGGTGATTAGGAAGATTCTAGAACCCAATCTCAGCGCCACTTACCGGTTCCAATTGTGAATCTAAACCATCCCGGGACCCACTCAAACACACACAAAATTTCATCAAAATGGGCAAAGTCCTTCTCAAGTTATGCGCGTACATACATTTCTATGATTCATTTTTATATATATAGATTATACAATAAAGAAGAGTGTGGAAGGAAAAGACATATTGTGCCGACCCCAAGTAATTGGGATATGGTGAAACAAAAGAGAGAGATTATACAATTCATTTTCAAATAATTAATGGAGTAGCAACAAGCATGAGAGTTTCAATAGTCAATTTCCCCATTCCATTCCTTTTGTGAAACCTTCTACCCCATCCTAAAGATTGACAAAGCGTTATCTTCGCCCCTGGTATAGTAAACCTCTATAGGCTTTCCATCAGGTGGGCCGTCTGCCTGTTTCCCAGCTACGCAATAAAGAAAAACATAATATAGTCAAGGTGGCGAAGTCCGTCAGTGGGGGAACTTTATATACCTTTCATTATTTCCGTTGTTGAATAGTTACGACGAAAAAAAATCAGTCAGTAAAGCTAAGACACCATTGCGTTCTGTCTTCGAATTGTAGTTGGTGTTAAATTCCGTTTAAAAAAATTTAAAAAAAAGACCGGTGTATGAAGTTACCCCATTGACGGACTTCGACACCTTGACTGTACACAAACAAAGGACAAGTATCGTAATTATGAGTGACATACTAAAATACAGTGCAATAAATCCAGAAACTTATAATAAATTTACACTTTTGCCATATCAAAATAACTAAACTTATTTATCTGTTGTTGTTTCATTGATGTGTTAATAATATAGTGAAGCCTGTACAACGGGGATCTGAAGGGACCTATATTTCTTATCACTTATAGACGCTTTCCATTTATCCAGTCTCCCAAATAGGCATGTTAACATGACTATTGTCTTATTTATAGAGGGTCTCACTATGAGAGGTCGAAACATACCATTATGTCTCATATTATAAAGAGGTGGAAATGTTAATACAATGTATATATGTAAAAGTACTGACAAACAAAGTATGACAGGGATTAGACTGTTTATACACAAATGTGTCATAGCTTGTCTAAGCCTGATAAATTATCTTACAAAGTCCCAATTACAGAGGTAAACATCAAAACAATCTAAGAAGTCAAGTTTCAATTAAAAAGGTTGGAAAATTCCCAGCAACAGAGAAACTAATCCCTGCCAAGGGTTGCCTGGAAGACATCGCTTTTTTAGTGATAAGGCCGCCTGTTGTACTATCTCTTGTCTCTACGCAACGGTTCTGTAGAACGTTTTACTAGCGTACCGTAGGAATTTGGAACGAGCTCCCAGCCGACGATTTCCCACAGTGCTACGGAGTTTTTCAAAAAGGGTTTCATAAGATTTCTTCGAGACTGGCAGCGCGTTGGTGACATCTCTAGTGTTGCAAACGTCCATAGGCGACGGTAACCGCTTTCCATCAGGTGGGCCGTTAGCCTGTCTGCTGTACTCGAACTATAAAAAAAATCTTGTATTCTTCTATTTTTGTTTATCTGCTTTGGTGTACAATAAAGTGTTGTCTATCTATCTATCTAAAATGTAAAAGTGTCGTGGCCTCACAGAGGTTTCTCACATATCAAGGACCCCTTATCCAGGTTTCACTGCATATAATGAATGTATAGTATATAAGAAACAGCATTGTTCAGGCGTCAAATTAGTTGTTTTATACTTAGTTGAATTTGAATTTGATATATAACTAGTCTGGCCATAAATACTGTTACATAAAAGCTTTTCTTTTTTCAACTTTTTAATTATTTTGAATTTGGAATACGTATATTATTTTAAAAACTTTTTTCGATTTTGCGCCATTTCACATATTTTTTCGTGTTCATTATCAAATTACAATATGGAATGGGGTGTTAAAGTAAATAGGATTACAGTAATCGCTTTGCACAAAGTGGGTATGGAGCCGTCGGTCATATTCCAATCACTTCAAAAGCTTGGTATCAGCCGTATGTTCGTATATCGTACTATCAACAGATACAACAACACTTCGTCTGTCGAAGACCAGAAAAGATCGGGCCAGCCGCATGCTGTTAGAACTACAAAGGCTGTTAATGCTATTAAAGCCAGAATTCGTCGAAAACCCATTAGGAAGCAAAACTTAAAACTTAAAACTTCAACCAAAGTGTATCAAGATACAGTCTTGGATCATGTTATGAAACCTCTCAGCAATACACTTTTTAAAAATATACCATGGACTTTCTAACAGGACTCTGCGCCTGGTCACAAGGCACGAACTACCCAAGCCTGGCTTAAAACCAACGTTCCGGACTTTATAAAAGCTGAAGACTGGCCGTCATCCAGCTCAGACCTCAACCGTTTAGACTTCAAATTATGCTCAGTTTTAGAGGACATGGCCTGCTCTAAACGACACGGCGACATTGAGTCTCTTAAAAAATCTTTGGAGCAAGCAGTGGCGAAATTTCCCTCGGAAACAGTGCATAGATCCATAGATTCGTGGCCAAACAGATTAAAGGCCTGTATAAAAGCCAAAAGTGACCATTTCGATATTTTTTTTTTAATTTTTTGCTGGGACTTTAATAAAGATGTAGGTATAAATTTTAATAATATTACATTACTTCATTTAAAAAATGCATTTTCATTTGTATGTAACAAAACTTATGGCTGGACTAGGTATATCTGTAGTATAGTAGTTAATACTATATATATCTATAGAGTATGTCTCTATAGTATATTGAGACGGGCAGAACGCCGAGCGTCGTAACGGCCAACGCTTACGCTCGAATACACTTTCAGAAAATTCAGCATTTTCTACGGAAATTGGTACGTTTTAGAAATGAAGTATACAATATCCATTCTAAACGTATGTAAATTTGAAAATGACGTTGTATAAAGTTGTTTATTCCTTCTTATTCTTCTCGGGAATAAACCGATAATCTTGGTTTTGGTACGCGTGTATTTCCGCTTATGATACATTAGACATAGGATACGTTCTATCCCAAAAAGTGGGTAGTTTTCATAAACACGAATTCAAAACAAACGAGAACGGTTGTACCGTTTAATAAAAATAGAACAACTATTTTAATCTTTTCTAATTTTTATAACGGGTGCTTGTGATGAGATTTTTTTGAAATCTGGACCAAATGTATCTCAGTTAAAGCACAGTGAAGGGTTTCTTGGGTATTTTTAATTTTATTACGGTACCCTAAAAACATATCGCCAAAATTAAACGAGGCAACAATATATGCAAAAATAACGAAACTTCAAATCAATTTCCGGTGAATTTTTAAGCTCTGATAGACCTTAAAAATGTTATAAAAATTTAGCAGAAAGTTTTAGAACATTTATTACAAGTTTGGATGTATTAAATATGCTACCTGAACTATCTATATTATGTTACAGAAAAATATTAAGAATTATTGTAAATTTTGAAGATCTATCTAAAAACACACTGAAAGAAAAATTAATTTACTATTTGCCCTAATATAAATGCGTGGTTTTTTTTAATACTCATTTAAACACAAAATACACTCAGAAACATATTAATTATAGATTAAAATCATATAAGTAATGTCAGAGCGCCTAACAAAAATATTATAGTAGCTTTTCTAAAACAAATCTTAGTAAACATGCTAATATAGGAAAGGTGAACATTAACATGACAGTACAAATAGCACTTGCATTTTTGTTTGATTTTATTTTTGTTTTGTTCACTCTCATATAGGTTTTGAAAAAAATAAACTTAAAAAAAAGACAATGAAGTAATACAGTAAACATAACTCAAGGAAAAAAACAATGATTTTGAATCACGCTTGTATTATTTATTGTATTTCACTCCTTACAAAATTTTCTTACCGGAGATCTTATATGAAAACGATTCTTAATTTCCAAATTGAGAATTGTTGCCTGCTGTCAGTGACTTGGCAATAGTAGGTATATTATCACTATAGTCGATCGTATTCGATATTAGATATTATATAAACGAGCGTGAGTTTAATTATACATACATACATACATACATAACTTCACGCCAGTTCCCTTGCGGGGTAGGCACGAACAACAGAGCGCCATTTAGGCTTATTCTTACATACCTCACTTGCTTCACAGTTTAATTATAAAGTAAATAAAATACGTAGGTATATCGTTTATTAAGTAGGTATATATTATCATTTACAAATTAAACAGTTTTTAAATGAGATCCGTAAAATATTCAGGTCGTTTTAGTATCACGCCAAAAGGAAGGTTTGCACTGAAAATCAGCGATGTGTCGAATATTATAC
This sequence comes from Dendrolimus kikuchii, assembly GCA_019925095.2. Classification (NCBI taxonomy): domain Eukaryota; kingdom Metazoa; phylum Arthropoda; class Insecta; order Lepidoptera; family Lasiocampidae; genus Dendrolimus; species Dendrolimus kikuchii. Next base: position 11,351,444 of record CM034410.1, on the reverse strand, counting down.
CGTCGCAGGAATAAGCTGAGTGAGAAACCTTGTTTAATGAAAATGCGGCATACAAATTCTCAATATTTGCTTTTAATTTTTAAGATACATGTAAACAATGTAAGTACGTCGCTATTTCTTCAAATAAACTTTTTCCTCCCTTCTATCTTTCTTTCAAAAACTAAAAGTACATGCAAAACTCAGGTATTCGGAAGGCGGAATAAAAAATAAAAGCTGATATTACGTTAATTAAAAAAAAACATCTGCCTATACATTAAAAGCTGGCACGCAGCAGTTCGCAATGACGCATGTCGTTATGCACTGTCTGTGAAACTGCAATCGATATGACGTCACAGTCGTGCTGACGAATGACTAATGTCCCGTGAAAATACACAACTAGATCTCGCATGTGCTCCAATTTGCGTAGTGAAGAAATATACTATTATACACCTGTGTTTATGGCGGGAAAACGAACGAACGTATTTATTTGAAAATGGAAACTTACAGATTACTTATTGAAACTCATGAGTCTAACATCGCTTCCAAAGCAATTTTAATTACTTTTAAAGGAGAAAAAGCGTCACAACAAACTCCCTAGAAACTTATCTTTTTTTTTTTTTTATTGCGGGAGATCAGCAGACAGGCAGACGGCCCACTTAATGGAAAGCGGTTACCATCGCCTATGGACATTTGCAACACCAAAGTTGCTACAAATGCGCTGCTGCTCTCTTAAGAGACTGGAACCTGTTCACTAATGCCGGAACACAACTCAAAGTTGTTATGGCGGCATGCTCTAGACCAGGGGTGGTAGCCATCCAGTCGGGCAAATGCCCTACCACCTGGCTGTGGGTTGTTAAGTCGCCTCTTACGACAGGCCGCCCGGCCGCAGGAAATTGTATTCTTTCTCCGTTCCTGCACGGATAGTTATCTTTACTTCATTATTATTTGTATATACATTCAGTTCATCTCGAGACTCAAATGGAATTAGGAAGGACACGTTCACAGAATGGACACAGAAAAGTGGACCAGGAAATTGTCAGAATGGATATCTAGAGACGCTAAGAGGAAAAGAGGGAGACCAAATGAAAGATAGAAAGACATATTCAAGGAAAGATGGGGCCCACATGGGACAAGACTGGCAAAAAATAGGGATGAATGGAGAAAATTTGGCGGAGGCCTCCGCCGCTGAGGCAACTTCCGTGGATAAATAATAATGTATTAATTTTTTTAGGAAAGGACATAGATTTTATTAATTTGATATATTTTTTAAAAATTTATGTAATCATTTATGAATTTAATTAATTTTGTAATATGATGGTAGAATAAAGGCATTTTTATTTTATTTATTTATACATTCAGTCCAGCAGTGGACAGGGACTTCCCGCGGCCACAGGAGAGGCTCACTCATAGGGAAAAGTGAGCACACGTCAGCCAGGGCAGCGGCGTCGGCTCTTCTCATGGCCCTGGCATATGACGTCAGGAGGAACATCGGGATATTCAATGGGTATTCTGGCAAAAGCCGGTGAGTCCCACATTACCCCACTGTACACGTCCCCGAGCAATAAAAAAAAGCAGGGAACAGAGACTGGCTGAAGAAGATGTATACATATTCGTCTTTTTTAAAATGTATTTTGGATTAATACTAGGTTTAATAAAGTAATTTGTATGAATAATTACTGGAAGATCTTGGTAGCGGTCCCATTATTCCCATTCTGTATGGTCGCCTACAAAATCTTTCGTATTATAATATGCCTTCTCGCACAATCGTTGCTTTATTCATTTTTTAAACTTGCTCAAAGAAAGATCTGGAACGTTGTCTGAGATTTTGTTTAATTTGGAAAGATAATGTTTTAATATTGAGTTTTATTTTCGAAAAAAGTATAACAATGGTGAAAAGTGATTAATAATCGTTAGCTGTTGATTAATTGTAATAAATAAATAAATCATCGCAAATAATAAAAATTACTGGCGGTCCCCGTAGACGTTATCCTGCCTTAAAAATAAACATTTAGAACCCGATTCTAGTGCCTTCTACCGGTTCCAATTATGAATCAAAACTATCCGGGGACTCACCCAAAAAATTCATTAAAATCGGTAAAGTCGATCTCAAGTCATGTACATACATACATTTCTACGATTCATTTTTATTTATATAGATTACTAGCCGTACCCGGCAGACGTTGTCTTGCCTTTAAAAAAAATTTAGAAACCGATTGCAGTGCCATGAACCGGGACCAATTATTAATCTAAACCATTCTTGAATCTACTTCAAAAAACACAAAAAATTTCATCAAAATCGGGCCCATCGTTAAAGAGGTGTTCAGCGGCGCTACCTACCGGGTCCAATCGTGAATCTAAACCATCCCGGAATCCACTTCAACATACACAAAAATAATCTCACCTAAATCCTGGAATCCGATTGCAGTGCCATCTAGATAGATGAGAGATTAGAGAGATTAGATTTAAATTTGAACCCGGTAGATACCTGGTTCAAATTTAAATCTAAACCATCCCGGGACCCTATTGAACACACTCAAAAATAATTCACCTAAATCAGACAAATGAAAATAAATTTAAATGCAGTCACCATTGCCGAAATCCGCCGGGAAAGATCATACATAACAAATGAATGGCTAGACTGATGTTGTGACTGATGTTTTTTTAATGATATTTTTTTATTGATGAATATTATATTTTAATACTTATTATCCTATTCCGGACAAAGACAATTCCAAAAACACAAAAATCATAAAAATAAGTCCAGCCGTTCTTGAGTTATAAATGGTGTAACTAACACGACTTTGTTTTATATATATATAGATTTAACAAAAATGAATACCTTTTTAGAAATAAAACTGAACAGCTAAAACTAGCCTTTAAGTTTCCACTAAAAGAGCATAATAAAAATATTGTAATATATATTCAAACAATAATTAATACGTTATTATTGTATAAGTTTTGAGGTCATAACTTGCTATGAGGCAAAGCCCTCCCGCAACTTTAATATTTCCTTAACGTGGGGCGATTTTTGAAGCGCCCCATGGGAGGAGAGGTAAGCACGCGTGGAAAACCGGCGTGCCCCCATGTCGGTGCCATAATGGCGGATTGGGGGAAGGAGCCTTCCCCAGGGATGCACGCCGCCCGCTTGCGGCGGCCGGACGTCTAAGGAGCCCTCCGACGCCTACGCGTCTTCCTTTGGCGGGAGCGGAGTAAACTAGTACACTCACGCTCTTGCTCTGCCTTTTTTTTATTTATTTTTTATTGCAGGAGTTCAGCAGACAGTTCAGTGCTACAAATGCGCTGCTGCTCTCTTAAGGGAGACTGGAACCTGGTCACTAATGCCGGAACACAACACAAGGTTGTTATGGCGGCATACTCTAGACCAGGGTGGTCGCCATCCAGTCGAGCAAATACCCTACCACCTGGCTGTGGGTTGTTTTGTCGCCTTTTACGACAGGCCGCCTGGTCGAAGGAAATTGTATTCTTTCTACGTTCCTGCACGGATAAAAGCCTCCTCTTTGGCGAGCACGACGCGCTCGCAGAAGGAGGAAACGGCGTCCCATCCAATGATCCTTCCTCCTATCATTTTAAAGGCTGGTAACGTATTGATATCGTCCCAGGTACTACAAACATCTGTAGGTGAAGGTAACCACTTTTTGTTAGGTGGGCCGTCTGCATATTTGTCAGTATTGCAATAAACAAAAAAATATTGCTTTTTCCATGCTTAGGTATACAAAAAAGAAATGCATGGATTGTGTAAATGTGATATGATGATTTGTTTGATTCCAAAAAATTGGGAGAAGGAGAAGAAAAAGAGAGATCTTTGTTTGTTGTTACAATAAAGAATTCTATCTACCCATTGTTACAGAGGAAATACTGGACTCGAGATCAGCGCTATGGATGTCAGCTGACGGCCACATGGTGTTATATGCGACCTTCAACGACAGCTTGGTACATGAACAAAAGTATCCTTGGTATGGCGCAGCTCTAGACACCGATGATCCATCAAAGGTTAATACATTTTCCATGCATTTCTGTGTTTTTTTGGGTCTTGTTTAAATAAATAACCGCTTAGTTAATGCTGCATTATATTTTATACCACACCTGTTGAGAAAGTACCTTAGTAATAATACTTTAGAAGTAGGGCAGAATGTACGTCTTAACTGTTTTACAAATATGCGGGCAGAAAAACTATGAAAATGCATAGTTAACGTGCGGCTTTTTATTTTAAAGTTTGGTGACTCAATCGGTGACCTATTTTATTATTATGATGGCCACGTAATGAGATTTGTATTTCCAAATTTGCAAAATCATTCAGGCGACTTGGTTTTTTGTTTCAAACCTCAGAACAATGTCTACAGCTTTAATTATAATTATTCTGAGTCTCAAACTAAAGTTAATGATAGTGACCAAAAGTTTTACTATCGAGTTTTAATATCTCTGACAATTTCAAGACAAACTTCAAGTGATAACAGATTTCTTATTTTCCTGGCAGGTATAGTATAAAGCGCAATATATCGCTCGGAAAAAAGAATCAGTCGGAAAAAGTGTGATTTCTGAGTATATTGTAAACGGTTACTTTCTCCCCTTGATAAAGAAAATGAACCCTTGCCAACGTTAAACGAGCATGAACTCCTAATAATAATCCTTAAATCTTTAAAAATTCATTCTCCCAAAACTTAAACTCCATCATAACACGAATGATAATACTCTTTTTCCAGACATATCCAGAAATCAGAAGCGTCAGATATCCGAAACCGGGTACAAATAATCCAACAGTGGCGCTTACTGTGGCAGACATCGCAGATCCCAAGCATATAAGAGTCAGACATCTGACACCACCAAAAGTCATTATAGAAGAAGGGTAAGTAGCACTTCTAAAGTTTATTACACGGTTTGAGCGTAACATCAAGTAAATCTATCATTTGTCAGATCTACGTTGGGTTACCAAGTAATCTATGAAGTGCCATTACCACCCGAGAATGGATTACCCACTAAATCCGACTAACACTGAGAGGATTCTCGGTGTTACTTCCTTCTCAGATCTTGAAAGATCATAACGATTCTTCTTTGTAGCAAGATTTTCCAAAATTGTGAAAAATGTGTGTGATGATCTTTCTCGGATCTACTCAATTTTTCAATTAATATAAACCCTACGTAAGACTAACGGCCGCGGGTGAAAGGGGGGGGGGGGGTGTAGCGGAGTCTTGTGGGATTCACCACGTTGGGTTGGCACTAGCACCCCTATAAAGTGTTATTGTCACCCGAGTCGGGGTTACCCACCCAACTAAAACTTTTTTTATTGCATTGGGTTCAACAGATAAGCAAACGTATCCTGATTGAAAGTAGTTACCATCGCCTATCGACATTTGTAACACCAAACTTGTTACCAATGTGCAGCCGCTCTTTAAAGGGACTTTGGAACCTGATCACTAATGCCGGAACATAATTCAAGGTTATTATGGCAGCATAGTTTAGGACCAGGCGTGGTAGCCATCCAGACGGGCAAATATCTTACTACCTGGCTGTGGGTTGTTTTGTCTCCTCTTATGACAGGCGGCCCGGTTGCAGAAAATTGTATTCTTTCTCCGTTCGCCTTATGCCAGGGCTACGGGAAAAGCTGAAGCTCGATCAACTCCGCGTACCCTGGCAGGTCTCATCCAATCCGAGGTAAAGATGGCCCCCGGCATCGTACCTGTCAATCCAGAGTAGGACGGCAAAATGACTCAACCTAAGTCAGGAGAGATAAGCGCGCGCGGAACACAATATCTCTTCTCGACGGCATTATTGGTGGATGGGAATCCTCCCCTAGGGATTTCATCCGCACCGCCCACTCAGGAGGGCCGCAAGTCGAAAGACGCCCTCCGGCGACGGCACGTCTTTCTGTCTTGACTCTACTCCACGGCCATCTGACCACTGGACAGACTGCGGTCACGGTCATGAAAGCTGCCTCGAATGCGGGATTTCCGAAGGCGGTTCTTCCGGGTAACTCCAAACAACACGGCTTATTCATGACCGTCATACGCAGCTCTTAGTTTTTTATGTACTTTAGTTGTCGTGTCGTAATCCATATCCCCGGATATGTAAAGTAGGTATATACATAAATAGATATTATAATTTTATCCTTCTTGTGGTTATATCATTGCCTTATGAAATTGATTAACTTAAAGTACGTACAATAGAAACTATTTCATCACAGTCAAACAAAGGACAACATTTCACAAAGTCAACCCCGCATAGTTGAGAGTTACCTCTGCGAAATATTACTTGTGTTTGACTCCACAATTATACGCGCCTAACCTTACATAAAGGCAAACTACTAAAGCGTTTGTACTACAAGTTTGATTGCAATCCTATGCGAATTTACAAGAATTAAACTTTTTTTCGTATAATTTATATTTTAAACAACTTGTCGCGTGTGTCCATTCGTCCCTCAATATTATGAACACATGTTTTAGTAATTTAAATATTTATCTCAAGTTAACTAGTAGAATGACTGTACTCTTCTAATGCCTTATGAATAAATAAATTTTGTTTTGTTACAGTGATTATTATTTTACCAGCGCTCAGTGGGTATCTCTCACAGAAGTCTGTGTGGTTTGGTTGACGAGGACACAAAATCTGTCTGTGGTTTCAGTTTGCAAAAGTCCGATGTGGTATTGCCAAGAAGTGAGTATATTTTAAATATTTCATTTTCATTCATAAAAAAATCTCTTAGAACTACTTTAACCATTTTGGTAAAATATTTTTATAGACACAGTTAAAGAAATTTAATTTTTAGGTGTATAGAATCTCGTCAGGTACAGACGGTTGGGTAGAATCAGCGCCAGCGCCGCTCTGGTCTGCGGGAGGAGGTGCCTTAGTTACCCTGGCCCCAGTCAGGGATGGTCCAGCGGGCCTTTTCAGACATATAGTGAGGACTGAGCATAACGCTCATGGACCTAGAGCACTGCCTCTGACGCATGGTAGTTTTGATGTTGTAAGACTACTCGCGTGGGATCATGGGAATCAACACATGTAAGTCATGTCAAGTCATGATGCTCTAGTACTTTGAAATGAAACTTCAAATTACTCTTATAAGTATGGCTTGCATTCTAATTGCATAAAATTAATTAATTTAGTGTAGAATTAATTATCTTTTTAGATATTATCTTGGAATACCAGAAGGAAAACCAGGACAACAGCATCTATACAGGGTATCCTCGGAAGCTCCAAGGCCTGGTTCACCGCAGAAGTTGCCTTATTGTGTGACGTGTAACTCACAAGTGAGTCAATTTTATATCCTGGTACTTATATCTTGTTTGCCCAAAGACATGATGTTCAAAGTCGATGAATTCAATTGTCCCAAATATTCGATGACGCTTGCTAGTATTGACTCGTAGTCGATGATTTTGAGAATCGGGTCCGACTCGGGTGTTGTATTTCGTAATCAACGGAAGCACCGATAATTCGCCGATGCTGACAAGTGCAAAGTGGTTTGCTGGCCAGCCAGTAATTACAGTCCAAACTTGAAAAAAAAAATTAAGTTCAATACCTTTTTCAACTGTAACGTACGTATTTTTTATTTAAATAACAATCCCACAAAAGAAATGCTAGTTTGATCTTATCATCGTTATTTATATAGACACTGTTATTATTTTAAATAACAGTGTCTATAGTGTTAACATTTCGATTTTTAAGAAGCCAGTTGATAGTAGTATTAATTGTAATTTTGAATGGATTACGATCCCTTCGTTTTTAATAATCTCAGAATCGTTTATTGCTACGAATCTTTAATTATAAGCAGAATTTTTATCAACAGCCGTCACCGTCAATAAACTTAGAGTACTACGGAAACCTAGCGTCATCTGGCGACAGTACGTGGGACAATGATTGGGATGACGAACTGCCAGCTACTTCTCCGTCGCCAACAAAGAAAAAGAAGAGGCGACATCCAGGTCCTAATCCATTAAGATTACTTAAGAAATGATCATAGAGCAATGTTTATATAAATACTTATCTATCTATGATATAATAAATATGTAGAGGTTATCCAGGTTGTGCCATGAATTTAAAAAAAGATGTAAAAATCAAAGGGACTTATTTGGATTAGCAGATTATAAGAATTTAACTTTCAGAATTTCTGTCTGTTTGCCTATTAGAGCAACCCCTGAAAACTGCATAGCGCTCAGAACTCAAAACAGAGCTGAACTTATATTTTGGGTCAGAACGTAGAATACAGTACATTGCTGTGGAGCAGACGGATATAGCAAAAAAATGCACTGCGGTCGCATTTCTTTATAATGGCGAAGAGTTCTAATACGTTAATGAAATATTTGTTTCGTCCAAACAGAAGGCATGCCTCAAAACCTGCCTTGTCTATACCACGAGGCGTACTTCAGCCCGTCATCGGCATACTTTGTGCTGGAATGCCTCGGTCCGGGAGTGCCTACAGCCAGTCTCTTTAGGACTGCGTTACCTGAACCAAGGCTGCTGGTGCATTTGGAGAACAACACTGCAGTTAAGGTAAATATATCGCGCTAGAGTCTGGCTAATAAATAATAATAATAAATATCAGTACAAATACTCCAAATTATATGTATACAATATGCAAAGGGTCCATTCACGATCCGACATGGCAGCCCGCCTAGCAGGCCGCCGCGTAATGTAGGACTGTGAATGTTGTTGTAACCTGCATTGCGTCCTGCAACATGGAGCAGAATGCCTCTTGAGTCCTGTAAGCCCTGCCCACTGCGGGACGAGCGTGGATGTGCCCCCTTAAACATTTTTTTTAAATTTAATGTTTTTTCTTCTGCTGTTTTATCTCGAATTTGGAAATTATACAAAACAATAATTTCCGCACTTTGCTACCATCTACGATCGCGATTTTTCCCGTTTCACTTGTCTGCGGGCGTTACAATCATAAACACAAGTGTAACGAATACGTAAATGTCATTATATAGTTTATTTGAAAATCGTGCCTTTTTCTATGTCAACCGATAAAGAGAATTAATGCTCTGTGGTCAACGCCCACTTCGACCCACATCTTGACAGAGGTCGCTGTGAGTGCTGTGTGATCGAAAACAATGACGTCATTAGTGACGTTTTCGCCACGACCATAACGGCTGTGGTCGCTATGTCGAACGGCTGACGGAGCATTTTGGGCGTAATGAGCTATTAGTGGAACGTTTTGCTACAATGACATTGACATTTGTATCTTTCTGTGTAAAAGTGTTCGTGAATAATTCTAGAGGCAAGCAAAATCAACGCCGAAAGTGTTGGAGCCATAACCGCAAACAAAGAAGAATAATTCGAGTGTTTTCTACTTTCGTTAGCAAAAATTCTAACAAATATTACGTACTATTTGCGTAGATGACAAATTGTACAATAATTTCTAAAACAATGTTTGTATCAAAAGATCTGGTTGGTGAAGAATCTCTTGGCCAGAATTCGAACTCGGGACATTTGTTGATATATATATTATGGCCATACTAATGAACTACATCGATTATAATGTCGCTTTGACATGACCGAATACGCTCGAACCAATTTCACTCGTACAGAAATAGTTCATATGAGTATACTCAGATAGCGGTTTACACTTCTCCGAGTTTAATAGTATCCAGCTATTCATTTACAAGAATTCTAGAACCTTTATTAATATCGACTTTGACAGAGCTTGCCGCCGAAGTTTTCTCTCTACGCTACGTCATGGGATCATTTAAATAAGGCGTTATATAATTTGTTCGAGGCCGCCAACGCGTCGGCAGCGTCCCGGATGTTGTAAACGTTGATAGGTGGTGGCGGACAACACATTCTATCAAGTAGATTGTTTACCTATTTGCCAGCTTTTGGCAATAAAAATAAATAGATTTTTACCGCTAGTGATGATGCCAGTCCATAACCAATTAACTCCATATTTTCCTATAAATTAATTTTCAGGAAATCAGACGATATTACCAAACGTCTGCTTCCTATATCTTATTAACTGTTTGTTAGCTTTATTACTTTTTCAAATTTTTCATCCATCGAGATGGGGGCGCGCTGGTGTTCTGTGCTGGTGTTACCGGCGCTCACCTCTTCTCCTGTAAGGCGCGTTACACACCGCTCCATGCAATTACAGTTTGAAGACGCCCGGAGCGCGGTTCCTCCGGCAACAGATGAGGTCGATGGTCTACCTCCTGCCAGGACTTCGCGGAGTGGCGGAGCCATGTGGCCGTAAAATAAGGGCAAAAGACGGAATGTCGACTCGGCTGGCAATAACACTCCATAAGGATGCTATTGCTGATGCCATCCCAACGTGGCGAATCTCACACGCCGTGTTTCCCAAGTCCTCAATCGGATTTCTCATCTTAAAAAATTGATAAAAGCCATAAGCTCCATGCAAGTAGTATTAAACTTCTACCACGGAGCCATCCACAAAATTACGTCACACGAATTTCATGACTCTTGACCCCTCCCCCGTCCCTTTCACAGTTAGTCACATTCGTGAGACCTCTCCCTCCCTAATGTGACATCGCATATTTTGCAATTGCACGTCAAGAAGATAGGTTAAAAGAGCAGTTCCGTAATTAGTCCTCATACAGATAGAGTTGGAAATATTTTTAGATTTTAACATGTGACGTGTCAACCCCAACAACGTGGGACGTAATTCATGAGGACAGCTATGAATTGAGAGAATTGAGAATGAGAAATGTATGAATGATAAAAAGATATAATTGGGACGGGTCGTAAATGCACTCGGATTGTCATTTGCCTCAATATAGGCAGTCTCCAACGCGGCACAAGCAGTAAAGAAAATTAAGTCAAACTGTCATTTACACAACAAACAAACAATACACTCGTGTAAATAATGTATTGTTTATATGTAATCGCAGGAAAAAGCGAACGGCTGAAATGAGATCATAACAATATGACAGATATCCGCCTTATTATTAGATATTTTTTTCCCGTCAAAAGGGCGTAATAGAAATTCCTTACGGCACAAAGAATTCGTTCGCTCACTGTCCCTTTCTTCATGGAAAAGTACGAAGTTATCCGAGGAAAGTGTTTTAGCGTTTTACAAAAGCACTTTGTAATTTCATACCCGTAATATGTCCTTAGGCATTTCTGAGTTAAAAATCTTTGCACGAAATTTCTGACGTTTATTTCTTTAGGTATAAACGTGGGAAGTGAAATGTTTTTATGGGTTCTTTTTTTAGTTGTTTGTCGACTTGTTGCTTTCCTTTTATAAAATTAATTTGGATGATTCGTAAACCATTTGGTGGTAATAAGCTGAATAGATTGTGCCGGTCACACTGCCACTTCTGCCGAACACCTCAAACAGCGTAGCGTTAATTTACTAGATTTTTAAACCAAAGACTTTATGCATCTATTTTATCCTTTGATGTACCCCACCTAGTTTGGCTTAGTATAATAATTTGGCATCCAGATGAAAGATTGCATTAGTCTCCTACTTATTTAAATTGTTAAGAGGTAAACTGCTTAACCCAGGTGGTACGGCGGCGCTGGATTTAGCGTTAAGCGAACTGTGTCAAAGTAAGAAAATAGGAGTGTGGGATAGTTTGGACGGGAATTTGAGAACGAACACGCACTTACCTGGTTAATGAGAATGAAATGCGGCTTCTCCGCTGCCCTCAGTCCACTTCACTTCACTTTATTGTTAATTATGCTATAGTTTACTTAATGTAATATGTTTTAGTATATTGCACAATTGTGGTGCGGAGCGGGTTATTTATAAGTTATATATATTTATATTTATTTATAATGTTGCGGGCGCGATATATTTTATGTTATTTTATATATATATTTGTATTTGCGGAGCTATTTAATTTTATTTATTTTATGATATGACAATGAATGATTGACGTGCGTGCGAAAAGAGACGGCGCCGTCATATTTAAAGTGAGAATTTAAATATGTCGAAGAAAAGTATGAATAGGTCGAAAGGAGGTTTACATGGCGGTACCACCAGGTATATTAGCTGAAATCAAATTGAACATTCCAGCCAATTTTGTGATGAGACGTATGCCACCAAAGTTCGTAGTATTCACTTTATTAAGAAGGCGCTGATGACACAGGCCTTGCGAACATTGAACAAGATATGTCAACAAATTGACATTTTTATCTGTATTGTGACTGAATTCACAAGAACTACATATTACATGTTATGACGATTGAATAATAACGAATTATGTCTACCATGCTTTCGTATTGGTGACAACTGTGATGATAGCGTTGTTTGTAAGTTAATAAAAAAATGTGACCCTTACAGGAGTGGCTTAGGGTGGAGACTTTGAGTCCGTTGAGGCCAAGTGCCCATGAAATTTTACAAAACTGTAAAACAACGAACGGCAGTGGTATCAGGAGATCGGAAGGCTGAATCTTGCCTCGCTTAAAGAATTAACCTTGGGCTATTTTAGTTGCTAAGGTATTCTTGTTTCATTAAACTGACGTGGATTCGATTCTTCTGTAACATCACAATTGACAACCTCTAGTTTCATTATTACGTATCAAAGCGCATTAAAATAGTTAAAGTAAAATAAGAGTGCCTTCATCATAGAAATTCCTAGATGTAATTAATATTATTAAGTTTACATTACAGAAGAAGACACTAAGCCTTAAAATACAGTGTGAATTATATCATGGGCTAGTAAAATCAATGCACTAATGTAACACGATTGTAAATATCCTTCTCATCTCTTATAGGAGAGGTTATCAGAGATAGCATTGCCGACGCCACGGACATTTTCCGTGCAGCTGTCGAGCGGATACGCGGCGAAGGTGCGACTGCTTCTGCCCCCGGGCCTGAGGGAAGATGAAGTCACCAAATATCCATTAGTGCTAAAAGTGTAAGTTTTTTTTTTAATATGTCTATATCTTAGGTCTTAGACCATTGGTAGAAAGACGAAGTCTAAAAGTGAGGCCGGCTAAATGATGCCGATCACGCTGCAGTGAGATACGAGTAAGCAGACGCGCTACACAAGTTTGTAAAAAATGCTTCATTTCATTTGACGATTTTATTTACGTAGGCTCCGTCTATACATTAGTAGTCTAAGGGCTATTGTTGTGGTCGTTGAAGAGAGATATCGTGATTTTATATAGAAATGTCCTGCTTTTTGTGTTATTTCAAGTATATAAACTTGATAAACACAATGAATATTTATACGTGTATTCAATAATTTTCACTCGACAAAACAAACAGAAAAATTTGTGAAAAAATAAAAATCACATTCACACAAATTATATTCCATAAGAAAAATAGGTTTCAAACTAATGAGTCTGCAACATCTATATTTAATAAATATTTTATTTATGAATATAATATTTATTTTTAAGCATATTTCCCTTTTTTATTTAGTTTCAGTTTTTATATAGTTTATAGCAGTGTTCCGCAAACTTTTTGTGTTCAAGGTACATCTAGGAAAACGAAAATTTTTGGAGGTACACCACAAATAAAAATCATTTTTTAAGTAATATTAATCAACATTTATTTATTAATCATCCAAACAATATTTATTATTAATCAACAAATCTAAAGTTTAAATCGCAGCATAACCTTATTTTTCCGAGGCACACCAATAAATGACCACGGTACACCAGTGTGCCGCTGTACATACTTTACGGAACACTGGTATAGTAATATAGTTTGTAGTTTATTTTTAAGTTTAAATTTATAAGTTAATTTATTTTTAGTATTTAACTATATGTTTTAAGTTGGTTTTAGTTTGATATTAAAATCTACATTTGTTTCCAATTTATGAATAAAATGAAAATATTATATTTATTAATAATATTTTATTTTAATTTTTTTCTTGCTGGATTACAGCAGATAGACTCACGACCCATCTGCTAAAAAGTGGTTACCGTAACTTTTTTTTTTGCAGGAGATCAACAGACAGGCAGACGGCCCACTCGATGGAAAGCGGTGACCATCGCCTATGGACATTTGCAACACCAAAGTTGCTACAAATGCGCTACTGCTGTCTTAAAGGAGACTGGAACATGGTCACTAATGCCGGAACACAACTCAAGGTTGTTATGGCGACATACTTAAGACCAGGGGTGGTAGCCATCCAGTCGGGCAAATGCCCTACCACCTGGCTGTGGCTTGTTTGGTCGCCTCTTACGACAGGCCGCCCGGCCGCAGGAAATTGTATTCTTTCTCCGTTCCTGCACGGATAAGACTTACGCACATTTAGAAGATGCTACCATGGAAGAATAGCAAAATCTTTTTCCACACTGTAATGTAAGGGTTTGCTATGTAGTTCTATTTTTTTAATGTACAAAAATTAGTTTACAAATGTTTTAAATTTAGTTATTTGTGTTCTACGAATGTAATTTACAGATTAATAATAATATATCACTTATGCTACAAATACAATAAACGAGGAAATGCGGCCAGCGGTTTTAGGACTCATATAATAATTATGTAAAACCTGCTTCTATATTACGACGGCGTTACATGATATGCTTTTATTTTTAAAATACATGTGAGCAATGTATGTACGTCGCTATTTCTTCAAATATTTTTTGTTTCTTTCTTTCATAATGTCATACAAAAACATTCTTTAGTGTGGAATCCTATTTTGAAATATACTTATTTCAAGAACTAAGAGCACAGCCTCTTCAATAAAAGATCTTCCAACAATATCATAAATGTAAAATATATATAAATTACGTGTCACGTTGTTTGTCCGCGATGGACTCCTAAACTACTTGACCGATTTTAATCAAATTTGCACACCGTGTGCAGTTTGATCCGACTTGAAAGATAGGATAGCTTACATTTGGACCTGGTAGGTGGCGCTGGAATCGGGTTTTAAATTTTATTTCTTCAGGGCAGAACAACGTCTGCTTTTAGTTTCCGCATTCGAAAAGCTACCTTCTTATCCATAAGCAAAAAATAAATATTGTTATTTTATAGTAGAATTTTCGGTTAACAGGCACGGTGCGCCGGGCACGCAGTTAGTGACAGAGCGATGGACCCTTAATTGGGGTTCTTTAGCGGCTGGGGCGGGGGCAGTCCTCGCTTCCGTGGACGCGAGGGGGGCGGGAGGCCGAGGTCTTGGTGCTCACCACACTTTACACCGGAGGCTGGGAACAGTAGAACTGCAGGACCAGTTGGAGGTTGCCGAGTGAGTAATATTTTTTTAATAAACACCAACGAGAGGAAGTCTGTAGAAATGGATAGATATTTTTGATGCTTTGAAGTGTTTTTTAGGGTCGCAAACTTTACGTTTCCATTCTGTCCGGCTTTTAGGTATCACGATAATTTTTCTCAGAAACTACTGTTACGTAAGTACTATATTATACGTGTTACCAGATCTTGAAATTATGATTGCTACGAATTCCTTAGTATTCCTATTTTAGTATGTTTGTTACATGTAAGAGAATGGCATTTTTTAATGAGATTTGTATAGTTACGATAAAATATATTAATTCGATATAGTTGTCCAGCGCCTTATTTAAATATCCCTTTAAATTCATAGACTGTCTAACAATGATCTTTAAAAAAATATATTTATGTCACCAGGTGAAACATATTAGCCCCTAAAGTGATATAAATTGTGTCATCAAATTCAAAAGATTTTATTCAAAATAAGTTCCACTAGAGAACACTTTTGAAGGTCATACATGTAAGTCAAAATTTAAAACTACTTCCTATTCTATTTATACCGTTTCGCAACGTGTCATCGCTATATGACGGCGAAGAGGGAATCGCAGGCGGCGCTTTGTTTATCTCCTCCCGATAGCGTGGTGGGATTGGGGGGGACCCTCCCGGCGAACCACACCCAGTGCCGTGGGGCGTTCTGGTCCCAGGGACACCCATCCTTGTCGGCTTGCATCAAGGCGTCACGGCAGTCATATCTATGATTACGGTCCCGTGGTGCCTCATTATGATGAGGGACGCTGGAAGGTTTAGTGGGTAGTCTGGCGGTCGGGGCTTGCAACTCCATCTATTTTCAGAAGCTTGTGTGTAGCGTTAACAAAAAACAAAAATAAAAAAGTATACCTACATAAACAGACTACCAATTTTTAAGGATTACGTTTATAAATAAATGGCTGCAAAACCGTAAAAGAGCTTAAAATAAATTGTTCATTTAGATATCTGCGCGACTCACTGCACTTCATAGACGCGCGTCGGGTGGCCGTGTGGGGCCAGTCACACGGCGGTTTCTTAGCCGCACTCGCACTCGCCAGCCCGCTGAATGTTTTCCATTGTGGCATTGCGCTCACGCCTATCGTGCGTTGGCGGTATTATGGTAAGAGAGAAACTATTTTATTAATTTGCACCTCTACACTGTACAATTAATTTAAATTAAGTTAATAAATTTGTATTTTTTATTTATTATTAAAAAGTATCATTACAAACATCTAAACGTCAAAATAATTCAGATTATAATATATCTAAACCAAAAATGGATACTTAACCACAAATACATACTAATTAAACCTAAATATAAACTTTTTCTTCCTTTTGAACCTTATCAATAACTATTAACAACTAATGATTTAATACCCATTTAGTAGAATTAAAATTGTTTATGTCTAAAGAAACTAAAATATTTGTTAAAATGTAACACTAATAAATATGAAACGCCTGAACAGATTCATCAAATGAAAATATACATAAAACTAGCATTAAAACCATAAAGCAAAGTTACTTAAATACATTTTAAGCTACAATTAAATACTAAAATATCATAACGGTATTGATATAAAGCTTATTAAAAATTATATTATACATAGTGTGTACAAAATTTTACAAGATTATATTATTGTTACACGCCGACATAAGTGGATGCACACCTGCCTGCCATAAAGCACACACTTTATTACCTTTTCGCATATGGACTTCTTTTGTTTACTTTGTGTTTAAAAATTGTACTTAGAAAAACAGCCCATTGTGTATTGTAATCATTTATGGCAGTCATTAGACCGGTCTGTCGAACTGATTCTAAGAAATATGATCTGCGCGGGCGAGCAGCTGTATTATATCGGTGCAGTATAAAACAATGGCCTAATGGAGAGATCGGCAATCAAATTATAACCACTAGCGTGCCAAGACGTGTGTACACTCGATAATCTATATAGTGACGAACTTTGCGCATGTTATTGAATCACGCATTACGTTTGGACTGATTGTGTTCAGTTATATTTGTACCAGTGTTATACGTGTTTGTATAATTCTAATAAATTCTATAGTAATTCCAACCGCATTTTTAATTCGAGTCCGGCAACTCGTAATTCTTTACACTTCTTATGCATATACACACTTTTCTAAAAAATTAACATTAAACTGTTTTTTTGCAACAGCCTCAGCCTATGCGGAACGCTACATGGGCTTTCCGAATGCTACGGGCAATTATAGAGGTTACGCTGACGCTGACGTGACCAAGCAAGCAGCAGCGTTACATGATAAAATGCTACTGCTGGTCCATGGGACAGCGGACGATAATGTCCACATACAGCAGACTATGGCGCTAGCGAGAGCGCTTGGAGAACAGGGAAGCATGTTTAGACAACAGGTATTTTAAATATAATCTTTTACGTTACAACTGTTAAATATTTTTTCCGATGTGTAAGCCGTTATGGACACCATACGTCTCGGAGATTACAGCAGAGAAGTGTTAAATTCCGCAATAGATTACCTGAATCTATCTAACCAACCCAGAGTTTCATCGCGTCACCGTATGTCAGGTCCTCAGGAATCGAAAACATCCGACGGCCCTGACGGCATTGGCTCATGGAGTTCCCCTACTATAAATGGGGGTATTATCCTCCATTATTTACAATTTAGACGCGAAAATACAAAGCGGCGTCATTTTAATATTATTGTCTGGGTGACAACTATACCTGGCTCGACGTTTATGACCGTTGTCAGAGCGATAGGGTCTGATGCCAGTTCCTAAAGCCGAGAAAAGTGCGGTTTTTTCCTGGCTGTTAATACTAATCTATACTATAATAAATCTGTAAATGATTCGAGTTTGTACATTGCGTTTAAAAATATGAAAAAAATGGGGCTAATGCGGGACCAGCACATTCCAAAAATGAAAATTTTAGAATTTTTGTCTGTCTGTCTGTTAAAGCATCACGTAAAAAGTACTGAACAGATTTAAACGAAACTCGAAAATATTTTCACCATCAATTAGATAAACCAATTTTAGTCTTTATGTAAGGTAAGTAAAATAAAGTCACTGCCTAGGGTGTCACCCACGGCGTAGCCGTGGGGTAAACGCTAGTGAAACTTTAAAAAATTATCAAACTAGACTGAAATATACCTAGATGTAATCTTAATTATCGTATGAGACAAATTATCATTTTTATGATAGACAAAAATTATTAATTTGGTTTGTTATAACGTTTATAACTTTTAGACTCTAGCCAAATTCTTTAAATGATACTTTTAATACTATTAGAAATTAATTGCAAATGAGCAAATTACAAAGATTATAATATATGAAAAATTAATTGTTTTATTTGCTTCTCTGAAAAATTATGATTTATCCCTTATTAACCTCAATTGTTATATGTAGGTGTTGACATAGTATAATTTAATTTAAAGAATTTAAACCTGTAGAGTTGCACTTTTCATGGCCCCACTATCAATGTTTTATATAGTAAAAAAAATCATGGCTAATATTAACTATTTCTCACGTAGTAAAATCTGTATTACAGTAAAATAGTGGTAGAACACTTACAAGCCAAGTACAGTCAAGGTATGAAAGTGTTTGTCACCTTAAAATCGACTTCTGCTTGCATGAGTACAAGAAATAGGCCAACCTTAAAAAAAAAATACCTTTTATAAAATATAGAAACGTGAGAAAAGAAAATTGCAATGTTGACAATGACAGACACTGAGATTAACAATACTTTTAATCTTCAGAAACAAAGAGGATATAATCACCACGCATATCATCGTTATTAAAACCAATAAAAAGGTTTTACATCTCAAAACAATCTTCTTAGACAAGATAAAAAATCAAATGACTAAACGATCTACTTAAGTAATTTTAAACTTTATTGTCAAAAAGTTAAACATAATTTTCTGTGGATAAATCTGTTCTATGACTTAGTTTGAAAAGGTAACAGGTGCTCACGGAATGTAATCAATTTGATAACTGGCGAACCTTTTCATACCATCACTGTACATCCCTAAAAAATGCTTCTCAATTTCAAGATAGTGTGTTTGATTCTTCCCTTTAGATCTACCCAGACGAAGGGCACACGTTAGAAGGTGTCCGTCGACACTTATACCGCACTATGTCGTCGTTCTTTGACGACTGCTTCCGCAAGCAGGTACCTCCTGAGACGAAGGCGGGGCTGAGGAACGGGGGGAACCTCGACTGAGACACGTGGAGGGATGAGGAGTTGTGCTCTTGGTGAGGAATTCATGCATGTTTACAATGCGTTTTAACATTATCTGAGTGAGATTTCTATGACGTCCAATTCATAGACACGGTTTTTTTTACGTTTTTATGTGTAACAAAACTACATTTTGACGGTTTTAGTGCGATATTTTTTTTTTATTCATTAATGCACACAATAAATTATAATCAAAAGAAATTATAAGATTAAATCAGTAACATAACAATCTGGATTGCAATTCAAAACAAGTGCATACTTACAGAAAAAACATAAAACTGAACAAATGTAAACACTTATATATATATACAATATACATACACACACACACACACACACACACACACACACACACACACACACACACACACACACACACACACACACACACACAACCACACACACACACACACACACACACACACACACACACACACAACCACACACACACACACACACACAACCACACACACACACACACACACATACACACACACACACACATATTTGCTACTATCTAATTATTCGAAGTCTATACTTTTGGTAATGTCTTTATCAAACTTGACAGCAAGAGCGTCAGTTGCAGACGTATTTAGCAGCTTCTGGCGCCCTTTTATGTTTGGCGTTCTTGAACAGACGCAAAATTGCCATGCCACTACCGAAATATTTGTACGTCAACAACCATTTTTATGTTCTTTGTCTTCCAGTCAGTCTAAAAGTTTGTCTTAGCAGACTCCAAAACGGCGCTACGGATTTCAATGAAAATTATAAGAATTATATAATATACATTTTAGGCAACTTTCGTTTAAAATTTTCACTTAGGGCATGATTTAAGTGATGGACACTGGTAATAACTTTTAATGTATTTAGTAAATAAATCAAATGTTTTTGTCTATCTTTTAATATGTATATTTGCAGGTAATAATATAACAATCAGCACTTGAGAAGAGAGGAAACTAGCTCTAGATGTAACGCAGGTGACACCGAAAAAAAACAGTAGTACAATTAATCCATATCCAGACATTATTGACTGTATATAATATATGTAAAGATATACGTTGTCTTTGGCGCCTAATTGATTGCAATTTTGAAAAGAAATACAATATATAAAAAAAAATATTAATGCAACAAAATAGTAAATTCATTTAGAGATATTTTTAATGTAAGTTTTATTTCTTAAACATTTTTATGCTTCAATTTTTAATAGTAAGTATTCAAGTCTGATTTTGAACATGCTCTTTTTATTTCCACTTTATAAATACATAGTTTTTTTTTTTGTTGACTGTACCAGTTATTAGTACAATCAACAAAAAATCTCAATTTGTTAATATTGATATAAACTATTTTATTGGAGGCTACAAAAATATTGTCTTAAAACATTTTTGTTAATATTTTAATAATTTTGTTAATTTGTTAATATTGTGTTAAAACACAATATTTTTGTGGCCTGTAATAAAATAGTTTATATCGATATTAACAACTTGAGATTTTTTTTGATTGTATTAGTGTGCCCTAAACAACATATTAAATATAGTTACTATATTTAGGGCCGCTTGCATGAGGTTGCTTAAATTTATTTAAGAAACACAAAGCGCATTTAACACCCTTAAATACAATTAGCGACTTGCACAACGCAAAATTTGCCGCTAAATAGGTTTAAAGACTGTCAATACGTTTTGTGTAAAACGTATTTAGACAGTTTAATATGTATGATTAACTAATTTTTATTTAAAGGCGTTCGTTGTGCAAGCGACCCTTAATATGTTGTGTACGAGTTGGAAAAATCGCGGTTAGAAGGGTCCTCTTTGAAATATTATACAATGTGGGCAATAAAGTTGAAATCAATATTTAATTGATATAAAGTTCTTTTTAACTGTATTGATTTTTATTCTTACTGATATTATCAGATTACTTCAAAACGACCTCTGTCACGATCCCGTCGTACCAGTTTATTAAAGTGTTGAAATACTTACCATTATAATATTGATTTTAATATATCTATATCTGTTAGTAACTTAAATTGTTTAAGATTAAACATGAAAACTTCGACGTTGTGTTTCACAATTGCAATTTTAGACGTCAACAACAACCTGATGAAGAGACACCAAACATATTTAATTAATGCATGCTAAACTACGTAATAATAATAGAGATATTCAGTTATTTAATAGCACAATATAATAATACAGATTTGAAAATAATATGATACATATCGACATTATATTCAACTGTTAGCATGTACAGTTAATAAAATAAATAAATATAGAAATGTAGGTATTTAAGATCGATTGACAATCTTTATCTCCTATAGTCGGCTTCTGTATCCTATCTTCCATTATTTTTACTTATTGCGGTGTTTCTGAGGCGAGGTGAGGGTCGATGATAACTACAAACACCAGTCAATGTACTACGCAACGGATCTTTTAATACTGCCCATTCAATTCCTAACCTAATACATATAGTTATATATCTATACTATAATACCTAATACATCATAAGCCCCTACCACAATATTTTATAGTTCTCGTAAAGCCTAGCCATAATGTCTAGAATATGAACTTATTTTTTTGCGCTCTAGCAATATTCTATCTTATTTGTAGTCAATGTCAGTGAATTGTAAACAGTGAATTTAACCATGTTTTTTTAATGTTAAAGTTGATCCAAATCCTTTAAAAATAACTAAATACGGATATAACAATACTAAGTTTCACACGAGCAGTGTTATTTAAAGTTTACCAAAGATGTCTGGCGGAATTTAAAACAAAAACCTTTTCATCATAATTATTTACCAAAGAACCGCCGAGACGACAGGTTTGTAATGGTTCGTTAAGCTTCTTTTAATCGAATAATTGCTCTGTTACGTATCACAAGGTGTTAAAAGTTCTTGCTTACAAAATAATAGTCACTGTTATTAAAATAAATATTATAGGTTATGTCGACACAATGCGTATCTTGTAAATAAAGCAACGGTGCTTGACGTAATACTAAAAATTACTAGTAAATACCAAAATTGCTCTTTACATAATATTGGGAGTTTAGATAAATTTGTGAAAGTGGCGCTACTATTATTTTCTACTCTATTTTGCCAGCCTAATTCAGGCGTGTGAGCTTTTGCTGTGGTAAATACGTGTTAGTGTATGTGAAACCAAAAGCAGGTATGATTGGATGACATGCTCGCAACTGATCGTTCCGTCAGACACACATACTATCGCAATGTGCATTGTATATGTTCGACCATGAGTAATGCCCGCTCGCATTATGGTTGGTTCCTATGTCATACTATTCATTTACTTGCCCTACCATCGGTTGAATTTTGACATTATATACATTATACATAGACATTATATATAAATAACAGTGCAACATCCGTCCGTCCCAAGGTGCAGTTGAAAACCAGCGACAGGCACCTGTTGCCTAGCACATGCTGAACTGCACCTATTTGGTACCATTGCGACACTTTTTTGTATATATCACCGTACTATTCATTATGTGTCTCGTTGTATGGTGACCAAATAAACGTTTTTTCTTTCTTTCTTAACACTACTTGTATGGAGCTTATCTCAAATTTTAACCAATGGTATGGCAAATGAGCGGTCGGTAAGATATAGAAACAGGCCCTTAGTGTATTGCAAGAACTATCCTGACCATTCTTTTTAGCTTACTATGACGGTACTTTTAGCGTGTCAAATTTTAACCAATAGGGAAATTAATATTTATTTTTTAATTACTTTCCAATATTTCTTACATTCATGTACATAAAAACACATTTGACTGTGGTACAGAAACCTCATGGTTTATTCGTGCCGCAGAGAATCGTGTAGAATGTATAGTATGATAATAATTAATATATGAATCCCATCCTTTTTTGGCTTCACGAATAAAATGCATTATTTGCGATTCGTAAACATTTTGTGGTTTATTAAATTATTTCTTGGATGGAAGATTTGAAATTTTAAAATCATCAAGCAAACAAACAAGTGAAAACAGGGTTCTTATAAATTTTATCCCAGGTTCAGACAAATTGTAAGTTCTTGATTCACACCAAATTATTGTGGCAACTCGTAGTGACATTTGTGACTAAACTAGGTCAAAATTTTAAAAGTATTCTACGACTTATTGTTCCTTCTTTTTTTTAAAATAACGTCTAAGTTCTCGTCAAAAACCTTTCAAGAATAGTATTTTGTTAAATTAAATTTGTTTAATTACAGATAATTACATTAGGCGCGGTATTTTGTTTCGAAGCTTCGGCCACTTTTCAGTAGTCGTGATCAAGAAGGACGTAGAAACTATTAAGTATAATTTAAAAAAAAACATATGTTAACAAAGGTTGCCAATGGATCTTAAATACATGATCATGCTAACAGTTAGTAAATTAATTAAACATAATAGACCTCACTTAAATGGAGTAAAGAATAGCTTTTAAAATACTTACATTATAGTTTTTGCTAAATTCAATGGCTTGTCTAGCAGCAAAAGTATGCGTAGTAACTAACTTCGGGAAAGTACTGTTTATTTAGTCATCCAAATGAGCGCCCGTTTTTAATACAATGCAGTCACGTGAACTAGTTCACCTTAGTAATACTATTCGGTCATTAGAATTTTTCAATCTTTTTTGTTAGCAATCGAATCGCGGTTCCCAATAGTTCACCGTTCATGGACTAGACAAGATTGTCGGATCGCTGACTGACACGTTGGGCGCTAACTAATATTCCGATTAACGTTTGGCAATATGAAACGTTTCTTTTAGTACGCTGTAGGGAACTTGTTCCTAATAGTATCGTTCATGAGCTTCACTAAACTATGGGAAAGATCGGAAAATATATTTTTCAACACACTTGCTTATAAAGTGGCTCTATGGTCACCGCAATTAGGCACAGAATGACACCCATAATCAAACTGTGAGTAAAAAACATTATAACTCACTAGTGAGTTATAGATTTTTTTTTAAATTTTATTGGTTGAGTTGCTTTGTTCTTAAAAAAGTTTTTATTCAAAAAAAAAAAAGATCGTGTTCTATAGAACAAATAAATTAATGTTCCTATTGCTTGCTCATTTCATGCAACTTCTTATTTAAATACATAATTTTAACTCGTACGTGTTTAATAAATAAAACTTTCACTCATATATAACTTTTTTTTATCTACTAAATAAAATGAGTTTTTGTTGTTATTTTATTCACAAGTGTGTTGAAAAACGTCGTATGATACACGTGTGTATTGATGATTACCGTCTTCGGCTCTCTTAAGACCCTCGCCTACGGCTCGAGTCTCAATGGCGCCTCGGTGGTAATCACCAATGTTACACACTAGTACCATAATGTACTATTATATCAGTCACTCATGGGCTACCCAACTTTATTCCAAGTTTACGCTGTGTTATCTTCCACTACCACGGCGGTAAACAGGAAAGGGGCGAGAGAAATGGGCAGCGCGACTATATATACACAACATAATATGTCTAGTTAATTATCTAGTTTTATGTTTATGGCGAACACTGAAGAGTTTCATTCTTTCCTTCAAATTCAAATTCAAAAGTTTTTATTCAAAGTAAGTTCCACTGGAGAACACTTTTTGAAGGTCATATATATAAGTTAAAATTTAAATTTAATTCCTATTCTATGAACATCGCTTCGCAACATGTTTATCGCTGTTAAGGGAAAGAAGCGGCAAGAAACTCCAGCAACAAGTCTAGCTAAAAAAAACTTGTTTCAGCTTCTCTTTTTTTTTTAAATTTTATACAGAACAAAGACACTCGTTTATATGTCGAACATGGGCACCCTCGTGCTGTGCACTTTCCTCAACACTTTCCTGCTTACTTCCCTGAAAGACAATGTAAACGAGGGATTACAACCGTCACACTTTCATGTTCTGCAAGCGCCGGTGAACATATGATATAAGGGAGAAAAGTAGGACGCTTGTCGGAGTGTTAGTTATGAACTTATCGGCTTATAGTTAAGCCTATATATACTATACGTTTCATTTCTGTTTGTCATATAAACCTAAACTTGACTTATTCAATGACATTGAATGCCGTTTAACTAAATTGATTCAATTTGGTTGATCCGTCTATTATTAGCATTAGCATTAGCAACAGGTGGTTAATAAATAGACGGTTTTTCTATACAAAACAGTTTATACGCAATCTTCTGCAGCTAATATGGAGAAGCCATAAAATTTAGCGCGGACTATACTTACAATTAGTTACAAAACTGGTCTAATAATGTTATCTATACCTATCAATTGAATATCTTGTAAAATAATTCTATACAGTAAAACTTAAACCTTGCTCAGCGTTCCCTTCCAAACACTTGCCTTTAAATCCTCATCCCACAAAACGATTTACTAGTTAAGGTGAACACACATTTGCAACCGCTATTAGAGACGCTCATGCCGAATTAATTCGTTTCCTCCAATAAAATTAAGTTCGTAATTTAAAATTTTAATTGTTCTATAACGATGGTTGTGTAATAAATCACTGCCAATGGGAAGCAGAAAGAAAGATAAAACTTTTTTTGAAGAAATAACGACCCACTTACATTGGTTACATATTTCATTATATAAAAAGTACAGAAATATAATTTTTTGAGAATTCTACGCCGCCTTTTCAGCAAACGCTAGTTTGCTAAATTATTACGTTGAATATCAATTTGCTGTGCAACATATTACCAGCTGGTGTAAATCAAAGATATCAAGTTACTTATATTCTTATTAAAGTTTAACAATAGGTGTTCTGAGAACTTGTCTCTGATTTTCAAACCAGTACTGTGCTTACGCGTGTGTTGTATAACCAATTTTGGTCAGGAATTGCGCGATTACCCTTAAGAAAGGTCAAAACGCTACCAATATAATTAAGAGCGAAGCTTTGTTCGTGTATGAAAAATGTTCCCAAGGGTAATTGCATCTAATTTCATTTTCTTCCTATAAGTTTATGTTAAGTCTGAGTTTTAATATTGAACTGAACATAATAATGTCATAACAATTTATGGCAGATGAATCACGTTTCAGTAATTTTTTAGGCATAGGTAAACGAGCGCGTACAGCTCTTATAGCGCGTTCTTGTGTGCGTCCACCTTTAATTCCCCTTTACACGTGATTGTTCTAAGCTGAAATTACACGGTTCCACAGCTGTCTTTCAATTTCGATTGAAATAAAGCAAAAAATACCTAAAAACAAACGAACTTAATCGTTACACTGCTTTTCATGACGTTTTAACTGCTTATTTAAGCAGCTAATAACGCAATGATTATATTTTATGTACTTAACAAAATCACTTACGTAAATGGTAACGCTACTCGTTGCCATTTACATAAATGATTTTCGTCGTAATATGTTTGAACGCTTCTTTATGGTCCTTAAAGAAGCGTTCAAACTTACTATAACTCTCTATGAATAAGACCGTTTTTTTAGATATTTACTCCATTTTTATCCAAATTGAAAGACTGTAATGACCGATCTAATTTTGGCTTTACATGCCAAGCAATACTTTTCATCTTAGAGACAAAAAGGAATTGATAACTAGTTCTTTAGTCAATGAGTTTTGTGATCTTAGCGGTAACTTGTTATAACTAGTTATTACCTACTTATAAAGCTTTTTGAAACAAACTGCATGATGTTTATTAAATTATACATAAGTCCTATATTAGATACCTATATAATTTATTTTTAATTTAATTTTGAAATTAGGTAGTTTACACTACTACCAATGCAGAAATAACAGTTTACATTTAAAAACCTTCGCAATCTTCTAATTTTGCTATTTGTTTCAAAGCGCGAAAACAAGTTGTTGTAACATCATCATTAATTCTTTTTAATTGAAAATCTCGTAATGTGATTTTGTAATGTACTTTACGAATCATATTATACAAGAATGGTAAAGTGTAATTTCTAAATGACAAATAATTGTACAGTTATAAGGACATTTTATATAGTAAAAGTTGGCGTCACAAGTCCTGAACGATAATACAAGCTACTTACACAGTATTATAATAAAATCTTGTACATTAACGGTCTTATTCAATATACAGTTAGAGTAAGTTTGAATGTTTTTTGTGGTTCTTAAAGATGCGTTCAAACTTACACTAACTCTCTATGAATAAGACCATTTGTAATCAATGTGCAATTAGCTTTATGAAGATTGACGACATAAGACAATAACTAAGGATTAAATGTGCGGTTGACCTAAAATCGAGAGCGGTAGCGAAGCCGTAAGCGCAAAAAATATGTCTAATCCAATAGGAATCTAGTAAAGTTTTGAATATCTACTTTATTAATACAAAATTAATTTAACGATAGCTCAGAATCTGCGTATTTGGATTGTAATCGGTCGTATACTTTATATGAGATGAGTACAGTTTCAATTAGTTTCTAATGTGCTGGATGATTAAGCGGCGAGTTGTCGCCCACTGCTTGTGATGTCAACGAAAATCGCACTAGGTTAGTATAATCTTATGCTTTGTTTATTCTCACATAATATACTATTTTGTAGAACTTGAGTCTTGAGTCCTTTTGGTTTATTTTTATAATCCCAATCTAAAGTTAGAAATTCGCAAATTAATTCTAATCGTTATTTGCGATTAATTGATTAAACGACTTTAAACATTTATATCATAGATAAAATATACTATATATAAAATTAAAAAATAATAATATGGCATCACAAATAATGCATTAAACTCATCGCTACATCTGCGTGAAACGGTCACTAACATTGTTCCATATGAAGCAGTAACATTAACATAAAAATTAAACTGTTTTAATTACGCAACTGTTATTTGCAAATTCCTTCGCGTTGTGTTTTTAAATAATAATAAAATTATGACGTATGAAATAATATATAGTTACGAATAAAATAAAAGGTTTATGGTGTGGCAACTAGGCCTTTCAGCCAAAAATAAATGTATGGCCGTATAAAAATAGTGTTGTTCATGTGCAAAGTTTGTCACAATCGAAAAATAGGTGATTTAATTTTCAACTAACATAGCCAACTTGATTCATTTTAATTTTTTAACATTGCTTTATTTAAGTCTACAGAAGGAAGAATTAAATATTTTTTGTTTATATATTAAAGAATTTGTTTAATTCGAATATCTTTACAAATCTACGAGTAATAGTATAATATGTGAGAAGATATTGTTTTAATGAATTTAGTATTTGATCTTTAAGTATAAAATTGCTCATTATCATCTTATAAAAACGTTTTGCATGTTTCTAATCACTTCATTGAATAGTGTTTAAATAATAAACAAATAAATTTTATTAAAGACCAAAACTAGAATCTTAAATTGAAACTATTTTATTAAAAAGTAAATAAAAAATTAATGACATGTAATTAGAAATTGTATTTAGTAAGTTTTAGCATATTAGTAACATTAGAAGCGTTTTAAAATTCGTATTTGACTAAAAGTTTTGAATAAATAGCAATAAATTGTGAAGTCCTATGGTCGGCTAAGAAGTTTGAGAAATGTTGATATTTTTTTATTCCATTTCTAAAGAAATCTTATTACAACACGTGTATTGTTTTTAATGATAAGTATTTTCCATTTCGTGTCATTATCTGTCATCATTATGTCAAATGGTCGCTTCGATAGATATCTAATTGTTTATTACTTTTTAAACGCGACAAAATTACAAAACATATTTTATAAATAGTCGATATGATCGCCAAAAAGCCGATTTCCATATCTTTTTATCCATTCATTTGTTTGCCTTACTACTGGCTAAAATTTGACATAAACTTTATACAAAGAATGTTAAGTATCATTCTTTGTATTAAGTTTATGATAAAGATTAATTTTTATAATTAAAAAAAATGTAATTTTCTACCAATGGTAAGGTAAAAGATTGCGTAGTAATTACATAAACGTGCCTAAAATAATGACAAAGCAGGCGGTATCATTTTAAATATTGAATCCTCGCATTAGTTATAATGTGTTTTGCAAATGCTGCCATCTTACGTTGGATGCGAATTCAGTCTCGAGCGCACAAGAGGCGAGTGCGGACATTTCGCGCATTCAATGCCAAGACCAACTTTGAATGTTTCAGATCTTATTATCAATTATTATCATCATGGAACTTAATATTCAAGCAATTTGTAACTAAAGTAGCACCCTAAGACATGTTAGTATCGAGTACTTTTAGGAGCTGAAATAGGTGCCCTATTGAAGATGTAATTGAAGGTTAGTGATGCTTATTACCATATTGATTTATATATAGGATTTAACATACTCTTTATTTGAATAGATAACCCAAAAATTATTTAATCCTCTCATAATACAAAATTAAAACTAGCAACACCACTCTACGAGTCCGTGGTACAGCACTGCATACCATTTTTTGGTCCTTCGAGCCAGATGAACTAGCAGCCTCTAGATATATATATAGTCTTATTTATATTGACTTAGAGTGAGTTTGTAGGCCTCTTTAAGAACCATAAATAAGCCATCAAACTTACTCTAACTCAATATGAATAAAACCGTAAGTTTATAATTACTAGAAATAATTGAAAGATTCAATTTTTTACTAACTGAGGCTACCTAATTTTCTCCATAAACTAAGCACGTTAGTGTAGCACAAACTATACAAAAATGGAAGCAAGCGTATAAACATAATAATATAAATAGCTAACACGTATTTTCAAATCTACTTTCTAATTATTCTTCGCCCGTTTGACTAATACCGTGGAAAATATTCTATAGATGAAGCTTGAACTAAACTGATTCCTTAGCCGACCGTGCTTCTTTAAAAGTAGGTAAGCACTCTTCCGAACACAGGTGTTCGTATTGCGACGAATATATCGAGTTTTGATAACTTGCTCACTTATTTGGTTGGCTTAACATTTTAATATCGAGGGAAAGTAAAAGTTTCGTATAACAGAAACGAAATGAAATATTTGAAGAGTTTGTATCCCGGTGCTGTTTGGAATAACGTAGTCTTCTTTTATAATTTTAAATACCAGAAACATAGAATATCTTTGCATTCTCTTAAAATTGACAGCTGCCTACGACAATTGACAGCTATCAAATACATTGAGTGCTTTTGATTGTTGATTTATTTTAGAAAAATATTTCAATCAATACCGGGATCGGAATTCCGAAAATAGACGGTTCATTTCTGTCTTTCAATTTTGATAGAAACCGGTCAGGCGCGTAATGCAGGACTGGGAATGTTGTTGCAGCCTGCATTGCGTTCGGCAACACTGAGTAGATTGCATCTTGAGTCCTGCAAGCTCCCCCTACTGCAAGAATACAGCAGGTTATTCAATGGGGCTCTTTAATAAATAAACGAATTTAATTCTTAAAAAAGGTTTTATATGTGACTTTATAACTGTTTTTATGTAATAGTGTTTCTTAGATTGTTAAGTATTTTCAAGAAGGACTTTATGTTTAAAGTATAAAACACGTTGTATATGTTGTGTATAAAAAACTAATAGAAACACAGATAACAAAATTTGACACTTTACAATATAATAAATAAAAAATCAAAACGAAACAGTAGTTCAAGTCACTCATGACACCTGTTTTAACAATTAAGATCGTTCTATTTTTTTGTCTCATTTCTGCATGAATTGAAAAACAGAAATGTACCCGTCTAATTTCGGCGGAGCGAACATATGAATGAAAGACCAAAGTGCCAAACGTGTCGTTTACAGCCGGTTCCTATATTATTATCCATTGATGGCCTGTTCCTATACCTTATTAATCGCTAACGCCTTACAAGCGGTTAAATTTGACATAAGCTCCATATGAGTTACGTCAGTTTACCACCAATGTTAAGGTAAAAATGGATAAATATAGGAAGAAACCCGGCTTTTTTATTGTTTAAGCGTTTCTCTGTGTAGAACTAGTATAAGTAATTCATTAGATTCATAATTGAAGAATAAAATACATTTCTCATAAATTTCCTTCGAACCGTTTTGTTATGGAGCCTTCGCTGAAGAGAATGAAATCTAAAAATACTATTAATTTAAAATCTTAATTTTTATTTTTTAGGTGTAAATGTAACAGTCAACTGTCAATTTTGACTGTCAACTGTCAAACTGTCAATGTTATAAACGAGATAAAATCTTTT
Organism: Dendrolimus kikuchii; assembly: GCA_019925095.2. Classification (NCBI taxonomy): domain Eukaryota; kingdom Metazoa; phylum Arthropoda; class Insecta; order Lepidoptera; family Lasiocampidae; genus Dendrolimus; species Dendrolimus kikuchii. The sequence continues at coordinate 11,320,053 of CM034410.1, read as the reverse complement.
TAATCTAAATCTGACTCTAAGGCTCGGCGCAAACGAGCACCGACCGCAGCCACCGGTGGTCAGCGACAAGTAGTTTACATGCTTTTTCATACATTTTTAGGGATGGCCCCTCCTTAGCCACTAGGGTTGCGACTTATGGCCGGATCCTATATCTAACCATTCATTCACTTGCCTTTCCACTGCTAGAAAACTGACATTAAAATACTTGTAGAAGCTTATATCTTTTAACCCGTAGTAACGCAAATGAATAGTTAGTAAAATATAAGAGCCGGTCATACGGTTATATGATAGTAATATTCAATTTAAAAGATTTTTTAGCGTTTATAAATTGGGACATAAAACTAAAAAGGCTATAAATTTGACTGAGACTTTTAAGCCCTAATAGCTCTATAAGTACCTCACAAATTTTTAAGGAATTATTTTGGTTATTACAAATTTCAATTAAAAATTATGGCAGATAACTTTGCTTATGTCGGATCTCTATTTCTTACGGTTTTACCCAAAGGTCACATTAAAGAGGTATAATAAATACTACTACTTAATGTCTTTCAAACTCGATAGAAATGTGGCTAAAGAAGGAAAGAATTTATTTGACTGGAAAGCGGCTATACAAGTGCAAACAATTAAATATAAAAATAATACGCCGCGTTTCCAATCAAATAAGGTTGGAAGTCAGCATAAAGCTATGCTAGAGTTTAAAAAAGCGGGCTAATCCTTTGCCGGCCTACCTCACAGCAACGCTTCTGCTCCGGGTTTGATTCCTAATTCAATTTCGAATTATTTCGGCAAGAATTTGGGAAATGTGTTTTCTCCATTATTTACTATGGTCTGGGTGTTTGGGATCGGCCCCAGAGTAGTCCGTTGCATATTACCCATAACAAGCGTAAGTTGCTTAATTTGGAGATATACAATATGTGTGTTTCTCTGCCGATTAATATTTATTATTATTATAATATTATTCACAAGTGATGTTTTAACTGCTTATTTAAGTAGTTAAGAATGAAATTATTATACTGTTTAGCAATTAAAAAAGACACTTATGAAAAAAGTTGTGACAATTAAGTTCGACGAGTTCGTTTTTTTGTTACATTTCTACCCAAATTCAATTTGAAGGACCGAAATGAACTGTCTAATTTCGACTTTAACGCTGGTAGAAAATTGACATTTGTGAACTTTATTGGCCGCTTCTACTTACTATTCATTCACTTGCCTTATCATCGGTTGAATTTTGATTACATATATGGAGCTTATATCAAATTTTAACCGATAGTGAGGCAAATGAACGGTCGATAAAGTATAGGAATTGGGACTATGTCAAAAGCTAACCAGTAGGAAGGCAAAGAATGAATGTTAAGAAATAGGATCCTGTTCTCAGACGAACGGACGATGGCCGGTTTATATACTTGCCCTACCATCGGTGGAATTTTGACATAAGATGTATGGAGCTTATGTCAAATTTTAACCGATTGTAGGCAAATGAACGGTCGGTAAGATATAGGTACCTAAGATAAAAGTAAACCTACGTGAAAAAGAGTCAAATGAAGTAGAGCATTTTTTTTAACACTTGTGTACGTAATCTTTTGTATACTAGATGCACGCTATGATGGCCGTTTTGACACATTACAATAATGATGCGCAATAAGTCAATTTATTATCGAAAAATATAATGAATTGCGAGTCGCATTTATTACATTAAATAAATATGATGGTTTTCATCGGTGATCACATATCACTATAGACCATAAAGAACAGCAATTTGCTCCTTCGAACGTAGTTATAAATTTATACAAAACTTAGCGGGCAAACGTCAAAATGACCATCATAGCGTGTTGCTAGTGTACACGTTTGCCTATGTGTAATTAATACCTAGTAATTATGGAGGATAGAGGTAAAGAGAATCATCTCATATAGGAAAATAGTTGAAGAAGTGTCCAGTTGTAAGCTGTAAATAACAGTTCAAAAACCGTCCACAATGGCGCTGATGTAGACAAAGGTTATGGTGTGAATGTAGCTGTTGTAGACGAATCGAAGTATGCCGAGTTAAAAAAAATAATATCTTTGGCGACTAGAGTAGTTGATGACAGTACATTGTTGTAAAACGTCAACTATTTACGTAGTACAAGAGTTTTTGGCGGGAACTGAAAGGAGACGTTGTGCTGTGCAGTTTTATTTTCTAAAAATGTGTAAAATTACTCTAAAATGAACAATAGTTGTAGGATATTGATAGTTTATGAGTAGTAATTATGTGTTTTTGCGAGAAATGTGAACTTTATAGTCAAATGTGGCCTTTCCAGTTTTCACAAGAACTCCGTTGAATGGCGTTAGTTGTAGCCTACAATACAACTGCGCGACTATTATACGAAGACTTAAACATCAGAATTGGCGCTATGGACTAAAGATTCCTTTGCCTGCCTTTGTGGCGAATACAACTACTACTACTACTTTACGTAGTACAAAGTAATTTACTAAATATAACCTCAAAGAATTGTTATGTGAAAACGTGAATAGTGATTTTATTTCGTGAATTTTGAATAATACGCTTAGTGATTTTGTAATATTTAATTTTATAAAACTAAAACACTATAATACTACTCTAATAACTTTCAGCGCTTTCTTTAAAATTCATCCTGATGCCAAAGTTCCGCCACCCTAATTTTTTTCATATACAGCGATGGTTTTCCTTACCTCTACCCTCAATACTAGTAATGTATTCACTGGAAATCATTCCACCTTTATTCGTACTAATGCGATTATTTTATACTAAGTTCTCATAACGCACTTCGGCATGATCGGCTTCCTATTCGAAAACTGACTTCACTCTGAGAGCTCGAGGCTCGTCAACTTATTTTGTTCGTCTGAGATCCCGTTACTAAATCGGCACAGCAAGAATAATATTATTATATATCATTAAAAACGCACTGATTGTGATTTTTGCCTTATTGATGTTCTTGATGTTGGCATTGTTTTATTTTTAAGCGTCGATGATAAAATTGATTTTACATAGTTATAAGGTTTTGTCAAAATGTACCAACTGTATTAAATTTATTTGGCGCGAGCAAACCGAATGTCATGAAGGCGCACAAGAACGTAGTACAACCTACATACATCCAAAGGACATTTTCACATTTATATGTATATATTACGAATGATCTATATCAGACCGGTACGGGCGCGAGCCGCATCTCGTACGACACCCAGGCCAGGCAATAATTTATATTTTCTAAAATATTTTACAAATACGAAGTATTCCATGCTATATATACCGTGTGTCACGCGTTCTGGAGCCCAATTCTGCATCTCATTAGCTTAGCGTTGCGAAGATATTCAAAGTACCAACCATTACATTGTTATAACGTAAAAAATTCGTATTCTACTAAATCCACAATGTCTTCTCGAAATCGTCGACGCGGAATAAAACTATAGAAAAATTGATATTAATGACGTTAGAAATGAAATGACGTAGAAATTGCGTTAACCAAAATGAATATCGAGAAGCTATCAAAATTTTCAAATATTATTTTGCGAGTTTTCATTTATAAATATTTATAAAGACTAGTGGTCGCTCAATGGTCGAAATTCGACTATAATTAATTTAAATTATAAGTTTGAACATTATTAAGGTTCTGTTGTCAAAGACTATACTTCTATAATCACAGATTTCGCCAAGGTTACACTGTCAATTTGACTTCAACAATAAACTAGAGTATATATGCGTGTGTGTGTCAAATACATGGTTGTTTGTGTATATGTATAATGTTTTTTTATTGATTTAATGTATTTTTATGCATAATTTTAAAAAAATATTAGCATTCTTCACTCCTTCTCTATATAAATTATAAGTGTACGAAATTTCATACTCCTCCGTCCGCGCAATTTTCGTAAAAAGGGGTACAAAGTTTTTACTTCACCTATTAATATAAAGATAATAGAGTCGCGTGTCAAGAGCACGTCATTGGAATTAACAGAATGCCGAAATCAGGTAAACCTGCGATTGAGGGGATAGTGTAGGGCGATTTTGACGAGATAGATGCAGAATTAGGCCTTTAGTAGGGGCTCGACTATGCTAGGTGTCTTGTCTATATATAGCACGGCTTGTTTCCGCCACGGTTTGATATAAATCATCCCTTGGTAGGGGTAATTTATTTATGAACATTAGAACAGAACGAACGAAAAAGACGTAAAGATGTTATTCATTTTAGGAAATCAATTTTTATTTGTCTAATAACTACTTTGTTGTCGCTCTTCGAGAAATATTTGACTATTTAATTCATTATTCATGGTGTTTCAGCAAACCGAACACCTACTTAAATGGGTGAAAGGCCATAACACTAGCGTACAGTCACAAAAAGGAAAAAATCTTAAAAATTTAGTTTTAGAGTTACGACCGTTTAAATTTTCACTTCTTATCACCCTAATTTCGCATAAAACCACGTGGAGAACATGTACCGTAAAAGATTTTAAATCGAACATATTTTTTTCTTTTCAAATTTATTCATCCGGTATTGAAAAAACGCATGCAAACTAACTTCAGCAGCGACGTACTTTTGATAGGATCCCCATTAACAATGTTAACGGGGATCCCGAACTGTCAGCTGAACTTTATAAAAACGCCGACTATCGGTAAGCCGGATGCGCGGTTGCTTTGTCGGCCTATTTGTGTTTGGGAGCATTATTAAAGGGCAAAGAACTTACCAAATGTTTTATGCAAAGCTCAATCATTCTTAGTGTACAATGTTAAAGAGAAGCACAACCAAAATTATTTTTTCTTCCTGTATCTTTGTTATTATTAAATAATAAAACTATAATGCATCTTAATTAAGATATATTCCCGGTATACTATAACGGTTTCAAGCAGGTGTTCCGTTTTCTGAAACTCCGTGTATATTCTATATGATGCCAAAAAAGCAACTTAGCAGTATTAAAATCCTTGTTTTAGGCTTTAGTCGATTGTTATATAAAATTAATTTAAAATGTTAATTAGCTATTAATAATATCATTATAAAATATATATCGTAATGTAATAATCGTTGGTCTATGTGTTTTAATTAATATTGAAGTTTATATATTTAGATGCTTCGGACAACTAAAACGAGGTGTTTTCACACATGGCCGGTTCCTATGTTACTATTCATTCACTTGCCTTATCATCGCGCATCGGTTGAATTTTGATATTACGTTTATGGAGCTCATGTCAATTTTTAACCGATATTAAGACACATGAACAGTTCGGAAAATAAAGGAACTGGTCATCAGTCAAGATTAGAATGCTAAGATGAATGTATGGTCAGGGACGCGCCGTCCATATGGGCAAGGTCTCGCAGCGCACAGCGGCGCCGCAGCGTGAAAAGCGGCGCGCTCCGTCAAGTTAAATTTAAACATTTTTTGAAACTTTATTACAACAAATTTAGACGCTTATCGGTATTTCGCACGACAGCGCAGAAGATGCTTGGCGCGTCACTGTGTATGATGCTATGAAAGTGGATGAGATTGAAATGAATTCATAAGAATCCTAAGAGTTAGGTTACATCTTTGACTGTGAAGTTGAGTTACGCTTGGGTAAAATCCGATATGCGGATAGATAGGGAACCAAGTTAACAGACATGGCTAGCAAATTAACAAGCAGGTAACGGGCCGGTTACGTGTCTCGCAGGATCGAGGGCCGATACAGCAGATGAGACCTGAAGTGGAGAATCTCGGCAGATGTAGTGTAGTATGCCTTCCAACCCGATGGACTGTCGACGGATCACACTATGCAGTGCAAACAACGGTGAATTGCGATTAGATAGATAATGATTGAAATTTCATAGACCATCCCGCAATGCGTGAAGACGAAAGTCTTGGAGCAGCGCGTCCTCCCCGTCCTGACTTACGGAAGCGAGACGTGGACACTGATGGTAGGATTGGTCCACAAATTTTAAGTCGCTCAATGGGCTATGGAGCGAGCTATGTTGGGTGTTTGTCTTATGGATAGTGTTAAAAATGAGAATGTCCGTATGAGAACCAAGGTAACCGACATAGCTCGCAAAATTAGGAAGTTGAAGTGGCAGTAGGCCGGTCACATTTGTCGCAGGATCGATGGCCGATGGAGCAGACGAGTCCTGGATTGGAGACTGCGTCTCGGTAATCGTAGTGTCGGACGCCCTCCAGCCCGATGAACTAACGACCTGCGCAAGGTCGCCGGTAGGTGCTGGATGAGTGATGCCGAGCCGTGATGAGTGGCTTCGACTTGGAGAGGCCTACGTCTAGCAGTGGACGGTGATTGGCTGACTACAGATATTGAACCGTAATTGGCAAATGGATGAATTATAGAATAATAATATGATATGAGCATGTACTGAGGAAGGATCCAATTCTTAATAATATGGCAAAAAGAGTGTTGTACTAAAAGCTCGATGACAGTAAGTAACGAACAAAAAAGTTTGATAGGCTATATGAAGTATAATTGTGATGATTTATGATGTGATGGAGGACAGAATACGAGAGTATGGAAGGAAAAAACAAACTGTCCATTTAAGGGTCTGTGTGGTTGAATGGACCAGCCGAGGCCATTGGAAATCTAAGGCTTCCAGTTCGATTCCTGGCACAGTAATTTTCTTACAAGATCCATCTATTACTCTTAATACAAGCGTACCTTGCTTAACTTAAGGATATACAATGTGTGAATGTGTGTGTGTGTTTTTGTCAGCCGATAATTATTATTATCCCAAATGATTAGCAAAAATATAATATCAATGAATCCTTCAGGGAAAAAGTGAAAGGAAAAAGAAATTATTTTAAAACAGGCAACGCATTTGATATTTGTTCTAAAATTCATTTACAGCACAGCCTTCCGTCGCCAGCCATTCTGTAATACTGTGTTTTAAATTTTCTGCATAAACACGATAGTCAACGATTACTACTGAATATTATTCTAATCTAAGTATATTTATTAAATACGCTGTTATCGCTATAAATTTTATTTACCAACTGTTAACGTTCTATTTATTCAAGTACATAAAATTGTAATATTAAACTCACTTCATCGAGACTTATCTACTATTGTATTATGAAATCAATAAATAGACATCATTTAAATTAAAACAATGTGTTTTCTTTCCTGTATCCAAATTCAAAAGTATTTGCTCAAACTGATTTCCACTAGAGTGCACTTTTTAAAGGTCCAGACATGGTGGATGGTTGGCAACAAAACTTCGATATAACATTTTAATCTTCTTCAAAAATCACCTTTACAGTTTTATAATACACCTTAATTAGACATACACGATCCACCCTCTACGTTCTTATGGCGGGTTTCTATATCTCACCGACCGTTTATTTGCCCTATTATCGGTTAAGGTTAATTTGAGGCGATTTGGTGAATTTTTTTCTTAACTTAAAATAACTACAGAAAAATTACGAGAAAACCACGTTACGTCTTATAGCGTAAAGATTTATAATAATTTATTTGGTAAATTTTTATTGGTAAATCCCAACGAAAAGTTGTTTCGTTTGCACTCTATTTTCGATCTTTTGCGGCATCAGGAGCCTTAACCTTTCTAGCCTTTGATGTGGAGTGGGTTAGGCTTTTACCGGCCTGTCATACTGCAGCGTACAAGCTCCGAGTTCGATTCTTGACATAGTAAATTTCTTAAATTATTTGTGTTATTTACTATTGTCTGGATTCAGTCTTAGAGTAATCCGTTGGTATTTTACCCATAATACAAGCGTAACTTGCTTAGCTTGGAGATATACAAGACAACCATTTGTCTCGTTCTCGTCAGCCAATCGCAGTACACTGCTAGACGTAGGCCTCCACAAGTCCGCGCCACTCATCCCTGTCGTCCGACATCTTAGTCTAAGGCGCTCAACGGGCTATGGAGCGAGCTATGCTGGGTGTTTATCTTATGCATAGAATTAGAAATGAGGATATCCGTAGGAGAACCACGGTAACCGACATAGCTCGCAAAATTAGTAAGTCGAAGTGGCAGTGGGCCGATCACGTATGCCGCAGGACCGATGGCCTATAGATGGCCGATAGAGTAGACAAGTCCTGGAGTAGAAACCGCGTCTCGGTAAACATAGTGTCGGACACCCTCCAGCCCGATGGACTGACGACCTGCGCAAGGTCGTCGGTAAGTGCTAGATGAGGCAAGCGAAGATAAGTTCGATAAATACATCGACTTTTATTGTTCTAATAAACCTTAAAATATCTGTTACCAAATAAGTCTCAGAAACGTCGTATATCTAAAAATTTCCTAATACGAGTATAATGTCAGGGGTCGCTATGTTATTTAAGCTGTGCTCCGTTGCGCCTATTCATAGCGTTCCCGAAGCGTTGATATTAAAATATCGTCCCCGTACCTAAAGCGACGCGACCTATTTGAGTACAGACCGAGTACTAAATGCTAGACATCATTGCAGGTATTCGCGAATAGTTGAAAGCGATATAATTTGATTAAGGTTATATTACTTTTTGCGAGACAGTAATGTCACTCAAGGAGGCCGCAGAACGAGACAGGGAGAGAAGTCCTGCAGCGCGTGCCAATGCGTCTTCTCGAGGTCGCCGGCCTTCAGCTGGCACCCGGAGAGGCAGGTACGCGCATTACTTCCCTCCCTGAGTTAGGTTCCGTTTACCGCGGGGGGCCTTTAGCTTGCTAGGAAGAGCAAAGGACCTTCTACCCCCGCACAACGAAGTGGGGTGTGTTCTCCCAGGGCACACTCCAGGCACTTTATTGCGCTGGATCGGCTGGGCGTAACTATGTTCTAAATCTCAGCCTTTCCAACACATTCAAAGCGCAGGGTCGTCAGGGAGGAGGGGGTTTTTAGTGGGTATTGGGGTTGCTCGCCCGTGCAGCAACGCTCGGAGTCTTCCACACTATTCTGTGACGTCGATCGCGGACGGAGCGCTGCCAAGAGCATACTATTGCTGCAGTGTTATCGCCCCCGACCGACGCGTGTCGTTCCCCTAGCAACGACCCAGTTTGTGCGTAAATCGGTTAAGCATTTTCCCTCGCCTCAAAACCAAAAAAAAAAAAAATGTTAGGCTGAAATGAATAATGTATTTGAAGAAATAATAATATAAATAAATAATAGTAAAAATAACTAAATAAATAATAATAAAAATAAAAGAATAGCTAGGAAACGTAGCCAGCCTTCTGACACCTTACTCATAGAAGATGGTGATCTAGGCTCAGTATACTACTTATAGTCTTGAGGGACTATGGGTAGAATATAATGCAAATAAGTTAAGTTTTATTTTATTATATTCGATTATATGTAATTTTATAATTGTTTTTTAAATAAAAATGTATCTGACTTGAATGTTCACATTTAGAAGAAATCAAAATTTAATTCTAAAAATAAACATAATTGAAATACAATACTATATTAAACATAACTATATTAAAAACTAGGACTAAGTAAAAAGGTATAATTATTAATTATAGATAAAATATTGGTCCCAAACCACTGTCACACGTTCCCAAAAGGCTGGCGACGTTACCACGTTACATAATAGTAATACTTTTTGGACAAAATAGACCTTTATATATAATAAGCCTTAGTCGCATGAGATGCCGCGACGCGAGTTTATATTATTGTTACGAGTACGGGACTCGAATGAAAATGCCGTTGGAATTACTATAGAATTTATTAGAACTATAGAAATACGTATAGCACAGGTACAAATATAACTGGACACAACCAGTACAAATTGCACGATTCAATAACACGCGCAAAGTCCGTCACTATATAGCTTATTGAATGTACACGTCTTGCTCGTATCGTAATCCTCGCTTGACTGCGGTTCTCGCTAGACTGCCTCCTCTCTCCATCCTGCCGTCGTTTTATACTTCACAAATATAAGTGTGCCCGCCCGTATCGTCGACTTAATTTCCTAGAAATACGTAATCCGCACACCTGCTTAATTATTCCTGCGAACGGCCATAAACTAGTATAATACACAATAGACTGTTTTTTTAAGTAAACAAAAGAAGTCCAAATGTGCTTTATGGCAGGCAGGTGTGCATTCACTGTTTGTCGGCATGTAACATTATTTTAATCTGTGCAGATAATGCATTAATTCTGTACTGTACATAAAAGAGTTACATATAAGCAGGGCTTTTTGTGGGGGCACGCAGTGGCCTCCCTTAAAGGAAATTTCTAAAATATCGAAAAATTGCCATAAAGACTGAGCAAAATTAAACAACAACAAAAAAAATTATGGACTTACAATTTTCGAGAATTAGCGTGCCCCCAAAAATGAAATGACAAAAAAAGGCCTGCATATAAGACCATAAACTAGTGGTCATGTACAAAGGCGAGCTTAACATTAAACTTATAATTAATAATATAGATATAGTGTTGGTGTTGCAGTGGACTGTAGGACTGTAGAGGGTTGGTCGCTGGTTCGGGTAACCGATTTTCTGAAATGAAAACAACCGAAAACGATGCTACGGGAGGCTTCAACTTCGTTGGCGTCGGCGGGAGGGAGCTTCTTCTTATGAACTGCGAACTACTGCTTGTCCCGAACTATCACGAACTACAAAAATGCGCCCCAAGGCGTCCTATATTTATAGATGCTGCCTCCGCCGACCCCTCGCTTCGTCGTAACACCCCCTTTACTTTATTTCCTTAATTTTACATACATTAAGCCTTATCTTAACTTATCACTATCATACATTTTGGTACACCCTAGATCTTAGTATATTTCGAGGGTCCTTACACAGTTGTGACCCATGGTTTTTGTTAGCGGGACGTCGTAATGGGCGTTTACCTCGCCCCCCGCTTCATTAGTATAAATATAAAGCGCTGAGCGCCCTTACCATTATCACGACGGCCGCGTAACGTCCTCACGGACAGGGTCGACGTTATCACAAAACGGCTGGCCCGGATCAGCCCGCCCGCGGTTAGGACGGCAGGCTGGCAGGCACGGACAGACAGACACAGACGGCGGCGTCTCAGGCGCCGCCAATCAAGATCTCTCCACGTCCCTGCGAGGGACGTTAGGAGACATAGCCCCCCCACAGGATAGACTAGGCGTGTTGCTGGGAAGTTTCTTTCGCCGTTTCTTCTCTCCCAGCCATAACACGTTACGAAACGGCAGTAAGATAGTGTAGGCCGCCGCGAACCGCCGATCCCGGCCCGCCGGGATCCTTCCCCTCGGGCTTTATATTACCCGTCGCCCGTTCTTAATTAGTGCTTTGTGTCGCCCTATGGTGGGCATCATTAAATTCATCCCCCTCTCATGGCAACAGTCCAGCCGAGGTAAAACTCCTTAGGGAGCTCCCTCGAGCAAGTTGCCCCCCCGGGCTCGAGCGCCTTCGCTTCGCGAAGGCACTCGCCCCAAAAACCCCGGTAAAGTTGTAAGGTCTTCGGACCAACAACATAAAGTCAAGTCCAATAAAAAAAAAAAATTACCATTACCTCATTACAAAAACGTGCGCTGTCGAGCGCGGACCTCTGCCTGCACTATCATTATGGCCTACTCGCGTTCGGAGTAGGCAGTAGTGCAGGCATACCTCACGGATCCCGGGCTCCGGTTGCGTTCTGCAGTCCCGTAGCCCGGTTTCCGCTACCCTTTTGGGTCCCGGATTCCAGGCGGCGTTCTGCACGCCTGTAACCCGGTTCCCTTTACATGCTGAGTCCCGGGCTCCAGGCAGCGTTCTGCACGCCCGTAGCCCGGTCTCATTTACCGGGATCTAATAGGGGTCCTACTTTCAATAAAAGGCACAACGCTACAACATTTATTTCCTAGTGAGTTAAGGCTTATTACATTTTATATATTCAATTCTTATAATTTATTTATTTAATTTCAAATTAATAACGGTTAAAAAATAAAACTATATCTATCTCAGTCCGACCCGTCTCTTTCCTGCGCCTAACGGTCGCGTCTACATAATCTATGAGGCTTAGCAAATTATACCTATGTTCTTATCGCCTGTTGAGACCGGTCGGTGAGTTTCATACATTGTGTTCGTCGTCGTCAACATATAGGATATGCCCGCCACTTTGTCCACGCTTGACTTAAAATTCCCGGGACACAAAATATCGCAATATTTAAAAAAGAATAAAAGAAACTGTGTCGGAATAAACTCATTTTTATGCATCCGAACAACTTCAAACCGCTCGTGAGAAAGTCCCGCGGGATTTCCGAGTAATTTGCTATCGATCAGTAAAAAATCACATTGGAAAACGGTTTTTTTAATCTGGCCATTTTAAATAATTCCCATAAAAATTCCCGCGGGATTCCCGGGACACAAAGTACAAAAAGAGTATCTCAGAGGGCATACAACAAAAAATAAATAAACAACTACAATGGGCGGTGAAAGTATACAGCGTTTTATTTTATAAGTATAGTTCCAGACAACCCTAGGCTAGGATTGATAAACGTATACTAAAGTTGCTAATGATGATAGCTATACAATATACAGACATACTATAAATATACATATTAAGAGATATAAGTAATATCAGGCGATAAATACCCGCACCTCAGGCTTCCTCTGGTTTTATGGTTCCAAAGCAGATTGGCAAATTTCACGCAGCGGTAATTTCGATATGCAAGTTTCAAAGATGCTTGCTTTCACCTATCCTATCTCGTCAAAATCGCAGCATACTATCGTCTCAACGTAGATTTGCCTGATTTCACGTCACTCTATCCTTATAAATATTTATAAGCGAAAACCCGCGAAATAAATGTTGAAATTTTTGGTCGCTCTTCAATATATTAGACGGCCTATGTGGTTGAGCGGGCTAAGCTTTTGCCGGCCTACCTCACTGCAACGCAGAGGCTCCAGGTTCGATTCCTGGTATAGTAAATTTCAGAAACGTATTTTCTCCGTTATTTCTATGGTCTGGGTGTCTGCCCCAGAGTAAGTACGTTGTATATTACCCATAACACAAGTGTAACTTGTTTAATTTGAGGATATTCAATATGTGTGTTTGTCTGCCGATTATAATGTATAATAATATTAGTTTACCCCGCGGCTACGCCGCGCGTCAAACTCTAGTGCGTACCTCTTGTTTTAAGAGCAGGCGTTAATACAGGATATATTGTATTGTGCTTTTATGTTAGTGCTATTTGCCCTCGGAAGATTTACTTCATTTTATATCGCAAACTGTCCCATCTACCATGATGAATAGTATCTATGTCCATTTTCGGTATTCAGACAGACAGATCGAGTGAAAGTCGCATTCTTTTAAAGATTATGAATTTTTATATCTATAAACTTGATAAATAATTGGTCCCCCATACAAAATTTAATACCCTATTTCAACCCATCATCATCATCATCCGAGCGTTAATTCCCGGTTGCGTTCGGAGCGTTCAGTCCGACGCCCAGGGTCCGCTTTCAACCCGTTCTAGTTTTATTTATATAACTAAATATTGTGTAAACTACACAAACGACCAAAACTACCAAACGTACTAAAACTGCCAAAACTACCAAATCTACCAACCAAAACTACCAAATCCACCAAACAAAACTAACACAACTACCAAAACTACCACAACTACCAAAACTACCACAACTACCAAAATAACCGAATCTACCAAACCTACCAACCAAAACTACTAAATCTACAAACCAAAACTACCACAACTACCAATACTACCCCTACTACCAAAACTACCACAACTACCGAAACTACCAAATCCACAAACCAAAACTACCACAACTACCAAATCTACCGAAACTACCAAATGTACAAAACAAAACTACCACGACTACCAAAACTACCACAACTACCAAAACTACCACAACTACTAAAACAACCGAAACTACCACAACTACCAAAACTACCAAAACAACCGAATATACCAAATCGACCAACCAAAACTACCAAATCTACAAACCAAAACTACCACAACTATCAAAACTACCACAACTACCAAAATAACCGAATCTACCAAATCTACCAACCAAAACTACCATAACTACCAAATCTACAAACCAAAACTACCAAAACTACCACAACTACCAAATCTACCGAAACTACCAAATCTACCGAAACTACCAAATCTACAAAACAAAACTACCACAACTACCAAAACTACTACAGCTACCAAAACTACCACAACGACTAAAACTACCACAACTACCAAAACTACCACAACTACCAAAACAACCGAAACTACCAAAACTACTACAACTACCAAAACAACCGAAACTATCAAAACTACCACAATTACCAAATCTACCAATCAAAACTACCACAACTACCTAAATAACCGAATCTACCAACCAAAACTACCAAATCTACAAACTAAAACTACCACAACTACCAAAACAACCGAAACTACCAAACTACCAGCATAAACTACAGAAAATAGCAAAACTACCAAAACTGCCAAACTACCAAAACTACCTAAACGACCAAAATCTATCCCAGTATCCGTGATGAAAAGTATCCCTTGGCCACCCTCGGTATTCAAATTACATATGTACCGATTATCAGCCAAATCGGTCCAATATATCCCGGAAACTATCCCATTTTCCGGGATAAAAGTATCCTATGTTCATTCTCGGCATCGAATATATATATATACTGAGTTTCAGCCAAATCGGTCCAGTAGTTTTTACGTGAAAACGGAACAGACAGACAGACAGACAGAGTTACTTTCGCATTTATAATATTAACTAGAGTTTACCCCGCGGCGCAGCCGCGGGTTAACCTCTAGTTCCTGCTTCTTGTTTAAAGAGCAGGCGTTAATACAGGTTACATTGTACAACATTTTTATGTTAGTGCCATTTGCACCCGAAAAATTCACTTAATTTTATATCGCAATCTATACGATCTCCTGGCATGAGTATATATGTCCATTTTCGGCAATAAAACTACATTTAAACAAAATTACAATAAAAACGATCCAGTATTCCCAGTGTTTTCCGAAAACTAACAGCAAAACTAATCGAGCTACTATCGCATTTTTAGAGACGATGAATTTTTATATCTAAGAACTTGAGAAATGATTGGTGTCATCCAAACTTTCATCCTCTATTTCAAACCGTTCTAGTTATATTTATCTATCCCCGTCAATGAAAACTATAAAAATGACAAAAAATCAAAAAGGACAAAAAGAGCAAAAGAGCAAAAGAGCAAAAGAGCAAAAGAGCAAAAGAGCAAAAGAGCAAAAGAGCAAAAGAGCAAAAGAGCAAAAGAGCAAAAGAGCAAAAGAGCAAAAGAGCAAAAGAGCAAAAGAGCAAAAGAGCAAAAGAGCAAAAGAGCAAAAGAGCAAAAGAGCAAAAGAGCAAAAGAGCAAAAGAGCAAAAGAGCAAAAGAGCAAAAGAGCAAAAGAGCAAAAGAGCAAAAGAGCAAAAGAGCAAAAGAGCAAAAGAGCAAAAGAGCAAAAGAGCAAAAGAGCAAAAGAGCAAAAGAGCAAAAGAGCAAAAGAGCAAAAGAGCAAAAGAGCAAAAGAGCAAAAGAGCAAAAGAGCAAAAGAGCAAAAGAGCAAAAGAGCAAAAGAGCAAAAGAGCAAAAGAGCAAAAGAGCAAAAGAGCAAAAGAGCAAAAGAGCAAAAGAGCAAAAGAGCAAAAGAGCAAAAGAGCAAAAGAGCAAAAGAGCAAAAGAGCAAAAGAGCAAAAGAGCAAAAGAGCAAAAGAGCAAAAGAGCAAAAGAGCAAAAGAGCAAAAGAGCAAAAGAGCAAAAGAGCAAAAGAGCAAAAGAGCAAAAGAGCAAAAGAGCAAAAGAGCAAAAGAGCAAAAGAGCAAAAGAGCAAAAGAGCAAAAGAGCAAAAGAGCAAAAGAGCAAAAGAGCAAAAGAGCAAAAGAGCAAAAGAGCAAAAGAGCAAAAGAGCAAAAGAGCAAAAGAGCAAAAGAGCAAAAGAGCAAAAGAGCAAAAGAGCAAAAGAGCAAAAGAGCAAAAGAGCAAAAGAGCAAAAGAGCAAAAGAGCAAAAGAGCAAAAGAGCAAAAGAGCAAAAGAGCAAAAGAGCAAAAGAGCAAAAGAGCAAAAGAGCAAAAGAGCAAAAGAGCAAAAGAGCAAAAGAGCAAAAGAGCAAAAGAGCAAAAGAGCAAAAGAGCAAAAGAGCAAAAGAGCAAAAGAGCAAAAGAGCAAAAGAGCAAAAGAGCAAAAGAGCAAAAGAGCAAAAGAGCAAAAGAGCAAAAGAGCAAAAGAGCAAAAGAGCAAAAGAGCAAAAGAGCAAAAGAGCAAAAGAGCAAAAGAGCAAAAGAGCAAAAGAGCAAAAGAGCAAAAGAGCAAAAGAGCAAAAGAGCAAAAGAGCAAAAGAGCAAAAGAGCAAAAGAGCAAAAGAGCAAAAGAGCAAAAGAGCAAAAGAGCAAAAGAGCAAAAGAGCAAAAGAGCAAAAGAGCAAAAGAGCAAAAGAGCAAAAGAGCAAAAGAGCAAAAGAGCAAAAGAGCAAAAGAGCAAGAGCAAAAGAGCAAAAGAGCAAAAGAGCAAAAGAGCAAAAGAGCAAAAGAGCAAAAGAGCAAAAGAGCAAAAGGGCAAAAGGGCAAAAGGGCAAAAGGGCAAAAGGGCAAAGGGCAAAAGGGCAAAAGCGCAAAACGGCGAAAGGGCAAAACGGCAAAAGGGCAAAAGAGCAAAAAAGGACAAAAAAAAAAGTTCAAAAAGAGCAAAAAGAGCAAAAGAGCAAAAGAGCAAAAAGAGCAAAAGAGCAAAAGAGCAAAAAGAGCAAAAGAGCCAAATGGACAAAAAGATGAAAAAGGACAAAAAGATCAAAAAGAACAGAAAGAGCAAAACGGACAAAATAACCAAAATGATGAAAATGCCAAATCACAAAGCCAACCAAAACCTGTCCCACTTTTGGGATAACCTTTACATAAATCTATCACAAAATCTATCCCATTATCCGGGATGAAAGTATCCGTTGTCCACCCTCGGTATTTAATTCACATACATACCGAATTTCAGCCAAATCGGCCCATTAGTTTTTCCGTAAAAGCATAACAAACAAACAGACAAATATATTTTTATCCCGAAAACTATCCCATTTTCCGGGATAAAAAGTATCCTATGTTCATTCTCGGCATCGAAAATATATATATACTGAGTTTCAGCCAAATCGGTTCAGCAGTTTTTCCGTGAAAACGGAACAGACAGACAGACAGACAGACAGAGTTACTTTCGCATTTATAATATTAATAGGGATAGGGATTAAAATATTCATTTCGACTAACGCCGTTTCTGCTAATGGTAATAGCAATTTTTTACTATTATTCTGCCGCGACGGTATGGAGAAGATATTGTCGATTCAGATGAATACGAACTTTTGACACTATCGCTATGAAATAGTACTTTGAATATCTTCACAACGCCAACATGTTGAAATAGCAGAATGTAACCCCAGGAAATCAAGACGTCGTAATTTTTACAATATGCATCGTATTGTTTAGTAACTGAGGCATTTGCATCTCGTTCCAAAGACTAGCCCGAGTCTTTTTCAGGCATGCATGACATAGGCAGTTTTCTAATCTAAGATCATTTTTAGGGACGTCAGTATACATATGTTCATATTCCAGAACGAATTAACAAGACCAAAAAACATGATTCTTATTTTAGCATGTAAGCGGCCGTGACACAGGTGTATCTTTGGCGGGGTACAGGCAGCCAGAGATGAGCTTTCATACGTCTATCAAAGCAAAAGGGTACAGGCGAATACACATGTTTCAACTTTAAACACAAACCGATTCCAAATAAAAGTAATCAATTGCGTTATCAATGCCATCTGTCTCAAAATTACGTAAACTGCAAAATTAATTTGACACTTATTTGTAAAAAGATGAAATTATAAAAGCTAGTTAATATTTTAGACGCAAACATACAGTTCTTGCATAAAAAACAGTTAATAGTATAATTAATTGTTTAGTATTATTTGGGATAATATATATGTTTATAATAAAAGTCAGGGTTCGATCTCAATGAAACTTTACACCTCGATAAGACAATAACGAATAACAAACAATCCAGTTTTATATTACTACAACACAAATTTCACCTAGCAATAAAAAGTGATCAGAATAAATATTCATAATAATAGATAGATAACACTTTAATGTTCACCAAAAATTTTCAAAAATGTATAACAGAATTGATAAAACTAAAGACGGTCTTATCGCCAAAAGCGACCTTTTCCAGGCATACATACATAACTTCACGCCAGTTCCCTTACGGGGTAGGCACGAACAACAGAGCGCCATTCAGGCTTATTCTTACACACTTGCTTCTTTGACATTCATAACTCTTGTCATGCAAGCTCGTCTGTTCTTAAGGCTCCTGACATCACCTTCTGCTAGTACACGATAAATTTGATCATGGAAGGTGTGGCGTGGCCTTTTACGACTTATGCATCCATCCACTTTTGCATTATATATCTGTTTAGTGATTCTTACATCATGCATTCTTTCCGCATGCCCGAACCACCGGAGCATTCCTTTCCTTACCTTCACCCCGACACTATCTTTCAGACCAACTCTCTTTCTTACTTTTCCAGGCAACCTAACCTAAAGGAAGTTCTTAACTTATCTGTAATTGTTATATAGTGATGACCTAAGAAAAAAAATAAAAATTGCAATGACACGTGGACAGCAGATTACAATCTAATAAGGTACAGTAATAATCGCACATACAACATAAATAATTTATATTTATAAAAATTCCCTGTCACAGTTCTTCACCGCGATGAATGATGATGATGATTTTTCATTTTGCTGGATTTGTTCCCACTTAGGACAGGAAAGGTTTCATTTTAACTTATAATATATTTTTTATTGTAATTTTTTCTAAACCAAGAAGTCGCTAAGTATGAGTTCTGCTGTCAATTAAGTCACGTAAGTGTCAAATAGATGGCGCCATACTTTAAGTACCACCCTTTCTTTGATTAACAGTATGTGAACCTTAATCAGTTTAAATCTAATATATATAAATATAAAGGAATCGTAGAAATGTAAGTACGTGTATAACTTGAGAACAACTTTACCGAGTTTGATGTCATTTTTTGTGTGTATTTGAGTGGGTCCCCGGATAGTTTAGATTCAAAATAGGAACTTTATATAATATTTTCTTAAGTTTTCGCGACTTGTATACATAATAAAATTACGTTTTAAAGGTTTTAAGCGCGGTAATTTTATTTGATTTTGGTTTTTCCGACGTGTCGTCTTCCGTGATCACGGCCACTGAGAAGTGGCCGAAACGTCGGAAAAACCAAAATCAAATAAAATTACCGCACTTAAAACCGTTAAAACGTAGTTTTATTAGGAACTTTATACTTTTTCAGGACAGGAGAACGTCTGCTGGGACCGCTAGCAATATTATATATCTATACAATTAAGTATATCTATCATATTTCCACCATTTAATTGTTACTATGGACGTACGAATCTTCTAAAAACCTGTAATGCCCAATGTTATGCACCTATATATGGATTAATTGTAATCATTTCGTATTTCGTAATTTTGACAAAATTTAAAAAAGCAAGCACAAATTATTTGAAATTTTTAAGTTGAATCTACAATTTTGTACACACCAGTACATTGTCGGTGTGAAAATGTTTCAGTCGTATTCAGGCCGTGTAGTTCAAGGGCGCACCCCAATACCCGCATCGCGTCTACATTGTGTATTTGTTATTGGTACAAACATCGCTATGTTATTTGATAAATTCTAAATGAGGGTAGAAGCGAATATATGTTTTGCTTTCGGTTGAAACCTTTACAGATATTAAATTGAGAGTTGTTTGATATTAATAGAGTACGTATATAACATAAAATCTTATATCAATGTAATAACTGTAGGTCGTATTCATTTGTACATTAACTCCCTTACTAATAAAAGTTATATGATGCATTAGGATATGCCCGCGACTTCATCCACGCTCGACTTGAAACTACCACGGGATTCTCGGGACACAAAGTACCGCAGTAGTTGAAAAGGAATGCAAGCGTTTGTGAAGAATGTCGGAATAAGCTAATATTTATGCACCTGAACAACTACAAACCGCTCCTGGGAAAATTCCCGCGGGATTGCCGAGATAAACGGTAGCGCAGATTTAAGGATAAGAATTTGCTGTCGATCAGCGAAATCGGCCCAATAGTTTTTACGTGAATCCCGAAGAACAAACAAACAGAAAGGAAATCTACAAAAAATTGCATCGTATTCTCCATCGTTTATATAGTCTATTCCAGTTGTTTTTTTTAAATAGATTCAATGTACAGACACGGCATGGTTAGAATTTTATAATATTACTAGAGTTTACCCCGCGGCTGCGCCGCGAGTCAACCTCTAGTGCGTGTCTCTTGTTTAAAAAACAAGTTGTACAGGTTACATTGTATTAAATTTGTATGTATTTGGCCCCGAAAGATTCACTTCATTTTATATCGCAAACTATACCACCCCCGTTATATGTAAACTATATAAATGACAAAACTTGACAAAAATGTCAAAATAGTTAACATGGTCCAAGTGGACCCAGTGGATCCAGTGGACAAAGTGGACCCAACTGGCCTAGTGGACCCAGTGGACCCAGTTGACCAAGTAGACCCAGTAGTCAAAGTGGACCCAGTGGGCCCAGTGGACCCAGTTGACCCAGTGGACCCAGTTGACCCAGTAGGCTAAGTGTTCCAAATGGATCCAGTGGACCCAGTGGATGAAGTGGACACAGTGGTCCAAGTGGACCCAATGGACCAAGTGGACCCAGTGGACCTAGTAGACCCAGTGGACGAAATCACAAAACCTGTCCTAGTTTCCGGGATAAACTTTACATAAATGTATCCCAAAATGTATCTCATTATCCGGGATAAAAAGTATCCCTTGGGCACTCTCGGTATTCAAGTTATATATGTACCGAGTTTCAGCCAAATCGGTCCAATAGTCTTTCCATAAAAGGATAACAAACAAAAAGACAAATATATTTTTATCCCGGAAACTATCCCATTTTTCGGGATAAAAAATATCCTATGTTCATTCTCGGCATCGAAAAAAAAAAAAAAAAAAAAAATATATATATATGATTGATATACATTTATATATATATATATATATATATATATATATATATATATATATGTATATATATGTATATATATGTATATATATATATATATATATATATATATATATCTATATATACTGAGTTTCAGCCAAATCGGTCCAGTGGTTTTTCCGTGAAAACGGAACAGACAGACAGACAGACAGAGTTACTTTCGCATTTATAATATTAATAGGGATAGATATAAGTCTGTAATGTTTTTTTTTTAAGTTGCTATTAATATATTCTTCTAGGAAGTGAAAAAATAAAACACATAATGTCATCAAGTTTATTAATCTGAGCTTAATATACAATAGTGAATTTATCTAGAAATACACCCGGGCACAATCATATAATCAATATGAAAATAGTTGTGTAAAATATTAAATCTCATAATGTCAGGAATATAATAAAAGATTATAAAATTGCATTTTAATCCATGATTGATATACATTTACTGGTAGCCTTGACCTGCAACAATATACAGATAAACATGTATTTCTCAACAAAATAAACACAAAAATGCAATTACAATACTTTCTTAACTAAAGAAATAATTATTATTCCGCATTCATTCCAATTGTTTGCGGGCGTTACAATCATAAACACAAGTGGAACGTATTATGGCGTGTTGATGTCATTAACGTCGAAATACATAAATGCCATTGATTGCCGTATGGTTGATTTCAAATCGCGCCTTTGTCAACGTATCGACATAGAGAATTAATGCCCTGTGGTCAACGGCCACTTCTACCTCTTAACATGGGTCGTTGTGAAGCTGCGTTATCGAAAATTATGACGACATTAGTGACGTTTTCGCGGCGACCATTACGACCGTGATCACCATGTAGAACGGCTGAAGGAGCATTTTGAGTGTTGCCAGCTACAGGAGGAACGCGCCCCACATCATACATGTAAACTTGAATTTTGACAATGTGTAACACTGCCAGTGAGACTGGTATTATTGTGACTATCATATTGTAACTGGAGATCCGCCATAATAAAGTGAAAATTATATAAATAATAAGGCCCCCCAGGTCCCGCTGCCGGCGGACTACAACATATTGTATTTTTACTTTTTTTTTAATAGCTTACATTTTTTTAATATATAAATATTTAATTTTTTTTTTTGGAAATAAATAAATATTTGTAATACAAATACAATATCCAACATACAGTACTTTAATATTACGAGTTAGTATTATATATACCTTTCGCTAACTCGGTTGTGTGTTTGCACTCTTGCTCATCAGCTTGGCGACCATCTCTTGCACTCGCTTCATCTCCTCCAGTTGTGTGGTGACCTGGTACAGTCTGTTCTCGCGCTCCAACACAGTCTTCTCTAATTGTTTTATTGTCTGTGCAGAAAACGGCAAAGTGCGTGTCATACCCGATGCCGTACACGATCGAGGGTTCCATGTATATGTGACCAATGTAATCATGTTTTGTGCTAGATAGATAGATATGTTGCATGTTTCGTAATTTTCCTACAGAACCATAAAAAGCGTATAACGGGAAATACATAGGGTATTTGACATCATAAGCCAAAAACTAGTCAAAGCATGTATATGAAGGTTATATAACATCTAGCTTCTGCCCGCGACTTCGTTCGCGGGGAATAGTTTAAAAAAAGTAATTAAAAGAACCCGCCGATTTTGAAACATTCTTCATTGGTGCTCCGCTCCTATTGGTCTTAGCGTGATGATATATATCCTATAGCCTTCCTCCTTTTTCAAATCAGATCAGTAGTTCCTGAGATTAGTGTGTTCAAGCAAACAAACAAACTCTTCAGCTTTATATATTAGTATAAGGTATGAACAGTATAGACATACATCATGACTCTTTATACAAATTTATAAAATACTTACACTCACTATTAATTATTAAAAGTCAAGGCTAGTGCTTTACCTTGATTTTTTTTTTGTACATTTTCTTTATATTAAGTAAGTTATGTTTGCCTGTAAGAGACTACATTTAGTATAAGACCATAAACATGTATATTAATTTAAGTATATAAGTTGTAGGCAGGTATAATAAATTAAAAAAACGCTTCTCGTTTACGCCAATGTTCTTTGAAAGAATTTTTGAAATTCATATTTTGGAATTTGGAAAATTCAATATATTTTACTTTATTTTCCAATATGCTTACATTCGTATACGCACATAAAAATACATTCGATTGTGGCACAGGAAAGTGGGTTTATTTGCGCGGCAGAGTTGTATAAAATACATAACAGCTATGATACATATGGACAATTTCAAACTGAATTTACCCACAATTATTGTTATATTAAAAAAATAATAAAGATACATACATACATACATAACTTCACGCCAGTTCCCTTGCGGGGTAGGCACGAACAACAGAGTGCCATTTAGGCTTATTCTTACACACCTCACTTGCCTCTTTGACATTCATAACTCTTGTCATGCAAGCTCGTCTGTTCTTAAGGCTCCTGACATCACCTTCTGCTAGTACACGATCAATTTGATCAAAAATTAAAGTTATTGGCTATAAACTTACCACGTCCCTCTGGTCGAGTTCCCTCCTCAAGGCGCCGTCTGCAGCCGCAGCCTCCTCCAGTTTCTTGTCGCGCTGTTTCACGCGTTCTTCGAATTTTATCAGCACGCTGGCCAACTCGCTGTTTTTACTCATCTACAAGTATGACAATACTAACAATAACAATTTTTTTAACTTACTAAATACTAACTTTTACCAAAGCTAAGTGCACGTACATAGCTTAAATTAACAAGTGGATATTTTTTCGAAAAATTGTCACTTTGAAATTTTACTTTGAAAACTTGTGTGTAAATACGAGTATCTATTACCTGCTGCTCCAATCTCTTTTGCACTGCTCTCGTTTCCCCTTCAGCCGCGCGAACTTTCTCTTCGCATTCTCTTTCGCGAGCTTTCATCTCATTCTCCATATTCTGAAAAGGCGGAAAATTTGAATTCCAATAATAATTTATATTTTATCATTTTATAAAAGAGATATGTGTAATATAATATTATAATAACAGCTCATAAATGTCCCACTGCTGGGCTCGGGCCTTCCATTATGCCCGCCACGCTGGTCCAAGACGGCTTGGCAGGTTTGATACATTGGTTATCAGGATGTGTAGGTTGCATCACGATGTTTTCCTTCACCGTTGTTAGCACGTGGTAATTGTAACAATATACACATTAGGTTAGAAAACTGCTTAAGTGCTGCATGCGTTCCGGCAAGGATTTTAAACCGCGCCCTTTGAGTTTGGGACGCGTGCGCTAGCCATTACGCTACCACGACTTATATAAAAGAGATATGCAGCAATTAGTTTTGTTTTTTTAATTAATGTATTTTTTATATATTTTACAAAAAAAAAAAATATATATATGGGTTGGTTAGGCAACGGTAAAATCCCGAATTTTGCCACTGGATACGTTTCCTGTTAAACATAATTAAGAATTCAATGGAATAGTTTCTGAAGTGAAACTTCTTTAGAATCATTATGATTTAAACTCGATGAAACGAAAAAGCGATACTAAAAATAGACAAAACAACATAAATCTATAGGACTAAGCCTGCGAGAGAATGAGATACGAGTTTTACATTGTGCAGCACAGATTGGAGAGTTAATAACACCTATGATTAAACATAGGTACAATTTGGACCGAAATAAAACTGATAATAATATTTTTTAAACTAGAACAGTGAAAAATTGGAAGTGATACTTAACCCTTAAAGGGGGCCAAATTTAATATTATTTTTGTCCACAATCGGCCAGCTGCCATCAAAATTACTGCGCCAAAACCAAGAGAATTATATCGCCTCTTTTACTCTAATACAAATTCTATGTAGTTAGAGGGAGAAAGCATGAGTTCAACGTTCGTTTCAATTATCTGTATTTAACCACAAATTTGTGGTGTTTCCCAATTAGCATGTGTGACAGTTCGACCACATTTTTTTTTTAATTGCAGGATTTCAGCAGACACGCAGACGGCCCACTGGATGGAAAGCGGTTACCATCGCCTATAGACATTTGCAACCAAAGGTGCTACAAATGCACTGCTGCTCTCTTAAGTGAGTCTGGAACCTGGTCACTAATGCCGGAACACAACTCAAAGTTGTTATGGCGGTATGCTCTAGACCAGGGGTGGTAGCCATCCAGTCGGGCAGATGCCCTACCACCTGGCTGTGGGTTGTTTAGTCGCCTCTTACAACAGGCCGCCTGGCCGCAGGAAATTGTATTTTTTCTCTGTTCCTGCACGGATAAAATAAATAAATTTGTGGTGGTTCCGTCTTACGAGGGTTAAGAAGTTTTTTATAAATTATATGTTGACAGATACAGGCTAAAAGAATTATATCTATATTAATAAAAGTTAGAAAGGTATTATATGTGACTACATTCTTTGAAGTTTCAATTCTACTGCGTGTGAATTGCACACACATTTTGAAGTGAAAACTTCTATATAGACGGGGTCTTAGGATTTTTCTGCCACGAAAAAGCGTTACGACCACGTGGTAGAGCGGAATAAATTTAGACTAGACGTGGTGAGAGGCGGCTTGATGATGGAATAGACTACTGATGTTATTATTGGTTCCGGATCGAATTCAGTTTTTTTGTTTGATAAAATAAAATGTGTTTAAATAAAAAATGTATTAATTAAAATGTAGCTAACCTAACCAAGTCATAATTTGCAGTAAAGCTGCGAAAAATCGAAATGTGTGCTGGGACACAGTAGAAATGAAACTTCAACGGACAAGTGGCAAAACGAATCGCAACAAAATTTTAACTTGAAGTTTTACGGGCAGGTTTTCAAAATGGACAAATAGATTAACCATCAAACAAAGATTTTTTTATACATGATATCTTTTATTGTTTACCGCATTTTACGAAAAAAAAGTCCAAACACTTTAATAAACAAATAGAAAATGTTTTTCAGTAAAACTTAAATTTAGAAAAAAAATTAAGAGATATTTCATACCGCCATCTGTGCCCTGAACTCCTTGTGCATGTTCTCCCTCTGGTTCTCCTTGTCGAGCCTTTCCGCCGCTATCTTGGCACGGAACCCTCGCAACGTCGTCTCCGCATCATCCAGTTGTTTGTTTAAATCTTCTATTGTCTGCTTATGTCTGAAAAAGCATATTATTCAAAAACAAATGCCTTATTTCAATAATAAATTTCCCACATTTTACCTTCTTTTTTTTATTGCAGGAGATCAGCAGACAGGCAAACGGCCCACGTGATGGAAGGCGGTTACCATCGCCTATGGACATTTGCAACAGGAAAGTTGCTACAAATGCGCTGCTGCTCTCTTAAGGGAGACTGGAACCTGGTCACTAATGCCGGAACACAACTCAAGGTTGTTATGGCGACATACTTTAGACCAGGGGTGGTAGCCACCCAGTCGGGCAAATGCCCTACCACCTCTCTTAGGGAGTCTCCACACTAGTTGGCAGGGATCCGACAAATACAAGTCGAAACTGTGTTTTTATAATTTGTTTCATTTACTTTTTCAGTTTTCCTAAGCTACAGTTCTATTTTCATTTATATTTAAATATTTTTATTTATATACTAGCTGCGCCCCGTGATTTCACCCGCGTGGTGATGGAACATCGTTATATTTTGGATAATTCACACTATATCTTTAGAAATTATAGCCTATGAGTTATTCTGATGTGTAATCTACATTATTGTAAAATTTCATCAAAATCCATGCTGTAGTTTTTGCGTGAAAGAGTAACAAACATACATCCATACATTCTTACAAACTTTCGCGTTTATATGATTAGGATTTATTAGTAGGATTACCATAAAAAAACAAAATGCATTAATTAACTTTATTCTCATAGAACTGTTACATAATATTGTATAACTTAACAAACCCTTTAACAGAAAAATCATTAGTATTTATTTTAAAGTACTTTTAACACCAATATTACAAATAAATAAATAAAATTAAAAACAAACAACGGTTGATTTCAACCAATTAAAATTACAGTGACAGATAAAAACATTTAATATCAATATGGATTTATTACGAACATAGCATTCTAAATATATTAAAAACAAAAAAAATACAATTAAAATTTACACAAAAATACCACATATAAAATTTCAGGGAAATAAAAAGGTAAAAAAAAAGTTGCATCGGCCGGGAATCGAACCCGGGCCGCCCGCGTGGCAGGCGAGCATTCTACCACTGAACCACCGATGCTCATAGACAA
Source organism: Dendrolimus kikuchii (assembly GCA_019925095.2). NCBI lineage: Eukaryota > Metazoa > Arthropoda > Insecta > Lepidoptera > Lasiocampidae > Dendrolimus > Dendrolimus kikuchii. Next base: position 11,292,889 of record CM034410.1, on the reverse strand, counting down.
TATGACAAAAATAGACTTGTATATGTAATACATTACATAAGGATACTTATAGATAGATAAATGGATTACATATGCTTTATGGAACAAAATGTGAACGTGACTTTTTCTATAAACTGCTTATATGATATTTTCCATTTCATCATCTATACATAAATATAAATATGCTTAAACTTACTAAGTGACTGAAATATCAACACACAGCACAAACTACTGGGACTAAGACAATAAAAACTTGCATACATTAAGAAAGGATCATTGAAAATTCAACACCTAAGGGGGTGAAAAAAGGGATTCAAAAGTTTGTATGAAAATCTGTCATTTTTCAAAGTAAGAAGCATGAAATTATGTATGGTTCTGGTTAGAAACAAATGTACAAGTGCATCTGTGGTTTTGGAAATTCAAACCCTAAGGGGATTAAAAACGTGTATAAAGTTTGCACAAACTATGACTACTTTTAATCTACGCGAGCGAAGCCGCCAACAACAGCTTATAAATGATAAGAGTATATTAAACAGTTTCGATACGCTTACTTCGGTATAAGTGGGAAATTATTCTCGAAGCGCTATGCGGCAAGTGAGCATAGGCAAGCAGCATGTAAACACGTAATCGCACTCGCGCTGCCCGTACTTTGATCCCCGCATGAAAACCAACAACAAAAGCAGGACGAGTGTTCACATACAGACACTGCCCACTTTCCTCGCCGCTTTCCTGCTCGCTTACGCGAAACTAGATAGGTTAGGAAACAAATAATATTGATATCATCACCTTTCATTTTGCATCTGCGTAGTGTACAGGACATCCTGCTGGGAACTGTTTGTCGCTTGAAGCATCGCCAGTGCGTGTTGTAAAGATGCCATATGTTCGCTCGCTCCCTATATAATGAAAATAATTTGATTTACAATTCGCTTTTAGGGAGATAAAATGAAAATTTATTCACAGTAAACAGAGTTAAATTAGACGATCTGGTGGTTATAAGCGAAAACTATGGAGGGTAGAGATAAGGAGTACCAGCACTGTGTTGAAAGTCTCCGTCCAAAACGCGGATAGCACAGTTGGCGCCGCGATATTAATTAGTTAGATAACACGTTATTGTTGTACACCATTACAGAAAACATGGAAAAACTTATAGCTTAAAAATATTCTAAATGTGCACAATGGGCGGTCTTATCGCTAAGAAGCGATCTCTTCCAGACAACCCGTGGCAGGAATAAAACAGATTATACATAAATATTATACGATATCCAGTTACCGACATTATATTTTATTCATTAATACATACATACATACATACATAACTTCACGCCAGTTCCCTTGCGGGGTAGGCACGAACAACAGAGTGCCATTTAGGCTTATTCTTACACACCTCACTTGCCTCTTTGACATTCATAACTCTTGTCATGCAAGCTCGTCTGTTCTTAAGGCTCCTGACATCACCTTCTGCTAGTACACGATCAATTTGATCATGGAAGGTGTGTCGTGGCCTTCCACGACTTCTGCATCCATCCACTTTTGCATTGTATATCTGTTTAGTCATTCTTTCATCATGCATTGTTTCCACATGCCCGAACCACCGGAGCATTCCTTTCCTTACCTTCACCCCGACACTCTCTTTCAGACCAACATGTTTATTCATTAATAAACATGTAAATATGTAAAATATTATTATATAAGTAAGAATTATACTTAATTCCAAGAATTTTTTTCATATTTACTCACCTTTCAAACCTTCTCTGGACTTTCACAAATAATTCAAAACCAATATTAGCCAAATCAGTCCAGCCGTTCTCGAGTTTTAGCGAGACTAACGAACAGAAATTGATTTTTATATATAAACAATATATAATTATATGTGTGACAGTCAAAAAATGTCAACAGCAGACCTTGCATGAATGAAAACTTTAGTATTTCTATATTGTGGTGTAATTTTACCTGTAAAGCGACAGAATGCGAGTGCAACCTCTGTTCCAGACAGGTCATCTTGTATCCATACAGCTCCATAACACTCGACGTCGCGATGTCAGATATCTGAGAAATAAAAGGCGATAATCTACATTCCAGCCGCGGAGGAACGGAGAAAGAATACAATTCCCTGCGGCCGGGCGGCCTGTCGTAAGAGGCGACAAAACAACCCACAGCCAGGTGGTAGGGTGTTTTCCTGATTAGATGGCTACCACCCCCGGTCTAGAGTATGCCGCCATAACAACCTTGAGTTGTGTTCCGGCATTAGTGGTCAGGTTCCAGTCTCCATTAAAAGAGCAGCAGCGCATTTGTAGTCGTTGCAAATATCCATAGACGACGGTAACCGCTTTCCATCACATGGGCCGTCGGCCTGTCTGCTGAACTCATGCAATTAAAAAAAATTCTATTCTATTCTAAGGGGGCTTGTACAGTGAATTAAAAAAACAATCAGGTCTAATTACCATCAGCAATTTTTGGAATTTTTGGCTGTCTGCCTATTAGAGTATAATAACATAACAGCCCATAAATGTCCCACTGCTAGGCTTGGACTTCGAGTTTGGGATGCGTGCGCTAACCATTACGCTACCACGGCTGTGCTGTACAAGCCTGTTTGTTCGGAATTCACGTAAAAACTACTAGGTCGATTTCGATGCGATTTTCGCCGACCGACGGCAAATTTTTACACTTAAAATCTGCGCTCTCTGCGCACTCTTTATCCCGGAATTTTTCTGGAAATGGTTTGAAACGGCCAGATTTAAAAAATCGAATTCCAATGTGATTTTGGGAACGGTTTGTAGTTGTTCCGGTGCATAAAAATTAGTTTATTCCGGCAAAGTTTTCACTAAAACGATAGCTTACATTCTTTTTTAAATGCTATGGTCGGCATATCCTAGTACAATATAAAGATATGTCTGCATACATTTACAACAATAGTGTGCGAATAATTTGAACTTACGAATTATTCATCGAATCGAATCGAATCATTCGAATTATTCGGGAACTTTCTAAAATTTTTGAATAATTCGATTTTTTCCGAATTATTCGGGATTTTTATTACATTATTCGCAAATTTTCGAGTATTTTAAAATTTGCATGTGTAACCTTTTTCTTATGGATTTTTTTCAAACAGGAGTTAATAATTATAAAAAAATGACAATATTAGTATCTAATTTTTTATTGAAATTGATCAATAGTTTTTTCCGGGTAATTGATTTTTAATCAAAAAGTATATTAGTCGTAAGTAGAATATTTGTATACTCGATGTAATGGAATTGAAATTAGAAACAATGGGAAATCCAGTGATATTTCGATAATTCGCAAATTGTTCGAAATTATTCGGCGAATTTCGAATTCCTAATTTGAATTATTCGATTCGATTATCGAACGATATTCCTACACCCCTAAAAAAATAGATATTTCTCTATGTACCTTGTCATCCCTCAAAGCTTCTGAGAGCTTCGCGACGAGCGCGTCCAAGGCCTGCTCCTGCGCAGGCGCCAGCCGCTGCGCGGCGCACCACGCGGCCTCCCCGCACGGCGCGCTCGACGCTACTGACGAGAGGTCGCCGCCGCCTCCGCGAGGCGATAGCGAATCCGAACTCAAATCGGACACGTTGTGAAGCGATTCGCCGAACACCTGTAATACGACATACCTGCCTAATGGTGGCTACACAACATTCTGCCTATCGTCCGATCGGCATGACGCTGCTGATTGGATCAAATAAAACTGACCGTGTGTGGGCTTGAATTCGCATGACAGTTATACTCGACAGAACAATCGAAATTCAATTCTTTTGGCTTGATAATGCCGTGTAAAGATGAGAGTGAAGAGTTTTTTTTGTTCTTCAAATTCCCAAGACGGCTAAAACATCGTCGTCCGTCACTGGTGACGCAATAGCTTCAACTGCCGATTGGACAGTTTAAATTGACCGCGTGTGTGTGTATATGAAAAAACTGCAGATCGGATCAAGCCTGCAGCGTCATGCCGATTGGACGTTATGCAGCATGGTGTATGGCCACTTTAACTTAAGAGTCCGCGCCACCAAAGAAGTCCCACAGACGCGGCGCTACAATCGCCGCACTTAATCTTTCCAAAGTAATTGTTTGCTAATACGTAATCGATGTAGAATATAATAGAATATACTTTCTTGCACACAAGAAAATAGTACACATGAGAATTTTTCACACAACAATATTTCAACCAGTACAATGAGTGGTCTTATCGCTAATAGCGATTTCTTCCAGACAACCTTCTGGAGATAATTTTACATATCTAATAGTAGGTCAGTATTGAGTGAGAATAGTTTAAAGTATATATAATTATATATACAATATACATACATTATAATAATATAAATATTTATATACATAAACTTACATAAGTTCGTCGTTTTGGTCTCACGCCAAAAGGATGATTTGCACTAAAAGTCAGCCTTGGGTCGGATATAATTCCGGCACAATAATATGCTGACTGTAAACCTTGTTTGCTGAAAATGAGGTGTAAAAACTCTCAAAATATGCTAATATAAAAATAATATGTAAACATGTAATTAAGTGGCCATTTTCTACAAATAAAGTCTTTTCTTTCTTTTTCTTTAACGTGTTTCGATGTAGCTAATTACTGAATAATAAATACAAAATATTCCACAATTAAAGCTGTAAATTTGTTTCCTGGCTATTTTACGAAAAAAAAACGATCAAAAAGCGAAGCTAGTTGCTTTCTTTTCCGTAAGACTTCTTTCGGCGGGCGGACGCATTTTTTTTTTGGAGTTTATGGCTTGGCAACTGGGCCTTACAGACAGATCTTGGATTACACAGCACACAGTTTATAGTTCATTTTTTTTGCTATATTTTCTGGTTTTACATCTAATAATACACTTAATTACCTGATTCATTTGATCCGATGGGAAGTAGTGGTGCTTGACCAACTGCAAGATTTGCCTTCGTCTCGGCCCGTTACTGCTCGTCAAACCAGCGCAGAGCAACTTACGAACCTTCAATAGTAAATAATACATAATAACAGCCCATGGACGTCCCACTGCTGGGTAAGTGGACTCACGTACCACTACTGGGCAAGTGGGCTCGGGCCTCCCATCTAACGGACAGTATACCCGCCACGCTTATGCAAGGCGGTTTGACACAATGATTAAGGGTTAGGCCATTCCAATTACGTCCCGCGAATTTCATTATTTTTGACCCCTCCCCCGTCCTTGTCACAACTGGTCACATTCGTGAGAGTCCTCCCTTCCTAGTATAACAACACATATTTTGCAATTTTACATCAACAAATTATTAAATTAAAACAATAGCTCTGTAATAGGTTTTATTTTCATTTTAATTATTTTTTTTATAATTTAAACACTGCTCATACAGATATAATATTATATAATAGATAAAATATATTAGATTTTGAAATTGTCACACAATGTCGCACTTCATCGATCCCCTCCGCCCACTTGTATTTATGATTGTATTTTGCTGTGTAAAACTAATAAATAGATCTAAATTACAATTAATTATAAGTTATGATTCTCGCACAATAATTAGCTACCCTAGAGCGTCACTTTGAGATGTGTATCCGACCATAGCCGGAGTGAGAGTGATCTTTTGTCGATATTAGTATTCACAACTATCCACAAATATAACAATACTGGAACTACTTGGTACAAATGTTATTAACCTGCAATTGTGTTAACCTTCTATAAAGTCCAAATTTAATATTATTGTTTTCCACAAGCTGCTAGCTGCCATCAAAATTGCCGCGCCAAAACCAAGAGAATTATATCGTCTCTTTTATTCCAATACAAATTCTAATTAGTTAGAGGGAGAAAGCGTCAGTTCAACGTTCATTTCAATTATCTGTATTTGACCACAAATTTGTGGGACTTCCCAATGAGCCGTGTGTGACAGTTTCGGCAAGAAATTTGTGGTGGTTCCGTCTTACACCTTAAGGATATTGAATGGGTTTCGTTTAAAGTGGTAAAAAATAACATAGTTTTGGAATAGCCACATTATTATATATCAATATATAGACGTTGTCAATATTTAACGTCATTAGCAATGTCCCATTAAACACATCGCCATATTTGCGTGAAACGGCCTATATCTGTAAAATTATAGGAGATGAGGCCCCATCATCACAGATACATATAACAGTTATCACTCACCTGATGATGTGCCAGCATTCTGTTCAAAGCACACTCCCATTCCCTGGAGAGTGGCGCTAAAGTGAGTGCGGTACGACAACCCACCACCACCGCTTGCTGAGACGCCTCGACGCCCACTGAACCATTCTAATAACCGATACATTGAAAATACTGAAACTTTTTAAATAGATAGATAGACAGACCGATTGGGAGACTGAGGTATCGTTAGGGTTATGACTAGACTTGCGCAAAACGGCTCACCAACAAGAAAAAAGAGACAGCTCATTCTCTCTGAAGATCAAAAAGTATCACTCCTTTAGCTCTTTAGCTCGGTAGAAACATAGAACAGAAATCGGAACGACAACGACACCTCTCGCTCTAGTTCTTTCAAGATCCAAAAGGTCTAGAGCAAGCCTTGTTGTGAGACGTGCAGTGAAATTTTATTTAATATAGCCACTTGTGTTAAAAATATTTTTGAATGTAATATAAATTGAATATAATTAAAAAATTCAAAGTTAATTTTAAAAATAAATAGTGGTCTATTTTATTATTTTAAAAATAAATAGACCAGACTAAACTATACTATAAATAAATCTATACTTACAAAATAACATAAATCTAAGTAAAAATTGACTCCAAATCGCTGTCGGCGGGGAGCGTGCCCAGTATGCTAGCCGCATTCAATTAAAAAAAAATCAATAAAAATATTATATAATCATCTTTATTTCTTTTAAAATAAGAAGTTCAAAAGAAACAAAGATGATAATATAAAATTTTATTGTTTTTTTAACTATCCTTAAGCTTAATATTTTCTTAAGTTTTCGCGACTTGTATACATAATAAAACTACGTTTTAACGGTTTTAAGCGCAGTATTTATTTGATTTTGGTTATTCCGATGTTTCTGGCAATTTTCAGTGGCCGTGATCACGGAAGACAAAGATGTCAAGTGTCAACGAGCATTGTTAAAGTTTTATTTAGCCTACCGCCAACTTGTTCATTTTAATTATTTAGTTTAAATTTTGTTTATGGTTATTATTTACTCTATGGGAGCCTAATCTAATTTACCACCGCTTCGCAACATGGCTTGAAGAGAAGAAGCGGCGCAAGAAACTCTTCAGCAAACATGCCTAGCTCTAATAATTTTATGTAATATTAAAATGGGTGGAAGGAAAATAAAAGAAATTATCAGTCAAGTTGGTTTGTGTTCCGTTGCACGCAGAAAGAGCTCACAGTGTCTTGAGGTCTGGCAGTTGGTTTTTGCTGGGTTTGGGTCTTAATAGTTTTAATGATTGGATCCCAAACAGGTGGTACTTGCCAACCATCTTCTCTATTGAAATTTGGGTGTTTTTTTTATTTCAATAGCCTCACGCATCATTCTAGGTATGAAACGATTCTCTTTCGCGAGGATTTGACATCTCTGTCTTCCGTAATCACGGCCACTGAAAAGTGTCCGAAACGTCGGATTAACCAAAATCAAATAAATTACCGCGCTTAAAACCATTAAAACGTAGTTTTATTATCCTTAAGCTTACTTTTATGGACACAAAGACACACTGTAAGTATTCACAACATCGTGCTCTGTGTCGGCAACTGAAACGATCGAGTCGTTGAACTATTTGCTTACTAACTGAGCTAATGAGAGAAAGTTTTATAATAAGAATTAGCTCAATTTTATTTCTCATTCGCGAACTACACAAGTCTATTTATGACAATCCCATAACTAATAGATATTTAATTTATGATACATATACTTAGCATATATGTTATACAAAGTGTAAAATAAAAAAGTAGTAAAAAGGGAACCGACTTCTAAAGTAACTAACAAAAAATAAATACTTTCTTCAACATCTTGAAGTCGGTGCTAAGTGAAACAATTAAAATTGCTATACACATTGTTACAACAGTAAAATATCGAAAAATATAATAATTTTATGACATGACAAGTGACATTCAAACACGATTGAATTTGAGTTATGTGGTCCAAAAAGCCCTTACTGCCAGAACTATAAAATCTAACAAAAAATAAAAATTCAATGAATTGCTTATGGTTATCCGGTGCACTCACCTGTAACATATACTGTAGAACATTGTACAAAGTATCTTCAAACGTATCCGGAGTGACCTCTTGCAAAACTCTTTCCTGAGTCTCTAATGATTCGCACAACGCACCCACTACTTGTAACTGGAATATTATAAACAAGTCACATCACTTGTTTAAGTAAAAAGCATACTTTTTGCATCCACTTTGGACTGAGTGTCACTCACTGGGATGTGATATTACCTATATCACAGGTATAAATTGTTTAACACGGGTATAATATATGAAATCAAATAATAAAATCATTTACACACAAAAATACTACACCATAAAGCTAAAGTCAAAAACATCTAAAATTACTTGCAAACTTCCAAAAAAAAAAAAACAAATTTACGTTTCGTAATATTCCCTATTTAATTTTATAAGGAAATATTATTAAAGCTGCCTGCAGACGGCATGAATCCGCGTCTTAACTCGCATTGAAATTTGTTGCATATAATTTGAATCTTATGACACATAAATAAATCTCAAATTGCATTTATCGAAGTCCAACCGCACTCGCCAAGTGCCCGCTCCGCGCCAACCCCGCGCTCACCCCGCGACATCTGAAAGCCTCTAGGGCTACGTTCCAGAAGAGACGCGATTTTTCCCGTTCCACGTGCTTGCGGGCGTTGCAATCATAAACTCTAGTCCAATGGATAGAGCGTTGATGTCATTAATGACGAAATACACAAATGTCATTGGTTGATTTGAAAATCGCGCCTTTTTCAATGTCAAACGATAGAAAGAATTAATGCTCATGGTCAATGAGCACTTCGACCCAACGACATGAGTCGTTGTGAGCGCTGTGTGATCGAAAATGATGACGTCATTAGTGACGTTTTCGCCAGGACTATAACGACCGTGTTCGCCATGTGGAACGGCTGATGGAGCATTTTGGGCGTTGTGAGCTACTAGCGGAACGCGTCCTTAGTCACTGCACTACTCTGTATATGTGGGCGCAAGGCGTGCGCGATGCATACCCTGACTTTGCGCGTGGCGAGCGCGGGTGTAAGGCGGGCACAACGCGTGTGCGATTCCCATCCGTGGTCGGCGGGGGTCATCTGAACATGCCCTGAGTAGAAAAAAGGTTTTAAATCGAAGCAATAAAGTCTAAGAGACTTTTTTTGCAAAAAAATAAATTTCCACCAAATTTGCTATTTACATTTTTTTTGTAAAGGCCATTACTACGGAGATAACTCACCAGCATAAGTTACACTTTCGCCGCAATGGACACTATTGTAGATTGTTTAATATATATATATATATATATATAATGTAACAAATAATACTAGAGTCAATCTGATACAAGCATAAACAGAGAAAAATTACAAAATGTACTCTGCAGAGAATGGAACCAGGATCCTGTGTTCAGACAATTAGACCACAGAATATGTTAATAAAACACTAACCCACTGCAATCCAGCTTTTCCAGGTTCCAAAGCTGGTGGGACCAATAATCCAGGGAGACCTTCACTTATGACCGATATAAGTTCTTGGGGCAACCTGCCTTCATCTACAAAATACATATATATATAAACAATTAATAAAGTGGAAAAAGTTTTACATACTCTGCTTACACCAGCATTGTCTGTGTAGTGTATATAGAGAACATGGCAAATCAAAAATTTCTAGGATAACTGATTGTAGGAGTAGACATGGACGTCGCTGTATAGTAAGTAAGATATTAGTTAGATTTGTAAACAATTTACACACTATTCTTATATTTGTGAGAAATTTAAATAATTAAAAATTATTGAACTGCCTAAAACTAAAATAGTTAAATTATTAGCATGAAAAGTTGGATGATACTATGAAAACAACAGAGGTAGTATTCACATCTTTAAATTCTAACTATTTATTCCCTGTTTGCAGCTCACACTTATATGTGCTTGTGTCTTGTTTGTGACTATTTTTCTATGCAAACATATATGGAGTAGATAAAATACAGTAACTTAAAAAGTCTGCAATTGTTACGCCGCCGGCGCCGCCTCCCCGCCGTCATTCGATCATTCGACGCATCATGTAGGAGTAAGAGTATGAATTTACATATCTATAATCATCTAGTATAGGCATCTAACGAATCATATGAAGTTAATCATCAAGACAATACAAACAAAACTTTAATACATGCTTGAAGTTCTTACAAGTCATATTTTATGCAGTACATAAACTATAAGGTTCATTAGACTGTATAAATATAAGGAGCTAAGACAGAAATATTGCGCTCTCGCTCAGCTGTTATCCAGTCTCACATACTATCTCTTTCGTAATACACACTATCGGATGCATTAAACGTTAACACTTAACAGGATCTATGCAAACACATAGAGCTAACTTCACTGTGGACGCATTTATGTTTGCCGCATATGTCCTAGATACTTTCACGGTTTTAATATAATGTTTAAAACCAATATTTACCTCTATACTGAGAAACGATAGCAGCAAACAGCTCTAAAGATTCCGGTAAACATACCCCACTGGCTTTCAAACACAAGCCAACTAAATCGCTATGATGACATCTTAATGAGTAAAGATCTGTAATCAAATAAATTGTATTACATAATACCATAGAAAGAAATCCACTATAGTTGTGTGAAACACTCGTTGTCCACTATGCCGTAAATCATTGATGCACTAGGGAGAGACTCGCGCGGTGCGCCACTTATCTTATAGTATTAATATCGATACTACACTGGTGCGACACTACACCTCCTATTAGGCCTGTAAGTATGATAGAGAGAGACGTAGGCGCTTTCCTAGTCCCACATTTCATTGCTCCACAGGCAACGAGTGTTTGACACAACTATAGGAAAGACAATGGGCCAGAATCTATAGTAAAACTCCTAAAGCTTGTTCCAAAATTTTATTCTTAGAAAATTTATTTCTTAGACCAACTTTCAAAAATTAAATTTCATCTAAAATAATCATTACAAAATTATAAATTTTTTAACAGAGATCAAAATTAATAAAAAAAATTAAAACAAACTTTAAAATCTTATCAAGATTTTAAAAGTAGTTTATTAAAATCATACCCAAATTGACTAGAGCTGTAAGGAATTTTAGCACGTTTTTGAGACAATTGATTACATTTTCTGGCTCCATATCCTCAGGAGATGTCTGACAGAGATCTTCAGCGTCCTGTAAAAATATTTATTACATTTATATAAATTTTAACCTGAATTGGTTGAATAAGGTTAAAATTTGTATAAGTGAAAGTAAGGGAGGTTGGAGGGTGGTTAATCTATTATTATACTACTGTGATAGAAGAAAAAAATCCTAAAATATACACAACTAGATGAGTTACGTTATTTTTCAATCGATTTTTATGTTTTAAAATTATTTAAAACAAAAAACAACTGCGAGCATGTTACATGAAATATGTGGTAAAAAATATTTTTACCTTGATACCCACGTTAAGCGCCGGCGAAAAGTTCGGGTAAGTGAGTACGAAACTTCGCAAATGGGAATCAGAGCAGAGATCATTGATGAAAGTATACGCGTGGAGCAACTGCGTCGCATCTTTTTCCCTGGAATAACATTAAAGCGAATACCACATTAGACCGACGCACATGTCTAAGACACTTATAGCCCAGGTTAGGGGCTCACATCAGTCTACTCATTTGTAAAAACCAACTTACCACACTAGTATCATAAATAACTATTAACGTGATATTTGACTATTACGTTGAGTTACGTTACATACATGGAATAATTATTGCTACATAATTAGTAATGTTAAAACAGAGTAGTCCATGTACGTGCCAAAATCTGTCAATACAGAAAACCGTTTTTCTAATTTTTTATTGCAGGAGTTCAGCAGACAGGCAGACGGCCCACTTGATGGAAAGCGTTACCATCGCCTATGGCCATTTGCAACACCAAAGGGGCTACAAATGCGCTGCTGCTCTCTTAAGGGAGACTGTAACCTGGAACCTGGAACCTGGACCGGAACCGTTGCGTAGTTGAGCGTGGGGGGAGCTCAAAGAAATGGGGTTGAACATCCCGTCGCTGGCGAATAGTGCGGTTGTAAAAGTGAGGCGTTGGCACCAGATTACACATGTTAGCCAGTTTTGATATAAAAAACATAAAAACATGAAGTTTTTTAAAATAGATTAAATGATTAAATTTTCAACATAATCTTGCTAAGGTAGCAAGATTATGTTGATAAAATTTAATCATAAACACTTACAAAATAGCCTTATTGAATGTCCTCATAGTACAACAGACATAACTATGAGCATCTGGTTGGCGGGCTATGGATCCCCTCGTAGCGCCAGAGAGACATACCAACAAACGACATACTTCCACACCGCCATAACTACCGTCCTGAAAAATTACGTCAAGTCTTCATTTTAGGGTTCCACAGCAACATGGCATTTTTTTAAACAACTTCATGCTATAAAAGCAAAAAAAAAAAGAAAGAGAGATGAGACCACATGAGCAGTATACTCTTTGTAAGAAAGAAAAAAATTGAAAATTGCATAACAAGCACAGTCGAACTGAGAACCTCCTCCTTTTGGAAGTAGGTTAAGAACTGAACCCTTATAAAATGAGTTATTTCTTCCATAATCATAAAAACTTTTCTTCTCCAAATACTCTAGTGTTGATTTTTCAATGCTGCTTTCTGAAAAGAAAATGTTATATAGAACACATACCTTTAAACTTATTAAATGGAGAACAAAATCCTTAGTATCTACAGTCCTCATGAGAGTGTAAATGGCTGGTAAATTTCCATAGCACACATTTACTAATACTGTGAGTGACTTGTGTCCAATTGTACGATGTGCTGGCTCCGTCATCGGCTGCATGATCCATTCAGTCAGCTGTTTCATTAGGTTATTAAGATATGACTCTTGCCAACTTATTTTTATGCCGTAAGATATATCCTGGAAAGAAAAAGTAAAATACAAGATTTAAATGTATAGAGCCATTAACACTAAGTTATTGTGACATTTTTACTTAGTTTTTCAAAGCATATTTTTAAACTGTTAATTTTTAAGGCCTAATTTGCCAGTCTGACTAACTACCACCCCTGGTCTAGAGCATGCCGCCATAACAACCTTGAGTTGTGTTCCGGCATTAGCGACCAGGTTCCACTCCCATCTACAAGTCCTGCTACATATTGGTAGCACCCTTAGTTGCAAATTTTCATAGGAAATGTTAATCAATTTCCATCACAGTTGAGCCGCCAGCCTTGCTGCTGTACTCCAGCAATAATAATAAAAAATACAATAAAAAAAACACTTATCTTGAATCCTATAAGGTAATAATATGGTGGCCTTATTGCTTGAAGCAATTCCAGGAAACCTATGGATGGAGAGAATAAATGATCAAAATGTGTAACATTAAATCCATTTTGGAACCTTACCTGCATCACAGAAAGCAGTTTAATTTTCTTATCATTTGATATCGCATCTGTTAGTAACCTGGCCAAAATTGGCATAAATCTGAAAACACAATTATATATTTCAAATCCTATTCTGTGATTCCAATCTGTTGAACTTATAACTGAAACTCAATTTTAATAACACTATGATAATAATTATTTATTTATTTGCTCTCAATAAATCAAAAGATTTTACAATCATGGTAAACAATTATACATATTAAATTGATTTAAAAAGCGCCTGGTGTTGGTATTAGGTTAAAATACCTATCTGACTGATCTCCAGGCCCCCTCCCCTCATAGGTCAAAATATTTTAATCGTAGAACATACTGCTGAATGGTACAAGTGTGTGAGAGCCTTTGTGTGAGTGGGCTAGTGTGTGAATGATTGCGTGTGTTGTGTGCAAGTGTATGTGTGTCTCTTTGTGTGAGAGAACAATTACAACACTGATTTCTACTTATAACTTTACACCATGTATTTCCTATACTGGAAAAAAATTATATACTTAATGAAAAAATATCTAATAATTTCAAATAGAATAAGTATAATAGATGAAGGACCCTGCAATGGTAATTTGCTAAAAGATTTAACCCAGAATGGAATATTACAGATTCTTTACTGAATTTATTCAACCACCATTTTAAACGAAATCCTAATCAAAAAACTTTCTTGGGTCTATTTAAAAACAAAGTAAAATGTGTCCTTTTAAGGCAAAAAAGATTTGATAAGGTGGTAGAACTCCAAAGGGATTAAGGATTTTTTAAACAACTTATATTGAGTAATATGCAACATATTATTTCAAGAACACAAGACAGTTTTTACTACTAATGCCATAATAAGCTATGGTGTACTTGATGAAAGTGGTTCATATAAGATAAGGTATTAATACAAATCTTAAGCACTGGAATAAGCTGAAGGAAACCTTTGCCAGGAAGCACTCCAAGAGGAAAGATGATTTAGAAGGCAATATTGAAACAACACCTCTCATCTCATATTTAAGGCTATATTGTTATTAAGTTGAAATTAAACAATTAATTAGCATTTTCTAGCTAGACTGTAGTATTTAGTGAAGTAAGAAGCCATTGATTACTCTCATATTTGAGAACAAAAAAGGTACCAGGCAGACATAACTTACTTGTAGGTGTGAGTGAGTGCATGTTTTGCACTAGGTTCAATAGCAGCCCGTGCCAGCACTGCCACGCCTGCCCAGTGAGGGCCGCGGATGTCACACATAGCACGCCATAGAGAGCTGAAGAAGGCACAGACTTCTGAACGCCCCGGTGAAAATATTGACAGGTCACATGAAGATGCTATAAGCTACAAAACATTACAAGAGTAAAAACAGCCATATTAACAATCAAAACCATGTAGCCATACACCAAAATATTTTTTTTAATATAAGTGTAAGTATATATGGGCAAAACAAAAATATATTTCTGTTGGTTTAAAAAATAAATAAAAGAAATTTATAAAGAAGACTTTTCTGTTGAGTTAGATAAACAACTTACAAACACAAATGAGTGTTGCTGCTATTCCATTCAGATAATCCTTTACTTTCAATACAAACAATTAAAACTAATATGAAGGGTCGGGTTTAGAATTTAGCACCCTGTATCAGGAGGGAAGGGGGTGTATGTGTATGTACAGATGAGTCACCCTCCACCATTTCCCGGCTGCCAGAGTTGCAGTTTTCTTTTTAATTAAAAACAATATATAAAGGCGCCTTCAGGGATTTGATAGAAATTTCCTAGTATCTCGCATTGTTAATGTAGAATTAAGGGTTAGGGAGATCACCCCCCACCATTTTGGCTGCGAGATACATTTTTTTTTAATAGTGGTATAAGCTTATGATAAACTTCGGTGGGAGCTCCACTTTTAAGGCAGGTCCGAATTTTGCTGTTACAGGTTAAAAGGCTAAGGCTAAGGTGAGTGCTTTGTTTCTTTTTTGAGAGCAGATTTTTTCACCACCAAGAAATCACGGTTCTCACCTCCCACCTTAAAAAAAAAATGCATGTCCAGCAGCCAGAATGGTGGTGGATACTCCCCAATTCCTTAATTATGCCCTATAAAGGAGACATTATAAAATTTGTTCTAGTTTTTAATGTAATTTTTAATTTAAAAAATTAGTGCCTGGCAACTGGAATTGGGGAGTGTTACTCACCCGACCTTTACCTCCATTTGCCATTAGGCAGATTGATATATCAGTAGATAATTTGAAATTTGTAATTACCAAATAGCCAAATACCTCTATTTTTATTTACCTCTCCCATACACCCCTCAATACCAATGTCCCCCTGTTTTAGGGTGCAAAATTTTAAATTTTACCCATAGTGTAAAAAAAAACATTCCTCTCAGTAAATTATTAAAATATAAAACATAATTACCCCTAAATATCTAGTCATCAAATTAATAGCCGATTCGCTATGTGTAGCCTCAAATTCTCTTGCCGCATTCACAAAAGCCTTTAAATTAGCAAATTTGCTTCCGTCTGGAGGATTTGTGTTCCAACTTTCAACACTATCCACTTCCATATTATCGCTACTAGATTTTTTAATTCCAATATAAATAAAATTAATAAAACAATATATACATAAATAAACTTCAATTCAGTCAAAATATTTGCTAAAACAACTAAAATGCTTGATATTAATAAAAAAAATATTTCACTCGTTATTAAAAATTCAATTTCAACTGTTTCTTTATTGTTTTGTATGGCACCATAGACAATGTATGGCGCTGATATCTTTGTATGTTTATATTTCTTTTCCTTGTGATTGGTTATTCTACTGGCAGATATTATAAAAATATTGTACCGTACAAAGTAGTTTATTATCTTTGATTCTACCTGTCATGACTTTAGATTAATAATTTAAAACAGATAAAACATCTGCAAACGTGCAATCGAAAGAAATTTGAAACATATTCATTATAAAGTTACAATTAAACTATCGGACACGTCTGGAATCGCGGCATGCGACTGATAATGTGCACGGTTGTTTCGGACACGGCTTTAGTGCTGCCGATTTACGTAAGAGAAAATACATTGTTTCATTGAAACGTCAACGTGTAGAGGAATATTATCGTGAAAAAATAAGTCTTTTAATAATTAAATTTAAATTTTACGTATTTACTGTATCTTTGTACTTTTTAGGAGTTGACACAGCCCATTTCCTTCAGCGAGAGTTTCCAACACCAAAAACTTCCAGATTTCTACCAAACATCCGAATGTTCAAGGCCGGTCCAACAGTTTGCACAGTATATTCACTATCAATATCCAGATATCTAGAAGTCGCGGCTGTTGGTTGCGTCAAACGATAAGTTTTATAGACCAATTTAGTTTGTCGTTATGAACTCATGTGGAAAGCGGCCCAAGTAATAAATTTCTGTCTGTGGTTTTATCACAGTCACAGAGTACATTAACCATAATGAGGTTCAGAGATTCGTAGTATCCAAGAAGCTTTTGTGTTTAAGCTTCTTATGGTAGTATCCATAGTAGTATGTGGTTCAGAGATACATAGTATTCATAGGGAGTTTTTGGTGGGACTGAAAGGAGACGCTGTGCAGTGCAGTTTTGTTTTCTAAAAATGTGTAAAATTACTCTAAAATGAACAATAATTGTAGGATATTGATAGTTTTTGTTGTCAAATGTGGCCTTTTGAGTTGTCATAAGAACTCCGTTGAATGACACTAGTTGATTAGCTACAGTTCAGCTGTGCTACACATAGGCTTAAGAAAATGAAGAAACTATATTGTAAACTAAGATCTGGCTTAAAGACCTAGCTGCCAAGCCATAAACTTAAATAAAATAATAGTATTCATAGTAGTCTGTGGTACAGACAGGTTTTATTTAGACTAGGGATGTGAAATTAATGGAAAAGAATCGATTAAATAATAATGGAATTCTATTTATTTAAAATTAATCGATTTGTCAAAAATCGATTTCTGCGAAAAAATCGATTTTTTTGTATTATTTAAAAGTACATGCTTTTCATATTCCAATAATAAACCTATGAGATTAATATTAATAATTTGTCAGATTAAAAATCAAATAAAATTATATGAATAAAAAAATAACCAATTCAAAACTAAAGATCAAAGGCAACGTTCCTTTAAAATTTCAAGGTAAGGAATTAGAAAACCGAATAGCATTATTGATAAAAAAATTTAGTACTATTAAACGTTTTATTTAGTATAATAAAAGTGAAATGATGAGCATCCCAACAAAATGACTTGTTGTCTCATAAACTAAGTCGTAATTTATATTATCGATTTATTAAAAATCGATTAATATTACTATAAAAATTGAAAATAAAAAATCGATTATAAGAAAATAATAATCGATTTAAATAAAAATAGATTATTTTTTTAACATCCCTAATTTAGATTTGTCTCTCTGCTCTATAATAATAATTTTCAATAATTTGCATTTTACACCAACTAAAGAAAATAATATTTGGTGAATTTTCAAAACATTACAGATCGATTTTTAACCTAATCAAAATTGAGCTCCAAGATATGGGTGTAGACGTAGAAACAATATCCCCAGGGGACGGTTTGTAAACTATCTAGCGAATATTTGTACATTTACCTGTTTTTAAATTAATATTAATAAGTAAAATAAATCTAAATAATATTTATGTATTCACAGGTTCGACTTATCCCAAATCTGGACAGATTGTAGTGGTACATTATACAGGAACTTTAACAAATGGCAAGAAATTTGATTCTTCAAGAGATAGAGGTCAACCCTTTAAATTCACTCTTGGCCGCGGCGATGTCATAAAAGGATGGGACCAAGGAATTTCCAGGGTAACATATATACAATATTATATATATATGGCTTGCATATTACTAGGAGTGAGTAATATCGCTTTTGCCGCATATCAAATCGAAACTATATTGATTTTGGATATCTGATTTTAAAACCATATATTTTCTGAAACTGTATTTCCTAATTCATATATTGACTGATGCAATTCGATTTTCTGAAATTGTAGTGTGAGACATAGGCATCACAATATTTCATGATTTCAATATCATTATACTGTATAAGGTTTTTTATAGTGGATGATGTATGATGTCTGTTACTTATCCAATCAAATCTACATACAT
The DNA here is from genome assembly GCA_019925095.2 of Dendrolimus kikuchii. Taxonomy (NCBI): domain Eukaryota; kingdom Metazoa; phylum Arthropoda; class Insecta; order Lepidoptera; family Lasiocampidae; genus Dendrolimus; species Dendrolimus kikuchii. The sequence goes on along the minus strand of CM034410.1, from coordinate 11,274,206 downwards.
ACATATTATCACTCCTGTTTCCCATGAGGGTAGGCAGAGACTATAGATCTCCATTTTCGACGATCCTGACAAACAACTTTTGCTTCATCTACTTTCATTAACCACTTCATACATGCATGTTTATTTGATATGCTTTTTACCTGACCTCGTTGTAATCAAATCTATATATTGATATTTCATTTAAGATTTGAAATCTAAATATATTATCTGAATGTGACAGATGCAAAAATCATTTTGTCTAAGTATCTTGCTCTTATTTGTAATTATTTTCGTATTTTTCGCATTATTATATGATTTTTGATTTGTATAATCATTAGAAGAATACAATTTTTATATTGAAATACACTATCCCATAGCGATATTCCAGCAATATATGTATATTGAAACTATATATCAAGGGCTTCATAACAAATGGGTTTATATGCAAAAATGCAATTTTTTTGTTGTTTACTAAAATCTATGCATGTTACAATTTTGAAAGTCTTACCAGTATGCAAGTGTGCCTAAATAGAAGGGTATTCAAAATTTCAGCCTTGTACAATCAACTATTCACAATTTTGTCCCTTGTGTAAAACTGCACTTTTGGCTGTACACCCGTTTGTTATGAAGTCCTCAATAAGATTCAAATCACCTACTCTTAATATTAACAACACTCACATATTATGGTGAATCAATAGATGGACTTATAAACCTCTTCCAGGGAGCACTTAAAGGTATTTTGTAATGTGTAATGCTACCTGCATTAAATTAAATATGATTAACTATAATAAAATTATGTTTTAAGCATAGTATTTTAATTGTTTTTATAATTTATTATTCTGATGTTTTGCCACATGTTGTGAAGCGGTGGTAAATTAAATTAGATTAGGCTCCTATAGCCTAAAAATAATAATAACAATAAACAAAAAATCAAAACTAATTAAGTAATTAGAATAAAAAAAATTGGTGGTAGTGTTATCTGTGCAGGAATAGAGAAGGAATACAATTTCCTGCGGCCGGGCAGCCTGTTGTAAGAGGCAACAAAACAACCCACAGCTAGGTGGTAGTGTATTTTCTCAACTGGATGGCGACCACTCCTGGTCTAGAGTATGCCGCCATAACAACCTTGTGTTGTGTTCCGGCATTAGTGACCAGATACCCTTAAGAGAGCAGCAGCACATTTGTAGCACCTTCGGTGTTGCAAATGTCCATAGGCGCTGTAACTGCTTTCCATCAAGTGGGCCCTCTGCCTGTCAGCTGAACTCACTGCAATAAAAAAAAAGTTTAAATAAAACTTTAATAATACTCATTACTTGATATTTTTGTCTTCCTTTATCATGGCTTGTGAAAAGTGGATAAACGACAGAATAATAGAAAGAATACCATGCTTAAAATCATCAAAACATTGTTTTATTATGTATACCAACTTAAGAAAACACTATGATTAATCATTTTAAATATACGAATGGAATAGCCATTCTGATCCAACTATGTTAACTGTATCATAATTCTTTAGAACCCTACTGCAGTAGCTTTAAAAGAAAAAAGATAATCCCATAATAATTGGGCTCCTTTTCTTTTATTACGTTTAACACTAGAAGAACCTGCAATCAACTTATACCTAGTTTTAACTGTACCAGTCATTTTGATTAATATTGACTTGCTAGTATACATAGTTATAAATCATTCCATCAGTTTGTATAAATTGCCCATAGCCCTATAGGCAATTTATACAAACTGAGGGAATGATTTATGTCACATATGATACTAAAAGTAACTCACATATGTTTGTAAAAAATCATCTTATTTTTCAGACTGAAAAAATATTCAAATAGAAAACATATCAGAAAAGTGTTAAATGTTATTTTGACTGGTCCAGAAGTTCATGTTAAAGAGCTTTATTTCTCATATTTTTGTATAAATAAATACAAATAATTTAAAGAAGTTTACAGCACATACTTACAATGAGGTATAATATTAATACATGAAAATACTTAACTCTAATGTGGCACATTCTTATTAGAAAATGACAAACATATAATTTAGAAAAATGTTATTTGAATGTGTATATATAGCTACATTTACAAAAATTAAAATTATTACACTTTACCACTTAATTTTTTGCTTAATTTCTCCATGGAATCAGAGCACAGAGATTTTTTCAGTATAGCCTACCTTAAAAAGTCCATTTACTTATATTGTCTCTTATCCAATAAAATTTTTAATAGTAGGTACTAATAAATACATAACATGAGATTTTTTTTTAAATTCCAGATGTCTGTTGGAGAGCGTGCCAGACTTACCTGCTCACCAGAATTTGCCTATGGTTCACGGGGACATCCTGGTGTGATTCCACCTAATGCAACACTTGTGTTTGATGTTGAACTTCTACGTGTTGAATAATTTGTATTGTTGTTACTTAGTTTATATATTTATGTTAATTATTATTTATCTTTTATACAGTGTTGGTTAATAACTCTATGAGAATAGATAGAGTATTATGGGCTCAAAGATAATTTATCTATATCCAGTATACTCCATAGCAGGAGATTCCTTAGTCATACGAGCATCTGCAGCAGGATGCATATGCATTCTTGTTGGGGGGTCCATTAGTGTATCAATGAACTGTCACAAGAATCGAAAGAGAAGAAGACTGAAAAAGGCAGTAGTTCCTAGCCTAATCACCAGGATGAGATCCTTTGGGATGCTCACCACCACATAAATTATGCTAGTCTGTGGTAAGATGGCATGTTCTCGCCACCTCTCCACTTGTACCCAAGGTTTACCCCAATGCAGCATCATACTAATGAGCAACTGGTCACCATTGTGTTCATAAGGCAGGATTATGCCATAGCATACCATTTTTGGTATGTGTTTTGCATCGGTGACCATGAACCTGTCTCAGGCAGCTGTAGGGATGCACAGGTTTCCTTTATCCACTTAACAGCTACCTTTTTGTCACAGTAGAGCTGGAAGCATTAACATGCCGAAGTAATGATTTTTCTCAATCTCCGTAATAGTAGTTTGGGATGTTAAGGTAGATTACAATGTTATTACTAGCTTCACCTTGAGAACGTCCATAGACGCTATCTCTGTGTAGCTAGCTGGTCTAGACCCCTGGATAGGGAAGAGCTTTGGCTTCTTGGATTCGCCTCGGAGGGAGACAGTCTCATTGAGCTGAGCTCTCCTGGTGTTACGTTTCACCTGCCCTGCGGTTCCTTGTGTTTTAAGGCTAGGTCCACTAAGGCCCCACTCTTTGTGGGGTGCACTTATGTAGGGGCCGATGTCTCTATGTCTGTTTGTTCTTCTTGTAGCGCAGTTTGGCGCTTTTGATTTCGGCGTGTTTCGTTTTTAGTTTTTCCTTTTTCTCGAGCACCCTCTTACGCTTACGAGCGAGCATTGAGTCATCTCACGCCGTTCCACTAGGCTGCTTGCACGCGTTTATCGCGTGTTCACCTGGCCCCAGCCCTAGCTCAAAAATGCTTAGCCCGTTGTTGCGGAGCCTCTAGTTCCATTCACCCTTCCTCGTGTTTCTCTTTGGATATGAGATTTTGAACAGTTTGAAAATCCATTACTGTTTATATTTACTTCATCCTTATGGCTTCCCACCCTTTACGGAGCCCGCAACTGGGATTGCCCATTCGGTCCACTAGGACTACTACGCGGATATAGTTGCAGACAGTTTGTGGTTGGGCGCAACATTAGCAGCTTGTATTAGCGCAGGGGGGAATCGCAACTATCCAGTTTGTCCAGACTAGCCTGGCCCCATTTGCATGGCCACAACCATCCCATGCGGGGAACTCTCCATACCACACAAGGTAGGTACCAAGGATTCCATGCATTTCCCCCCTGCTGGCTAGGCAGCGGGGCAACCGTTTCTTTTGAAATCCGGTCCAAAGAGGGCGTATTGTTTCTCGAAGGTAACTAAATCCGATCCGTGATCAACTCAACCCTCCAAGACTCCTTCATCCCCGCTTATGGCGATCAACTGCAGAGGCCAATGCACAGGTGGTTGTAGATAGTCCCCCAGTCCCCACCTACAAAAATTGGGAGAACTGCTGGCCTTCAAGTGGCGGAAGAAGACAGTATATTTTTGATTGCAAAACGTGTTTTAAACTATTATTTTGTTTTAAGTTTCAATTTTTGATTTAGTTAGGTGTAATCTAACTAAAACTGAGTCTTGAAACAAAATAATAGTTTATAATACCTTTTGCAACAAAAAATATACTTGGATCCAAATGTCGCTTAATAAAAATGGCAGCTCGATGACTACTGCAAATACTCTCTCTATTCTAATCTTTGACTACCGCTATGATATTATTTACTAGGTTTAGAATGAGTCATTAAATATAACTTTTTTTTATAATTTCTGTATAATAATTAAACTTTGCGGAAAGCTTTAGTCATTATGATGCTATATATTATTTATTTTCATGTAAGGTTTGGGACTTACTGTTAGTTACTAATTAGACATGTAACAAGTAGCTTTTTATAATGTTTACTATATGTGAACGCACGATTGCACATAAGGCAAGCCCTACAGTTATAGCTATTGTAATCAGCGATGAACATGAAAAAGAAATAAACTCAGTTACACATATTTATAATTTAAATAGGTAAGTAAAGTTGGCATGTCATCACTGTGTATGTACAATACTAATGGTGTTGTTCATATGGAGTTACGAGTCAGTTTGTAGGCTTATTTAAAGTTGTTAAACAAGCTTGCAAACTCACTCAATATGAATTAGACCGTGAAAATGTATTTGCAACCTGCATTAAGTCATTAATATCATAGTAAATTCAAGTACAAAAATTTAATTTGTATTTTTTTTTATTAATACAAATAGTAAGTATTGTGATTCATATTTTGTTTGTATATGTTAAATAATGTGCTGAATGTCACGTGCATAAAAAAATGGAATCTGCCCTCAAATAAAAACAAATGTCTTGAAATCATGTGTGAATCTAATGCTTCTGCTACATCTGGGCGTGTCGTAATGCTTTCACTAACATACTAATAAAGACATTAAGTTAATTTAGCCAAGGTTTCAATGTATTATTTGAGATGCGACATTCATAGTGACATTAAATGATAAATCGTATGGACGGGAAACTAAGTGTCCAGCAGTATGCTGAAAATAGCATCAAATACCTACCACAGTAGTGCTAGCGAACGAAAAACTACTATTGTCCAGTTTCTGTATTGCAAAAACGATTCGTTTTTGTTACAGACGGTTAGAATATTACTACCTGGTAACTCTACTGATGTTTCCATAAAAAACTGTTCGTAGCTAGTTACACACGAAAGTTATGAATTTAGATTGTTGAAGTGCCATAAAATGCCATTATAGAGAACCACTATTTAAGTAGTCTAAAATAATTTATTAAATATAATGCTGTGAGCAAATGTGTACTGGTTCAATTAATATGAATTATTAATAATAAAAACTAAGCGGAAATCTTTCCGTCATTGTTTATTTTCTATCTCACTCTAATTACTACCGCAGCGCCACCCTTATTATCCGCGTTTCGAACGGACACTTTTTCAACATACGAGATGATACTCATAGTATCCATAGTAGTTTGTGATAATACTCCTTACCTCTCTATCCTACATGACACTAATGTAGCTAGTCTTTAAGTTCCTTTTTACAATATAAATAAGACGCATTTGAAAATAGTCACTTAAAACAGCTGAAGCAGGAGTTTGCGTGGCAGTAGCACTTTTTGCTTGCGGTGCTAGTGCCACCCCAACATGGCAAATGGTTTACATTCTGATCACGATTTCTCCCCTCAGGCAGCTGATGGTCCTGAAACTGGTTTTCCCTGATTAGTAAAAAAGATGGAGCAGGAGTATAACTGTCTAAAACTATTAGTAGTTATAGATAGTATTTTACATTATGTGCTGCAGATCACTTTTATGCTAACTAAAGTATAGTAGTATATTAAAACACTAATTCAAAAACTTGTACAAAAATATTAAGTAGGTACTTTTTGTTTTTTTGACTTGGTAAGTATATACTGGTATATCAAGACATACCCAATTTCAATGTTTTATAGTTTAAACACCTACTATTCTAATTTCATTAAATATTTATTAAAAGCATAATGATTTGTGTTCTTAATTCTAAATGTTTTATGTAGTAATGTGCTTAACCACATTACTGATCAAGTCAATATATTCATCAGGTTTATTGCTTCTAGAAAAAAACATAGTTTTAAATAATGCGAGTATGATGCTCCATCTGGGATAATGCTATGTTGTAATTAACTATTAATTACTATGGACAAATGTGTCTTATTTATAATGTTAAAATTAATGCTGTTAACAAATAGCTGCATTAGTGTACATACATAAATAATCTGTCAATATTTAACATTGTTAACAATGAATAACAATATCATAACACAAATAATACATTAAACCGATCGCTACATCTGTGTGAAACTGTCACTAACACTAACATCTCAGATGTAGCTGAAGTATTGTGATACAATGTGTATATAACAATTGATTAAGTCAATATATTCATCATGTTTAGTGCTTCTAGAAAAAATAAAAGCAATATTCTAAATTAAGTATGTGAATCTAACACTAATTTAACAAAATACTCAATGTTTTCTATCCCAGTCGAACATGACATTTTTTCTCTTTCTGGGCCTGAAGAGAACATTGAATCAATTTTAAATTAACTGGAAGTTCCTGATTGGGAAAGCATTTATCAAACTAATAATGTTGGCCAATGTAATAATTTACAACTAATTTTTAATGTAATAAAAGATTGTATTTTGAATAATGGTTTTATTTTCAAAAATCAAAACAAAAACTATTTACAATAGTAACTAAAAACATACATTAATAGCAAAGCTATTCAATATTTATTCTATCACCAAATAAAATATTAATATCACATAAGCTCACTCAAAATCAGTTCATGTCCAGTCATAAGAAGGCACATTAGGGTTCAATACACACTAATGCCGTTCACAATTCCATTTTGGTCTGATCAAAGCTGTGTACATACACTATGTCTCACAACACTATTTAATCTGGCTCTGTGAGTGGGAACAGAGTGAGATTGAATCATAAATGGCATCCAAGTGAAAATCGAGCCTAAGAGTTACTTTAATATAGTACCAGGGTAATAATTCATCAATGGAACAACATTACTCTTTATAAATGGTGTACGGCATAAAGCACAACTATCTAAAGCACCATAACAACACTGCATACAAAATATATGACCACAATGCAAGACACAAGGTTGCAACATCTCTTCTAAACATGCTGCACATGATTTTTCGCTTTCTACTTCATTTGGCAACTCATGAAGTTGGTACATGTACTTTTTAGCCATATAGAAACTTTGCCCACAGGATATTATTGCATGTAGTAATGTCACTATGCCTAGTAGTCTTAAATGTGTGTAATAAGCAGCTGCTGCAGGTCTAACATGAACATAGTCAATACCACTCAAGTTCTTCCCGATTTGTAAAGGCCCACCATTGATATAAGCCAGCCCTCTATGTATACTAATCACTTGAGGTACAATATTGTTCAATGTCTTTAGAATAATTAAAAATACATTCTGTGCTTCAGGACGCAAAGTGTGATTCTGTTCTACTTGTTTCTCTAATCGATGAAAGAACCGTCTTGTTAAAGCTTCACCAAACGCGGATAACAGTATGCTTATAAAACGATTGCCGTATGCAGGTAATTTGTGATAACTCTCGTCGACCTGGACGATACCAGAGTACTCTTCGCCTAATGTTTGCAAATCTTTGAGTGTAGTGAAGGATTTGTAAAGCAGAGAAGAGATTGGCACAGCTTTTGGAGCGTGTTGCGACGGCATAAGTCGGGCTAAGGACTCTGCAAGTTGTTTCTCATATAGATCATCTTTCTGCCATGCTCGAAGTACTTCTGCTGGCTGCGCAACTGGTAACGCCATCACAAGCACTTATTAATTAAAAATTAAGCTTTACTTTATATATTTAACTTTTAGCTAGATATTTGTATTTTGTAATTTTAGGTAAACTTTTCAAGTCAAAACAAACTACATGTCGTCAAATCAAATATGTCATTTCACTATTTGACAATTGACATTATGTTTTTATTTAATTACCAAACAGCAGGTAAAGATCTTGATTTAACTAGATATGTTCATCTCTAGTTATAATAAAATTAGTAAGGTATAATCCTCAGATCAATGAATTTCAATGTATTTGGACCAACTGTTTTGCAGGTCCCTAACTGCGTTCGCGGGCAACATGCCAAGATAATTTTCCGTGATTCTGCCAAAAGGCGAAGGTCGAAATTCCGAGAGAACTGCGTAGGTACTTTAATTGTATTTCTCCTAGCTGTGAAACAAGTGGATTTAGTAAATTGAAAAGTCGCATTTTATTAAACAATTGATGTACAAATCCTATCCTTAAAAAAAACAAAAGGTGTTGACAACACACCTCTTTATTTTCCAAAAATTCCCCAAAATAAATCAAAATCCAAAAGCACTAAGTTTTGTGCAATGTACATAATACAAAACATTATTTGGTAATAATGCAATCGCTTTTCCTTGAGGGAGAATGATCCTTCTACCCTTTTTGGCCTCGTGCCTCGTACTCGTGTATGTTACACAGAGTATTTTATATATAATGGTAGTATGTTATTTAATTCGAAATACTGCCAGATAAAACTAAAATTAAAATAAAACGAAAAATGCCAACTAAACGTTTTATTAACTTTTAATATCTATCACTTCTTTACCACATTATAATTTATGAATGCAGTTTCTACTTAAATACACACATCGTTGTCTATTTCCTGCTAACAACAAATTAAAGTATTTAATTATAATTTAAATGCTTAATATGTACCAATACATTTAATCAAACATCTAATACTTCATATAGAGAATGTAAGTAAAAAATAGTTACTTGGTTTACAAAAACAGTACTTTTATTTAGATAAGCAAACATATTTTGGATATCAAGCTGGATATAAGGATATTCTATTTCATATATTTCTAGAAATGTTACACTGATAATGATAACTTTCAGTTCATAAACTAATTACTAGTTACATGTTTCATAAATAAGAAGTCTAAAAGCAAAACCGCCTCTGCAAATAATCACATTGTTTGTCAAAATAATCAATATTAGCATGGTATCTTAAGCTATTTTACAAGGTTTTATTTAACTTGCAATGGATGTAAGTTCGGGTGGAATCTTGCAAGTTAAATTTGACCATCTTTTCGGTTTCCGATTGACCTGAAATTTTGCACGCTTATGTATAACGCGTGAAAATACAATAATATTGTACCATGGAGCTGATCTGATGATGGAATCGGAAGGTGGCCATAGGAACTCCAGTACTAAACAAGATAGACCCATCGTGTTTGGGCTCGTTTTACTTGTCTTGCGTAACACTCTGCTGCTACATGATATCCAGGATCTCAAAAGCTTGTATTCAAAAACCTTTTTAATAAAACTTATTTATTACCAAATGCAGATAAACGGGTTGGCAGCCCACCCGTTGAAATGTGGTCGCCATCGCAGTAAAGCTTGCAACGTGTTATGTGAAAATTTTTAATTTTAGAAGTTCTTTTTTTAACTTTCAGAGAATAATTGTATAAGCACCAATAACTTTTTTTACTATCAGTATACAATGTAATCTAAAAGATTCCCCTTTTTTCGAAAAATAAAATAGGAAAGAGTGGCTCTAATTATCAAATAAAATAATGTATGTCGATTTACCCACATTATTGAAGCAAAGTGGAGATTTGTCCTTTTTTCTTGTTAGTATATTATCAGGTGAACTGATGGTTTTGCTTTTAGACCTGTTAAATATTATTATTAAAAATACCAACACACCACGCACCACCTATGAGAATAGCACACAGACGGCCGGGTCTCGCCCCCTGGCTTGCCAGGTTCTGCCCCACGTGGAGCGCGGCTGTGTGTGTCAGAAGAAGTGGTGGTATGTGTGCGTGTGAGTGTGTCAAGTTCGCCTGCGTTTCGCTGGAGTCGTCGCTGGCGGCGTTGATGTGTTCGTACGACGCCTACCACGACGTGACCCCGCGTCTTCATCTATAAATGGTGAGTCCCAAGCTAAAGGAAGAAAGGAATTGTACAAATAACTAAGACTTCTCCAAACAAAAAAATAAAGGGAAAAATCGGGAATCCCATGGAAATCTATGATAGAAACATCTGAATTTAAGCACCATTTACATTGCCAGATATTGCAATTATTGTATTTTGTCTGTTATTTTGGTGAGCAATAAAGTGTTATCTATCTATCTATTCCATGATAAAAGAATCAGAAATATGTTCATCGTCAATCGGAAGTAGAGTACAATATTCTCTATTCACACATCTTTCGTCAATGGTAACTATATTTTAAATCAGCGGTCTTATCACTGACAATAACTTCCTCCAGATAAGTGACAAAAATAGTTCATGATTATAAATTGAAATTTGCTTAAAGACTAATTTATAGACTTTTGTGACATAAGAAACATAATTACCTGCAACAGAGCTGACTTTAGATTTCGGTGGTTTATCACGATGAGATGTGGACTTTCTACTACCTGAGCTATCACGAGGTCCAGACGCATTTGAGTCTCGAGAATCTCTTCTTCTGTCTGTAATTGGAAAACAAGTTGTATTAAAAACTTACAAGTATTAAAATTTGAAATTAATTCCTAACCCTATTCTCTAATTATTTTTAACCGCAGACAACTTGGGTAGTAAAAACTTCTATTTTTCTGGAAAAGTAAAAAATTGGATCAATTAGTAAGAGAAATTTTTCAACAAAGAATTCATAAAATGCCTTAAAGTTAATAGAAAATAATGGCCATGGAATCATAAATGTATAAATGCTATATTCAAAGTTGTGAAAGAAATATATATGTATTATATTATATTACTTTAATAATAAACTCACCATAATCTTTTTCAGATTTGACACTTGTTGTGTCAGTAGAAGCATGCGAACTACCACTCTCTTTGCGTGCTTTCGTAGCTAAAGCACTAATACTGTCTTTGCGGCTACCTAATCAAATAACTGACATAATTAATTGTACAAATTAATTTCTTAAATTAAGCACACACATTACTACATTAGAAATACTAAATTTTAAATCAATAATTCCATTATTTTGCATTAAATAATATAAATTCAAACAGAAACCAGTTTGTTTAGTAACAAAATACAAAAATGATTAAGTCGAATACCTTATACTGAGCTAAATCAGTTCGAAATAACTAATTAATAATTAATTCTGTTCAATTCCATTATTAATTCCCTTTTTATACAGATAAAGATTAAGCTACCATCACCAAAAATAAAACACGAAACTCAGTTATGTAAATAGTATAATAAAATTCATTTTAGTAAGTTTACTGTGCTCAAAATCTATAATTTACAATCTTCAATAAATATTTACTCCACAATTATGTCTAAATTTACCATCACCACTACCACCACACACGAAAATTAGAATACCAACAAACAGAAAATATCTTCCACTAAAATAGGCAAATTTTAAACTTTTGCAACAATAATTAAATTCTAATGCACACCACAGTTATTTCTTACAAAAAGCTTCATACTTTTGTATAACACCAATAATTATGCCCATTATAGTATAATCAAATACCCAAAGATGATTTTATTTATCAATCTTCTACCTTTTGAATTATTTTTAGATGTGGCACCTCTAGAATTGCTTCTAGATGCAGAAGGCTTAGGTGAAACACTGCAGCGATCTAAATATAACACATGTTAAATTACTTTCAAAAGCACAACCAGCAGAAAACCACTGCCTGCAAAGCATTTTAGCTTGTAACTTGTAAAAAAGAAAGTGTATTAAGCATAACTAATTTAGACTTAAATTACTTGGACTTAGGGAAAGCAGTTTATAATAAACTTGATTGACCCCTGTTTCTCACAAGGAATAAAATAACTAGCATAAATAAAAAAATGTGTGTTTGTGCAATTCATACATAGTAGAAGTGAAACAAAGTGTGACAAGGAGTGGGAGGGATTCTAAATTTTGTGACGTCACATCTCATATATTATATACTTATAATATATTTAAGATTTAAAACACGAAATTTGAAGTATTAACTAAAAACTTCTAAACATTTCCAACTGTAGCTGTATGAGCATAGAGTTTAAATTATTAAATATAATGTATTTTATCTCATTCTCTCGCAGGCTTAGTCCTACAGATTTATATGTTGATAGTTGTCATTTTATATTTTCATTGAGTTTCGAATCACAATAATTGCAAAGATGTTACACTTGATAAAGTGACTGAATAAATTGGTCTATCAACAAGAGTTCTATGTAGTTGATGTAAACCAAAAAAAAAAATGTATATTGGACATCTGAGCCCACCATCTAATTTACCATACTACTTTTATATTTATAGGCAATTTAAATATTTAAAGCTCTCTAAAACATTTGTTACATTGTAAGCATGATATAGACCAGATAGACATAGTCGGAAAAGAACAAAGTCAGTGTTCACAACTTTGACTATTTATTCTTAATTTGTAGCTCACACCTTTAGGTGCTCGAGTGTTGTTTGTGATCATTTTTCGAAGCAAACACAGATGGAGTAGATTTAAATACAGTAATTTATAAAAGCTTAAAATTGTCACACCACCACCAACTGAGAACCTCCAGCTCACCATCGCCAATGTTTTTCAAAGTGGCACACAAGTCTATTGTATATAAATTGAGGGTGGTTTTGCAAAATCATGTGGAAACACACTTGATTTGTTTATTAGTCTCGAGTACTGACTGTGGTATTCATAAGTGCTTTTTATTGCATTAAAAGTGTTTTATATTACATTTCCTTTCATAACCAACATTGAATTCTTCCTGTAATAGTTATACTTTAAATATAAATAGACATCGCTTTGAAGTTATAAGGTTGCCCGTTGTTCTTGTTTATTTAATGTGTATGCAGTGAACAATAGAGTTTTGTATCTATCTATCTATATTTCAAGCTTTATTACACACTGTTATTATTTACTTTTAATGATAAAGTCCTTTATTTTTTTACCAAAAAAATATTATATAAATATGCATTTGTGTAATAAAATACCACTTTTATATACTTATATACCACTTAGATACCAATCTATAAAGTATAAGTGGTAAAAATTAAAAAAATAGATATTAATATAGATTCCATAACATTCTATAATAGATACTGGGGATACCTTTAGTACCCTTAAATTTGTTGTCTATGCATTCATACATTTACAACATTGGATAGTGTTTACATATAAATTCTCCTAAAATTTGTAAATTTGCAAAAATGGATGGAATTCAGTCTTTAATAAACTACTGACACAATTATAGTAAATATCACAGCCAGCTCCTCTAAATCTGAAAGCTTTACAGAAAACAAAGATTCTAGTTATAAAACATAACTGTGATAAAAACTTATTTTAGGTAATGGGAGGGGTGGAGGGGGAGGGAAGGGAGTCATACTCACCCTATTAAAATCATAGATAATACTTATATGTCTTTTTTATGAAGATTATGGGTGGCAACTAGGCCTTTAAGCCATGAAAATGTTGTTTTAATATATGTTTTTGATTTAAAATGAATTTTGAGTGGTTATAAAAAAAACAATTAACTTAAGTACTTCTCTCTTCTGCAACCCCTATGTCTGGGAAACCATGCACACTAAAGCTCACAAGCCAACCAAGCAAAACGAGTGTGCCATGGCAGTGATCAACGAGTGTCAAAACCTATTTTTAACCATCATTAAAAAATAGTTATTAATGAATAAATGGTGACCAGTCAGTTCTGGCACTCACCGGCAGCTACCGTGGCATGTTTGCTTCGCTAACTCGACTTGTGAGCTTTAGTCTGTGTACTGTTTTCCAGACATAGGGGTTATAAAAGGAAGAAGTACTTGTTTCTTTTTATAACCACCCCAAATTAATTTTATGTCAAAAGTACATTAGAACATTCTCATGGCTTAAAGGACTACTTGCCAACTATAAACTTCATTATAAAAAAATGTAAGTATTATCTATGATTTTCATGTTTTTTGTTTTTCCTATAATGGTTACCTACATGAATTGCTTTGTTATGATTTTATATAATTATTCAACGATTTTGTTGTGATTTTGGCTTATTTTGAATCTTTTAATGTTAACTCTTGGATTTGTCAACTTTGGACCTATGATATAAGTGCAATATTAGTAAAAACATATGTGAGGTTATATTTACAAAAACATTAATATCTCAAGAACTATTGTTATTGGCATAGGGGTTGTAGAAGCGGTGAGTATGACTTCCTACCCTTCCCCTCCACCCCTTCCATTCCATTACTTAAAATGAGTGCGCCCTATATCTATACCCCAGTCACATTTTCTACTAGACAATTACTATTCTTATTTTCTTCAATATTTATGAGATATTTCTATAAAAATATTAAATCAAAAACTTATTAATGTACAATAAAAAAGAATACCTTCCGCCTCATCAGTCGAAACTGAAATTTCTTTGCATTTTTGTTTCATTAACGCGCCAAATTCATTTTCCGGCAAACTGAATGCGACTTCATGATTTGGAAATGGTATTGGTTCTGTATCATCTAGCATGGATAAATCATACAAAGTTTCCAAATGTTTCCATATATCATGCGTAGTGACCTCAGTTGTTATTGAATTAGATAATTTCTCCCAAATGCAGGCCATTTGAAAATGTTTATTTATGCCGACTGGCTTGTGGTTTGCCATCGTGTAGAAAAGTTGTATTTCCATGTCGACATCCCATTGGACAGTGTCTCCAGTTTTCACTTCAGTTTCTTCTTCACTGGATACCATATTTGTGGAAAAGAATACAGAAGATGCACAAGATTTGTTATTTTTTCAAGGAATCAAAATAAACACTTAAGCAGTAAATACGCCATTTTTAATTTTTTTTTTAATTTATGACAATTGTGTATTGTTAGTTGACAGTTGACATTATTTATTTAATTAGGTTTATGGCTTGGCAACTAGACCTCTAAGCCAGATCTTAGATTACAATATAGTTTCTTCATTTTCTTAAGCCTATGAATAGCTTAGCTGAATTGTAGGTTATCAACTGAAGCCATTCAACGGAGTTGTGTTGTGATAAATCGAAAGTCCACATTTGACTATACACTTCGCATTTCTTACAAAAATACGTAATTACTACTCAAAAACTATCAATATTCTACAACTATTGTTCATTTTAGAGTAATTTTACATATTTTTGAAAATAAAACTGCACAGCACAACATCTCCCTTCAGTTCCCGCCAACCCCCCCAAGCCTCCCCCCCCCCGCGCGCTGACATTAGTTTTTGGTTTTTTCACTTCCAGAGATAGTACAAAATGTAAAGCGCTATACCCCGTTTACGATAACTTGACGCGCGAGGCTACAAAATCTGAAAATTAACATCAATTAACTTAAAAAATCGGTATTAAATATAGATTATAACAACAAATGACTTATTTTTAATTTTTGTGGGAATTTTTTAGTAATAGTCATGAATTTAGGTGTTTTTATCTCTAGCTTTATGTGTTAATATTTTTGAGTTTTAGTAACCCAGCGCGTCAACATAACGTGAACAGGGAATACTACACTACTGTTGTTACCGAAAAAAAGGACAACAGGGAGTTTTTTTTTGTGTGAAATCGACTGTTGAGTGTTGGCAATACTGATAATTCGGTTACACGAACTTTCAGTTGTCAAAAGTGTCAAATTAAGAAAAAAAAATTGAAATAATAATATCCATAGATATAGCGTTTTGTAGCGTATAACCTGAATTATTTCAATCTTCCATGTTTTGATGTTATTTATCTAAAAGTAAAGCTTGCTTATCTTTTATGGATCATGGCAAATCACTATGAAGTGCCCAATTGGTAAGGATACTTGATATTTACTTTTCAGTCTGTTGAATAACACCGGGCATCTAATGTTTGAATACATTTATGGTTTACAATGAAAATAAAGTATCTTGTAACTATTCGAGTTGGTAACTTATCTATTACTAGTGGACCCGACAGAGGTTGTCCCGCCTTGAAAAAATAAAAATCTAGGACCCGATCCCAGCGCCACTTACCGGTTCCAATTGGTCAATTGGTTCCAAACCATCACTCACTCAAACATACAATTTTTTTTATCAAAATTGTTAGTTCTCAAGTTATGTGCGTACATACATATCTACTATTCATTTATATATATATATGTATATATGTATATATATATATATATATATGTGTGTATATATATATATATATATATATATATATATATATATATATATATATACATAATTTACTGTAGGCGGTTAGCTCAGTACATATGAGAGCGCTATCAGTGTCTATCTCTCAATTAATATATTTATCAGTCCGCCCCAAATTATATGGCTACTTATCTCTTTATTGTATCTTATTAGTACAGATTCACCAATTTGAAATAAAATAAAAATTTGTAATTATTATAATATTATTTCAGGGCTGGTAAACCCCCAACGGGGCTCCACCTTGATGTCTTAAAAGGAGATAAATTAATTCAAAAACTGATGATAGATGAGAAAAAATGTTACTTGTTTGGTCGTAATCCTCAAATGAATGATTTTTGTATCGATCATGCCAGCTGCTCAAGG
Source organism: Dendrolimus kikuchii (assembly GCA_019925095.2). Lineage (NCBI taxonomy): Eukaryota > Metazoa > Arthropoda > Insecta > Lepidoptera > Lasiocampidae > Dendrolimus > Dendrolimus kikuchii. The sequence continues at coordinate 11,257,565 of CM034410.1, read as the reverse complement.
GTCCATGCAGCTTTTGTCTACCACAAAGACTTGAACAGGGCATTTTTGGTTGATTTAGGGAGCAGTAAGTATACTTGTTAATTATAAATTGTCAAATTTCTTTAGCTATCCTAGCTTTTTTGTATTTTAGTTTCTATACCTCATGAGTATCAAAACTGCTAAGAAATTTACTTTACAGTATATAAATTTCTTTTTGTCACTTTTTTCCATCTATAATATAGTAAATCTGTAAAGGGTTCGAGTTTGTACAATGCATATAGAGAAAAAATGGCAGGGGGGCTAATTTGGACCAGCAAGTTTAGAAATGAAACTTTTAGAATTTTTGTTGTCTGCCTGTTAGAGCATCACTTGAAAATTTCTGAATAGATTTAAATGAAACTAGACATCAACATATCAACATTTAAAATCTACTTTTGTGGGGTTGCACTGGCACATGTTAGTTATTAATAAAAATTCTTACTTATTTAAGGTACATTTCTCTCAAACTACAATATTATTTATGTCTGCATGTTTTAATACTATTTTCATAATTATATCCCTTAGTATAATATTATTTTGTGTATCAATGCCATCATCTCACTAGCTAATCCACTATCTCACTAGCTAATCCACTTGTTACTTCGAAGGCATATTTCAAATTATCCTTCCTGTCTTATTCCCAAAGGCTGGCATCACGTCCGCTTTGCCCCTGGTGTTGCAAACTTTTTATTAGGTGGCCAGCCTGCTTGTTTGTCAACACTTGCAATAAAAGAGAAAAGGGTTTGAACCCTGTTTGAGAAATATGGCACCACTTAGGCAGTTATATGGTCTAATGTGCATACTGCTACAATCGCCTCGTGCTGATGATGAAGAGAAACATGATGCAAACTGCTAAGTTATACATTCTCATTATAAAGTTATCGATAAAATATTTTTTTGTCTATTTAGTCATTTGTTCTAGCTCATGGCACATATATTGGAAAAATGCGTCTGGAGTCCAACAAACCAACACAGTTGCCAATCGACTCATCCTTCCATTTTGGGGCTTCCACGAGGAATTATATTATAAGGTACTGTGCATTCATAACCTTTTACAACCCAGATATTCCATTAATTAAAGCTTTCAAAATCAATGTTAGTAAAATATCTATTGTGAGCTTATATTAAATGGGTCATTCCTGTTTTGCAATTTGGACAATTTTTTTTTTTACATAGTATAAACCAATGTCGCTTTCCATGTCTGTTTGTCTGTATATCTACTAACTCCTTGTAAACCATTCAATGGATCTTTAAGCGGTTTTCACCATTAGTTAGGTAATTTTTCAAGGAAGCTTTTGCTTGTAGCTTTGCTTCCAATATAAAAAATCTAATTAAGTTTTTATGTAAGTAAAATATAGCTACTTACTAGGGTTTGATCCAGATAAACTGTAATACAAAATAATTTATTTACAAAAGTTTGGCAGTAACATGGGTTCTTGTAGGGCAAGACTAGATAACAGGGAACCAATATGGTATTATCAATGGTATATGACATTACAATTCATAAAGTTTGGTTTGTGTGTGTGTGTGTGTGTGTGTGTATGAGCATGTATGATAGGTATATAATATTTAGGTGACCAATGAAGACTGTTTGCTCATAGTTAAATGTAAGAAGCCATAGTGCAAATTTTCCTTTTGCATCAGCAAAATTGAGATGTTTAAATTCCATTTTATATTTACATTCCTGTATAACATACAGAATGAGAAATTGCTAAAATCAAAGTGATCCAGTTAAAAATAAAATCCAGTCATTCAATGTCATTGAATAGGTGTAACACTTTCGTTCACATTAAGCCCACTTCCAAAGTAGGAAGCAAGAATGTGGGCACCACAAATGTGAAGTGTTCAAATGCAAACACATGCTAGCGCTATTCACTTCCCTCGCCACTTTCCTGTTTGCTGTCTTGAAGTAGAGATAATATAAATGAGGCATTACTTCAATGACAGGTGTTACATAAATCATATAGTTGATGAAATATACATATATTTTTAGAGAGCGGCCTACAGGCAATTCCAGGGGTATTATGGAAGAATTGCCCAACACAGAAACTGAAGGGGCATTGCTGGGACTCCCAGAGACACAGACTGAGTTAGATGTAAGTGATCTTATGCTTCTAATTTACAGAAACATGTGAAAAGTACAAAGAGAGAATCTGACTAATGAAAGTAGAGACTGAAAATGTGTGGCAAATTTAAAATATATCAGTAGATACCTCCAAATCACCATAGAGTATTTATACAATACATATACAATCTTCTTTTTCTTTGTATTCATCATCTTCTGTTGCTTTTTCACCAATTTGAAGAACATCCAAAACAATAACTTTTGTGCTTCACTTTTAATAGTTTTGTTCATATTTTAAATCGGAAAGGCAAATATATAATTGCATAAAAATTACAGGGTTTTGGTAACATAACCGACATTTTTATTTGTTAAAAATTTAAGAATAATTCTAGTGTTTAATTTTGTTAGCCAAACTCTAGTGACAGAGTTAAGTGCCAATGGTCTCAAATATAACAGGTTTGAACCCAGAATTGGGTAATTACTGGGCTGTAATGATTCTACCTCTAATACTAGTGTTATTATTTCAGAACTTAACAGAATTCAACACCGCTCACAACCGAAGGATATCTATGTTGGGAATATCAACAGATGACGGCACTGATGTTATGAAGGTATATTCACTTTATTGTATCACTAGGTCTTCACCAGTGCTGGTTTTACATTTTAAGCCATAAATCATCTTCCATTGGGAAAGCAGAAACATATAGGTTAATATGTTGTTACATATGACCTTGTAATTTTCTTTGATTGAGAATGTCAGTGTCTGTTTGTCTGCAGATTTATTATAATGAAATGGTTTCAACTATAACCAGTTTTTTTATTTTTATTTTTTTATTGCAAGAGTTCAGCAGACAGGCAGACGACCCACTTGATGGAAAGCGGTTACCATCGCCTATGGACATTTGCAACACCAAAGGTACTATAAATGCGCTGCTGCTCTCTTAAAGGAGTCTGGAACCTGGTCACTAATGTCGGAACACAACTCAAAGTTGTTATGGCGACATACTTTAAATCAGGGGTGGTAGCCATCCAGTCGGGCAAATGTCCTACCACCTGGCTGTGGGTTGTTTTGTCGCCTCTTACGACAGGCCGAAATTGTGTTGTGTAGAAATTGTATTCTTTCTCCGTTCCTGCACAGATAATTTTTCTAATATGGATTATATAATAATAATATATCCTTAAATCTGAGATGAGGTAATTTTCAATGTTTCTTCTAGATCAGTTCTGTCTTCTCAGATTGCCTCCTGGCAAAGGCCTCCTCCAGCTCATGTCAGTGCTGTCTGTGTAATCCAGTATCGTCAGTAGGATCCAGCAGCAAACCTGATCTCGTCCTCTCAGCACTTGTTCTGTCCTTCCCTACTCATTTTGCAAACCCTTGGGTGCCAGTGGGTGACTAATTTGCTCCATTTTGGGAACCTGCTCCTGAGCATATACCCTGTCCATCTCCATTTCGGAGAATATGGATTATATATATAAATATCTGTAAATAAATAGCTTGATCATAGCTCGCTGTTCATATCAGCTAATCCTGTTTCGTATTATGAGTGAAAGTTTCGGTGGCCCACATGCCCCAGCCTCCCCATCCTCTCCTCCATCCCATATCTTACTCCTCTGCCCCTACCCAATCTCCTTCTTCCGTCTCAGTGACTGACGACGCGCTGGCGTCGCACTTGGTTTTTCAAAATCACTTACCAAAGCAAGGTGAGCCTCCCCTCTGTGTGCCTGTTTAAAGCATTAAAAAAATCCGGATTCAAAAGTTTTATCCAAATTAAGTTCCAGTGGAAAATATTTTTTTAAGGTCATACATATAAGGGAACATACCATACTACGTGACACATTTTTTTTACTCATTTTTACCCCCTCCTCCCCCCTCTAGTTTCACATAGTAAATCATAAATATGGTTTTAAATTCTTTTTAGCAAACGGAAAATTAAAAAATAATTAATTTGGCTCATTAGCTCTTTCAAAAGCGCTAATAGTCCGAGAGCTGGTGAACAATTTAGGGTAGATTCTTGAGGTAATGTGAGAATTTTTATAATAGTCCTTGAAAGACACCTAAATAAGAAAATCAAGGTCTGAAGGGTAGCGGCCCCTTACCAACCCTTAATTTTTTTTAATGGAAACTGCAATTTTTTTCAATTTGAGGTTGTTTAAAATTTTTGTATCTTTAAGTTACATATTTAAGTAATTGAAAAATAAAAAAAGCCACATTAATTAGTCGGGTTTAAATGTTAAGCAGACTTTTACAAAACGATTTTTGTAACAAATTCAAAGAATGTTCTTGAGGCATCTTGAGCTTCTGGGAGTATGGTATAGCTACTTAAAAACATATAATCCCAAAAAAACCAGATCAATTTGGTGAAATTTTTCACCTGCCAGATGACCAAGAATGTCATGGATTCATAAGTATGTGTGAACAGCATTATGCTTAGCTTGTACTATCTACGTCGCATCTCGTTACCGTTGTTTAAAGAGAAGAAGTGGCAAAAAGCTCCCCAGCAACATGTGTAGCCAAAAATTATTTTCTTCATGTTTATTTACCTCGGACTCTTTCTTAAAACAAATACAGAAATATGTTATACATTTACTTCCCGGGGTGGGATATAATTATACGGCAAATTTATATATTACGAACAGATCCGAACCTTTTTTAATATAGGTTAGAAGGCTAAGGCCTTAGATTTAAATTTGATTAGCCTTCGTGGTTATTTTTTTTATAACCACCCAAAGTTAATTTTATATCTCAAATAATAAATAAATGTGCCGTATACCGCACCCAAAAAAATTATTAGCATGGTAATAATGAAAATCCATTTCTTCAATAGCCCCCCACTGGCACAAAACGGTCGGCTTCAATGCCGGGTGGTATTCCGAAGAAGCAGAAGCGGAACGTGTCTTTCAACGAGGAAGTGGATATCATCAACCCTGAGGACATAGATCCGACCATCGGCAAGTTCAGGAATCTGGTCAAATCGACCATAGTGCCCAATTCGAGCAGTACCCCGAGGAAGCTGAAACTACAAAGCGGCGATGATAGTAAGTATAGTGTATTCTACACAGAATGGAAGCTTTCAGCGGGGCAGTAAGGGAAGTACCTTAACCGTTACAGCTACAAGAAAATGCGAAAACTTCTGTCGGACCAACCGATATCGAATGGTTCGATAGAAGTATTTGATTAGATTTACAAACAGGATTGATAGACATCAAAAAAATTGTTCGTGTAAAATGGCCATTTTCTTGCTAGGGATCAAAATTTAACGAAAAATTATGGATAGCCTCCTAAGACCATTTTCTTGTAGCTGCAACAGTTAAGATACTTCCTCTTATAGTCCCGCTGAAAGTTGTACAATATCTACCTGTAGTGATATTGAAAAATTATGTTCGCTTTGAAATTTACATATTAGCCGCCATATTCGTCCGGCGCGCCGTCGCAGCCGCGCCGCCGCCATTTGCCCGCGACGCATACGCCAATAAGGTTTTGGTTGAGTTGTAACAATTTCCATACTATTTTTGTATGCATAGGTAATTTAAGTATTTAATAATGACTAAGCACTCAAAACTGTTAGTTAAATTATTAACATGATATAGAACTGTGGATTATAGTCTGAAAAGAACAGGTAGGCTTTGAATTCTGTCTATTTATGCCCGGTTTGCAGCTTACACTTTTAGGTGCGCGAGTCTTGTATGTGACTATATTTCGATTTCATAGATAGAGTACATTTAAATACAGTAACTTAAATAGGCTGAAATTGTCACGCCGCCGGCGTCGCGCCGCCGCCGTCGTTTTTCAACGCCGCGCCCATGTCTATTTTAAATTCGTAAACAGTCACCCCTCTTCACTTTTAAACTATCGAGTGGAAATTTCTTTGAAAATAAATGAAGTAGTAGGAAATAAAAAAGAATTTCAATGATAATTAATTTGTACAAGACACATTGACTAGTTCTTAATACATAGAACATTTTTGTCGATTATATTATCCATGTCGTAATATAATAATGTGGCGACCGCGGGTTTAACTTTCTGGCAGCGTAGGGCGGTCTCAAGACTTCTAAAAAAAGGTAGAAGATTCTGGAAGGAAAAGACAAGGACAGATAGATGTTAGAAAGGGATAGATGTGTAAACAAAAGTTCTCGAGTAGAAGGTTCGGGAAGGAAAAGACAGAGATAGATAGATGTTTAGAAAGGGACAGATAGTAAATAAAAGAAGAAAGAAATTATGGGTTCCAGAAAATTCTTCCGGGTATATAAGCAGCGCAAGGCGCGCCTACCGGGCAGTTTAGAGTTGAGTTCAGTTCAAGACAGCAAAGCGACAAGTGCAATACGGAAGAGTTGGAAGAGAAGTTTAATAGAAGACAGTGACGAGTTAAGTGGTGAATTTAGTGACAAGTCTAGTGGACAGTTAAGTGAAGGAGGAGTGTAGCGTATTTCGAGAGACGAACCAGAGGCGAGCTACACGCGTTAATATCGGAGGTGTGCACTGCAGTAGCAGGAGGTGGTCTACGCAGTATCAGCGACGGTACAGTGAGTGAGACACCTTATCGTCGGGACAGTGCATCGTTAGTCGTGCGTATAGGGGCAAACCTGCGGAGAGATATTACGTGTGGCTGTGTAAGTCAATAAAGGCGTTACTTAAAAGAACTGGTGTTTCCTTCCAATCCCAAGTGCGTACCCCCGCTCGCACGTAACAATAATTTAAATACATTTTTTAATTTAAAGGTCAACACCACCATTCCTTAAGGCTACAAGAGATATCACGTGGCAGTAATCTGTATTCAGACCTACCAGCACCAAGTTCACATCTAAGCCTTATTGGAGCCAGGTAATGTAATCAATAAAATTTAAGTCTCGGTTAATGATTTCAAACTTAATCCACTTATTTAAGTGACAGCTGCTATTTATACTATGCCGAGTAGTTATGATTATGTTATTAAATTGTTTTTTGTACAGCTATTTTATTATTTTAATAAAAAATCTTTAATTTAATAAGACGGCAAAATAGAAAAAGAAACAATTGACGCAAGGTGTACTATATTAGTTTTAATATTTAATATTTAAGTAGACATTATTTTTAACAAGAATACAGACTTGTATCCCTTTTTTTAAATCAGTAAAAGCATTTTTTATAAAAAAAATACAAATATGCTTTTATAAAAGACTTGAAATAAAATATTAATAAAAAAAACAGGTTTAAAAAAAGCGTGGTCTGGCTACCAGTGGTTAGGGCAAATAAAGAGGTTATTACTATTGTTATAAACTTAGTACAAGTTTTAATTATCATTTACAGGTTAGGTTTGTCATTACCAAACCCAGCACCGGATGTGGAACTCGAAGGACCAGAACCCCATCTCAACATACATCCACCTTTACCACATACAGGTAAGAATATATATTTAAAGAAAGTAAATAATGTTTATTTAGAGTTATAAATAAAAAGTTTAACAAAAGCCAAAGGTTAACTAACTCTTAACTCAAAAACTAACTCAGCAAATGTGAATGAAATAATAATTTGGAAAAATAAAAATAGGTATGTCACATAGAAAAGAAAAGAAATTACATAGAACTAAAACTATTTCAAACTATTGCTTCTTTAATGTATATTCTTAAATATTGGCATATATTTTGATATTACAAACAGATAATTTCAATTTTCTTTATTGATATGGATTCTATATCAATAAATGAAACTTTAATTTTATTTATTGATATAGATCATATCAATAAATAAATTCAAATGCATTAAAGAAAAAAAATCCTATATTAATAAATAAATTCAAATGCATTAAAGAAAAAAAAGATCCTGTATCAATAAATAAAACTTAATTTATTTATTGATACTTTCAATTTTATTTATTGATATTGATTCTATATCAATAAATGAAACTTTAATTTTATTTATTGATATAGAACCTATATCAATAAATTAATTCAAATGCTTTCAATAAAAAAAGATCCTATATCTATAAATAAAACTTTAGTTTATTTATTGATACTTTCAATTTTGTTATTGATATTGATTCTATATCTATAAATAAAACTTTAATTTTATTTATTTATACTTTCAATTTTATTTATTGATATTGATTCTATATCAATAAATAAAACTTTAATTTTATTTATTTATACTTTCAATTTTATTTATTAATTTTGATTCTATATCAATAAATAAAACTTTAATTTTATTTATTGACACTTTCAATTTTATTTATTGATATAGATTCTATATCAATAAATAAAACTTTAATTTTAGTGACTCTTAAAATTTTATTTATTGATATAGAATCTATATCAAGTATCTGTTTGTAATATCAAAATGTATGCCAATATTTAAGTGAAACCTGTTATATGTAGTTCCTAGGGCCGGTACGATCGGTGCGATACTACTCAGAATATCGACGTGAAACGGTTAACTTTGACCTAACATGTTTCTAACTATGAGTGGTAGTTCCGAGGGCCTGTTTCTACCTCCCCCTAACCAACTCCATATCTCATTCTTTCCGTCTCTTCCCTCTAGCTCCATCCCCTTTTATTCCATCATACTATCCCATCGTAAAGGCTGGCAGTGTTTGTTTCGCCCCTGGGCCCTAAGTCTATAACTTAAACTGACAATCCAATCGAATTTGATTCGTAACTTTTGACGGTTTTGCTAGTCTGTTAACCATGTCGGCTTACTATTGAATCAATCCTGATTTGATCCTGACTGATTCGATGTGAATTTTGGAGGCTTGGGGCGGTGTTGCAAACATCTATAGTGCAATATTATATGTACTATAGTGGTGTGCCGTCTGCTCGTTTGCCAGCATTGAAATAAAACAAAATGGTAGCTTTAAAATTCTTTGTCCGTCTCGCACAGACTGAAATGGCTCAACAGATTTCAATGAAAAATTGCATTTGAAATATATATTTTTTAATAGTTCAGCAGCCAGGCGGACGGCCCTCCTGGTGGAAAGTGGTTACCCTCGCCTATGAACATTCGTAACAACAAAGGTGCTACCAAAGGGAGACTGAAACCTGGCCACTAATGCCGGAATGCAACTCAACGTTGTTAAGGCGGCATACTCTAAACTGGGGCTGGTAGCCATCCAGACGGGAAAATACCTTACCATCAGCTGGCTTTGGGTTATTTTATCTCCTCTTACGACAGTCTGCCCTGCCGCAGGAAATTGTATTATTTCGTCGTTTCTGCATAATGTTTCGGGTATATTCTGTTTGGAAAATTTGCAGAATTCATTTCATATTTTCAGCTCCAGAGGAAGCTGGTCCCTCATCGGAGCCCCGTCGCAAGAAGTACGCGAAGGAAGCGTGGCCTGGAAGGAAGCCCGGCCTCATACCGGCAGTATGAGATCTCCTCCACATATAAATATATACATATATATAAGATTACAGTGAATAAAGTGGTAAAAGTTCAATTTTAAATATAAAACTATACAAACTAAGAAGAAGACACAATAAAATGTTGATGAATTATTCTTATGGCTACACAGATAATGTTATAGTTATAGATTAAATATATTATATGTGATGCGATATTGTCATTAATTGTGAATGACGTTAAATATTGACAGATAACGTTTGTATTAACACTAATGTGGATATTCGTTAACGGTCGATAACTTTAAAATTATCGCAGGTGTAGCCCGAGCATAAAAGAAATAAGGTATGTTGTATGTATAACATAAATGTGGGTTTTAATAGGCATTACTTTTAGGTTATTGTTAATAATAGTGTAAGTATGGATTAAATAAAAAATGATGAGCTATTGTTTTATTTTCTTTTAAAGTCCTATTAGTGTTGAGGCACACTGAGGCATAGTTCAAGCGTATCGAAGCGTCTACTTAAATATTTACATAGCTACAAGCGGGCCCCCTGCTTTGAAAAATAAAATTAATATACATATATTATCACGTCTTTTCATCATAGGGGTAAGTAGGGACAATGGATCTCCACGTGCTTCGATCTTGACATGCCTTTATACGCTACATCTCATTTATCCCATCCCCCTATATATCCCTATTAATATTATAAATGCGAAGGAGTTTTTGGCGGGAACCAAAAGGAGATGTTGTGCTGTGCAGTTTTATTTTCTAGAAATGTGTAAAATTACTCTAAAATGAACAATAGTTGTAGGATATTGATAGTTTTTGAGTATTAATTATGTGTTTCGTGAGAAATGTGATCTGTAAAGTCAAATGTGGCCTTTTGAGTTGTCACAAGAAGTACGTTGAATGGCACTAGCTGATAACCTACAGTTCAGCTGTGCTATACATAGGTTTAAGAAAATGAAGAAACTACATTGAATCTAAGATCTGGCTAAAAGGCCTAGCTGTAAGCCATAAAATCCAAAAAAAAATATAAATGCGAAAGTAACTCTGTCCGTCTCTTAGTAAAAATATATTTTCGATGCTGAGGATGAACATAGGATACTTTTTATCCCGAAAGTGGGATAGCTTCCGAGATAAAAATATATTTTTGTCTCTCTGTTTGTTTGCTTTTAAGGGAAAATAATTGGACTGATTTGGCTGAAATTCAGTAAATATGTAATTTTAATACCGAAGGTGGACAAGGAATACTTTTCATCCTACCACTTTCATCATCAAGTTTATAGATTAAAAAAATATCTATATATCGTGATGGCTAGCGCACGCGTCGAAATCTCAAAGGGCGCGGGTTCGATTCTGGTCGGAACGCATGCCCCATTTAGTCAGTTTTCTGATCTGGCATATTGTTACAATTACCGTGTGCTAATAACGTTGAAGGAAAACATCGTACTAGTTGCTTCTCAGAAGGTACACATCTCTGTGTATGACACGATTTAAATAAAAAAAACTTCTAGAACTTCAAATCGTTCTTAATTATATGACCACAACTATATAATATCTTTGTAATTGAACACCTTCCAAACCCGTGCACCGATCTTGATGAAATTTTTTGTGTGTTCAAGTGGATTCGAGAATGGTTTAGATTTACAATTTGACTCGGTAGGTGGCGCTGCTGAAATCCTCCTGTTGTGGATTAAATACCAATGGCAAGAGACCAGATGGAATGTCGTTGGTGCCATGGAAGATGGGACGCAACTTGTGTTGATACTTTGGCGGCTTCCCATCTCCCAGTCACAGCCGTGACAGCCGGGGCTGCTGCCGAACACCAGGAGGCATTGAAACGCCGCAAATATGTGTCCATTGGTAATGGGTACATATTTGTGGCTTTCGGGGTTGAAATCCTGGGGCCGTGGGGGCCTGGAGCTCATCACCTCTATCGAGACCTCTCAACGCGTCTAATTGAGGTCTCGCGTGACCATAAGGCTGGCTTGCACCTAGGGCAACGCATAAGCGTTGCCATCCAACGTGGAAATGCGGTCAGCATTTTGGGCACGCTCCCCGCCGACAGATACCTGGAGTCTATTTTTTATTTATAGATTCTTATTTTGTACGTATAGTTATATTTATAGTATAGTTTTAGTTTATATTAATTTATTTAATTCCATATAACTTTTCACTGTAAGAATATAGATTTTGTTTAATATTGTTACCAGCTAATGTGCAAATATAGCCAATACTTATTTATTTGGATTGTAATAATACTGGCCACTTGGTTTTCACTTTTCGACAATTAAAAGAAAATGGAGTTGGTTACGATTCGAACGTAAAGAAAAAAATGGTGTTTTATATTATATGCCATTTTCAATATACATAATTTTGCCTCATTCGGGTCCAAAACACCTAAACGGCTGAACCTATTTTGATGAAATTTTGCGTGTGTGTGTTCTAGTACATTAGAGAAATGTTTAGATTCACAATTGTAACCGACAGCTGGCGCTCCAATCGGGTTCTAGATTTATATTTTATCAAACTACACAGCACGACATTACCCTTCATTTCCCGACAAATACTACTCAGTAGTTACTACTGCTCACTTCTTCCATGATATTGGTCACGTCCTTGCTTCATTTGGGGTAAAGTAATAGTTGCTGTGACCAAATGAGTCTTATATATATCTAATATATAAAATTCTCGTGTCAGAGTGTTTGTAACAAAACTCCTCCGAAACGGCTCGACCGATTGTTATGAAATTTTGTGTATATATTCAGTAGGCCTGAGAATAGGACGTAAACTATTTTTTATACCCCTAAGTGATAAGGGTGGCCCACCCCAATTTTTTTTTTTGGACAAAAAAATAATTTATGATTTGGCATTAAAAAGTACATATAACTCTTAATTTTCACTCTTCTACCACCAACCATTAATTTTTTAATTCATTGTACTTTATTCACTTACTAATATATTAGGTTGGGGAAAAAGTTTCTTCGCATTTTACATAAAAATTCAAAAGGTTTTTTTATAAAGTTTATTTACATTTGACTAAGGTATGTAGGTGCCATTTTGTTGGATAAATTTTTGCCATCTTGTAGGTAGGGACGTGATCCCATTGCTATAAATTTTGAGGCTTCTGATCAAAAAACTGCGACAAGTGGTTTTGGCAGTCCTCTCGCAATGTTAACCTGACACTGCCTAAGGAATTCTGCAGAGACCGAAACAGGTGAAAATCTGAAGGTGCAAGGTCAGGACTATACAGCGGATGCATTAACACCTCCCAGCCAAACTCTCGTAATTTTTGCTGAGTGGCTAAAGATGTGTGAGGTCTAGCGTTATTATGGTGAAAAACCACACCCCTTCTGTTGATTAACTCCGGCCGCTTTCTCTCAACTTTTTGCTTTAATCTCATCAGTTGTTCGCAGTACAGTTCAGAATCGATAGTCCTGCCTGGCGGTAACAGCTTATAATGAATAATGCCCTTCCAATCCCACCATACACACAGCATCACCTTGTTGCGAGTTAACCCGGGTTTCGTTACAGTCTGTGAAGCCTGACTGGTCTTTGACCACGACCTTTTTCGCACGTTCTTGTCGTACGTGATCCACGTTTCATCACCAGTCATCAGCTTCTTCAAAAATGGTTCAGTTTAATTACGTCGTAATAAAGAATCACAAATGAGTACACGGTTCATTAGGTTTCTTTCAGTGAGCTCATGGGCACCTAAATATCGAGCTTTTTTGTGTACCCAGCTTTTTTCAAATGCGCCAAAACCATTTTGTGGTCAATTCCCAGTTCTCCAGCTACATCGTAACTACTAATATGCCGATCTTGCTCCAGTTTTTCAAAAATGGCATCATTTTTGTCCGTAAAAGGCGACCAGAGCGACGTGCATTTTTGATATCAAAATTTCCGGATTGGAAACTCAAACTAAATTTGCGCTACTCTCACAGTTACTGCATTAGGTCCATAAACATCACAAATTTTTTCGCGGCTTGTGTTGCATTTGTACCTTTTTTGTAGCAAAATTTTAAAATGTATCGAATTTCTTCATTAGTTTCACTCATTTTAACAATAAGAAAAACAAATGAAAGTCACACATTTTTCTAATTTGAATTTGGAATTGTCTTCTTTAAAATTAAAACTTTTTAATGATACCAAAACCAGCCAGATACAAATGGTATACCCTACGAGATCTTATTACAAGTTAATACATACTATATGCGAAGACTTTTCCCCAACCTAATATTTAAAACTATATCTCTTAAAAGTTATAGCTGTTTGCTGGGTGAGAAATGACACAGGTAGACGCCTGGCGGATATAGTTGATCGATTTACCGGGTCGCTGCAATAGGGTTCTAAATTTTATTTCTTCAGGGCAGGACAATGTCTGTCGGGACAACTAGTATATATATATATATATATATATATATATATATATATATATATATACACATACATACATACATAACTTCACGCCAGTTCCCTTGCGGGGTAGGCACGAACAACAGAGTGCCATTTAGGCTTATTCTTACACACCTCACTTGCCTCTTTGACATTCATAACTCTTGTCATGCAAGCTCGTCTGTTCTTAAGGCTCCTGACATCACCTTCTGCTAGTACACGATCAATTTGATCATGGAAGGTGTGTCGTGGCCTTCCACGACTTCTGCATCCATCCACTTTTGCATTGTATATCTGTTTAGTCATTCTTTCATCATGCATTCTTTCCACATGCCCGAACACATATATATATATATATATATATATATATATATATATATATATATATATATATCAATGCTTAGCCTGAATAATAATTAATTCAGAACAATATTGTGTCATAAATAACGCATCGCGACATTTGCCAGAAACTGTCACTACGCTAACGTTATCACAGATGGAGCAAAGTAACATTACAAATACATAAGAGAAATGCGAAAACACGTTCGGAAACAAACTTCTAATGTAGGTAAACAAAAGTAGTTTATTCCCATGGTGAATTTTGAGAAAGGTTTTTTTGCAAAAGTTACAATGATATTAAAAATAATTTTAACTTGTCACTGGCTGATTTTAGAACAGGGACATAGCAGGCCTTGAAAATATTTTTTTATTGCTTTACTAGCATTCGCCCGCGACTTCATCAAACTGGTAGCAAATCGTAATTGAATAAGCCAATTTTATATGCATCCTGACTACTTTAAATCACCTTCGGTAAAAATCCCACGGGATTCTTAGTATGTAAATTACGGCACTAGTTAAAAATTAAAACGAATGTAAGCAATTGTTTTACTTTAAACTGTGTCGGAATAAACTAACTGGAAACCGCTCCCAGGGAAAGTCTCATGGGATTCTCAGGATATAAAGTACCGAAGATTTAAGTCCAGGAACTTGCTTTCGATCAGCGAAAACCGCATCTAAATCGATCAATCGAACAAACACAAAACAATCTAAATAACAATAGACTACACTTTTACAATTTTATAATATTACTAGCTGTGGCCGCGACGTCGTCCGCGTGAAATTTGTTTTCAAAACTGCCCGATTTTGTAACAGTCTTCATTGGTGCTCCGCTCCTATTGGCCTTAGCGTGATGATATATAGCCTATAGCCTTCCTCGATAAATGGGCTATCTAACACTGAAAGAATTTTTCAAATCAGACCAGTAGCTCCTGAAATTAGCGTGTTCAATCAAACACACAAACTCTTTAGCTTTATAAGATAGATTTAACAAAATAACAGAAAATCATTTACAATTTATTGATTTATTCATAGCATAGAAAATCTCTTGTTTATTATTATTAGTGCTATGGATATTTACGTCCGTATCATTTACGATTATAGTGAAGGTGTCGAAGTCCGTCAGAGGGAGAACTCCATATATAGTTCGCGCCACGTAAAAAGAACGCTGGCTCTGAACCTGCGCAGTGAGCGTGTTATCTATCAAATTGGTGGTATGAAGGGGGCGAGACGGGAATTTCAGCCAATTCCAAAGTACTAAGTAGCTAGTAAAGTACCTAATAAGATTCTACAATAAAACAATTACTCATAAAACATTACCCTAGTACTTTAGGATACGACTGTACACCTGCGCAGACACATCCGCTCCACTACCGCTTAGCGTTCTTTTTACGTGGCGGGACCTATATCTCTCAATTTTTTTTTTGGATTTTATGGCTTGGCAGCTAAGCCTTTAAGCCAGATCTTAGTTTACAATAAAGTTTCTTCATTTTCTTAAGCCTATGTGTAGCACAGCTGAACTGTAGGTAATACTAGTGCCGTTCAACGGAGTTCTTGTGACAACTCAAAAGGCCACATTTGACTATATAGTTCACATATCTCACAAAACACATAATTACTACTCAAAAACTATCAATATCTTACAACTATTGCTCATTTTAGAGTAATTTTACACATTTTTAGAAAATAAAATTGCACATCACAACATCTCCTTTCAGTTCCCGCCAAAAACTCCCTATACCTCTCAATATTTCCGTGTTTAAATAGTTACGACGGCCACAATCAGTCAGTGAAGCAAAGACACCATTGGTTCTGTCTTCAAATTGTAGTTGGCGTTAAATTCCGTTTAAAAAAGTTAAAAAACGAGCTGTGTATGAACTTACCTCATTGACGGTCTTCGACACCTTGACTACACATTTAAGTTTAAAAAGTGAATTTTAAGTATATTTTTGATATTTTTTTGGTGTATTTTATTATCTATATATTAATACGTGAAGCAAAAACTTTGTACCCCTTTTTACGAAAATTGCGCGGACGGAGGAGCATGAAATTTCGCACACTTATAGTTTATATAGAGAAGATGCGACCAATGCTAATATTTTTAAAAAATTATGCATAAACATACATTAAATCAATAAAAACACATTACACACTACCATGTATTTGAAACACACACGCATATATTATGGTCGAATTTCGACCACGGGCGTCCACTAGTTATTATTAAAACACCAGTTCGGTAATTAGTTTTATTATTTGTAATAATTGAATGGCCCCTTAGGAAAATGCACTATAGCGGTCTCCAGAGCCGTCCTTACCCGGTAAGGGGTGCGTGGCACCCGAGCGCAGATGCCTTGGGGGCGTAAGCTGACAACCTTATATCTACACAGACTTACCTTACGTAACTTGCTTGTTCATAAAATTACTTAACAACATCTCTCATCATCATCTTAACAAGCCATCGGAATGGCTACATATTTGCTGCTTTTGGGGTCGAGACTCTGAGACCATGAGGGCCTGAGGCGCACAAGCTTTATCGAGACATAGCCAAACGTCTGGTGGATGTCTCATGTGAGCAACAGACTGGTCTATACCTCGAGCAACGCATTAGCGTTGCCATTCAGCGAGGCAATGTGGCCAGTTTTTTGGGTACGTTTCCAACTAACAGAGGTGTGGTACTAGATTTTATAGTTTAATTTTAGTTTGTATCTTCTTCTTCTTCTTCAGCCAATCTCAGTGCACTGCTGGATGTAGGCCTCCCCAAGCACGCGCTACATATCTCGATCTCCCGTCTTCCTCATCCATCGCCTGGCGGTGATCTTGCGCAGGTCCTCAGTCCACCGGTCTGGCGGGCGCCCTACGCTACGTTTGCCGAGACGTGGTCGCCACTCCAGGACTCGTTTGCTCCATTGGCCGTCGGTCCTGCGACAGACGACTTTCTTTTGAATATATAGTTTATATTTAGCTTAACATTATCTTAACTCGATTTTCTTCTTCAGCCAAGCAATGTCCATTGCTGGACGTAGGCCTCCCCAAGCCTGTGCCACATATCCCGATCTTCCGCTTTCCTCATCCAGCTCCTATCGGCGAACCTATGCAAGTTGTCGGTCCACCGGGCTGGAGGGCGAGCTACGTTACGCCTACTGAGACGCGGTCTCCATTCTAGGACACGTTTGCTCCATCGCCCGTCGGTCCTGCGGCAGACATGACCGGCCCACTGCCACTTCAACTTGCTAACTCGATCATTGAAAACAACGAATCTCAAATTTATTAATTACTAGCTAACACGGCCACGCGTTGCTGCGGCTCAGTAATAAAAAAATTGACTATAAATTAAAATGAAACCTATCCTATGTCCTAATTTGGAAGAAATCCAGCAAAATGAAAAAAAAACCCATCAAAATCGGTTGAGTAGTTTCGGAGTTGATTGCGGTCAAACACTGTGACACGGAATTTATATTGTTTTACTAATTTAATTTTTTGCTGCTCTAAAGCGGACGCTCCAAATACAACCGAGGTTTAATAATACTACAATGATGACAATGAAACGAAGGTGTCAATATTGCATGTCTAGTTCCATTGTTTCTGCATAAATCCATAGGAATCCCGAAGCAGCATTATTTATACGTATATATGTATGTTTGTATGAACAAAGTGTCTTCATCTGAATAGAGAAAAGAAGAGTGTTATTGGTAAAAAAATATTAATTTGAGTTTATTTTTATGTGATCACTAGCTGTGCCCACGATTTCGTTCGCGTAACCCTAAAAAAAGTTAGAAATAGTAGCCTAAGTTAGTTCTTGTAACATCAGCTATCTGCCATTGAAAGTCCCGTCAAGATTGATCCAGCCGTTTCAGAGATTAGCTGAAACATCCAGACAGACAAAAAATTTAAAAATTCATATTTTGATATAAGTACCGTATATACTTTCATATGTATTTAGTAAAAAGCTGTCATTTCGGCATTACAAACAGACACTTCAATTCTATTTATTTGTATAGATTTATTTAGGCGTATAAATAAACGAGTACAACACAAGATAACTACTAAGTCTCAACGATTACAATATGAGCTTGTTGAACTCCTAAGCATACACGCACATCTACAACAGAATTGTGCTGATCAAATATTACATTATACAATTTAAATGATGTCTGTAGAAGCACGTTCTGGTATTCATACAAGCAGTGTTAAAGACACTGACAGTAAGTAATATTACAATGATTTCCGCTTAATTAATGAGTAACTTTTACTAGTGAGTTAATTTTATAACTTTGAGTTAAGTGAGTTATAATAAATTAGATATAAATTTCCACACACACCTCAGCACCTAGCAAGTGCATTTCACAATGTTATAGCAAGTGCTTTCTAATAAAATTTACATCACAGCACAAAAAAGTCATGTACTTCAAAGATATACTACATCAAAATTATTTATTAAGCTTTTTGCGAGAAATATCATACTTTGTTACCATTTTAATATGTTTTATCAAGCACAATATCAGCAAATAGGTATGTATAGTAAAACAATTAGTATAAATTTAATTATAATAAATTGTCAGGGTGCCAATTACTGAGTTGCCAACAATAGTATAGTTTTGTCTATATAATTATGTAAAAAATATGTCTTTTTATGTTTTATAATATTTAGGATTTATATTACTATATTACTTTTGACAAAATTTCTCGATAAAAAATTGCAAAGTTACATACGAGTATAAAAATACGCTTCTACCTTTATTATTTGTATTACCATGGTAGATACAACACTTCTTACTAATCATCTTACTTTATACTATAAACATTCATTTAAAAACGATCTCAGTAGCTAGTAGTTTTGATATTATACAGCTGATCTACAGTTATGATGTAAAACAATTTGTAGTTATATCCAAAACATGTCTGATACCTTTACAATACATTATACACGTGAAATCGATTGAAAGGATATCGACGCTAAAACAAACAGTAGGTATTCCCACAAAACAATCCAATAATACTAAATACATGAGCTATTTGCGAGCTAGAATTTCTCGTGTAAGATGTAAATTGCTCAATTAATTGCCCACCGGGGATAGCAACGGCGTGAAACTCCTGAAAGGATGTTTTTTCTTTAATTTTACTGATGTCTACAGTCTGTAAAATCTACCCAGCCAGGCTAGCCAAGTAGCCAGCCCACAGTCGTTCCCGACAGCTCTTGGAAGGCGGACGTTTCGCGATTTTCCCGCCACCCACATAAATCCAGTGTCATAAAAATAAAATAAACCCTGTGTTATAATAGTGTAATATTGTGTTGTTAACATAGATATAACGTTTATAATTTATGGTAAGTATTATTTATATTTTTATATAGAAAAAATTCAAGGCAAAACTTAATACAAATGCAGAGTACCTGTTGCTCATGTCGTTTTAGCCAAAATACTGAAGAATTTTATGTTTTTAAATATTTTGATATGAATACAATGTTTTGGGGCTCTTATAAATTACGTGTGTAATTTTAATTTCTATTTATGAATTATTTTTCTCTTAATAACTTGACTTAAATGTTTTTTCTTTCTTTATTTATAATCTTACGAGGCTGTGGGCGTCCGGTGAATATCGATTTGCCTTTTAATAAATTAACGAGTACTTAAGGAATCGCTTCTGAGATGAGATTAATTCAGATATTATCGAGAAAAAGGATTACTAATTATAACTAGTAATCTTTTTGGTGGATAACAAATACTTAGCTTTGACGTCAAACGAGTAATGTAATTATATTTATTACTTACAATAAAACAAATTATGAATTTGTGCGTTGTTATAATACTATACTTAATTAATTTATTTATAGACGGTATATGTGCTGTAATGCGTGAGCTAGCTCACAGTAATTCAAGATCCTAAGTTCGATTCTCGGCAATGTAAATTTCTTCGTATTTTCCGTTTGATATTTACTCTAGCCCCTCTTTGCCGTTTGATATAAATTAAAAAAACCCCACAAATATAAATATTACGGTGGGATTTCTTTTAACAGAGAGAAGTAAAACTCTTCAATAAATATCATTTATTACCTACTAGGGGTTTCCCAGCAGTTAACCCTTAAAACCCTAGGAAAACGTTCTATTTTAATTACATAAAAACTTAAAAATGAAGCTATTATATACATATTTATAAATAAAAAATGGACTCCAGGTCGCTGTCGGTTGGTCGCATTTCCACGCTGTATGGCATTGCTAATCTTCTTCAGCCAATCCCATATCCCAGTCTCCCGTGTTCCTCATCCAGTCCCTGCCGGCGACATTACGCAGGTCGCCAGTCCACCGGGCTGGCGGGCGTCCTACGCTACGTTTGCCAAAACGTGGTCTCCACTCCAGGACTCGTTTGCTCCGTCGGCCGTCAGTCCCGCGACAGACGTGACCGACCCACTGCCACTTCAACTTGCTAATTTTGCGAGCTATGTTGGTTACCTTCGTTCTCTTACGGATGTCCTCATTTCTGGTTTTATCCATAAGAGAAACACCTAACATAGGTCGCTTCATACCCCGTTGAGCGACTTTGAATTTGTGGACCAGTCACACTGTCAGTGTCCATGCTAATGCGTTGTCCAAAATACAGGCTAGCCTTTTGGTCACGCGAAACTTCATTCAATTCGTATTAAAAGGTCTCGATAGAGGCGATAAGTCTCCTCGTAAACTAAACTAAAAAAAGGGAATTATATATATAAACCTTCAGTAACAAATTATTTAACTTATGGTGGAAACCGCTTAAAAACTCATTGCGTAGTTTAGGAGTTTGCGGATATACAGACAGACGCACAAAGCAACTTTGTTTGATACTATGAAAGAATAAAGATTAGCTTACTGTAATCTACAGCTCAGAGTTTAATGGCTTCGCAATAGAAATACAACTATATAATATTTACGAAAATAATTAATTATCTATTTCCTTTACCACAGTTTATAGCAAAACACTTAATCATTAGCATGGCCTTTACTTACACGATAATAAACGGTTCGCACTGTAATTCCGACAATGACTTCGTTATGGACGCTTTTTCCACTTTTTATTGTAATTCCTTAATATCCAATGTAACTGCTATGTAATCTTAGGACACTTATGTCTACTTCAGCGTTCCGAACAGGAAAATTGGCTCTCTTGTGGTTTTTCAAGTCATAGCACCAACTCAAACACATAAATGACGGTATCGGTTGCATTATATTTTTGCTACCCTCTAAAGAAAATAAAAACAGGGTTACCAGCTGTCAAACACACATTTACTGATAAAAGAAAATGTAGGCTGTTGTGGGATGCAAGCTAACATTACTAATATCTATTTCTTGTGACGTAATTAAATATAGGAAACATTAACACAAAAAAATATAGGTATCAATAAAGACAAAATACAAACAAGATTGCACATTTTTGCAGTATTATGAATATAGAGAATGCGAGTAAAGCACACAAAACCAAATTCCCACCAACGCGAGAACAGGTGAGAAAATTCACGTTTGTTGTGATTTTCCCGCGTTGTTGCGAGAGTGTGGAACGCCTTTTTAGGTTCTAGTATTTTCTTCTAATCTTGATATGGCTTTAAACTACTGATTTAACATTCGAAGGAAGCCAGTGCTTTGACTTCATACTGATATAATAATAACAGCCTATAAACATCCCACTACTGGGCTCAGGCCGAGTCAGGCCTCCCGTTATAGGGGAGCAGACATTGTACGCGCCACGGTTGTCTAAAGCGGCTTGGCGGAAACACATCGGTTATCTCTATATGCAAGCTTCATCCATTGTTTGCCTTCAGCGTTGTTAGCACGAGGTATTTATAACAATATCATACAACATTAGAAAACTGCGTAAGTGGTGCAAGTGTTTCGGCCAGGATTCGGACCCTCGCGCTTTGAGTTTTGGGATGCGTGCGCTAATCATTAAGCTGCCACAAGTCCTGCTGGTACTATTAACCACTACGTTTTTTTTTGAGGCGGGGGAAATGCGTTTCGCACACTACCGGGTCCTTTACTAGGGATTAGACCAAAGCGACGAGAGGTGACATCCACGAATGGAGCACCAGAGTCAAATCACCGGCTTGTGTGGAGACTCAAAACCTACCTACCAATCTACTCAATACTCCACTAAAATCACCCTCCTCCCATGTGCCCCGCGCTTATGTCAGGAAGAGCGTGAGACTTAGAACGTACTTACGCCCACGTTGATCCTAGCGCATCAGTGCTTGAGAATGCCCCGGGAAAGGCAAACTCACTTCGTCAACAGGGGTGAAGACTCCTCTACACCCTAGATGCTAGAGGGCCCATGCAGCGGAATTATTTCGGGAGGTGATCTTGCGCATATCTGCGCCTCCGGGACCCCCACTGACGTCGGTACCCGTGAGACGTATGCGTACCTCTCTCCCTATCTCGTCCTGCGGCCTCCTTTTGAGACATGACAGTCTCGCAGAAATTGGTCGCACCCACCCAATGATCGTCGCTATGTAGCATGGCTTGCACCAGATTGCCGAGCGAGTCGATCGGACCTACGAGCGTCTCGAGTTCAACTCTCTGTGGTGCCCATGCTGCGCACTCGACTGGCGTATGAAACGCCTTGTCTTGTGCGCCACACTGGCGACATTGGGGTGAAGGCAGGAAGCCAACGATATGATTCAGATACTTATCGAAGCACCCAAGCCCAGTAAGTATCTGCATCATCTTGAAGGTCAGGGTCCCGCGTTTCCGCGAGAGCCATCGCAACAGGTGTGGGCGTACCGCCTCCACTGTCTCAATGCCAGCTACAGGATTTTCTAACTCTCTCGACTAAGTTTGGATCATGGATGCGGTTTCCCGCGTCCTGATCGCCTGAATCTCGGCCTGGCAATAAACCCCTAAATTAATCACTACGTTACGCTAACTACGACTCTATTGGCATCGTGTAAATTGATTTAAGTCACTAAAGCACTACAAAGTCAGTGCTGACTTCAATATTCCCGATTAATTATTTTGAAGTAAATCCGCTCCCTAAGTCAGTAGCTAGATCAATGTTCTTCAGCCTTGACACGGCGTGCTTTTCTTCTTTTAATGTTTATGGCTTGGCAACTAGGCCTTTAAGCCAGGCGGAATTGTATTGTAGGCTACAATCGACGCCGTATAACGGAGTTCTTGTGAAAACTCGAAAGGCCACATTTGACTATACATTTCACATTTCTCACAAAAACATAATTACTACCCAAAAACTATCAATATCCTACAACTATTGTTCATTTTAAAGTGATTTTACACATTTTTAGAAAATAAAACTGCACAGCACAACGTCCCCTTTCAGTTCCCGCCAAAAACTCTGCGTGCTTTTCTTTCTATGAAATTACCACAGAGTACATTAATATAATAGAAGAGAGCTACCTTAAATTCATCTCATAACCAGTTTTTTTTGTTTTGTCTTATTTAAATGTGCGCGATTTGTGTACCTAGCCAGTGTTAAATACCCATAAATAGTAGTAATATTCGCCACAATCGCAGGAAAAGGAACTTAGTTCATACAGCCTTATCTGTTGTGTTAAGTCCTCATTATAGCTCAGGCATGTTGTAGATTGTTCACTAAAGCCAATCAACGGAATTCTTGTGACAACTCGAAAGGCTACACTAGAAACGGGGGCGGTACCGCCCTTTAGTGGGTGCTGGAGAGCCTTTCGTGGGGGCGGTAGCGGGAGCAAAGGCAAAGGGCTGTGCCTACATAATTAATATAATTAATGCTTTGAAAACGACCACGAGGAGCACGATTACAGAGAGAAAGAGAGAGAGAATTATTTTTTTATTTGTGATTATTAATAGATAATAGGCAGACATAGAATTAGTATAATTGACTATTATCTCAAAACCAACAACCGCACGTGGCTCATATAATGTTTTTCAACACATTTGCGAGAAAACAGTATAATAGGTAATGAAACAAGTAAATAGCAGTGGGTAAGCAGCAACAGTCTTTGACGTTTCTAACATAATAGTGGCGCGATTTGCAAATGGCGCCACATACGCGTGGTGAAATTTAGATTTACAACTTTCGTCTCATTTTCTTTATAGTATTAAAGCAAGACAAATGTATTGATCAACAGCGTTTCCAAGGAAGTTCGATTGTTCAACTTATTTATTATAGTAACGTGTAAGTAACTCATTGGTGGAATACTTAGATTTTATCCGTCAAGTACCTATCTTCCGCACTTACCATTGTATGGTGCGTAATTATTACCTTTCTAACAATGTACAGTGTACACAGACTTCGTAAAGGCATTTTTTGAGAAAATGCGTTGAAAAAGTTATGAAGCATCAAAGTTTTGACATTATTTTTATGTAATAAAGTGCTAAACATGATCAAGTGACAGCAACAAGGTTGAGGTCAGACTTTAATTTCTTCGCAAAGTTGTTTTGATACGTTTCTGTAACGAAGCCCTACCGTGCTCGACTGATTGGAATATCTAAAAACCAATTTCATAAAAGCAATTACATGAAATTAAAGTTTGTTTTACAAAAACATTTTTTTTTATTAGTCTGGTGTTGTGTTGATTTTCATTAAATTAAATTTAAAGAAGACTTTTATTGGTATTGAAAATGGATATACAGGGCCCTTCTTTACACGGGGTTGCAACCAACTGACTGACTTCGATGAAAAAGTCATAAACAATATCATGATTTTTTAAGATCTGTCTAACAACACTCAACCAATTTGTAACGCCATATCCATAGTATAGACTTCTATTCTATTTTTATCCGTGTAGGAACGGATAGAGAATACAATTTCCTGCGGTCGGGCGGACTTTCGTAAGAAGCGACAAAACGACACAGGACACACAAGTGGTAGGGTATTTGCCTGTCTGGACGGCTACCACCCCTGGTGTAGAGTATGCCGCCATGATAAATACCCTTAAGTTTTGTTAGTGGCCAGGTTCCAGTTTCCCTTAGGAGCAGCAGCGTATTTGTAGCACCTTCGGTGTTATAAATGTCCATAGGAGGTGGTAACCGCTTTTCATCAGGCGGGCCCTGTCTGCTGAAGAAATGCAATAAAAAAAAAATTCGTGACAATTTCATCAATATCTATAGTAGTCTGAGGAAAATGACTGTCACATAAAAACGGATGGACGGAGATGTCATGTTGATTTTTGCCAAATAGCTAGGGATAATTATAATTCAATATAAAAATAAACGCTTTTTTTTTTTATTGTTAATGGAGGGGGGGGCTGACTTTCGCGCCTCGGCGTCCAATGCGCTTAAGACGGCCCTGAGGCTATTATTAAGGGGTTATTTTAAATGGAGTTCGCTAAGATCCTCGCGTATTACTACATTTTTAAAGTTTTCGCGACTAGTACACATAATAAAACTACATTTTAACAATTTTACACATCGGATTAAAAAGAAACCGCGCTTAAGATCGTTAAAACGTAGTTTTATTATACATTTACTTTATTTCGAACAAGGTTTCATTCCTATTTTTTTTTCACAATAATTATTTTTGATAATATAGAAAATTATATGAAATTCGAAGTCCGTCGGAAGCCATTTTTAAAAGAAGAGTTAAAGAATACTATCTATCCTAATTAAGTGATATATATATATATGTATTTTATATATGTATGTATATACTAGGTATGTATATATATATATATATATATATATATATATATATATATATATATATATATATATATGTAGATGTGTATGTATTTTATAATGTAACTAGAGTTTACGCCGCGGCTCCGCCGCGCGTCAAACTCTAGTGCGTAACTCTTGTTTTAAGAGCAGGCGTTAATACAGGATATATTGTATTGTATTCTTATGTTGGTGCTATTTGCCCTCGGAAGATTTACTTCATTTTATATCGCAAACTATCCCTTCTACCGGGATGAATAGTATATATGTCCATTTTCGGTATTCAGACAGACAGATCGAGTGAAAGTCGCATTTTTTTAAAGATTATGACTTTTTATATCTATAAACTTGATAAATGATTGGTCCCCCATACAAACTTTATTACTCTATTTCAACCCGTTCTAGTTTTATTTATACAACTTAATATTGTGTAAACTACACAAACGACCAAAACTACCAAACGTACTAAAACTGACGAAACTACCAAATCCACCAACCAATACTACCACAACTACGTAAACTACCACAATTACCAAATCTATCAATCAAAACTACCAAAATCACCACAACTAACAAAACTACCATAACTACCAAAACTACCACAACTACCAAACCTACCACAACTACCAAAACTACCACAACTACCAAAACTACCACAACTATCAAAACTACCACAACTACCAAAACAACCGAATATACCAAATCGACCAACCAAAACTACCAAATTTACAAACCAAAACTACCACAACTATCAAAACTACCACAACTACCAAAATAACCGAATCTACCAAATCTACCAACCAAAACTACCATAACTACCTAAACTACCACAATTACATAATCTACCAATCAAAACTACCACAATTACCAAATCTACCAATCAAAACTACCACAACTACCATTACTACCACAACTACCAAAACTACAACAACTACCAAAACTACCACAACTATCAAAACTACCGCAACTACCAAAACAACCGAATATACCAAATCGACCAACCAAAACTACCAAATCTACAAACCAAAACTACCACAACTATCAAAACTACCACAACTACCAAAATAACCGAATCTACCAAATCTACCAACCAAAACTACCATAACTACCTAAACTACCACAATTACATAATCTACCAATCAAAACTACCACAATTACCAAATCTACCAATCAAAACTACCACAACTACCATAACTACCACAACTACCAAAACTACCACAACTATCAAAACTACCACAACTACCGAAACTACTAAATCTACATACCAAAACTACCACAACTACCAAATCTACCGAAACTACCAAATATACAAAACAAAACTACCAAAACTACTACAGCTACCAAAACTACCAGCATAAGCTACCGAAAATAGCAAAACTACCAACCAAAACTACCACAACTACCAAAACTGCCAAACAAAACTACCAAATCTACCTAAACGACCAAATTGACCAAAATAAACAAAATGACGAAAATGACAAACCACAAATAAAAAACCTATCCTAGTTTCCAGGATAAATTTTACATAAATCTATCCCAGTATCCGGGATGAAAAGTATCCCTTGGCCACCCTCAGTATTCAAATAACATATGTACCAAGTATCAGCCAAATCGGTCCAATAGTCTTTCCATAAAAGGATAACAAACAGAGAGACAAATATACTTTTATCCCGGAAACTATCCCATTTTCCGGGATAAAAAATATCCTATGTTCATTCTCGGCATCGAAAATATATATATACTGAGTTTCAGCCAAATCGGTCCAGTAGTTTTTACGTGAAAACGGAACAGACAGACAGACAGTTACTTTCGCATTTATAATATTAATAGGGATATTTACATACATACATAACTTTACGCCAGTTCCCTTGCGGGGTAGGCACGAACAACAGAGCGCCATTCAGGCTTATTCTTACACACCTCACTTGCTTCTTTGACATTCATAACTCTGAAGTTCGTAACATGCAATATTTATTTTCAATAAGTACTTTTATGTAACAACTTTCATGTACACAATCCTGCCTCTTGTCTTCCCTCTCTCGCTAGATCCATAGGTTTGCTGGAAGAAAACTCTTTTTAGGGTTAAGCTCGCCTTTGTACATCACCAATATTTTGTAATTTTATTTGTAACTATTTTGTGTACAATAAAGAATAAAGAAATCTTTGAGTCTCTATGGTTGAGCGGGTTAAGTCTTAGCCGGCCGAGCTCGCTGGGACGCAGAGGCTCCGCGTTCGATTTCTGACATGGTAAATTTCGGTAACGAACTTTCTGTTATTTACTTTGATCTGGGTGGGTATTACCCATAACACGAGCGAAACTGGCTTAGCTTGGGGATATACATGGTGTGTCTGCTGATTATTTATTATTAATTAATCTAAAAACTAAATTAAATTTCTGCGCAACATTGGTCCAAGTTGATTAATCTTTAGCCGTGTACTTACCTGCGAGACGTAACTGTAACCGTCATTTATTTTATTTTTTTGTAGAAACTTGATTGATATATGTATTAATTTTGTGTTTTATATTTAAGAATATTAATTATTGTATGTTTACGCGGCGCGCTCGCAACGCGCCGTCAAAGCGAATTGTATGTGTTTTAAGAGTTAGTTTTTTTTTAATTCGATTTTTAAACAAAATATTCGATGACGTCATTGGGGACAACTTTACATTAATTCCTTTGCCTATAAAAAGAAAATAATCATATTAATCTGTGCTACTATTTAAATGTTACTGTCATTATTCATTATGACACATCGTAATCATTTTAGTGTGGCCAGCTTAGCAATTTTATCGGTAGATTTATTTTATATATTTTGGTGTTCAACATTTATTATTTTCTAAAGTTACCGTTAAGTTATTTAAAGTGACCTTTAGTGAAAAATCAATATAATATAACTTAAACTGAATAATGTACAGTTAGACTGAATACCATTAATTGATAATCAGGCATAAATTACCTATTAGACACCATTGCGATGTCATTACTTTTCTTAATTTGTAATAAAGTATTCTTTCGGCGATTACAACAGATAAAGCTCATTCGACCACTAAAATACTTTGATTTGGTATCACATTTGTGTTATCATTTTTAATGTCTGATACATAGACATAGTCTCATTATCCAATGATGTTGTCAATCCAGTTAAAATAAAAAGGTTGTATTGTCAGTTTCAATTGAGGGGGGGGGGGGGGGGCGGGGGGAGTATTATTAGTCAGACCTTTAAAAAAAAAATCAGCCGTTAGGACTGCACTTCAGAGATAAAAACTTGGTATCTGAGCGTGACGGTCGTGCGAATTCGGTGCATTTCCCCATCCTAGAAGTATCTACCGAAGTTTTCAATTTAAAAATCATGGCGATGTTCGATAAGGTCTTTTTTAAGTCAATATGTTGGGAGTTACTTTCCTACACACACGTGTGTACCTACAAGAATTACAAATTTTAGTAATTTCACTATTAGCAACCTGGCAACATTGGGTATTTAGGCTTTAGATCGGCAGTTAATGCAGCATTTCTAAATTCTAATATTATTCATTACAATTAATTTCGTCCTTAGAAAAATCTTCTAAAGTCATCCGACAAAAAAGTGAACTGTTTTATTAATGAAAATGTATTAAATATTTTTTCTTTCTAAACATGGCCGGATCTTCAAATAGGAGTGTTAATTTTGTAAAGGCTGATACGCTAAACCTACCTAACATGTAATGTTATTAGAGTACATAGCTATACTCGTAGTACATATTGGAGAAATAAGAGGAGCTAAAATCCTGATGTAAGTAGTTTTGTGAAGGTTTCTAAATTCAACATGTTCGTCCATAGATCTTCCTTCCTTCTTTCCTTTTAGAACCTGTGTAGTATATTACTATTCCTGTCTGTAAATTTCATCCATATAAGAAATCAGTAATGTTAATTATTAGTTAATATATGATTGATGTAAGTATACTTTGTGTTGAAGTCAAAATTCATCTAAAATGTGCACCTATTTATAGAAAAATAGCTACATGTCTCACTCATTCATTAGAAACTGATTAAAAAAATAATTATTATTTGATATACAATCAATAAATCAGCAACCTATTTTACTTTCTTAATAATCTATAATACAAGTAAAGTATCTCATACAAATACATACAAATAAAGGAACAGACATTGCACCACTGCCCTGGCGGTTAGATAGTGTGTTTGATTGCTAATGTATGTTATGGATCTGATCTTATACAACAAATTACCGGAAAATATGAAACTCTCCAGTAGTTTTAAATATATTCACTTGCCGGCTTAAAAGTGATTAATTAAGCACATCTATGGCTTGAAGAATTTCATGGAATATGAAGATTTGTGACAAATACCTTAATGATTGTAAATCTCTTAATAATATGATTTTGATGTGTAACATAGTTACTAATATGAAAAATTATGAGTTAAATAAGGACTATGCGAGTAATTAAATAGACACTTTATATCTTTTTTTTTCAGGTTCAGAAAAAATTAGCAACAACTTTTCTGCATAAGCAAGGGTTATGCTTGATCATAGAATTTTATGACTTATCCACTGCAGTTTACATGAAAACTTTATGTATAGAAAAAACCAAATGCTAGCCTGCAGAAAAAAGAAAAAGATAAAACTGAACATTTCTGAAAAGATTATATAATATGTCCTAAATTATTATTAATAAGTGTTTAAGTAAATAAACAAGTTTAACTGCTAAAAGTTATTTATTATTTCATCTTGCAAAACAATAAGTCAAAAGATATATTTTATTAATCAATTCATATAAATATAGGGCACATACAAATTTATAACTCACAATAGTTTGCTTTCAGTATAGAAACCATCTTATTCTTATAACTCGTAATGTGAACTCTTAAGACATCAGTCAAAGTAAAGCTAAAATATTTTTGGAAGAATGTTAAATATTCATATATCGTTTACATGAATTATAACTAATAACATCTAGATTTATGTATATATAAAAATAAGTTATTTAAAATAGCCATCCTTGTTTTCAATTAATTAAGCTTTAAAGATATAGGCCATTCTTCTATGGTGGTACTAATCTTTTCAATCAGTTTCCATTTATTGATTTGGGCTCCCTTGAGATAAATTCAGGTTCTGGTGAATTTTTGTATGCCATTAGCTCCAATGCAGTTCATAAAGAATACTCCAAAGAATTCAAGTCAGAACACAAATTGGCTTGCAACCAAAGTTGGATTGAATTAGCTTCATGGGAGGGTACAGAGTCCTGTTGGAAAATCCACTGCTATCCAGCGAATAAAGTAACACTTAATGCTTAAATCATTGTTTCCAATATGTGATTTTGGACGTCCTTATAACTTCTGGCGCAAGGTGTATTGTTTTGCCAGTTAAATTTTCTTCCACCGTGATGATCTTCTCATCAGTAAACCGGTTATTTTTTGGATCGTATCTCTTGAAAAGATTTCGACATCGTTCCAATCGCCATTTACGAAGACGCTCGTTTATATAATGCACTTTTCTTTGACTTTTAGTTAGAGATCATATGTAAGTATTCTGTTTACAGATATTTAAGAAATATTGGTCTGAAGAAATAATATATACATAATTTTATTCTGGAGTACGTCGAATAAAATGTTTGTTTATGTTGATGTTGTATGACATAACAATGACATAAAAAGGTAAATGTCGGTCCTTTTGTATTTTGAAACTGAATGGCTACGGTATTCATATGCATTTCACCAGACGTAAACATCCACTTTTGTATTGTATATCTGTTTAGTCATTCTTTCATCATGCATTCTTTCCACATGCCCGAACCACCGGAGCGTTCCTTTCCTTACCTTCACCCCGACACTCTCTTTCAAACCAACTCTCTTTCTTACTTCGGTATTACGACAACTTAACATGTAATATAGTGTTTTTAGCCTCTAAAATGTATTTAATTCTTCATACATTCATTTTTGTACTTTGTTTTTCTTAAAGTCTTAATAAAGATATTTGTTTGTAGAAAAAAAAATATAGCTTTCTATAAAATCATGTATTTATTTTTCATCGATATTAAATCTTTGAACCTTTTTCCCTTAAAAACCTTTTTGTTTTATTTCAAACTGATGTAAATTTAAAACGAAATCCATTAAGATTTGCTTTTTGTTTTTATGAAATAGCCAGAGGCAGAGGATTATGGCACCTTGTTTCGGAATGGGGACGATTTGTTTCTTTTTAGGGTCCTGTAGGACAAATCGGGAATAGTAGGCCCTTCTCGCACTCAGTGCCGTAAATAGGGCGGTGCCACCGGTGCCCAGGCACAGGGCGTAGACTTTCGGAGGCGTAAGAAAGGCCAGACCAGGCAGGGCTATTATTTTCTCGATTTGCTCCTGATAAGTTCTCGCTGCGCCCGTAGTGCTCGATTCCAACACATACGTACAGACAAAACATCGCGCTCCTTTTTTTGGCAGCGCACGAGCGTATTTGTGTTCTTTAAATAAATAGATTTTTCGTCCAAAATATTAGATAATTGGTCCACCAACACTAAGGTCCTTGTGCGTTATTTTATCACCCTGAATGAAATAAAGTAAGCCTATTCATAGCATTGCTCTAGCTAGGGTACCTATAATATCTAAAAAAACAAAGGCGCAGTTATATAAGCTCGCATAGGGCGCATTAAAGGCTATTTACTAATAATAGGTTCGCGTTTGACTATGATCACTAATGTCAGATAATGATGCTGTCAAAGTTGGAGCCTATTCACATGAGACTTGAAGACACTAGTAGGTCTAGACTAGTCTAGAGTAGGCCGCCATAACAACCTTGAGTTGTGTTCCGGAGTTAATGGCCAAGTTCCAGTTCCCCTTAAGAGAGTGTTACAAGTGTCCACAGGCGATGGTAACCGCTTTCCATCAGGTTTCTAAAAAGGAATATCAAACTCAGTAGCTCGTACAAAGATATGGGAATGATCGGACATTTTGTATGTATAAGGAGTCCATTTTAGTCAAACTGACTACATAATCCTAAAAACTTTCAAATCTATATTTAGTAAGGTTAGGCAAGTCTTTAACAGTTACAGTACTGATGAATCTCTAGACAGGGTTATTACAAAGTTTACTTAACTAATCGCCGAATATCTAAGTTAGAACACTGTGAGCCTAACAGATAACTGTTTACTGAGTTAAAGGGATAACTTGAGTAATTTGTGTATTAATTTGTACTTGTTTAAAGCTAATGGATAATGGTCGATGATGTTATGCTGGAGCAAGTAAATGAGTTTGTATATCTTGGATGTGATTTTAGCAGGGATGGAAGGTACACCGCTGATATAGAAAGAAGAGTGAATTTGGGGAATAGTTTGAATGGAGCGTTAGGTAAACTTCTAGGCGCTAAGAACCTCAGCCAGAAGGCCCAGCTTGTCATACACAACGCGGTGCTGGTACCTACGCTCACGTATGGAAGCGAGAGTTGGGTATGGAGAGAGAGCATGAAAGTAGAGTAAACGCGGTTGAGATGCGAGCACTGCGCAAAATCTGCGGAGTGACGCTCGCGGACCGCGTTCGTAATACCGGAGTAAGAAAGAGAGTTGGTCTGAAAGAGAGTGTCGGGGTGAAGGTAAGGAAAGGAATGCTCCGGTAGTTCGGGCATGTAGAAAGAATGCATGATGAAAGAATGACTAAACAGATATACAATGCAAAAGTGGATGGATGCAGAAGTCGTGGAAGGCCACGACACACCTTCCATGATCAAAATGATCGTGTACTAGCGGAGGGTGATGTCAGGAGCCTTAAGAACAGACGAGTGTGCATGACAAGAGTTATGAATGTCAAAGAAGCAAGTGAGGTGTGTAAGAATGGACCTAAATGGCGCTCTGTTGTTCGTGCCTACCCCGCAAGGGAACTGGCGTGAAGTTATGTATGTATGTATGTTTAAAGCTTTTTGTTTATGTTCTATAGTGGTCGTACAGGAGGCATTGTATAGAAATAGTAGTTGTGAATAGGACGAACTTATGATGTGCATTATCATTGCTTTGAAAAAGATGCCTTATTGAATATATTTTGAGTCTGGCTTTCTACCTCGGAAGCTAGAACATTTGAATAAAACAGGGTTGTCGCAACTACTAAACTTTTGCGACCGATTTTATAACATCGATGTATATTATTATTAAAATCCCCTTTAGTTAAATTTAACATTTAGTATCTAAATTAGTTCTTTATTATTATTTCTTCAAAGAAATTTGTAAGAAACTCTTTTGATACCACCTGTGATCAGAAGAAGGCTGGTTCGTATTTCGTGCAACGAATCAGCATTGCCAGCCAGCCTTATGGGCACGCTTCCCTCTGGCAGCGATTTGTTACATACTTTATATTAATTTATTTATTATTTTGTATCTAGATATATACTAATTTTAGTTACTTAGCCTGCCTTTTTGGCATTTACTCACAGAAAATAATGACCTAAGCTCAGTGTTATTTTTATAGTCTTAAGAGGTTCTAGGTAGAATACAATATAACTAAGTAAGTTTTCTTTATTGCATTAGTTTACAATATTTTAGTTTTATAAATATTTTTCTTATAATTTTATATTATACCTACAACACATTACTTTCATTTAAAAAGCGTATTAAAAACAATACCTTGCGCAAACTGACACTTGAAATAATAATACGTCGATATTAAAAAGCATTTTAAAATGTTAGAGAAAATATAAACTTAAATGACAATAACAGCTTTGACTCGATCTTTTTAGTAAATAAATATATAACATTTTGTCATCACAAATACGTACGAGGCGCAACTGTACCAACCAACCAACCAACTGTACCTGCGCAACCAACAATAACGACACACCAGCCGAAGGTATACAGTGCCGATACTTAGGCGACTGAATGATCGGCTTCAGTATTCGGTTGGCATAAGGCGCCGAACAGTCGGAATGTCGCGGCGTCTAGTTCGGCGCATTACACGATGTAAAATAGGGTGTAAGATAGTTTTCCCCAAAATTTTTATAGTATACTTAATATAATAATACTGTAGAGGTCGAATTTCTGTACAATGAAAAAAAAAACGCTAGAAACCGAGTCAGGGTGACGTAAGAAGTGAAATAGAACTAATTTAGATTTTTTTCAATTTGTTTGTTTCTCTGTTTGTCTGTCTGTTTGTAGGGGTAATCTCCGAAATGACTGGACCGATTTAAATGAAATTTTGTATGGTGGTAACTGGTAGCTTATATCCCTGGTCAACGTATACGATACGATACTTTTGATCTCGAAAATTTAAAGAGTTCCCGTGGGATAGTTAAGAAAACTTCAATTACTTAAACAGCTTTGAAGGAATAATAAATACCACGCGGATGAAGTCGCGGGCATCAGGTAGTTGTATTATATAAACCTAGTTTTCATTTAAAGTATTATAATTTTAGCACTGTTGGTTATATGAATAGGTGAAATTATATACTTTTAGATCCATAAAAGTATCGGAGCATATACATAAAATGGTTTACGAACCATTCGTCGAGCTTTCAGTCGCGTATATGCGCGGATGGGATGCGTTCATTCAAAATACATTAAATGCATTTTTACGAAAACAACCGCTAGAAGGAAGGTTCGGCATTACGCTGAATGATAGGTAATTTCGGCTGATGAGTTATACTTAAAAATACTGCGAGCGCATGTAGCCGAAATTTCAGCGGCGTAAATTCGGCAAGTGTGTCGATAGCCTTATATTTGACACTGTATATTGTACTACATATAAACAGGGTTAAATAACTGCCAGTGTTAATTGCATAGTCTATTAATAAGTTACCAATAATACGAAGTAAAATCTCTAAATTTAACTCCTTTATGGCCAATATGACGTGTTACTAACTCAAGTGCAGTCTCGTTCAGTGTTGCCAATTACGACATTGTGTAATCTTTGATCGGATTTTGCCGTTTATAATTTTTTATTGCCTGAAGCAGGCAGACGATGCATCTAGTGTTGTTGTTGTATTGCTGTCGTAGCTAAAACCCAACAATAATAAAAAAAGTCAGTAAACCCAGCTAAAACGTTTATAGTTTAGTTTTAAAGTTCAATGAATTTTTCGCTGGATTCTTTACTCACGACATATATAATAAACTTAAAATGCATTTAAACCTAATGAAATTAAAATAAACTCTTTTTTAAATGAACAACATTATACTAAATTACTAAAACAATAAATATTTTTCGGTAGCAAAAATATAGTTTAAAGATGGAAATTATTTGGTTCTGTTTTAATAGCAGGTGAAAAATGTACGGGAAAATATTGTTACAACCTAGGCCCCGACAAACATAAATTCCACGTACAAATCTGTAGAAGCACATTTTATTATCTGTCGGCATTTGAACTACTTGTAATCATTTTATGATCGTCTTCTTTTGTCCACTTATTTATTGGCATACGTTTCTAGCTATTGTAAAGAACAGCCTATTGTCCTGTTGTATTCGCTCATTAGCATCATTAGCCAGGTGTTGCGGATTCTTTTGCATTTGTGAAGTATAAAACGACAGCCTGGTGGAGAGAGGGGGGCAGTCAAGCTACGACTACGATACGGGGGTGACGTGTGTATATTCGGGAATCTAACTAACTTTGCGCGTTTTATTGAATGACGATCTTCTGCATTACGTTTGGATTTGATGTGTTCGGTTATATTTGTACCTGTGTTATACGTGTTTGTATAGTTCTAATAAACTCTATAGTAATTCTGACGGGATTTTAATTCGAGTCCCGCTAACTCGTAACAATATGATAGTCTCCTGGTTTAAAAATAACTTTGACACCTGCAAAATCTTAAATTCTTCACTTGCTTATAGACTTTTTCCATAAAACATAATATAAGTTTTTTTTAATTCTTACTATTCTTCTTCCATGTAAATAACCAAAAGCAAAATATTAAAATGTTTATGAATTGCGTAACTTCAAAGCACAACACATCAGCTAGCTATTGTTTAAATTATGTAAAATTTCATTTTGGATACTGGCAATACTGATTCCGTATATTTACAATTGAGTTATTTCCATATTTTATGTCATTGGCTTCTCAATTCGAATTGTTACACTTGATTTGTTAGCGATGGAAATGGATATTTTTCGTGACAAATAATATAATATATTTAAATCAAATGTGCTTCATTTTTATTGCTGAAAGCAGGCCGGCCTTATGTAAAGTGTTTAGCTTTGCATTAGCGTTTTAGCGTTGCCTATGGTTGTATGCAACACCAGGGGCGATGCCAACTTTTATCCTCGCAAGAACGGAGAAAGAATCCTAGGTCCTGCGACCGGGCGGCCTGTCTAAAAAGGTTACAAAGCAACCCAAAGCCAGGTGACTGGTCTAGAGCATGCCGCTGAAATAATTTTGATTTGTGTTTTGGCATTAGTGGCCAGGGGTCTAATTATACTATTTCAAGTATATTGGCGTTGCCAAGATATTCACAGTACGATTCCATTGGGATAGTGTAAATAATTCGTATTCTAATAAATCCACAATATCTTCTCGATATCGTTGCAGCGGAATAATAGTAGAAAAAATTGGTATTACCAGTAGCAGAATCGATACTAGGCGAAATGAATACTGAAAAGCTATCCAAAATTTTAAACATTATTTCGCGAGGTTTCACTTATAAATATTTATAAAGACAGAGTGGCGTGCCCGTGGCACGCCATTGGAATTAACAGAATGCCGAAATCAGGCAAACCTACTATAGAAACGTAGTATCCAGTGATTTTGAGTAATAGCAGCATAAGCCTCCTTGCAAATGTCCATATGCAACGGTAACTACTTTTCACCAGGTGGGCCGTCAGTCTGTGTGCTGTACCTCTACTCCAGTAAAAAAATAAATGAAATGAAAAAGAGGGATCAGACAAGATGAATGGGATAGAAAATATGAGATTGGAATAAAGGGATGAGATCGGCAATCGGAACTCTCACTCATCGCACAAGATAATGGTTCCAGCACGGCTCTATCACGTAAGAAAGTAAACTGAGCTTTACATAAATTAAAATATTACACAATATA
Organism: Dendrolimus kikuchii; assembly: GCA_019925095.2. NCBI lineage: Eukaryota > Metazoa > Arthropoda > Insecta > Lepidoptera > Lasiocampidae > Dendrolimus > Dendrolimus kikuchii. The sequence goes on along the minus strand of CM034410.1, from coordinate 11,219,827 downwards.
TAAATTCATATTTAATGTCGTGTGTCGGGAATATACGATTAGAAATTGCTATAGGTTTTATTTTCTTCAGATGAACCGCTGACTTGGACTGACCCTTGGGTCACCAGTTCAAGAGCTCACTCGGCCGTTGGCAACACTCAAGATTATCATTTCTGGCGCGTAGTGCCCTCTTCTCTATGTTAATGGCCACTTCCATAGGTTCTCGCAACACTTGCAATATTGGTTATTTTTCGAGAAGTATCAATATTTATCAGCATGGTTTTAATGCGCTTTTATACGCTCTATAAATAAAAATTAAGTGTTTTTATTTGAATTGATGATACAAAATATTATCTAATCATTCATGTAATCAATCATCGTCTTTACATAGTATAAAACAAAGTCCAGTATATCCGCTAACTCCTCTTGAACCACGCAGTGGATTTTTAGGCCGTTTGCACCACCAAGCTAGACGGTTTTTATGTAAAGGTTTATACTATACAAAAAACCTAATTATTTATGTAAGTAACATAGTGCCTCGGGTGTTACCAGGGTAAACTCTAGAACTTAATATACCAAAACCGTGGTAGCTTAATAGTTAGTGCACGCATCCCAAACCCAAAGGGCGTGGGTCCGAATTCTTGCCGCGAAGCATGCACCATTGATGTAATTTGCGCTCAAATGAAACTCTTCTGATAACGATACCTAAACACACTTCGTCCTTCGTAGGAAATTCTTTTGCCGTGCAGGCTGTTTGCCTGTGGAACTCCCTCCCCTTGAAAATCAGACAAGCTACATCCATTTCTATATTCAAACACTTGATCACTGACCATTATTTGTCCAACTAAAATATGTTGCAGTACATAGAATTATATTATTGTTCGTATGTAGTTATATGTAATTTATATTATTGTAATCTATTTAATAATGTATATCTATTGTAGGGAGGGTAAACCGCTTCGTTACGTAACGCGTTACGGCGCCAGTCTCTCTGGCTTCCCTTTCTGTCACGCATACGGCAGCGGTAGGCAGACTCCTCCTCTCTCACTCTAATCCACAGCTCTAGCCGTATTTATTGCAATGTACATATTCAAGTCTCTTAGAGAGCTGCCATGTACACTATTACATAAAAAAATATTTGGTACTCATCACTAAATGTTCATAAATATGTTTAATATTATAATATAAACATATTTATTAACGATAAAACAATATGAACTGATATAAATATATTTGACATGCTGTAATGGTAGACATTTTATTATTTAGATTAATTATAGATTATTATTATTAATTTTAATTGTATTGATTGTAAAAAAATGTTTATAAATCAATATTGTAATGTTAATTTTGCACGCCCAATTATGGGCCGAATGCATTGACACTGTAAACAGTATCAATGCATTCGGCCCATAATTGGGCGTTACGGTTTTTAAACCGTAACAACTTTGTACATGCATTACGCAATAAATACACATTCTATTCAAGAATTGTAACTAAGAATAAAATATATTTTATAATCAATAAAAGATTTTATTAATAAATAACCTTTCCTTACATTATCATATTAATTTATGTAAAATTTAAGTAATAACCTAAGCTTTTCTTAAGCTAAACAATTTCAATATTAAATAGTTTTGTTTTGTTTTTTCTTTAATTATGTTTAATTACGATCGAATTAGTTTTAATTTAGTTAAACCATCAAGTATTATTTAATTTTTATTTTAATGTCTCCTTGGACACCAGGTTGTCTGGAAGAGATCGCTATAAGCAATAAGTTCGCCCTTTGTTCTAATGGAAATGTATTTATATTAAATTGTCTAGGTTTAAGTTACGGTGAACAATAAAGAGTTTTCATTCATTCATTCATTCATTGATGAAATAAATAGAATTATCGCAGGTGAAACAGTTGGGTGCAACTAATCTAGAATAAGCCATAGGTGTGGGTTAAACGAGCAATATTGGTTTTATTTTTAAGATGCGTCGATATTTATGAGCGTGGGTAATGCGCGCTTATGAACACGCTACCTTATTGACGTTTATTTATTTTATAGGTATCCCGGTATTCGGTAACTCGTTAAGGGGCAAGGGGGTCGCTGAAGTGTGGCATTGTGTGACAAGATGTGGGAGGAGTCCTAAGCGTCGTGACGTCACATTAAAAAAAATATTTAAGCTAAAACACGAAATTTCAACTATTAATGAAAATCTTCAAAATATTTGGAACTCCATGTGTATGAACAATTGGGCATACGTGTTTAAATGATTAAAAGATAATTTAAATGGAAATAAAACTAATTACGGAACTAGTGTTTTAAATTAATAATTTCTTGATCTAGAATTGTAAAATATGTGATGTCACACTAAGGAGGGAGAAGTCTCAATAATGTGACCAGCTCTGACAAGGACGGGTTAGGGGTCAAAAAATCATGAAATTCGTGTGACGTAAATTATGAATGGCCCTAATGACTTACTTCATGGGTTATGTTTCTGATAGTTTAGTTTAATACAGTATTGTGATGCTTTTTGAAATTGAATTCAAGAACTTTTATTTCAATTTTGCGTATTTGTGCAACAGAATTTTTTTTCTTGAACAAAATTTATTTTGTATTATTACAAATTAAAATGAACATTATTTTTTTTAATACTTGAAGGAAAGGAGTTTTAAAAAATGAAATGGTAAATTAAAGAACTTGGCCTAAAGGTCTCTGCTGCCAGGCCAATAAAAAAACAGTTTACCATGGCAGTGATTCAAATATAGTGGTACCGCCATATAAACCTTCTTTCAGCCTATACGATCTTTTCTTCTAACATATTTAAATTCTTCTTTTAAATCTGGCGGCGTGTTCCCTTTGTCGCACGCATGTCAGTCATTTCATCATAAAAATAAATTATAAAATTAAATACGCTTCGCACATTGTATGTATATATAACATAAAATAACTTAATAAAAAACATGTAAAATAATATAAATCGCACCGCACCCGTTTAAAATAAATAAATACAGTTCAACGTTGCATTGTAAATAATGGTCAAACATATACATACATACATACATAACTTCACGCCAGTTCCCTTGCGGGGTAGGCACGAACAACAGAGTGCCATTTAGGCTTATTCTTACACACCTCACTTGCCTCTTTGACATTCATAACTCTTGTCATGCAAACTCGTCTGTTCTTAAGGCTCCTGACATCACCTTCTGCTAGTACACGATCAATTTGATATATACACATAAAATTAAATACTGTAAACCATATTATAACAAATAAACTGAAGTGAAGTGAAGTGGACTGTGGAGCAAAGGAGCAGCTACATCTCATGCCCATTAACTAGGTACATGCGTGCTCATTCTCAAATTCCCATCAAAATCGTCCTCTTCTCCTTGTTTCTCATTTTGATACAGTTTGTTTATCGCTAAACCCAGCGCAGCCGCAATATATAGAATTATTTATGTTCAGTAATCGCACAGTACAGTACAGTCGTGGTAGCGTAATGGCTAGTGCACGCGTCCCAGACCCAAAAGGGCGCGGGTTCGATCCTGACCGGAACGCATGCACCACTTAGGCAGTTTTCTGACCTAATGTGCATATTGCTACAATTACCACGTGCTAACAACGGTGAAGGAAAACATCGTGATGCAACCTGCACATCGAGATAACCGATGTGTCAAACCTGCCAAGCCGCCTTGGACAAGCGTGGCGGGTATACTGTCCGTGCCCCAGTAATGGGAGGCCCTAGCCCAGCAGTGGGACATTCATGGGCTGTTATTACATGTTACAATCGCACCCAAAACGAACTTTATCCCTCGTTCACATTATACCCACTTCTACGGCAAGCAGGAAAGTGACGAGAGATATTGGCAGCGCAGGTGTCAAATGTTTAAGTATTTTGCGTTAATATACTCTGTTTTTACACACAGCCATTCTCGAATTCGATAAGCATATTATCGTCATAAACCTATTGACGTGTCGAATTATGTCCTCAATGATTTGATTCGTAATCAAATTAACCGAGTATTCAATTAAATCAATAGTACTCATCCGAATTAGAGTAATTACTTGGACCTTAATATCGAATAGGAATAACTTTGAGTAATTAAAATTGGAGAGGGTCCTGTAGACACTCGTCCTTTTTTGATTTATCTGCACTTTCCATTCCTGCGGTTTGAAGCGTTTTAGACCGTGTACTAAACCTACCACTGTAGCGGCACAAGACCTATAACGTATTAAAAACTATAACCTTTTTTTATTATTTATTATGTATAAAATAGTCTATGGATTTTTGTTTTGTGTTGTTCGTTACTTGGTCAATGTAACCCTTATATATACCACACATAGCTACATATCTCGAGAGCTGTTAATGCCATCCATGTTCAATATAATAACATCTACAGGATGCTGCTGGGGCTACCTCGATACTGAAGTGCATCCACTATGTTCGCAGGGGCACTTACTGTAATGACTTTTACGCCTGATGGCGTAAGAAAGTCGAAGCACGGGCTAGCACCAACAGTACCCTGGGGGGTGTTCGCCGAGAAAATGGAATCCCTTTCCTTCGATGCTGGGTGAGGCACCTTATCTAGTGTCGAGGGGGGGGGGGGCGCAATGAATGGAAATTAATTCTTATTATTATATGACCTTGAAGGCCACGGCCATAAAAATGGCCCGGACTTGCGTGGGGGCATGGGAAGGCCAACATGTAGAGGCCTCTTGACAAATTTAATCTAAATGTGTTGTGACACTGACCGGTGATTTTTCCTTTTTTTTTATAGCAGGAGATCAGTAGACCGGCAGACGGCCCACTTGATGGAAAGCGGCTACCATCGCCTATGGACATTTGCAACACCAAAGGTGCTACAAATGCGCTGCTGCTCTCTTAAGGGAAACTGGAACCTGTTCACTAATGCCGGAACACAACTTAAGGTTGTTATGGCGACATACTTTAGACCAGGGGTGGTAGCCATCCAGTCGAGCAAATGCCCTACCACCTGGCTGTGGTTTGTTAAGTCGCTTTATACGACAGGCCGCCCCAACGCAGGAGATTGTATTCTTTCTCCGTTCCTGCACGGATAGAAGTTAGTTCCTGTCTCCAGTGTATAAAATTGCATCTAAGGACAAAACCCGATAAGTGTAGGACTATTGTAGGGAATGAGAACAAAAGGTACCGGTCTATTGGGATGAACTACTAGTGGAGTTACAGATCGGGGACTATGGAGTCTATGGCGTCTGCCCGTCGCAATGTTCAAGGAACATGGAAAAAATGGGCAGACGATGACTCGCCACTCACTGTATGGGAGTACTAAAATGCCAATATTGGCAAGCATGTAGTCGGGGGCTTTCATCTAAGACTTCGCTTCAAAGCCTCCCAGCGGGGTAAATTTTTATTATCATTAAGGAAGGTATAACATGCAACTCTGGTTTAATTGCACATCTTAGATATATATTTCTCTTTTTTCTACATTGAACCAAACTGAAGTATGGCCCTCCGCATCATAGAGAAGTCTAGCTTTTTCTTAGCCGCACCGCAAATGAATCACGTTCGGGGCCACATAGATCCCGTTTCGCAGTGAACATGTGAACACTTAGGTTTTTTCTGGGCGATTGTCAAGCCATAGAGGAAATTCTACACTACGTGCCTCTTCAAAGCATTTAGCATTTTTCCCTCGATTCGAGTTTCCACTTTCGGGTCCCTATTTAACAATGTGTGCCGAAATGCGCAACATTTAACACAACAATGGAAAAAGAACGGACACATTTTTGCTCTTTTTATTGTGAATATTTTATGAAGTCAGACGTTTTGTAAGCGTTATATCAGACGCTTAGCGTGTATAAAAACCTACGTGACAATTTTTGGAATTGTTAATCAAAAAAACGCGTCTATATTTCTGGCATTTACAGTCGGTATAAAACACTTATTTAAATTTGAAATATTTCAATAATTAAACTACATATGATATCGTCAGATAATGTCAGAGCCTTTTGATGAAGGTGAATGTCAAAGCCTTTTGGGTTTTGTATGCACATGTAATGCGTTGCGACGTCACAATTCTAACGAGTCAAATAGCTTATTGATTATTGTTTAAACAGTCATTAAAATTATTAATATCATGGCATTTTGATATAATGAAAATACACACTCTCTATTATATTACGTACGTTGTTATAGAATTTTATCTATACTAATATTATGAAGAGGTAAAGTTTGTGAGTTTGTGACGTTGTAGGGGGTAATCTCTGGATCTACTAAACCGATTTTAAAAATTCTTTTACTTTTGGAAAGCTACATTAACAGGGAGTGTCATAGACTATATAACATGACGCTGTATGCCACGGGAGCGGAACAGAGCCCGAGTGAAACCGCGCCGGGCCGCTAGTATATCATGAGTCATAAATACCCAACTAGATAATTTTTAATATGTGAAGAATAAAATTGACATAGAAACAGAAGAACCTATATGTTTTGAATTTAAATATTACCTATATTTTGTGGCCAGTAATAAGTCGTATTAAATATATAAAAACCTTTTGTTTGTGATTCTAGCAACCGGTACTATATCTCACTATCAATTTATTTGCCTTAGTACTGGTTGAATGACAAACTCCATACAAGTACATACATAAAAATAAAAGATGGTTATAGGGACACACATACCCATACGGTTATGTAAGTACAACACTTAAATAAATGTATCGAGTGGTATGCATCTATCCCATTCGCTGTCCATTTTATTGTATAGAGTCAGTCCGCGCCGGCACTCTGCAGTGCCCATTGGTGTACCGATTTAAAGATTAAAATATTACGAGAGTACACCCGTTTTTACCTTATCTCCATCACGATAGAGAACCCACCCACATTGGCGGCACATAACACTGCCCCATAATGGTAAATATGTACCTATGTCACAAAATAGATCATGCTATAAAAATTTAAATATCAATAAAATCAATTTCCAGTTGCGTACGAAGCGTTCGTTTCGACGACTGGGATTTATATTTAAATATACGGAGTGAATTTTTTAAGTGGGTCTCCAAGACCAAATTTTGGACTATAAATAAATATAGCGAAAAACATTCAGAAGAGTCTTGGGGCCGATTTTGATAAAAACTAAAGTAGTAACGTTAGATTTTTGAAAAATTAATTAGCCTGGTCTGGAATCGAATAGGCTGATTTTGAAATTTTTTTTACAAAAGCTGTATTATTACATCAACTCATAGTGTTGTTTAAAAGAATTAATTTCTGTGAAGGAATTTTAACGCCAACCTAAGAGAAACTGTTGATATTTTTTAAAATGTATTAGGATCAATTTCTATAAAGGAATGACAAAAGTCAATTTAACAAGATACATAGGTTCGAGACATAGCCGATCGTCTGGTAGATTTCTTCGTGACCTTAAACCTGGCCTACACCTCAGGCAATGTATTAGCTTTGCCATTCAGAGTACACGGGGATAGCATTTTGGCAGGGTTATAAGTGAAGGAACGTGTCAGGCACTAGATCTTCTAGATTATGTTGTGTATAATTAACTTAAACACATGCGTATCAATATTAGAATTTTTTGACATTTATTTTTTATTTTTTCCCTTCTTTATAATCTATGTTAAGTACATTTTATTTAAATTATTTTTAATCTTTGTAAAGGTGGTCTGGAAGATGTCACCGGCGGCGATAAGAGCTCCTATTGTATATGTATGTGTAACTTATGTATGCATTAAAGAACATTCATTCGTTCATTCATTCTTTCATCCACTTGTAGGGTTTAATTTATTTTACTGTAACTATTGTACTTTTAAAGAGATTTTTAAATAGATCTGAATAGCAACATACCGCCCTTTAAGTTTGCACTAAAAGCTCAGGTAGGTTCTTACACATTATGTTCGGAGAATTCCAGAAAGTTCCACAGTGATAAACATTTATCTCGCTTCAACAGGTATGTATGCTTTTTGCATGAAATAATTCCAAATAATGTTAATATGAGTAAAACGTAATCTGCGACACATTTCTATATGGTTTGGCAGCTCTTACAGTCTACCACGCATTGTGAAATTGAGTGAATCGATTTGAAAAAAAATTGCTAGTCGCTGCGTAAATAGGTTAGTTGACAATCGAATCAACTAAGATACTTTTTATCATCTTACAAAATTTGAATTTGAATTTATGACGTCATTTCTATAACGAGTCAAATAGCGTATTAAATACAATTTGAACAGTAATTACAATTATGATATTAGATATTTTAAAATTATGATGATGACATGCTGTCTGAACGCCTGTTGCTTTATGAACATTGTTTCAGAATTTATTGTGATATGTGTCAAATGAATGAAGTTTCCCTCCTTGAACATAAAAATAAAATAATAATAATAGCACTATTTTTTAATTTATTTTTTAATTGCAGGAGTTCAATTAGACAGGTAGACGGTCAGGCCACTTGCTGGAAAGCGGTTACCATCACCTATGGATATTTGCAACACCAGAGGTGCTACAAATGTGATGCTGCTCTCTTAAGGGAGACTGGAACCTGGTCACTCATGCCAGGAACATAATTCAAGGTTGTTGGTGCATACTTTAGACCAGTGGTAGTCGGGCAAATACCCTACCACCTTACTGTGGGTTGTTTTGTCGCCTCTTATGACAGGCCGCCCGGCCGTAAGAAATTGTATTCTTTCTCCGTTCTTGCACGGATAAATATTAAATGTCTGTCCGGTATTTTATAGTGCATACGCGTACGCAAGTCCGAGGTTCTCCACGCGGCCACTGTTACTTTCACTTTGCTCCGTGAAAGTGGTGCCCCCTTCTCCTCTTCCTAATTTCTTTCATCTTTATTCCTCTCTACGTACCCCTACATACATACCCACTCCTGGTTTCTCTATACGGGTTTTATAGGTCATGCGGTAGCTAGCCGCTTCAAGTTGCATATACAATGGGGGGGAGGGGGGGGGGGGTGTCTTATCGCCGCCGGCGATATCTTTCAGACCACCTTTATAATGTTTCAAAATAATGGAAATAAAATATACTTAACACAGATTATAGAAACAAAGAAAAAAATTAAATGTAAAAAAAACCTAATATTGATACGTATGTGTTTATTGATTCCTAAATATTTTAATGTCAGTGTGTTTATTTATTCAGTCAGAATTAGTCGTCAAGTCAAATATGGATCGAATTGAAAAAGTAGGGAAACGGACCCTGGGCGTCAAAGCGAACCCTTTGAACGTAACCAGGACTTAAAGCTCAAATGTAATAGAGGTGAACATTAACATGTCCTACAGATTAATGCTTAAATTACAATACTTTAATTAACAAAAACGGCTTGACCGATTTGATTTTTATTTTATTTTGTTTGCTTTAATACAGGGGTGGTTTAAAAGGGGGAAAGAACATCGTTTTGAGTTATAATTGTATTAATTTACTCCTCATAAAATTTCAATACTGGGAGCCTTATATAAAAACCGATTCCAAAGGAGTAAACTCCGAATAAAAACATAACATTTTGAGTTGCAATTGTATTAATTTACACCTCATAAAATTTCAATACCGGGAGCCATATAAGAAAATCGATTCTTAAGGAGTAAACTCCAAACAAAAACATAAAGTTTTGTGTTAATTGTATTCTTTTACTCTTCATATAATTTCAATACCCCGGGTCTGATATGAAAATCGATTCTTATGGAGTAAACTCCAAAAAATTTATAACATAACTTAAAAGAGTTACAATTGTATTATTTCACTCCTCTTAAAATTTCCATACCGGGAGTCTTATATGAAAATCGATTCTTAGGAGTAAACTACAACCAGGCCTCGATATGTAATGATGGTTTTGATAGCAACACATCCAACAAATACCTCGATGACCCATCCAATATGTGAAAGGTGGCGCCTATATTGATTATTACATATTATGCCGTATCAGCTATGATACGGTATCAAGCGATAAACTTATTGATTGGATACTAAAACCTGCTATTGGTAACGTGTTTATGTACAAAGGTATTATGAATAGGAAAGTTTTTGTTTGTTATCAGATTTAATAGTAGATTGTTACCCGAGAGGTGAAAGTGACCTATTTAGACGTGAGGTGGTTTTGCGCACGAGCGTAGTGAGGTCGCTAATAGTTTGAGTGTCTAAATAGGCATTTCAATATTTTTTTTAACGAGGGGAAACCCTATTCAGTGCCATTAGCCGCGCATAGGGGGAAAGTCGCGGCCGGTGTGTGAGGATTCGCCAGGTCGGGATGACGCCAGCACCTCTAGGCAGAATTAAAGATGCTAGTGCCACACCACATTTAGGGATACCCACTAAAACCCCTCGGTAATCCGTCCTTCGCCTTTAATGCCAGGGTCACGGGTTTATGGTATAGCCTCTCCGCTGGCCCTGGCAGGCGGTGGCCCATCGGCCTCATCCATTGCCGGGGAACTAGGCCTTCTATCCAAGGTTAACACTCTGCTTCTCATTTCGAATATGAGGAAAGTAAATAAAAACTGATTAGTTAAACAAACAGCTATTTTTCTAATTAAATCAAGCGTCAAAACCATATCTAAGTCCGATGGTTAATTAATACGTCAAATACGAATCATCAAGGGTTTTACTTATAACAATCTCGTTGAGAAAGGATTAGCCATCACTTAAATAAGAGATTCTTAAGCCCCTGATCAACGAATATCTTTTTTTTCATTTATAAACGTGCATTACCTGTTGTTTACCTAAGAGGAGCACAGATAAACGATATTTGAATGATAAACGTAGGTTGCTTATATACAGATTCGGTCCCCTTATTCCCATACTCGGTGATAATCAGCTGTTTCAAATAAAAACAGCCGTAATAAAACTACGTTTTAACGGTTTTAAGCGCGGTAATTTATTTGGTTTTTGTTATTCCGACGTTTCGGCCACTCTTCGGTGGCCGCGATCACGGTAGACAAAGATGTCAAGTGTCAATGAGTATTGGTAAAGTTTTATTTAGCCTACCGCCAACTTGTTGTTTTTAATTTTGTTTATGGTTATTATTTACTCTATGGGAGCCTAATCTAATTTACCACTGCTTCGCAACATGTTATGGCTTGAAGAGAAGAAGCGGCGCAAGAAACTCTTCAGCAAGCATGCCTAGCTCTAATAATTTTATATAATGTTACAATGGGTGGAAGGAAAAATAAAAGAAATTATCAGTCAAGTTGGTTTGTGTTCCGTTGCACGCAGAAAGAGCTCACAGTGTCTTGAAGTCTGTTAGTTGGTTTTAAAACTTAGTTGTATTACATAAATACGTAGTCATAATTACCATTATAAATTTTACAAAAATATTTCAATAGGAAGACTTTTTCATATAATCATATTATTAGTTTAGGACAAGACAACATGTGAATGCGCCCTAACAGGCAGTGGCTTAAGTAAAGTGCCAATGGACATTATTATTAGTCTCTATAGGCTAGATTGTAATATTGTATTACTTTTACACATTAAAAAGAAAAACAAGTTTGTAAAAATGCTTCACTTCATTTCACGTAGCCTACGTTAATAAACCTTTTATTTACTTACATTCTTCTGAAGCTGTCTATAGTTAAATGAAATATAAAGTTTCAGTATTAGCTTACGTGTCTTTGTGTGATGCGGACTTTTTGCGTCGGTTGTACAATTTGCGGTGTCTCGGAACAATCCTCAACTAATTAGTAACAATGTTAACAAACCACAAGTCAGTCATCCGGAACTGTTGCTAGCGAATGAGGTTTAATTATGAGCAACACAAGTTGTCTTTAATAGGCTCTGTATCGTTGAGTTTATTTCTCATTTAAATATTATGGTGTGGTGTGCGTATTACCATATATATCTTTAATGTTATAAAATTCTAAACATGCCGTATCTGTACATTGAGCTATTTAAAAAAAAACAACTGAATAAACGAAGGAGAACACGATGCATTTTTTACATTTTTTGTCTGTTTGTTCGGGATTCGCGTAAAACTATTGGGCTAATTTCCATGTGGTTTTCGCTGATTGACAGCTAATTTTTAGACTTCAAATCTGCGCTACTCTTTATCCCGGGAATCCTGCGGGAATTTAAAATGACCAGGTTGAAAAAAATCGAATTCTAATGGTATTTATTATCAATGACCGTTAGCAAATTTAATGCAATAAAATGTTTGATACTTTATATCCCGGGAAGTTTTCCGAGTAAGGTTTAGCTGATTTCGATACGATCATTAAAACGAAAGCTAAGTCCTTTTTCAAGTGATGTGATACTTTATACTTCTGGAATAACGCGTGAATTTTTCCAGGAGTATTATAAAGTGGGCATTATACATAAAAATTGGCTGATTCGGATTCGATTGATACTAAAACAATATAAACTCGGACTTTTTGTATTCCCCAGGATTTCCTAACTACGAAGCCACGTGATGTTAGGACTCACTTGATATGACAGTTTCTATGTTTATTATACTTTAGTAGATTTAGATATGTATGCCTTTAGTAACATTACCTATCCGGTTTTTACGGGAGTCCTCGGAATTCATGCATTTTCATACTAAAAAATCCGTTGCCCTTCTGAAAATACTCTTTGATTTTAAATACTGGCAAAATAACTCTAATCTACATTACCTATCAAGCGTGAACGAAGTCGCGGTCAAATCCTAGTATTACAATAATATAACTACCCTTGTAGTTTGAAAGAAAAAAAATAAGTGTAACTATTACGCTTGTATTATTACAATCCTCAATAAATTTCTATACCGAGGGCTTTATATCAAAATTGATTCTTATGGAGTAAACTCTAAAAAAACTTTTGGATTATTGCAGTATTGTTGCAAAACAACAGAAAGCTTTAAGGTGCACAATCTTTTCAAATAATCTTTAGCTTCAGTCAGTTTTTGGTAAGTAATCTAGTACTTATACAGAACATGAAACAAAAAGTTAGAGTAAGTCAGAGAATTTGTTTACTTAGGGCGCATGTTTACCAGAGATGCTAAGCATGAGAGGGATATTGAAAGGAGAGTTATAGCAAGTAATAAGGTGAAGGGAGCGTTAAACTCATTTATGAATAGCCAGAAAGTGTCTATAAAGGCATGCTTGGCTGTCTATTAAGGGGTGTTTGTGCGAACCCTGATGTATGGTAGTGAAAGGTGCGTATGGCAGAAGAAGCATGAAAGTAGGATAAACGTAGTTGGAATGAGAGCTTTGAGAAGTGTATGTGCGGTTAGCTTGAATGGTGTGATAAGGAACAGTGTGATAAGAGAACGTTGTGGATTGAAAGATGTAATAAAAAGCGTTGAAAAAGGAATGTTAAGTTGGTTTGGACATGTAGAGAGAATGGATAAAAGTAGAATCACAAAATAAGAGTTGTTGCCGGTAGACCGAGATGAACACACCATGACCAAATATCAGAAGTGTTAAAGAAGGTCAGGTAAAAAGCATTTCAAATAAACGTGCATGTATGAAGAGGGTAATGAAAGTAGATGAAGTGAAAGTCGTTTGTCAGAATCGTCGCGAGTGGAGATTCATAGTCTCTACCTACCCCCATGCGAAACAGGCGTGATATTATGTATGTATGTAACATATACATTAACACTTAAATTACTTTATTAACAAAAATAGTCTGACCGATTTGAATTTTTGTGGCTCTATACAAGGCAAATTTAAAGGGGAAAAAAACATAACAGTTTCGAATTACGTTTGTACTATTACACTTTATATGAAAATTGATTTTTGCGGAGTAAACTCCAAAAAAAAAACACATTTGGATTTCAATTGTTGCAGTATTGTTGCGGAACAAAAGAAAGATTCGAGGCGCACAATCTTTTCAAGTAATCTTTACCTTCAGTCAGCTTTTGGTAAGCAAGCTAGTACCTATATAGAACATTAACAAATAGATTAATGCTTAAATTCCTTTATTAACAAAAACAGTCCGACCGATTTGAATTTTGTTTTGTCCCTCTATACAAGGCTAGTTAAAAAAAAACCATACGATTTTGAATTACGCTTGTATTATTACAATCCTCAATAAATTTCCATATTGGGGGCTTTATATGAAAATTGATTTTTGAGGAGTAAACTCAGAAAAAAAACATTCAGATTTCAATAATGCAGTATTGTTGCGGAACAAAAGAAAGCTTCGAGGCGTACAATCATTTCAAGTAATCTTTAGCTTCAGTCAGCTTCCAGTCTCGGCTCGTCTGTGACCCTGTCCCATCAATCACGCGTTGACGTCGGCGCGGAATTAAAAGCTATCGATTTATTCCATCTGGAAAAGTTGCTCTTCAACAGCCAATAAACAAAATTTATAATGCCTATCCATTTTACTAGCGTTGTTGATACGTTGCTTGTTTTGTTTTCAAATGCCAAATATAAATGACATTGATCTTATTATAAACTTTCTACTTATTTTTTGGACAAGAATTAATCAAAAATTTCAATGTCAAAAGTTTAAAAATATGTTTTAAATTCTAATATGTGAAGAAATGAAAAAAGTGATATATGACGCCGTTTATGTGTAGCAGGGGCATTAGATAAAAATAAGATAAATAATTAATTTAATAATTAAATAATGTATTAATTAAACTTACATTTTAACGGTTTTAGGCGCGGCATTTTATTTAGTTTTTATTTTGACGTTTCGGCCACTTCAGTATCCGTGATCACGGAAGTCAAAGTTGTCAAGTTATGTCATATTAATAATAATAACAGCCTATAAACGTCCCACTGCTGGACTCGGGTCTACCGCTATAGGGAAACGGACAGTATACCCTCCACACTCGTTCAAGGCGGCTGGGCAGGTTTGATACATCGGTTATCTCGATGTGCTGGTTGCATCACGATGTTGTCATTCACCGTTGTTATTAGCACGTGATAATTGTAACAATATGCACATTAGGTCAGAAAACTGCCTAAGTGGGTACATGCGTTCCGGCCAGAATTCGAACCCGCGCCCTTTGAATTTGGGACGCGTGCGCTAGCCATTACGCTACCACAAATTTGTCCAGACTAACTTGTGCAAACTAAATACGGCAAAATAATAAATAGCACAGTATCGCCAGCCATTAGAACGCAACAATGCTCTAAATCTTTCTTCGAGGCTCTTGAAAATGGTAATCTTTTCTCGAGCTCGTGCCAAATGGGATGAGTTATGACTAGGATATAAAGGGGGGATGTTTGGATAAACAATCCTGAAGGCATTGCCCTACTTGAGCAATGACTTGCCAAATGCTACGAAAATATCCCGCTTTCGTTCCCCCATCGCCCTTTTATGAGTCTGAGTTATTAAACTATACGTTGAATAGACTTTTGTTAACTAACTTTTTATTGATTAAAATACCTGAAATTAGAGAATAGAATATTCCTATTCAATTTTTTTTATTCAAAATAAGTTCCACTGCAGAACAATTTTTCAAGGTCATACATGTAAGTCAAAATTTAAATGTACTTCCTATTCTATTTATTTAATTACACCGCTTCGCAATGTGTTATCGCTGTTCAAAGGAGAAGAAGCGGCAAGAAACTCCCCAGCAACACGTCTAGCTAAAAAGATTTTTTCATCATAATTATTTATGTAATGATATTAACTCAGGCTCTTTTTTTGAAGTTACAACTTCTTATGGGAGGGTAAATCGCTTCGTTACGTAACGCGTTACGGCGCTAGTCTTTCTGGCTTCCCTTTCTCTCACGCATACGGCAGCAGACTCCTCCTCTCTCACTCTCACTCTAACTCACAGCGCTAGCCGAATTTCGGTAAATAATGATACTAATAATGTACACACATAAAATTCTAATATACGTATTCAAGAATTGTAACTAAGAATAAAGTATATTTTATAATGAATAAAAGATTGTATTAATAAATAACCTTTCCTTACATTATCATATTAGTATGCATAAAAGTTAAGTAATAACCTAAGCTTTTCTCAAGTTAAACAATTTCAATATTAAATAGTTCAACTTAGATTAGTTTAAGTTATCACTTCTGTCGGGCGTCCCGAGATGCACGCCGTCTGTTTTTTTAAAATACATATAGAAGTTGTATTACAATTACTTTTCAAATACAATTTATTGCATAACATTGAAATATAATTCAAGAAGTTTAAGTGGGTACAGAAAACAAAACTTAATAGGTTGGATTCGAAAACATTGTGTAACATGTGGGTTTTGCAATGTAACCAGAATAAAAAAAGTTATGTATAAAATTTTGAATTGGTAAGTATAATGGATATATAAATAAGACAAAAATAACAAGTATACATATTAGGGTGGCGCAAAAAACCCGTTTTTTTTAAAAAAAAATTCTCGTTACGGTATAATTTAATAGACCAAAAAATAATAAGTTTCTGAAAGTTTCACTTCAAAGTTTGAATTTTAAGAGGTCACTCATATTTTTTTTAAATTTACTAGTGCATTACTTTAGATTTTTTCGAGCGACCTTTTAAGATTCATATTAATATTCCATATATTTTTTTCTTTTATTTAGTCATATAATCGATAAAAAAAACCACGAGATGAATTAAAAACCTAACACCAATACAAAAATAATATTTTTTTTTAAACAATATTTTAACAATTCTTAAATAAACTTCGTTGTGAATTCAGAAATCAAATTTTTGCAGGTTTTAGCTTTACCTAGATTAATATCATTTATTGTTTACTTAAAGTACATATTAAATTTGTTTTGTATACATTAGGATGTAAGTTAAAAAAAGACCACACGTTGTACTTATACTTTAATGTATGTGCAATAAAGTTATTCATTTATTAATTGAAAGTTAAATACTGACAAGTAACGTGTGTTAACGACTATATTATTTAAACGATTTAAATAAGACGCATGCGGCCACATCCAAAATCTTTAACACTGATGCAGATGAAGCCCCAGCATAAAACAAAACGCTATAAAGACATGTAAATTTATGTTCGTATTTTTTATCTATGGAAAATGACAAAAATACCTTCGGCGGGGCAATGTTACGCGCCACTAGGCAAACGGCCCGATCAATCACCGGCACGGGACGGGTTTTGCATGCCAATATCGCAGCGCAATTACATACACCCATCTTTCACACAAACACATTACTTCGGAGATTTTCGATTGGTCACTATTATATTGCACAAGGACAATTATTATCTAATCTGAAGCCGGAATTAGCTGGTTCGATTCTGTCTTTTGGTTTAAGTATAAAAGGGATAAAAAAAACTAAGCCAGGTGGTAGGATATTTGCTCGTCTGGACGGCTACCACCCCTGGCTTAGAGTCTGCCGCCTTATCAACCTTGAGTTGTATTCCGGAATTAGTGGCCAAGTTCTAGTCTCCTGTTACAGCGACAGCACATTGGTAGCACCTTTGATATTAGAAGTGTCCATAGGTGATGGTGACCGCTTTCCATCAGGTGTGCCGTCTGCCTGTCTGCTGAACTCGTGCAATAAAAAAATCGTTACCACTTTTGTCTCCCTCTTTATTTTTACCTCCTCTCGATTATTTGGAGTCGACACGATAATAATATGCCTTTTCTTTGTATATTCTTCTATTCTGACATAGTACATCCTCTGTTACACCACAAATCATTATGGGCTCGTTCCTATATCTTACTATTCATTCGCTTGTTCTACCATCGGTAAAACTCTGACATTAGATGTTGGAGCTTATATCAAATTTTTACCGACAGTAAGGCAAATGAACGATCGGTAAGACATAGGAACCGGCCGTGAGTCATCTTTCACACAATCAACACAACTTGTATCATAAGAAGCTCTGGCGCTTCTAGGTTTGACTAGACAAACCTCAGGTCTGACATAAACTCTCAGTCAAAGTCCAAATAAATGACGTTTTTCTGCCTTTGACTAACGAATTTTTGTTTAACCTAGGAGAGACCAATTTATACAGTCATTAAACATGTAACAAGTGCAGTACGAATCGACGTTTGACTGAGTCTTAGTCGCTTCTAGGATCGACTAGGTAAAGCCCGAAAGAGATGATTTTACGTTCGACGTTTGATTAAAAAGTTAGGTACTTCTAGGTTTGACTTACAATACTTTAGTCTAAGACGAAAATTGGAATTTATTTCGGGTTTTTTCGAAAGGCCTTGGTCAAACCTAGGATAAACCAGTCATTCCGGGAAGAGACTGCATATCGACCTTTGACTATAACATATCTATTAAAGTCTTTTATTCCTATAAAATTGAAAAGACAAGAAATTAATTAGTGTATTTTCAAGATAATTAGAGCGCAGTTTTCGAAATTCTACCGTTATTCAGTAGATTATTAAAATTAAATATTATTTAAATTCTTTAAAAGTATCTATATCTATCGCTCTCTCTTTCTTTCTCTCTGTTCATTAGATTTGTTTCTTTACGTTAAACAAGAATAAAGTACAACAAGTGCTATGTTGAAATTGTCCTAAGAGTTTCTTGGGTGTAGCAGTTATTAAGTAGTGAATATTAACTATAATCTATAATATTATAAAATTATAAACTTGCCGTGTCTGTACATTAAAGCTATTAAAGTAAAAACAACTAGAATAGACTATATAAACGATGGAGAACACGGTGCAATTTTTTTGTAGATTTCTTGTTGTATATAAAAATCCTACTTGAAATATTGTTTCAAAAAAATAACAAGACGATGTTCCGTACTTGAAGAACGTAAGAATTATATGTAAGTCTCTACTAGCTTTTTCTACGCGATATAAGCTATTAAGTAGGCACTTTTAAAGTTAAGTGCACAACAAACAACCTGTATGGAGTTTGTTAGTCCACTCGAATTGCATGTTTGCTTCTGTTATGTACGGAAAAAGCGTACGTACGGCAAATATTTAAACGGCTACTAGAAAGTGGCTGAAACATCTAAATGAAAACCAATTTAATTGCAGCGCCTTTTCTCAAATGTGACATTACACGATTTGAATTATCCAGTCAAAGTCGAAGTCAAAGCAGAAAGAAAGAGATTTCAAGAGTTCAAAAGAACTTCTTCTTCAAGAGACTTCAAAAGAGAAAAAACAATTTCTACGTCTTGAAGTTGGTGTTAAGTAAAACATAAATGCTTGTTACTTTTCAATTTTCAATCAAAAGGATTCTTTTTTACAACAAATTACCCTATATTTGTAATATAAAAGACCTAAAAATAAAACTACTGTATACATAATTACAAATAAAAATTTGATTCCAGGTCCCTATCGGTTTCAACAAAATAATCAAAATTATTTAGTCGAAACTTTCAAAAAGAAAGGTCGTTACGGTAAACTACCCATTTACTCTTTCAATAAACTGATTTGATATACATTCATGGCCGAATCCTATATCTTGCCGACCGTTCATTTGCCTTACTATCTGTGGACGCGGGCGGGAGCGGGGATATAAGAGATGGAAAGGACTTACAGGATAGTCACGCTACGGACGATGTGGGCTTCGCAGCGACAGACACGTCTTCCTCGTGCTCCTTTCTTCACGTCTTGCGGTTTCTACGACGAGTGGACCAGTTGGGTACGTCACGCGGGTTGATATAAGTGGGTGTAATACCGCTTCAGGGGCCCTCATGCATCAAGGGAGCAGAGGAGTCTTCACCCCTGTCGTCGAAGTGAGTTAGCTCTTCCAGGGGCTTTATCAGGCACTTATTGTGCTAGGATCGGCATGGGCGTAACTACGTTCTAAGTCTCATGCCTTTCCTGCCATAAGCGCGGGGCATCGGCGGAGGGTGGTTTTAGTGGGTATTAGCCATTTGGGCTCGAGTCTCCACACAAGCCGGTTGATTATTGTTTGGATTGCCCCTTCTGGGAATGCCTCCATGATCGACTATGGTCTAATCCCTTGCAAAGGACCCGGTATTGTGCGTAAATAGCATTTCTCCCGCCTGAAAAAAGAAAGTGGGTGTAAAATGCGGCACAAGACACAAAACGCGGCGAGATTTTCGCGGAAGCAGCGGCGCGAACAGCGGTCGGACGTAGATTATGTCAAATTACATAGTGACAGATGCGGCGAAAGAAAAAAGAAACAAAGAGGCGACGACCAAATAGGTCGGCGTTAACATTATCGTTTAAAATTTGATATAAGCTCCATACAAGTAATGTCAAAATTCAACCAATGGTAAGGCAGATGAATGAACAACAAGATATAGGAACCGGTCATAAATCATATAGTACTTTTATAATACTGGAAATGTTAAAGAAAATCACAGTGTACTATTATACAAAAATAAAATTATGATTATAGTAAAATAAATCTTTTAAAAATATCTCTGCTGGATAACGTAATCAACGTATATCAAAGTAGGCACATGTTACGAATTAGATGGACACATTAAAAATAATGTTATCATCATTGTTTAAGTGTTTTCGATATATACATGTAATTTTTTTGGCCAAACTGTTCATTTTTCAGTTGGAACTTATAATAAATAAAAATAAATAATATAAGCCTATAAATGTCCCACTGCTGGGCTCGGGCCTCCCGTTATAGGGCGAACAGACAGTTTACCCGCCACTCTTGTCCAAGGCGGTTTGAAGCACTGGTTATCTCAATGGTTGCATCACGATGTTTTCCTTCAGCGTTGTTAGGACGTGGTAATTCTAACAATATGCACATTAGGTCAGAAAACTGACCAAGTGATGCATGCGTTCCGGCCAGTATCAAACCCGCGCCCTTTGAGCTTGGAACGCGAGCGCTAGCCATTACGCTACCACGACTGGGAATCTTATGAATTACCAAAATTCGATTGTCACTTCGTCCACGTTGGACGGAATAAGCTAATTTATACGTGTCCTAACAACTTGAAACCACTGTCGGGAAAAATCCCGCGGAATTCTCGGCATATAAAGTATCACAGATTTGATGATAGAGAATTTGTTACCGATCAGTGAAAATATTATATGCATCCGAATCCGAATTTTTTTAACCGGGCCACATTAAACCGCTCCCAAGAAAATTCCCGTGAGATTCACGATATATAAAGTACCGCAGATTTCAAGACCGGGAATTTGCTTTCGATCAGCGAAAACAGCATCGAAATCAGCCCAGTAGTTTGTACGTGAATCCCGAACAAACTCCTGTTATTATAGTATCAAAATATGTTTTTCTTTTTTTTTTCAGGTATTAAAAAGTGATGAGTGCTAAGTGAAAATGGCAGTGAACAGCCCCGGTGGATACCCACCCGTGTCACCCAAACCCCATACCCCCAAAAGCCCCCGACACTTCGTCTTCCCGCAAAAGAGCCCTTCCATCACCTCCAGCACATCCTCCTCGGGGTATTACACGCCCCAGTCCGGCTGCAGCTATGACAAGCACAACCAACCACCCAAATCCCCAATCGCGCACGGGCACAGAAGTCCCATGAGCCCTAGACATTTTAACTTCCCACAAAAATCCCCGTCAGGGCAATCTAGCCCTTGCAACTTCGACCGAGGGCAAGCTCTTCATTACACTACATCACTAAAGCACCACCGCCGTGAGAAGTCAAGGTCACCGAAGCCTCCCCCCGTGCACATCCACACAAACCCAGGTTACGTGTCTCCGAAGCGCACTAGAAAGATATATGGCTCAACCTCCACAGTCAGTTCTCCTCGCTTGGTTACGTCACCGAGCATTGTGTCAAGCCATACTGATGACTTGACTGACGCAATGCCTGGTACTCCGTCAGCAATTCTCCATGACGCAGATGATGAGGCCACTACGACGTCTTCGAAGGTTTGTCGAAAATCGACGTCAGATTTGACTGACTTGACTGATGATACTCCTCACACGAGATCTACTAGTGTAAGCAGGCCATGCTCACCAATGAGAAGGGGTTCAATGAAGGGTGGTTTGGCATATCTGGCGAGTAGGAGAGGCTCGAGAGAATCTACAATGTCAAATTGTGACTCTGTGGAGGATATAGGACCCCTGAACTTCCAAAATACTATGAGAGGGAGGCAGAGGCGAACTTCGAACTTTTTGGAGTTACCAGGTATGTTATTATTTACATAACTAGTATTTACCCGCGACTTTGTCCACGTTGTACAGGTAACAAAGATTACAGTTATTTTATTAAATATAAAATCAAAGGTTATTTTCAGCAGAGTGATGGTTTTTTTAGTATGAAAATATAATTCTGAATCCCGGAAATTCCTGTAAAAACTCGGGATAAGTAATGTTACTAAAGGCATACACAACTAAAATTGTTTTATTAAATTTTTTATCGATCAGTGAAAATTTCGCATCGGGTTAAATTTTTTTCGACTTGGCCACTAAGCCTCTCCCGAAAACAACTCTCGGAATATAAAATACTGCAAATTTTAATTCCGGGAATATACTATCGATCAGCAAAAAACGCATCGAAATCGGATCAGTAGTTTTTACGTGAATTCCGAACAAACAAAGAAACACAAAAAAATTTAAGAAACTAAAGACTATACTTTTATAATATTATAGATTATGTACTTAACTTTAGAGGTCGGTGTAAGTGTATTAAGTGCCACAACTAACTAGTGCCCGTGTGTAAGCCGGTAGAATTACATTCCCGATATTAAGTCGTATTCAGTTTAACTTTCAAAGATTACGAGTCGGTTCTTGTACACGACGTCACTTATCACGTCATATGCGTGCGCCAGTGTTTTTATCCCTATGTTTTTAATATTATATTTTTTCTGTTTAATTCCACAAATATCAGTTCTAAAGCTAGTATAAAATACAAATTAACATGTATAGAATTGGCCTCTTTATAAAGGTATAAATGTTAATAGTATTTATGCATTTTTCTCTAAAATAAGTTTTTGAACAATATGTTTTTTATTTAAAGATGTTGCTTATGTAAATAAAATAAATTTCTCAATTTTTTTTCGGCCGGTAAACTTCAGAGATATGGGGAGGACGCACGTTCTTTCAAAAAATTCTCAAGAAATGATTTTTTATATATTAAATAAATAAAAAAATATTTTGTAATGTGCCAGCACTTGAATACATCCACAGGATATATCACTCCAGGATATTACTTGAGTTTTAAGGTTCAATTTTCTCTTTTGGGTCCCTATTTTAATCATTAAAAAAATATTCTTAATTTGATCGATTTGTCTATTTGATATTTATTGAGATAATCAGCTGTGACACAAAGACAGACAGACACAGTAGTGAGATAATAAATACACATTTTTATTTTTAGGTATCAGATGCCAAGAAGAAATAATTAATTTGGCATACTTGATATTTGGCTTCTAAGTACTCTTATGTGGAACATTACTTGACATTTTGATCATGTAGGTTTATTAAATTTGTAGATACAGTAGAGTGAAATGTTCTTCCCACGAGCTTATTAGTCACGTGAACCATAATTCGTATAACACAAGAAATTAAGGGCTGATAACGTCAGTGCTTTCTAAAATTTCTACATGTAATAATGCAAACGTAGTGTTCTGACTTCATGTTCATCATGTGAACGTTCTTTTAAAACCTTATCATTATATTAATACGTGAAGCAAAACCTTTGTACCCCTTTTTACGAAAGTTGCGCAAACGTAGGAGTATGAAATTTCGCACACATAGCTTATATACAGAAGGAGTGCAAAATACCCAATATTAAAAAAAAATGCATTAAAATACATAAAATACACTACCATGTATTTGACACACGCACACGCATATATACTCTTTTGTTTATTGTTAAAGTCAAATTAACAGTTGTAGCCTTGGCGAAATCTGTGATTATAGAAGATAGAAGTATAGTCTTTGATAACAGAAATTTTATAATATTCAAACTTATAATTTAAATGAATTATGGACTTATAATTAAATTTCGACCACTGGGCGACCACGTGTTTTAATAATTAGGTATTTATATTTAATAGTCCGTTTTTCTCGATACGACCACATCTCCGCTCTACATCGGGCACCATCATGCTCAAACGCGAACCTGTAGTAGGTACTATAAAAAATGTGTATTTTCATTCTGGCAATTATTCATTGTGGTCGAAAGCAAGAGTCTACCTTCCTTGTATATAATATTTGAGATGTAAAGCTGCTGAATAGAATCCGAGCAGTTCATACAAGAAGTTTTGGCCTCCTCATAGGCAAGGTTGAATCTCCCAATTGCCCACTGTGTAGGACTTGTGAGGGTGTCCAACATCTCTTAATGGAATGCAGCAAAAATAAAAATGGCAGAGAACAACTGGTGAGGGGGGTCGGGACTGAATCTGCTTCGCTTAGGCTTCATCGTCACTTATTCAGAGACCATTGGTACGCATATATTCCTTGCCAAGTCAATAATTCCTGTGCCTACCCTTTCTTCCTTTAATAATGGTACGCAAACACGTGTATTTACATTTTTTTTCTTATTGCAGAGCTGGCAAACAGGCAGACGCCCCAGCTTATGTAAAGTGGTTACTATCGCCTATAGAAGTCTGCAACACTAATGGCGAAGCCAACGCGTTGCCAGCCTTTAAGATGTGATAAAGAGGATGAAATAAGGCGCATGAGATAGGAACATCAGTCAGGAGAAATGGGGTAGGGAGGATTGGATAAGTGGAGGGAAGGAAGTGAGCTATCGGATCTTCCACTCATCGCACGAACGTTTCATACCGATATTTTATGAAAGAGTGGTATCACACCAATCGAGTAGGCCCTTAGAGTTGAAATCGAGATATCGGTTCCAGCATGGGTCTACCACATATTCTCGTGAGAAACTAGAATAACAAAAAAGTATTAAAGGGTACTTATGGAAATTACAAAATAACGTATACATTTTTAAATAAAGTGGGTATTCTGTTAGATTAATTATTCAGTTTTGTGCCCGATCCGGGGGTCTACTGTTTGTTTTAACTCTGTACATTGTAAAGTTTTAAACCTTTTGTCCAACTTCAGGTTAGAGTGTTCGAAATTTAAAATAATATGGTAGTGATCGCTCAGTAGTCCAAAGGAGATGGATACGTGTTCACACATTCTGCGACTCAGACTGTTAAAAGAGCGATTTTATAATATCATTTTATTATTTTGTATAATTGTAGTGGGTTTAGTTATTGTGAATGAATGAACCGTGTGATGTAATAATAATAATAAACCCGCAGGGGGGGCTCTGTGGCGAAGGCTTAGGTGACTAGCGACACCTCGTACCCGATTTTCCGACTCATACCGGGGCCAAGGCAAGGCCCTCGCCTCCGTGCTTGCCTTAGTTAGCCAGCACAGAGTGGGGGTCGCTATAGCTAAGACTCAAATGGCATAACGTCGAAAGTAGCTTCGGTGAACCTGCAGCCCACCTCTCGACACCCCTTAGCCACTCACACACACACATAATTAAGTTATACTTTGATATCTTTCAGGATTTAGAATTCAGAAGATAACAATATGAAAGTTCATGTCTTGTGCGAATGATGCCCCGCGCAGGCATAGCTGTAAAGTTTCATGGTTGCTAAACTAGTTTATACTTATTTATGTTTTTAAAAACTTTGCAGACCTAGACGTTTTGCTGGTTATTTATTTGTGATTGTTTTGTAAAATATTGTTTAGTGTATCTATATTGTATAAACAATTACAATTTATTAATAAACCTATCGTAACTTTAACTGAGTTTATTTACAACGAATTATAAGTAAATTGTTTGGTTGATTTTAATTTAGCGTTATACTGCCATTAACTGACAAATAATTATATGAAAAAGTATCTGGAACGTGTTAATTTCTATTTGGCTTTCGTCGCCATTTTGTCACAAAGGGAACGCTTAGGGCCTGGTCTCATTGGCGTCGGTTGTACTAGACCTAGGGGGAAGTGTTCCCGGAAGGCTGGCTGCGTTGCCATTTTATTAATTTCGATATATTTTCAGTGGTGGAACACTCTCGCCCGAGAGTCTGTTCGCTGCCGGAGAAGCCGTACAACCCTCGGGCGTCAGACGACCTCTACAGGCTGAGGACGTTCAGCATCACGACAAAGGGCAGCGTTGTCAACTGCGGTGACTCTATTTGCAACCGGAGGAGTCGGTCGAATACATCTGTTAATTCTACTAACAGCAGGTAAGTTTTGCTTAAACTTTACGGGGTCGAAAATTTCAATCTATTTTGTCGTAAGTTCCGATATCATTAATGTGGGCGTAGTAAGCTTTTAAGTAATTTAGAGATACCGTGTAACAAAACTGCGACACTGCGATATAACAAAAATTGAACAAAACTGCAAACCTAACATTAACCTATTATAATAATAATTTATATTTATAATAATTTATTTATTTCAAGACAACAGTCCAATATTTACGAAACACACACAATAATGTTATTAGTATTTTTTTACCCTTATGTCTATACATACATATACATACATAACTTCACGCCAGTTCCCTTGCGGGGTAGGCACGAACAACAGAGCGCCATTCAGGCTTATGTCTATGTTAGTAATTAATGATTAGCACTGATTTAGTCCTCTTAATGGAGGACCAAATCAGTGGGCAGTCAAATTTATCAGCTAGTCCCTTCACTATGCTGTTGCTGCTACCAGGCAATCTGCTTAGTAACGAAGCTGTTTTTTTACGTCATAAAGCATCAAAGCCTGTGTGCTTCGGCGAAAATAGATGACGCACTGCAGAAATGCGGTCGCCTCAATAACACCCCGAGGGAATTATTGTATTGGACTCGTAGGGAATTGTAAGCTCTTTGGGTATATTTGAACCACAGACTTACCGAGTACAGAGAGGTACACTAAACCTATTAGTGACAACGAATGTAAAATTTTTCACATTCGCGAACGCGAATCTAGATGCGAATTGTCGTCTCCATATTCGCAAATTTGAATACGAATGTCCAAAAATCAGGCGAATATTCGTTACTAGTACCTATACAATGTTTTTCGTTAGAAAGTAATTTTTGCTTTCAATTGTACTATTAAATGAATTTTAATTGTCTTATGGTCGGTTCCTATATTTTAAACTAGCCTTTAATTAGCCTTACTACTAGTTAAAATTTGACATAGACTCCATACAAATAATGTCAATTTTCTACCAATAAGAAGGCAAGTCAAGTGAATGAATAGTGAGATAGGAACTTGCTTTTGTTTTTTAAATCCGGTAAGTGTTTAAAACATAATTTATTTGATAATATGATAAGAAAGGACTACAAAATAAAACTAGAGTAAATTAATATGTAGCAGATCACTGCCAGCGGGGAGCGTGCCTAAAAGGCTGGCTGTCTGTTGAGCGAAATACGAGTAACGTTAGAGAGTTTCTTATAGATGTATTTAAAGAAACTCTGCCGATGGACCCCACGGGCCCAATGTTCCAACCACCTTTGATGATTGACTACAAATTATATACTATATTTAATGGTGATATGAGATATCAATAACACGTGAAGCAAAAACTTTGTACCCCTTTTTACGAAAATCGCGCGGACGGAAGAGTATGAAATTTCGCATACTTATAGTTTATATAGAGAAGGAGTGCAGAATGCTAATATTTAAAAAAAATATAGATCAATAAAAAAACATTACACACCATGTATTTGACACACACACGCATATATACTCTTTTGTTTATGTCAAATTAACAGTGTAGCTTTGGCGAAATCTGTGATTATAGAAGTATAGTCTTTGACATTAATTATTATGGTCGAATTTCGAACACGAGCGGCCATTAGTACTTATAATTTTTGTAGCAAGTTTGAATAAATACTCATGTATTTAAGGTATGAAGAACGTTACAAGTATAATGCTAGTTGTACATAAAGATAGTACCTATGGAAGTATGTATATAAACAACAAAATAGAACTCCCCAAATGCAAATCCGTCTTGTCTATCCTGGCTTTATTGTTATCCTTGAATTAATCCGAGTTGTACCGTCTCTAATGCAGTACATTAAGGAAATGGAGTCCATTTATACGGCATAACGAATATCATTGTTTGAAGGGAAAAAACGGTCTAGTAATATTTGTTTACCGGCTGCATGGTTCCGTATATACTACTCCGTTGGCTCAGCGACCCAAAGCGGGTCTTGGCCTCCCTGTCCTGCGCAGTTGCTTGCCAATTATCGGATCTAAGCTCAGATAGGTCAGCCTCCACTGTGTCTTTCCAGCGATATTTGGGACGGCCGACCGGACGCCGATCTACCGCTCTTTCAATCGTTCTACATGACCGAGCCAGCGGAGGCGGTTCCGTATATAAATATATAATAATTGGTATCCAAACACATGTGGTTATAACAGGGGCATAAAAGGGATATACAATATGTATTATCACCAAGGGGAAATCGCGATGGGGGCGTGTGGAATTCTCCACGTTGAGATAGCACTAGCATACCCGAGAATGTGCTGATTGATACCCACTAAAATCCCTCGGTGTGCCATCCTTCCCCTTATTCCAGTGCCATGTAATATTATATACCGTCATAATAAGCAAATTATGCTTGTGTTCTAGGTCAAATCAAGCCTAATTTGCTAAGAAACCATTATGGGACCGATACCAGAAATCCAGACCGTAGTAAATAACGGAAAATGAATTGACTAAATTTACAACGTCAGGAATTCGGAACATTTGTGTTCCAGTAAGCTTTGCCGGCATGGGCTTTACTCACTTAACCATAGAGAGCTACAACTTTTTCTAATAATATATTTGAAGTAATAATTGCTAACCTTTGAGAGAATTGTCTTAAGGTTTCGCGACTAGTATACATTTTTTTTAAATTATTATTATTAACATCTCCGTACCCTTTTTTACAAATTAATTTGTATGAAAGATTAGAGAGTCCATATACGCTTATTGTTTATTTTTGTTACTGTGTATGACATTAATTTAGTGATTTTTATGTTGTGGTGTACCTTAAGAATAACTTATTATATTAATTTATTCTAATTTTAATACTAAACTTATACTAATGTAGAGTGTATCTGTTACATGCTGGTATTGTGAGGAAGTGCATGTGCAGTGTTGGCCTTATATCTATACTTATGTATAAGTATAAGTAAGTAAGTAAGTATACTTAATTAAAACCATGTGGTAACGGTTTCAAGTGCGGCATTTTATTTGTTATTTATTTCGACGTTTTGGCCACCTCAGTAGCTGTGATCACGGAAGTCAAACATGTCAAGCGTCAATGAGTAATGACAAAGTTATTATTTAGCCTACCCCCAAAGTGGAAATAAAAATATTTTTTTGAATTTGTTTCTCAATTTGTCTGAAAGTTAATTTAAGTTTACTAGAGTTGTCACTCCATGTCATTTCCAAAAATGGTAATCACTTCATTTCATCACGAATATTGTGAATTAGTTTTGTGTTATATGCAAAAGTTTTTAGCGTTTGAAATCTAACCTTCCGTGCTTCAACTCCTAAACTTTATAAAGTTATTATCAACTCTACGTAGATAAAGTGCTCCTATCTCAACTAGACCAGTATTAAAACTTCCTACAATGATTTTTAATTATTAGACAGAGCGGAAAACATACTGTTACGAATTTGTGGAGTTCGCATTAAATTTCCATTGAAAATTTTCAAATTTTATTAGAAGTACACACACGAAATTTACAGTTCTTATAAACACAACAAGTCCAAACCGTAAAGCAGTAATCTTAATAACATAAAACACGCAAAGTATAGTATAGTAACATAGTCCACTTATGCTCGGTGCCTATATCTTATCAACCGTTCTTTTGCCTTACTATCGGTTAAAGTTTGTCATAAGCTCCATACAAGTAATGTCTAAATTCAGTCGATGGTAAAGCAAGTGAATGAATAGTAAGATATATGAACCGGCCCTCAGTAACTCTTCGATAGCAGTTGAAACTCGACTAACTCTGTCTCAGTGGACGGACCTTATATATTTGCAAAATTTACATGGAATTCCCCCGCCATACACAAATTTAATTGGAATTCTGAAACTTGTAGCATAATCCAAAACAAAATGGTTTATAAGAATCAGCAGCGAAATTTGAACAATAAAAACGGTTTATAAAATCTTACTCGAAGGCCGGCCATAAACAAAGTAGCAATTGGCAATAGACGGTTACCTTTCAATACTTAGAAAATTTACGCAAACAAGTGATAGTGAACAATTAAGACAATCATTACAAGAATTACAGATAATTTAATTACCAAGGATAAGGAAACATGTGGCTTCTCGGAACACTGCAGTTGTAGCGATATCTTCAAAGAAAATCTACCCATAATTCCGATCACTGAATTTCAGCACAACAGGCAAACAAATTAATCCTGTAATGGTTTCTATATACAAACTTCGGTACCCTACCCAACACAAGATATCAAGCGATGTGTAGTAAGATTAGAGAGATTTGTGAATGATTACAATGTTGCGTGACCAAGCCTGACCCGGTTACTTGGCACCCTTTGATTAATAGAATACACGGTTCAATGGATGTGGTTTATTAAAGGCAAACTGGTACCCATTTCACCCTAATTAACCGATTTTTTATTATTCCGAGGCTGGCAAATAGGCAGATGGTTCACATGATGGAAAGTGGTTACCGTCGCCTATAGACGTTTGCTAGGAGCGAAGCCAACATGTTGTCCCTCGATGTAGGCTAAATAAAACTTTAACAATACTCGTTGACACTTGACATCTTTGTCTTCCGTGATCACGGCCACTGAAAAGTGGCCGTGATCACGGAATTGTCTTGTTTTGAGTATTTTAAAGACATGTTTCCAAGTTCCTTAGTTCGTAGTAGAGAAGATTCTCAGTTTTATTTTATATACTCTCAAGTGTATTTCATAAACGTTCACGTTGTCATGCATTTTCTGAGTAGGCCATACCTACATATTGTTACAATTTGGGCCACCTGCATATCTGTAAACAAAACACATTTATTACCCGCCGGTGTTTGAGCTAATAACATTGAAACTATTTATGACTGTCGTCTTTTGTTTACTTTGTGTTTAAAATTTGTGATTGGAACCATTGTGTATTGTAATCTTTATGGTAGTCATTAGCCAGGTGTAATTCTTGGAAAAATCAGTCCATACGGTCAAGCAGACATATTGTATTTGTACAGTATAAAGCAATGCCCCAATGGAGGGGTGAGGCAGTCGAGCGATAATCAGCCGCGAGGCAAGACTTGTGTACATTCGAAAATCTATTTAGTGACGGACTTTGCGCGTGTTATTGAATCGTGCATTACGTTTGGACTGAATGTGTTCAGTTATATTTGTACCTCTGTTATACGTGTTTGTATAGTTCTAATAAATTCTATAATAACTCCAACGGCTTTTTAATTCGAGCCCTGCAACTCGTAACAATATTGTTTATCTTTAGCAGATAATATCCGACCAAACACATGAGTTTTTGGCAAAAACTATGCTACAGTTTGTATGTCTTATGGCCGGTTCCTATATTAAACTAATCAAATCAAATATTAAGTAAAATAAGTTACACAAACTTATAAAAATATTATTAAATATTTTAAGAGATATACTAACTTATACATAAATTAAAATAATGAAAATTACAAACAATATATGAGTCCCAAAAACGCCGTCAGTTGAGCACGTTCCCAACACGCTGTCCGCATTTCTCGCTGCATGGCAAATGTATTAGACTAATCGTCCCTTTGTCTTACTTACTATTATTTGACATAAACTCCATATTCCATATTTAAATCATAAACTTGACAAAATATTTATTCTATTTATTCTATGTAGGTATATAGTATAATTTTTTTGTTTCCTTACAATAAAATTAGATTTTTTTGTAAGGACAGGTTGCGCAACGGATATAAAAGTCGATTCTTTCTGGAGGGCCTCAGTAGTCTTCGAGTTGATTCTCCGTACGTAGGGATTCTGTTTCACGAAAACTGCTAATTTCTTAATGTAGACAGAGGGAATAGTAAGCATTTTGTGTTCTTTGACGAGAGGTTTACATGAGTCTAGAAAATATAAACCATATATACCACGTATTCACTTCTTTTTCGCCGACTTGTCGGATTCAAGAAGGGGAAACATATTTTGAGATACTGAACTATCCCATAATAGTCGCCTTTACTCTATAGTCAACGCATATTAGTTTTCATTTCTTCAGTAAAATCTTAATAAATTCACTTTCAGTTTCATATCAAGGAGTATCAGAATTACAATTATAGTTTGTAACTGTTGATTTTGTGAGTGTTGGTAATTTAATAACTACTAAAAGTGGTAAAGTAAACAATTGTGAGAATCAAGAGCAAACTTTAGGCTGTCTCCTGCAAATAATATTGGACAGTTTATACTAATAAAATTGAATTATCTGTGTGTGACTTCAAAATTAATACCAAAAATTAAGTAAAATCTGTTATTTACCCAAAGTCTAATTAAAAGAAAAATTTAGAATTTTTGTCTTTCGGTCTAAATGAAAATTACATTTTTATCAATATTTTTCAGGCGATAGCGGAGATTTCATATACGCGATGGTTTTTCAGATGCATTATTGTGAATAAAATAAAGTAATATTAAAAAAAAAACAAATTATTGTCTCGCTTTTATAAAGATGTGAATATTTTTTATCCGGTTTTAACAAAAATTAAAGAATTAAAATGGTGTCATGTATAACTGGGAGGTGATTTGGTGATTTTTTATTTATTTAAAAGAACGATAGAAGAATTACGTAAAAACCACGTTACGTCTCATATCGTGTAGATATATGGTTTTTCTTGTTTTTTATGAATTATTGATCACTTTCGTTTGAACGCCACTTTCAACCTTTTACGGCAACAGGCCTTAACAATAAATTTATGAAGAGAACGGCTTCTGCTATAATTGTAGTATCTAAAATTTCACTGCCCCTACTGGATCCCTTTGGGAAAGAGGCGTGATAATACAATGAACGTTAGTCACTTGTATATACCCTATCGGGCGTAGAATATATATTATTATTTTTCTGAAGCACAGCTGACAGGCTGACGACCCAACTGTGATGGAAAGTAGTTACCGTCATCTATGGACATTAGCAATACCAGAGGTGCTGCCAATGTGCTACCAGCCTTGAAGGAGAAACTGAAACCTGGCCACTGATGCCAAAACACAACTCAACGGTGTTATGGTGGCATAATATAGACCAGGGGTGGTAGCCATCCAGTCGGGCAAATACCCGACCACCTGGCTGTGGGTTGTTTTGTCGCCTCTTACGACAGGCCGCCCGGCCACAGGAATTAGTATTCTTTTCCGTTCCTACACGGAAAAAAATCAATCTTTTAGTTTTTACTTTTAATTGCCTGAAGCAGGCAAACAGGCAGACGGCTCACTTGATGGAAGGTTACCATCGCTAATGAACGTTTTCAATACCGGGGGTGTAGCTAACATTTTGCCAGCCTATAAGTAATTTTATAAGCCCTAGCCGTAGCGCAGAGGGAAAACCTCGGTGGTTAGTTCTCTCCAGATCATTATCGTACAAGGAACAAACGATCTAGATCACAGCAGCATAGTTGAGCGTGGGATCTCAAGGACATCATGAGCTTCCCTGAGGAAAAGGGATCTCACCCGCCGTTATGCCGTCCCGATGGAGGCGCGCCGTATTCCACCCGCGATCATTTCTCCTCCCGTGGGGGAAGTCACAAACCGCCCCACGAGTAAAGAGTTTGAAGATGCCGGGGGACAAAAAGAAGTCCCCCGGAAGTGGTTGAGGCCGATGGGCCTCCGCCTGCCAGGGCTCGCGAAGGGGCTAGACCATATACCCCTAGCCATGGTATAAGGCGAAGGACGGAACACCGAGGGGTTTTAGTGGGAATCCCTGACTGTAGTGTCAGACCTGGCGAATCCCACACACGGTCGGGGCTTTTCCCCCTTACGCGGTCTATGGTTCTCAATCGGATTCCCATCGTTAAAAAAAAATGGAATCTCAAGGAAATAGGGTGACCACCCCTTAGATGGCGAGCGGCGCGGTTGTAAAAAAGAGGCGTTGGCATCAGATGAAACAATTCCTCGGAACACTCCCGACTGCACCGACGGTAGAGTACGCAGAGAGACGCAAACTTATAAAGAAACCCTTTCATAAAAGTGTGTTATAGACATGTAAATAACAGGGGTATATGAAAGATTTGTCTAGCCCTGCACTATATACAATTGTAACGAATGTAAGGTCGCCCGCATACATTATCTAAATCTGCCATTGTTAGGATTTCGGGCACTTGAAAACGTCACAAAGGAATCGTTTTCTATTGTAGTTATTGTAACACCCTTATTCCCATATAGTGAAAACACTTGATTCAAAACTATTTAATCCGAACACTAGTAGAATTGACTTAAGATTTGTTTCTTTGTTTGTGCTTTTTTTTTATTGCAGGAGATCAGCAGACAGGCAGATGGCCCACTTGATGGAAAGCGGTTACCATCGCTTATGGATATTTGCAACACCAAAGGTGCTACAAATGCGCTGCTGCTCTCTTAAGGGAAACTGGAACCTGGTCACTAATGCCGGAACACAACTTGAAGGTTGTTATAGTGACATACTTTAGACCAGTGGTGGTAGCCATCCAGTCGGGCAAATGCCCTACCACCTGGCATAGGTACAAAAGTGCAATCGTATTTGAAAATATTCGCCAGTTTTCAAATTGATTCATTTAACATTCCGCGAGCATATGTTACCTTTTCAAACTAAGTCACAGAACAGACTGTTCCACAGAAAATTATGTTTAACGACTTGACAATAAAGTTTAAAACTAGTTAGATCAAAGTTGCTTGATTTTCTATCTTCTCTTTAAGCTGTTTAGACATGTAAAACCTTTTGTTTTAATATTTATGTAAAACGTAGGCTACCTTCCAGAAAGGACTCACAACGATCAAGTTCACGACCGCGATTTTTCCCGTTCCACTTGCTTGCGAACGTAACAATCATAAACTCTAGGGGAACGGATTATGGGGCGTTGATGACTTAAACAATGTAATACAGAAATGTCATTGGTCGATTTTTAAATCGCGCCTTTTTCAATGTCAAGAGATAGAGAGAAATCATCATCATCGCTCACTTCGACCCACCTCTTGACATGGGTCGTTGTGAGCGCTGTATGATCGAAAACGATGACGTCATTAGTGACGTTTTCGCCACGACTATAACGACCGCGGTCGCCTTGTAGAAAGCCAGACGGACCATTTTGGGCGTTGTGAGATACTAAAGGAACGCGTCCGTAGTGACTATATCCTCTTTGTTTCTTATTATTAATTGCAGTCTGTCTGCAATTTTCTTTTTTCACGTTCCTATAAAACTCAATCAGCGCCATCCTTTCGGCTACACGAGTATTCGTCTATACTTCGAAAACTGTGACTACTCTTATGTTTTGAACACCCTAAATCCTTTTTTTCGGAAAAAATCCGCGAGATAAAAAATCACAAATTTTATTATATAAAGTTTGCTATCAGTAAAAAAATCATATTCTAATTCGATTTTTTTTATCTGGCCATTTTAAATGATTCCCAGAAAAATTCCCACGGGATTCCTAGAGTAAAAAGTAGCGCAGATTTAATTTCCTGTCGATCAGCGAAGACCACATCGAAGTCGGTCCAGTAATTTTTACGTTAATCCTGAACAAACAGACAAATTGACAAACAGACCAAAAACCTAAAAAAATTGTATCGTGTTATTTTAAATAGCTTCGATGTATCGACATGACATTTTTGTAATTTTATAATATTATAAATTACATACTAGTACAATGGTTAGTATAATCTATACTGCTTAAGTAAGTATGTGGTGTGTCGATGATGGTTACCCCGTTGGATAGTGACGCACCACTGGTGAGAGCCCATGGCCCAATCGCCCGATATAGGAGTACGAAATAAGACGACGAGTTGTTGTACTCTTGCAGTATATTAATTTCTTCATTCTTCCTAATTTAACTTAGACTATATATACAGAAACCTTACCGTTTACATGATATGCACACTAGTATTCTAATCAATATTAAATATTATATTTACACGTTTATGAGATTGGGCATTTTTACTAATACAGACTGATGCCCGATCTTATCGGCAACTCTAACAGCGATATCATCTATTTGTATTTATTTAGCATGTATTCATGTATTAACCATAGTATTTAACTGTGCTAAATTATACATCAAAAACTTGGTGGATGAAACGTGATGCAACATAATCCTTTAAGACTATACTCGTAAGTAAAATACTAAGCTTAGGTCATCGAACTCAATGGGTAAGGTTCCCAGAAGGCTGGCTACGTTGCCTCGCTAGATCGCCATATTGATTCCTTGTCCGAGGTAGGAACCAGCCCTCTGATCACCCGAAGAGTCAATGATATTATGGTAGATTAGAATATTAGGATTCTTTCTTTGTGATTTCTCTATCTCATCCGAAAGAGGGACTACATAATAAAACTACGTTTTAACGGTTTTAAGCGCGGTAATTTTATTTGATATGTAGGTATGGCCTACTCAGAAAATGCATGAAAACGTGAACTTTTATGAAATACACTTGAGAGTATATAAAATAAAACTGAGAGTCTTCTCTACTACGAACTAAGGAACTTGGAAACATGTCTTTAAAATACTCAAAACAAGATAATACCACTCAACTGAAAGAAGCTAAAAACTTCGCCAATATTTATTATTCTCCAACAGTTTATCATCACAATAAATCTTTGCTGGTTAATTAAATAAGTTTTGCAATTTAAGAACTTCGCTGATTCTGTTGGGATGCCAGCGTTTAACGCTTTTATTAGGACATAATTATCTCTTTATATTTATTATCACATTTAAAATTCAAATGATTTTTTTTTAATTTTTGATATACATGAAAGGTGAATACACATTATGCTATATAATCGAATACAATGCAAGAAAACTTAACTTATTTGTATTGTATTCTACTCATAATCCCTCAAGACTAAAAGTAGAATACTGACCCTAGATCACCGACTTCTATGGGTAAGGGCCCAGAAGGCTGGCTACGTTTCCTCGCTGGATCGCCATACTGATCCGTTGGCCGAGGTAAGCACCAGCCCTCTGATCACCTGAAGAGTCAATGAGTCGTTTCGATAAATTTTTCTAGAGGCTCATGACCTCAGGACCCCACTGTCCAAGCGTCTCGACAGTAAACGGCACAAACATATAACTCTCACTGAGGATTGCATATTTGCGCCGCTTGAGTGATTCAGCGGTTTCCGCCGCCGAACCGGCTGATCTAGACGTGTTTGGTAAATGGGAGGCGGACAACGTGTCTACGCAAGTCGCATCCCACACCAAAGGCTTGCCAATCTGCCAGGGAATTAGAGTCATGCCGGCACTGCGGCGGTAAGAAAGACCGTGGTATCCCGGGCCTATTATCTCTGTTCCACAGACGCTTGTGTGTGGTGCACATATGCGAGAACCCAAGCACAGATTTATAGCCAAAGAAAAGGAAGGATAATGTATTTATTTGCATAAAATATAACCAGTACGTTAAGATTTATCAAATCATAAAGTTAACAAAATATTTATACTGTTTATTCTATGTAGGTATATATTATAATTTACAAATTAAATTCATAAAATATTCGGGTCGTTTTAGTATTACGCCAGTAGGTAGATTTGCACTGAAAATCAGCGTTGTGTCGGATATTATGTCGGCACAGCAATAACATACATACATACATACATAATTTCACGCCAGTTCCCTTGCGGGGTAGGCACGAACAACAAAGCGCCATTCAGGCTTATT
Source organism: Dendrolimus kikuchii (assembly GCA_019925095.2). Taxonomy (NCBI): domain Eukaryota; kingdom Metazoa; phylum Arthropoda; class Insecta; order Lepidoptera; family Lasiocampidae; genus Dendrolimus; species Dendrolimus kikuchii. The sequence goes on along the minus strand of CM034410.1, from coordinate 11,182,325 downwards.
CTTACACACCTCACTTGCTTCTTTGACATTCATAACTCTTGTCATGTACGCTCGTCTATTCTTAAGGCTCCTGACATCACCTTCTGCTAGTACACGATCAATTTGATCATGGAAGGTGTGTCGTGGCTTTCCACGACTTCTGCATCCACTTTTGTATTATATATCTGTTTAGTCATTCTTTCATCATGCATTCTTTCCACATGCCCGAACCACCGGAGCATTCCTTTCCTTACCATCACCCCGACACTCTCTTTCAGACCAACTCTCTTTCTTACTTCGGTATTACGAACGCGGTCCGCGAGCGTCACTCCGCAGATTTTGCGCAGTGCTCGCATCTCGACCGCGTTTACTCTACTTTCATGCTCTCTCTTCTATACCCAACACAATAAGCTGAGTGCAAATCTTGTTTGCTGAAAATACGGCGTACAAAATTCTCAAAATATGTTTTTATTTTTAAGATGCATGTTAGTAATGTATGTAATTTTTTTCTTTCTTTCTTTAAACGAGTGATGTCATTTGTTTACCAACGGTAAGGCAGGGATATGAATAGTAACAGGGGCGCTAGCTTTTAGAAAACCTCGTGGGTGCTCCTGATCTTTAGATGCCTGTGCCTACATACCTATACATATATTTTAAAGTAGAATTCCTTTTATTTCGGTGTATTCAGGTACACTTCGGTAGGTACTTTATTTAAATATGTAAGTGTGTGTAAATACCGTATTAAGTTTAACAAAAATATAAAAATTTATTAGCAGGAATAGGAAAAACAGTTATTACTACCTTTACTTTAAAACTTTAGCTATAAATAATAATAAACCTTTTTACTGGAGGAATATTTTAAAGACTAATTATTGACAATCCTTTTTAATCAAGGCGAACGTATTTTGATGAACTACAGCAGAGTTAAGAGTTTGACAGGTAGGATGGGGGGCGATAGTGACATTAGGACGCGCCGCACACGCTTATGACTTTTATTTTAGTTATGATGGTCATGAGTGCCCCGCACCCACTATTTAACTCTCATGGGTGCTTGAGCCCCCGAGCACCCACGAAGTCGGCGCCCCTGAATAGTAAGATAGGAACAGGAGCCCAATTCTCATATTAATATCTGGTCTCGTCAGACTAAACAGATATACAATGCAAAAGTGGATGGATGCAGAAGTTGTGGAAGGCCACGACACACCTTCCATGATCAAATTGATCGTGTACTAGCAGAAGGTGATGTCAGGAGCCTTAAGAACAGACGAGCGCGCATGACAAGAGTTATGAATGTCAAAGAAGCAAGTGAGGTGTGTAAGAATAAGCCTGAATGGCGCTCTGTTGTCCGTGCCTACCCCGCAAGGGAACTGGCGTGAAGTTATGTATGTATGTAATATCTCGTCAAAATCGCTGGACACTATCGTCTCAGTCGTAGGTTTGCCTGATTTCGGTATGCCGGTAATTCTAAGGGCGTGGTCGTGGCACGCCGCTCTATCTTTACAAATATTTATAAGACAAAAATCTTGAAATAAAAATTCACAATTTTTGTACCTTTTTGTTACGTCACATACATGGAATAATTTATTGCTACATAATTAGCAAGGTTATAACTGAGCAGTCCATGTAAATGCCAAAATCTGTCAATACAGAAAACAGAAAACCTACGGAGATGTATCTACGAACATGTTCAAAATATTACACAGGTTTGGTTAAGTTTTAAGTTTAATATTAAATTAATTAAGCAATAATTACATCTAGAGTACAACACTCGTCTTATTTTGTATTTCTCTCAAGCGGTCGAGCCTAGCTCCCGCGGCGATGGAGCCATGGGCTCTCGCCAGTGGTGCGTCACCCTCATCCAACGGGGTAACACCACAGACGCACCACACAACTTACCCCCCGCACTTTTCAATATTCATTTCTGTTACCGCCATTTTAGCTAATGTTAATAACAATTTTTTCTACTATTATTCCGCCCCGAGTATATCGTGAAGATATTGTGGATTTATTAGAATACGTATTTTTAACACTATCGCAATGGAATCGTACTTGAATATATTGTAACTTGCATGTACCAAATAAATCAAAACTACCTGCAATTTTAGTATTTGTTCTTTCTATCTCGTTATAAAGTACAATTTATTTTTTAATAACTTATAAATGTTCTCATAGTTTAAATGAATTGCAAAAATTCTTTTATAAGAAATAAAGTTCTTTAACCCGAATATCTTTGCCATGATCGAAAATAGCAGAATTGGCCCCCAGGTTGTTAGCCACCTTAAGGATCATCTGATGTTAAATATTAAAGTGGAAAATGTTTTTGAAATTAACCATTTTTACACAATTCAACTAAAATGTTATTAAAAAATTTAACTCATTTTAGACGAACTAAATCTATAGACAGAGCCTACTTGAACAACAGCGTTAAATGAAGTGGAACATTAAATTTTAAACTTGTGTGCGTAAACTTATGTAGTACTAGCGGTCCCGGCAGACGGTGTCCTGTTCTGAAAAAATAAAAATCTAGGTCCCGATCCCAGCGCCATCTATCGGTTCTAATTGCGAATCTAAACTATCCGGGAACCCACAAAAACAAAATCACCATATTCGGTCCAGGCGATTAGAAGGATTCTAGAACCCGATCTCAGCGCCACCTACCGGTTATAATTGCGAATCTAAACCATCCGGGATCCCACTCAAACACACAAAATCAACATAATCGCTCCCGGTGATTAGGAGGATTCTAGAACCCGATCTCAGCGCCACCTACCGGTTCCAATTGTGGATCTAAACCATTCCGGGACCCACTCAAACACACACACACAAAATTTCATCAAAATCAGTGAAGTCGTTCTCAAGTTAAAAAAAGTACAATGAAAAGTGGTATTGATTTATATATATATAGATACACGTGGTTTGCGTCTGCGTGGTTAATAGTAATGTATCCACTAGAAACTATTCCACCTTTAAATAATAACACAGCCCTTAAATGTTCCACTGCTGAACTCAGGGCTCCCGTTATAGGGGAACGGACAGTATACCCAACACGCTTGTCCCCGGCGGCTTGAAAGGTTTGATGCATCGGTTATCTCGATGTGCAGGTTGCATCACGATGTTTTCCCTCACCGTTAGCACTTGGTATTTGTAACAATATGCGCATTAGGTCAGAAAACTGCCCAAGCCTAAGTATTCCACCTTAATCCGTAATTCGATTATTTAATACTGACGTTTCGCAACGCACTGTGGTGCGATCGACATCCATTAGCTGGTTTCACTTTGAGAGTCCGAGGCTCCGTCTTCCTATAGTCTCATAGGAAAAAGCAGGTTATAAATATGGAAATGCGCAAATTCTATATAGAATTTTCTCGCCGAGTCTGTAATCAGTCACAAAGTAAAGCCATTTCGGTGTACAACGGCAAGTGTAAATTAGCCTGTGGCATCCGTCACCGCCCGACCCCGATACAACATTAAAGACGCGCCCCCCACAGGAAGTCAGGGTTCTTTAGCACCATTAAAAGGCCTACAATCGATCACTGCACTGCTTAACTACTAACATTTTGTCACAAAGGGAGCACTGTACCGCGGCATTTGTTTGGCCTTAAAAGGTCACTGGTGTTTGGTGTTGCTTTAAATTGGTCTAGTGTTTAAGGATCTGTAGTCATCGTTTTGGCAAATATGAAACCTTTATTTGCTTGAGTTATCAGCCAATTACGGCGAGTCCTATTGTCAAGTCATCAAGCAGTGGAATGCACCAGTACAGATTTCAATTCGGAAATAAAAGCTTGTAAAGAAGAACGTTTATTCCCTCTTTGTTTGACGAGGAGAGGTTCATTTACGGATTATCACCATGTGAGGATGCCGGTGAGGGCCCGTGGAGTCTCCCCGGCCTGGTCCTACCTTGACGGACTTGGGTTACTACTGCCGGAATACCCAGTAAAACCCCTCGTGTTCCTTCCATTCGGCTATCCGTTGGTCCTGGCAGGCGCTGATCGAGACGGCTTCGTCCAGTGCCGCTGCAGAGCGCCATGCACCCCGCAGCAACATAATGAGGAGCGCGGAGCAACTCGGCTTCCTTGTTATATGCGGGCGGACCTCACAACGCCGGAGTCTTCGTCTGCGTGGGGGCAGAGCTATGTCTCGACGCCCCCGTCCTCATCCAAGTGTCACGTTAAAACCCCTGGATTTTCTAAAGTTCTTGGAGTTATGTCACTGTAATAAAGCTCATAACAAAATAAAAATCAAGTAAGTTTGTTTCCAACAGTCAAACGGCATATCATTACGCCAATATGACGCCGGCCGGACGTTACTATGCGCATTACGCGAAAGAGTGTTTTTTCTGTATTATGTCTAGTCATAGTTCTTAGTAGAGAGGTCAGGAATAGTAGTTGGGCCAAATATTAGCGTGGCTGCATATTCAGCCGCGCCCGACCGAAGCTCCAAGACACATGAACTCAAACATATATCTTGATACATAGATTAATTTAAGGCAAAAAAAAACGTTTGATAGAAGCGATTAATTTGAAATTAAGACAAAATTTGAAACAAAAATAATTATGTATCTTATAATCTCGTTATCCTCATTTTAATGCTTAAAGAACAGGCTACTAATATTTTCGCATAATGATCCATCAAGAACGTTGAACAAAAGTTAATGAACGTGCATAATTAGAGCAACCTTTGTTAATTTATTTCATTAAAAATTAATTTTGATTAACATCCCGGCTTTTGTTTGTTCCTTTTGCTTTTTATTATTCAAAATGTATAGATGGTTTCTATATCTTATTATTCATTCACTTGCCTAAAGTCCAAATTGGATCGGTTCATTTCTATTTTTCAATTTGTATACAAATGAGACATAAAAATTTAATCTAATTGTCAAAAAAGGTTTCATAAGTCACTTTATAGGTAATTGCTTTTTCGGGCAGCGGAGCGGACCGCCACGCCTCCCTCCCGCCAGAGCCAGCTGCGGCGACAGATGGTCGTTGAAGACGACCTCCAGCTGACGTAGGCTATGGCCGTGCGGGCAACCGGTGGGGAAACCGAATCCGCCCCGCACATAAGGGCCGGAGAAGAGGGACGCGCGCCGATCCGTGCGCCTCTTCTCACCTCATGATGAGACCCGATGTAGCCGGAGATCTGAGTACGGCTGGTCTAGATAGACATGGCAATTGTATATACCTATCTAGATGGACATGACAATTGCATATAAGTCTATCTAGAAAGACATGACAATTATAAGTTTTTTATATATCTAGTATATTTTCTATTTGTACGGTATGTCGTACAAATAGACTTTTGTCAAAGCGTTTCTGCTTACTAAAAGCCTAATAAATTAAGTTGTTTAATGAAATAAGTTTTCGAAGACCGGTGACCGCAGCGTAGTTTGTATAGTACGAGTTAGGATTGCCCGAAGCAACTAGAAATGTGTACATAGACCACTAGTAACCCTGTCCAGTAATCATTTAAATGTGACAGTGAAAATTTAAAATGATTCGTTTAGTCGTTTTTAGGAAATATATAGTATATTTTTGGAATTCTCAGAATAATAACGCGGTGGCGGGATATCGGTCGTGCGGTCTACACGAGCGCTAAGAGGCAGCGCATTCCAGGTTTGGTCTTTGTTGAACGTGTACATGCGTTGCGATAGTGTGTGTCGCTGACAGAGCGATCATCTGAGAGCGTGCCGTTCCATGATTTGTAATACCCACTTTTGCCCTCACGCACACACATACAGACATGCGCACATAAACATCACACAAACACACACATACACACAGATATAAGTCGTGCGCAGAAGGTTTGCTGATGATAACCCTTCCGCTTCCTACAACCACGACCCACGGTCTTCTAGTTCTTAGTACTACTTAGACAAGCCTCGGTCTCAGTCGTAGGCAGCGGGAGGGGTGGGTGATCATCGGCAAACCTTCTACGCACGACTTATACGTGTTTATCTACAAGTAACACCCGATAGCCTTCGCCGAGCATTATTTGACTCTGTATGCGATAAATGACTTTGATAAATTAAAAAGGTTTCACAAACGTTCTACTGAAGTAGCTACGTAAGTCAAAATAAGCAGATCCGGCTATTTTAAATATATTCAGCAAGCAGACCCAATGTAACCGGTTTATACTGGTACATTGTTAGGTAAAACACATTGTATGAAGGCTAATAAATTATGAACGATATGGCGGAGTGACATCTTTTGTTATTATTGTTTTATGAGGCACTTATAACTAATTTATGGTCGGTTTCCTGTATTTACTATTGATTAATTTGTTTTACCACTGATAGAAATTTGACATTGCTTCTATGTCAAATTTTATATAGTAGTAATGCTGATTAGACGGATCAACCAAATTGAATCAATTGGGTTGAAAGGTACAGAATTGAACGCCACGACGTCATTCAATGGCATTAATTGAATCAATTTTATGTTTAGATAGATCACTTTCATTGATACGTTCAAATTGAAAGTCAAAAATGAATCGTCTAACATCTGCTTAAGGTAAGTGAATGGCTAGTAAGATGTAGGAACTGGGTATTACTAGCTACTAACTAAAACAGAAACTAAATAATTATAATGCTGACATTAGATCATTAGACGGATCAACCAAATTGATTTAAAGGAACAGATCTATGCTTGCTCAGCTGTATGACCTGACATAATTTGATGATTTTGGATTTTCATATAATGCCAGGAAATTTGATTAGGAGTGAAATAATATAAGCCTTAGCTCAAAAGTGTAATTTTTTCTTTTATGCTATGCATGAAGTAACATAACAAAAAAATCAGTCAGGCCGTTTTAGCGAGACTAACGAACAGCAATTAATTTCCTATTCGGCCGCTTTCCGCCGCTATCGCCGAGCACGTGCATTTTATCAATGTAAGGAGGAAACTCCCGTCGTCCGTCGGAGCTGACACGCACAAGGTTTTTACTTTATTATTTGTCCTCAGGGCGTCAGATCGGTCTCCCTTCGACGGCTCCTGCTGCTCAGGGTACAGGCCAGTGGACTCGGCAAGCCTCACCACACCTGACGAAGATGAATTAGACCCTGTAAGTATTATAAAATCAGCTTTCCATGACTTATAGTAGGAGTACAAGCGCATGTGTACACGACACCGCCACTGTAAAGCGGGTGGGTTTCAACGATGGAGCAGCGATAGAGGTAATATGCGCAAATATAAAGATTTCTTTTTAAATAGCAGCGCTGCGGCGACTTGATGGTGGCGTGTCGACCTTTCCGTCTAAACAAACACTTAATCCTTATTCCAAATATAAATCATATCATTTTTACAACATTACAAAATTGAAGACATGAGTAGATGAAGGAGTTATGTGACATAAAAAAAAATACGTTAAAGGAAAATGTAGTGTGTAAAATATGTAATGTAAGCAGGCAAGGAAACCATATTAGAACTTAAAACAACACTTTTTGAATTTGATTTTGAAAATAGTAAGTAATGAAGGAGTTATATGTGTAGCAAAGTGATAGTAAAAGAGCTTTGTAGGCCAATTTATCAATATTTACCAATTGTAACATATCCCTTTCATTCACTCATGTCTTCAATTGTAAAAGTGTAGTCTTTTTTTCTTATATTTTTTTGTGTTGGTCTGTTTGTTCGAGATTCACGTAAAAACTACGGGGCCGATTTTGATGCGTTTTTCACTGATCTTTAACAAAATCCCAGACTTCAAATCTAACGCAGACTTTATATTTCGAATCCCACGGAAATTTTTCATGGGAGTGGTTAAAAGTGGCCCGGTTTAAAAAAAATCGAATTCCGATGAAGTAATATTTTAATGTAGAATTTCACTAATCAACAGCAACATCACCGTCATAAGATCTGTGATACTTTACAACCCGGGGATCCCGCGGGATTTTTCCTGAGAGTGGTTTTACGTTGTTAGGACATGTAACAGTTTTCTTATTTCGTCCAACGTGAACGAAGTCGCGGGCGAATCCTAGTTATTCATAAATATTCTTAAGGGTTGTTTATGACAATTTATTCTCGAGTACACGTGTTCACCATAGAGTCGTAGTAGCGCTGTATATGTCGGGGGTAGATTAGCGCGCCCCTCTGTCGTCATCATATCATGTCGCCGTCATGTTGTTGCTACGTCATTAACAAGAACAATTTTCAACAATATAAGATAAGTAGAAGATAAAAACTGGCCCATAATAAAAAAAATTACAAGCATAAAAGCAACCTTTAACATAAAGAAGCTAAGCCCGTCTACGCAAATTCAGGAATTCCGTAGATGTAAGTAACGTCCATTAGTAGCTGAATTGGCTGAACACGAAATAGAATACATTCTCCTACCAAGGACATATATACACCCAGTGGTTTTTGAGGAGAAATTTACATGTGGCCGGTTCCTATACCTTAAAATTTGACATGAGCTCCATGTGTGTAATGTCGAATTTCTGCCGATGATAAGGCAAGTGAGTGAGTAGTAAGACATAGGAACCGACTTATAAAGAGACTGATGATAGTTAGACATGTCTGTATTATAAGTATTCCGCTTTTGCTAAAATAGCTAAAATGATAACCGTTTATCTTTGTAGGAATGGTGACAGAATACAATTACGTGCGGCCGGGCGGCCTGTCGTAAGAGGCGACAAAACAACCCACAGCCAGGTGGTAGGGTATTTGCCCGACTGGATGGCTACCACCCCTGATCTAGAGTATGCCGCCATAACAACCTTGAGTTGTGTTCCGGCATTAGTGACCAGGTTCCAGTCTCCCTTAAGAGAGCAGCAGTGCATTTGTAACGCCTTTGGTGTTACAAATGTCCATAAGCGATGGTAACCGCTTTCTATCAGATGGGCCGTCTGCTTTTTTGCTGAACTGTTACATTAAAAAAACCTTTTAGGTTCCTACAGGGCTGGCGCTAGCTTTAATGCCGCCGTAGGTAAACTACCCCACCGAAGCTGAAGAAAACTAATAGAAATCTTCTAACTAGCTTTCTTCTATCAGAACCCTGTATAGTCGTGTTCTATGTATTTGTTGATTTAACTACTCATATATATTCTAGATTCAAGTGAACGAATTGAAATATATTTTTGGGTGTTGTGTTTGTTTTTATTGGGCTTTATTAGTTCAAGCGTTAATGAAGGCATTTTTGCCGACGTAAGCAGTTGCCTACCATGACTATGGTTTCGAGCCGCCCCTGGTTCCCATTAACTCGGGGGCACAGCAATGAAACTCAATAAACCCGAAATTCCATCTAAGTATTTACTTTCCAAGTGATGTAATTACCACCAAATACACAAAGTTGTGGTAACGTAATGGCTAGTGGACGCGTGATGAACTCAAAGGGCGCGGGTTCGATCCTGACCGGAACGTATGCACCTCTTAGGCAGTTTTCTGACCTAAAGTGCATATTGTTACAATTACCACGTGCTAACAATGGTGAAAGGAAACTTCGTGATGCAACATGCAAATCGACATAACTGAAGTGTCAAACCTGCCAAGCCGCATTGGACATACGTGGCGGGAATACTCTCCGTTACCCCACAACAGGAGGTCCGAGCCCAGCAGTGGGACATTTATGAGCTGTTAATATTTATTATAAATCAATATTTATGAGTTCCTGATAAACAGTATTGAACATTAATTTTTCTCATATCTTTACATAGTACAAAACAAAGTCACATTCCGTGTCTGTCTGTATATCCACTAACTCCTCCTAAATCACGCAACGAATTTTTAACGGTTTTGACCATCAGTTGGTTATATTTTCATTGAAGATTTATATGTATATTATACTATACATAACAACATTATAAAGAGGAAAAAATTGTATGTTTGTAACGAATAAACTTTAAAACTACTACACCGATTTCAAAAATTCTTTCACCATTAAAATGATACATTATCCCAGATTAATATAAGCTATATTTATTACTAGAAAAAATTAGGGGTCTTAAACTACTAAACTTCAATAATATAACCCAAGGTGTAAAAAAAATGTGTTTGAGTGGGTCCGGGGATGGCTCAGATCCACAATTAGACCCGGTAGGGGTCTAATCAACCCCCGCTGATGCTGGAATCGGGTTCTACATTTTGACTTTTTCAAGGCAGGGTAATGTCTGCCGGAACCGCTAGTATGTATATAAAAAACAACAAATTATATTTTTATATAAGTAAAATGGAACTACTTCATAGGGTTTGATCAGCAGCGAAGCCGCGGGCGGGGGGAAAACTCTGGTAAGAAACAAAATATTTTATATAATGTTATTTTCTATTAAAAAATCCGTGGTAGTTCAGTGGTGAACGCACTCGTGTTTCAAACTCAAAGGCCGCGGGTTCGAATCTTTGTCTGAAAGCATGCCCCACTTAGGCAGTTTTTTGACTTAAGGTACATAATACAAATGCCATGTGCTAACGGTGAAGAAAAACATCGTGATGGAACATACATTGAGATAACCGTTGTGTCAAACCCACCAATCCGCTTTGAATGAGCGTGTCAGATATCCTGTCCATTCCTCTATAATAGGAGGCCCGAGCCTGACAGTGGGATCTCAGGTCCCGGTTTATAAATTTATTTATTTAAAAAAAACCAACAGCGCATATTAATAATACAAATAAACAAAAAAAAGTACTTATAGTGTAGGCCCAATAACAGGTTTTTCTGAATAAAATTGTAAGCAAACGAGCGAAATAAAGTATAAAAATGCAATAAATATATACTTACATACATACACACATACATACATAATAATAAATAAATATGCATACAGTATCTAAATAAAATAGTTTGATAGATACATGTAAAAATATATATATTGTACAATAACATTTAAATATAATTAAAAAAAATGATATTAACTAAATATACACACATACATACATTCATAACTTCACGCCAGTTCCCTTGCGGGGTAGGCACGAACAACAGAGCGCCATTTAGGCTTATTCTTACACACCTCACTTGCTTCTTTGACATTCATAACTCTTGTCATGCACGCTCGTCTGTTCTTAAGGCTCCTGACATCACCTTCTGCTAGTACACGATCAATTTGATCATGGAAGGCGTGTCGTGGCCTTCCACGACTAACTAAACATATATCTTACATATATTGTTATTTTTCATATGATGTGGTGGTAGCTGTTCCAATTATTGATTTGAAGATTATACTTTTGAATACAGGCTTAGAGTAATAAAACAAGTCAATATCACTAAATTTAGTGTTGAAGTCTTAGCAATTCGAGTAAATATGTTATTGCTGGCATAATTCGTTAAATGAGAAGGTATATGCAGTAGAGGAGTATGACGTGTACGCGAGACGGCGTATTACATCTAATTCTAGATAATCCGGTTCGCCGGGACTCTCCCCGTTGGATTTCATATCACCCGTCGCCCGTCATCAACTGGTCCCAGTGGCGGACCAAGACCTAAATTTCATGTGGGCAACATACATTTTCCGAGGCACTCTGGTAACACAAAAAGATGGGTTTGAAAACCAATTGATAGTAATTATATTTATTTATTACTAGCTTTATCCGGCAGACGTTGTCCTGTCCTTAAAAATAAAATTAGAACCCGATTGCAGCGCCACATACCGGGTCCAATTGTGAATCTATTACATCCCGAGACACGCTCAAACACACACAAAAATTCATAAAAATCGGTGCAGCGGTTTAGGAGCAGTTCAGTGACATACACACATACAGAAGAATATATATATATATATATATGAAGATGATTGTCTATCGTATCCATTTGTGAATCTAAACCATCCTGAGACTCACCAACGCATACAAAAAAATTCGTCAATATCCTGGAACCCTATTGTAGCCACCTACCGAGGCCGATTATTGATTTAAACCATTCTCGAATCCATTAGAACACACAAAAAGTTTCATTAAAATCGGTCCTACCATTTAGGAAGAGTTCAGCGGCGCCACCTAACGGGTCTAATCGCTAATCTAAACTATCCCGGGACCTATTTGAACACACACAAATTTTGTCAAATCCTGGAACCTGATTGCAGCGCTACTAAACGGGACCAATTGTTAATCTAAACCATTCTCGAATCTACTTGAACACACACAAAAAAATCATCAAAATCGGTCATACCGTTTAGGAGAAGTTCACTGACATACATACGAATAGAAGAATTTTATATATATAGATTTTTTTAATCCAGAAACCCTCGCGGGAGTCGTCAGTATACCCTCGCAAAGTTTCGATCAGAATCGGATCTAGACAACAAACAAACAAAGATTGATTTTTATTTCTATAGATAGATAGATTTTAATTTAGAAACCCTTTTGAGCGTCCTCAAAATACCCTACCAATCATCACAATCCGATCAATGGTTTAGGACCGGATATAAGACAAACATAGATTTTTATTTACATATATTTATTGAGCCAGAAACCCTTTCGGGCATTCTCAAAACACCCTACCAAAGTTTCATCACAAGCTGATCACTGGTTTAGGAAGAACAAACATACAAACATTGATTTTTATTCATAAGAAGATGGACAATCAAAAAGTTACAAAAAAACTCTACGTAAGTTATATACACATACATAAGACTATACCTAATTTGGTATGAGTAAGGTTTATTGTTTTACTACGAATACAATTTTTGACACTTTAAACGCGAAAAGAAATTTTACTCGTCCTGCCCTCGAGGTGCGACGCCTCTAGGAGTGCGAGGCCGTAGGCGACAGCCCGCGTCGCCTACGCTTTACGCCGTCTCTGATTAGTCCAGACTTGTTGCCCTTGGGCTGGCATCATTAGATTCAACCTCTTATGCCAACAGTTCAGCTGAGGTATATCCTCCTAGGGAGGTGTCTCAAGCAGGTTGCTCTCGGACTCGAGCCCCAAAGCCTCTGTTAAAGCTCAAGTAAAGTGCATATATAAAAAAAAAACTGTTACTATAATTACCTTTATGGACTGTTATCATTACATTAATACGTGAAGCAAAAACTTTGTTCCCCTTTTTACGAAAATTGCGCGGATGGAAGAGTATGAAATTTCGCACCCTTATAGTTTACTTTTTTTTATTTTTTTTATTGCAGGAGATCAGCAGACAGGCAGACGGCCCACTTGACAGTCGCCTATGGACACTTGCAACACCAAAGGTGCTACAAATACGCTGCTGCTCTCTTAAGGGAGACTGGAACCTGGTCACTAATTCCGGAACACAACTCAAGGTTGTTATAGCGGCATACTCTAGACCAGGGGTGGTAGCCATCCAGTCGGGCAAATGCCCTACCACCTGGCATTACTAGCGGCCCGGCGCGGTTTCACCCGCGCTCTGACTCACTCCCGTGGTATATATCATCATGTTATATAGCATATGACACTGCCTGTTAACGTAGCTTTCCAACAGTAAAATAATTTTTAAAATCGGTTTAATAGATCCAGAGATTACCCCCTACAACGTCACAAACTTTACCTGTTTATAACACTAGTATAGATATAGAGAACAAGTGCAGAATGCTAATATTTTTTTTAAATTATGCATAATAAATTCATTAAATCAATAAAAAAAAAACATTACACACACTACCATATATTTGACACACACACGCATATATACCCTTTTGTTTATTGTTATAGTCAAATTAACAATGTAGCCTTGACGAAATCTGTGATTATAGAAGTATAGTCTTTGACAACTGAAACTTAGTAATGTTCAAACTTATAATTCAAATTTATTATGGTCGAATTTCGACCAATGGGCGACGACTACTTATTATTTATTATATATATCATTTTCTATTACCGCCCCTGATATGAATTAATATGGAACATTGGAAGTTAATTAATTTATCGATATTGAGAGTACTGTAATAGACGTTGCCAGGCAACTGTCTGTCGAAGAGACACCGTTTAGCCTCAGGTGGGATAAAATGAGATAATATAATTAATAAATATTCAAGATAATGGCTTCAAACGGACTGATTCGAATGAATGTGTATTGAATGCCAAAGGTATTGTTACGAGTCGCGAGACTCGAATTACAATACTGTTAGAATTACTATAGAGTTTATTAGAACTATACAAACACGTATAACACAGGTACAGATATAACCGAAGACAATAAGTCTAAACGTAATGCAGAAGGTCGTAATTTCATAAAAACGCGCAAAATCCGTCACTAAAAGTTTCATGATTGTAGTACACACGTCTTGCTTCGCTCGTGGTTATCGCTCGACTGCCTCGTCCCTCCATCGGGCCATTGCTTTATACTGCACAGATGCAATATGTCCGTCCGGCCGCGTGACTGAATTTCCTAGAATCAGTTTGTACTCTAAATCCGAACACCTGGCTAATGATCACAATACAACAATAGGCCGTAAAAGATTACAATACTACAACGGGCTGTTTTCTAATCACAAATTTTAAACACAAAGTAAACAAAAAAAGTCCAAATGCCGAAAGGTAATAAAATGTGTTTTTACAGGTATGCAGGTGTGAATTTGTTTTTGTCGGGACCAGAGTCGTAACAGTATTAAATTACCTTATTTTTTAATGCTTGACGTAGTAGAGCCGTGCTGGAATCATCATCTTGATTACAGCTGTTAAGGCCGGCTCGGTCGGAGTGATAGCACGCAAACACAGAATATGTGCGTAAAATAGTTACCCTTGAGCTAAACGTGTTTTGTGCGATGAGTGAGAATTCCGATGGTCCACTTATTCTTCACTTCAGTATTCCTTGACTAATCTTTTTATTTCACGCCCCTTATCCCATCTCAAAGGCTGGCAAGGCGTTGGCTTCAAAGCCCTGGATCTTGCATTTTTTGAGAGGGGTGACTGCAAAATGCCTCCCCCACTCGCCTATATTTTTACCTTAATCATCATCATGATTTCAGCCATCAAACGCCTACTGATGGACACGCGTGCTTCTGTGATTCGCCCCTCAAAAAGTTATTTATGTGCTTAAAGTACCGGACGTGTCAGTGGTCTGTTTGCCGCCATCTGAGATGCCCGCCCGGGTAATAAGCCCCGGCTTGACTCCCCCCTAGATCCGGCCCAGTGGCTTCGCCAGTGGTGTTGCAAACATCTACAGCCGACCACTTTCCAAGAGCTGGGCCGTTTGCCTCTTTGCCAACTTCGCAATAAAAAAAAGGTATTTGCTTGATTAAAAACAAAGGGCCTAAGCCTTTGCCGGCCAAGTTCACTGAAACTCACAGGATCCGGGTTCGGTTCCTAGTATGGCCAATTTAAACAAATTTTCCGTTATCTACTATGGTCTTTGGGATCTGCCACCGAGTTATCCATAACACAAAAGTAACTTGCTTAACTTGAAAATGTACAATGTGTGTGTTTGTCTTCCGATTTATTTATTTATTAATTTGCGACACAAATACAATTCTTATTCAAAATAATCACGTACATTGTAAATTTTTGGTTAAACAATTTTGTGAAAATAAAGCTGTACGGCAAAATATCTACCTTCAAACACCCACGCTAAATCAATGCATTTATTTTGTTCGCTTTGTCAACAGATACCGAAATACAGGGTGGTGCTTCTCGGAGACGCGGGCGTCGGGAAGACAGCGCTCGTGTCGCAGTTCATGACGTCAGAGTACATGAACACATACGACGCGAGTCTTGGTGAGTGCATAAGCTAGTAGCAGAAGTCCGACCGTAGTGCAAATAATATGCGGTAGTTTCCGTGTGATTATATGTTTATTGTACACATACAACTGTTAGAAACATAGTTTCATGTTATACTATATAAGAAATCAATTGAAATCGTGGGATGTGGGAGTACCCTCATTTCTTTGAGCTACTACGCTCGCCTATGCAATTCTATACAATGTTGATTCCGCATACAATATGGATTTGTAGGAAATTTCCCATCGAGAATTATGTCGAACGTAAAGGAAATACATATTATTAAATACGTAATTCTTCTGCGTCGTTGACTTTTTAATTTAAAGTTTAACCGAAGAATAAAAACAACTACTGACTTTAATATGATTAGTCGATGCAAGAATAAAACGATCCGATCCGATATATATATATATATATATATATTTGATGCATATTTACATAGCCAAAGGTTGTAACAATTATTATAATATATATAACAGCATTAATATAGATTTAAATATATAATTTGATGACATTTTTGAAATATATGATGAGGACTTTTCTCTGTCTGTAATTATGAGATTTATCAAATTCCAATCTTACGTTAGAAGTTTTGTTTCGTCACAAATATGACAAAAATCCAAATAGTAGACAAAGATTAATCGAAGATTTTGGAATTAATAAATGCTCTTAGTCCTGTCTGAATACGTTAATTAGTGTTACGAAGCTCAAATTAAATATTAATCTACTCTTTCAATCTCCGACTTCAATCTCATTCTCTGTCTCCCATCTCGATTTACGCACATTGGGGTATTACAAGTCATTGAGCTTTGTAATGTCTAGACGTATACTATTTTGATAATATGAATGGTCTGTTTTATCAAGCTTTTGTACCTCACGGTCGGACTTTTACTACCAGCTTGGTTTTGTAAATCAGCTTACGCCTGCGGCTTCGCACGCGATGTATTATTGATAAAAGTCGTGTTATTTTATTGCAATCTTACAAAAGCACGCTTATTACATATTTTATTTACGTAATAACTAATAATAATAAAATAAAAATTTATGAGAATTACCTTACATAGGCCAATATTAGGGACATCTTGGCATGCCACCCTTACAATCACGCTGCCTAGAGGCAAGTCTGACGTGACGCTTATGAAGTTTTCAAGTGAGCCTTCGTGACCGAATTCTAAACTATAAGAAATAACGAAAAACACTCAAAAGGGTCCCGAGACCGCATTTGACAAAAACTAAACTGGTATCATGAGATTGTTGAAAACACAATTACTCTTGCCAGAAATTGAATTGGTGTGTTTATTTTTTCCAAGTCAGGGAAAAAACACACCCTGTATTATTATACCAAATCATAGTGTAGCTTGTAAGGATCAATTTTTGTGAAGGCATATCAAATGGCAATTTTGCAAGTGGGCCTGAAAGCCCACTCTGTATCCATGTATAATTTTTTCTCAGAAATAGGTATTTTTAAATATACCTAGTTTTCATCTGAAAGAAAGAAAATAAAGAACTAATTTGTAGAAATAGTCACGCACTTAAATGGCTTACATATTTTATTTTATTTTATATGGGGGGCTAACAGCTATAATAATATTAACTAGAAACAAGCTAGATCAAGAGAAGCTAGTAATAAGCCTTAATAGATGACAGTAAAAATAGAAAAAATAAAATAAAATTAAACAAAGAAACAAAAAAAATGTACATAGATATAAGGTACTTAAACTAATAAATCCGAGTTTAAATAGAACTTAACCAACTTTGCGCTTAACAATGCTACACTAAGTAAATAGGTCTAAGTCTATATCTTCCAACTTACTTAAATTACTAAATTAATTTGGTGTTCTGATATAGAATGAATTACGTCGGCAAAATGTGATGATTTTATGATATAAATAGTACCTGATACAACGCCTCACTTTTATAGCTGTAACGCTGGCCGACGGGGGGATGTTCAAGCTTAATGCCCGGTTTACATGATCCCAGTCCAGCGATCGAATCTAGCGCTGGTATGCTACTGGAATAATGTAAACCGGCACTGGAATGTACCCATTATAGTTAGTAATCTATTGCAATGACTGGATTGGCGGTCTACTTTCGAATGCAGCGCGAACATTGTATGCATGCGAATCATGTAGACGGCCAATCCAGTGCAATTCCAGTGCTGAACAAATTGTACAGTAAACATTCGTCGTCAGCCATTCGTAGTCCACTGCTGGACGTAGGCCTCCCCAAGACGACGCCGCTTTTATCCGTGCAGGAACGGAGAAAGAATACAATTTCCTGCGGCCGGGCGGCCTGTCGTAAGAGGCGACTAAACAACCCACAGCCAGGTGGTAGGGCATTTGCCCGACTGGATGGCTACCACCCCTGGTCTAAAGTATGTCGCCATAACAACCACGCGTTGTGTTCCGGCATTAGTGACCAGGTTCCAGCTTCCCTTAAGAGAGCAGCAGCGCATTTGTAGCAACTTTGCTGTTGCAAATGTCCATAGGTGATGGTAACCGCTTTCCATCAAGTGGGCTGTCTGCCTGTCTGCTGATCTCCTGGAATAAAAATAAATAAAAAACTCATCCCTGTCCTCTGATTTCCTCATCCAGCGCCACCGGCGATCTTGCACAGGTCGTCAGTCCAGCGGGCTAGAGGGTGTCCGACACTACGTTTACCGATACTCGGTCTCCACTCCAGGACTTGTCTGCTCCATTGGCCATCGGTCCTGCGGCAGTCTTGACCGGCCCACTGCCACTTCAACTTGCTAATTTTGCGAGCTATGTCGGTTACCTTGGTTCTCTTACGGATATCCTCATTTCTAATTTTGTCCATAAGAGAAACACCCAACATAGCTCGCTCCATAGCCCGTTGAGCGACTTGGAATTGGTGGACCAATCCTGCCGTCAGTGTTCATGTCTCGGCCCCGTAGGTCAGGACAGGACAGTAAACATGTGTTGGGTGTTTTTGCGGAACTGCGAAGAACAAAGGACCTTCCTTTTCGATCTCTTTCGCTGATCCAATTTCTCACCCAAATCCGTTACCTTTTTTAGTTCCTTATCAACCTCATCCTTGTAACAATAGTAATTGAGCACGTTTAAAACATTTTAATAATAATAATATAATAAAATAATTTTTATTGTCACCAAAAATATAACAAATTTTGCCTTAAAATTAAGACTAGATACTAACACCTAGACTAGACCGAGCCTGTATCCTAGGTGTTAATTGCTTCCAGTGATTTTAGTAACTGATTTCTCTTTGAAATCACTGTGACTGTAGTGTTTACACTTCAACGACTTCTAAGTGACTGGAATAATGCAGACGATATCATTCAGTCCAATACTGCGCTGGATTGACTAACTTAATCACTGGACTGGAATAATATAAACCGGGCAATATTTCTTTGAGCTACGCTCGACTACGCAACTGCTCTTTAGATTCTAGAACGTTTATGTCGTGAACTATAAGAGTCTAGACGGAACTTTCCGTTGAAATTATTCCTCTGCGTTACGGTACGGGATGCATCAAAAGGAAGTTGCAAAATTCTTCGAGGTTGCAACTCGTTAGCGACGCTCTTGTTGTTGTAAACATTCATAAACAACCGTGGTCATTCAATAAAGCAATAAAAATATGTAGTTTCAATTTTAATTTTATTATTTATTTTTATATGCATTTTTTTATTGCGTGAGTTCAGCAGACAGGCAGGCGGAAATTGCTTACCAATGCCTATGGATATTTGTAACACCAAAAGTGCTACCAATGTGCTGCCGCTCTCTAAAGGGAGACTGGAACCTGGCCACTAATGCCGGAACACAGTTATGGCGGCATACTACATACATTTATTGTATTCCGCCTATAGTCTATTAAGACTATAGGTAGAATACAGAGCCAAGATCATAGTTAACTATTACATGACGTCATAACCTTGTACGCTCAAACAAAATCGAAGGAAGAGTTTGCAACGGTTAGTAATAAGACTATAAAAAATATAACAGTTGATTTAACTATCATTATTACTTCTAAACCCATTTATGAAAGTTAAATTTTGGTTATAACTTAGCGATGAAACAACAATACAGCGCTCGATACCAGGAGTACAAAAAGCAAAAGAGTACTTACTAACAGCATGACCGATAGAATCGTTGCCATACATTTTAATCTCGTCCCACTCCACAATTATATAGTCTTTGTATGGAGTAGCTCTTAACGCTGGTGGATCAGGTAAAGGGAGAACTTTGACTGAGTACATGACAGAATCCGAGCCGTACAAGTTCTTTGCTAAACATGTATAATTTCCACTAAGTGATTGGTCTATACCTAAAATAAAATATCAGACTATAACACATGTATGAAGTTTTCTGCGAAAACGACGGCCCACCTGCTGGATAGTGACTAGCACCTGGTTGTGGGTTATTTTGTCGTCTCTTACGACAGGCCGCCTGGCCGCAGGGAATTGTATTCTTTCTCCGTTCCTGGACGGAGAAATTTATTCAAATTTAAACTGAAGCGTTTATTATGTGTCCAGCCATTCATAACTCTCGTACACAGAGGTGCATATTTCCGCCGTTTATTTATGAAATTTCTGCTCTCGCCGGCATACCATTGTTACATACCTCATGGCTTCCAGCGAGAAATTCAATACTATTTTGTATAATTAAATTACCTTTTGTAGCCTTTGCCTTTAAAATTGTTTCGCTCCATAATAAATCCTTAAACATATGTATGTGTGTCTCAAATGAATAAAACCCTCAAAGGCAATGTACACGCATTGATATTTATATCAGAAGAAATTGTTTTTCGAGATGTGAAATATGTTTACTATAATTTATGTTGTTCTTTTATATATAACGTCGTGAAAACAAACGAATATATTTTGTATTTCAGCTTCATTTCATATGAAAGAGATTTAGAATTCCGTTTGACGAATCTAATTTGTTACTGAAATTGTTGTTGAATTTGTTCTAAAAGTAAGGACAGGGCAGTGATTTGCGTAGCAGCGTATATGAAAGTAGTCAATTACAGGCAGGTTATAAATATGTAAGGGTAGCTGATTCTTGCTTTTTGGTTCGTTTTATTACTCTATAAGGCGTAATGATGAAAATGATTTGCAATTCTCCCATTGTATTGTTACGAGTTTAGCGGGACTCGAATTACAATGCCGTTGGAATTATTATAGAGTTTATTAGAACTATACAAACACGTATAACACAAATATAACCGAACACAACAAATCCAAACGTAATGCAGAAGGTCGTAATTCAATAAAACGCGCAAAGTACGTCACTATTAGATTCCCGATTGTAGACACGTCACGCCTTGATCATAGTTGTCGCTGAACTACCCCCTCTCCCCATCAGGCCGTCCTTTTATACCTCACAAAAACAAATGTGCCCGTATCGTAGTCGACGTTATCCACAACACCTGGCTAATGATTCGGCCGCAAACGGCCATAAACGACTACAATAAAACAATGGGCTGTTCTCTAGAAACGTAGGCCAATAAATAAGTAAACAAAAGAAGACGATCATAAAAGAATCACAATTAGTTCAAATGCCGACAGGTAATAAAATGTGTTTTTACAGATATGCAGGTGGAATTTGTTTTGTCGGAACCTAAGTTGTAACAGTATTAATGTTTGCAAATGGAAAGACGGCGATAATTTTTTATTTTCCGACATTGATGTCACTTTGACATTGAGAACAAGTAAAGTAACAGATAGACGCTCGCGTAAAGAAGGCGCCTGATATTCGCGTCGGTTTTTATATATTATCACATTTTGACATTGACAACAAGTCGAGTAAAAGATAGACGCTCGCGTGAAGATAGTAAAGAAGGCGCCTGATAATCGTGTCGGTAACAGTAAGATTATCCTAGACCTGTCATATTTTCGTCTAAACATTTTCTTCCATTCTAAGAGATCCCCGTATTCGGCTACGAAATCTTAAAAATACTATACATTTGCTAGAACATATGCTAAAATAAAGAAAGAATTCTAAATCCGGGCAGTCTGTCGTAAAAGGGGGCAAAAAAACCACAACCAGGTGGTCGGAATTTGCCTGTCCTGATGGCTACCACACCTGGTCTAGAGTATGCGACTCGAGGTGCGGTAGCCTCGTCAGCCTTTCTGCTACAGTACATTAATAAAAAAAACTCCAATTTATCGTATTTTATAAACATCAATCACTAAAAAATAATACATTAATAATTAAAGGTTACAATAAAACTGATTACGAGTAAAATAACAAAACATAATTTACAAATCTGTTTCCTACCCACTTTAATACCCACGTATTAAAGTGTCATGTAAAATCATTTACAAAATGATTAAGGCAACATTCTATTCATTAGCACTGCGTGACGACGTGCTTACACGCTCGCGTCAGCTACAATAATAATAATGGACGTCGGACGAGCCTCCAATGCTCTCTGTAGGGGGGACATACTACACTAAATTGATACCGTTCTTTTATATTATTGTGGCGCTAAAATGGACTACCCTCTGTTTTTCTTATTTAGAAATAACCTAATAGTTGTACTTGGACCATACGTATATTACATA
Organism: Dendrolimus kikuchii; assembly: GCA_019925095.2. Taxonomy (NCBI): domain Eukaryota; kingdom Metazoa; phylum Arthropoda; class Insecta; order Lepidoptera; family Lasiocampidae; genus Dendrolimus; species Dendrolimus kikuchii. Next base: position 11,160,214 of record CM034410.1, on the reverse strand, counting down.
TACCTTAATGTAGTTTTTTTTTCAAATGTGGCGTCAGGTTCTAGGTATTATGTATATTATCAAGTGTTAAATATTTGTGGTTATATAAGTTTTAGAGTGATCTTCATGCAAATAAGCACAAAGTGATAACAAGATTCCAGCAAGCTAGTTACATATCTCAGCTTCAAACAATTGGCAGGTATATTTTTGTTGAAAGCCAAATAATCAACTTCTTATGGCAATTCGAAAAATTACATTTACGGTGCGAGCGTGCATGACAAGAGTTATGAATGTCAAAGAAGCAAGTGAGTTGTGTAAGAATAATCCTGAATGGCGCTCTGTTGTTCGTGCCTACCCCGCAAGGGAACTGGCGTGAAGTTATGTATGTATGTATATTTACGGTTTAAGACATTGATTTCTCAAAAGAATTTACAATTCACTTACAGAGACATAGAAAGTTACATTAAATAGTTATTCAACAGTTTTTGCACATTTCTTTCCACACAAACATAAGCTTAAAAATTCTCAGAATACTTTAATTATTTTTAACAATACTGTTTCTATGTTTTTAGGGTTTAGTTTTAGTTATATTTTTAGTTAATCTCTATACATACATACATACATAACTTCACGCCAGTTCCCTTGCGGGGTAGGCACGAACAACAGAGCGCCATTTAGGCCCATTCTTACACACCTCACTTGCTTCTTTGACATTCGTAACTCTTGTCATGCACACTCGTCTGTTCTTAAGGCTCCTGACATCACCCTCCGCTAGTACACGATCAATTTGATCATGGAAGGTGTGTCGTGGCCTTCCACGACTTCTGCATCCATCAACTTTTGCATTGTATATCTGTTTAGTCATTCTTTCATCATGCATTCTTTCCACATGCCCGAACCACCGGAGCATTCCTTTCCTTACCTTCACCCCGACACTCTCTTTCAGACCAACTCTCTTTCTTACTAATCTCTATCAATAAATTAAATTGAAATATCTTATAAACATAAATTTGAATCATTTAATGTCAATGAATACTGTCATGTCGGTCTGTGGCTTTCAACCAATTGAATTCAATATTAACATTAGCACTGCCATAGTTACCTTTTACGGAATAAATAATTTTTTTAATGCTTTGAAAATACCTTGACAGTAATTTAAGTCAATATGAACGTGTTATAAACGCTTTATCGTTTGTTTGCTTGTTTTGGTCGTTATAATTAAACGATTTTCATTAAATTTGGTGAACATATATAGTTTCAATAAGGAAGGTTAGGTAGAAGAAGGAAGGAAAATGGGAAAGTTTTCATACAATATTGATCCAAAGTACACGTGAGCTCAATTTAATTAATCCACATGTGGAATATATAAGAACAGTCACATAAAGAACATAACGTATAATTTCTTTTATTATTTCTATAACACTACGCTACCTTTTTCGCATTCAATAGGGATGTCAATAAAGTAGATGACGCATTTGTACCTCCCTTTTGAATGACGCGATGACACAATGACACACTTGTGTCAGCCGCAATAATTGTAATAGCCGTGTCCCTGTTATCTCAGCAGGGGGGACATACTACACTAAATTGATACCGCTCTTTTTCATAACACATAATTCGTTAACTTGTTTACTTTCCTCCCTTTGCGTATACTTTTATGGTTTTATTTACTTTGCTACGTGTAGTTTGTTTTACGGTTGTGTCATCGATTATTGAGTTTTGGAACGAAGTTCCTTATCGCGCGTTGTAAAAGGGGGCTAGACAGAAAAAATTCTTACGAAAAGTTGTCACGACACTTTTTGCTATAGTAAGCTATTGTAAGCTGTGCGGTTTTATGTTTCTCTGTCTGTCTGTCTCTCTCTCTGTCTCTCTCTCTCTCTCTTATAGAGAGAGAGAGAGACAACTTAATTTGTTATATTTGTTAATAATAAGTTTATATAACATTATATTTGTTAATAATAAAAAAAATATTATTATAACTTAAAAAAAATAAAATTTTATTACAATTCCTTCACTAATTAATCGAAAGGAACTTCGTTCCATCCGGGTGTCCCTTGACACCTCTCAAGTTTTTTTTATTCTCCGTCTTTTGCCCGGGCGAACAAGACTGCCCGAGTGTACTACACTTTTTTTTTACATATGCTTATATATTACTCCTATTTATTTTGTTTGGGTAATTTTTTTGTACTACTAGGAAGGTTTTAGGCAAGGATAGGTGGATGGATGAGTGGATGTATGGGTGGATGAATGGATATTTGGATGGTTATGGACAAATGAATGAATGGAAGGATTTAGGATTGGTAGAATGTGGTACTTTATTTATTTCTTGTTTTTATATTTTACCATGTTCTTCTGTGTATAAAGTATTCTTATATATAATATATGTTACAAATTTCTTTAAAAAAAAGTTCTGTTGGCAAATATATATATATATATATATATATATATATATATATATATATATATATATATATATATGTATATGTATATGTTATTTTACAATATCTTATCTTATTACTATTTAATGAAAAATGTCGCCCCCGCTCGCCTATATTTTTAACTTAATCATCATCATCATTTCAGCCATCAGACGCCCACTGATGGACCCGCGTACGTCTGTGCTTTTTAACGTATGTCTACGCGCCCCGCGAAAAGTAGGATGTCTCAGTGGTCAAAGTTGCGTTAATGATGAGTTGTGTATTTGTCTGCGAAGTTCGAATTTGCCGCCTCTGAATTGGCCGCCCAGGGCATGAGCCGCGGCTTGCCCCTCCTAGGTCCTTCTCTTACTATAAATATAATACTGGTGTGCAAACCAACAAAGCGCCGCATTGACCAGATCTGGATTGTGGCTTTTCAGCGGGTTGTAGAAGTTTATAAGAGAAAGATGTCTTGATATTTAAGAGTTATAACGTATGTAGATAAAAGTACGACTGTTAAAATGACAAAGATGCAATGTAGACGTGTTTACGTATTTTTTTATGTTTGCTTGTAGGCAAACTGGCATACGGGTCCATTTGATGACAAGTGGGTATTTGACGCTACCGTCGCTCATTGTCATCTGCAACACTAAGGGAGCTGATGTGTTGCGTATCTCGTGGAAATTTTAAGTATCTATTTACGCCCTTTTTGAAGAGCACCATATTGTAGCTCTGGGAAAACCGCGGGAGAGAATTTTTTTCATAGCTTGGTATAAAGAAACGAGCCCCAACATCCAGGCATCAAGGAACGTTTGTACGTGGTAGAGCCATCCAGCCAGCAATCAGACTCTCACACAATATCGGCGTGTAACGGTTATTTACGTATAAAATATATGTCGAGATCTAAAAGAGACATAAGATGTGAGCAAAAACGTGGTCTCTCTATGAAGCGTTGACGAGGACTCACTGCCGCCTGCCAGAGCTGGACCAAGCGCCGGTATTTTACGAGGAGCGGGAGGGGTAAATAGCGGTAAAGCGGTGCCATCCACGCAGGTTTATATTCAAATCTGGAATGTCGGCGACACAATCATCTGTCGCGAACTTTTTAGCTACACTCATGTTGCGTGCCCACTGGTGGGCAATGGTAAAATCCCGATTTTGCCGCTGGTTACGTTTCCTGTGAAATAAAATGAAGAACTCGACTGAAAATTTTTTTTTAGAAATAATATTATTTATCTCGTTTTACAAAACACAGGTCCGACATTCCAGGGGTTAAGCAAGTTATAGGATGCTATCAGACTGAAAGAGTTCTGTGTTTGAGCGTGCAAATATTCACTAAGCCCGCTGTTAGATGGTTTTTTTATTGCATGAGTTCGGCAGACAAGCAGAAGGCCCACCTAATGGAAAGCGGTTACCATGACTTATGAATCTTGATAACAGCAAAGATACTACCAATGTGCTGCCGCTCTCTAAAGGGGATTGGAACCTCGTCAATAATGACGAAGCACAAAGCAATTTCATGACTTTTGATCCCTCTCCCGTCTTTGTCACAGTTGGTTACATTCGTGAGACGCCTCCCTCCCTACAACATCACAACAACTTTGACAACATATATTTTTCAATTTCACGTCAAGAAGTTATTAAATTAAAACAACAGTTCCGAAATTATTTTATTCCCTCGTACAGACAGAGTTGGAAATATTTTGAAGCTTTTCGTTAATAGTTCAAATTTCATGTTTCAAATATATCAAATTTTGTAATGTGACGTCACAAAATTTATGACCCATCCCATCCTGTCACACAATGTCACATTTCGTCACTCCCCATTAACTTGTGACGTAATTTTTGGATGGTCCCGAATACAATACAACGAACGCAGAACCTTAAAGCAGAACAAAAATGTACATATTTTAATCCCTTTAAATGCTAATATATATTTGATATTGTTACTTTCGGCTATGTAAATATTATATACGAAATTACGTATTTTGCAAATGAACGTGTTGTTTATTCCTGCAACGACCCGTCAGTTTGAACGCGTGACTGCTTTATGTCTGATAGCTCCCTTAGTAAAAACCATTTAGTAGTTCGCTTGTTAAAATCGCAAATGGTAACAATACCACACGCTTTCATTGACTATTATCGCTAAGGGACCAATTACACAGCTAAACGCTGGACTACGGGTAATTGTGTTATACGACATTCATTACAAGTCTAGTGGGTATTAAGAGATTTACCCACAAGCGTTAAAACAAGAGCAAGTTTTTCTCATCCATGTAAAAGTTTCGCCTGTTAATATAAAAAATGCAACAAGTCGAGAGGTAACCGATAATAAGGGTGAGGACACTTGTTACAATAAGTTATCTAATGTAACATTTTATGTATGAAAAAACTAGCATTAAAATAACATTTGTACGTGTTCTACAAATGCCGTCCATAGCCACTCAATGTTTGTCTATTGGGCACACGACCTAAGAAGTCTGATGATTTTAAACATAAAATAGTAATGATTTGGTCAAAGATTTTTCACAACTAGCTGTTGGCAACACTAACATAAGTTAATGTTATTTTTAAACTTGCAACACTGTCGTTGCTTTTTGATTCTTCTTCCATTTTGGTAGTAGCAGAGTGCACACATTTCACATTTTACATACATACATACATAACTTCACGCCAGTTCCCTTGCGGGGTAGGCACGAACAACAGAGCGCCATTCAGGCTTATTCTTATACACCTCACTTGCTTCTTTGACATTCATAACTCTTGTCATGCACGCTCGTCTGTTCTTAAGGCTTCTGACATCACCTTCTGATAGTACACGATCAATTTGATCATGGAAGGTGTGTCGTGGCTTTCCACGACTTCTGCATTTCACATTTTAAAAGTGATTAATTATAAGTTTCCACTACTAACAGTGTTTAACTTGTATTCCTACAAGGACCGGAAGAAAAGATCGTAAAACAACCGTAATTCATCTACCTTCCATTAAAGTTATTTTCACATGTCATCTTTGTCAATTACCCACCTATTGTGTCGCTCAAATAATGAATCGCATTATCTACGCCATTACTGACCCTTTTTAGGTAGGTTTTCTGCTAATGGCAATATGAGGGTACGCAATAACATTTAACGGTGACAAGCAATAAACTTATAAACCTATAAAAAATCGTGATCAATGCATTTATCTTTTAAAAGCTTTTATTTAACTAGCGATGTTTGTTAGCTTATTTAGGCCAAATCCTACAAGTTTTTTTTTTAATTGCTGGAGTTCAGCAGACAGGCAGACGGCCCACTTGATAGAAAGCGGTTAGCATCGCCTATGGACACAACACCAAAGGTGCTACATATGCGCTGCTGCTCTCTTAAGGGAGACTGGAACCTGGTCACTAATGCCGGAACAACCTTGAGTTATGCCGGAACATAACTCAAGGTTGTTATGGCGACATACTTTAGACCAGGGGTGGTAGCCATCCAGTTGGGCAAATGCCCTACCACCTGGCTGTGGGTTGTTTTGTCGCCTCTTACGACAGGCCGCCACAACGCAGGAAATTGTATTCTTTCTCTGTTCCTGCACGGATAAAAGTTCTAGTTACTTTAGACTTACGACTTCGCAATGGGGTAGTTGACAAATATCAAAATAAATTCTGAAATAAGGCTCATGATTACAAAAAAGTGGGCATTCAAATACCATGCCATTTATCCGTGCAGGAACGGAGAAATAATACAATTTCCTGCGACCTGGTGGCCTGTCGTAAGAGGCGACAAATCAACCCACAACTAGGGGGTAGGGTATTTGCCCGACTGGATGGCTACCACCCCTGGTCTAGAGTATGCCACTATAACAACTTTGAGTTGTGTTCCGGCATTAGTGACCAGGTTCCAGTCTCCCTTAAGAGAGCAGCAACGCATTTGTAGCACCTTTGGTGTTGAAAATGTCCATAGGCGATGGTAACTGCTTTCCATCAAGTGGGCCGTTTGCCTGTCTGCTGAACTCCTGTAATAAAAAAAATGTCATCATCATAACTTTAAAATAATAAGTATATATATAAATAATAATGATAATTAAGAAGGCCCCCGCCTCCGTGCTTGACTTACCCAGCGGGCCCTGAAGCGGAGATCGCTAGAGCTAAGACTCAAGTTCCAGGGGAAGTGATAAATGGCGTAACCTCGGAAGTAGTTTCGGTGAACCTGCAGCCCATCTCTCGATACTTCTTAGCTACTCATACCAATCCTACCCGTCGCCAATTTGTACGGCATTCTTTGGGGCCCGTGCAGGGAGAGCATTTTATCCATGTTCCTCGAACATTGCGATGGGCAGACGCCATAGTCCTCATAGCCCAGATCCCTAGTTCCACTAACAGTTCATTCCAAAAGCCCGGTACCTTTTGTTCTCATTTCCTACAGTAGTCCTCCACTGACCGGGGCTTGTCCTTGGACGTATTTTTATATGGTGTAAACAGGGATAATCGCTGGTCAGTGTCACACTACATTTACATCAAATTTATCAAGGGACCTCTACGTGGCTGGGCATACACATGAAAAAGCTATAAAATTATATTGTTTTATTTAACTGTAAAAAAATATTACTTTGATGTAATGAACAAACCAAGACATCTGTTCAGCGAAAGTAATTAATCAATGAATATTACGAGAACATTTTTAAGAGATAGCTTTTACTTAAATAATCTATCTAAAAGGAAAAAAACGACTTTATTGTTACATTATACAATTTTATAATATTACAAAATTTCCAAAAAACATCCTCGTCTTCTTCTCCTTAACAGTAATAACACGTTGCGAAGCGGTGTACATAGAGTAGGAAGTAAAATTAAATTTAACTTACATGTATGACCTTCAAAAAGTGTTTTCCAGCGTAACTTATTTTGAATTTAAATTTTTTTTTCGCCATAATTAAAAAAGTTATAACATGTTAAAAATAAATTTATGAACTCCAAGTACCCGAGAACCAAAAAAAACCCGACCGCGAAGGGACGTCACTATGATAATTTCTCGTAACTCATCATCGTAGCTTCGTAGCACGTAGCGCCTGTTCGTAGCACACGCTACGAGCTACAAAATAATGATTAAATTACCCAATTATTTATCAGTCTAAAATACAAGCTTTGAAATAAACCACACAGATAACAAGTTTCAAAGATAGAAATCTAATTAGAATATCAGCAAATACTAAAATATGTTCAAACGTGACTTTACAAAGACACGTTTAATTTAAACGTAATTATATTGAAACCACAAAGCCATTTTCACGGCCTTTGTGTTCATTTAATCTGATCTCATGTGTTAAATGTCACCGAAATTAACGATGTTGTTTAAATTACTGCTTACTTATAGTACTGTCATTTAAATGTGGTTAATTAACGTTTATTGACGTTTAAGTTTTGATCAAAAGATGCCTTTGAATAATCTTTGTTTACGGTTGTTAATAAATAATAATGCTCGCTGTATTTATATAAAAGGTCTCTATCTATATACTTACCGCTCGCACAATATCCCGTTTTTGAAGATTTGGAGCCTTAAGGGCCATTTACATGGAGAGAATTTCCTGTCTCTAAGATATGATTCGAATCGTGTAGTGTGAAGTCGTAGTAGCCTAATGGCTAGCGCACGCGTCCTAAACTCTTAGGGCGCGGATTCGATCCTGACCGGAACGCATGCACCACTTAGGCAGATTTCTCACCTAATGTGTATATTGTTATAATTACCACGTTCTAACAACGGTAAAAGAAAACATCGTGATGCAACCTGCACATCGAGATAACCGATGTGTCAAACCAAGCCGCCTTGGACAAGCGTGGTGGGTACACTGTCCGTTCCCCCTATAGTGGGAGGCCCGAGCCCAGCAGCGGGACAGTTATGGGCTGTTATTATTAAGATATGACTGTTGAAAGCAAGAAAAAAAATATTATCATGTAAACTAAACATACGATATCGGACGTGGAAGGGCGATAATCGCCTGCTCATTGAATATTGATGTCTCTGTGTAAACAAACAAAATACCGCTCATCACCGAGCTCGAAAGATAAGTCTTGCATTCAAATTGGTTCAAACTGATTTGTACGATACTTGCATGAACTTGAAAAAATGTCATACGAGTTCTAGTTTAGACAGGTCAAGAAATCGTGGCATCTCAATGCGACTTGTACTGTAGTGTAAACAAAACTCTTGGAGATAATTAATTACCTTACGATTATTTATGTATATATATAATATGTATTTGTGCATAATATATATGAATATTACAAATATATATAATATGAATATCTGTATATTATATTTTTTTAGTTACTAATATATTATATATAATATATTCTATATAGGGGACACTGCAGCAATCATTATGTTAATAAATAAATTACATGTATATCAGAGTTTACCATGAATTTTTTATAGCGGTCTTGCTTTTGTACAAAAACATTGTAAAATGTTAAGTATCCAGTAATTGGCGAAAATCATATTAAACAGAGTTTATTGTCTATGTTATAAATATTGTAAGCTGTTGGATATGTACGAGTAATAAATAGATGATTATCGTATAACATACTCGCAGGCGAGTTTTTGTTTTTTGGATGAATGTAAACATGTCACTGCGATTAATGTCTTAAGAGTATCTCCTACAAAAATAGTATACGATTTTTGCCCCAAAACGTGCAATAAACTCTCTCCATGTAAATGGCTCTTTAATGTATCTCCTATATGAACTCCGTTATATCACTTGGTTTTATGCAAGGAATTAGGTAGTTTCAGAATACTCCAAACAAAGGTCGTTATATTCTAAAACCACAACGCAGATATTTACTGTATTTTACTAAATTATAACATTACAGTTTATATAATTATAATATTTCTTTCTCTCCGTGTGACATAAAGATTAAACAATAATTGAATGAATATTGATAGACATCGTATATACACTAATATACTTATGCGTAAGGGCGTTATTTTTTAATGTTTTGAATAAGACCTATTCGGCTACAGCCTCAATCTTTGACACTAACGCAGATGAAGCCCCTGCATTAAGGGTTGATAATAAATACGAATGCTCGCTTTTTTCATATATGACTGCATAAATGGAGCACGGTATCTTGCTCGAATATTATCACATGAAGACATACATACATTGACAAAATTTACCTACGACAAATCCGTGTTACACAAATTTTGTCAAGAGTGTTTATGAAAACCATTTTCAATAAGTCATTCAAATAAGTCAATGTCCACATGATCCTTAGGACAAATCCGTATTACACAAATCTTATCAAGAAAATTACGAATGTTTATAAAAACCATTTTCAATAAGTCGTTCAAATAAGTTAATGTCCACATGATCCTTAGGACAAATGCGTATTACACAAATCTTATTAAGAAAATTACGAATGTTTATAAAAACCATTTTCAATAGGTCATTCAAATAAGTTAATGTCTACATGATCCTTACGACAAAACCGTATTACACAAATCTTATCAAGAAAATTACGAATGTTTATAAAAACCATTTTCAATAAGTCATTCAAATAAGTCAATGTCCACATGATCCTTAGGACAAATCCGTATTACATAAATCTTATCAAGAAAATTACGAATGTTTATAAAAACCATTTTCAATAAGTCATTCAAATAAGTCAATGTCCACATGATCCTTAGGACAAATCCGTATTACACAAATCTTATCAAGAAAATTACGAATGTTTATAAAAACCATTTTCAATAAGTCATTCAAATAAGTTAATGTCCACATGATCCTTAGGACAAATGCGTATTACACAAATCTTATTAAGAAAATTACGAATGTTTATAAAAACTATTTTCAATAGGTCATTCAAATAAGTTAATGTCTACATGATCCTTACGACAAAACCGTATTACACAAATCTTATCAAGAAAATTACGAATGTTTATAAAAACCATTTTCAATAAGTCATTCAAATAAGTCAATGTCCACATGATCCTTAGGACAAATCCGTATTACACAAATCTTATCAAGAAAATTACGAATGTTTATAAAAACCATTTTCAATAGGTCATTCAAATAAGTTAATGTCTACATGATCCTTACGACAAAACCGTATTACACAAATCTTATCAAGAAAATTACGAGTGATTAAAATAACCATTATCAATAACTCATTAAAATAAGTTAATGTCCACATGATTCTTACGACAAATCCGTATTACACAAATATTAAGAAAATTACGAATGTTTAAAAAAACTCATTTAAATAATTTAATATTCACAAAATTCAACTTGTTTACTTTGTACGTTGTTATAATTGATTGATGGTTTTAATGGAATGCATCTATCGTCGCGAAAATGTGCGTGTCAACTGTCAAAGCTGAATGTAGTAATTTTAAATTTTAGAAAATATTGTAACATGTGTCCTTTACACTAATGTCTGGAAAATAGCTGAGACAAATAAATTAAAAGCTAAATTAGATTCGTTTGTAACAAAACTCTGATTTACAGATTTTAATATAATTTATTTACTAACATTTTACAGTTATTTGAGAATTTATGTTTTTTTATAACTAAGACGGATAAGCGACAGTAGACATATGACACTTTAATGCTATCTTCCAGTAATTTTTAAAGTCTTAGGGCCACTTGCATACCGATCGCCTTTAAATAAAATTAGTTAAACATATTAAACTGCCTAAATACGTTTTACACAAAACGTATTGGCAGTTCTTTAAATATATTTAGCGGCAATTTTTGCGTTGTGCAAAAAGCTAATTGTATTTAAGGGTGTTAAATACGTTTTGTGTTTCTTAAATAAATTTAAGCAACCTTATGCAAGCGGCCCTTAATATACAATTTTAAACATGCTGTCTTTTGTACAGTTGAATATTATTTAGCCTTAGGTTTGTTTTATAGAATAATTATCATAAAAAATGCCAGGTAGTAGGGTATTTGCCCGTCTGGATGGCTACCACCCCTGGTCTAGAGCACACCTGAGGAAGTGCTGATACCCACTAAAACCCCTCGGTGTCCCATTTTACACCTAATACCAGTGCCATGTGATATTTTATACCCCAAAATAAGAATATTATGCTTGTGTTATATGTAATACAACTGTGATTTGCTTAGCAATCACTATGGTACCAATTGACGGCCTTTGTGCGTTGAGGGTCTAAGCCTTTACCGGCCTACCTCACAGCAACACAGAGGCTTCGGATTCGATTCCGCGTATAGTAAATTTCGGAATCGTATTTTCTTCGTTATTTATTATAGTCTGGGAGTCTGGGATCGGCCCCAGAGTAGTCCGTTGTATATTACCCATAACACAAGCGTAACTTTCTTAATTTGAAGATATACAATATGTGTGTTTTTCTGCTGATTATTAATATTATAGTCCCAGGAATCTAGGCCGTAGTAAATAATGGAAAATTCATTTGCTAAATTTACCATTATAAATTATCCGTGCAGGAACGGAGAAAGAATACAATTTCCTGCGGCCGGGTGGGTTGTCGTAAGAGACGACAAAACAACCCACAGCCAGGTGGTAGGGTATTTGCCAATCTGAATGGCTACCACCCCTGGTCAGGAGTATGCCGCCATAACAACGTTGAGATGTGTTCCGGCATTAGTGGCTAGATTCCAATCTCCCTTTAGAGAGCAGCGTGCATTTGTAGCACTGTCGGTGTGGCAATTGTCTATAGGCGATGGTAACAGCTTTCCATCAGGTGGGCCTTCTGCCTGTCTGCTGAACTCGTGCAATAAAAAAAAATCAGTAAACTGTATATATACTTAAATGTTAATCCAAAAACTTTAATATGTGATTTTTCACCATTTCCCTTAGTGTGCCGTTTGATATTCTTTCACAGAAATTGATTCTGACAAGTTACACTACGGGTTGGTGTAATAATACTTTTGTTTTTTTTTATTCCTGACTAGGGTTATTGATTTTTGAAAAACATTAGTTGTCGTCAAAATGGCTCCAATGAGTATATTTTCGCTATATCTTATAGTTTTGAATTTATCTATAGGGGCCGGTTTAAACAATTTACATATATATATTTTGTGAGAAAATTAAGTAATAAAATTACGGTTTAAGCCCGGTAATTTGTTTTTTAGCTTTTATTTCGACGTTTCGGCCACTTTTCAGTAGCCGTGAACTTGGAAGATAAAGATGTCGAGTGTCAATGACAATGTCAGTTATTATTTAGCCTACTCCCAACTTGTTCATTTTAATTATTTAATTTTTGTTTATGGTTATTATATAATCTATGGGAGCCTAATCTAATTTAAAAGTTGCCGAAACCTCGATATATAAATCGAATAAAACGCTACGTTTTAAACCGTTAAAACGTAGATTTAATTGTGTGTATTAGTCGATAAAAATCATAGTTTTCTCGATACTAAAGTTAAGTGGTAAAGTTCCAATGACGTGTAAAATGTTTTTTTCGCAATTTTATCGCTTGGCTTTGAAACAAATCGCTACCGCTTATCAATGTGAACGCAATACAGCGGTGTATGTGTATGGCTAACGCTAACTCTTCTAAAATAACACGACTTCTTTTTGCTTGCACCCGTTTGGCGAAGCAAAACGCGGTAAGTTGCACCCTTTTCTTCTCATATCCATATTGTATGTTGTGAAAAAATAATGTAGATGTTTTTTTGTTCTATTTGTTCAGAGATTGTAGTAGGTAATTACTATTAGTCTTTAAATATATATGTGTAATATAATAATCATTTACTTCTATTGTAGTATATTTTAATATAATATGCTTGTCATATACAGGTGTTTCAGCAAACGGAACACCTACTTAAATGGGCGAAAGGGCAGTACAGTTACAAAAAGAAAAAAAAACTTAAAAATTTAGTTTTAGAGTTATGCCCGTTTAAACTTTCACTTCTTATCACCATAATTTCGCATAAAACCGTGGAACATGTACAGTAAAAGATTTTAAATGGAACATATTTATTTCTTTTCAAATTTATTCATTGGGTATTGAAAAAACGCATGATAACTAACTTCAGCAGCGACGTACTTTTGATAGGATCCCTTTAACAATGCTTACAAATCATTGAGGTCACGAACTGTCAGATAAACTTTATAAAAACGCCGACTATCGGTAAGCCGGATGCGCGGTTGCTTTGTCGGCGTTTTTGTGTTTGGCGGCATTATTATAGGACAACAAACTTACCAAATGTTTTATGCAAAGTTTAATAACCAAAATTATTTTCTTTTCTTCCTGTATCCTTATTATTAAATAATAAAAATATAATGCATCTTAATTAAGATATATTCCCGGTATACTATAACGGTTTCAAGCAGGTGTTCCGTTTTTTGAAACACCTGTATAATGAACGAGCTCACACTTTCCTCACTGATTGAAATAATAATTGAATATAATAAATTTATTTTCTTACCTAAATTATATAGCATGTGTCCGCATCCCTCTTATTGTTTATTTTCAACAAAAAATAGTTTAGTGTATTTAAAAATAGATTTACACAGCAAAATTCTTTAAGTACTATTCTTTAAGTACCCGCCCAAAAAGTTATATGTAGTCTTACATTTTTATGCGACGCGGTGTGCACTATTATAGAATATCAGAAATTTCCGCCTCCACACTCCTGACCTTTACTTATGCGGCGCAAAAATATTATTCAAATACACAATTTGCCATATCGTCGAATAAAACAGGTAGACAAGAGTCCCAAGTCCTCAGTTTTTTTTTATTGCTCGAGTACAGCAGACAGGCTGTGCTGTACAGGAGTGAAGCTTAAATAAATGTTACATAAGCCCTTCGTCCACTAATGTCTTCAATACATATTATTAGACCTTGTTTTTTCTTGCAAGATAAATTGAATAAAATTTTAGTTAAATTGTGTCCTTAGTTGATCAAATTGTCTAAGACATGTAAATATTATTAAATAGTGTAATTCATTGTAAAACTCCTGTTTGTAATGTATGCAAATAATCTTTAAAGATCATTAGTGTGGGACGCTATGTCCGTTAACACTTTGGCAGCGTTCAATCTTCCCGACACGGCTGTGGTAGCTGGTGCAGCTGCCACTCGACAAGGGGACCTAAAACGCCACAAAAATGCATACATTAGGAGCGGATACATATTTGTGGCTTTTGGTGGCGAAACTCTAGGGCCATGGGGCCCAGAAGCGCACCACTTTTATCGAGACGTATCAAAACGGTTGATAGATGTCTCACGCGACCGAAAGGCTGGCCTTTATTTTGAGCAAGTCTTTATTTTAAGCGTTGCCATACAACGCGGTAACGCGGCTAGAATTTTGGGAACTTTCCCAACTGACAGTGATTTGGGACCCATTTACTATTTGTAATTTTTCATTTTTTTTTTTAAATTAAGCTGTATATAGATAATATTAGTATAGGTATATTTTAGTTTTAGGAATGCTCCGGTGGTTCGGGCATGTGGAAAGAATGCATGATGAAAGAATGACTAAACAGATATACAGTGCAAAAGTGGATGGATGCAGAAGTCGTGGAAGGCCACGACACGCCTTCCATGATCAAATTGATCGTGTACTAGCAGAAGGTGATGTCAGGAGCCTTAAGAACAGACGAGCGTGCATGACAAGAGTTATGAATGTCAAGGAAGCAAGTGAGGTGTGTAAGAATAAGCCTAAATGGCGCTCTGTTGTTCGTGCCTACTCCGCAAGGGAACTGGCGTGAAGTTATGTATGTATGTATATTTTAGTTTTAATTTTTTTTTTGATGATTGTAAATGATTATTGTAAATATGAAAAATAAAAACATTACATAGGAATAAAAATAGAATCTCTTAAGGAAAAACAATTTATACAATATAATTGTATAATTTGTTTCTTTCAGTAAATAGTTTTATATCTACATAATTATATTTGCAGATAATATGTATAAAATACTGCTCAAATTTTTAGGTTTATATGTTTTTCTTTTTCCACTTGCCTTTTCATCATTCAACGTTGACATTAGTTAAATCAATGCTATTTACGTTGAAGCCATACTCAGATGAAATAATAATACAGAGCATATGTGTGTTATGTGACCAAAAGCGTCGAATGAAGTGAAGCATTCTTTATAATGTGTGTGCGTAAACTTATCTATACTAATATCATAAAGAGGTAAAATTTGTATGTTTGTAGGAAGTAATCTCTTAAGCTACTGAACCGATTTTGAAAATTCCTTCACCAGTAGAAAGCTGCATTATTCCTAAGTGATATAAGCTGTATCTATTTGATTTGATTTGATTGCGTGCGTGAGTGCAAACTTGCAAAACTTTTGAGCTAATAAACCGATATTTAAAATTCTTTCACCAGAAAGCCATGTATATTACTCCTGAGTAAAATAAGCTACATTTGACTTCCATGCGTGCCTGTGTATTTTTTAATGATGCCTACTTCACGTCCAGCGAAGTAGGCGCGCGGGTCTGCTAGTGTAATATACACGTGGTTTGCGTCTGTGTGGTTAATAGTAATGTAACCACTGGAAACTATTCCACCTTTTTCTTACCAATGAAGCGACCGGCGTCCTATTTTAAGACCGGCATCCTTTAGCCAGATTCACCCCAAGTCCGATACTCTACGAAGCCATATAACAACAAAAAAACTACATATGATTCTTACAATAAGAGCCCATAAATGTCCCACTGCTGGGCTCGGGCCTCCCATTATAGGGAGAACGGACAGCATTCCCGCCACGCTTGTCCAAGGCGGCTTGAGTAGGTTTGACACATCGGTTATCTCGATATGCAGGTTGCATCACGATGTTTTCCTTCACCATTTTTAGCACGTAGTAATTGTAACAATATGCAGATTAAATCAGAAAACTGACTAAGTGGTGCATGCGTCATGTGAGTTCGGGAGGCGTGCGCTAGCCATTACACTACCACGACTTTTCTTTAGAAGCACTTTTAAGTAGGACCTAAAAGTATCAATTCACTTGTCGACGCGTCAATCCTGTCAGTTATATGTCACATAGTTCTTCAGTTAACTGCCCATTGACCGGGTTGACCTTTGATATATATAAAACGCAAGTTTCATCACTTGTAATGAAGTAAACATAAAGGCAGAATCATGAAGCAATAAAAAGACCATAACTCTTGTCAAGTAAGTCAGTAACTCGAAAACAGTAAAGATAATAAAAGAGAAACAGGTGACAGATAATTTCGCGGAGCGAATGCTTTCTAGTGAAACAAATACGAAGATGCTATTTGTTCTGTTGTCACTTAGCTCCTAATTTGATTGCTTTGATCCTCAACAGGCGAAGTTTGTTTATAAGAAATATTGTCTCACATTTCATCATTACTTAAGGATCATAATCACGAAAGTTGTGGTAGCGTAATGGCTAACTGGGTGTAATTACGTTCTAAGTCTCAGCCTTTCCCACATAAAAAGCGCGGGGCACATGGGAGGAGGGTGGTTTTAGTGGGTAGTGGTTGTTGCCCGTGCAACTTCTCTGAGTCTCCACACAAGCTGGCTTGATTATTGTTCGGATTGCCCCTTATCAAAGGGGAAAGCCTTCATGATCAACTATGGTCAAATCCCTTGCAAAGGACCCAGTATTGTGCGTAAATAGCATTTCCCCCGCCTTAAAAAAAAGCGTAATGGCTAGCGCATACGTCCCAACCTCAAAGGGCTTGGGTTTGAATCCTGGTCGGAATGCATTCACCACTGACCTAATATGCTTATTGCTACAATTTTTATCCGTGCAGGAACGGAGAAAGAATACAATTTCCTGCGGCCGGGCCGCCTGTCGTAAGAGGCGACTTAACAACCCACAGCCAGGTGGTAGGGCATTTGCCTGACTGGATGGCTACCACCCCTGGTCTAAAGTATGTCGCCATAACAACCTTGAGTTGTGTTCCGGCATTAGTGATCAGGTTCCAGTTTCCCTTAAGAGAGCAGCAGCGCATTTGTAGCAACTTTGGTGTTGCAAACGTCAATAGGCGATGGTAATCGCTTTCCATCAAGTGGGCCGTCTGCCTGTCTGCTGATCTGCTGCAATAAAAAAAAACACCATGTGCTAAAAACGGTGAAGGAAAACAAAGTGATGAAACCTGCACATGGAGATAACCGATGTGTCAAATCTGCCAAGCCGCTTCGGACAAGCGTGGCGGGTATTCTCTCCCTTCCCCAATAGCGGGAGGTCCGAACCCAGTAGTGGGACGTTTATGGGCTGCTGTTATATACTTATTCTAAGAATCATAATAAATTGGGATAGACATAGACATAGACATTACTTTATTGTTCACCAAAACAAAAATACACAACAAGACAATAATTACTTGGTAAAACAAAAGGCAGCCTTATCGCTAAAAGCGATCTCTTCCAAGCTACCCGACTCAAAGGAAATTCTTATTGTTCTTATTATGCTACAAAGAAAAAAAGAAAGAAATATATATAAATAACAATGACATACATTGACAGCAGATTACAGTCTAAAGTATTGTAAACTAGCACATACATTATTGTGTAAGACTAACATAATGGTTTTTGAGGGAATTTTTAAATATGGCAAAAGATTTAGATTTTCTGACGTCAGTGGGCAAAGAGTTCCAAAGTAAGACAGCCTGCATGGCGAAGGAGTTGGAATAAAAAGTTGAAGAGTGTGCAGGTGCCGTTAACAGGAGATAATTAGTGGAGCGTAAATTGAGTGTATGTGACGTATGAAGGAAGTTGAATATTCCCAATTTTTGACATGAAACCATTTTACTCCTACAATTAATTAAAAGATGATACAAAATCTACATCTTTATTAAATAGAGATAAATAATTTAGTTTCATTGTTTTTTTAAATTATATTTATTAAAAATAAAATAATAATACATCTGAAAAACGACCGAGGTTTATGTAATCCCCGCTATCGCCCGAAAAATCTTTAAGGACGTTGGTGTTGCGACAAGCGTTTTAAGCGCGAGCGGGTTGAAACTGCAGAAAAATGTAACATATAGCTATCAATCAGGCATGGGCCCAAATTCTTTTTACATGCGGTTGACCGAATTTCGGCAGCTTAAGGCGAACTTCAGCATTCGGTCGAAATTTGATTTAAATATCAAACGAAAAAAAATATACCTACTTGCACTTTTTTGAATCAGATTAATAGAAATCATATCTATCAAAACCGTAAAATAAAATTAGGCCTTTATATACTTGTGGTCATTTCTTTTACTTAGGCACATTTAAACCTTCAATTGCAATGTTATAAAAATTTAATTAAATTAGTTCTTAATTGAAGAGTCAAATCTTTACATAATTAAATAGACTTCAAATAAAAAAATAAACTTAGTATCCTTTTAGCAAACATCACTAAGTAGTATAACTGCTTAATTATAATGCGTAACAAATTTTTTTTAAAACACTTCTAACGCACGTCAGCAATTACAACTTTCATTTCGCCTGAAATCACTTTTTTACAAACTAAGCATCGACGCTCTTATTCATATTGAGTTGGAGTATTTTTAAACGTTTCTTTAAAGTTCTAACTCAATAAAAATTAAAATATATGAATAGAAAATATATAAGAATTCCACCAAGGAGTTTCACATTACGAGAATAAATAAGCTGAATAATCGAACCTCCTTGGAAGTGCTTTTGATCAATACATTTGTCTCTCTTCAATACTAAAGAGAAAAGCAGACGTAAGATGTAGTTCTAATTTTTACCACGCACACGTGACGCCATTTGCAAATGCGCGCCATTTTCATATTAGAAAATAGAAAAATTGGTTTAATGAAAAAAAATTGTTTCATTACCTATAGTGCTGTTATCTCGTAAATGTGTTGAAATACTTGTATGACATACGTGCGGAAGTTGGTTTATACAAACTCGTGATTATGGTAGGTCCTTGACTGGGTCTCGGGCTTACATTCGTCTACTCGTTTGTAAAAACCAACTTACGCCACTAGTATCACACGTAACTGTTACGTGGCATTTTGATCTTGAAAATAATGTATCTGATGAATTTATTTTGAATAAGTTCCAGTCTATTGGAATGAATTTTAAAAGAAGGATTCCAAGGAATAGTCGTCATGTTGTCAATGTTAATAAGACTAGCGGCTTAATATAAATATAATTCAATGGAGAATATCTCCCGCCTCATAAATAAAGAAACATTCTGGCGTCAGACGTCGAATAATAATCTATTTTTATTTTCTTCCCTCCCGCACAAAATGTCAATTGAATCCATCGCCGAGTCTCCCCCGCGAACAGGCTATTACAATTTTATGAAACAAAAGCCACGTGGATCAGTGAACATAATTTATTCAGCGCTCACTGAAGAAACTCAAGATATTAAAGTTTGAACAGATAGATAGATAACGCCATTAGGACCAGCCATTTAGGTGCCAGTGAAGTGAAACACTTTTATATAATATCAGCCCATAAAAGCCCCACTGCTGGGCTCGGGCCTCCCCGTATACCCCGACACGCTTGTCCAAGGCGGCTTGGCGGTTTTGACACATCGGTTATCTCGATATGCAGGGTGCATCACAATGTTTTCCTTCATCGTTGTTAGCAAGTGGTAATTGTAACAATATGCACATTAGAATAGAAAACTGACTAAGTGGTGCATGAGTTTCGGTGAGGATTAAACCCGCGTGTTTTAAGTATGGGACGTGTGCGCTAGCCATTACGCTATCACAACTTTTTTTTAGAAGCATTTTTAAGTAGGACCTAAAAGTCTCAGTTCACTTGTCGACGCGTCAGTCTTGTCAGTCATCAAGACAGTGTCTCAGTGTGACGAGCTCCAATAGTTCCGATTCCTTACTTTCAAGAAAGACTATTTATTTGCAACATTATTTTGACACCTCCAAGAAATACTACGCTACAAAGCGCGGTACAAAGTTTTTGCTTCACGTATTAATATATAGATTAAAAAAGTACTATTAATCATAATAAAATAAAGCCTATGTCACTCAAGTATAATGTAGCTTTCCAGCGGTGAAAGAATTTTCAGAATAGGTTCAGTTGTTCAAGAGATTCCTTCCCACAACCAAACAAACTCACAAATTACCGCTTTATAATATCAGTATAGATGAATTACCTACACAATTTTTTGCTCTTTATTAACAGGTTGACTTTCTTACAATCATAACATTAACGACAGCTATAAGAGCGAAGCCTTGTATACACATTCCAAAGAGACGGCCGGCTTGTACCGCAATCGATATACTGGGAAGCCATGTTATGTATGTGAACTCTCAATGGGGCTAATGTTAGGTTAAATATTTATTACTGAAGGGATTTACTTGTTTGGATAATATCGTCACGGAAGACAAAGATCTTTATTTACTCTCACACTAACAATAATTAAATTAGTAACAATTTTTTTCTTATAAACTGAAATGGTGAGAGCCTGGTGTCAGTTAAAGGAATAATCCTGTGTTACTGATCACCAGCCTCTTTCTCCCCGGAAAAACCAGCTAAAGAATTTGTGATAAATATTGTGTAATTAAGTGTAGTTATGTGTGCCTGTGTCAGTATGTTAATAGTAATAGATGTTTATAAAATAAGAATTACATAAATGTAATAAATAAATGACAAATAAGTAGTAGTATTAGGAAACTATATTTAGATAACTAAGACCAACAATGCTTCAGTGGAATCATAAT
The DNA here is from genome assembly GCA_019925095.2 of Dendrolimus kikuchii. Lineage (NCBI taxonomy): Eukaryota > Metazoa > Arthropoda > Insecta > Lepidoptera > Lasiocampidae > Dendrolimus > Dendrolimus kikuchii. The sequence goes on along the minus strand of CM034410.1, from coordinate 11,139,230 downwards.
CAAGTTTTAAAAGCCACTCAGTCAGTATTTTCTTACATTTAGATTTAGTTAAGGGGTATATATCAATTTGCTTATTGATTTTGTTGTATAAATAACTGCCTAAAAAGTAAAAGAATCTACAACAAAAAGCTGTCGTAACAGTGTTTTGTTTGCAAGGGATGTGAATTCTTTTAGTAAGTAAACTAGAAGATATAAATGGAGTAATGAGATGTTGTTTTAAAACTATTTGTTGAATAAAAAGTTGCCGAACTGTTAGCACTTTCCAGCGGTCATAAAGGTCTTTGGTGGAGTAGTAAAAAGGGAGAGAAAAACTCACTTTAAGTATCGCCCGTTGCGCACGTTCTAATTTTAACATTGCAGTTTTAACAGCTCCCCCCCACGACGTAATACAATAGCTCACAATGGATTGACATAAAGCGTAGTATAATAATTTGATGACATTAGAATCGGCAACTTTACCAAGGCTTTTAAATATGTAAATTAATTTGCGTAACTTAAGTGTAAGTGAGTTAATATGTGGCAGAAAACTAAGCTTTTGATCAATAATTATACCTAAATATTTAATATCTTGAGTTCTTTGCAAGGTAGGACAAGAGTTACATGTAATATATGAAAAACAAGAGTGGGCTATGAGTTTCATAGTTTCTGGTTGTGGTTGATCTTGACTTCTGAGAGCAAAAGTGACATACTTGGTTTTATCTGTATTTAGTGTTAATATATTCGAATGTAGCCAACTCATAACTTTATTAAGACCGTTCTGAGCGCTTTGGAATGCTTCTACCCACGTATCAGCAGAAAAAAGGAGTGCTGTATCGTCAGCATACGTAATTATATTTCCGTTTACTAGTTGCATATCACAGAGAGTGTTTATATAAGTAAGAAAGAGAGTAGGGCCAAGTATACTGCCCTGAGGGACACCAAAAGTAATAACATCCTCTTTACTTATATAATCACCAACTCGTACGCATTGTGTTCTGTTCTGGAGGTAATCAGTGAAAAGTTGTAATTGTAGATCTCTTATTCCTAATGCTTCAAGTTTCTGAATTAGTAGCGAAGTCGAAACAGTATCAAACGCCTTAGCTAGATCGAGGAATATGGCTATAACTTTCTGTTTCTTGTCAAGTTTAGTTGTTATATAATTTGTCAAAGTTTCAACCGCCGCATCTGTAGATTTACCAGATCGGAAACCAAATTGATGGGTTGATATTAAATTATTTGACTCTAGATATTTAGTTAATCTATTGTTAAGTAAACGTTCTAAGATCTTTGATAATGCCGGTAAAATTGATATAGGCCTGTAATTGCCGACGTGGCTTTTATCGCCAGATTTATAGACTGGTATGATTACAGACTTTTTGAATAAGTCAGGAAAGATACCACTAGAGAAAGATAAATTGCAGATATGAGTGATTGATGGAAGTAAAATATCTTTATACGTTTTCAAAAAGTTGTTTGAAATACCGTCAAGACCAACAGAGCAGATCAACTTAGAATTTACAATTATAGTATCAATTTCTGATTCAGTTGTGGGTAACAGAACAAAAGATTTAAGAACAGATGAGGTGGGAGGCTGACAAGGGGAGAGAATATTTTTAGAAATAATTATCTGTGCTAAATCAGAGCCAATCTTAGAAAAGTAGGAGTTAATTTTGTTTATCGAATCGTTAGGGTTTGCAGATGATAAGAGTTGTGTAGATGATTCATGTGGTTTTTTCATATGTGTAATATTTTTTATTGTATCCCATAGAAGTTTGCTGTTATTTTTAGCCTTGAGAAGTGCTGTTTTATCGTAATCATTTTTTAGTTTCTTTAAAAGGTTGTTACAAAAATTTCTGTACCGCTTATATGTAATTTTCAAAGCTTCATCAGTTGGATACTTTTTTGTCTTTTTAAAAAGTGAATCACGGTGTCGCATACATCTTAAGATACCAACTGTAATCCAAGGCTTAGTGATTTTCTTTCTATTAGGGATCTTTTTCACTGTACTGTTGGAGTTGATAGCCTCCGTCAATGTATCAACTAAGATTTTTGTGGCTATATTAACATCTGAAGTTGATAGAATAGGTGTTAGATCAATGTGTTTCATATGCTGGTCTAGTGCTGTATAATTAATACAGGTTTTAGATTGTAGTATTTGAACAGAAGGAGTAGATTGTTCCAGAATTAGTATGGTAGCATTATGATCGGTCACAGAGGAGTCAAGTACATGAGAGTGTGTTTTGTACTTAGTTCTTATTATATTATGGTCAAGACAAGAATCGAAACGGGTAGGGATAGAATGGGCAGAGAGCAAACCATGAGAAGCAAGAAGATTCAGATAGGAACTAGATCTGGCATCCAAGGAACTATCAGAGATGTCAATATTTATGTCACCGGTAATAATAATAGTTTTGTTAGAGGAAAGGTTCTTGAGACAGCCATCTAAAGATTTAAGAAATGAATCAACGTTATGAATTGATGGAGATCGATAAAGGGCTAAAATTGTTATATTGTCATTTATGGTTAAGTGTAAACAGGAGGCATCCATAATCTGAGTCTTTTCACATATAGAAATTTTTAAGCCGTTCCTATAGTATACTACTATGCCATCATTCTGATTAAGATATATACTGGTAGACACATATTTGTAACCCCCCAACGAAGGAATCACAGCAGATTGTTTAAGCCAGCATTCTGTTAGAACTATCACATCCCATGCGATTTGACTTCGATTTATTAATGTTATAAAGTCATCAAAGTTACAGCAAATACTTCTTATATTTTGACTCAAAATTGAAAAGGGATATTTGAACTGAGCCAAAGATGAAGCACAATCCTCAACATTGATGAGAGACGAGGCAGCTATAGAAAAATTATCAAGTTCTTCCATTATGATATTATCGAATTTTGATAAATAAAATCTATCTTCGGTAATATTAGATTGATAATTGGTTTAAACATTAATTCACATACAAAGAAAACAATAGTCAAAATATCCCACTGAATCATTAAAATCAGACAACTAATTAAATAAAAGATTATGATAAAATTTGTTAAAGATATGAAAGGACAATTACTTTTAAAAACTGGGTTGGTTATCCACATGTACTGTGCCTGGGACTCTGCTAATCTATAGTAATTTAAAAATAGTATATTTATAAAACAATTAATTTTTTTGTTTACGTTTATTTTATGATCTAATGTAATATATTCTATATTATTAAAAAGAGACAAGGTATCTTGATAAATAGGATAAGCGAGTAAAATAATATTCAATATAATATTCGCGGTATATGGGTGGTTAATAAATAATAATAATAGAGTACACATATAAAAATAATATGTATAAAAAGAAAGTTTGTGTGAAAGATAAGGAGAGAATATGAATATGTTGTTTATTCTTATCAACGGGTTATAATGTTTAAATTTTGTATAAATGAGAAGCAATTTGTATGTGAAAATTAACAATGAGTTTATATATATATATTGTATACAAAGCATAACATTAAACCTAAATATTAAAACGTTAATAGTTTGCATCTTATAATTGCAATTTATACATCCATACGCACATAAAAAGTGCGTCATTGAGAGGTAGTCAGAAACTTTTAACCGTGTACTTACGTATCTGACTTTTGTTGAGTCGTAAATGTGTTTTACCTGTTTATATGTATGTATATAACAAAAAGACGTGGAGTGTAGTAATTTTAAATAATGTGTGATGGGAAAGAAAGAATACATAACTTTAAAATCTATAGATAACAATACAATGAAATATAATAATATAGTAACTAGTCACTTTGTTGGGTTTACATTCTTCAGTTCCTCGAGTCGAGCTTCGTTTTTAATAAGGATGTACTGCGACCCTGTTTCTTTACGTAAATATATTTTACCTCCCGATGTCCAACAGAAAGCATAATTATATTTTTTAGCAAACTCCCGGGTAACGTAGAAGAGTCTTTTAGATTTTGACGTCAGGCATTCGGATATATAAATTGGCCCATTTAGATTTCCAGTTCCTGAAATTCCCAAGTGTGTGGAGTTCAGACGTTCAGCATTCTCCTTATTATATTTTTTGACACTGTTCATCAAAGAGGATAGCTGTAGTGTATTGTGAAACTCCACAATAAGCGACGAAACCTTGTTTTCCTTGCTGTTGTGTGTACGCTGGACGTCACGAATTTCACTTTTATTATAATTTACATTAAGGGTTAACATTAAATTCTGTAACATATTGTATAGGATTTCCTTATTTTCTTGAAAACTTTTTGGTACGTTTCTAATTTCAATAGATGTTTTTAGAGAGAGACGCTCAATAGTGTCTATTTTTTCCTCTAATGAAATTATGTTTTTTGCAATGGCTTTTTTGTCTAATTCAAGGGAATCAATTTTAGATTCCAGGTTTTTTAGTTGTTCCGACATATTGTTCAATCCCAGTTCTATTTCTTGGCCCGTTGAGTTCATAGCAGTGGTTCCGGCTTTTACCTCTTTAATGTGCTCTTCCAGAAGATCTAGTCTTTTATTTTGGGTAGACATAAGAGTATTGATCATTTGCTTTAGTTCCGAAAACTCTGACGACTGTTTGCCTGCTGCACGTTGACGTTTCGGGACACTTGTGCGGATATCTGTCATGTCTTCCTGCGGTTTCGATGATTGTGGTATATTTGAGTCCGATACAGAGAGCTGTCCCGTCCTTCGCGTTGGTGAATTTAACAAACCGTCAAGCATTATGTTAGTGTAACAATGCAGTGAGCGTAATATATATTTATTGATTTGGCGTAGGCCTAAATATTAGGATTGCCGTCGGCTATTGTGTGTACACTGTAGAAGTAGTATGAAGTAGAGGAGGGATTGTAAACTCCACCTACTTCGCTGTGCCGTCCTTAGAAGAAGCGTAGATGCGTATGCGCAATGTAAAGTGGGGTCATAGGACCCGCCCACAGCGCTTCGCTGTCCTTGGAGTAGGCGTACTTGTAAATGCACAAACACGATTAGCAATATAATGCTAACGCACTTACTTGGATTTCGCCGGTAACTTCAATCTCCTGCTTAATGCATCGCCCTAGTACTTTACACTGTTAAAATATTATTTTATTATTTGAGTATTCAAAATATAATTTAATCGCAACTTTTGCTATATATAAGACGTCCGTACAGTCCGACGGCTGAGGAGAGATGTCAAGTGTCAATGAGTATTGTTAAAGTTTTATTTAGCCTACCGCCAACTTGTTCATTATAATTATTTAGCTTTAATTTTGTTTATGGTTATTATTTACTCTATGGGAGGTCTATAGTTTTATTATGTATACTAGTCGCGAAAACTTAAGAAAATATTATCTGTCAATATCGTGGAAGTATTGTGTTTGAATAGTAGGCCCATGGTCAATATTTAACGACATAAACAATGTCGCATCTTAATTTTTTTTTAAAGCTGGAGTAGGTACAACAGATAGGCAGACAGCCCACCTGATGGAAAGCGATTACCGTTACCTATGGACGTTTGCTACACCAGAGATGTCACTAACGCGCTGCCGGCCTCGAAGAAATTTTATGACATCTTTTTAAAAAACCCCATATTGTAGCACTGTGGGAAAACCACGACTGGAAGCTCGTTCTAAATCCCCACGGTGTGCTAGAGAAACGTTCTAAAGAACCGTTGCGTACGAAAGCGAAGCGTCTTCAGGAAGTGGGGATGAACGCCCAGCCGGTGGCGTGCGGTGCGGTGGTAAAAGGAAGACGAAGGCACCACTCTGAACAGTTCCTCGGAACACTTCCCATTTTACAGGCGGTAGAATACACAGAGAGACGCGAAGTCTCTCCGAAGGCCAAGCGTATCTAAGGCGTCTGTCAAATTAGAATTCAAAAGTTTTTATTCAAAATTAGCTGATGCCCGCGACTTCGTCCGCGTAATAAATTTTTTTTAACTATCCCACGGGAACACTTTAATTTTTCAGGATGAAAAGTATCCTATATGTTGATCAGGGATATAAGTAACCACCATACAAAATTTCATTTAAATCTGTCCAGTCGTTTCGGAGATTAGCCCGTACAAATAGATAAACAGACAAACGGAGAAACAAAAAATTTGAAAAAATCTAAATTAGTTCTATTTCACTTTTTACATTCCCCTGGTTCGGTTTTTAGCATTTTTTTTCATTGTACAAAAATTCGACCTCTACAGTTATATATATATATATATATATATATATATATATATATATATATATATATATATATATATATATATATATATATATATATATATATATATATATATATATATATATATATGTCATTGGCTTTCTTGTATTAACTATAGTTATCTAATCAAATGTATTTAGCTGTAGGTTTTCCAAAAAATAAATAAATAAATAAAATATACATACATACATACATAACTTCACGCCAGTTTCCTTGCGGGGTAGGCACGAACAACAGAGCGCCATTTAGGCTATGTATATATATATATATATATATATATATATATATATATATATATATAAGTAAGTTCCACTGGAGAACACTTTTTAAGGTCATTTGGGTAGGTTGTACGTATGGGATCGTCGACATTGCGAACGGCTCAACGTTGAATACTGTCCAGGGGATTTAGCTGGTAGGCGAGTTGCCCCGGCCCACAAGTGTGAGCAGTACTCCATATGAGATGTAATAACGCATAAAACTCATCGCCATATCTGCATGCATCGGTGTATAGTCAAGGTGTCGAAACCCGTCAATAGGCTAAGTTCATACACCGCTCGTTTTTAACTTTTTAAACGGAATTTAACGCCAACTACAATTCGAAGACAGAATTAATTGGTGTTTTAGCTTCATTTAATGATTAGTGCTCGTCGTAACTATTCAAAACCGGAAATTATGAGAGGTGTTGGAGTTCCCACACTGACGGACTTCGCCACCTTGACTATATATCTATAACACCATCGTAGATAAAGACGCACCTTAAAATAATCCTTATACCGTTGTTATAGTCTATGTAGATATTAAAACCGCTTTTTACTTCCAGATGATGAGTTTGGGGAGAAGTCAGTCTCAGTCCTGCTCGACGGCGAAGAGTCCGAACTCATATTCATTGATCATCCCAGTACTGAAATGTCTGTAAGTTGAATAAATCTACCTAATATATATATATATATATATATACTAGGATATGCCCGCGACTTCGTCCACGCTTGAAATTTAAAAAAAGAATGTAAGCTATCCTTTTAGTGAAAACCGAACAAATCTCTCCCAGAAAAATTCCCTCGGGATTCCCACGATAAAAAGTAGCGCAGATTTTAAGTCTTAGAATTTTCTGTTGATCAGCGAAAACCGCATCGAAATTGGTGCACTAGTGTTTACGTGAATCCCGAACAAACAGACAAGAAATCTAAAAAAAATTGTATCGTGTTCTCTATCGTTTACTAGTGGCTCGGCGCGGTTTCTATATATCGTCATGTTATATTATATAGCCTATGGCACTCCCTGTTAACGTAGCTTTCCAACAATAAAATAATTTTTGAAATCGGTTTAGTAGATCCGGAGATTACCCCCTACAACGTCACAAATTTTACCTCTTTATAATATTAGTATAGATATAGTCTATTTCAGTTGTTTTTTTATATCTTTAATGTACAGACACGGCATGTTTAGAATTTTATAATATTATAGATAAATAAATAAAAATTAGTCGTAAAAATGTACCTATAACGACTTATCACTTGATAACGACTTTATCGGTTTTGATGACATTTTGTTGTGTGTTTGAGTGAGTCCCCAGATGGTTTAGATTCACAATTGGAACCGGTAGGAGGCAATAGAATCGGGTCCTAGATTTTTATTTTTTCAGTACAGGACAACATCTGCCGGACCGCTAGTATACCATAAATGTATAATGGCTATTATCGGTTTTGATGATCGCACTTAGTATTTAACATTATTCCACAGGTAGAAAACTGCATGTCGACATATGAACCCCACGCTTGTGTGGTGGTATACTCGATCGTCGCGAGGAGTTCTTTTGGAAGGGCGGCTGAGCTGCTCTCCTACTTGGCTCGCGAGCAGTTCACGGCTGAGCGCACCGTGGTGTTAGTCGGGAACAAGGCGGATTTAGCAAGAGCGAGACAAGTCACTACCAATGGCAAGTAACTTTGTTTACTATTAAGCAAGGCTTGAAACCGTAGAATAATAATCGCCCAGTCAAATACGTCTTCTAATGGCCGGTTCCTATATCTTAGCGGCTGTTTATTATCGGTTAAAATTTGACATGAGCTCAATACAAGTAATGTCAAAATTCAACCGATGGTATGGAAGTGAATGAATTATGTAACAAATGTAGAAAACGGCCATAAGTCGTTCCCTCACTGCTAAGGATCGTAATTTTGATGGCAGTGAATAATTGCTCTCCTCCACTAAGATTGGTTTTGAGCACAACGAAGAATTTATAGATATGTCCAACTCAGCTAAGCAGTTTTAAAATTCAGAAATTCTCAAACACGGCACAAAACGTCATTAACTTCAACTATAATACAACTTATTGGAAGCAATGCAATATTTAGACACAGTGTTCACATGTTTTGGCGAAAACAATACATCAATAATGCTTATGAAGACTATGAATGCACAGTTATGTAAAAAGCAATGTCAGGTATTAGTGTTTTAAATTACACAGCTAAGCTGGTCAGCTACCTGATCGATGCACCTATTTGGATTTATCATAAAGTACTTGCCTTCAACTTTCCCACTGAACGAAGTACTTCTGTATCTGTTGTCGGCATACTGCTGAAAATCTCTCGTGATCTCCAATCTCGAACTCTTCTAGTATAGAGGGAGACATTTACCGAGCTATCCACAGAATTCTTGGCATCCGACGCCATCACCACATTTTAAAGGCTTCAATTCTATGTATGTCAGCTGCCTTTACATTCAGTTTCCGAAGGGTATAAAAATATGAAGGAAACAAGCGTCTGCACTAAAAGCTTTGCAGTCAAATATATATAGCTCTGAAACGCCAATGTTCGTGAACTGACATGCATCTCTCCAGTTTTTTATTTAAATTTGTAGTTGATGTGTAATTATATAGTTGTTATTTTTTTTAATGATTTTCAAACACTGGAGTACGAATTTTCATAGATATTTATAGAAGTTTTTTTGGACAGGACAGGTTGAGGGATTTTGCAACTAATTTCAAGCTTTGCCTCGTCGGCCAGGTCCCGGTCGAAAGGATAGGCCCAAGATTTTTATCCGTGCAGGAACGGAGAAAGAATACAATTTCCTGCGTTGGGGCGGCCTGTCGTAAGAGGCGACAAAACAACCCACAGCCAGGTGGACTGGATGGCTACCACCCCTGGTCTAAAGTATGCCGCCATAACAACCTTGATTTGTGTTCCGGCATTAGTGACCAGGTTCCAGTTTGCCTTAAGAAAGCAGGAACGCATTTGTAGCAACTCTGGTGTTGCAAATGTCCATAGGCGATGGTAACCGCTTTCCATCAAGTGGGCCGTCTGTCTGTCTGCTGAGCTCAGGCAATAAAAAATAAAAGATAATTATGCTGCCTTGACGTCGCAAAGGATCACATGCGTACCGATGTTCTCAGAATTAGGAATGCCAAAGACCGCGCAAATTAAGAAGAAAACGTAGAAAATTGGAGATTCCTAGACAGCTGGACATGACGATTACACAAGGGTTCCGTTTTTGCCAAAACAGCTAAGAATTGTCTACCTCTGACGTACTATTAATAATCTGGCGATTAATAAATACTTTCTAACACTTATTAGATTAATGACCCTATATAATTAAAATGATTAACAACCTAATCTGCGTTTCAGAGCTCAAGAATAGAACTATTCATCTCTCTACGTAGTTAATAATTATTTTCTTTAGATTAAATGTAGACGTAATACTCTTTTTGGGTGCAGAGGGCAAATCTCTAGCGACGTCTAGAGACTGCAAGTTCATCGAGACGTCTTCGGGCATTCAGCACAATGTCGATGAACTTCTGGTCGGTATATTGAAACAGATCAGGTTAAAGGAGAGCAGGGATAAGAAGCAGGCGAAAAAAGTCGGGAAACAGGTAAATGGGTAAATAATAAATGTCTCACTTACTTTCTACTATATGATTTTCAAACTAACAAATTTTGTCCTATGCTCTTAACCCAGATATAGTCATATTACCATGTCACATTGAAAGTAGATACCTTGGTTCACTTCTGAAAATTAATGGTGGTTATAAAAAATTGCTTTATTACTGGTTAAAATTTTACGTAAATTACATAAGTAATATGATTAGTAAGGTAATAAATATATAACATACCAATGGTTAGGTAATAGATGTATATCAGTTCGATGACTTTTGATTTGAATAAATGCCTCGGTATTGCTAGAGAGCCACAACGCATGAACATCGATAAAATCTAATATTATTTGATTCGTAATGGTTACGGTACAATGATATAGAAACCTGGCAATAGAAGAACTATCAATTATGCAGTATGACTAAATTAGACCCGTTATTAATGTAACAAGTTAATGCCAACTATATTTAAACCAGTAATAAGGCGGCCATGTAACACGGGTATAAATGATATATACAACTTGAAGTTCCTACTATTAAACGTTAAGTTTAGAAGTGTTGGGGAATAGTAAGAAAACCGTTTATTTGACTAACATGGGGATCATTGCATTTATTATATTATCCTCTTCAAACGGACATTCAAAAACTTCGTTGCAATTGGTTGGCGTTTACCGCTTCAGGGGCCCTCATGCATCAAGGGAGCAGAGGAGTCTTCACCCCTGTCGTCGAAGTGAGTTAGCTCTTCTAGGGGCTTTCTCAGGCACTTATTGCGCTAGGATCGGCGTGGGCGTAACTACGTTCTAAGTCATGAGACTTAGAACGTAGTTAGGAAAGGCAGGAAAGGCATGAACCTTTCCTGCCATAAGCGCGGGGCATCGGAGGAGGGTGGTTTTAGTGGGTATTAGCCATTTGGGCTCGAGTCTCCACACAAGCCGGTTGATTATTGTTTGGATTGCCCCTTCTGGGAATGCCTCCATGATCAACTATGGTCTAATAATCCCTTGCAAAGGACCCGGTAATGTGCGTAAATAGCATTTCCCCCTCCTGAAAAAAAAAATACGATGTCCCAAAAATCTCAATCATTATGTATACTTAAATTGTACTACAGTCCATCTTATTTTTTGCTTCTGATCCACCTATATCGCCAGTTTTTTTTTGTTTTAGCAATAAACTAAGTATTGTAAAATGTTTTAGTATTAGTGCTTATTGTTTTAGCAAAGAACTAAGTGTTGTATTAATTTAATTTACATTAAAGAATAAAACTAAATTATAAATTAAACTAAATAAATACTTAAAAATATACTAAATTATAAAAATAAATGAATATAAAGTATGTCACGGGTGGTATTACCATACAGCGTGGCAATGCAGCCAGCCTTCTGGGCGCGCTTCCCTCTGGCAGCGATTTGTTACATACTTTATATTCATTTCTTTATAATTTAGTTTTATTTTTTAATGTAAATTAAATTAATACAATACTTAGCTCTTTGCTAAAATAATAGGCACTAATACCAAAGGTCACGGGTGGTATCAAAGAGTTTCTTGCAAATTTCTTTGAAGAAACCCTTTTACTGATGGACCCCACGGCCCTAAAGTTTCGACTCCAAACGGTACAAATGTGTAACCCCTTCCTAGGGTTCCATATTTGCGCCGTTTGAGATCTTCAGCTGTTGAAACAGCGTTACCAGCCTCTGACTTAGTCACTGGAAGATGTGATGCCGGTAGAGTGTCAACGCATGTCGCGTCCCACACAAGCGGCCTTCCCATCTTCCAAGGAATAAGTGACATGCTGTCCGGCCTCTTACCATTGTATTGTAAATATGCAAATGAAATTAATATTTTTATTAACAATTACATATAATCGAATACAATGCAAGAAAACTTAACTTATTTGTATTGTATTCTACTCATAGTCCCTCAAGACTATAAGTAGAATACTGAGCCCAGATCACCGTCTTCTATGGGTAAGGTGCCCAGAAGGCTGGCTACGTTTCCTCGCTGGATCGCCATACTGATCCGTTGGCTGAGGTAAGCACCAGCCCTCTGATCATCTGAAGAGTCAATGAGTCATTGCATTAAATTAAATTGTTTATTTTGATGAGCATTAAAGTGTTGTCTATCTAAGTTCGAGACGGGGCCCAAAAAGTTATGAGTTTGACATGATAATTGACTTGAATTAATGTTCGCCTTTAATAAATGCAAAGTAGCTACTAATATGCGAAACATCTCATCCATTTTGATATTGAAAACAGGTGATGCGTAAAACCCTCATTCCAATAAGCATAAGCCAGTCAAATGAAAGTGTTGCTTGGACACGCGTCCGTGAGCAACGTCAATCCGATGTGCCGGTTTTATGATGAGAAATGATTGAAAATACTTTATTTTCGTATTCGTTGTGTTCGGTTAGCTGCTATTTCAAAATGTACAAGAATATGTTTATATTAAAATTCAATGCTTTTATTTGTACCGTATGGGATTGGGCCACTAAAGTGATAAACCACAAACGTCTCCACTCAGCTGAGATGAAAATGTTGAGATGGATGTGTGGTGTTACAAGAATGGATAAAGTGAGAAATGAGTACATAAGGGGATCTTTGAAAGTTGCACCCGTGACTGAAAAATTGAGAGGAAGAAGATTAAGTTGGTATGGGCATATAATGAGGAGGGATGAAAGTCACGCGACAAAAAGAATGTTAAACTACAAGATAGATGGGTACAAATGTAGAGGTAGACCAAAAAATAATGGATGGATTGTGTGAAAGATGATATGATGATATGTGGTGTGACTGAAGATGTATGTCAGAGTAGAGGAGTGTGGAAAGAAAAGACATTGTGTCGACCCCAAATAATTCGGATATGGTGAAAGAAAAGAGAGGGGGGATGGAAACTTGGACCCATGGGGTCCATCGGCAATGAGTTTCTTTAATAGCATTTGTAAGAAAGTTTTTGACACTACTCGTGATCAAGAAGGCTGGCTCCTATTTCGCCCAATAAATAAGCGTTGCCATACAGCGTGGCAAGGCAGCCAGCCTTTTTGAAACGCTCCCCGCTGCCAGTGATCTGCTACATAATTTACTTTAGATTTTATTATTTAGTTTGTATTTATGTAACTTTTGTATTGAAACTCAGTTGTGTTGAATTTTATTCAAACTAAGTTCAGAAACTCCTACATACATATTTAAAAGTTAAAAACTTCCTACTCTGTGTCCAATGCTTCGTAACATGTTATTGTCGCTTTAGGGGAAAGAAGTTCCATGAAATTTGCAGCATTTCTGCAAAAGCAGAGTTTTTTCCGATTCTTCTAAAAACAGCTATATTACATTGTGGAGCGGTATACATAGAGTAAGAAGTCGACTTATGCAAGACTTTTTAGCATCTCCTAATTGCATTGAGATAACAATAATAATGATAATTTGTAGCATCTCCTAATTGCATTGGGATAACAATAATAATGATAATTTATAGCATCTCCTAATTGCATTGGGATAACAATAATAATGATCATTTGTACCATCTCCTAATTGCATTGGGATAACAATAATAATGATAATTTATAGCATCTCCTAATTGCATTGGGATAACAATAATAATGATAATTTGTAGCATCTCCTAATTGCATTGGGATAGTGATAATGATAATAATTTTTTGCATCTCCTAATTACATTGTGATAAGGGTAATATTAATAATTTTGGCATCTTCTAATTGCATTGAGATAACGATAATAATAATAATTTTTAGTATTTCCTAATTACATTGGGATAATGGTAATATTAATAATTTTGGCATATTCTAATTGCATTGGGATAACGATAATAATAATCATTTTTGGCATCTAATCGCATATGAAATTTATCTTATCAGCCTTATCTTTCTCCATCTCCATCTTTCGATTTTCTAAACATATTATTATAATGCAATTTGTATTATAGATATTAAACGTTTAAATTTGAACAAGCGATAAATGTTATTTTTTATTCTCACAGGAAGCAAAACCATCCAAACTGGCGAGTTCCCGCACTCACATCTCGCTGAGCATCGCCCGGGAACTCCTTCAGAAGATATGCATCAACGACATAACTAAGTCGAAATCTTGTGAGAACTTACACGTGCTTTAAACTTTTGCTCGCCTGGTACTATCAAATGAACTTTCTATAAAATGAAATAGTATTTTCTTAATGTATTTCGCTACCTTATACAAATAGAGTACTTTTTAGCGGATTTAACGCGTATTTAATTTTCTATGCAGAGGTTTTTAATTCTCTATAATATTTTCATAAGAAACACTCAAGTGAAAATGATCGTTGCGTTGTTTAGAAGTAAGTTAAACTATACCATTATTGGCACCCCACCCAATAATTGGCACCCAGTCAATTCAAGATATTGAAAAATATTTAATATTTTGTAGCCATACAATATTATTATTAACAAAATAAAAGAGATTTCTTATTGTTTTGAATAAATTAATAGGGTGTCAACAATGGTATAGTTTCCACTAGCTTGAATATTTACGAGAAGTAATAAAGATTGTTTAAGACTTAACCTAAAAAATCAGAAATTCCTAATACAAGTTTTAACAGAAATGTGTAATTAAAGAAAAGTGTTATTCATAAATCATAATCGCATTTAAAAGGCGATTATAAAAATGACTTTTCAACACATTTGCTCAAAAAATGCATTTACGAAAACTGTATACATTGTTCCAAAGTTAAAAATTACGTGCCATACAACAGAACGTGCGGAAAAAAAAATTCTCTGAGGAATTTAACATTATGAAAATAAATAAGCTGAATAATCGAACCTCCTTAGAAGCGCTTTTGATCAATACATTTGTCTCACTTTAATATTATAGAGAAAATGAGACGAAAGATGTATAATAGTTCTAATTTTCACCACGCGCATGTGGTGCTATTTACAAATGCACGCCGTTTTCACATTAGAAACGTCAAAGATTGTTGAGACTTTCCAACTGATATTTATGCTTATTTCATTACATATTGTAGTGTTTTCTCGCATACATATTGAGAAACGTCGTATGACACACAAGCGGTCGATGTTTTTACAAATTCGTGACTATAGTAAGCCTTACATTCGTCTACTCGTTTGTAAAAACAAACTTACCACACTAGTGTCATAAATAACAATATTTGACTTCATTTTAATGAGACTATAAACCTCTTATAATTTTTATGAATCAAAGGGTAAATGCTTAGATCGGTGTAATCACACGATATCAGTGAGAATAGAATGAATAAATCTCTCACACAAAAACCAACGTTCATAATTACTCAGCCATTACAATACTACGCCATTTCAATTGCTAAATTTTTACAAAGCACAAGTACGGTCTTGCATGAAATATTGCTCTCATCTTTGGGATGACTCAGCCAAATACCAGCTCGAGACACTCGTCGAGTCAATTGAGAAAAGAGCTAGGAAGCTGATAGACAATAACCGCGTATTTGACGAGAGGCTTCAGAACCTAGATCATCGACTTAAAGTCGCTAGTTTCACGGTATTCTATAAGATACACTTCGGCGAGTGTGCCACGGAATTGAACGAATTAATTCCTCTCTCCCCTTTTTACCACCGGACAAGCAGACGTACGAGCTCACGCCACTGATACATGGTGTAAATGCCAAGAAAGCGAACAAAACACTATGCTACCACTTTTATCATACGTACCGCTGAAGAGTGAAACTATTTACCGTCGTCTGTTTCTATTGAAAGATACAATTAAGGTGTCTTCCAGGTATGCGTGCTCCACGTTAGAATGCATTTCCACTTGACATCAAGCACAATGTTGGTCAAACGCGAACCTGTTCAATAAAAAAAAATGTGTTTGTGCAATTCATACACGGCAAAAGTGAAACTTCAGAAAAGTAGCCTACGAGAGAATGAGAATATCAGAAGTATTAGGATAATTCTAAGGTTTATTATTTTTATAATATTTTTACCAAGCTCAAAAATTATTTTATATTATATTAATACAAAATATTACATTTCATATATTACATATTTAAGATATATTATAACACATATTATTCAGATTCCATGTTTTCACTTTGAACAAATGAAACGACAGGCTTATGATAACTAAAATATGAAACAAGTGCTCTAGTTTTAATTTGATTTATGAACTTCAAAATAGTTCTAAATCTATCTTTATGAGCATAGATAGTGTTTCAATGATTAAATAACGAAAAACTTGAAAACATTTCCAACTCTATCCGTATGAACATAGTATTTAAATGATTAAATTCACGGTGTCATGCTTTTTCGTTCTCACCCAAAAGAATTCACTACCGTTTCTAATAAAAATTTCACTGCAAAAACAACTTTAATGCAAAAAGGTACGTTTGATTTGAAATCCAAAGTAATATCATAAAAGAGATAGTATCGGGTTATTTGATTTATGAATTCAGTCCTATTGTGCTTTATCCTCAATTTCGATTACAATTTGCTCTTAACGTTAACAGTATTGTCTAATCTTCTTTAGTAGGAGATACAATAGATTGAATAGGTCTGAAGTAAATTGAATACTTTAATTTATTTCATCTATATATTGTCTTAACGGTGCGGTGTAATTTCAATTTACAGTGCGAAAACATATCTTTTATTTTCAAGCACTTTTTTTATTGTAGTATAGGTTCGCGTTTGACCACAATCTTGCCCTATGTGGAGCGAAGATGTGGTCTAGGATGGAGCACGCTTACTTGCACTTGAAGACACCCAGGTTATAAGTATCGGGAAAGACAGACTCCGGCAATGAGTTCCACTCCTTTGCGGTGCGTATGTTGAAGCTAGATGCAAAACGCTTCGTTCTAATAGGTGGAATATCCACCATATATCGATGCCGCATGCCGGTTCGTCTGGTTGTCCGATGATGGAAGGGAGATGGCGGGATCAGATCGAAGAGCTCAGCTGCACACTCTCCAAAGTACTGATATTGACCCGTGAAAGGCTAATTGTTTTAAGCGATCTTGATGACTTTTTCCATTCTAATGTCTCAATATAAGGAAATATACAGAACCTGGTTTCCAATTAAAATCCACGGATATTCTTCTTTTTAAGCAACTTGTAAAAGGATAAAGTTCGCAATTCGCCTGTAAATTTTTTGTGGTTGTTACGCGATTTCTCAGTCAATTGTAAACCGATTTTCAAATATTTTTTTATTTCAAAGAACATATTCCTGAAGTGGTTCCATTGTCACCAAGTCAGGATTTAATGAGGGGATCTTTGTGAAAACGAGAGCTACCCTTGTTGAAGAACGCCTCGCGCCTACTTTCTTCGAAAGCCAAACTTGTATACGTGTATACGCAATCGGGTTGTATAATTTTTACAAGCGCTTAATATATTATTTCTAAAATTATTCAAGTATTTTCGCAACTAAAAAGTAGATAATATTTTTTAACAAATAAAAATACAAAACAAACAAAAAAAATAAATAAAACATCTTGAAGTCGGTGCCAAGTAAAATATAAAAAACGACAACAAATTTGCAAAAAGCACCGACTTCAAGATGTTGTATAAAATATTTATTTTTGCTTTTTAATTTAGTCACTTTTGTTTTTGGTATTTTTTTGGTCAAATACATACATACATACATAACTTCACGCCAGTTCCCTTGCGGGGTAGGCACGAACAACAGAGTGCCATTTAGGCTTATTCTTACACACCTCACTTGCCTCTTTGACATTCATAACTCTTGTCATGCAAGCTCGTCTGTTCTTAAGGCTCCTGACATCACCTTCTGCTAGTACACGATCAATTTGGTCAAATGTTGTAAATAATTATTTAATGTTGAGAGCACGTAAACAATAGTGCATATATAACTTGGAAATGAAGTAAAAATAATATTCATTATATAAAGATACATTTACAAGCAAGGAGAAATATAGAGTGAAAAAAAAATGACAAAACATAAAAAAGCTTGATTCTATAATATTTTCTTAAGTTTTCGCGACTTGTACAAATAATAAAGCGCGATAGTTCATTTGATTTTTTATTATTCCGACGTTTCGGTCACTTTTCCGTAGCCGTGATCACGGAAGACAAAGATGTCAAGTGTCAATGAGTATTGTTACATTTTAATGATTTAGTTTTAATTTTGTTTATGGTTATTATTTACTCATGGGAGCCTAATCTAATTTATTGATTAACTTGATTCTAACAATTAAATATGCGTTTTTAGGGTTAATTCAAATTTTAAGCTTCTTTTCTCGACACTTTCAAAATGTCGCTTAAAACAAATAGACTTTCACCATTCTATATAGTCGTCTCAATTTCTGATATGTCCAAAATATTTTTAATTATTTTGTATTAAAATATAAGTTAATTAATAGACTTTTTTTGATAATAAGTTTATAATGAAACAAGAATTTGCCCGTGTCTTTGTCCACGCTTAACTTAAAATTCCCGCGGGCGGGCAACACGTATAACATAGGTACAAATATAAATAGACACTACTAGTACAAACGGCACGATTCAGTAACACGCGCAAAGTCCGTCATTATATCGCTTGTCGAATGTACGTCTTACTCGTATCGTAATCGTCGCTCGATTGCCGATCTCTCCATTCAGGCATTCATTTATACTCAGTTTACAATATGTCACGACCGTGTAAACGATGATTTCCAAGAAATTCCAATTACCAGAAAACATAATTCTGCACACCTGCATAATTATACCTGCGAACGGCCATAAACAAGTACAACAACGATAGGCTATTGTCTAATTGCAAATTTTAAACACAAAGAAAACAAAAGAAGATAAACAGTTTTAACGTTTATCAGCATGCAAGCTGCGGCAGGTAATAAATACAGGTATTTATTGTATTCAGCCCAACTTATAACAATACATTTTATTACATAACATTTGCTATCGATTAGTGAAAAAACGGCATTGGAATTCGAAATTTGTTTCAATCTGGCTATTTCAAATCATTGCCAGTAGAAAATCCGGGGGGTTCCGGGATAAAAAGTAGTGCAGATTTTAAGTCAGAATTAGCTGTCGATCAGCGACAACCGCATCGAAATCGACGCTGTAGTTTTTACGTGAATTCCGAACAAACAAACAAACCGAAAACACATAAGAAAAAAAAAATCATCGTGTTCTCCGTGGTTTATATAGTCTATCCCAGTTTTTTTTATAGCTCTAATTTACATGGCATGTTTAGAATTTTATAATATTATAGATAAAGTATCATCATCATTATCCGAGCGTTAAATCCCGGTTGAGTTCGGAGCGTTCGCTCCGACGCCCAGGTCTGCTTTTCTACTTTTTCTTCTCCACTTGGCGCGGTGTTCAGCATCCCTCATTTTCAGACCATGTCATCTTTCACAACGTCAAGCCAGCATTTCTTGGGCCTTCCCCTACGACCGGGACCCGGCGGAGGCGGCATAGCTATTATAGCTAAAGTATATTCTATTCTAAAGAATGGAATATGGGACTGGAATAAGGGAGATGGGATAGGGGAAGCTTGATAGGGAGAGAAGGAAGTGGGCCATCGAAATCTCACTCATCGCACGAAATACGATTAGATCAAGGCAAACCGTTTCACGCCGATATTCTGTGAGAGCGTGCTATCACACCGATCGAGCCGGCCATAGGAGCTGAAATCATGATAATTCCGGCACAGCTCTGCCACATTAATATTTATAAGCCTATGTCTGCGATGAAATACTAAAAATCGAAGATATAATAATGTTTTTTTGAAGTGAAACTTCTTTAGAATCGTTGTGATTTGAAACTCGATGAAACGAAAAAGCGACACTAAAAAGAGATAAACACATAAATCTATGGCACTAAGCCTGCAAGAAAATGAGATAGAATACATTGTATTTAATAATTTAAACACTATGCTCACATAGACAGAGTTGGAAATGTTTTGTTGGAAAATATTATAACGATATAATATATGAATTGTGACGTCACGAAATTTAGAATCCCTCCCACCCCTTGTCACATTTTGTTTTCCTTCTACTGTGTGTGAACTGCACACACACATTTTTTTTATAGTAGTATAGGTCCGCGTTTGACCTTATACTAGGCGTAGATATCGTCTAAGGTGGAGCACGATCACCTAGAAGGTACCTATTCATACGAGACTTGAAGACATCCAGGTTGTAGTTATCGGGAAAAACAGACTCCGGCAATGTGTTCCACTCTTTTGCAGTGTGCATAATAAGGAACGCGAAACACTTTGTTCGTGTAGGTCGTATGTCCACCATACACCGGTGCCGCATGCCAGCGCGTCTGGTTGTCCGATGATGGAGAGTCTGCGGGATCAGATTGAAAAGCTCCATGCACACTGTCCAAAATGTATCCGTTAGAAAACCTGGCTGACTACCCTGCGTCGATGTTCAAGATTTTGAATTTTGTCATTGAACAGCCGGTTATTGCCTATCAGCTTCCTGGTATTATAAATAATTGTAAAATTTTATATATGTCGCTTACATATTATTAATGGCTCGATATTGTGTTTATAATTTATATGAAAACGAGACAAATCTAGCGAGCATACGCAAGTTCTTGGTTCAGTTGACTATAAATTTAACAACGTAATTTGAATAAAATCGTAACAGATACCCTTTTTATAGTGAATTGACAGCTGTTTTTTTATGTGCTAATGTACTGAATACATAAAATTTGAATGTACTGGTTTCGGATGACTTTAAAAGGAGTATGGGGTAATTGTGACTTATCATTCTTATAGTAAAGTCATGTTAATTATTTGATGCACTAAAAATCAATTTATAAAGTGAAGAGCCAGACTGGAATAATTATCTTGATTAGAACTCTTAGATCCCACTCGAGCGATGTGATACATCGCTCTCACAGAACATCGGCGTGAAGCGAGTAGCCTTGAGCAGACGATGAGTGACAGTTGCGCTGGGACAATTTCCTCACCCATAATCCTATCTCTTTTATCGCATCTCAGCTCCCTATTTCATCCCTCCTATCCCATCTTCTCTATCTCTCTATCTTAAACGCTGACAACGCGTAGACTTTATCCCAGGTCTTGCAAACGTCTATAGGCGACGGTAACAACTTTCCATGAGCTGGGCCGTCTGCCTGTGCCAGCTTCGCAAGAATAAAGCCAAAGTAAATCACACCTGCAAGAAAATTGGTGTTAAATAAATTAAAAACTTTGTCTAATTTTCAACAACTTAATAGATCAATTTTTAAATAATTTTTAATCTAAAAATACGTTTTAAATAAATCGTCGTTTACAAGAATACGTCTACTTCGACAGCAATAAGCATAATAGTACAGAGTGAATTGGGGTATATTCTATATTTTTATTTATTATCCTACTAACGATAAATTATTATAATTATGTCCTTGATTATTTAAATAAAAAAAAATGATAATCTTCTCTAAATTATAACATTCATTTCGGTTTTTTAATTATATTATTAAATACTATAAAAACTGATCAATTTTTATATAATAAAAAAATATATAGTTTTACTTTTTTTACATGTTCTTTGATACATATTAGAACTAAGGCATATTCAAGAAAGCTTACGTGTGTCCCAGTTTCTAAACGACGGACGTTATGTCACGTGTGAAACAAAAAATTGGGCCAAGTAACAAATAACGTTTTCTATATAAAATTACGAAGAAATTCGTATAAATTTATCTTTATAAGCGTTGACTTTTTTCTGAAAGAAATAAATTGCTTGGTGTTTTACTAAGTCTGAATTTTTATGATTATTCTGAGTAATATTAATTTTTATATATATTATTAGTACATAGACATTACAACTTGTGTAATAACTTGCATTAAACGAAATTTTGTTACTATTTTATAATAATTTTACAAGCCGATATTTTTATGTATATAACTGTTATTCATTAAAAATCATCATCATCTTGACAACATCAAATATAATAATTATCAATACTAAATAAATAATATTAAATCATTTCCGCTACAATATTTTTAGTGCGCACAATATATAATTATGTAGGCACAATACATAGATATATTCTGTAAGAGGTAACATTCTTACTACTTCACAGATATAAAAGTGATAGTCTCTCGATTATTTATTTGTCTTTTTTCACGGTCTTGGGAATAGAATGAATAATTGTATATGAAGAAATTTGGTTTATGACTTTTTTGTTAATTAATATGAACAAATACTTTTCGTCTCGGAAAGTGGACTCATGGCCAGATCCTATACTTTTTTATATTGTATATTGCGTGAGTTCAACAGATAGGCAGACGGCTCACCTGGTGGAAAGCGGTTACCATTGCCTATGGGCATTTGTTACACCAGAGGCACTTCCCAGCAACACGCCTAGTCTATCCTGTGGGGTGAGCTATGTCTCCTAGCGTCCCTCGCGGGGACGTGGAGAGATCTTGATTGGCGGCCGACTCTCTAAAGGGAGACTGGGTCCTGGTTATTAATACCGGAACACAACTCAAGGTTGTTATGGCAGCATACTCTAGACTAGGGGCGGTAGCCATCCAGTCGGGCAAATGCCCTACCTGGCTGTGGGTAGACTAGGGGCGGTAGCCATCCAGTCGGGCAAATGCCCTACCTGGCTGTGGGTTGTTTTGTCGCGTCTTACGACAGGCCGCCTGGCCGCAGGAAATTGTATTCTCTCTCGATTTCTGCACGGATAGATATTCTGTACCTTACTAACCGTTTATTTGCCTTACTAGTGGTTAAACTTTGACATAAACTCTGTATTAATAATAGTAAGGCAAGTGAATGAATGGTAAGATATAGGAACCGGCCATTAGTGTTGTGAAAGTCTATGCGAGAAAAGTCATGTGGGAAAGCTAGAGTTATTAATAAATTAGGTATTATGAATTATATAACTTAATTATAAGTCTTAAATAATCTTCCTTGTAGTTTAACTGTTAAAATTAGACATACCTTATTATAAATAAGTAGATATAATAGATGTGTGTTTGTAAAAATTACAAAAATAAATATAATGTAATGAATATTAATTAAATAAACTGCGTGTTACTATTGATGTGCTAATTATATTTTTCTATAAACAAAAACTTTCTACGACTTTTTATATAATAATTGTGGTTTTTTCTGAAATTAAAGATTTTATCAGTTTATTTGTGTCAATAAATTTGAAGTTTTGAGTTTATTGATTACTCTCTGTGAAAATTTTTACGCTATAAGGCTGCAAGGTTTAAATTTTTGTTATAGACACTTTGTCAATAGTGATGTTAGCCTCATAGGATATAGCAATATTTGGCTTTGCTTTTACTTTATTTTTTCATTTAATAAATTGTCTTTTAAGCAAATATAATATTATTTACTTATATACTTTTGCAACCCATTACCTATAAATTCTGAGCTTGATGATCGTGATGTCTCAAATGTTGTCCTTTTTCTGAATTCCTAATGCTTCTTTCTCGTCTGCATCGGTTTATACCTATTTTGTGTTAATGTAAAAGGTTTATTATATTAATATTTCGGTCCCTAAAATAACCTATAATAGTGTGTTAGTTTTTTTAATTTGGTTCGGCAATATTACAATCAAAATCCTGTACCAAGTTGTATACGAGTAAACAAATTTATTGGCACAAATAAATTTCTATGTAATAAGTAAGTGCAACTTCCTTAAATGTTAATAATAATTGTATAAACATAATATATAAATGTTTTTGTTCTAGATGTTGTTTAAAATTGCATATTCACTGACTGCTTTTAGAAGTACTTGTCTTATGGGAAATTTTCTAAGAGATTAGATAGAAACAATTAGATAATAAGGTTTATACAATTTTGATAATCGTGGTAGCTTACTGCCAAGGTCTACTGTTTGAGTTTTAGAAATTTCCTTATTTTGATTAATTTATTATGCCAGAAATAACATGATATGTAGACCATTGATACTGTTACTCTATACATTTTAGTGCTTGGCTCCAATTTTTACACACGATACACATATTATGGTTATATCTACCCATAATTTTTGGAATGAAGTTTTTATACATGGCTTATAAGATTGAACTGGCAAAGAGCGGTCCCGTAAGAAAAAAGCGTTATGTCCCTACCAGAAGACCTTTGACGTAGTTTTTATAATACAAATTTCGAACTTTAATGCAATAAAATAATACCTATCAGTGTAAAATATGGTATTTTGGAATTAGTATGGTAACCACCTTTATTCAGTCGTATCCGGGCGCTGTCGTCGCGCACATGTACCTACATATTTTTATGTAATTTACTATTTTGTATTTAATTTTTAAATAAATTAATATATTTCAGTTTAACTTAAGGACGGGGTCCTCCGACCGCATTAATTTTTTTGAATATTACACATGTTTACTAACCACTAGTAACTGCTTAACATAAAGTGAATTGAAATTGTATGAACCGTATTAATGCCGTAAATGGCGATCGAGCTTTAAACCAAAACTTTTTTAGGTAATTCTAATTAATGTATACCTATTACCTATTTCTAGTCCTATAATATAATCATTATAACGATTTATGTATTTTTTCATTCAGCCATTTTGATTATTTCTGATAACAAGATGGCGTCTATTATTATATTTATATCCCTGAAGTTAATACAAATAGGAATAATGTTCGTAGAAGTCTTCGTTTTGGTATAAAGACACAAAATTTGGTCTATTCGAAACTCGTTAGTTTTAACTAGGGATGCATCCATTGTCGATACTGATTTCAATATATCGGGATCGGCGATATTGATTTGTCGATACGCAGATATATTTCATAATTATATCGGCAATTTAATAATTATACATTGTGTAATTTATTTTCTGTAACTTGAAATTAAAATTGTAACTGTTTGAGCCAAATGTTTATTATACAAATTAATTTTAATGGACACTCGATTGATATAATGTATTAATTTTCTTGTGTGTTATATTTAAGAATATCAATAATTAAATGGATTTAATTAAAGTAGTATACCAAAATAGCGAAAAAAGTGGTAATCCATGTTTTTGGGAATGTGTATGAAAAATGTGGGTATTTAATATTAAATTAAAAAGGAAAATATTGCGTGTAATAACATTATAATTGAGATACCATATTAACAAGAAGAAAAACAAATAAAGAGAAGCATTTAAATTTAAAAATAATAAAAAACAGGTTGATATCCAAATATGTATATTTGGACCGCCTGTTTCTTTGCAATACAGGTTAATATGTATGTATGTATATTATATTTTTTTATTATTATAATAAAGAAACGTAATTCAAAACAGATTGTCTAAAATCTAAATACCCTTTTATGATCTCTTGACGACCCACTAGGGAGGGATACCCACCCCACTGGTTGGTAAGTTCTAGTCTAGATGGTTAAGTGTTGGATCATACCTTGTATTATGAATATATAAAAGAATAATAACATATTATGTAGTTATGTAGTTATAGGTTAGTGTTTTAGGACATATATCTTTTTGTAATTCTTTAATGTATTGTAAAAATCTGTAAAATTATCGGGCGTCCTACAGTAGTGTCCCTCTTTCTTTAAAAAAATTGACTTAATTATTTAAAATCCTTATTTACAAATTTATTTTGTTTATGAACTTCTAATGAAAATATTTTTTCATTTCTCATATTTGGAAAGTACGCTTGTAGTTATCTGATCAGAGGCATGAAAACAGTATTTTTCCTCCCGAGGAAACGATTTTCCCTGCTGTCAAAAAAATTAAAAACTATGCGAGTTGATAGCACATGCAACCCATCTCTCATATTTTCTTACATTTATAATTTACTTTTTACTAAATTTTCATTTAATTTACATAAATTTGAGTAAAATATTTACTATTATACTAATGGTAAAAAAAACTGGCTGGTAGAATGCCACAGAGAAAGAAAACTTGACGGATATTTTTATAAAATTAGTTCAACAGATTTAGAGAAGTAGTTGTTTCATTAAGTAATAAGGTTTTATTTACTTTCCTCATATTCAAAATTAAAAGCAGTGTTAAACTCCGATGAAAGATCTCTTTAGGTACTTGAATTATTACACTGGAGTGCCAATGCATCTCGTGCCTAAAAAGGTTTCTTTCATCCCTTGTAACAATCTACTGATTCAAAATAGAATGTAACAGATTACTTATTGAAAGTCATCACTCTATCGCCGTTTTTAAAACAATTTATTCCGAGCAACATGTTGCCAAACAGTTATATGAGCAGCTTCTTGCTCATAAAACTGCTTGGCAACATGTTTCGTTTTTACTTTATATATTTTGTATTATATAATGTATATGATATTTAAGCATACATGAATACATTCATAGTCTTCGTTTTAAATATATTATGAACGAATGCAAGATTTACAAAATCGTCTGTAAAATGACGAATGAAATAAAATAAAAAATGTGACGACAAAACGTGTGAACTTAATGTTTAATTTCCCGTGTAACATAAAATTTTCTCCATTTAAGCTATATTTTTGTGCACAAAGCATTTATTATGGCCGACCCGAAAACCATTTTCCACCCGATCGCGTTCGTTCGATCATATCTTCGATACACGATATGTAAGGATTGGCTTGTTTTGTACAATATTATTATTTTATTATTTTCTCAATATTTTACATGTTTTTAATCAATATTATAATCCATTATATACATTTCTTAATAAAAAGAATATAAAATAAAGTCACAAATAAGATAAGTTCTCGATTATCATAATCAATTAATAATATAAAAACACAACACACGATTAATTCATTCAAACATAACTAAACCCTAATTATTAATCATATCAAATTAATAAAAAAACACTTTCAACTTTACAATCTATGCCAAAGCATGTATGAAAGCGTTTCCGTCTCCTTTATTCTACTATACCTTGTAATTCATATAAATTAATTAAAGATAACTGCATAATTTATAAAAAGTATTTCGAAAGTCCTGTTATAAATTTTATACTACCCGCTCTTAAGTTCTCCGAGTAAAGATTTAATATTTCCTTTCCACCCGACGACAGTAAAAGTTTCCTGGCTATTTTAAATGTGTTCAATTTTTTATAACACAAGTTTATTTTATACATAAACTTGTTAACTTGTTAGGTGAAAGTAATGGAAAAAGCGCCTTCGCCCACCTGCTTCCTTGACTTAATTGCTGCCCACAGCACTTTCCATAAAGGCACGTGCAGAGTACGAGCAGTAGCGATTTTTCTTTGTTCGCATATTAGCCAGTGCTCGGATGTTTTAATGCTCTGATCTGTTCCTCAATCTATGCTTTCTGTGATCTAATAAGTCCTTACACAGCGAACATTTAATCCAATACTGATACTATACAAAATTTTGCTAAATCGACTTTTTAATGTTATCTATCGTAAGCCGTGGAAAGACCTGTATAACTCTAATCTTGGTTTAAAAGTATCAGAAATATCTAGGAAGACATTTTAATAAAGCATGTAATAATACTGATATTCATGCTTAAGAAAACGTATCTTCAAAACAAAAAACCCTGGATGGTTACCACGGGTGGTCTACAATATAACACTATAATAATCTTGAGATGTGCTTATGTTCTAGCATCACCGGTCAGATCGATTCTCTCGTTCGAATAAAAAATCTTACTATAAGTTCTCATATTTCACATATGGTAGAAAATTGAAAATATGTAATAACCGGTATAATTTATTATAAACATTTAATTATGTCATTGCTTTTTACACCCCCCTTTAGTTCTTATTTTCCCAGCGGGATGATTTCGGTTACCCTATAGAGAGACTCGGGGTAAAAAGGAACGTCTGTATTTTATATTGACCTTGACCTATATTTCTAATAAAACGTAGATTTTTAAGAGTTTATCGTCACTGATTAGTAGATAGATAAACAAAGTTGCTATTACAATAATAGTTGATTATGTATTTTACTCTTTTCTGTTAAGTTTAAACGTCAGAAGTTAAGTATTCTCAATTCCCCCACTTTCCTCTATAGGAAATGATTGTAAATGAGATGTCATCCATATTGTATAACACAAAGTGGTTATAATATTCATGTTCTAATATTTTGAGGTAATATTATAGTGTATTGAAAAAACAAATTAAATCGCTACGCTTATGCCTCAGTTTGTCCCTAATTCCTATAGAACATCTACGTAAGGTCGCCCACCTCCTCGATAGCTCGTAATAACTCTTGAAGTCTGAATTTCTTATAAATGTATATTTAAATGTAAAATTGTTGTGTTACCTATATTGTAGACTATTGTGTATTGAAATTGGATGTTTTAATGAGATTTGTCATATATTTATGTATTCGAAATGATAGTTACAAAATAAATGATGTGAAATAATTACCGAGGTTGAGTTTTATTTATAACTGTGGAATCTTCACAATTTATACTGATGTGGGTAGTTTTATAAGTGAAAGTCTCTAACGCGCGAGATATTCCGCGCGTGTTCCGTGCAAAGACCAGAGTGAACGTTTCACTTCTAATTCAATACAGATTTTGATATTTTTTTATTAGATTCTTTTTTTAAATTTAAAATTACAAGTGAAACGTTCATTCTGGTTTTAATTAGAATTAAACTCTAAATACATACAAGCCGTGCTTGCCTTCTGGTGTAAGTGTGGGCCATAATTCGAAGACCTATGTGCCACTCGAGGACTTGTTAGTGTTGTGCACTTTTAGAAGCTGCCTAACTGCCCCATTGGAGGTGGATTCCGAGGTTAGTGGCGCTTATTACCCCATTGGTTTTTGTACAGGCTTTGGCGTACGTTTCACTCCTATATATCCCCAAAATAATCTTACAATCCACTATAAACAAATACTCCAACCAGCTACCAACTGTGCGGAATCGGGATTGATAATCCAGCATTGCACAAAGATTACCGGTGCCAGCGAAGCTTCGTACGCGTTGCCATGGCGACGACTATTTGTAATGCTCGGGCTCTATCTGGGATAATGTTCTAATTATTAACTGTGGCCAAATGCGTCTCATTTATAGCATTAAAAAACGCCGTTAACGAATAACTACATTAGTGTATATACGTTATCCGTCAATATTGCCAGCTGGTAGGGTATTTGCCCGACTAGGTTCCTACCACCCCTGGTCTAGAGTATATAGCCATAACAACCTTGATTTGTGTTGTGTGAACAGATTCCTGTCTCCCTTAAGAGAGCAGCAGCGTATTTGTAGCACCTTTGGTGTTGCAAATGTCCAAAGGCGATGGTAACCGTTTTCCATCAAGTAGGTCGTCTGCCTGTCTGTTGAACTCCTGCTAAAAACACAAATTAATGACTGAAAACTCTTTATTGTTCACTATAACTTAAACCTAGACTAATATGAATACATTTCCTTTAAAACAATGGGCGGCCTTATCGCTTATAGCGATCTATTCTAGGAAACCCAGTGCCCAAAGAGATATTACAAGAAAAATTAAAAAAATATTTGGTGTTTTAACTAAATTAAAACTAGTTCAATCGCGGTTAAATATAATTAAAGGAAAACAAAATAATAATAAACTAACATAGATATACATAATTAAATAGATTATAATAATATAAATTACATATACCTACATGCGAACAATAATACAATTCTATTTACTGCAACAAATTTTATTTAATGGACAAGTAAATAGTCAGTGGTCAAGTGTTTAAATATAGAAATGGATGTAGCTTGTCTGATTTTCAAGGGGAGGTAGTTCCACAGGCGAACAGCCTCTAAGGCAAAAGAATTTTCTATGAAGGACGAAATGTGCTTAGGTATCGTTAGCAGAAGATTTTCATTTGAGCGCAAATTACAGGAATGAGATTGATAGAGGAAACTAAAAGTTCCTTCAAATGTGGTGCAGTACAGGGATTGAAAAGAAATATTATGCTGAAGTGAGAGTAAGTGAACATTCTGACGAAGGCGAATTGGCAACCATTTAATATTTAACGTCCTTAACAATTAATAACATTATCCCATCACAGATCACTCATTAAATCGCTACATCTGCGTGGAACCTTCAATAACTATAAGATTATCACAGATGGAGCAGAATGTTAAAACTAACTCGCAGCACGTCAGCATTTACAATTGAAGAATTTCAGAGTTCATAAGCCAAACATCATCAATCATCAACTTAAACATTCATTTGTCAGATGATAAGGCATTTTCAATGTTACACGTCGTTTGGGATCATTATTTATAGGTGACTAAAGTTGCTTAGCGTATTAGAAGTTTCCAGAAGCTCACTCATTGTTATGCTAAATTGTGTAAATTCACTATCAACTGCGTTGACATGAACCGAGTGCGTTCAACCGATGTGAATTTAGCTATTTTTTTTTAAGTTTAAGGCTTGGCAACTAGGCCTTTAAGCCAGACGCCGTTGTATTGTAGGCTACAATCGACGTCATTCAACGGAGTTCTTGTGAAAACTAGAAAGGCCACATTTGGCTATGTAATTCACATTTCTCGCAAAAACACATAATTACTACTCAAAAACTATCAATATCCTACAATTATTGCTCATTTTAGAGTAATTATATACATTTTTAGAAAATAAAACTGCACAGCACAACGTCTCCTTTCAGTTCCCGCCAAAAACTCCCATGTGAATTTAAATAATCACTCGGGTGCTAGCGATGTCGTGGCAACTGGTGATCCGAGAACACGCCATAAACTGTGTTTGTTTGTTATCATTTCACGACTATGCGACTGAATAGGTTGTTATCTGGTACCCCGGGGATGTGATATAATTATAACGGCCGGGGTATGGTCAATTAAATATTTAATTATGCACTGAAGATTGCAACAGAAAAAACGGATTTTAATTACAATAGATGAAACTTAACAGGATTTTCTTAAAAGCTACAATTTGCAAATATGTATACATTAACACGTGAAGCAAAAACTTTGTACTCCTCTTTACGAAAATTGCGCGGACGGATGAGTATGAAATTTCGCACACTTATATCTTACCAGCTGCGGCCGCGGTTTCACCCGCGTAGTGATTTAAAATCGTTATATTTTGGATAATTCACACTATATCTTTATAAATTATAGCTTATGTATTATTTTGATGTATAAACTATATTACTGTAAAGTTTCATCAAAATCCATTCATCCAGACACCTATACATCCATATACGCGTTTATAATGTTTATAATATTTATATTTATAGAGATATAGAGATTATAGAGATAGAGATATAGAGAAAAAGCGACGAATGCTAATATTTAAAAAAAATATGCATAAAAATACATTAAATCAATAAAAAAAAACATTACACAAACTACCATGTATTTGTCACACACTCTTTTGTTTATTGTTCAAGTCAATATAACAGTGCAGCCTTGGCGAAATCTGTGATTATAGAAGTATAGTTTTTTATTGATTTAATGTATTTATTATGCATTATTAAAAACAAAACATTAAAAACTATGTTGTTCGTGCCTACCCCTCAAGGGAACTGGCGTGAAGTTATGTATGTATGTATGTATGTATTATTAAAAAAAAGCATTCGTGGCTTCTTCTCTATATAAACTATAAATGTGCGAAATTTCATACTCCTCCGTCCGCGCACTTATCGTAAAAGGGGTACAAAGTTGTTGCTGTGTTTTTGCTTCGCGTATTAATATAGTAGTAACATGACATAGCAGGTAACATTGTATAAGATTTAAAATAAGTAGATGAAGGGAATGATTCATACAAGTACAAAAAATATTAAGTTGGCAGAAGGAGTTGTTCAATATGCATTGGCCGGGAAGCGGCCACCACTCAACTCGGTTGTAGAACTAGTTTTATTTCAATGAAGAGTTTGTATAACGCAATAGTAAAGTGGTTCCTTACTTGCTAGTACACCAGTAAGCTCTCTCTTGTATCCCGTAGAACAGCAGAAGTTAGGGTAAATAAGACAGTCCTATCCCTTGGAGACACCCACCATCTTGAATGTTTCCACGCACAAATATCTTAGATTGAGGTCTACCGCATCTGTTAACTTTCAGAGGCGAGGCCTGTAGTGCGACGATCGGTACAAAGACTGGTCTGCACGGTTACCCGTAGCAAGTGGGTAGATTGTGATATCATACGAATCGCGTTGTAAATTAGGGGAACATCGTGTAACACTATAATAAAACTATGTTTTAACGGTTTTAAGCGCGGTAATTTTATATAAAATTACCGCGCTTAAAACCGTTAAAACGTAGTTGTATTATGTATACAAGTCGCGAAAACTTAAGAAAATATTATCGTGTAACACTATTTGCTAGTTAGAAACACGTATTTAAACTTAATTATTATTGTATTATACTGTATGTCTTTCAAGACCACGGGCCATAAAAATGGCCCGGACTTTTGGGGGGCTTGCGTGGGACCATGGGAAGGCCAACACGTAGAGGCCCCTTGACAAATTTAATGTAAATGTGGCGTGACACAGAGCGGTGATTATCCCTGTCTACACCATATAGTAATGCACCCAAGGACAAGCCCCGGCCAGTGTAGAACTATTGTGGGAAATGAGGACAAAAAGTACCGGGCTATTGTGGTGAACTGCTAATGGTACTAGGGGTCTGAGAATGTGGGGACTATGGCGTCTGCCCGTCGCAATGTTCAGGGAACATGGAAAAATGGGCAGACGGTGACTCGCCACTCCCTACATGGGCCCCAAAAAATGCCATAAAGACAGGGGCAACATGGGTGTGAGTGGCTAAGGGGCGTCGAGAGGTGGGCTGCAGGTTCACCGAAGCTACTTCCGACGTTAGGCCATTTATCACTTCCACCCCTGGAGCTTGAGTCTTAGCTCTAGCGATCTCCACTCCGTGCCGGCTGGCTAAGAAAAGCACGGAGGCGGGGGCCTTGCCTTGGCCCCCGGAGACAGGTACGAGGTGTCGCTACTCACCTAAGGCTTCGCCACAAAGCCCCCCTGCGGGTTTATTGTATTTATTATTAATATATTAATATTATATATATTGTATATATAATATTAATATATTATGAATTTATGCTATTATTAATATTGTATAGCTATTGCTGTTGCTATACACATATTAATCTTATACTAACATATAAAGCTGAAGAGTTTGTTTTTTTATTGCAGGACATCAGCAGTTTGTTTGTTTGAATGCGCTAATCTTAGGAACTACTAGTCTGATTTGAAAAATTCGGTGTTAGATAGCCCATTTATCGAGGAATGCTATAGGCTGTATATAATCACGCTAAGATCAATAGGAGCGGAGCACCAATGAAGAATGTTTCAAAATCGGGGGGTTTTGAACACAAATTCCACGTGGACGACGTCGCGGGTACAGCTAGTAATGTATATATTAGTATATATATATATATATATATATATATATATATATATAATATTAATATGTGTTATTGTTTCTTCTCAATTTTTGAAATTCTTTTTAGGTAGATATATGTATTGTGCGATATTTATATATTCTATTTATATATGTATTTAATTTGCACACCACCGTCATACATTTGCGAATCTTCCGTTCATAAAATCCATAGCCCGCGTTGTCTGGAAGAGATCGCTCTAAAGTAGTCTAAAGCGATGAGGCCGCCCATTGCTCCTACTTTTACTGTTTAATGTGACTACTGTAAATTGTTTATGTTAGTACGATGGGGCTGACATAACCAAAAAGGTTCAAAGCTCCTTTAAAAAAAAAATGTGTATATGGTGAACAATAAAATGTTTTCTATTCTATTCTAAACCAGCGGCTACCGGCAGGGGATTCCGAGAATTCCCCAATTGCGGGGAACCGATCTTAAGAAAGCATTGTGACTAGGAAGGAACATGTAAAAACTGTTGCAAAATTGTGATACGATGTTTTTACTTTCAAAAAATCTTCGTAATACTAAAAATCGGAGCCAATAATTTTTAACTCCATTCTAAGTTGTAACTAAAAATACTGAGGTAGTTTCGGAAAAATTCTTCAAGTTAACATTTGCTAGAATAGGACATAACTTTTTTAATCTTGTACAAACATAAGGCTTGGCATTACTGTTTACCTACGATTTACTTTTTATTTCCCCACGGCAACGGCTGGCTGGCACTAATTCTTTTGTCAAATCGTTCTCGAGGGACGAGAAAAATATTTCCTAAGTTTCAAGAGACGTGTAACCTAAGGACTTTATGACACTAACTATAATAATATTTTTCTCTCTTTTTATTGTGTCTGTCATATGAGTATGCGCTGTTTGCTACAACTCCATTAATTCTTCAAAAAGTAATTCTGTAACATATCTGTATAAAACTCATAAAAAAAGAACTTGAGATATAAATAGAATAAGAAATATAATGAAAAACAATTTTTAGCTACACGTGTTGCTGGGGAGTTTCTTGCCGCTTCTTCTCCTTAACAGCAATAACACGTTGCGAAGCGGTGTACATAGAAGAGGAAGTAAAATTAAATTTTAACTTAAAATGTAGGACCTTCCAAAAGTGTTCTCTAGTGCAACTTATTGTGAATAAAATCATTTGAATTTGACGCAATTCAATTCTTAAACTCTCAGTTTTATAATTTTAAATTCGAATAAATATCTTATTTTGTTTTTTTAACCGATTTCCAAAAGGAGGAAGTTCTCAATTCTAGTGTGTGTTTTTTTGTCTGTTTGTTATGTGATTTTTCAGTCAATTGTGGACCGAATTTCAAATAAAAAACAATTGTATGTATTTGTGTGTTCAGTTCACGCGCATTAGAAATGAAACTGCAGAGAATATACAGGCGAACATAGTAATAATAATAATAATCAGCAGACAAACACACATATTTTATATCCTCAAATTAAGCAAGTTACGCTTGGGTTATGGGTAATATACAACGGACTACTCTGGGGCCGATCCCAGACACCCAGACCATAGTAAATAACGGAGAAAATACGTTTCCGAAATTTACTATACCAGGAACCGAACCCGGAGCCTCTGTGATGCAGTGAGGTACGCTGGCAAAGGCTTAGCCCGCTCAACCACAGAGGCCGTCAACATAATTATATCTACATCGCTTAGTAGACAAGTGTTAGCTGCACACACACATTTTCGCAAATCTATTTTATTATTAGGTATTTGACCTTTATTCGTTATAATTCAATCTAAATTACACTTTAAATCACTAGCATAAAGTTCTCCAAATTTCGCTTTGTTTTTAACTCTTATTTTGTTCTTGGTATTCTTCTCAATATATTCTTTACAATATCATTATAAAACATTTCTTTTATTTCAATTCTGTAAAATTCTACGCGCATTATGCCATATACAATATTTCAGTGTTAACATTGATCCTTCGAGCCGGATTACTTTAAAATCAAAATCACCCTTCAAGTTCCCGCTAAAAACTCCATAATTGTTCTCACTATAGCGTGATATCATAATGCAGCCATTTTATCATCAAAATTGCCACCAGCCGTGTCTGCTCCTGGTAGCAATTTGCATATTGGACTCGTAACGATCGTGATCATAAAACCAAAATTAGACAGTTAATTTCTTTATTTCAATTTGGGTAGAAAAGAATATTAAAAAACGAAATTAAAATTTCAACTTTATTATAACTACAAATCGGCAGACAAACACACATATTGTATATCCCCAAATTAAGCAAGTTACGCTTGTGTTATAGGTAATATACAACGGACTACTCTGGGGCCGATCCTAGACACCCAGACCATAGTAAATAACGGAGAAAATTTATTTCCGAAATTTACCATACCAGGAATCGAACCCGGATCCTCCGCGTTGAAGTGAGGTCGTCATATTAATATTATTAATTGCTTAAGGCTCCCATTACCGGAAAAGGTTGAAAGTTGGGTGCAAACGCAATAACGTTTCGTTAGTATTTACTGATCAATAATTTACCAAAGAAATTATCATAAATCTTTACGATATAAGACGTAACGTGGTATTTTTTTGTAATTTTTCTTAGTTATATAAGTTAAGAACAAAAATTCACTAATTCACCTCCAAATTATTGACATGAAACCATTTTACTCCATCAATTTTTATTAAAACAGAATAAAACAATATCTATATCTTATAAAAAGAGAGCTTTTTTAAAAATATTACTTCATTTTAATCACAAGAAATAATAAATCTGAAAAACGACCGCGTCAAGCAACACCCTAAAGGCTTAAATAAGCTTACTTAAAAAAACGTCACTTACGAATATGTTTTATGATATAATAACTGCCCATAAATGTCCAGCTGCTGGGCTCGGGCCTCCCACTATTGGGGAACGGACAGTATATCCGCCACGCTTAGGCAGATTGGCAGGTTTGACACATCGGTTATCTCGATGTGCAGGTTTCATCAGTATGTTTTTCTACAGCGTTTTTAGCGCGTGGTAATTGTAACAATTTGCACATTAGGTCAGAAAACTACCTAAGTTGTGCATGTGTTCCGGCCAAGATTCGAACCCGCGCCCTTTGAGGCTGGGACGCGTGCGCTAGCCATTACGCTATCACGACTTATTATTATATAATATTATACATATACAAATTCTGACGTATTTCCATCACAGGTACACACAGGCATAGTACCGTGTTAGTAGTACATAAAGCTATATTTGTTAAAAGATTCATCTTACGGTGGTATAAATAAAGATAATGGCAGCGTCCCTTACGGCTACCTCATTTATGCCGCCCCCGCGCCATCTGTACGCTGCGGCAAAAATAAATCTGAAAAAGAAAATGCTCAGTAAATTTATAGCACTTTGACGTCTTAAGGCTCCACCGACAAGAGCTAAGCTCTTACATATAACGATGTTGATGACGAATTAACATCGGATTGTTTTTAGCGATATTAGTTCATAGGTAGTAATAATCCATCAATCCACTACATATCGCCCAAGTATGCTTTCTTCACGCCCCGATCTCCTCCGATGGTGAGATTTTTCTCTCCAATTATGTTGGTTCGGACCCTCTAGCTACTATCTTGTCTTATTGTTGGGCACAAGATTTTCCTAAGAACCTTCTTCTCTGTGATAAACAATTGGTACTGATCAAAAGTGTCAGTGTCCAGACCTCACAGCCGTACATCAAAATTGGTCTAGTGACAGTTGAAGACGCGACTAAGCTTTCC
The DNA here is from genome assembly GCA_019925095.2 of Dendrolimus kikuchii. Classification (NCBI taxonomy): domain Eukaryota; kingdom Metazoa; phylum Arthropoda; class Insecta; order Lepidoptera; family Lasiocampidae; genus Dendrolimus; species Dendrolimus kikuchii. The sequence continues at coordinate 11,102,197 of CM034410.1, read as the reverse complement.
TGCTTAGAAGCCTGGATACTAAACATTATGTAGGGCAGCATTGCACCTGAGGGCATATTGAACAGGGATGTGAATTTCTTCCTCTCGGGAGTTCGTGCATCCCAGGCACTTGAATTTGCTCGCAATTTTATACAGTGTATCTCCAACATGAAGGCTTGTGTACGCAATGCGAATGTTTTTGTACCGCTTCATATGAAAATATCTTATCATTGTTGGTCTTGACTCCAACCTTTTCTGCCTCTTGTTCTAAGATCTTAAAGCCTTTTATTCAAACTTGCGTGTGTTAACTTATGTAATCATATACAAGTGGATTGCGTGCGTGCGGAACCAAATCACCTTTATCCATACTAATTCGACTAAATACTGATTGTAATACACTGCGGTGCAATCGGCATCCCATTCTAATATCCTTTAATATCTTTCACTGTGAGAGTCCGAGGCTTTGTCTTTGTAGTAATAGTCTATGCTAATAACGTACATCTTAAACATGTTTATGATTGTGATTCTGACTATTTGATGATAACACTTAAAATTTTCACAAAACAGTTGTGATACACAAAGACGAACATAATAAGGTTTCGTTTTTGCCAAAACGTCCAAATAGCATGTTTTAAAATATCGAAACAGTTGCACGTTGCCATTTAATTAGTAGACAAGTTCCTATTTTAGTGCTCGGTATAATTTAATTAAAAGTGACTGCAGTTGTGACGTTGTACTAGAAAGTTCTGTAGTTAAAGTTAGTGCCAGTGTTTCTGTTATAACTTCTAATTACGGGATACTGGACAAATTGGTAACAGCTAATGAATGTATAGGGCGTATTATTATACTAACTACTGCGTTCAAAACAAGAACTTATACTTTATTTATTATTTATCGGTACTGGGTCACATGTGTTACACGAGTTAGAATAATTTCCAGTAAAAACATAAATTCTGGTAACAAGACAATAGGACCATTTTCATTGGCCAGCAAAGTCAACACCCTTTTGACTTTGCTGGCCCATAAAAGCTGACATTTCAAAGAATCTGTAGATATTTCCATATTTATAATACGTATACTAATCACTCAGAGGATTTTTTAAATATATTTGTTGAAAATAAAAGGACTTAATAAAAAATTCCGCTTGTGTGGGACGCGATATGCGTTGACACTTCGGCGGCATCACATCTTCCAGTGACTAAGTCAGGGCTGGCAACGATGCTTCAACAGCTGAGGATCGGCGCAAATATGGAATCCTAGGAAAGGGTTACAGATTTGTGCCGTTTGGAGTTGAAACTTTAGGTCCGTGGGGTCCATCGGCAAAGGGTTTCTTCAAAGTAATTTGTAAGAAACTCTTTGATACCACCCGTGATCAAAAGGCTGGTTCGTATTTCGCACAACAAATCAGCATTGCCATACAGCGTGGCAATGCAGCCAGCCTTATGGGCACGCTTCCCTCTGGCAGCGATTTCTTACATACTTTATGTTAATTTATTTATAATTTAATATATTATATTATATAATTTAGCATCCCTAAGGAGATGGATGGGCTTTTTTTGCTTTGGCTACAGAGCCTTATCAGAGTTTAAAAAAATTAAATGAATATTATTTTAAACGAATTTGACATCATTACAGCCACTCAATAGCGAATAAATACACTTTGATAAACCGAAGGTCAATTTTCTAATACTTATGCTAAAAGGCTTCTAATCGCTCCAAAGGGACGCACCGTCCCCGGTCCAAATTCAATTTCCATTACTCCCCAGGACAAAAACATTCGCTCTAACAAGAAGAAAAGTATTTATAATATGTTAGAGTCTGCCACGCAGCTTTGCTCAGGCCATTTTTTTATTTTTATTGCATGAGTTCAGCAGACAGGCAGACGGCCCACCTGGTAGAAAGCGGTTAACATCGCCTATGGACATTTGTAATACCAATGGTGCTATCAATGTACTGCTGCGTCGCGACTGGTACCTGGACACTAATGCCAAAACACAACTGAAGGTATCTTAAAATTTGTATCCCAAGGCAACGAGGATTAAGGTCAGAAAGTGTGGGACTTGCCGGTTATTTTTATGCCTTTGCTACACCTGTGGTATTTAAAATGTTAGTAATTGTGCCACGCAGATGTTTTTATTTTGTTATTGCAGGAGTTCAGCAGACAGGCAGACGGCCCACTTGATGGAAAGCGGTTACAATCGCCTATGGACATTTGCAACACCAAAGGTGCTACAAATGCGCTGCTGTTCTCTTAAAGGAGACTGGAACCTGGTCACTACTGCCGGAACACAACACAAGGTTGTTATGGCGGCATACTCTAGACCAGAGGTGGCCGCCATCCAGTCGAGCAAATACCCTACTACCTGGCTGTGGGTTGTTTAGTCGCCTCTTACGACAGGCCACCAGGCCGCAGGAAATTGTATTCTTTCTCCGTTCCTGCATGGATAACAGCAAAAAAAAAGATGTAGCCAAGACATTAATTATTGACAGATAACTCATGTAGCCAATAATAAACGTGGTATTTTTTACGCTATAAGTATGTCGCAATAGATCACTGTCATTGATACTAACGCAGGTGTTTACGCTTTGGTTCAATATTAATAAACAAAATTTTGAGCACAATTAGTGTATCGAAGTTGGAAGGACACAAAAGGAACTCACCGGATCTCCTTCAAATGTTTTATACGGCACAGTTCTTCTATGTTATTATATCTTGTATATCTTATGGCTATTATTGAGTCTATGTCAAAGAAGCAAGTGAGGTGTGTAAGAATGGGCCTAAATGGCGCTCTGTGGTTCGTGCCTACCCCGCGAGGGAACTGGCGTGAAGTTATGTATGTATGTATGTATTATTGAGTCTGATAAATGTTTAGAGTATTTGTATCACTACACAATTTACTTAAAGTATTTTTAATATTGATCGTGTACTAGCAGAAGGTGATGTCAGGAGCCTTAAGAACAGACGAGCGTGCATGACAAGAGTTATGAATGTCAAAGAAGCAAGTGAGGTGTGTAAGAATATGCCTGAATGGCGCTCTGTTGTACGTGCCTACCCCGCAAGGGAACTGGCGTGAAGTTATGTATGTATGTATATGTGTATTTTTAATATTAAGTTAAACTTATTTTTAGTTACGAACACAGCACAATTGAACTAATCGTGGATTTTACTTTTTAATATTAATTTAGTTTGCGAATAATATAAATGGCGTAAACAGCAGGTGAAGCTGGGCATTATCGGAATATGTGGGATATTTTGTCGATCTCCAGTGATAGAGGTAAAGTAAAAGAAAACAGAAAGACAGAAAAACTTCTCAATGTTCCATTAGTCGCTTTATGCCAGATCCACATATATTGCATAGACAACTCCGCGAACCCCAGCAGACGGTGGTCCATAGACCTCGTCCATAACCGGAAGGAATGTGAACCCCGACATCTAAAAAGACCTCGTCAGTGTGGCGCGTGTAGCGCTGCCTACGATAGGAGAAATGAGCGCGTGTGAAACACTAATGCATTCTCACCGCGTCGGCAAATAAGGCGGGTGGGAACCTATTCTCAAGGGCCGTCTGCAGCTGCCCGTTTACGACGGCCGAAGCCCTAAACAAGCTTTCGGAATCTGCGCGTCCCTTGGCGGGAGCGGAGCAAAGAAGTCCGCTTCTTCATCCATTCCTTCACAATCACACAATCAAAGCAAAGACAGAAAAATACAAGACACAATGATCAATGAACTTGTAAACCCCGAAAAACGAAAGCGTCTCGTTATATCAAAAAAACATAACCAAAATAGGTGAAATATGAAGTCGGATAGCGTGTTCGGTAATTTCGACCGCCAAGGGTCTATGTCGGGCCCTTCAGCCAAAGCCACGGTCTGGTTCGTAATTAATTAATATATATAATTACAGTTACGTGAACCTTATATGAAACATTTTAACTCTGCATTTAGTCCGTGTCTATTTATTTTGTATAAAAGTTCTTTGCAGCTTACTGGCTAAAGTACCCGATTTCATTCTAAAGACGAGATTCGAAGCCTTGTCGGAGAACATTTCTTATGCAGATTTTTGATGTAATGCGCTTTTTGTTTCAGTAGAAATTATACGTGCAATGGTATGTCACATTTATTATTCTCAGAAACTACCAGGTCATATATATATATATATATATATATATATATATATATATATATATATATATATATATATATATATATATATATATATATATATATATATATATATATATATATTTAAAGAAACCAGAAAAGGAAGAAACCAGAACGAATGCAAGGATAATGGTCGATGATGTTGTACTGGAGCAAGTGAATGAGTTTGTATATCTTGGATGTGCTTTTAGCAGGGATGGAAGGTACACCGCTGATATAGAAATAAGAGTGAATTTGGGGAATAGTGTGAATGGAGCGTTAGGTAAACTTCTAGGCGCTAAGAACCTCAGCCAGAAGGCCCAGCTTGCCATACACAACGCGGTGCTGGTACCTACGCTCACGTATGGTAGCGAGAGTTGAGTATGGAAGAGAGAGCATGAAAGTAGAGTAATCCCGTTCGAGATGCGAGCACTGCGCAAAATCTGCGGAGTGAAGCTCGCGGACCGCGTTCGTAATACCGAAGTAAGAAAGAGAGTTGGTCTGAAAGAGAGTGTCGGGGTGAAGGTAAGGAAAGGAATGCTCCGGTGGTTCGGACATGTGGAAAGAATGCATGAGGAAAGAATGACTAAACAGATATACAATGCAAAAGTGGATGGATGCAAAAGTCGTGGAAGGCCACGACACGCCGTAATGACCCAGTCTATCAACTTTATCTTTGCACCGACAACGATGTGGGACTACAATGTCTGCCCCGAGGCGAATGCAGGCAGCAATCCTGAATATAGTATCATCCAGGAGTGTACTGTAACGGCCTGCGGTTTCCGAGCTGACCGGGATCTTCAATAAGAGACTGGGTTCAGGAAACACTTTTTACAATCATTGTGTTCAGTTCGCGGCCCGATACAATTCTGTTGTCGATTGTTTTGGGGAGGCGTTCCACGAATCAATTTCAAATAATTATATTTCTTAATATATATGACGACTAAAGAGGTTAGTCGTTACAGTACTGTTACAGTTATTTAGTAGCATAGTTGTTCTTGTCATGTTTCCGTTTGAAGTTAATATTTTTTTTGTTATGTACCCTCTTATTTCTAAACGATACAATCAGCCATTTCCTTAATTGAATAATAATGTTATATTTTTATTTAGTTGTGTATAACTCACGATAATTTTATATAACAGTGTTATCTCTATGATGAGATAATTGTGTAGATTATAACGCAAAATCTCTCAAGTGTATATAGACGGTATTCATTACATTTTATTTTTATGTTGGCAGACGCGATAGATTTATACTGTGTTCGGTTTGTTTTATTACATGTAAAACTTTAACTATAATGTTTTATATAATATACTTATAATATATAAAATATTATCTGGAATTTCCAAACAGTAATGTATTAAATTCTTTTCATTCATAACACTTTAATTAAAATAGTTTATCAATGACTTCAATCCGCCATCGGTAGTGCCAATTGCTAAGTTTTATGTACTGTAAAAAATTGTTGGAGGGATGGCGAGGTGTTCTAAAAATACTTGTAGACCGTGAACGGTTAGTCTAATAAATGTGTTAAAACCGTAAAGTTCTCTGATTACAACTATGTGACCAGTTGCTGTTCTTTTATTACCATAAACCCTTCCGAGTTGTTGCAAGTATTACAGTACATAGATTCGCCGAGGGCAGACTCTGATGTCACAGACCAGTCTCCCAGTATAGAGTATTTTAAATGCGTTTTAGGATTTCTTAGTAAGATAACCTGAACATGGGGTGGTTGTCACATCTATGGAACCCTTTGTTAAGGACAGACTGTCCAGCACTTACCCAATTTATCTTTCTTAACACTGATTTACATGAAATTATGAGAAAACGTATAATAAGCAATTATGCTGGGCGTATAGACCTAATGGGCTCAGATAGTACTAAGTACACATAAAAAAGACATAAATGCCGATAAGCGTGATTCATTAATGACAGGGGTTCCGTATCAAATTATTTAATTGCTTGAATTCGTACACTTTCTAATCTACATAGCCCGGCTATTAATCCTGTTACAAATGAAAATGCGTTTATTTTTTAAACAAGTAATGTAATCTTAATAAAACTTGTATTTACATATATATTGAAATCTCAGCAAAAAAATATATATGTGCAGTTCACATGCAATAGAAGTGAAACTTCAGAGAATATATTCACAGATAATTCTTCTCTTACTTTTATTAATACAAATATAATTCCTTTAGACAACATTCGTCAACATATTATCATTCAAAATAAATTTCTTAAGTATCACTTTCAATTTTTCACTCTTGTAGTCTAAAAAATATTATTATCAGATTTGTTTCGGTCCAAATTGGACTTACGTTTAATTATCGGTCTTATTGACTTCCTCATCTGTGCTGCACAATGTAAAACTCGTATCTCATTCTCTCGCATACTTAGTCCTATAGAATTATGTGTTTATCTATTTTTAGAATCACAACGATTCTAAAGAAGTTTCACTTCAAAAACAAAAAATAATTCTATTCGAATGGAAAATGCCTTTATTCAGTCTGGCCATGAATCTATGGATTTTTCGCGGTAAGATTATTTGTTTCACTATCACTTTTTTTTTTGTTTATTTGTTTCACTATCACTTTTATTGCAGGAGATCAGCAGACAGGCAGACGGCCCACTTGATGGAAAGCGGTTACCATCGCCTATGGACATTTGCAACACCAAGTTGCTGCAAATGCGCTGCTGCTCTCTTAAGGGAAACTGGAACCTGGTCACTAATGCCGGAACACAACTCAAGGTTGTTATGGCGACATACTTTAGACCAGGGGTGGTAGCCATCCAGTCGGGCGAATGCCCTACCACCTGGCTGTGGGTTGTTAAGTCGCCTCTTACGACAGGCCGCCCGGCCGCAGGAAATTGTATTCTTTCTCCGTTCCTGCACGGATAAATCATCACTTTGTACAAGGCAATCAAATTTTGATCACAAGATTAGATTAGATAACACTTTATTGCTCACCAAAATAAACAATTACAAAAACAAATGCATAATTGCAATACTTCTTGGCAAAAGAAGAGGCGGCCTTATCGCTAAAAGCGATCTCTTCCAGGCAACCTAGCTTAAAAGAAATTCTTGACTAATCTGGTGATGTAGGTGGAGCACAATAAAGATAGGACTGAACAATTTAAATATACATACTTACACTAATTTATTTATCAGAATACAATCCTATTTTCTTTAACACCTTATTCCAAATTGTAATTTAATAATAAACACGAAAAATATTAGTCCAAGATCCCAGTCACCCCAGACTTACGTGATTTTAGGTAAGATGAATTTTTTAGGATCGGTAGTTTAACATAAACTTAGAAAGGAATAGATACTCGCTAAGCTGAAAGCGGGGCCGTTATTCAGTTAGCAAGTATCAAAGGTGGAAAAAAACTATGCTAACTTACGTTAAAGTAGCAAGGCTAGTTTTTACATATGTCATATATGATATTGTAATAAACAAAGATATACAGTTGCCAGACACTTCCTGCGAGCCATAACTTTTGACAGACACTTTAAAAAAAAATGTGGGAACTTACGACATTTTAGGAAGGCTGAATTTTATATATATTATCAAGTATAATATTTTAAAATATTTTCCAATGAGCTAGACAAATCTTACGGGCCAAACATCTTCTCAAACTCGTTAAGAGTTCCGCTATGTGAGGAAGAGCCAGAGCATAGTATATATATATAGACAACACTTTATTGTTCACTAAAACAAAAATTTAAAAAAAAAGCACAACAACACATTAGTGACTTGGTAAAACAAAAGGCGGCCTTAGCGCTAAAAGCGATCTCTTCTAGGCAACCTGACTCAAATGAAATTCTCATATTATCTATAATTATTATGCAACAAAGAAAAAGGAAAAAAAATACATACATGGACAGCAGATTACAGTCTATTGTAAACTAGCACATACATTATTGTGTAAGACTTACATAATGATTCCAAACTGAATTTTTAAATATGGCAAAAGATTTAGCTTTTCTGACGTCAGTGGGAAAAGAGTTCCAAAGTAAGACAGCCTGTATGGTGAAGAGTGTGCAGGTGCCATTAACAGGATTATTAGTGTAGAGCAAATCGAGTGTATGTGATGTATGAAGGAAGTTGAAACATTCCTTAAGATAAGGAGGGGTATGAGGTATAAACAGTATACGATATCGTAAGTTGAATAGATGAGCATTCCGGCGAAGTGAGATAGGCAACCACTCGAGCTTTTTGCGATATTCAGAAACGTGGTCATATTTTTTTAAACCAAATATGAACCTTATGCAAACATTTTGAAGACGCTCGAGCTTAATAAGTTACTCTTGAGTGAGATTAAGATAGCCAGCATCAGCATAGTCGAGGATGGGTAGTAGAATTGATTGAGCAAGCGAAATATATACATATATATACATACATATATATATATACATATATATATATATGATAATATATATATATATATATAATATATATATATAATATATATTTATAATAATACATATACATATATATACATATATATTATGTATGTATATACAGATGTAAGCAAGCATACGTGTGCATGTGTGTGTATAAGTAAGCATCTTCCAGATTCATAATTCCCTCTTTCATGAACCAAGAAAGAGGTTAAATTGTTTAAAAAAAATCTGACAAGCTGATTCCGGAAATGCAAATTTAGATTATTTTGTTTATCTCTTCGAGCATCATTTGGAAATGAATTACCTGAATTAAATGAAACTCGACAGAGGTTGTCTTTATCCTTTTACCCTATAGGGCTTACATGTTTGCCAGCAAATCTACGGGTCGCTGAAGACGTATAAATTATTCGGAGCACTTTTACAACGTATTTCAAGTGTAACAGAAGGCACAAAGTGGGTAAACAACGAAATAATGATTGGTAAACAACTAAATTAAATTTAAGTAGGACCGAAAACAATGTCAAAGTTTATTATTAGGTTTATTATTAAGTAAATGTAATTATTGAAGTGAAAACTTCTTTGGCACGTCGAGCGCTTTTGGAATGAGGAAAAAGCATTGAACTCGTGTGATCGTCACGCTGAGACGCAAATTTTCCGATATAAAATCAGTGATACTTCTTATACCGTCTATCCGTGCAGGAACGGAGAAAGAATACAATTTCCTGTGGCCTGGTGGCCTGTCGTAAGAGGCGACTAAACAACCCACAGCCAGGTGGTAGGGCATTTGCCCGACTGGATGGTGACCACCCCTGGTCTAGAGTATGCCGCCATAAAAACTTTGAGTTGTGTTCGGGCATTAGTGACCAGGTTCCAGTCTCCTTTAAGAGATTTTTTTTTTATTGGACTTGACTTTATGTTGTTGGTGCGAAGACCTTACAACTTTACCGGGGTCTTTGGGGCGAGTGCCTTCGCGAAGCGAAGGCGCTCGAGCCCGGGGGGGCAACTTGCTCGAGGGAGCTCCCTAAAGAGTTTTACCTCGGCTGGACTGTTGCCATGAATGGGGAATGAATTTAATGATGCCCACCATAGGGCGACACAAAATACTAATTGAGAACGGGCGACGGGTAATATAAAGCCCGAAGGGAAGGATCACGGCGGGCCGGGATCGGTGGTTTGCGGTGGCCTACGCTATCTTACTGCCGTTTCGCAACGTGTTATGGCTGGGAGAGAAGAAACGGCGAAAGAAACTTCCCAGCAACACGCCTAGTCTATCCTGTGGGGTGAGCTATGTCTCCTAGCGTCCCTCGCGGGGACGTGGAGAGATCTTGATTGGCGGCGTCTGAGACGCCGCCGTCTGTGTCTGTCTGTCGGTGCCTGCCAGCCTACTGTTCTAACCGTGGGCGGACTGATCCGGGCCAGCCGTTTCGTAATAACGTCGACTCAGTCCGTCAGGACGTTACGCGGTCGTCGCACAAGAGCCTTTCGACGAGGCTTATAATCGGACGCGGACACGACGAGCGGATTTCGATGGTGCGGCGCGAGATCGAAATACTTACGCGAGAGCGACGTAATGTAGTTTTTGATGGAGGGAAGCTCCAGATCGCGGTGGAGGTCGACGTTACGCATATAGAGGGGAGCACCGACGGCTCTGCGCATGAATTTATTCTGCACGATTTGCAGTTTATCTAAAAGGGCAGGCTTGACATGGCCGAATACCACACTCGCGTACGTCATGATCGGGAGGATGCATGTTTTATACAGAGTAAGCTTGTGTCTGAGGGACATTTTGCTTCGTTTGTCTATCATGGGTGCTAAACGACCCATCACAAATCGCGCTCTATTTCGGACTATAGTGATATGCTCGTTGAAGCGCAAGTTCCGATCTAGGGTGACACCAAGATATTTGGTGTACTTTGCCCAGGGGATTTGTTGGTCATAGAGCGAAATGGTTTTTAGGCGAAGGCTAGCGCGTTTGGGGGAGCGAAGCGTGCCCGGGGAAAAGAACATTGCTGCGCTTTTCTCCGGGTTTACCTCTATCCTCCATTTGCGAAACCATTCGCCTAGCTCTGTGACAGCTGCCTGCAGCCGGACGCAAGCCATTTGTCGGTTTTTATCTGATGTATAGAGTGCGGTGTCATCCGCAAAGAGGGCCAACTCCACATCTGGAGTTTTTGGGATGTCGCTGGTGTACAGCGTAAAGAGTAGTGGCGACAGAGCCGAGCCCTGTGGTCCTTTAAGAGAGCAGCAGCGCATTTGTAGCACCTTTGGTGTTGCAAATGTCCATAGGCGATGGTAACCGCTTTCCACTAAGTGGGCGTCTGCCTGTCTGCTGAACTCCTGCAATAAAAAATAAAAAAAAACCATTCGTTGCGACTGACTTTTAGGGTTTCACTCAAATTGTAAGGTATCCACCGAGTACAAAGTTTCCTGACCGATAAATGTTCATGTAGAAATTTGTATACTTGACTCATATCAATGCCTAAACTTGCCCGAATCTGCTGGCAAGTTATTTTCCTATCTGTCTCTATCATGCGCCGCATAGCACTAATGTTAATTGTGTAATGTAGGACGTACCTCACGTAGATCGTCAGTCAGACTGATGCGATGGTTGAATTCGTTAAACCAGTTTTAGACGGTGGCACAAGATGGGGATTCATTATGAAAGTCCAACCGAAGTCTATTATAACTTTCTTGTTGACTTATGTTGCACTGAAAGTCATAAAAAAATATTCTACGCAAAAGACGGATCAAATTCTTGTTGACGTCAAAAACGCAATTATCAAATTGTCTCCAACTTGTAAAAACAAATGACAAATGAACGAAATATACTCATTTATGTTGGAAAAGATTATTCCCGTACTAAAAATTGCCATTATTTTTGACAGTTATTTATGAGTTACTTTACCGCCTCTTATCCTTAAGAGGAGTTTATGGGTAAGATTTTCACTAATCAGTTGCTGAGCAGTTTCTTAAAATGTACCAAACGATTATAAGTAAGGCCATAAACGAATTATTTGTTTTACTCTTTATATGTGGCCAGGTCTAAAAACTTTCATTGCGGCTTTCGTATAACAAATCTGACACTTTCTCCTGAGATTTTTTAACTTCGAACCATATAATTAAGACTGGCTTTATGTAACAGTTACTATATTTATTGAAGTTAAAACTTCTTTAGGCAGGTTTTCACTTCCGACGTAGAGTGCTGCGAATGACAGTTTTTTATATGGACCTGGCTTTATGCTGTTGGTTCGAAGACCTTACAGCTTTACTGGGGTTTTTAGGGCAGCCCGGAAACAATATGCATGAGGGAGGGACCTTACCTCAGCTGGACTGTTGCTATGAGAAGGTGTTGAATCTAATTATGCCAGCGTAAGGGCGACAACGATTCACTAATTGATGACGGGTGACCGGTGATATGAAGCCCGAGGGGAAGGGTCCCTCCCTCAAGACAGGGATTGGAGATCCGTGGCGATCTATACTAACTTGTTGCCGTTTTGCGTGTAAATTAAAATTATTATTCATTGATAATATACTAACGTGTGCAAGTGGAATTTCGTTTGCGTTGCCATGAAGACGACCTTATTTGTTATAGGGTATGACCGCACCTGCGATAATTTTAAACAGTAATTGACAATGGCGAAATTCGTCTTATTAAAAGCGTTAAAATTTTTGAATAAAATTATTGAATGGCCACATTAGTTAATATTTAATACTTATATGTATATATAGTATTACGCACGTTGACTGTCAATATTTAACGTCATTAACAATTAAAAATATTATTGCATCACAAATAATACATCACACCCATCGCCACATCTGTATGAAACGCCCTGCCTGTAACATTATCTCAGATGAAGCCTCATCCTTAGTGAATTGTAATTAAAAACGTTACTTAGTCAAAATATTGTAACGATTTAATTATTTTTTTTAAATATTTTGGCCCAATTCTATTCAAATTGAAAGACTGAAATGAACTTGTATAATTTCGGCTTAAGATATAGGAACCTGTCATAAGCTACCAGATGGCTTAAAGCAGTCGCCTTTGGAGAGTCGCTTAGTGAAATTGACACATGTCTAGATATACTGGTAGTTGTAAGACATAGTAAGACTCTCAATAAATGCAGGCGCGTTGCGATGGCTGAAACAAGGCAAAGGGACGTGGAAGAAGAGGCAAGGGGAATCTTATCTCGCTACTGGTGCACTGCCACACTGCACTGTCCCCCGGGGGTTCACACACCACTAGGATTTCATTTAGGTAAAATTAAAGATAGATAGATAACTCTTTATTGCTCACCAAACTAAATAAATGCAAAAACAAAATGCATCATTACAATACTTCTTGGCAAAAGAACAGGCGGCCTTATCGCTAAAAGTGACCTCTTCCAGGCAACCTAGCTCAAAACAAATTTTTAACTAATCTGGCGATGTAGGTGGAGCAGAAAAAAATAGGATTATACAATTTAAATATACATACTTACACTAATTTATAAATTTAATACATACATAAGTCCAGACATATTTATAGAATATCAATATGTATATACGAAATAATATAAATAAATATATTTAATTTAATAGCCAAATAAGAGCAATAGATAGCGTCGCGCCGTTCGTATGACCTACAGATGGTATTTACTGAATTCGCAGAATTCTTAAATACCAACACAAAATAACTTCAATATTATAATTAACATTCTAGTGAATTAAAATGAAATAGTTAAAAATAAACTAAATTATAAATAAATTACACTACAAAAAAAAACTTAGAAATTAAATACTATTATAAACATATTTACAAGTAAAAGATGTAGTCCAGATCGCTGTCGGTGGGGAGCGTTCCCAAAATGCTGGCCGCATTCCCACGTTGTATGGCAACGCTAATCCGTTGCCCTAAATATAGGCCAGCCCTTTGGTCACGCGAGACTTCTTTCAATCGCCGTGAAAGGTCTCGATAGTAAAATAATTAATAATAATAATATAATGATAATAAATATATTATTTTAATTAAATTAAAAGTAGTTTTCTTTATATCATATTCCAACTACGGGTATATACTTTTTTGCGGTGACAGCACTGACACGATGTGAGTGTTTCTCTTGTTTGATGAATTCTTCATTTAAAGTTTATTATTTTTCTTGATGGCGAGGGCAGGGAGGGGGACTTGAAAGATTCTCTTCAAAACTGAATATGTATTCGGCCATGCAAGAAAGCGGTGTAAAGCGACGCGAGTATGCGGTGCGAGAATGCGCTACAAGAATGCGGGGTGGATATACGACACGAGTATACGATGCGATATGCAAACGAAAGCGGTTGCGGGTTTAACAAGTTAAATGCAGTATGTATAATAGAGATGAGAAAGATAAAACAAAATAAAAATTAATTCTAATTAAAACAAAAGACAAAGTTCCACTTTATGTACGAATCTGCAAAAGCAAGCGGTTTAGACCCTCAGGTTATTGTAATTCGACGTTTTGTGAAAGGTCAAAAAGATTAGGTACTTTCCAGAACAGTAAGTCATTTTAGTTGCAATGACGTCATAACAGAATAACCTTCTGTAAGTATCAAATAAAAAGGATTCATAATAAAAAAGACAATTTTATGATACGGCGTCGTGGCGACCGTTTTAAATAGGGTTGTCAAATATGTATTAAAGTTTTATTAGGCAGTTTAAAAACAGATCACCTAATAAAATTTAGAATATATAAGAATGTCCTGATGTACCTACCTGAATTTGTTTTTTTTTTAAGTTTTTTTTTCCAATATGTATAATGCATATATTCATATAAAAACTTATTCGACTGTGGCACAGAAACCTCCTGGGTATTTATTCGTGTCCAGGATCGTATAATATGTACGTGTAACTTTAACTTGGATACAACGTGTTTCTGTGACTTCGATAGTCACCAATATTTGGGATCATTGAATATTGAAGTACTATACGGTATGATACGAGAAATAATGTCAGTTAATAAAGCCCTAAACCCTAAAGGCCTTACCTATAATAATCTCGTTAAGAAACGATTAGGCATCTCTTAAGTTTTATCCGTGCAGGAACGGAGAAAGAATACAATTTCGTGCGGCCTGGCGGCCTGTCGTAAGAGGCGACTGACCAACCCACAGCCAGATGGTAGGGTATTTGCTCGACTGGATGGCGACCACCTCTGGTCTAGAGTATGCCGCCATAACAACCTTGTGTTGTGTTCCGACATTAGTGACCAGGTTCGAGTCTCCTTTAAGAGAGCAGCAGCGCATTTGTAGCACCTTTGGTGTTGCAAATGTCCATAGGTGATGGTAACCGCTTTCCATAAAGTAGGCCGTCTGCGTGTCTGCTGAACTCCTGCAATAAAAAAAAAAAATAAGTTTGAGAATCTTAATACACATATTAGATCCCCTTATTCCCGTACTCGGTGACAATCGGCTATTTCAAATAAAAATTGCCATCTTGCCTCTTAGCAGTCACTTAAACAACCTCTCGATGTTGGTTATTTTTAACAGTTATTTATGAGTTACTTCACCATCTCTTATCCTTAAGAGCAGTTTATAGGTAAGATTTTCAGTAATCAGTTGCTGAGCAGTTTCTTAAAATTTAATAAACGATTATAAGTAAGGCCATAAAAGTCAAAATACGAACCATCGATGATGAACCGCAAAGCAATAATGTTTATATAATAGAAATTAGCATAGACATACTAAGTAGGAGCTAAAAATATTCTATAGTTTTACTTTTACTATAACATAAACATAATATAAGATTTTAGAAAGATATTTGGTTAAGAATCATTAAATTTCAGTGTGGACCCAAAATGCGCATTGTCCTATGTCAATGTGACTTTGTTTGGGTGTTTGTCCGTTCCTTCTTTACATTTGGTGCCCTATATTTACTTGTATTTTGTATAACGGGGATAAAACATATTTACATTTTTGCAATGGCGTATCTTTAGAATGTAACTATGAAAATAAAATAAAAGTATAGTATTTTCTTAACTTTTCGCGGCTAGTACAAAAGTACAAATTTAACGGTTTTTATTTCCGACGTTTCGGCTGCTTTTCAGTATGCACTGATTACGGAAGACAAAGATAAGAGATAAGACAAGTGTCAATGAGTAATATTAAAGTTATTATTTCGTCTACCCCGCAAATCATTCATTTTAATTATTTAATTCGATTTTTGTTTATGGTTATTATATACTGTGGGTGCCTAATATAATTTACCATCGCTTCGAAAACGTTGGAAATAAAAATCAAATGTCGCGCTTAATACCGTTAAAAGGTAGTTTTAATAAAATATATATTGCATTTTTGTCAGCCCTAGACGGCCGCTTGCTGCCTGCTCGCCACGAGATCATCTACAGTTTATAACGAAGCAAATTGACGGAAATTTTGCCATTTCTTGGAAGCAACATTTATCAGGTTGCAGTTTAGTTATTTATACTAGTTATAGTTATAAAATTATATAATGTAACAAAATTATGAGTTTGTTGTACTTATGAGTTTAGTTTTTCCTTTTTTTTTACTTTAAAATTTAAATCTAAGCTTTCTTAGAAAAACCTTTTAAATATTAATTTATTTACATTTTTTTTTAGTTTTCACTGGACATGTGTTACTTTTTTTCTTATAAATGTATAAAATATATTTTTACTACCTTTTTATTTTCATTTTGTATATTATTATCACTACTGCTGAAGCATGCGAAATTGAAGTTATTAACATGATTAATTTAAAAGAAATGGTTCTAATTCGGCTTGCAAGATTTGACATTAACACACTAAATATTGAACATTGCAAGTTAAGAAGCTTGTGATAATAACCGTGACACACAAGACCTGCAGAAATGACGATATTTCATAATGGTTTCTTTTTTTAAAATGGTCACAGAAACCTAAGTATGGGAAACTAGAAATATTGTAAAATAATGTAAATGTTAAACTTATCGAATAAAAAAAAAGAGTTTTTGGCGGGAACTGAAAGGAGATATTGTGCTGTGCAGTTTTATCTTCTTAAAATATGTAAAATTACTCTGAAATAAACAATAGTTATAGGATATTGATAGTTTTTGAGTAGTAATTATGTGTTTTGTGAGAAATGTGAACTGTAAAGTCAAATGTGGCCTTTTGAGTTGTCACAAGAACTCCGTTGAATGGCACTAGCTGATAACCTACAGTTCAGCTGTGCTACACATAGGTTTAAGAAAATGAAGAAACTACATTGAATTTAAGATCTGGCTTAAAGGCCTAGCTGCCAAGCCATAAAATCCAAAAAAATTAACGTAAAACGAGATCAATATTTATCTGTGTAGGAATGTATAAAGAATATTCCTTATAATTTCTGTGGCCTGTAAGAGGCGCCCACAGCCAAATGGTAAGGCATTTGTCCATCTCTATTGCTACCACCTGTGGTTTAGAGCAGTGTTCCGCAAAGTATGTACCGCGGCACACTGGTGTACCGTGGTCATTAATTGATGTGCCTCGGAAAATTAAGATTATGCTGCAATTTAAACTTTAGGTTTGTTGATCAGTAATTATTTTTTGTAAGTAAGTAATTAATTATTGTTTCGATGATTAATAAATAAATGTTGATTAATATTACTTAAAAAATGATTTTTTATTTGTGATGTACCTCCAAAATTTATGTTTTCCTAGATGTACCTTGAACACAAAAAGTTTGCGGAACACTGGTTTATAGTATGCCGCTATAACAATCTTCAGTTGTGTTTCCGGCATCACTGCTCAGGTCCCCCTTTGAGGCCGACAGCTCATTGGTAGCACCTTTGATGTTAGAAGTGTCCACAGAGGACGCTAATCACTTTCCATCAGGTGGGTCATTTTGAGTTGTGTTCCGGCCAGGTTCCAGTCCCCTCTTTGAGGCCGGTAGCAAAATGGTGTTGCAAATGTCTATAACGCGACAGTAGCAACTTTCCTTCAACCTGTCTAATGTACTCCACCAATATAAAAAAGACCATATTAATTGGATAACTTGCCCAAAATAACACTGATCGGTAAAAATAAAATCTCTCCTTCTAACTATTGTGACTTTTTCATAATTTCGTCACTTCTGAATATAAATATATTATTAAAAGTTTGGTATCTACCACTTCCCATTTTTTTGTAATTTATATTTTAAATTAAGCGTTTTTGTTGTTTGTTTTACATACGAAATGTAATCTTATTTACTTCATTGACATTATTATCTTTTTATACATACAATTCACAATATCATAAGTAACACATAACATGCACACACACACACACACACACACACGCGCGCACACACGCACCCACACACGCACGCACACACACACACACACACACACTAACACGCACACGATCACGCACGCACGCACGCAATCATACATATTCCTTTATTTTTCTTTTAAATGAATGTAACTGTAATTGATAATTTCACAATCAGAATTGTACCAATTTGGAAGGAGGTCCCCGAGATACAGGTCGACCTAGTTTGGGGACCAATGAGTGTCAAAAATTGTGAATTATGTTTTATTCAATAAATGATTTTTGATTTTGATTTTTGATATTTAATTATTGTGACAATAGCCGATTTAATTCCTCCGAAAACATTCAAAATCATCAAAGGTATATGTCAAATTATTGATAAAGTTTGTAATTTTCTACATATTCATGTATTTAAGTTAAATTAAATCAAGTTACAAAAATCTGCAAGTAATAATTCTGACCATTTTCCGTTGTATCATCTCACTGTATGTAACACAAAAAATATTTCGTTAGGAACAAATCTTAACAAAAAATATACGTGACAGCAAGAAACTAAAAGCAGATCTAAATTCAGCATGTCAAATTCTATACTTATATATTTTTAAATAAAGGAGGACTTGGTTGCCGACCTGTGTGATCTTAACCGTTTCCTGTTTCCTTTTAAATATTTTCGATGTAAGTTTTTAGGATTATGGAACCCTCGTCAAGCTCGACCTTCTGTCCCATGTCATATTCCATTTGTTTTACCGCTCTTCATAGTATCGAGTTACATGCAACGTGTTTCGCCGGAGGAAAAAGCGATGAAATATTTTGTATCAACAAGTTATTGTTATTTCATCTGAAACTTGAAGATTTTCTCAAGTGAAAATATAAATTGGATATTTATTAGCCTCTCCCTTTGAGGTTTTTATACCTAAAGATAATTTTAGGGGTTGATTTTATGTTGCGTGACGTATATGATGGTTACTACGTTAGATGGGGAGACGTACCACTGGCGAGAGGTGATGTATGGGAAACAGAACATTTTGTTCAAAAACAATCCTTTCCCTTGTGTTTATTATTTAAGCGGGAAATTCAAGCGTGGTTGCCAGGCTACACTTTCATACATTACATACTATATTCTTCTCTCTCTGACTATAGTAATGTGTATATATATCTATCTCCCTCCCCCCCAACACCGAGTATGCGCGAAATGCAGCGGCGTCGGCGCGTTTCGCGACACTTCTCTACGAACCATGCGACTCTAAACTTCAGACATACATATATACAAAAACAATATCAAAGGCCGGCCTAGTGAACTATTCGACTTATACATTTATGTGATTGTGTAAAGTTCTAGCGGACGTAAATTTTCCACGTGCTATATAAGTTATAAGTATTCATATTTATTACTGTTTGACACAACAACGGACGCGCAAGGTTGAACTATTTGCTGCCAGCGGTTACTATTCGGATGCCCGGAAACATTCCTTAAGTAGGTATTCTTTGGAAATCCGGACAAATACACCTTGGTTTGCCGTTTGAGATTCTTTTACGGAAATTGATCCTTACAAGCTGATGGCGCTGGCGGGAGCGGGGATAAAAGAGAAGAAAAGGACTTACAGGATAAGGTCGCACCAGACAAGTTACGAACGATGCGGATTTCGCAGCGGCAGGCACTTGTTCCTCGTGATCCTTTCTTCTCCTCTTGCGGTTCCTTCGACTAGTGGACCAGCTGGAACGGGTACAGTGGCTACCTTCCAGCATGCGGGTTGTATAAGCGGCTGTAAAATGCAGCACAAACACACAAAACGCGGCGATTTTTGTGCGGAAGTAAAGTAGCGATCAGCGGTCGGACGTAGACAATTTCACATTACATAGTGACAGGTGCGGCGAAAGAAAAAAGGAAACAAAGAGGCGGCGACCAAATAGGTCGGCGTTTACACAAGCTACACTATTACGTGGTTATAATAAAACAAGTGTGTTTATTTTTTCAATGTCTGCTATTTCGCCATTTAGCATAGTTTAGGAACTGGCCCTTCAAGCCCACTTGAAAAATTCAGCCTGTATAACATTATAACCGCTACGTGAATATTAGAACGTACGTCCTGAACGTATTGGTGAGATGCGTCTCCGAAGGTTTTGTTTGTTTGGTTCAGGAACGGAGAAAGAATACATTTTTCTGCGGCCGGGCGACCTGTCGTAAGAGGTGATAAAATAATTCACAGCCAGGATGCCAGCAATAATTTACAGCCAGTCTGGATGGCTACCACCTCTGGTTTCAAGTATGCCACCATAACAACCTGATTTGTGTTTCGGCATAAGTGGCCAGGTTCCAGTCTGCCTTTAGAGCGCGGCAGCACATTATTAGCACCTTTGGTGTTACAAATGTCCATAGGCGATGGTAACCACTTTCCATTAGCTGGGCCGTCTGCCTGTGGATTTCTCAAAGTTTAAGTGACGTAACGTAACAGTCATAAACTGGGTACTCAGCCTATGTTTGTTACTCTTTTACGAAAAAACTACTAAAAGGATTTTGATGAAACTTTGTAATAATAGCTTACACATCAGAATAGCACATAGGCTATAATTTATAAAGATATAGTGTGAATTATCTAAAATATAACAATTCTCCATCATCACGCGGGTGACACCGCGGGGCGCAGCTAGTATTATAGTACGTGTGGAAAACCTACATACTAATTATCTATCTATATAGGTATCTTCTAGGTAAGCGTGCTCCATCCTAGACTGCGTCATCACTCAACATCATGAGACAGTGGTCAAACGCAAACCTATACATACTTCCATAAAAAGTACCTTAATATGATATTCTATTTCACTGCAATATAACTTCTGGAATATTCTACACAACCCTTTAGCATTGGTCGCTTTGTGCGCCAATTTGTCACCTTCTTCTATGGGCAAGGTGCCCAAAAAGCTGGTTACATTTTCTTGCTATATCGCCGTACTGATCCGTTGTCCAAGGTAGGCACCAGCCCTCTTCATAACAAATGGGCGTATACGCAAAAATGTATTTTTTTTGTTGTTTACTAAAATGTATAAAATGTTACAATTTAGAAAGTCTTACCAGTATGCAAGTGTACCTAAATAGAAGGGTATTCCAAATTTCAGCCTTATACAATCGACTAGTTTTATTTTATTCACAATTTTGTCCCTTGATTGTAAGTTACAAACCAGGATATAAGCTTAAGTTTAATAGTTTTCACGTAGTCTAACAGTTAGACAGACGGACAAAAATAGTATTTTCGGAATTTACAGGTCCGAATTAGCTCCCCTAATTTTTTTTACATTTTTAAAGGCACTGCACAAACTCGAACTATTTACAGATTTATTATAGTATAGATGTCGTGTTTCGAAGTAGCGATATTCTAGGTAGTGTAGATAATGCTTTATTTCTCACCAAATAAACAATTGCAAAAAATTACGATTACAATAATGTCATGGTGAAAACAGTAGGCGGCCTTATCACTCAAAGCAATTTCTGCCAGGCAACCTGACTTAAGAATATTTTAAACTAATCTAGCGATATAAGTGGTGCAGAACATTAGATAGTAACTAACTTAAATACATACTTAAGCTATTTCTTAAGTTACATACACATACTTAAACTACTTTATAAATGAAATACATTCAAATTAATAGTATAAGAATTAGATATAATTATTTATGGAAAAGTAGTGTTTTCTGAGTGAGTTTTTAAACAATAAAATTAACAGTTTAAGAATTAGGTATAATTATTTAAGGAAAAGTTGTGTTTCTGAGTGAGTTTTTAAACAATAAAATTAACAGTATAAGAACTAGGTATAATTATTTAAGGAAAAGTTGTGTTTCTGAGTGAGTTTTTAAACAGTAAAATTAACAGTATAAGAACTAGGTATAATTATTTAAGGAAAAGTTGTGTTTCTGAGTGAGTTTTTAAACAATAAAATTAACAGTATAAGAACTAGGTATAATTATTTAAGGAAAAGTTGTGTTTCTGAGTGAGTTTTTAAACAATAAAATTAACAGTATAAGAACTAGGTATAATTATTTAAGGAAAAGTTGTGTTTCTGAGTGAGTTTTTAAACAATAAAATTAACAGTATAAGAACTAGGTATAATTATTTAAGGAAAAGTTGTGTTTCTGAGTGAGTTTTTAAACAATAAAATTAACAGTATAAGAACTAGGTATAATTATTTATGGAAAAGTAGTGTTTTCTGAGTGAGTTTTTAAACAATAAAATTAACAGTATAAGAACTAGGTGTAATTATTTATAGAAAAGTAGTGTTTTCTGAGTGAGTTTTTAAACAATAAAATTAACAGTATAAGAACTAGGTATAATTATTTAAGGAAAAGTAGTGTTTTCTTAGTGCGTTTTTAAACAATAAAATTAATAGTATAAGAAATGGGTATAATTATTTAAGGAAAAGTAGTGTGTTCTGAGTGAGTTTTTAAATAAAATAGGTAATGCTTTGTCCTCTCTCTAAGTAGGTACTCATTTTACAATTATTTTTATATACAAATACACCACAGAACACACTATGTGCAAACAAAAATATTTTTTAAAATAATACACAAACAGCTGTAAATGTTTGGCCATTTTGACGAGATAGTATTTTTATTGAATGAGTTCAGCAGACACGCAGACGGCCCGCCTGATGGAAAGCAGTTACCATCGCCTATGGAGATTTGCAAGACCAAAGGCGTTACAAATGCGCTGTTGCTCTCTTAAGGGAGATTGGAACCTGGCCACTAATACCGGAACACAACTCAATGTTGTTATGGCGGCATACTGTAAACTAGGGGTGGTAGTCATCCAGACAGGCAAATGCCCTACCACCTGGCTGTGCGATGTTTTGTCGCCTCTTACGACAGGCCGCCCCAATGCAGGAAATTGTATTCTTTCTCCGTTCCTGCACGGATACAATACAATAGTTATCGCAGAATTAGGCCTCTGACCTTCAAGCCAACAACAGGCAAGACACTGTACAGGACAGAGGAAAGGAGGCCAAGACCCACTTTGGGCCGCTGAGCCAATGGAGTTAGTTAAACCATTGTCACTCTTCATATCCCCGCCAAAACTCCTAAACATTTCATAAGTAAGAAAATCACAATACAAATATGGCGGATGGGGTGAAAAGTTAAATTACAATTATCGATTTCCATGCCCTATGTCATTTACAACCTAGACGCCGACAAAAACAAATTCACACCTGCATACCTGTAAAAACACATTTTATTACCTTTCGCCATTTGGACTTCTTTTGTTTACTTATTTATTGACATGCGTTTACTAATTATTCTAGAGAACAGTCCATTGTTTTATTGTACTCGTTTATGGCCGTTGCGGTCGACTCATTAGCCAGGTGTGTCGGATTTAAAGTACAAACTGATTCTAGGAAATTCAGTCCACGCGGCCGGACGGACATATTGCATCTGTGCAGTATAAAGCAATGGCCCGATGGAGGGACGAGGCAGTCGAGCGATAACTCGGGATTTTTTTAGTGACGGACTTTGCTTATTTATTGGCATACGTTTCTAGAGAACAGCCCATTGTTTTATTGTACTCGTTTATGGCCGCTTGCGGCCGAATCATTAGCCAGGTGTTGTGGATAACGTCGACTACGATACGGGCATATTTGTATTTGTGAGGTATAAAACGACGGCCTGATGGGGAAAGGGGGCAGTTCAGCGACAACTACGATCAAGGCGTGACGTGTCTACAATCTGGAATCTAACAGTGACGTACTTTGCGCGTTTTATGGAATTACGACCTTCTGTATTGCGTTTGGACTTGTTGTGTTGTTATATTTGTACCTGTGTTATACGTGTTTGTATAGTTCTAATAAACTCTATAGTAATTCTAAGGCATTTTAATTCGAGTCTCGCGACTCGTAACAATATAATTAGCATACGATTTTTTTTAAATTTTCTATTCATTGTGTATTTTTTTAGGCAAACCATGTCGAGTCTGTATCCTTATGTCATGTTTTAAGCAAATAAATGAATTTAATATGATTTTTGGTTACAGTACCTGCAACAGTTACGGTTATAATTCGCCCATGAGTACGCGGCTTTAATGGTATCGATCAATATGTTTTCGAGTCAGCAGTGTGATCACAGATTACAAAGTAAAGGCCCTTTCAGTTTATTCGTATGAAGCCAACAAAGCCTCTACGGAAATACGGGTACAAAGCTGATTAAAAATGATACTTTTATCAAGAATATCCAGCGCTAAATTGAAAACAGTGCTCTTTCATTGCATGACCTTTTGTTGAGACCATTCATAATAAAATACTGGACGTGATCTTTTTGGATTTAATTAACATGTCTCTACATAGACCAGTGCTAATCCCTTTGAAGGTATTTCATAGAGAAGTAGGGAGGGGCTAGGAGGGTCTGGGCCTTACTACCTGTTATTTCTTTGCATTTTCTGAGAACATTTACCATAGTATTGTATATTTTTTTATACCATTAGAAAATAGAGTTTTCAAAGAACAAAAAGCCTACCGACTTTTTTTAAAAAAGCTGATATTTAGACGCGAGTTTTTTCGATTGAAAATTAGAGTGGATTTTCGATATTAAGTCAAAATAAGGTAAAAAAATAAATATTTTAAATCAAAAAATTACACAGTGTATTTGAGACATAAAAAGGTAAGCTCTTACCAAATTTCGTGAGAAAAAAAATATTTTTGTAAGAGATAAAAATAAAAAACCAAAAACTTGGTTATTTGAATTTTTCACATAAATTTTGAGGTTATGTGAAAAAAGTGTAAATACAAAAGTTGTAGATCTTTTTATTAACTACAACTTTGCTATTTAACTTTTTTCCATAGGACTTGTAGTTTTGCCGGAAATCGAGATAAACCGTTTTTACCCTTAAAAACTCATCCCCTTCCCGACCTCAGATCGCCCATAAATTATTTTTCCTTTCATTTTGTTATATTTACAATTCTTGAATATGTATGTACATTAGAATTTTGTGTATGTACATTACTAGTGTCATTATTTAATTTAATTACCGAAATACGGCTAGCGCTGTGTTAGAGTGAGAGAGGAGGAGCCTGCCTACCTCTGCCGTATGCGTGAGAGAAAGGGAAGCCAGACAGACTGGCGCCGTAACGCGTTACGTAACGAAGCGGTTTGCCCTCCCATAAGAAGTTATCACTTCAAAAAATATTATGCAGTTAACGATTTTTTGAGAGATAAATTTTAAACTTTATTATAAAAAAAAATGACTGATATTATTACAGATCACACATATTTTCTGTTAATCTACTGCTGCGTCTGGCTTATAGTTATTGATCGTTTCACGCAGATGTAGCGATCAGTTTAATGCGATATTTGTGATGCGATGTTGTTATTAATAGTTAATGACTTTAAAAAATAAAAGACAAGGTAATGTATATTATACACTAATAGGACTAAAACACAACCATAAAGGTACTAGAATGATGATAACTATTCATCGCCTCTCCTCCTATTTTTGATATAACATTAATATTGTGTAAATTTATTTTTCAAATGTTACTATATCATAAATTAATCTATTCTACACGACTCTCTGCGGCCCGAATATGTTTTTACGTTTATACATAGAAACATATTCGACTGTGGAAATATTTTCCAATATGCTTACTATACATATATATGTATAGTAATTGGAAAATATTTTTTAAAAAAAAAGGTAATCGTTATCGGCGTTATTTTTAATGCTAACACTGATATTATCCCAGATCAAGTCACGACATTAGAGAAATACAATATGGGTCTATCGATTGAAATAAAAAAACTAATCGAGATATAAAAACAAGTCGTGGTAGCATAGTGGCTAGGGCACGAATCCGAACCTGAAAGGGCGCGGGTTCGTATTCTAGCCAGAAAGCATGTACTACTTAGACAGTTTTCTGACCTCATGTGCATATATCCACGTGCTAACGGTGAAGGAAAACATTGTGATGAAATCTGCACATCGAGATAACCGATGTGTCAAACCCGTCAATGCATTTTGGACAAGCGTGGCAGGTATACTGCCCGTTCCCCCAATAAAGGGAGCCCGAGCCTAGCAGTAGGAAATATATAAGATTAGTACAGACTCTAACTGCATAGATGTATTATATTTCAATAACTTACCTTGACTTGTGTTCCGGCATTAGTATTGTAACCTTCGAGATGAGAGCGCAAGTGTTCCGCGCGCGCTCATTTCTCCTCCCGTGGGGCGCGTTACAGACCGCCCCACGCCCGGACTAGACATGGACGACGCTGGGGATTTAATCCCCCGGCAATGGAAGAGGCCTCGCGAGGGAGGCCCACGCCTGCCAGGGCATGCGGAGCCGGGAATCCCAATTACCCGTAGCCCTGGCATAAGGCGCAGGACGGAACACCCAGGGGTTTTAGTGGGTATCCCTAACTGGGGAGTGGCAATAGCGTGGCACCAGTTTTGACTGGGCGCGCTAGTGCCACCCCCGATCTGGCGAATCCCACACACGGGTCGCGAATTATTCTCCCAGGCTTCTGTGCCTGTCGCGGCTTAGTCCTCAAACGGATTTCCCCTGGCCAAAAAAAAATAAATTAGTATTGTAACCTGGCCAGTTACAATCTCCCTTTGGAGAGCGGCAGCACGTTGGTAGCGCCTTTGGTGTTCATAGGTGTCCTGCATTACCTGTGTCCGTCCATAGGCGACAGTTGCCGCTTACCAACAAGTGTATTGATCGATCAGTGGTTCTCCGTGTAGGAAAGGAAAATGAATATTAATTCTTGCGGCCGGGCTGCCTGTTGTACGAGGCGACAAAACAACCAACAGCCAGATGGTAGGGTATTTGCCTGTTTAGATGGCTACCATCCCTGGTCTAAAGTATGCTGCCATAGCAACCTTGAGTTGGCCCGTCAGCCTGTCTGCTATGCTTCAGTAATAAAAAAAAGGGACAGTCTGCGTGTCGGATGAACTCATGCAATAAAAAACTAAAAATAAAAAAACATTCGAAATGTGACAATTTTTTCATATATTAATTTCAGTCCGTTCCAGCAATATAACATCATTGTTTTGCAGTCCCGGATCTTGAATTTTTCGAGGGGGGCACAAACTGAAAAATGCCGCCCCCGCTCGTCTATATTTTTACATTAGTGATAATCATCGTTTCAGTCATCAGACGCCGACTGATGGACAGGCGTGCGTCTGAGGTTTTTAACCAATGCCTACGCGCCCCGCGAAAAGTAATTTATGTGCTTAAACTGGACGTCTTAGTAGTCATAGTTGCGTTAATGATGAGTTGTGTATTTGTCTGCGAAATTTGAATTTGCCGTTCTCTGAATTGGCCGCCAGGGGCATGGGCTCCGGCTGCCCCCCCTGATCCGACCCTGATGTTTTGAGGATTTAACTGTTTGTATTCTGACGGAAAATTAAATTTGCCAAATCCAAGGTTATTTTTAGTTCATATCGAGAAAAATACTTTTTCTTTTGTCGTTACATTTAAAGTGAACTAGTTTATATTACAGACAAAACCATCTTTCGAATTTGAATGTTCTTGGACTACTAGTTATGCTTGCGACTTATTTTACTTGGAACTTGGCCAAATAATCATTTGTATTTAATCAGTAAAAAAAAAATAAGAGGTATATAATTTACAAAAAAATTGAAGTTGCCAAAAGAGATAGTCTGTGTAGGAATTGAGAAAGAACACAATTTCCTGCGTCTGGGCGGTCAGTTGTAAGAGACGATAAATCTACCCACATCCAGGTGGTAGGGTATCTGTCTGTCTGGATGGCTACCACTACCGGTTTAGGGTATGCCGCCATAACAACCTTGAGTTGCGCTATGGCATTACTGGCCAGGTGCCAGTCTCCTTTTAGAGAGCGGCAGCACCTTGGTAGCACCTTTAGTGTTACAGATGTCCATAGGCGATGGTAACCGCTTACCATTCGGTGGGGCGTCTGCCTGTCTGCTGAACTTATGCAAAAAAAAGGTCCAATGAAATTAATGAAATTTAGTGGAAGATCAGTGCTGGTTAACTCAACCGGCAATTTGCTGAGCTAGGTCCAATTTAAAACTACATCTGCTTGTTTTTTTTAAATATTTTAAGTGGTTTTTATTATTGTAGTTCTAAATATATTTCTTTCTTTCTTTAATTTTGCTTTGGCATTGTTCTTAAATTTTTATTTAAATCTCTTGAGCCGTTTCGAAACATACAAACAAAAGTATAGAAACTACTATATTATATGTTATAATATATTCAAATTCCAAAGGTTTTATTTAAGGTATGTTGAAGGTAATACATAATAGTTAAAATTTAAATTTACTTCATATTGTTACAACCTAGACGTCGACAAAGACAAATTCACACCTGCATACCTGCATTGGACTTCTTTTGTTTACTTTGTGTTTAAAGTTTTTCATTAGAAAACAGCCCATTGTGTATTGTAATCTTTTATGATAGTCATTGTGTCATTGTCAGTCTTTTATGGCCAGGTGTATCGGATTTAAAACTGATTCTAGGAAATTCGGCCACGCGGCCGGGCAGACATATTGCATCTGTGCAGTATAAAGCAATGCCTCGATTGAGGGACGAGGCAGTCAAGCGATAACCAC
Source organism: Dendrolimus kikuchii (assembly GCA_019925095.2). Lineage (NCBI taxonomy): Eukaryota > Metazoa > Arthropoda > Insecta > Lepidoptera > Lasiocampidae > Dendrolimus > Dendrolimus kikuchii. The sequence goes on along the minus strand of CM034410.1, from coordinate 11,073,871 downwards.
GAGCGAAGCAAGCCTTGTGTACATTCGGTAATTTATTTAGTGACAGACTTTGCGCCTGTTATTGAATTACGATCTTCTGCATTACGTTTGGACTTGTTGCGTTTGTACCTGTGTTATACGTGTTTGTATAGTTCTAATAAACTCTATAATAATTCCAACAGCATTTTAATTCGAGTCCTGCAACTCGTAACAATAATCTATGTACGCAGCTTTGCAACTATAAACTCTCAAGCAACACAATTGTTTGTTCCTCGGATATCTAGTAATTATAGGGCAAATCTTATTTTAATCGTGTGTCAATTAACTATAATCTTTTAGCTGTTACACATGATATAGATGTACATATTTATTATTAATCCACAAAATCTGAAAAAGACGTTCCTGGTAAAGCATTGGTCTGAATATTAACGGGTTGCGTTCAATAAGTCAGATTTAAAATAATATTATTTTCTTTTTTAATTTAATTAAAAGAATGTAAAGTATTCATTAGTAAGCATCATAGCTATCTATAAGTATATGTGGAAACAATTAAATGGTTATAGATTTTTAATAGTATGTACTTAGTTATAAACTGTTTGTTTTCCGAATAAAATAAACACCTCTAGCTAACAAAAGTTGTTTTCCTTCTTATTTATTTATTTCAAATGTTATACAGAAGTATGTTATACTATTAATTGTCTAAGAATTAATGGAGTTGTAGCAAACAGTGCGTAAGGCAAAGACATAAAAAAATAATAAATAGCAGTAGTCGCTTTTTTGCCATTTATTCCAAAATCACAGACAGATATCTGAGTTTTATTTATGTATACAGATTTATAATCCCGGGCCAAGCATGCATCATTGATGTTGAACTTCAATCAGATTTTCACCTCTTTCTAACCTTTTACAGCTTCGCACCTATTCGGGTTACCTTTAAAACCTCTTTAAAGCGGATGATACACTTGCGAGTAATGCGTACTTTTAGCTCGACAACCTTTTAGAATAGAATATTATTAAACTGTGTACGTAAAGGTGGCATAAATAGAATTAAGGAACAACAGTTGGCCCGATAAGAGCTTACAAAATAACATTTGTTACATAGTTGGGTAAAATATGGAATATACATGTAATTCAAATACGAGTCATTTTTTTTTATGATGTCTTCGCTGCTGTAGAATTACATGTCTACCGTATCTTTTTTATTTAATTTCTTTAATTTACAGTTTTAATTAATAAAAAGTGTTAAAAATACGCAGGATATTTAAAATCGCAAAACGCATTGCTATTAATCGAATGGAAATGTGACGTCATTTTTCGTTTTACATTTTCAGATTGCTAACAAAGGGCGAGTTCCTCTTGTGGCGCACAACGCTCAAAAACTCGAATGGAACGGATTATGGAGCTTTGATGTCATTAAGAACTAAATATACAAATGTCATTGGTTACTGTATGGTTTATCTGAAAATTGCGCCTTTGTATCGAAAGAAATAATTAATGCTCTGTGGTGCAACACCCACTTCGATTCACCTCTTGATATGAGTCGTTGTGAGCGTTGCATGATCGAAAATAATTGGCGACGTTATCACGGCGACCATAACTGCTGTGATCGGTATGTTGAACAGCTTAAGGAGCATTATGAGCGTTGTAAGCCACAAGAAGAATTAGTCCTGAGAATCAACTACGACGTCAGCAAAATCCCGTGAAAATAATGGCGAATAAATAGCTCAAATTTCTTTGAGATATTTTTTTATTTATTAATTTGGCCATTTCGAACAGTATTTTTATTTTTTTACTATGATAAAATGTTGCAAACAATAACAAAACAAAAATATAATAAAAAAATGCATATTAACAATAATTATGCCATAGATTAAAATTAATCATTATAGTTTTTCATAATTTTATACAAAAATATTATTTTTTATAGGTATATTTTTTTTGTATTTAGAATGTCATTATTATAGAATTTCATAATTTACAACATTATTTACATTATAGGTGTATTCTCATGAAATTATTTTTCTAATTTAGTCAATTTTAGAATTAAGTAATTACAATTGAATGTTGATACGAATATTTTTTCCCGTGTGACTCCAAAACACATTAAATTAAATTATAAATAATTTGAACTTTAAAATTAAAAAAAATTAAAACTACAGTGTGAATTAGACGATTTTTATATGAAGAGAAAAAAATATAAGAAAACATAGGAAGAGTAGTAGTAGTATCCTACAACAGTTGTTCATTTTAGAGTAATTTTATACATTTTTAGAAAATGACAAGGAACATCGTTCCCAAACTGCACAGTACAACGTCCCTTTTCTGTTCCCGCCATAAGTTTTCAAAACAAAGGAATAACAATAAAGTTCCAAATTCAAAAATTCTATTCGTATTCTATAAATTCGTGGCCAGTGCAAGTATTATCAACCACGTTAAAAACTATTTGTTGGAGTTTCCAATAGTGTGTACAGGAACCTTTAGAAGCAAAAAGACCACTCAGGCCATTTGTACGCTTACTTGCTTGAACCTCTACACCCGCTGTATGTAGTAGTTTTGTATGTGATCTTATTTACGGGAATATCAGATAACAGGTTCCAACCTATACTTTACTAGTCTTTTATTTAGGAATATAACAGCTAAATTACGCCGGCCAGCTATATTACTAAGCATTCATCGGTCTCGATGAGCGTCACGCCGTACGCAGCGTACGGCGTTTCTTATACGTCACCGCCTAAGGGTTCCCTTTTTATAATATTAATTATTTATTTATTCTAAGGCAATAAAGTCATTGGTCTTGCGCTTAGTAATTATTGGACGTATGCACATTGTTGGCGCGGGCGGGAGTGGGGATAAAGAGATGGAAAGGACTTACAGGATAGGGTCGCCGCACCAGACACGCTACGAACGATGCGGGCTTAGCAGCGGCTAGCACTTCTTCCTCGTGTTCCTTCCTTCTCGTCTTGCGGTTCCTTCGATAAGTGGACCAGCTGCAACGATACAGCGTGCACCTTCCAGGGCGCGGATTGATGTAAGCAAGTGTAAAATTCGGCACAACACACAAAACGCGCCGAGGTTTGTGCGGTGCGTTCAGCGGTCGGACGTAGACTATGTCACATTGCATAGTGACAGGTGCGGCGAAAGAAAAAAGGTAACAAAGAGGCGGTGACCAAATAGGTCGGCGTTAACACACATATATTGACATGTACACAAAAAACACTATATAAAATATTCTAATTACGAACAATAGATAGTATTTTTTATCTTATTTGTGTTAGTAATCAATGACTAACGCTTATTTTGTCCGGTTAACAAATGACCAAATCAGTCGGCAGTCGAATTTATCAGATATTCTCCTTAAGATGCTGTTGCTTCTTCCACGCAGTCTACTCAACCCCTAGGCAAGTGGCGTTAGCGCTAGACGATAACAGAATGAAAATGTGTGACAATTACATAGTACTTAACGTAACGATACGCCATTCCCATAATTTTTTTATTTTATTCGTTTAGCACTAATATCCCTTGTCTAGAGGGGTTGTAATGACGAATTTTTCTCTTCATAGAGTATCAAAGCCATCTATGTGCGCTTCGGCGGAAATGGTCGTCGCACTACAGAAGCGCGTCGTCCATATTTTGCTTTCATGCTATATTTTTTTAACTACGACACATTAAACATTGAATATGAATAAAAAAATAATTATCTCACGAAGAACATTTATACATAAGCCATTATTTAATATTAAACATCCATTAACTAATTGGTTTGCAAAAGGTTCTATGTCTTAAGGTCAGTGAGCAAGCGTAATAAGACCTCCCTAATCGTATAAAGCCATTATACCTGTTCTTGACATCGCATAAATTTTTCTCATTGACCCGTCCCATTGCGTATTAGATTATAAAAATCGACGATTCCACGCGTACACGCCGCCTTCTGGGCTTTTTGAGAAGGGTTTTAAAGGCAGGGAGTTGGTGAAATTAAATTATCTAGTTTCTTGGAATCTTCAACAAAAATAATTTAACATAAATTCTATTTCAAATAGGACGATATATGTTACACATCCATGTAAAACATAACTTGTGGTGTTATCGTAAAATTTCCTTGTTTTTCTTGCTTATGGCTGGCAGACAGACAGACGGCTCACTAGATAGAAGGTGGTTGCCGTCGCCTATAGATGTTTGCAACAACAGGGGCGACGTCAACGCGTTGCCGACCTCTAAGAAATTTTATATGGCTCTTCTTAAACAACCCATGTCGTAGCATAGAGGGAAATCCTCGGCGAGTAGTTTTCTCCAGTTCGTTGACGCACGCGGAACAAATGTACGAAATATTTATACGAAATAAATATTAATTCTAATTATATAAAAATTGTTTTAACCCTGTTACTATTTAATAATAATCTTATATTTAGAATCACGATGTTTATTTCTATATTTAAGTAATTTCTCCCATAGTGTCCTATTTGAAATGGATTGTATTTGATAACGATTGAAATTTAATAATTTTAAATAAGAACAATATTGATGGTATGTTGTTATTTATACGTTACATTTTTCTTCCTTTATTATAATTCGTCATATTTATTATGCACGTGTTGTTTTAATTGATAAAATATTTACAGTTCAGTAACTAATAATTTAAAGTGTTTGATATATTTAGCAAACAAGCGGCCTTGTGCAAATTAAAATGGTCCACTAGTATTACTATTGTTGTGCTGTGCTGAGCTGATTTTTCTCTTTTAACAGTAACAAAAAATTGCTTTGAAATCAGAGGTTATCTCATGATTTTCAATTACTAACCATATTCATTTATTTTTGTCCAGCTCCTGGACTATTTTATGATGGTTGAACTAAAGTTAAATAAATCAGTTTATGACAAGTGGTTTTGTGAGAAACGATTTTACTTATTTGGGTATTTTGTTACAAAGGCCTGCCGTTGGGATTTGAACAAATGCTTTTAAGCTTTGAATAATTTTGAGGGTTTATGATTACCATAATTTGAATAAGTAACGTATCTAAATCGAATAGTAAACTGACAATGTCATCTCGCTGTTGATAATTTGTAATTTTCTCACAATCTATAATTGTGAATTGTTTATTATTTAATGCTGAACAATGTCTTTTAATTCATGATAACCCATCTCTAGTTCTAACCTCGATACACATTCTTGATACGCACATATTTTATTCTCTTTTTGTATACTGGTATGTATGTATATCTATCTCTGTCCCCCCAATTATGACTTACTTCACGAAGATGCCGCCATTGTGTCGTCGGATTCGTTTTGCGGTGTTAAAAAGACAGACATGTAAAAAAAAAAAATATTTTTGGCAAGTGCAATGAGTTATTGAAACAAACTAAATTGTAGACGCCCTGAAAATTGATTTTTATTGTTTGAATGATTGATTGATCTGGTTTCAAGATATGTGCAAGATATATATTTCTGAGCCAAAGGTGGACACAATGTTTTCGGCTGGTAATATTAGGGGGAATGGTTATTTTCAGTAATGTTACAGACTTCGAAAAAAGGAGGTGCTCATTTCGCCATGTTCATATTTTTTACTAGGATATGTCTGCGACTTCACAAAATACCGCAGCATTTAAAAAAGAATGTAAGCTATCGTTTTAGTGAAAACTGTGTCGGAATAAGCGAATTTTTAGCATCCGAACAACTACAAACCGCTCCCGGGAACATTCCCGCGGGATTCCCAGGATAAAAAGTACCACACATTTTATTACGTAAAGCTATCGAACAGTAAAAAAAATCGCAGTAGAATTGGATTTTTTTCAATCTGCTCATTTTAAATCATTTCCACAACATTTACCGTAGGATTCCCAGGATAATAAGTAGCGCAGATTTTAAGTTTAAGAATTACCTGTCGATCAGCGAAAACCGCATTGAAATCGGCCCAGTAGTTTTTACGCGAATACCGAACAAAGAGATAAACAGACAAGAAATCTAAAAAAAATGCATCGTGTTCTCCATCGTTTATATAGTGTATTCCAGATGGATTTTATTAAATAGCTTCAATGTAGAGACACCAATTTTTTAACATTTTATAATATTACTAGAGTTAAACCCTAGGGTCGCGCTGAGCGCGGCTGTCGATTTGGCCGCCACGGCTGCGGCCTTGTCCGGCGCTTCCGGCTGGCTGCTCTCCTGGTGAGATTCTTGGGCCTACAAGACCCCCCACCCAGCCGGTGACCGGCTGACCTACCCGCGGCCTCGGACACAGCGCAGTTCGGCTTCGCTGTGCAGGGTCCGGTCACCAAGTGGACCGGCTTCGGGGTTCACCGGTCTGACGTTCGCTAGAATATCTACTAAAACTCCTCATATCTCTGCTGTCACCATGTGCCGAACCAACACATTCCTGGGCTTAAAATATTTCGTTCAAATATATATTTTTTTTTATAGTTTGCAGAATATGTTTTATCCGTGCAGGAACGGAGAAAGAATACAATTTCCTGCGGCCGGGCGGCCTGTCGTAAGAGGCGACTTAACAACCCACAGCCAGGTGGTAGGGCATTTCCCCGACTGGATGGCTACCACCCCTGGTCTAAAAGATGTCGCCATAACAACCTTGAGTTGTGTTCCGGCATTAGTGACCATATGATTAAATCAAAACTATTAAGGAAAGGGTAAAAATAGCACTGCGAGAGATATTGAATAAATTTACTAAGATTGATGTCGCCATAACAACCTTGAGTTGTGTTCCGGCATTAGTGTTGATAGTTTTGATTTGAAGAGAGTGAAATACAGCGTCGTATGGACCGTGGCGCCACTCATAGACGTGTTGAAATGTCGATTTGATTGACACTCACGAATTTACAGTGACGTTTAGACGAGCGTTTTCGAATCGCGGGAACTTAAATACAAGCGTTGAATAGCAAACCGTACAGGGACGAAATCTTAATAAAAACACATTATCATCATCAAATAATAATATAAAATATACGTTATATTGTAATTGCTTTATTTAAATATTCGATGGAAATGAGAAATACAAATATTACCCGAGTAAATACACAGGACTGGTTTAACTTATAAATATGCCAACATAAGCCGAGGGTCGGGATTCGCAGCGTGTCCATAACAGCATCTATGCATTAACTACGAACACATAACTTCCATTTGGAACTAACTTGACAAGTCATTGTTACACAAATACATCTATAATCTATTATAGGTAATATTATATAATAAATTTGTATAGTGGTCGAGTTTGAAAAATCAAGGGCACTAATAAAACTACGTTTTAAGAGCTCTGAGCGCCGTAATTTGTTTGATCAAGGCTACTAGACTAAGGCTACTGAAAAGAGGCCGAAACGTTGGAATAATACGCTGTTAAAAGGCCCATTTCCAACCCTAACTCCTTTAAAAATCATCCTATCCAAAAAATTCATTCTCATAGTATAAGTATTTTTTATGTACAAAATTCAAATTTGTATATACTCTTTCCTTTGCACTCCTCTAAATAAGAAAAAAAACTGTAATAGCATAAATAAGATTTTTTTTAACATAAAGTGTTAGTACATTAAGTAATACAGTGCAGTGACAGTGACTCTGACTTTGAATATGTTAGAGACAACAGTGTATTAAATAATAAAAAACCCGTTACAACGTAGTTTTATTATATATACTAGTAGCGAAAACTTAGAAAATACTATCAAGGGGACTAATTCGGACTAGCAGCTTCCAAAAATGCAACTTTTAGAATTTTTGTTTGTCGATTTGAGCGTCACGTGAAAACTACTGAACGGTTTTAAATAAAACTCGATACAGAGCTAGCTTATATTCAGGCTCGACATTTAGGAACAAACTCGTCGTAACGGCAACGCGAACGAAGTTTCACTAGCAATCCTGATATAAATTATAAGAACGAAGGCATATTCGTCGTAATCGAAATAATTAAGCTATTTTTAGGCTGATTGTGTTTTTAGGTTTCCGCAGATATTTTAGCAATAACTGAATAAATATACTTTATTGTCAAATAGTAAACTATATATACAATTTTATATGTACAAATTAATATTAATTAAAAATCTAAAATATCCTATAAATAAACCTAACTTAAAAATATATATACAATAGTAAAAAAAAAAAAAAAAAAACCTAATATTAAAATAAAACCTATATTAAAGCCCGTCCAGCCCCACCAGACCACTGTCGCTGGGCATTGTACCTAGAAGGCTGGCAGCATTACCTCGCTGGATACAAAGGCTAATCCTTTGAGCATACCGAGCATAACTGAATGTTTATATATTAATCCGTCCGTCTGTCTATATATATACATCCATTATTCTTATAAATTCATTGGTCGATATGGATGAAAGACGATACATTTTATCAATATAGAATTGGTATTTAAAAAAAAAGACGAGAATAATTTCTAAGAAAAAACCGAGCTCTAAGAATAGCGCCATATATTCTCCTTTCTTTACAAAAGTCGTGTACACGAATCTCATCACCAACGCGGCAATCCATATTTATCGCTATACAAAGAGAGGTCTCGATATAATTTAATTTATCCGCCTAATCTCGTTTCACCCGACCGGCACTGTTTTGCATTTTGATAGAATATATCGTAGACTAAATTCCTTAAAAGCCAGTTAAGCTGAAAAGACGAGTGAACAAATCCATCGTCAAGCTGATGAAGATGGTTCACTTCTGTCTTTCAACATCAATCAAGAATCAACCAAAGCGATCCAAACATTGAATATCGTGGTGGTCTTTTAGTTTCCTGCCTTTCAACAAAATTCGTTGAATTTGGTTGATCCGCCTATATTACTAGTGTTACGGTTGCAGCTAGCCAGGACCGGCTGGTGCGGGGCGGCAGCGGCCTCGCCAAAGGAGAGCCTTGTTAGGGAAATGTAGCCGTTCCTGCATATCAGCCCGGAAGCAGCACGCTCGAGGAGGCACCTCCTGTGAGGTTCGACCTCGGCTCGACCGCTGCGGGGGATTGACTCTATATTGAGAATTAGCCGTTAAAGGCTGAAAGAGCTAAGCCAACAGGCTGAAGTGATTATTTGGGGACCAATTATCGACTCCGCCGGCGGAGCCGATCCTAGTCTATCATTACTACCGCTTCGCAACGTGTTATAGCTGGAGGAGAAGAAGCGGCGGAAGAAACTCTCCAGCAACACGCCTATGCTAATCTTGTATGGCTACTTGTGTCTGTAGTGAGTGAGTGAGATTGGTGGGGTCTTACCTTTGTGTAAGAGGAACCGAGCCGGGGGCTCTCCGGCGTCTGTTTTGTCTGCGTCTGTTATGCCAGGCTGATGTTCTGAGCCTCGGGGGGTTCATAGTCGCGAGGAGACGGGTGATTTTATCGGGCTCAATGCAATTTAATCTTTGAAAAATTCTTAAATCATTCAACTACGTGAATAAACGGTGCTACAAGTTATTTCTATGAATAAAACTAAACATGTAATAGCTGATCAACGTTGGCACCTTATTTATCAGGGAATGAGAGAGGATACTCGTTTATAAACCGTAATTATTCTGAGCGTGTTACTTCCAAGAGAATGCCGATCTAATTAACTAAGTCTCACTTCTCACACATAACACCGGCCCACAAAAAATAATAATTTGTGGGTGTATGGAACAAAAGACCGAATCTGGGGTATGGACCAAACTGCTCCCAGATTCAGATTTAGTGCATCGAAATATATAAGATGGGTCTGGTCAAGAGTACAGACCAATTTTTTTTTGGTGGTCCAGTGTAATTAGCCACTCTAGAGCGCTACTACAACATGTGCATCGGACCGAAGCTGGAGTGAAAGTGATTGGTCATTGCTGGAGCTGAGTAATAATCATAACTACCCGCACACATCATCTAGTCAGTAATTCAACTCATTAGCAATAGTAAAATAATCTAACATAAATGTTAAAGTGTAGTATATATATTGTGTTTTATCGTAATGAATGTCGTAAGAGGTGACAAAACAACCCACCGTCAGGTGGTAGGGTATTTGCCCGTCTGGGTGGCTGTCATCCCTAGTCTAGAGCATGCTGCCATAACAACCCTGAGTTGTGTTCCAGCATTGGCCAGGTTTCAGTCTTCCTTTAGAGATATGTAGCACATATCTAGCACATCTCTTGTTATTAATGTCCATAGGCGATGGTAACCGCTTTCCATCAGGTATGTCGTCTGCCTGTCTGCTGAACTCATGCAATAAAAAAGTGTGTATTTCAAATTAAATATGTTTTTAAAATAGTATCTGAAATAAGTATTTACTGAATAAAACACGCAACAACCTTGCCGCAAGCAAGAATCATATCTGTTTATTGTATTTATCCATAACCCCAAGCATAGGAGGTTTAAGCCAATAAACCTCAGAACTTTGAGGTTTCCAAGATGTGTGTCCCTTGGCGACCTTTACTTTAAGGCGTTCGCAAAAACTTACAGGCGCATATTTGGAAATTATAATGGGGGTCTTACAAAGATCAAACTAAACTTGTTGCACAAAGCATTCTCTTTCAGGTAACCCTTGGATGGACAAGATCTGATTATAAAGATGGCGTTGGTGGGCAGTAAACTAGAAAACTAATACCTAACAGTAGTGTGTATTTAATACCTATATCTATATATATTTGTATAGAAGATTAGCAAAACAATTCAGTTCCAAATGGCTAATGGTCATGCGAGCATATGTACTTACTGTATACTAATTTTCATCAAGATCGGTAAGGCCGTTCTTGGGTTATACAGAGAAGGACTAAAAGATAGACAGATAGAAGACACACAAATATCTTAAAATTTGTAGAATATGACTCAGTGAATCACAAAACGAACGAATTCGTCTTAAAAGACAAAAAATATACATACAAAATGGAGATAGATATTTATTCCTGGTTTTTTTCATTTGTTTTTAAAGTACGTAAGATTTAACAAATGCATTTTGTTTATATATGAAAATTAATTACACTCTCGAAGTGCCCTTACCTGAATACTAAGTCCAACCCCCGACCCTATTCTCGAGAACATAGATTGGCAAGGAGCTATCTATCAACTCTGAAATTACAATGTTTTTTTCACTGCAAAATCCTGAAGATCCTTCTTTACAATGTATTCGGAATAATAAATAACATGTTTTATGTTACTATTCAATACATTTTAGGATTGGATAACGTTAGCTTGATGAGAGATAATGGTATTTGTGGAGACGTTCGTACTAAATAACTGAAAGAAAGAAAGAAAATCATTTTATACAGGACAAATTACATTGGATAGTGTAGGTATAATTAATATTGTTAACAAATTTAAAAATAAAATAACACAATCTTGTCCAGAAAGGGGCATCAGCCTCAGCATAGTGCTGGTCTTTTAAAACCAGCGCTGATCTTCCGCTGAGCCCTTAAGCTACTGTCACGGCCGACATTACATGATTGCAAAGCATGAAAGTAGAATCTTACGCAATATATATTACACAAATACATACGTACATACACACACACATACATACGTAGTATATACAAGAAATGGGGAAAATAATAATTATGTATCAAACTATTTTTGTTATAAATACGAGTATTTTAAAAATTAAATAAAAGAATCGATGGAAGAAGAAAATGTAGCTGCGTCCCATCTCATCTCCAAGAGACAGCTAAGGCAGATGGACGGCAGACGAACCCGAAGAGGGCCTGAAAGGCTGCAAATATGCATCCAGTGACAATGGATACATTTGTGGCTTTCAGTGTCGAAACTCTAGGGCCATGGAGTTTCGAAGCTTGTCGACTCTATCGAGATCAATCACATGTTTGATAGAAGGCGCACGTGACCAAAGGGCTGGCCTGTATTTAGGGCAGCGTATTAGCACTGCCATTCAACGAGGAAATGTAGACATTTCACTGAAACGTCACTGTCATACTGTCAAGAGTGATATGTTGTCAATATCACTCTCGCGGAGCGTCGTAACTACGGAAGCGGGGCGGCGGGAAGAAGGAAGATATAACCTAATAACCTCCTCCAGAGAATCGTCGCCAGCGCACCAAGTATTCGACGAACTGCGATTCATAGCCTTAATCAAAGTGAATTATAACGTAATCAGTGTTAATATCAAGAGAGATGATTGTTTCATAAATATACCCACATACATCATGCCATGCCATGATGAATTCTGATTGGGCTCATCATGAGCTTATACGGCTCTGACGAGCTTACATCAGAAGTGGGATCCACTCATGCTCACAATGGAAGTAATACGAGGGGAATCGGTTCATGCTCATGATGGAAAGCATGCCAGTGTGATCAAGACGTGCCGATGGATTATCGGATGCTGCCGATAACGATAACAATGGAGGATTGGCTTGTCGCGGCCGTGCGCGGGATTAGCAGCGGCGTAGTGGTAGTGTGGTGCGTTGAGGTTGCGATATGCCGGGCAGCATGCCGGCTTGCCGAGTTGCTGAGGCTGGCGCTTTGACGGTGCCTGTGGCGCGACAACGTATTTGCCTGAACGTGATAGTATTGCCGTTGGTATCATTGGCCTACGGTGTGATGACAAAGGGTCCATACTGATGCTAGTACTGTAAGTGGAAGTGCTTATGGATCGTGATTGGTAAGCTACAAATTATGTGCTTGTTCCACCAGGCACAGAGGGTATGTCATTATTATTATTATTTTAGTGAGCATTATGCAAAGTAATATAGTGAGTTCTTCTATATTTTTTTGAAGGAGTTATGACTCAACTTAATCTGCATTGTTTTGGGCAATATTGCAGTAGGTGGTAAAATGTCAGTTGCATGTAAAAATATAAAGACAAAACGAAAAACTAGACCAGTAATCTGCTAAATCATTTTCTGAACGTTACACTAACTACACTATAAATTAATGTTATTTATTGTTAAAATTTTTGATAATGTATGTACATGACTACTATGAGCTGGGTTAGGAGAATTTGAATTGAATTGACCAGTTGGGAAAAATCTTTGTGTAAGATACTGTAGAGGGGAGTAATTTTAAGAGTTTATAATAATTTTGTATTTGGGAATCCGAATAGCTGAATCAACAGGACCACCTTGAGATAGTCTTGATGCATTGGTAAAAAAAGCTGAAGGTGGTCTAGCCAACGGTCTTGCATAATTTTACAGAGTGATTAGCATCTGCAATTTCTTTGTGAATATCTAGATTTAGAAAAACAATAGGTTTATTAATAAGACTTTCAAATCTGAATTAAAAAAAAAAAAAAAGATATTTATAATAATAAAAAAAAATGTCAGGTCAGAAATCTACTAGGTAGTTACTTTCAAGAAGTGGAAAACTTTTGTGAGTCTAATAACTAGATGTGTAATTAATTTGATAGACTTGCTCTAAGACAGGGATTCCCAAAGTGGTCAATATCAACCCCCTGGGGTCGAAATCAGTTTCCCAGGGGTCAACATAAACAAAAACTGATTTTGGTGATCAGTGAGGTCCAAAAACCGACCCCTATTAATTAAAATAAGTTCTTATTCAAAAAAATCAAGATACTGTTAAGTTGTGTTACATGTACCAACTTATTAAGTATCATTGCTGTATGATTAAAAATACTAGGAATAGGATTTTTAAAGTAATTTGGCTATGGGGGTCTGAGGTATCAGTTTATTTTGGAAAAAGGGGTCTCTTGCCCAGAATAGTTTGGGAATCTCTGGTCTATGATGTTTTAAAGGAAATGATCTGAAAACTATCACTGTGTAAAAAAAATCTGTCCGATAGAAGCTACCTGTGGAGAATAATACCCCAATCTATACACAACCTGGAGAGTATTAGTTGGAGAAGAATTCATTGCGCTTGTAGAGTGATCTTCTGTAGGCTCTTGGCTTGAATGGGATGCAGTTTAATAGAAGCAGATTTATTGCAGAATTCCAATATGAAACAAGCATAGTCGTAGTGGCTGCGGATGATGGCATTATAAGAGTTAATTTGGCAAGTAATAATTATGCTTCATTGTTCGTGGTAGGCAATCATACTATCCTCATGGCCAAGTAATATTTAGTTCTTTTTGTAAGAAAAATGAGAAAAGACCATTACAATCCATATTAGGATATTACCAAATTGAGAAGTGAATAATTTAGTTTTTCATTTAGAAAATAATGACTAAATGGAATATTGTTATATTTTTTCTTGAATATTATTTTTCAAAGTTATATAACTTGTAGTGATGGCTCTTCACTAATATTCATTTCACTAATCACAGCAAATAACAGTGATGTAAAATAAATCATATTTCAGTTCAGGTACAAGAATAGGAAATGACTGTTAAGTTTCTCCCAGAGCATAGTACAGAATATCTAAAATAAATAGTGAAAATAATAAAGGAGAATTTATTTGAGTAAAATAACTTTATTCTTTAAAAAGTTAGGCATTCATTTGCTGGAGTTATTTAGAACACCAGGAGGCAATGTTGAGAGTGCAATGTATAATTTCATTTTACAGTTCCAGTAATCACTTACAGTTCTAGTTCCACTGTGACACTAGCGGTATTCCTATTTTGTCATCACTTCTAAAATAACAGGTGGTGATTTATCACCGGTGAAATGGCAGTGATAATGTGAAATCATTTCATGGTGACGATCGATATATTGGAATGGTTGTATTTTCCATCACTAATAACTTGCAAAAATTTGTGTTTATTATAGACGATGTAAGCAAATGTCATGGATGTGCATTCATTTTATTTTTCAAGTTTACCTTTTGAGAGATTTTACATGAATATCAGGTTAACTTTGATGGCCTCTGTGGTTGAATGGGCTAAGCTTTTGTCAATCAAGCTCAGTGCGATTCAGGGGCTCCATATTCGATTCCTGGTTTGATAAATTTCATAAACGAATTTTCCATTGTTTGTTATGGCCTGAGTGTCTAGAGTTGGCCCTAGAGTGGTCCATTGTATAATACCAATAAGTTGCTTAATTTGGAAGTATACGGTGTGTGTGTGTTTGTCAGTGTGTGTGTGGTTATCTGTCAATTATTATTAGAATAGCTACTTTAAAAATACTGAATTTAAACTTAACTTTAGCTGATTTAAAAAAAAATGCTTTCTGATATTACAAAGATTTAGGTATAGTGGAAATTTGCTTTATGTACTTGACACATAAATTCCCATAGGATGTATTCTATTGGTATTCTGATTGGAGATTGAATGGAGCGCACAATTAAACAAGGAATCAATATTACAACCATAGAAACTCGTGAATAACATAGAAACATTGTTTTCTTGAGTTTTAGTGCCACAACAAGTGCAACCTGAAAAGACGAGACTAGTCACAAGATACTGAAGTTCATCACACACTATGGAGGAAAAGACAACCATGACTTGCTACACCTGTTGTCAGTTTGAGGACTGGGTGACTGCTAGCCCAGGCAAGAAGGGATGTGGCGGAGCAGTGGTCAAGAATATTTATCAGTATACACACCAACCTACTCAGAGTACCTGGCAGATATTTTCTCTGAGCAAATTCCTTTTTATTTGGTGGCAGATCATCTTGTTCTAAAATAAAGTTAGTATGACAAACTGGCAGTTACTATGCACATAAACCTTGTTTATTTAAGTGGTACAGGTGGTGAAAACATTTAATTCACTACTCAAATGCAAAGCAATGTAATTATAATTGATGAACAAGATATTCTGCAATCATAGATATCTTTAGAATGCTTTTAATTTTGTTGATCGATTAAAGTTGGAACCTGTATAGCAACAGGCGTGGTTACTGATTGCAATCACTAGACTAATCCGGAAGCGAAGTGGTCGATTCTGGTCACGGGGAGTGGCATTCGGGCGCTATACCCAGCAGGGTTAGTATGATGGATGCATTCCGCCAGGTTAAAGGGACAGTGTACTGGTCTGGTCTAAAAGGTTGTGGAGAGTGTCATTTGGACCCTATACCTAACAAGGTTAGTTTGATGAATACACTATGCCACGTTAAGAGGCAAATGTCATTCGGGCGCTATACCTAACAGGGTTAGTTTGAAGAATACACTCTGCAAGATGAAAGTGGCATCCACGCCATATCCCGAGGGAATGGTTGGAAGGATCCACTTGTCGAGTTCAGATATGCTTATTCGGTTGGCTGGCCAAAAGGATAGTGACATCCGGGCCACACCCAAGGGGGTTGGTTGAAAGGATTCACTCGTCCGGTTCAGACGTTGGTTCAATAGACCAAAGGATAGTGACATCCGGGCCACACCAGGAAGGGTTGGTTGAAGGGATTCACTCGTCCGGTCTAGATGTTGGTTCAATAGACCAGACCCATTACGGAAAGTTGAAAGAATCATTTACTCAGTTTAACCACTTTATTCCGGGGGTCTTCGTGGTTGGGGTCGGAATTACGCTTGTTTAGTTATTGCTAAATGTAGTTATTGTTATTTGCTCATGAACGCGAAATGAATACGAAGTTAGATTTAAAGTTCAATTAGTTCCATATAGAATGATATAATTTCAGAGAGTGGTATTTTAAATGCCCGTGGGTCATGTATCAGTCGAAGTCAATGTTAATGATGATAATAATGAGATAAAATTTTGGTGTGATCTCTGGTAAAGTACCTTATTGGCCGTTTTGAGATAGATTGAGAGACCGAGAGATATGCATAAGACTCTGTAAGAAGTCTGGTTGGGGATCGTAGTCTGAAGAGGCAGTATGAGCATTGAGTCAGCAGCAGGTGGACTCAAGTGAGAGCAATGCTATAGCTAACTGGTCATGGCAATAGAGGTCCTGCCTTGAGAGGTTTTAAATCAAGAAGTTCTAAAAGTTATATTGTATTGGTTTTAATAGTGAAAAGAAGCGACTGTGATACATGGCTCTGGAAAATAATTTTGGGGTTCTGATTTAGTATTCTTTGGGTTCTGACTAATGATTTTTATAGCTCAGAATAATACTTTTAGTATTCTTAATCATTTCGGCACTTAGAGTTGTCATGCAAAGATCATTAAATTATGATATCATATTTGAAATAATAAGTGTTGAAGATTAAAATAAAAAAATTCTTTAATTATTGAAGATTATAAAAGTTAATTCAAGTAGAGTCATCCAGTAGTGGCAGGATGGACGAGCGGATGTCCTGGTGCTTGGAAGTTGTTTGTTTCAGAAATACAATAACGCCCGAGGACGGTCGTATGTCAGTCTGGCCGTGTAGACAGTTCACTGAAACGTCACTGTCATACTGTCAAGAGTGATATGTTGTCAATATCACTCTCGCGGAGCGTCGTAACTACGGAAGCGGGGCGGCGGGAAGAAGGAAGATATAACCTAATAACCTCCTCCAGAGAATCGTCGCCAGCGCACCAAGTATTCGACGAACTGCGATTCATAGCCTTAATCAAAGTGAATTATAACGTAATCAGTGTTAATATCAAGAGAGATGATTGTTTCATAAATATACCCACATACATCATGCCATGCCATGATGAATTCCGATTGGGCTCATCATGAGCTTATACGGCTCTGACGAGCTATGTATTGCGTAGACTTATCATTTATCATTATTTATAAACTGCACCACAGTCAGTATTTAAAATCCATTAATCCCTGCTAAGAGTTGTCTGGAAGAGATCGCTTTTTAACGATAAGGCCGCCCGTCGTACTATCTCTTGTATTTTTTTATTTCTGTTTATCTATGTTTTAGTGTACAGATAAAATGTTGTCTATCTATCTATCTAGTCCCATGTATTATATATATGTGCCACGAATATGCGTGCTACTGGATCAGTCAAGAATTAAAATGATTTTTTTTATTTTTTATTTTAGTATAGGTTCGCGTTTGACCACGATCTCGCCCTATGTGGAGTGAAGATATGGATGGAACATGGTTACCTAGAAGGTACCTATTTACACGGGACTTGAAGACACCCAGGTTATAAGTATCAGAAATGACAGACTCCAGCAATGATTTCTACTCCTTCACGGTGCGTATGATGAAGTTAGATGCAAAGCGCTTCGATTTTTTTAAGTCAGTCGTCAGTGTTAACATCGAAACACTTTACAGTCAGTACAGACCATTAAATAACACTTTATTGCACACCAAAACAAACTAGTATAAAAAATCCATATTTACAATTCCTCTAGGCAATAATACAATACACGACCTTATCGCCTAAGTTGCAGGAATTTCAGGGTACGCCATTTAAATATAATTCTAGAAATAAAGAGATAACAAAAATGTGTAAGTATAAAAAAAAGTGCCATATTTCTCTATCCATCCTAGAGATCGCTCTAAAAGTATTGTGTATTGTTTCATAAAGTTTATTGTACAATAAAGTATATTCTATTCTATTCTATAAATCGAACAAGAAACTAATTATACATTTTATCCTTAATAAGGCTTTAAATTACCTTATCTTAAATACACACACAATCTTTACTTCTTGCGAAAATCGCAGTTCAACTTATACTGGAAAATATAACGAATATAATTATATCCAGAGTAACTTGATCCGAAGACTTCAAGCCACAGGTCAACTTATAATGGATTACTTAATGAAAGCTAATTGACCAGTGTAAAATGAATCGTGCACCCTTTTCTATTGGAATAGAGGTCTGATATATTATTTTTCACTAGAAACCGTCCATTCATTTTGTGCCAGGTAAGAACTAAAACCATTAGCGTCCGCAGTCGGGACTTCATGAATATTTCAGTGCCTCTTTTCAATTAAGACATGCGCCGTAACAAACTACAATTTGGTTGACTTTCGTAAAGTGAAATTCAGGATTTATTTGAGACTAGGATATGCCCGCGACTTCGTCCACGCTTGACTTGAAATTCTTGCGGGATTCCCGGGACACAAAATACCGCAGCATTAGAAAGGAATACAAGCTATCATTTTAGTGGAAACTGTGCCGGAATAAGCTAATTTTTATGCATCCGGTTAGAAGTTGAAACCATTCCCGGGAAAATTCCAGCGGGATTCACATATTTTATTACTTACATTAAATTTGCTGTTGATCAGTAAAAAAATAACAATGGTATTCGATTTTTTTAATCGGGCCATTTTAAGCCATTCCCAGAAAATATCCCGCGAGATTCCCAGGATTAAAAGTAGCGCACAGTTTAAGGCTAAGAATTAACTGTCGATCAACGAAAACCGCATAGAAATCGGCCTAGTAGTTTTTAACGGAATCTCGAACTAACATACAAATAATAAAATAATGCATCGTGTTCTCCATTATTTATATAGTCTACTCCAGTTGTTATTTTTTAAATAACTTCAATGTACAGAAAGAGCATCTTTAGAATTTTATAATATATTGTGCCACCCCAATGTGGCGAATTCCACACTCTCCACTGCGTTTCCCCCCGGGGGTTAGTCCTCAAATGGTATACCCCTCGTCAAAACCGAGACTAGGTCTCCACTTTCAGGACTCTTCTGAAGAGCTACCATAAAGACTAAAAGTATTTTAAAAAGCGTTCTATTCAGATACAACACGCGTATTTAGGTTCTGGCTCCACCTTTGGCTTTATGTATAGTTGCCATCGACAACAACGACATTCAACAAGCGTAAACGTCACATTAACAGTGACAGATAAAATGTCACCTTACTAACTTAATATGTCACTTCATTACTTACGTTCAAATATACCAGCTTAACGATTATTGCGAAAAAAAAACGAATTAATACGATAAACCTAACATTTGGATATCCTCGTTCCTGCGTCTACAGCGTCAATCGAACTAAAAGAAAATGCTTTAGTAATGTACAGTATAGGTCTTGAGCGTCGATTATCGCGCAGTTAATACTTTATGCTGCGACAAGAGAAATCCATTACAATATTACAAGAATACTTTGCGGGTATTTCTTAAATCGAGTTATATTTGTATTGAAAGCGTTTTTTGTATCTAACTCTTTTGTTCTCTATGGCTTCGTTCACATGAAAATAGAAACTTGATTTTCGAAAGATACTTTATAAAGTATTAAGTCCTTAGTATAAAGTATCTTTCGAAAATCTAAGTTTATTTATATTATTACTAGGATATTCCTGCGATTTCATCCGTATTTGAATTGAAATTCTCACGGGATTCGCGGGACACAAGGTACCGCAGCATTCAAAAAAATAACGTAAGCTATCGTGAAAACTGTGTCGGAATAAAAATTAAAAGAATTGAAATTCGATTTAATCTGGCCATTTTAAATCATTCACAGAAAAATTCCCGTGGGATTCCCAGTATAAAAAAATAGCGTAGATTATAAGTCTAAGAATTTGCTATCGATCAGTGAAAACCGCATCGATATCGGCCCAGTAGTTTTTACGTGAACCCCGAACAAATAGACAAGAAATCTAAAAACAAATGAATCGTGTTCTCCATCGTTTATATAGTCTATTCCAGTTTTTTTTATTAGCTTCAATTGTACAGACACGGCATGTTTAGAATTTTATAATATTATAGATATAAATATACTTACGCATTCAATAATATTATTAATACATATATACAATACATCAATATGTACACTTACCAAATAACACATATTATGTTCCATAATTATATACATACCGTTCCATAATTACATACACACTAAGATGGATGGGATAAGAAGTAGCATGCAAACATATACAAGACTCTAGGAGCATCCCCCAAGAGCATCAGGGGAACAGGTGACAAATTAAAAAAATGTAGGTACCAGTAGGCACCTAAAATATATTATTAAGTATTTACGCGCCATCGGTATTAAAAAGCGAAAAAAATTATAACAATTTCAAATCACGCGGTAATTTCAAATTAAGCGTGGACATATTACGTAAGAGTTAAATATAGAAGTAAAGAAAGAAAGAAGAAAAGGAGAAAGAAAGAAAATATTGATTTCAATTGCGACTCACACAATACAAACTGATAAGAAAATAACAATAAATGAAAGCCGCAAACGGCTTGACCGAAACATGTTCCGACACAGCACTGGTTTTCAGTTATGAAATCTCAATGTTAAGCATATTATGTGGGTAACTGAGAACTATTATCGGCTATCTTATATATAAAATTCTCGTGTCACAATGTTCGTTCCTCCGAAACGGCTCCATCGATTCTTATGAAATTTTTTATGCATATTCAGTAAGTCTGAGAATCGGCTACTATCTATTTTTCAAACCCCTAAGTGATAAGGGGTGTCTACCCCAAAAAAAATTTTTTTTGGTAAATTTTTATTTTTTTAGGATCCAGCATTAAAAAATACATACAACCCTAAATTTTCACCCCTCTACGATCAAGCCCTATTTTTTATTTGTTAATTATAAACTTTAATTTTTGGGCAAGATTTTTAATCTTATTTTGTCATGACTTAGAATAAAAAAAATATATTACTCTTTTAGATTCACGATTAGAACCGGTAGGTGGCGCTGAGATCGGGTTCTGGAATCCTCCTAATCACCTGGAGCGATTTTGGTGATTTTGTTTTTGTATGTTTGAGTGGGTACCCGGATGGTTTAGATTCGCAATTAGAACCGGTACGTAGCTCTGGGATCGGGTTCTAGAATTTTATTTTTTAAAGGCAGGACAACGTCTGCCGGGGCCGCTAGTCTGTATATAAGAATTATACAATAATATTCCCTAACAAAACAACGAAATAATAAAATAAATAAAAATTCCTATAACTAACTGTTAGTGAATTTATTCTGGAAACTAACCAACTTTAAGATATCTTGAATATTACTTAAACATTCAAATCATGGATATAAAACTAATTACAGATTTCATTCATTCCTGTCCCTAGGTAAGTAAAATGATATGTTTCATTTATATAGAAGATCGTCAAATAAACTATAAAAGTCATCAGATATAAATTAACTAAAAAAAAGAAGATAAAAGTATGCGTTCCTTATAATGACGATGTTAAAAAAAAATCAGTTCTTAGATTTATCTAGGGTCTTCTTTCTGTAACTGCATTAAGTAAGTATATTTTATAGTGAAATTTGAAAGTAAAAAACTATTTCATTATATAGTTATATTACGCTACGCTACGCAGGAATTATTATAAGGCATTGTTATGCATCGAAATGTACTACAGAATACCTGTTTTGTTAATATAAGTATTAAATTTAAAAGTCTGTGTTGATTTCACTTGTATATTTTGTGTTTTACAGCTTCTTATGTTTATAATTTATATATATTATTTATGAGTAATATTTATGATAGATGTATGTAAGGCGAGTGACATGTGTGATTTATAATAATATTATGAAGTAATGAAATGAGGTTGTAATGACTGAAAAAGTTCTGTTTATCGCAGACAATACGTACCTATAAAATTTAGAAACCCTTAAAATCTTATAAGTACAACTTAAAAGCCTTGACCTGATGTTAAGCTTTGCACTTGATACGAACCATTCAAGTTAGACCCCCATTAATGTATGCATTAAACATTAAGTAGATACTCTGGCACGGGAGCGACTACAGGGGTAGGTCAATTTAATTTGGTCGCATAAATTGAGCTGTCGATTGCTAATTTCGTTGTCTGTAAGAGCGCCTGGCCACTTACGTGTTCCTGGTACTCGTAATTGACGGTGACATTGTATACTAACGGTCTAATTCATAACTAGGATTTGCCCGCGACCACTGTCCATGCTTCACAGGTAACCTAAATTACAGTTATTTTGCCAGTATTTAAATTCAAAAGATTATTTTCTACAGGGCAAGGGATTTTTTAGTATGAAAATACTTTAATTCCGAAGGTTCCCGTAAAAACCCAGGATAAGTGATGATATTTACTGAGGTATAGATAACTAAACCTGTTCTATTAAAGAAGTCTAATACACATAGAAACTTTCATATAAAGCAAGTTACGTGATTTCGAAGTTAGGAAATCCCGTTGGTATATACAAAATCCCGAATTTCATTTATTCTCCCCTAAGTCCTAACCAGTATGACTGATTTCGTCCCGATCATATAATTAAACGATTGAACCTATTGATGTAGCAATAATAGAGGCAAGAGAGAGAGAGAGCAATATTATTGCTACATCAATGATTGAACCAATCGAAATAATTGGCCTAACCATAATTATATGTAAAAATATTAGAATTTATTACGACATGCGCTCGCTTCCCTGTTGGTCGACTTAATTTGAAATCAAAACTGCACAGTGAGACATTAACCTATAACCTCCTGTTGTTAACCACTTGTTACGGAATTCGAACCCAGAATTAACCAGCATTTCATCAATTTCATAGTTTCTTGCGTGTCCTTCATTAATCACTGCCAAAATAAGGCCAATATGTCATATTCAACTTGGCTTGATTGAAACCGGCAAGCGAAAAGCAACGTCCAATATTCGATGGATATTAATTGATATGGCAATACACATGAATAGAGTTTAATCGTTATATTGGAAACAATAGGGAATATTCATACATTAGAACATACTTTATTGTATTAGATAGTTCATTTAAGTACCAAAAACAATAGGCGGTCTTGTCATTAAAAGCATTTTTTTCCAGACAACCTTAGAATGGATTAAAAAACTCTGTGACGGCTTACAGAGCCGGCCCTAGGCACTTTTGCCGCCGTAGGCAAATCGAAAAATGCCGCTCCCACCACAGCTTATGGCACAATTAAAAAAAAAAATATTACATTTGAATTTGGAATCTGTCATTTTTATATGATTGTTCATTGTGTTTTCTCACTTTGGCGCCAATACATTGTACAACATAATGCGACATTACAATGGAGTGGGGCGATAAAGAGAACCGATAAAAACTTAAAGAAGTCTTCTATCTAACTTTCTTCTCCCATAACCCTGTATATTCGTGTTGTATGTACTTGTTGATTTCGCTACTCATATATTTTCTAGTGTGACGACTAGCGACAGTTGCAATTCAGCAAAAATTGTAAGATGTGGATATTCGCGGCACTGTTGTCAGTCGTCCCACGTCACCTCCGTGTCACGGTCCCTGAGTCGTACTTGAAATTCAAGATAGTTACGTAATTTAATCATTTATTTCATTTAATCCCCATTTGTTACGTCACGTACATGGAATAATTTATTGCTACATAATTATCAAAGTTATAACTGAGTAGTCCGTGTACTTGCCAACAGTAAACCTCCGAAGATGCATCTACGAACATGTTTTGGTTTTACATATTTTCACGTAGCATTTAAGATTTCTGTATATTAGTTTAATTAATAAAGCAACAATTACACCTAAACACTGCTCTTATTTTGTACTCCTCTCTCAATCGGTCAAGCCTAGCTCCCGCATGGCGATTGAGCCATGGGCTCTCGTCAGTGGTTCGTCACCCTCCTCATCCATCGGGGTAAATCAAAGACGCACCAAACAACTTACTCCATCTGCTCGACATACCGAGTCAGAATCATACCATACATAGAACACAGTCAACCTATATCACACTATAATGGTAATTCCTTTGATTATATAACCTCCCTCTATAATCAAATCATAACTTCACATCTAGATTCAAGTGAACGAATCGAAATATATTTTTGGGTGTTGTGTTTGTTTACTGTATTTTATTGGGATTTTTGCAGGCGTTCTTGTCGCCCCTAATTTTTGCCGCCGTAGGCAGTTGCCTACTGTGCCTACCATCTCGAACCGCCCCTGCGGCCCAGCTCATGGAAAGTGATTATCGTCCCTTATAGTGCAACACATGGGGCGGAACCAACACGTTGCCAGCCTTCAGGATGAAATAAAGAGGAGGGGATAGGTGGATGAGAAAGAGGAATCAGACAAGAAAAATGAGATATGAGATGGAGCATGGGATTTTTTTGTCTCTTCCATTGTGCAGGAAAGAGGGTCTTTCTGTCTTTTTTATGTTTTATTCTTTCTTTTTTGGGAAAATTAACTAAAGTAACTCTTTATTTTTATTTCTTGTTTTTTCTTTTCAAAAAAACGACTTTTAAGTCCGTTCAGTCCGTGTCAAATGTTGCGTAGTTGACCGTGGGAGCTCCAGGAAATGGGTGAAAATACCGACGATGGCGAGCGGTGCGTTTGCAAATATAAGGCGTTGGCACCAGATCAAATAGTTCCTCGGAACACTCTCCGTTGTATAGGCGGTAGAATACGCAGAGGGACGCAGTCTCTCCGAAGTCTAAGCTATTCTAAACCGCCTGATAGTATGGGATCGTTAACTATACGAACACCGCAACCTTGGATAGAGTCGAGAGGGTCAGTCTGGTAAGCGGGGGTGCCCCGGCCTATAAGTGTGAGCAGTACTCCATATTTTATATAGCGCCAGTCTTTGCCGCGGGGTGAAATATTGCTTGGACCGGTTTAGCATACTAAGCTTTTTAAGCTTTTTTAGTTTAGCATTGCCTTTTAGATGATGCCTTGTCGGCCTTCGTTGAGTTGTGTCTGGCTACTTGGATAGTTTGTCCAAAATATAGTTTCACAACTTGGAGAGCAGTGCCATTGACGAGTACTGGACAGGGCATAATATGATCGTGGAACATGATTTTTATGCTATCCAAGGTTATGTCAAGATCTACCCCTCGAGAACACTTAGACTATTTAGCATTTCAGTCAGTTCGTCCGAAGTATCGGCAAAAACGATAATATCGTCAGCAAAATGGAGGTATGCGCTTACTAATAATGTTGATGCTCTATCCATGACAGTGCATAAGAGATTCTCCATCGCGTTGGTAAATAGTTTCGGGGATATTATTACATCTCCTTGTCTTACCCACAGAAACAGATATGCTTCGTCCTCTGGTCCTGAATCTAGAAGGTCATCGTTGTTACGTTACACAGATTTAACTCAGCACCTTAACGTATCACCAAATAATATGACATTGTTGCAGACTTCAGAACAGTCGCCAAATTTAAGACATAGCATAATAATAATAATCGGCAGACAAACACACATATTGTATATTCACAAATTAAGCAAGTTACGCTTGTGTTATGGGTAATATACAACGGACTACTCTGGGGCCGATCGCAGACACCCAGACCATAGTAAATAACCTCTGCGTTGCAGTGAGGTAGGCCGGCAAAGGCTTAGCCCGCTCAACCACAGAGACCGTCAAAGCATAAAAGTCCACTTTATTTTGATAAGTTTGTGATATTCGTTATAGGAGTCTGCGAAAGCGGTTGCTTTAGACCCCCCAAAGATGCTTTTTTTATTTTTAATATTCGTATGGATTTAGTACGAGCGAACCAGCGAAAAAAGCACTAGGTACTTATAAATAATATAACTCTTTGCAACGTGTGTAAACATAAAAGAAAATTTCCATAAAAATACTTTGCACCCTGAAACTCGCAATATTCTAAAACTTAGTGAAATTTATGTATTCTGGAACTTTCAGTTATACCCATTTCATTGTTTAAGTGTTCTCCACATTTTTCTTTTATGGAAGACATTATTGTAGCTACTCTTTATTCAACTTGTGTCAGAAAGGGTTTTACGGTTTGTGTTACTAACTGGAAATAAATAATACGGTAGGAATAAAGAAAAATATTGTACATCGCTTGGTAGGATATATATGTGTATGTGGCTTTGCTTGTGTGAGTATATCAGCTCTTCATCTCGCCAGATCTCTTATATACGCTCTACATTCTCGCGAGAAGCTTATCAGAACGCGAGAAGCAGTTTTTCAAATTTAACTTTGGAAGCAAATATATTACTCTATTGTATGTCTCTAGAGACCACGGGTCATAAAAATGGCCCGGACATTTGGAGGGCTTGCGTGGGGTCATGGGAAAGCCAACACGTAGAGGCCACTTGACAAATTTAATGTAAATGTGGTGTGACACTGACCGGCGATTATCCCAGTCTACACCATATAGTAATGCACCTAAGGACAAGCCCCGGCCAGTGTAGGACTATTGTGGGAAATGAGGACAAAAAGTAGCGGGCTATTGGGGTGAATTTCTAGTGGTACTAGGGGTCTGGGAATATGGGGACTATGGCGTCTGCCCGTCGTAATGTTCGGGGAACATGGAAAAATGGGCAGACGGTAACTCGCCACTCTCTGCATGGGCCTCAAAATATTATTCTTATTATTATTATTAAGAGCTGGTGAGTATCTGGGAGTAGGTGTTTGAGGCACTAGGCGCTTTTGTACAGTACTTCTTGAATGAGTAGTAGTAGAATTCGCCACTAAGGCAGGCAAAGGAATCTTAGTCCATATAGGTAATTCAATATAAAACTCTTCGTACAGTAGTGCAGTTGTATTTTAGGCTACAACTAACGCCATTCAACGGAGTTCTTGTGAAAACTCGAAAGGCCACATTTGACTATACGGTTCACATTTCTCACAAAAACGCATAATTATATACTCAAAAACTATCAATATCCTACAACTACTGTTCATTTTAGAGTCATATTACACATTTTTAGAAAATAAAACTGCACAGTACGACGTCCCCTTTCAGTTCCCGTCGAAAACTCCATCTTGAATGATATCGGAATATAAAAAGTGAGACAGTAGTAGGGCAACACCAAACAAATAGTTAACAAAGAGGGCAACGGACCGTGGCCTGGCTTTTGCAGTGGCCTAAGATCGTCCCTGTCGCCAAATGTTTATTCAAATAAAAAAGTAATTAAAACATTGTTATGATTTTTGTAGAGATTGGCATGAAGATTTTATAGATCCAATTGTTTCCAAAATAGCTATGGAACCCTAAAAGCGACAACTAAATCGTTCGAAATCATCTGCCAATACGATGTGGAATTGAAGCTATTATTCGATTGTCTTTTTTTGCCTGAGGTAGGCAAACAGGCAGATCTTTGCGTCTTAAACTTTTTCAATCTGATTTACGTGACTTTGCTTATAATTTAATATTCTGTTTTTCTTCTAATAAACAGGCTTTTTTGGTCTTTA
This sequence comes from Dendrolimus kikuchii, assembly GCA_019925095.2. NCBI lineage: Eukaryota > Metazoa > Arthropoda > Insecta > Lepidoptera > Lasiocampidae > Dendrolimus > Dendrolimus kikuchii. Next base: position 11,046,158 of record CM034410.1, on the reverse strand, counting down.
ATGTTCCATTTAAGGCTGGTTCCTATATCCTACCGACCGATTATTTGCCAAAATTTAGCATAAGTTCTATACTTGTAATGTCAAAATTCAACCCATGGTAGGGTACGTAAATGAATAGCAAGATATAGAACCGGCCATTAATCTGTGGTTCTATCGCACAAAAAAGGTAATTCTGAAACGATCCCACATAACTAGATGACGCTACATAACATTCTTCTATCTTTTTAGATAGTTTGTCTCGCCGAACTGAAGTGCTGTCCAAAGTTAACGTCCAAAAGTGAAGCGCTGTCTGAAGTGTACGTGAGAACTCTCATATTATGTTAATGTACCCTGTGGTGATATGCGCGTCGTCTGGCCGTGAGGACCATTTGAGGGTACCGTACAGTGTCGTGGACGGCGTCGACACTTTTGGCAGGCGATCCGCCCTGGCCTCTCCAGGCGGACGTACTGGCGAAAGTGCGGCGCTCCCGACAGGATGCTCTCGCTCGCGGCCTGGTCTTCTGCCAGGTCGAAATCGAGGCGATCAGGAAGCGGGAAACCGCCTCCATGCTCGCCATCTGGTCTCAAGAGTTGGAAAACCCTGCGGCCGGCGGCTACACGGTGGAGGCAATCAGGCCGCAGCTGATGGAATGGGTCACCCGCGAAAGCGGAACCCTGACCTTCAGGATGACACAGATACTTACCGGACACGGGTGTTTCGATAAGTATCTGTGTCGCATTGTGGGCTGCTTGCCTTCCCCGGAATGCCGCCAGTGCGGCGCACCCGACACGGCGTTTCACACGCTAGTCGAGTGCGCGGCATGGGCGCCGCAGCGTTTCGAACTCGAGACACAAGTAGGAGCGATCGACTCGCTCTGCAGTCTGGTGAAAGCCATGCTGCATAGCAGCGATACCTGGGGGGCTGCGGTTACTTTTTGTGAGACGGTAATGTCTTTCAAAGAGGCGTGCGTAAATTGCATTTCCCCCGCCTTAAAAAAAAACCCCCTGTGGTGATATGCCACGTGTAAAAAAAAAGGTTCTTATTAAAATTTGGTCATATCTCCTTTGATTCGAGCAAAAATCCATCAACAATAATCGCATTTCGCCTTTTGCAAGTTTATGTTGCCTCTCTATACTCTTGTCTTTGTACAACTTCGATAGACTTAGCATCCGCCTGCCAGTTCAGTAAAGAGTTTTAATTTTAAACATATAAAATGCTATAATTATTAGGGGCTAATAGCCTGAGGTCCGGCGAACCTCAGAACCAATATAAACCAAGGAAATTTAATGTCAAGCCGAATCAAGCGTAATGTAATGATAATTATGTATAGTCTTTAGTTTGCTGATGTAAAAAATATCCCAATTTAACTTGACGTTGACATCTGTGAGTTTGTGACATATAGTGACGTACCAAATGATTATTAGACAGAAGACGATTGAGTATATGCTAATTAGGTTAGATTGAACATATGATTAATCAATTACAAATATATCATTAAAAATATTATTAATATTTTTTTATATATATTAATACTCTAACAATTATTATTGCCATTATTTCATATCTTTAGACGTTATTTTTAATAATTAAAAATATTGACATCATGTTGTTGTAATATAAATTGTTTTTAAAAGTGTTATTACAGTGTTTTTAATTTAGTTTACAAATATGAAACTAAGTTTGTTTGGATTTTGGTATGTCAGTTTGTTAGTTTTTGACGTGGAAGACAAACTTTGAGAACAATAATTAATTAGTTACTACTAATATTAATGCCACGCGCCACTAATATAAGCTATACGTAGTCTTAAACATGGCTGCAGGTGCTAATCATGTGAAAATTAAAGATACTGCCAGGCTAATTGTTGTGATGGATGGGCTAACACTACCTCACCTTGTATTAGGTGGTTGGAGTAATATCGGGGTGAGTTACTATCAAAAGATGAATGTTTGTTTTGTTTCACTACATGCTGATAAATTAACAATATGAAGCATTCTTTTAGTAAATACATACATACGTACATATGATCAAGTCTGTTTCCCATGGGTTTAGGCAGAGACTATGGATCCCCACTTGCGACAATCCTGACAAATATTTATCGGTTCGTTTACTTTCATTAACCTCCTCATACATGCACGTTTATTTGAGATACTTTTTAATAAATAATTTCAATAAATAAATCGTTATTTATACAAATTGATATAAATTACTTTAATTGATTACATAAGATAAAATTTTTATTCACATCACTAACTGTCAAAGACAAAGTGCCGCAAAGTCAAAGACACGTATTGTTTTGATAGTGATTATTTCGTAAAATAATCATAACGCCACATATTATAATATCATTCGTCTGCCAAAAGGGTACTCAAACCTGTACAAAATGTTAAAAGCTGTAATACTTATTGGTGGACCACAAAAAGGTAATTAAATATCCGTCTAAACAATAACATCACCGGTATCGAATAAACAAGCACGTATTTGAATATTTTACATTATATTTTATTCGCATTTGGTTTTCAGGAACTCGTTTCCGTCCCCTGTCCCTCGATACACCGAAACCATTGTTCCCAATTGCTGGTAAGCCTCTCATCCAGCACCACATAGAAGCGTGTGTGAAGCTACCAGAATGTAGAGAAATCCTCATCATAGGTTCATATACCACAACACACATGGCCCAGTTCGTGAGCGATATGCAGAAGGAGTATCATGTTATTATTAGGTTAGTTGCATCCAAGACTTTAACAAGTAGGCCCAGTTATGTCAGACTAAGTCAACCCATACATTATCATAAAATGGTTTATTAATACCAAACCAAACAGAATGTGATAAAATTTTCTTAATTTTTCTGTGACTGGTAAAGATGAATAAAACTAGTCATGGTTTTAAGCACTTAAAAATAAAATACCACAATTAAAAACCTTTAAATCATAGTTTCAAGAACATGATAAGTAACTACATTATTGTTCAATTAATGTTACTCAAGATTTATTCTGTACCATAACAGTATGTGTATAAATGGAATAACTTGATGGCCTCTATGTTTGAGCGGGCTAAGCCATTGCCGGCTTACCTCACTGCAAAGCAGAGGCTTCTGGTTGATTCCTGTATAGTAAATTTCGGAAACATATTTTCTCCGATATTTACTATGGTTTGGGTGTCTTAGATCGGCCCCAGAGTAGTAACACAAGCATAACTTGCTTAATTTGGGGATATACAAAATGTGTGTTTGTCTGCTAATTAAAAAAACTAATTTTGGTACAATTTCTTGATAGATTTTCGTGTTCCCTAAAACACCAAGTGGATTTATTTTCGATTATTAAAAATTCCTACTCAAACACAAAGCAACTTACAAACATCAAAGATTTGGTTGTCCAATGGGGAAAGGGAGGGAGGCGTGGGAGTGTTGCACACATATAATGTAATGAAATGAAACTTGTAAATGTAAAATAATTAAAATTTATTGTAAGTCCTTCAATGGTAACAAATGTAAGAAGCATAGACTAATAATAACTGTATAGATAAAAGAGGTTGTTATGTCTTGAACAGGGAGACATTGGATCAGATTAAAAAGCTCTGTTGCACACTCTCAAAAGTGTATGCAATAGCAATACTGCATTGATGTTCGGAACTCTGAGTTTTGTTATCAAAAAGCTAGTTGTTACCAACCAACTTGGCTCTCTTATTAATGGACTATAGTGCTTCAAGTTGGTATTTACTTGTTGACCACTCAATAGTGTATAGTATAATTACTTTCATTGTTGTATTCTTTAGATACTTGCAAGAATTCACTCCACTCGGCACGGGGGGTGGTCTTTATCACTTCAGAGACCAAATCCGGGCTGGCAATCCATCAGCATTCTTCCTTCTTAATGGAGATGTTTGTGCGGACTTCCCTTTGAAGCAGTTGTGGTATTTCCACCAAGAGAGAAGTAATGCTTTGGTAAGAAACTTTATATTTGATTTTCATTTTTAAAGATTCCAATAAAATTCCATATAATATTTTTATGGAATCCCAATAACCTGTATAAAGTTCGAAATAATAACAAAAAAAAATTAAATGGCCTCTGTGGTTGAGCAGGCTAAGCCTTTGCCTGCTGATCTCACTGCAATACAGAGGTTCCGGGTTTGATTCCTGATGAATTTCAGTAACAAATTTTCTTCATTATTTACTATAGTGTGGGTGTCTGACATTGGCCCCAGCGTAGTCCATTATATATTTCCCATAACACAAGCAAAACTTGCTTAATTTGGGGATATACAATATCTCTGTTTGCCTGCTGATTATAATTATTATAAATAAACACTCATGAAAGTACATGATTTATTACAGTATTATCTCATATTGTTTTCATAGGAATTGTAAACAATAAAGCTGAAGACCTAATAAGTAATCTATGAACATTCAAGTTAAAACAAACAAAATTCTATGACTTATGATATGTATTACAAGTGTTAAGTTTTGATGACTAGTATAAGTAATAAACTGTGTTAACAGTTATAAGCGCAGTAATTTATTTGATTATTATTCTTATTGTTTCAGTCACTATGTTATGTTATATTATGTTAATATTGTAAGTTATGCTAGTTTATGTACAAGTTTCTGTTAAAAACTTATTATTTTGCTTTATGTTTACTTATAGTATATTATATCTATTGCATACTTACCCCATTCTCTACTAGCGTTCCTTCTACCCAAAGGTTGTCTGATAGTAATCACTTTTAGCGATAACATGATAAAATCATGCATTGTGATTACAATTGTATGTATTAATTTATTTGTAACATTTTGTGCAATTAATCTATTGTTATTTTTAGACTTTTTTATAGTTACTATCGCTGCAGAAAGAATACAATTTCCTGCGGCGGCGGCGGCCTGTCGTGAAAGGCGACAAAACAACCCACAACGGGGCGGTGGGGTGTTTGTCCTGGATGGCTACTACCCTTGGTCAAGAGTATGCCGCCATAACAACCTTGAGTTGTGTTACGGGATTAGTGGCCAGATTCTAGCCTCCCTTAAGAGAGCAGCAGCGCATTTGTAGCGACTTTGGTGGTGCAAATGTCCATAGGCGATGGTAACCGCTTTCTATCAAGTGGGCTGTCTGCTTGTCTGGTGATCTCCTGCAATAAAAAATTAAAATAAATGGCCACAGAACCCTAAGAAGCATTACTCTTAATTAATTTTAAATATTTAGCCTTAAACATTTAATATTTTTCTATTACAGGTTACTATAATGGGCACCGAGGCAACTCGTGAACAATCAGTTCACTATGGTTGCTTAGTCTTGGAAGAACCTTCAAAATCTGTTACTCACTATGTGGAGAAACCGAATAGTTATGTGTCAACACTGATCAACTGTGGGGTGTATGTTTGTTCATTGAACGTTTTTCATATTATGGCCGATGCTTTCCAAAGGAAACAGGACGGCTTCTACAGGTGCAAACAATTTAATTTATGTTGTTGTAGTTTTTATAAAGGAAGATGGGCATGATACCAATTCAACATTGTTTTTGACTGACAAATTCTCTGTTTAATTTTTTATGGCATAAGTTTATCTGACAGGCAGACGGCATACCTGATGGACTGCGGTTACAACCTCCTACGGACATTTGTAACACCCAAAGGCGCTACCAATGTGCTGCCGCTCTCTAAAGGGAGACTGGAACCTGGCCTTTAATACCGGAACACAACTCAAGCTTGTTATGTGGCCATACACTAGACCAGAGGTGGTAGCCATCCAGATGGGCAAATACCCTACCTGGCTGTGGGATGTTTTTTTTGCCTCTTACGGCAAGCCGTACAGCCGCAGGACATTATATTCTTTCTCTGTTTCTGTACGGATAATTTGGATAACCAAGCCCGGATTAAAATTATTGATTTATGAAGAAAGGTTGACATTGTGAATTATCATAGGATAAACATTTGTCGTAAGTAACTTGTTGTCAATTTATACTTTCAAAAATATGGTAAAACTCGAGCAAGGTACCTAACTCGCTTAAGGTCTGTTAGTATGGATTATTTAGCTTTCATATTTATTGGGTTTTTTCTTTCAGTGGTAATGGCCAAGGAACACCCCATCCTGGATATATGTCTTGGGAACAGGATGTATTGGCACCTTTAGCTGGTACTAAGAAAATGTATGCAATGCAGGTAATCATCATCATTATTATTCAATGTTTCAGCATTTATAGTTAATTATATTTAACATATTTCCTGCGGCCGGGCGGCCTGTCGTAAGAGCCTTAAGTAACCGCTTTCCATCAAGTGAGCTGTCTGACTGTCTGCTGAACACCTGCAATAAAAAAAAATTGTTAGATTAAACATGAAGATATTGCAAGAACTAAGTAGTGGACACAGCTATATTCTGATTTTTAATTACATGAACTAAAATGACAGCTGCAATCGAACTTTTTTTTCATTCATAAGTGAGTTGTGTGTGTTGAATTGACAACTCACCACTGTAAATTGAATCCTACAGGATTTGTATAGAATTTCTATAGGATTGAACTCACAGTGGTGAGTTGCTCCAAGCTTGCAACATAAAAATAGGACAATCGCAGCAGTCATTTTAGTCCAGGTAATTAACAATCAGAGCGTAGTAACATTTACTTATAAAACAAGTCCTATCAAAATCGAATGGCTAGATTTTGAGTCTTGTCTATAAAAAATTTAATCTAATACGTGAAGCAAAACCAGCAAAAACTTTGTACCCCTTTTTACGAAAATTGCACGGACGGAGTATGAAATTTCGCACACTTACAGTTTATATAGAGAAGGAGTGCAGAACGATAATATTCTTTTTTAATTTGCTTAAAAAATACATTAAATGAATAAAAAAACATTACACACACTATCATGTATTTGACACACACACGAATATTATACTCTTTCGTTTATTGTTAAAGTCAAAGTAACAATGTGTAGCCTTGGCGAAATCTGTGGTTATAGAAGTATAGTCTTTGACAACAGAACCTTAATAATGTTCAAACTTATAATTTAAATGAATTATTATGGTCGAATTTCGACCACGGGTGACCACTAGTATACAGAATTTTATATATCAGTATTAATACTAAAGTGATACTTTAAGTTTGGTTGCCTAGAAGAGGTTGCCTTAAGCATTAAGGCCGCTTATTGTTTTGTCAAGAAAGTATTGTGAATATGCATTTTTATTCATTGTTTGTTTTGGTGAGCAATTAGGTGTTATGAAATGAAATGAAATAAAATAAAATTGTTAAAAAAATTTACAGAAATAGTGCTTACATAGATTCCGCACTAGGACTAGCCTCTATTGCGGGTCACCAAGTACGTGTGTGACTGACTTAACAATTTATATCTCTAAAATTAATGTTTAAAAATATATGTTAACTTGTCTGTGTGTGTGTGTGTTTTTGAGTGTGCAAATGATGGATCACAATATTCTGACATATAATAAGGTTAATTTATATGATATCATATAATAAGTTTTCAGTTTTTTGGTAATCAAGTTGCTAAGCCACTTTTCTGTGGTTGGTTTGATTTCATGTCTGTTTAAATATACGATGTCACATTTATCATGTACCTTGTTGTATAGTACAGAACTGGTGCAAGGGCATATTATTTTGGTTTGACGTTTGGTCGTATCGGGTAAAGAGACATTTCTGTGTTTTCTAACAATTCATTCAAGTGTATAAAGCTATCGTACACTAAGCACCCCACATTCTGCCAACAATTGTTGGGTTGGGTATCTAAAATATTTTTTTGTCATAATTTTTAGCACAGCTCTTTGGGCTCTTTCTAATTTGAGAAACATGGTTTTTGCTGCTCCACCGCATACTGAGATGCAGTACCTCAGAACGGATTAGCATAATGCTATGTAGATTTTTTTACTAATTCTAGTGGTGTACAATCTCCTATCTATCTATACTTCATATGACAGGTGACGAATTGGTGGTCACAAGTGAAAACGGCCGGTTCAGCGATTTACGCCAACAGGCATTACTTGATGTTGAGTAATAAACAAGACGAGGACGCTAAAAAGGACATATGTCACGTTTTCAGTGAGGTCTTTATACATCCGAGTGCTAGTGTGGACCCCACAGCTGTGGTAAGCAACTCAATATCAATCAAACCACAATTATTTGCTTAAAACATATTGAAGTGAAACTTCTATATAAACGGGGGGTCTTAGGATTTTTCTGTCACGAAAAAGTGTTACGGCGGCGTGGAGGAGCGGAGGAGCGGCCTAAATTTAGACTAGACGTGATGAGAAGCGGTATACTTTTAGAGTACACTATGGATGCGTTTTTTGTTTCCGGATCGAATTCAGTTATTTTGTTTGATAAAATAAAATATCTATACATATAATAAAACTGTAGAGGTCGAATTTCTGTATATAGAAAAAAATGCTAAAAGCCGAGTCAGGGGGATGTAAGAAGTGAAATAGAATTAATTTAGATTTTTTTTCAAATTTTTTGTTTCTCTGTTTGTCTCTCTGTTTGTACCGGCTAATCTCCGAAGCGACTGGACCGATTTCAATGAAATTTTGTATGGTGGTAGCTTATATCCCTGGTCAACATATAGGGTACTTTTGATTCCGAAAAATTAAAGAGTTCCCGTGCGATAGTTAAAAAAACTTTAATTACGTAAACAACTTTGAACGGATAATAAATACCACGCGGACGAAATCGCAGGCATCAGCTAATGTCTAAATATAAAGTGCATTAATTAAAATGTACCTAACCTAACCAAATCATAATTTGCAGTAAACCTGCGAAAAATGGAAATGTGTGCCGGGACACATAGTAGACTTGAAACTTCAACAGACAGGTGGAAAAACGAATCGCAACAAAATTTTAACTTAAAGTTTTACGGGCAGGTTTTCAAATTGGACAAGTACATTAACAATCTGCCCGTAAAACTTCAAGTTAAAATTATCTTAATATATATAAATTATGTGTCACGTTGTTTGTCCGCGATGGACTACTAAACTACTTGACCGATTTTAATCAAATTTGCACACCGTGTGCAGTTTGATCCGACTTGAAAGATAGGATAGCTTACATTTGGACCCGGTAGGTGGCGCTGGAATCGGGTTCTAAATTTTATTTTTTCAGGGCAGAACAACGTCTGCCGCGACAGCTAGTATATTATAAGTTAAAATATATCGGCTTCAAGATGTTGTAGAAAATATGTATTTTTTAACTTTTTAATTACTCTTGAAGTCGGTTTTGTTTTATGTTGTTTTTTTTTAATATATTTATTTGTTGATGTTCAGATAGGGCCGAACGTATCGATTGGTGCTGGAGTAACAATCAAAGCTGGCGTAAGGATAAAGGAGTCAATAATATTGAACAATGCGACAATACACGAACATTCTCTGGTCATGTATTCAGTTGGTGAGTTGCTGAAATTCGTGTCTGCGCCATACTCTCTGACTCCTTGTAATTAGCACCGGGTGGTGTAATATACGATTTTATATATAAAATCAGTCTTAACTATCTTCTAAGCAGCTGTATAAATTGTGCGTTTTATGCAAGTAATTTGCAGGTGTCATAAATTTTGGCGCAGACGATATTACTTGAATTATTTTTTTAATTATTCACTAATTTTACTTTCTACTCGGCTGCCGCATTTCATAACCGGCAATTTTATACTTTTAAACATTGGTCTTGTGAAAAAAAAAATTGGGCTTGTTTCATCTCAAAATTCGATTTAGATAGTGGATATTTTGAACGATTTTTTTTTTGAAAAATCACGTGATTATGAATTAGAATGATATGCAGCCCAAGAATAGTAACAACTACTACCATCTGGGCATTTTTTGAAGGTGTCACTTTCTTTAGAAATTTGTCAGTTATTAAGTTTTGAAATTGTTCAACCATACAGAGAGAGATGGCGCTGCTGTCTACGTAAACATTAGCTCCGTACAAATAATTTCGAAAAAATATAAACAAGTTACTTTTTAACAGTTAAACTAAATATATACGTTAATATACATCTAAATCGAAGTGTGTATCGTTTGTGAGAAACTTAGTGTACGAGAAGTGACCTAAAACCAAAGAAATAAATATCCTGCAAAATTTCTAAAACAACATAATTAATAACAAATATTTTTCATCAAAACTACACTAGACGTATTCAAGAGAAAATATACGTAAAAATTAAGTATAAATCAACATCGTAACAAAGCTAAATTTTAAATTTAATAGTGTAAAAAACGGTTGTTCAAAGTGAAAGAATCTATGAATTGAGTTGCCGTCATTACGACAACTATATAAATATAATTGTATAACTTACTCTTACATACGCTATTAAATTACACACAGCAAGTAATATCACATATTTTCGATACGCAACGCACGGGCACGTTGGCAGTGCCGGTAATAACATTGCATCGATTCGCTAGGTGACCAGTACAAACGGAGGTTCGAACCTGACCTCATTAGAATTAAAAAAATGTTTTTTTCATACAAATATAAAATATAAAAATGGAATCTACTGATAACATAACTAGACGAAGGCGCATTTCGAATTCTAGTGATCATAACACTAGTGACATACTATCACAAACGTTGGATGATACGTACAATAGTTTACCCGATTTTTCGGACCCTAATATAGAACATGTCTTAAAATTAAAAGAACGGATTGAGCTGCTTGAGATGGAGTTGCAAATTGCGAACAAAGAAATTGACACTTTAAGCCTTGAAAATCGAGAATTAAAACGTCATAATGAAGACCTTTTGAAGAAAAATGACTTGTTAAAGAGAATTGCGCATAGTCCTGCAAAAAGTAGACAATCGCCAAAGAAAACTATAACGGGAAATATGCATACTCAAACTGATATTACCAAAAATAGACGGATCGATAGAAATACAATGACAGAGGTTAACAGACAAACAACTGTTACACAAACGACCCTACCGGAAAAAATCTTGCGGCAGAAACCACCCATAAAGATGTGCATAATAAGTGCTAATAAGCAAAATAACATGCTCGCCCTAGCCGAAAACACATTGGAACATTATACTAACCTATGTCATTACCTTAAACCGAACAGCACAATTGTAGAATTACTAAAAGATCTCGATAAGAAACTATGGGAATACACTTTGGATGATTATTGCATTATATTTATAGGAGAAGAAGATTTTAAAAAAACTAACGATTATGTAGAATTGATTATCCATATTAGACAAATAATCAGCAAAGTACAAAATACTAATATTGTGTTAATAGCACCCACTTATAAGTGCGGCAAATACACAAATATGTTTAATTGGAGAGTTGAACATTTTAATAATCTTTTATACTTGGACATTTTGACACATGAACACGCATATATTATAGACTCCAATCAGAATTTAAACTATGACCATACTATGTTTTGTCGGAAATTTGGACATGTAAATAATTTTGGGATACGGATTATTTTCAAAGATATTAACAAATGCATAAATGACATTATAATTTCTAATAATAAAGTTTCAACAAATGATAATAACAAGGTTAATTACGATAATACTCTGGAAAATCAATCTAATCTTTTTCGAGACTAAGTATCTTAACATTCTTCATCAAAACATAGCTGGTGTACTTAATAAATCTGATGTCCTCCTTATAAATTTAGAAGAGCTCAAAGGAAACGAATTGGATATTGATGTTATTTGTATAACAGAACACTTCATGATGACAGGGTATGAAACACAGTTATATATACCAAATTACAAATTGGCTGCATGTTACTGTCGAACAAATGTCAAGAGAGGTGGAGCTTGTATCCTGGTAAAACAAAAATGCATAGTTAGAGAAATAGTAGAGATCAAAACATATTCTCTTATGAATATATTTGAATGTTGTGGGGTTGAACTTGTAGACTTCAACATAATTATTATATGTGTTTATAGGGTGCCAAAGTCAAATAATTTTAACACGTTTTTTTCAAAAATGGATAAGATGCTAACTTATGTCTTGACTAAATTGAATAAACATCTTGTTTTAACTGGAGATTTTAATATAGATATTATGAAAACAAATAATGTAACTTTAAATTTAGAATGTTTATTATTAAACTATGATTTAAAATTGGAATTAAGGCAACCTACAAGAATCATTAGCAACACTTGTATAGACAACTTTGCTCATGATTATAAACAAAAATGTAAAACTGAAGTACTCGATTTGGGCTTATCGGACCACACGCCCCAATTAATGATGATACCGGTACAAAAAACTTGTAGATTAAAATTCTGGCGTAAAACAACGCGTGACTATTGCGCTGTAAATATAAACAAATTCATTAATTGCCTCAAAAACTTATAGTTTTCCGATATATACAAAGTAGACGATCCTAATTTAGCATACAAACATTTTATAACTGATTTTAAGTTATTTTATGATCTTTGTTTTCCAAGAAAACATATACGGCCTCTGTGGTTGAGTGGGCTAAGCCTTTGTCGGCGTACCTCACTGCAACGCAGAGGTTCCGGGTTCGATTCCTGGTATAGTAAATTTCGGAAACGTATTTTCTCCGTTATTTACTATGGTCTGGGTGTCTGGGATCGGCCCCAGAGTAGTCCGTTGTATGTTACCCATAACACAAGCGTAACTTGCTTAATTTGGGGATATACAATGTGTGTGTTTGTCTGCCGATTATTATTATTATTATTATACTAATAAGGCTGTATCACAAAAGTAAATGGATATCGAAGGTATAAAAATATGCAGCAAAAAAAAGAGATATTTGTTATGGAACTTTAGACGTAATCCTACTATAAATAATAAAATAATTTATGACAACTATTCAAAACGACTAAAGAAAATAATTGGACTTACTAAAAAATCACAGAATAACTTTAAAATTAATCTTTCTGACAACAAGTCTAAAGCAACATGGCAAATTATTAATTGTTCAACATCGAATATACCTAAAGAACCAATCAGCAAAATTAAGATAGCAAAAAATATATATATTACAAATCCGACAGATATTGCTAACGAATTTAATAATTATTTTGTGGATAAGATCAGACCATTACCAGATGCTGGTAAGCAAGTGACTAGCCTAATTAATTCTCAAAAAACATCAATGTTTATTGCTCCTAATGTACCATATCAAATTAAAAATATTATTAATAAATTAAAAAATACTAATAGCGTTGGCCATGACGGTATTTCAACAAAAGTGATAAAAGCAGTAAACGAACACATTTGTCAACACCTAAGTTATATTATTAATTTAAGTATAGAAGCAGGAAAATTCCCTAATGAACTTAAAATTACTGTAATTAAGCAATTATTCAAAAAAGGTAATAAAGAACATTTAGAAAATTATAGACCGATAGCCTTAATATCAATATTCGCCAAAATTTTTGAAAAATATTATTATACTGAAATAAATACATATATTGAGAAAATAAATGTACTAAGCAAGGAGCAAAAGGGATTTAGAAAAGGCAAGTCGATTAACATGGCTATTTATGAATTTATTAAATATGTTATTACTTATGTTGACAAAACAACTCCAGTGTCAACAATATACTGCGACATGAGCCAGGCATTTGACTACGTAGATCACAGCATATTAATGCTTAAACTTGAAGCCTATGGAATAAGAGGCAATATACTCGAATTAATGAAATCATATTTAAGTGACAGGCAGCAAATAACACAAATTTCAAAATTAAATACGAAAACAAAACGCGAAGTAATGTATACTTCTAAAAAACGAATTATTACCTACGGGGTACCCCAGGGCAGTGTACTAGGCCCTCTATTATTTATTTTGTATGTAAATGACTTGCCAAGATGCACAACACAATTTATGACATTATTTGCTGATGACAGCACATTATCAATACCATCTAATAATAACAATAGACATGAAATTGACATAAATTATAGTTTATCATCGGCGATAACATGGTTGACAAATAATAATTTAAAAATCAATATTAATAAAACGAAAATAATGAATTTTAGTCAGAGACCCCAAAACTCAGCAAATATTAATGTATCGTATGATAATAAAATCGTGCAAGAGGTAGACTCAGCTAAATTTTTAGGCCTGGAAATAGACAATAAATTAAATTGGAAAATTCATATAGATAAATTAAGTAAGAAAATTAGTAAATCATCATATGGTTTACATAAATTATCACCAACTGTTGACACAAAAACTCTGCTAACCGCTTATTTTGGTCTAGTCGAATCAATTTTAAGATATGGGATACTTTTTTGGGGTAATTCAACTGACGCAAATATGATATTCCTTATGCAAAAACGCTGCATTCGTTCGATGTTCCATCTACAAACTATTGAAAGCTGCAAACCGTTATTTATAAAACACAAACTGCTAACAGTACCATCACTATACATCCTCGAAGTAGCCATGTTTGTTAGATATAATAAAGATTTATTCCCACGTATGTCAGATAGTGTACCACGTAACAGACGGGATAAAGATAGGCTTTGCACGCATCCCTGCAAAACAGCTCTATTGCAGAAAAGCATCGTATGCATGGCACCGAAAATATACAATAAGATTCCACAAAATATAAAATTGTTAAATACAAATTCTTTCAAATTTTATCTAAAAAAGTTGCTTGCTAATAAATGCTATTACACTATAAATGAATACATAAATGATAAACTATAATTCAACCTCATAATGATAATCATATTACCAATTAAAAAATTATTTATATTGACTGTTATAATTATCTGGCTATGGGACTGTGGGCGCTATTTATTTAATTTTAATTGAAATTGTGACATAATTATGATAATATTATAAACAATGTAAATTGTACGAGCTAAATCTGCACGCCAAGATGGCAAAAACATGTGTAACTAAATATAATTATTGTAACACCTTTTAAACCATGTTTTTTGCAATAAAACTAATTACTGTACTGCTGTTTTAATTGAATTATTTCTTGATGTAAAATTGCAAAATTATGTGATGTCGCACTAGGGAGGACGGGTTTTTTTTTCAATTTATTCATGACCATAGATACAAAGTCTTTCAGTCGGATACATTGTTTAAATTGAACTTAAACTAATATAATAAGGAAACTTATTAATTGAACTCATCTACCCATTGCATTCTTATTTACATACTTAATCGTTATCAAGTAAATTTTACACACAATACATTCTACTAAACAAAAAAAAACAACTTATTTCCACTGTGGGAGGGAGGAGTCTACGAATGTGACCAACTGTGAAAAGGACGGGGGAGGGGTCAAAAAGTCATGAAATTTGTGGACGGCCCCTTATTGCGTTCTTTGTAATTTCTAGTGGGTCAAGAAGCATCGGTTGGTGAATGGTCAAGAGTTGAAGGCACTCCATCGGATCCCGACCCGAATAAACCCTTCGCCAAAATGGACAACACTCCACTGTTCAATACTGATGGAAGATTAAATCCATCTGTCTCAATACTAGGTCAGTCTTTAATATTTATTTGCAACAAATCTATATATATAAAAATCAATTGCTGTTCGTTAGTCTCGCTAAAACATGAGAACGGCTGGACTGAATTGGCTAATTTTGGTTTTGAATTATTTGTGGAAGCCCAGGGAAGGTTTAAAAGGTGAGTAAATATGAAAAAAATGCTTGGAATAAAGTAAAAACAACAATTTCGCTTTCCCTTAGAAACTATTCCTACCTGTCAAACATTTGATGTCCGTCCCGTCGTTTAGAAATCAATTAAATTTAAAAGTCGTTCAGAAATCAAATTAAATTTAAGTGTTTTGTTTTTGTTTTGAATGTCAAACGTTTGATGTTCGTTACGGTCAAGTTTTGACCACCATTTTTTACTAAAGTTGAAACATTCTGTAATTATCATTCAGCCTTATTATTTATTGATTCTGAGGCGGTACGAAGTTTGCCGGATCAGCTAGTAAAATATATATACTAAACACCTTGTTAAATTGTTACCTTGTTCGTTTCGCTAAAAAGTTATCAAAAATGGTATTCATAATCATATTCATTAAAAATGGAGTGTTGGTGCCAACCCCGACATATGGCAGTGAAAGTTGGGTATGGCAGAAGAAGCATGAAAGTAGGATAAACGCAGTTGAAATGAGAGCTTTGAGAAGTATATGTGCGGTTAGTTTGAATGATATTGTTACGAGTTGCAAGACTCGAATTAAAAATACCGTTGGAATTATTATAGAGTTTATTAGAACTATACAAACACGTATAACACAGGTATAAATATAACTGAACACAACCAGTCCAAACGTAATGCACGATTCAATAACACGCGCAAAGTCTGTCACTAAATAGATTACCGAATGTACACAAGTCTTGCTTCGTTCGTGGTTATCGCTCGACTCCGATCTATCCATTGGGGCCTGGCTTTATACTGGATAGAAGCAATATGTCTGCCCGACCGCGTGGAGCGAATTTCTTATAATCAGTTTGTACTTTTAAATCCGAGACACCTGGCAGTGATCACAATGAAACAAGAGGTCGTAAAAGATTACAATACACAATGGGCTGTTCTTTTAATCACAAATTTTAAACACAAATTAAACTAAAGACGTCCAAATGCCGAAAAGGTAATAAAATGTGTTTCTACAGGGCTGCAGGTGTGAATTTGTCTTTGTATGCACCTAGGTCGTAACAATATGATAAGGAACAGTGTGATAAGGGAACATTGTGGATTGAAAGAAGATGTAATAACAAGAGTTGAAAAAGGTGGTTTGGACATGTAGAGGGAATGGATAAAAGTAGAATCACAAAACAGGTGTATGACAGTATTGTGAATGGTAGGTAATATCAGAAGTGTTAAAGAGAGGTCAGGTAAAAAGCATTTCAAATAAACGTGCATGTATGAAGAGGTTAATGAAAGTAGGTGAAGCGAAAGTTGTTTGTCAGGATCGTCGCAAGTGGAGGTCCATAAGTCTCTGCCTACCCCCATGGGAAACAGGCGTGATATTATCTATGTATGTATTAATAAAAAAATATTTTTAATGAATAAAAATCAAATAGAATGTTTGCTTAAAACCGTTAAGACATTGTTTTAATTGTGTGTACTAGTCGCGAAAACTTAAGAAAGTACTACATTTACAAATTGCCAATTTAGCGTTCATGTTTAAAAAACTAAGGTCTAATAGTACTACTTCCATAAGGTAAGGAATTTTATATTTATTTTCAGGCGCAGGCGTAGTAGTGCCAGCCGAAACAATCCTACTCAACTCTATAGTGTTACCGCACAAACATCTAACCAGGAGTTTCAAACACGAAATTATTTTATAGTGACTTATTTATTATATTGCTATACAAAAAACTTAGGCTAGATACTCACTCGACGACATGACCGCGGCGGTCTTTAAAGGTTAATAAACGCCAATACAGACTTTCATACTAAATCACATCGACTTAATTAAGACGTCATAAATTGTAAATAATAAATATTTTTTTAAAGAAAAGTCATTTCAGGGTTCCGTAGTAATAATATGTCATGCCACTATATATTGGCATTTTGAAATTACCAAAAATACAACAATTAAGGTACATTTCCATTACCATACACTTAACCGAGGGATAAAAAAAATTACACATATAACATAATGATGTTTCAAAGTGATTTTTTTATTTATTTTTTATAAATGTGTGGCTTCTAAAGACATAAACAGTTTAAAATAATATTCACTGGAAATATTTTGCATTACTGTCGAAAAACTTTTTGTATACTAACTAGGCGTTTGTTTTATATATAACTAACTCAACATAATTTAGTATGAAAATGGGCATTAAGTCATCGTCTTATTGTATGTGTTAAAATGCCACTATAGGAGAATTGTATTACAAATCTACCAAATATCAAGTCACATACAAGGGAGACTGTAAAACGTACGTACGAGGTAATGGGGAATCTCATCACATTCGAAGTCACACGTGTAAGTAAAAGTGTAATGAAATGAAGATATAGAGTAACTAGAATAACTAATTAGAAGTCGGACCTTCAACTAGAAAAATATAAAATATGTAAATTACAAATAGATGTATGCTAAAATAGTAAATAAGACCAGAACATGTGTGATATAGATGGAAATAAGGGACATAAGAAAAACTTAGAAGAAAAGTAAATACAAATAAAGGCAGAAATGAGTAGTCTAAATACTGACTATGTTAGAAGTGACGCTTGGCATGAATAGCCAAGAAAAAAGTGACGTAGTACCTTTTGATATATCGTTTATCTACCAGTATATCTTGACAAAGTTGTATTTACAAAACGATAGTCAAGAGTGGATGATTTAAGGGAAATAAATAGGTAATATTGAAATACTACTCTGCCTTAAGTTAGTGAATTCAAAGTTACTTGTTTGAACTATTGACTCGAATCTTTTACTGAAGTTTGTGATGATAACCCTTTCAAATTGAAAAGATAACTCTTGTCATGCAAGCTCGTCTATTCTTAAGGCTTCTGACATCACCTTCTGCTAGTACACGATCAATTTGATCATGGAAGGTGTGTCGTGGCCTTCCACGACTTCTGCATCCATCCACTTTTGCATTGTATATCTGTTTAGTCATTCTTTCATCATGCATTCTTTCCACATGCCCGAACCACCGGAGCATTCCTTTCCTTACCTTCACCCCGACACTCTCTTTCAGACCAACTCTCTTTCTTACTTCGGTATTACGAACGCGGTCCGCGAGCGTCACTCCGCAGATTTTGCGCAGTGCTCGCATCTCGACCGCGTTTACTCTACTTTCATGCTCTTTCTTCCATACCCAACTCTCGCTTCCATACGTGAGCGTAGGTACCAGCACCGCGTTGTGTACGGCGAGCTGGGCCTTCTGGCTGAGGTTCTTAGCGCCTAGAAGTTTACCTAACGCTCCGTTCAAACTATTCCCCAAATTCACTCTTCTTTCTATATCAGCGGTGTACCTTCCATCCCTGCTAAAAGCACATCCAAGATATACAAACTCATTCACTTGCTCCAGCATAACATCATCGACCATTATCCTTGCATTCGTTCTGGTTTCTTCTCTTTCAAACACCATAACCTTTGTTTTCTTCGCATTCAAGTGTAAGGCGAAGTGATGTACATAGAATAGGAAGTAAAATTAAATTTTAACTTATATGTATAACCTTCAAAAAGTGTTCTCCAGTGGAACCTATTTTGAACAAAAACTTTTGAATTTGAACTTGATTTCAATTTTGCCGCTTATATTATAGCAAGCGCTAAGATAGTTTTGATTTCTGTCGCAGCGATTAGGTTGTCGAGTGCGTATCTGGGCTTATGTAAACAGCTCCTTTACGAAAGCAACGCGTTATTTAAAAAAAAATTACAGTCGACTCTCGATATTTGACACTTAAGGGACCAGAGAAAAATTTTAAATTACCAAGAGCTCAAAATAACAGGATTTTATAACCAAGAGAGAGGGAGAAAAAATCAAGTAAGAAAGATTTTAATCAAAATTTGTGATTTATTATTTTAAACATTTGTACGATTGCTCGCAAATGTTAATTTTGAAAAGAAGTCCCCAATTTTCTGTTGAGCGAGCGAATCTGTCATTGTCCAATGAACTTTAAGTACTGGTGATAGCTCAGAAGTAATCGTCTCTTTTTTTTTATTTGGACAAAAAAAAACAGTATTGTACAGAATTTAGTACTATGAATCTTATACATAAGTAGTTTCACTTAACACAACACCAACATCTTTTGCCACATATTGAGTAATTGAAATTAGACTAGCTACCGTAAGTAAAAGTAAAAGACAAGAAGAAAAGCTCTTCTGTCGGTTCTGAGGGTGTAGAAGCGTAAGTTAGCGCTTCAAATTATAGAGAGTAGGGAAGCCCGGATTTTCAAATTATTGCATGGGCAAGTTACTATTCATTCAATTTCAATTTAATATTGATTTTATTCAATTTATCAAGTACTTTTCAAGGTGCCGGGAAAAAATTTCAAATTATCGAATGTCGGCTGTATTTCTGACTTCGGACTCACTGCAAGGACCACGCTTGAAGGTTAGCGTGAAGGCAAGCTGAATGGTCGAAATGCTTTGATACATAGTGACCCCACTGATAGCTACCATGCTGTCGTACA
Organism: Dendrolimus kikuchii; assembly: GCA_019925095.2. Lineage (NCBI taxonomy): Eukaryota > Metazoa > Arthropoda > Insecta > Lepidoptera > Lasiocampidae > Dendrolimus > Dendrolimus kikuchii. Next base: position 11,026,132 of record CM034410.1, on the reverse strand, counting down.
TGGTGATCTAAAGTATGTAGACGTCTTATTTTGTTGTGCTAAAATGTCTCTCAAAGTTGTTTAAAAATTGCTTCCTAAAGAAATCAACATCGTCAAATTTTCTTCACTTAACCAAAATGATCGAGCATGTTGGTTACATGATATTAATATGTTTAAATAATGTAAGGTTTTTTTAAGCCATGGGATTGCGCAATGGCTCCCTTTCATATACAGAGGCTATTATCAATTGCTCCATTACATCCCAATGTTCCAAGCAAATAACCGACGCGTCCTTTCGTGTGGCTAACCGCTAGGCTACTAAGGCGCCAAGTGACCCACTAAGATACGCTTCCTATATCCCACCGACCGTTCATTTGCCTTAATATCGGTTAAAATTGGTCATCAAGTAATCGCAAAATTCAATCGATGATAAGGCGAGTGAATAAATAGTACATACATACATAACTTCACGCCAGTTCCCTTGCGGGGTAGGCACGACTAACAGAGCGCCATTTAGGCCCATTCTTACACACCTCACTTGCTTCTTTGACATTCATAACTCTTGTCATGCACACTTGTCTGTTCTTAAGGCTCCTGACATCACCCTCCGCTAGTACACGATCAATTTGATCATGGAAGGTGTGTCGTGGCCTTCCACGACTTCTGCATCCATCCACTTTTGCATTGTATATCTGTTTAGTCATTCTTTCATCATGCAGTCTTTCCACATGCCCGAACCACCGGAGCATTCCTTTCCTTACCTTCACCCCGACACTCTCTTTCAGACCAACTCTCTTTCTTACTTCGGTATTACGAACAAATAATATGAATAAATGAATAAATAGTAAGATAGAGAAATTGGCCATAAGCGAGAGGTGGAACCGCGCGCATTACATGCAATTATGTTGGTTCACCAGTATGAGTCATCTATGCGATCAACTAACCTCTAGCCGCTAAGCATGCCACGTGCGGTGAGGCCGAAGCCTAAATCTTAATATTGCGAAAAAAAAAGCGAAAACCCGCTTCGCTTAAAGTTGTTTTTCTACAAATATAGAAAAGACATAAGGCGATTTACACATACAAATAAAATACTTCCCACACTCGAAGGTCTATTTTCACGTCTGGTTTTCACTGTAACGATGAAGACCAAGGTTCGATTTCCGAAAGTTCAGAACAGCATTGATACCGAGTACCAAGCTGAATCCACACGACATTCGCCAATACGAGGCATAAGTTGCATTTTTTGAAATAGGACGTTGTTCTTGCAAAAGAGCAATATATCATCGGCGTCAGTGTAGGACCTTGTAACTACATTTTTTGGTGACATTTTTTTTCGTCAAAATTCCTATCTATAGGAATACTTGTTATTTATAATTTGACGAAAAATCAATTTCACCAAAAAATTTAGCTACAAAGTCCTACACTGACACCGACCATATGTATATAAATATATCACAATTATGGCTGTTTTGCATACAAAGAATTATTTTAAAATATTTTTTAAAGGTTTTTTTCTAAATATAACTAGGTATAATAGATTGACGGCCCACCTGAGGGAACCGTATTACCATCAGCAAGATCAATATACCAAAATACTCTTGGCTCCCGAGTTCGTAACTTTCACAAAAAAAAAATCATGCCAGTGCGAGTCAAGATCCATTCGACTGACAAATAGACAAATACCCGTAGTCTCTAAAGTTCATATTTTTTTTATCGGCAGACAAACACACATTGTATATTCCCAAGTTAAGGAAGTTACGCTTGTGTTATGGGTAATATACAACGGGCTACTCTGGGGCTGATCCTAGACACCCAGAGCATAGTAAATAACAGAAAGATCGTTTCCGAAATTTCCCATACCAGGAATCGAATCCGGAGCCTCTGCTTTCCAGCGACTTCGACAGGATAAGACTTAGCCCGCTCAACCACAGAGGCCGTCATCAATTCAATATTGAATCAATAAACACTCGGGAACCGAATATTCAGCGCTTCGGCTGAGAGCGTGGCCAAATATTCGGCGCTTCGGCCGAGTGCGTAGCCATATATTCTGGGCGAATATTCGGCGCGTCGGCCGAGAGCGTGGCCGAATATTCGGCGCTTCGGCCGAGAGCGTGGCTGAATATTCGGCCAAACGACTATTCGTGGTAACTCTAATTATTATTATGTAAAAATGTATTATAAGTTAAGATGTTTATTGTGGTGCTGATAAATAAAGTAACTGAGCACAATAATTTGTTTTTTTACGCCATTAATCATGTCGAGTTATTTTGTACGTACATATAGGTACTTAAGTGACTTTATTATTTACCTTTATTACACCGTAATTTCTAAACACCTCAATTAGATTAAAGAACAAACTGATAAACAAAATGAATATGACATTGGGTTCTTTGATAAGGTCGTCATTCAAATTATTCAAGGTCGGCAACGCATTGGTAATATCCCTAGTGTTGCAAACGTTCATAGGCAACGGTAACTACTTTTTTGTTGCTGTTGTACGACAGACAGGTTGACGGCCTAATTAATGGAAAGCTGTAATTATCGCCTATGTACATTTGCAACACCAAAGATGCAACAACAATAAACTGTCATCCTCGAAGAGGGTTATTATCTGTGCAGGAACGGAGAAAGAATACAATTTCCTGTCGTAAGAGGCGACGAAAACATCCCACAGCCAGGTGGTAGGGTATTTACCCGTCTAGATGGCTACCACTCCTGGTCTAGACTATGCCGCCATAACAACCTAGAGTTGTGTTAAGGCATTAGTGGCCAGGCTCGCAGTCTTCCTTTATAGAGCGGCAGCACATTAGTAGCACCTTTGGTTTTCAAATGTCTAGACGATGGTAAACGCTTTCCATCAGGTGAGCCGTCTCAGCTCCGGATCTAGAAGCCGGGGCCCATGACCCGGGTGGTAACTTCAAACTTCGCAGACAAATATACAACTCATTATCAACGCAATTTTGACCACTGAGACGTCCAGTACTTTAAGCAGATAAATTACTTTTCGCAGGGCGCTTAGGCTTGGGTTAAAAAGCACAGACGTACGTATGTCCATCAGTGGGCGTCTGATAGCTGAAATGATAATGATGGTTAAGGTAAAAATATAAGCGAGCTAGGGCGGCTATTTCAGTTTTTGCCCCCCTCGAAAAAAAATAAGATTCGGGGCCTCGTCGGCCTGTCTGCCGCTCCACATAACCACGGTCGTTATGGACGCCGCAAAAACCTTACTTATGACGTGAAGATTTTCGCTCACGCAACGCTCACAACGTCCCATGTCAAGTCGTGGGTCGAATAATCCGTTCCACTTAGGTTTACGATCGTAACGTCCGCCAAGTAAGCGGAACGGGAAAATCGCGGTCGTTGTGAGTCTCATGTGGAACGTAGCTTAAGTAAGCTCTACAAACAGACATGCAGGCAGACGTATAAGACTTCCTTTTTTTCTTTATGCAACGGAATTTTAAAATGGAAAGTTGAACTATTTAATATGGAAATTGTTTAACTTGAGAAAAGCTTAGGTTATTACTTAAATTTTATGTATATTAATATGATAATGTAAGGAAAGGTTATTTATTAATAAAATCTTTTATTGATTGTAACATATATTTTATTCTTAGTTACAATTCTTGAATATGTACATCAGAATTTTGTGTATGTACATTATTAGTATCATTATTTAATCTAATTACCGAAATACGGCTAGCGCTGTGGGTTAGACTGAGAGAGGAGGAGCCTGCTTACCGCTGCCGTATGCGTGAGAGTAAGGGAAGCCAGACAGATTGGCGCCGTAACGCGTTACATAACGAAGCGGTTTACCCTCCCATAAGAAGTTATCACTTCAAAAATGTTATTAACTAATTTACATACATACATACATAGCTTCACGCCAGTTCCCTTGCGGGGTAGGCACGAACAACAGAGCGCCATTCAGGCTTGTTCTTACACACCTCACTCGCTTCTTTGACATTCATAGCTCTTGTCAAGCACGCTCGTCTGTTCTTAAGGCTCCTGACATCACCTTCTGCTAGTACACGATCAATTTGATCATGGAACGTGTGTCGTGGCCTTCCACGACTTCTGCATCCACTTTTGCATTGTATATCTGTTTAGTCATTCTTTCATCATGCATTCTTTCCACATGCCCGAACCACCGGAGCGTTCCTTTCCTTACCTTCACCCCGACACTCTCTTTCAGACCAACTCTCTTTCTTACTTCGGTACTACGAACGCGGTCCGCGACCGTCACTCCGCAGATTAATTAATTTGATTTACAATAATATGTTTACTTGTAACGCTATGTAGTCGTATAGCGTTAGAGGGTTTTCAGATTTACCATTTTTATTGGGCCATTGTATTTTCTTAACAGGGGCGTAGCTACCGCCGTATCAGCCCTATCAATTATACCCCCAGGCTACACGAGCCCCGAAAATGTGTAATCAAAAATTCCTAAAATGTTATCCACAATCTTTTATACGTTAGTAACATTTTTGAGAATAACTGCTTGGCCAACAGGAACGGCTAGCAGACTTCTCATTATTGTTTATAGAAGGAGAAAATCTAGAATAACTTAAATCGTCTTCAGCTATGAATGACTTGATAAATAAGTTTGCCGAAAAAAGGAGCTCCTAGGAGCATTAAGTATAAGTAATAACTTAATTTAATATATAATTATTTTAATTTAATAACAAGAATTTTGTGTTTCTTTTATTAAAAAAAACTACCCTTCCTTTAGGCTCCCCAACACATTTTGATACAAGGCCCGTCTAAGGCAAGCTACGTCACTGATTTTCTAGTAGGTATATTTCTTCCATGATACTACCTATGACCGGAACGCTAGTTAATTTTTTCGCTTCTGACTAGACTTCTTAGTGCGTGCTCACGTTTACTGACGGGTTTGATCATTTTATTACAAGGAAATTCAGGTTCGGTATAGTAAGTATGTGGCCGCGTATGGCAGGCGCGATGCGGTCGCGACAATCGTCAACATCCTAAGTTCAAATTCTGGCTACGTTCGGAGCCTCTGCTTTCATACTTTGTCATCTCAACTTGTCGCAATCTTCGGCGTTAGTTATTTTGAGACCACAATGCATGCATATCTGTTGAAAATGGGCGGTAAGTATACATATATATGAAACAATACTTCCCTTCTACATAAACTATTATTTATTAGCTAACAACGTTTTAACGATATACGAAAGTGGGCTTGTGTTGCCAGGTGTCATATTGCTTTACCAGCAATATCATCCCACAAGACATCAAGCCAGCCTTTCTTGAGTCTACCTCTTCTTCCGGGCTGGTGGACACGACATAATTAAGCATTAGCCGTTTAAACCTGGCTATACTGTACTTTTGCTATTTCTTTGCTATGTTACAGATTTGAAAGTTGCTGCAGATGCGATCCTTCCGCATGACTATTAACGTAAAATAAAAATAAAGTTGATATAATAATGGGACCAGTTTCAGAAATTATATTATTATAATGTAGACTAATTAACAACCTTTTTACCATATTGACTAATTAACAACCTTTTCAGCATATTGACTAATTAACAACCTTTTCATCATATTGACTAATTAATAACTTTTTCACCATATTGTAATATTATGTATTGCTCGTCTGGCCAACGTGAACACAGTCTGTCTTCTTCTGCGAACGGGCGGTTTCCGCAACTCGACGACGAAGCGCCTATTTTGCGTGCGAGGGTGGATGAGGGTTTACTCCATCCAGCCCAGCTCCTCCAGGAAGTCCACCAGCTTCTTGACGTTGCTGAAGACTTCTTGGAGGCTACCTGGGGCGTCCAGATACTTCGCCCTGTATTGGGCCACCTCTCCGCATTCAAGCAGGACATGGGCGGCTGTTTCTTCTTCCTCCAAGCATGCTCTGCACAGGGGGCTGTCAGTGACACCTATATTAAAAAGATGTCTGTTAAAATTGCCATGTCCAGTGGCTGCACTAATAACTAGCCTCAGCCGGGACCGACTGAGCTTTAAGATATTCCTGGAGAAATGCAGGTTTAGCCGAGGCATTGCCAGCTTGGCTTGCCTGCAATCCTCCAGGTTGTCCCAGAGTTGCTGATGTAGTGCCCTTGTCCTTTGATTTATGTAGTTTCTAAACCAACTGTGCGGCAAAGGCAGGAAAGGCTCCGGTCCAACTGGTTGGGTTTCGGAACCTCTCCTTGCTAATTGATCTGCCGCATCATTACCTCGGGCACCACTGTGTCCTTTGATCCATTGAAGGGTCAAGGTATTGTTCTTACCTGCCGCCTCGTTTAGAGCCGAGTGGCATTCGTATATTAAATTTGAATAAATAACCCTGCTACTAAGGGCTTGTAGTACCGACCTGCTATCCGAGAGTATTCTGATGCTGTGATCATTGACATCTCTAGCAACGATTGCTTTAGCTGCAAGCAGAATGCCCATGCACTCTGCTTGATATACTGTATTAAACTTACCCAGGGGCTCGGATATGTTAATATTTAGGTCTTCCGAGAAGACTCCCGTGCCTGAGCCCGAGCTAGTCTTTGACCCATCAGTGTAGAGGCTAAGCTCATGATGGGAAAGATAACTGTCGTTACCTTCCACGAGTTCAACCTTGTATTTTTTGTCGAAAATGAAAGCTTTCTCTATTCTGTCACTGACCGCTTCCACCAAGGGTGAGTTGGACCAGGCTTCCGAGAGAATGCTGAAATGTCTTACCTTGTCAAACCTAAGTGTTTTCAGGTGTTTTAATCTTAGGGTCGCCATTGCTGCCTCTTGTTGTACAAACAGGTGCAGTGGAGGGATGCTAAGAGCTATTTCTAGGGCCGCGGTGGGCGTTGTCCTCATACAACCCGTCACAGCGCAGCACGCTTGCCTTTGTAGTCTCTGAAGTTTGGCCGTGCAGGTCGCAAGCTTAGTCCTTGTCCACCAAACCACAGAGCCATAAGTTAGCATAGGTCTAACCACAGCTGTATAGAGCCATAGAAAGAGTTTGGGATGAAGTCCCCAACGCTTACCAATCATCCTACGGCATTGCCATAAGGTCACACTGGATGCGTTGACTTTATTGTCAACATGGCTGCTCCAGTTTAACTTGTTGTCTAGGGTTATCCCCAGATATTTGACCTCATTTGATAACTGAAGTGTAGTTCCAAAGAGGGTCGGTAGTCTGTAATTACCTAAGACTCTCTTATTTGTAAAGAGAACAACCTGCGTTTTCTGTGGGTTGACAGAGAGTTCCTGCTCGTTGCACCACTTCTCCATTACGCGCAGGGCTGCCTGTAACCTATCACACACCATGCTGGCATTATTACCTACATTTAGTATGGTGATGTCGTCGGCGTAGCCAACTGTGTAAAAGTATTGGCTGTTTAATTTGGAAATGAGATCGTTCACAACCAAGTTCCACAGAAGTGGGGAAAGTACTCCTCCTTGAGGACAGCCTCGAACCACATGGGCGCCTTTCGTGTCTTCCCCAACCTTTATAAATCTGTTACTTAACATGTTAATTATCCAGTCGATTAGCAGGGTTTCCACTCCGTGTCTACGGAGCGCTGTGTCGATACTGGTGAAATTGGTTTTGTCAAAGGCCCCCTCTATGTCTATGAAGCAGCCCAGACAGACCAGCTTGTTTTGAAGAGCAGACTCAACTTTACCTACCACCTGATGGAGTGCAGACTCGGTAGATCTGCCGGGGCAGTAAGCATGTTGGTGCTTGTGAATGGGTAGAGTGCGTAGCGCATTGTCTCTAAGGTGCCTGTCGCATAGTCTCTCCAAGGTTTTAAGGAGAAACGACGACAGACTTATGGGTCTAAACGACTTTGGATTAGTGTAATCACTCTTACCTTGCTTGGGTATGAAGATAACCCTGACTTCACGCCAGGCAAGGGGAATGTATTTATGTGCCAGGCATGCCTGAAAGATGCATGCTAGGATGGAAATCAATTTTTCCCCGCCCCATTGTAGTAGTGCCGGGAAGATGTTATCATTTCCTGCTGACTTAAAAGGCTGGAAGCTGTCAACCGCCCATTTCACCTTACTGAAGGTAACGATCTCACAGGCTGTTTGCCAGCAGTGTTCTGTAACTAAAGAGTTGATTTCCACACGTCTAGGGGTTTCTTCTATTTGACACCCCGGGAAGTGTGTTTGTAAAAGTACCGTATTCGATTCCTCCTGGCTCAGGGTCATTGTGCCATCGCTCTTGCGTAGGTTGCCAACAGCACAAGGCCCCTGTTTGGCCAGTAACTTCCTAACACGGTTCGCTTGTGGTGTGGAGTTAATGCTTTCGCAGAATTTTCTCCATGAATTTGATTTCCAGTATCTGATGCGCTTTTTATATAGAGATTTGGCTTCCTTGTAGGTATCCCAATCCCTATCTGCACCTGTGTTCATTGCTTTGTTGAAGGCTCTCCTAACCTTTACACGCAGTTTTTCGAGTTCTTTGCCCCACCAGCCATTTTTGTCAGCCTTGGCACAAGGTACCTTTAGGGGACAGGCCTTATGGTAGCAGTTTATTATGGTAGCATTCAGGGTGTCTACCTGCTGTTCAATCAGTGCCGTACTTATTAGCCTAGCAGTTGATGGTTGTTTGTCCAGTTCATGCGCTATAAGTTGTTTATAGCATGACCGGTCGGTTTTTTTTGGGCACCAATGTCAATAGAATGTAAATAAACGTATAAAAAGATTGTCCTACAGGGCTCCCCCCAAAGACCATCCTAGGATGGGCGATAATAGTTAGGGAACAAAATTCTTCCTCCTGATCGCGTTCTTGTTCCAGGTTCATCCTTTTGCTGTGATGGCGTAAAGTCAGAGGTACGGTGTCCGTCAGCAACCATATAAGCTGGCTTCAGCCTTTCTATGGTCACAGTTTGCCCTTCATATCCAGCTTGTAACTCTTGTCGGTCCTATCTAGAACTTTGTAAGGACCTGAGTAGGCTGGCTGAAGAGCTCCGCGCACGGTGTCATCTCTGACGTAGACATGCGATGCAGTAGGCAAATCTCTGAAGATGATGATGTTCCTGTTGCAATGTCTGTTAAAAGCTTGCCCTACAAACCTATCATTTATTACAAAATTAAAAAAAAAAAGATTTAAATCTTATATTTTTCAAAAAAACAGTTCACTTAAAGAGAAATATACATTATTATAAGTCTAGTAAAACCCATCGAGTATACGTAATACATATAAGCCAACTTAATTAACAGCTATGTATATACTGCATTATATTTATGTGTATCATGATACTAAACAGATATACAATGCAAAAGTGGATGGATGCAGAAGTCGTGGAAGGCCAAGACACACCTTCCATGATCAAATTGATCGTGCACTAGCAGAAGGTGATATCAGGAGCCTTAAGAACAGACGAGCGTGCATGACAAGAGTTATGAATGTCAAAGAAGCAAGTGAGGTGTGTAAGAGTAAGCCTAAATGGCGCTCTGTTGTTCGTACCTACCCCGCAAAGGAACTGGCGTGAAGTTATGTATGTATGTATAATGCAATACTAGAGTTAATGTTTGTGTGTCTGTCAGATAGTGTTTCAATAAGGTGTCCTACATATTTTTTAAGCCTTGTTTTGAAAATATTTATTGATGGAGATACTCTTATGTCTAAAGGTAAATCGTTATACAGGTGTACACCTTGAAATGTTATACTTCTTGTGCCGTATTTGGTTCTTGATGCTGGTAAAATCTTTTGTATATTTTTAGTCCGGGTGCTATATTTGGGTGTTATTTGGGAATGTGTAGTAATTTAATAAATAAAAATAATAAAATTAAATAAACATTTTGTGTTTATTTCATTTATGTTTGGTACTAATTAAAGAACATACACGAACTACACGAATAGATTAAAATTTGAACATATTCGCAGTTGCAACTAATTAGGAACAGATTTCCATAACAATGGTAATACATGATTTCATGGTTTAAATACAAACTGAATTATGTAGCGTAAATGCAAATAAATTATCTATATATACATCTATACTAATATTATAAAGAGGAAAGACTTGTATTTTCGTAGGTTTGTAACAAATAAACTTAAAAACTGCAGGACTGATTTCAAAAATTCTTTCACCATTAAAATACAACACAACAAGGATAATTAAAATCGTTTCAAAAACAAAAAAGTTAATCACTACGTTGTCTACCTGATTTTTTGCCATGTCTTCGGAACTCAAGGTGTAATACCAATGAAATTTATATCATTCTGGCGCTATAATGAATCGAATGCAAAAAGAATGACCAAAATCGGGTGAGAAACAAAACAGTTATGGCTGAAAATCGCATTTTTTTACATTTCAGCTTGATTTCAAGTGTTTTTCTACAATATCTCCGAAACCCAAAATCTTTTAGCAATAAAAAATTATATGGAACCATTTGGAAGCTTTGCTAAATCGAACGCAAAAAGAATCATTAAAATCGGTTCAGAAACAACAAAGTTATGGCTGAATATACATAAAAAGTAATAATTACCCGACGAGTTGAGAACCCCTCCTTTTTTGAGTCGGTCAAAAACTCAAAGCCAATAATAATTTATTTATTATGTTGATAATATACATATTTTTTACTGGCGTATTAAATAATATTATAAAACATATTTCAACTATTATTTTCCGCCAAATAAAGAAATAACATGATTTTTTTATTAATTCTGTTATGTGACATTAATCTACCACGAAGTCCCAAAAATAGGTTCTAAGGCGTCTTAATTTTAGTGTTGGTACCAAAGGGTTGTTGCAGTTCATTAACTCAATTCGATTCAGGAAAAAACTATATACATATTTATTATTCCAAAATCTTACACTATTTATGTATTTATACTACCATACAATACTACATAATTGTATACATATGTATTGAAAATAAAAAAAGATTGAATAAATATTATATTACACGGGCGAAATTATAATTGTGGTGCGTGATAAATGCATGCGGTACGCAAAAGGCGATCTGAGACAAAACTTTCGCGCTACATATCGATTTTTTGAGATATTTGTGTGACAAAAAGTGCCTAATTAACTTAAAATTAATCAAACTATTACAAAAAAGTATAATACTAAATCGATTTCTCGTGATAATCGATTAACTTAGTTAACGATTTGGAGGTTTCAATCCCTAAATATGTGATAATGAGAACTATTAAATCGGGCTTTTTATTTTGTGATTACAATAATGTAGCTAATCCTTAACGGCGTTGTTTTTAACCACTTTGGCTACAACTGCGTCACACATTCACTAACACTAATATTATCCCAGGTGTAAAAGGGACATACGATCGACATAACTACTCCATCTGGAATTATAATTTTTTTAGACGAATTTTACGCACTCTGTGTTTCGTATCTTTTTTTAGAAGTTTAAATTTTCAATTTGTTGAGTTTTACACGCTGTTTTTATTTATCGTTGTGTGAGACAATTTATTGGGTATTTGTTATGTGTTGGATTGTACCTTACAATTTACATACATACATAACTTTACGCCAGTTCCCTTGCGGGGTAGGCACGAACAACAGAGCGCCATTCAGGCTTACTTTTACACACCTCACTTGCTTCTTTGACATTCATAGCTCTTGTCATGCACGCTCGTCTGTTCTTAAGGATCCTGACATCACCTTAAAATGTAATTATACTATTAGCGTATTGCTAATTTTTATATCTATAATACTTAGTCTAATGTGTAGTGTTACTGTTACAGTGGTGTGGTGAGAATAGTGCGAATGGTGCATGTGGAGTTTGCTGCTTACGTCTCTAGATTTTTAATGAATGTGTCTTGTTTATATAGCCTAGAAGGGCCTACCTAAATGGAGTTCACCATTTCGCTAACGCATTACCACATTTTTGAAGATATAAATTCTCATAAATTACTTACAACAAATCCATACTACACAAAACTTACCAAATTAGTATGAACTTTTCACAAAAAAATCGTTATGATTTCGTATACATTACTATATATAAAATTAATTCTTGTGAAAAATCTATTTTTTTGTATGATATCTTGTCTGAATCAATGCGATTTTATTGTCAAACATTCGTAGTTTTTTTAATGAAGTTTTGTGTAATACGAATTGATAACTTCAAAACTTGCCAGGTGGTAGGGCATTTGCCCGACTGGATGGCTACCATCCCTGGTCTAAAGTATGTCGCCTTAACAACCTTGAGTTGTGTTCCGGCATTAGTGACCAGGTTCCAGTCTCCCTTAAGAGAGCAGCAGCGCATTTGTAGCATCTTTGGTGTTGCAAGCAAATGTCCATAGGCGATGGTAACCGCTTTCCATCAAATGGGCCGTCTGCCTGTCTGCTGAACTCCTGCAATAAAAAAAAAACTTCAAAACTATGGTAAAGCGTGAGCGAGATGGCGAACTAAACATTGCCCGCGTGGGGCGGGGCTACTTATGTGAAACACCGATTTGAATTAGGAGTACACACCCTTTTAGTATGCAGAGTAAAATGTGCTACGAAAATGCGCCGCCGCATTTCGTTGACAAACCGCGCGCCTACTATACACAGTACACTGCTCTGCACATAGCTCCACCACTCGGAATTACCCACAGCACGCAGATGCGTACAAGCGTGTACAAGATTGTACAGCACATATTTGGTGGAAAATTGAAAGGACATGATACGCTTTCATACATCTCTGGGCACAGATTATAAAAAGATGAGAGTGACTTTATGATTTATTTTTATTATGTTCACATTTTTTATAATTGTAGTGGGTCTAGTTATTTTGAATGAATTAATCGAGTATGTTTTAATATAATATTATTAATTGCTGAAAATCATTCAAAGAAATCTATTACGGTAATCGATATCTTATTTCCTTTGTGACCTTATTTTTAACATTTCTCTTCTTTGAGATTGAATTTAGGGCTCATCAGCCCCATTTTGTAATAGAAAAATATAAGGCTTTTTTAAGCCATATATCAACTCATTACATTTCTTTGGCCCAAAAGTCCCCTTTCTCCTTTAATTTTCTCCTGTTGTAGATAATTTCGAAAATGTCACTTGTCGCCTTTAGTCTCCCTCAATATTTTGTAAATTGTAAGTATAATTATCAAATACATTACGATGATACCTCGAGTTGCAATTTCAATAATTAAATTACAAGTAGAGTGTATAAAAAACGCATCTCCGGTTTGTATACAAACAAATAAATTCCGCCGCGACATTGTAAACAATTTTATAGAACTAACCGGTCGACCGGCCGGCTGCGCTGTTCTAGGGCTGTTACCTTACCGCTTTACAAGTTCGATTTAGCGGTTTTTAAGGTTACCTGTCTTATATTTTTAGTTTTATTGTCTGAAATAAATAAATAATAATAATTATATTATACTGTGGTAACAGGACAACATAAATTAGTTTTTCTAGGATTTCTCGTCTTTATGTACTAATTTGTTGTGGTGGTAAGTGGTTATGTACTTGCGTCCCAATCTCAAAAGGCGAGTAATCCTGAAAGCAGTTATCTTACCTAATGTGCACATTGTTACTACATGCTAACGGTGATGGAAGACATCGTAATAAAATCTGCACACCGAAGTATCTATATGTCAATGCCGTCAATCTGTCTTCGACAACCGTGGTGGGTATACTGTTCGTTCCCCTATAAGTGGAAGGCTTCAACCCAGCAGTGAGACTTATGGGCTGTTAGGTACTAAGTATGTACTAAAAATAATTTCTAAGAATCTTTTGTATCCAACAGATCCACAAAACAGGTCATTGGCCACATAAAATTATTTTAAAAAAATATGTAGCGGAATCAAGCGCTTTATTTTATCTCGTGCAGCGCTTACCACTCGTGCATGGGTGGCAGCCCTACAAAGTTCTCACGAGTTATACTAAACCATTCGAGTAGTAGTTCCATTAAAGACGTCTTGGTATAAGGCCGAATATAGTGTTTAGATAAAAAATAAATAAAAGTTGTGATAAAAAACTGGAAAATGAATGTTGTACTTACAAAACTAATGTGGCAGAATGGGACAAGGATAAATCAATACGTTTTTGCTGTTATTAGTAAGTATTATTTGGATATGTGTATCAAATTAAGAAAACCCATTGAGACTTATTTTTTATTTTTTCAATTAAAATGTTAATATTGTTTTCTATTTATAATCTCAAGGGCTTATAGATATAATACAATATAACTAATTTTTCTTTATTGTATTACTTTACAATTGGTTTTGAAATCAATGTTATAAAATTCTATTAATTCAAATTGTATTTATTCTTATTTTTTTCTTATACATTTTTTATGATTTCGGATGTATCTCATAAAATATAGGTAATAGGTTTAAAGTAATTTAAACTACGAAACGATTTGTCAAAGTTACCTTGTGAAGGTAGTTATAAAAAACATTTCTATAATTTAGAGATAACTCGACAAAAGTAAAAAAAATAAATTATCAATTTTTATTTTCATTAAAAGTACTTATGGCAGGTTACTACAAATTCGCTTGTCCTGACATCTGTTAAATTTTGACATTAGTTTTATGGAGCTTATGTCAAATTTTAACCGATATTAAGCCAATGAGCAGTCGGTAAGTTATACGAATCGGCCTTTAGTAATATTTTAATCGATGCGTCGTTGCGTCCAGTAACTACGGTGTTGTAATACCACTAATTATCATCCTAGTATTTTTTTAAAATTTAATGAGAATAACCAACCAATCTTACACTAGTACATACATCTGTTTATATTATTACACTAAGTTCTTAGTGTAAGTGCAGAATTAATTATAGGTTGTCACATCACGCCGACAAACCATACAATTTTGTTTTATTTTTTTATTGTAATGTTAACCTATGTGTGTGTGTGGGGGGGGGGGGGGGGTAGGTGCGTATACGAGTATAAATAATTTACTGTTGATCTGTATTAAATCCCGGTTATGTTCAGAGCATCCATCTCCGAGCCCGTGTTGAGATTTCTTCTTTATTCTACACGTCGTGCGATATTCATCATTCCTTATTAACGATGACGAGCAAGCATTTCATAAACCTATCCATTGTACCGAGACGTGGAGGTGGCATCGCTAAACATTTGTTCCCTACATAATTTACCGGTTTCCGTAAAACGTGGCCGTACCAGTTACGCCACTGCAAGTAAACAAATATTTATAGATTTATAAAACGTCAATACTTCACGTTTTTCTTTTCTCTAAATTATAAATGAACTAAAAATGGAAATGTGGACATCCGTAAGAGAACGAAGGTAACCGACATAGTTCGCAAAAGTAGCGAGTTGAAATGGCAGTGGGCTGGTCACGTCTGTCGCAGGACCAACGGCCGATGGAGGGAACGAGTCCTGGAGTGGAGACTACGTCACGGCAAAAGTAGCGTAGGACGCCCGCCAGCCCGGTGGACTGACGACCTGCGCAAGATCGCCGGCAGGGGCTGGATGAGGAAGACGGGAGACCGGGATATGTGGCGCGTACTTGGGTAGGCTTACGTCCAGCAGTGTACTAAGATTAGCTGGAGAAGAAGATAGAAAAACGGAAATGCAATGCTGAAATACTTCCTTGTTATCAAATAACTAAATATAATTTTTCGTATCCCTAACTTAAGGTATTATGCAAAAATACATACAATTCCACCCTCTTCATATGTATTTTTGACATAAACAGTAGATTTCTCAGGATACAATCCATCTTGCCAAACTTCATTATGATACCTTCTTAGTAGTAGGGAAAAAGTAACATACAGAGCTACCTTCGCATCTATAGTACTAGCTGTTCCAGCAAACGTAGTCCTGCCCTGAAAAACAAAATCTAGAACCGATCGCAACGCCATCTGCCGTGTTCAATTGTGGATCTAAACTATCCAGAGACCCACTCAAACACACACAAAAATTCCCTCAAAATTCTGGAATCCAATTCCCGCGCCACCCATCGGATCTAATTGTAAATCTGAATCAACAACAGCGGCTTAGGAGAAGTTCAGTGACATATACACGTAGGAATTATGTATGTATACAGATAGGGAGGCATGGATTTAATTGTTACAAAAGTAATACAATTATACATAATATCACGCCTGTTTCCCATGGGGGTAGGCAGAGACTAAGGATCGCCACTTGCGACGATCCTGACAAACAACTTTCGCTTCACCTGCTTTTATTAACCTCTTCGTACATGCACGTTTATTTGAAATGCTTTTTACTTGACCTCAACTTAACACTTCTGATATTTAGTCATGGTGTGTTCGTCTCGGTCTACCGGCAACAACTCTACCATTCACAATACTGTCATACACTTGTTTTATTATTCTACTTTTATCCATTCTCTCTACATGTTCAAACCATCTTAACATTCCTTTTTCAACTCGTGTTATTACATCTTCTTTCAATCCACAACGTTCCCTTATCACACTTTTCCTTATCATATCATTCAAGCTAACCGCACATATATTTCTCAAAGCTCTCATTTCAACTGCGCTTATCCTACTTTCATGCTTCTTCTGCCATACCCAACTTTCACTGCCGTACGTCAGGGTTGGCACCAACACCCCTTGATGGACAGCCAAGCGTGCCTTTACAGATATTTTCTGGCTGTTCATAAAAGAGTTTAGCACTCCATTCGCCTTATTACCTGCCACAACCTCACCTCATTTAATAACAATAAAATTATAATCATTGTTAAGTATATTCTATAATAATCCTAGAATGTGCCATTAAAAACAACAAAAAATGGTAGAATTTTATTTCCACCTATTTTTAATGGTTACACAAATTAATTTAAAATTGGAAAGCGGACCCCAGGCTAAGAACGTCACTGGGATTTTACGTTATGATATCGATGACGCATATAATGATACTAATGACGCATTTAAAAATAAAAAACGTCCGAAAATCAATTAGTATTTAGATGTCTTAACACTTAAATAAGATAATAGTTAACATTAGTTTGGAAGTTAGTAGTTATATAGCTTTTCCACGACCATAACCACATACACGACCACACCTGCACACACGGATGCGCACAATTTATGTAACTTCGGTAAATGTGTGCAAAACTCTTTGATATCAGACTTTTAATTTACATTTGTTCTTTTTGTTTTATTTCTGTCAATCGAATTCTTATACAAATGTGTATTTTGTGCTATTTGCTATTGAGGCACTTTATTTGCGGGTTCCTGGGGCCAGGACCCGTTACAAAGAGTTGTCAAAACGCTTAATATGTTCTTTAGGTGGGCTGGCTGACTTCAATAACCTAGGCTCAGTATTCTATTCATACTCTTGAGGGATTTTAGGTACAGTGGTTGGTATAAAACGGTTCGTCAGTTTGCAAATAGATTCATTTAAAACTACTGTTAATATCAGTGTCTGTCATTGTCAACAATTGTTTGCAATTTTCATTTTTTAGTTTATATATTTTATAAACATAACATTTATTAAAATGTTGACGGTACTGTTTCTTGTACTTGGGCAAGCAAAATTGTCGACTTTAAGGTGACCAACTCTTTTCATACTCATACCGCGACTGTAAAATATAACTGAGTTTTCTTCATTATACGTTTATAATTACCCTAGCTGTCCCGGCAGACGTTGTTCTGCCCTGAAGAAATAAAATTTAGAACCCGATTCCAGCGCCTCCTATCGGGTCCAAATGTAAGCTATCCTATCTTTCAAGTCAACTGCACACGGTGTGCAAATTTGATTAAAATCGGTCAAGTAGTTTAGGAGTCTATCGCGGACAAACAACGTGACACATATATATTAAGATAGTACAAAACTACTTTGATTTGTACTATGCACACCGTATATGCGTCGCTTCAGGCGTTTGAGAGAGACTACTCTATGATCATTCGTTTGTTGCGTACGGCGTCACGCCTAACGCAGCGTACGGCGTTTGTAACAAACCACCGCCTTAGAGTATCTTTACATAGTATAAAACAAAGTCGCTTTCCGCGTCTGTCTGTTTATATATCCGCTAACTCCTACTAAACCACGCAACGGATTTTTAAGCACTTTTCATCATAAGTTAGATAATTTTTCTCTGAAGGTTAATATATGTACATAAAAAACCTTATTAAGTATTTATGCAAGTAACATAGAACTTACTACCCAGGACTTGATCCGTTGCGTAGAACTTGGGAAACTAGTGTAGTAGTAGTGTAGAAAGTAGTGAGTTTATAAATTATGAAAAAAATTAAGTGTAAATTTATTTTAAGTGAAAAATACAGTTTACGTATACGTATAACCTACTTAATTTAGTTAGTAAAAAAAATTACTTATCCCGAAAAATGGGATAGCAGCGAAATACAGATTCTGCTGTAACGGTGTCCTAGTTTCTAAATAAAGATAATTTCAGAGTTGAAACACAATAGGAAAATAATAAAGGACAAAATTTAAATTATAATGTGTAATGAAAATGATTTTTCCCACGAAAATAAAGTTCCAAAAAAAAAATTCAAGCAAACCACTTTTACGAATAACTAAAAAGCAAAAAATAGTAGTTGCTAGAACATCCTGAAGTCGGTTCGAAATAAAACATAAAAATTACTATATTTTGTAAGTACTTGGCTCCGATTTCAAGTGTTAAATATTCACTTTTAAGTTACGTATATGATATCGAAATACAATGAAAAATACTAAACTACCCTGACGGAGTACTGAATCCCACGCTAAAAGAATGATCAAAATCGGTTTAGAAACAAAAAAGTTATGGCTGAAGAACCCCGAAAATTTCATAATTTCTCACCGATTTTAATGAATTTTCTGCTATATCTTCGGAACCCGTTTTCACGCGTGCAGGAACGGAGAAAGAATACAATTTCCTGTGGCCGGGCGGCCTGTCGTAAGCAGCGGCAAAACATCCCTGAGCCAGGTGGTAGGGCATTTGCCCGTCTGGATGGCTATCGCCCCTAGTCTATGTTGTGCCGCCAAAACAACCTGAGTTGTGTTCCGTCATTAGTGGCCAGGTTCCAGTCACCATTTAGAGAGCAGCAGCGCATTTGTAGCACACCTTTGATGTTACAAGTGTCCATAGGCGACGTAACGGCTGTCCATGAGGTGGAAAGTCTGCCATCTGCTGAACTCGTGCTATAAAAATAAATATAAGGTTGCCACCTTTTTTTGGGGCAATATAGTTCTTTTTTGGGACAGTTAGGGGAAAATAGTACAGATTTAATGTTTACTAATTATTTTATTTACTTCATTATTGAATTTTCCGAGTGTATTTATTATTAATTTTTGCTTTGGCCAAGCAAAGGTCTGTTTTTTTTTAAAACCATAAGAATCTGACCGAAAAGTTCAAGAAACGATTTAAATATAGTAGTACATTTCGTACTATATTATTTTTCTATAGTATATAGTACAATTGGTAAAAATACAATAGGATACTGTTTATTGTTACAACTCAGATCCCGACAAACACATAACCCACCTGCATATCTGAAATAAAGCACATTTATTACCCGTCGGTATTTTTTTATATATTTTTTATTGCAGGAGATCAGCAAACAGGCAGACGGCCCACTTGATGGAAAGCGGTTACCATCGCCTATGGACATTTGCAACAGCAAAGTTGCTACAAATGCGCTGTTGCTCTCTTAAGGGAAACTGGAACCTGGTCACTAATGCCGGAACACAACACAAGGTTGTTATGAACTAATAACGTTGAAATTCTTTTATGGTCGTCTTCTTTTGTTTACTTTTGGCATACCGCCTATTGTTGTATTGTGATCATTAGCCAGGTGTTACGGATTTAAAGTACAAGCTGATTCTAGGAAATTCGGTCCAGTCGGCCGGGCGGACATCTTGCATCTGTGCAGTATAAAGCAATGGCCCGATTGAGCGAAGAGTCAGTCGAGCGAGAAACACCAGCGAAGCGAGACGTGTGTACTACAATCGGCAATCTAATAAGTGACGAACTTTGCGCATTTTATTGAATTATGACCTTCTGCATTACGTTTGGACTTGTTGTTTCGGTTATATTTGAACCTGTGTTATACGTGTTTGTATAGTTCTAATAAACTCTATAGTAATTCTAACGGCATTTTAATTCGAGTCTCGCGACTCGTAACAATATTATAGTACGTTTGGGAACCCTAGGTACTTAGTATTAAATTAGCTATATTTCAGTTTCAACTTTCGTATAGTTTTATGTGTTTGTATAGAAAGAATTAAGCTTTTCTATTTCTAAATTTTCGTGAATTTATTGATAAATGTGAGATCTTATACTACATAGCAAATAGAAATTCCACATGTACCAGTAGCACCTTCGGTGTGACAAATGTCCATAGGCGATTGTAACTGCTTCCCATCAGGGTCATCAGCTCGTCTGCTGAACTCATGCTATAAAAACAACTAATGTAGATTATGTATCAAATCACTGCTAGCGAGGAGCGTGCCCAGAAGGCTGGCTATATTACCACCCTGTTTGGCAATCGATGCTTACCTATTTGTTGGGCGAAATATGAGCCAACCTTTTAAAAACGAGTAGTTTCAGAGTTTTGAAGTGATAACTTCTTATGGGAGGGTAAACTGTTTCGTTACGTAACGCGTTACGGCGCCAGTCTGTTTCGCTTCCTTTCTCTCTCACACATACGGCAGCGGTAGACAGGCTACTTCTCTCACACTGTAACCCACAGTGCTAGCCATATTTTGGTAATTAGATTAAATAATGATAAGAATAATGTACATACACAAAATTCTAATGTACATAACTAAGAATAAAATATATTTTGTCGGGCGTCCCGAGACGCACGCCGTCCGTTTTTTTACCTCGATTCTTCTCAAGAATTATGTTATTTATAAATTATTTTCTTAAGATGTAAAACGTTTAAATAATGTTATTTACTATTACAGCAACAACACAATACATGTCCATTAATATTTTTAAAAAACAAGCTTTTGTTTAAATACTCTGAAAACGGAAAAACAAACTTGAAATACATTTAAACTTTGAAATACTTTAAAATGTATGTATACTATATTAAATGAAATAAAAGACCCAGCATTGTGTTACGTTATACAATTGTTTGTATATATATAACTAGCTTCTCGCTAGCTCGCGTGGAATAGTAAAAAAAAGTAAGTAAAAAAAAACACCCCGATTTTGAAACATTCTTCGTTGGTCCTATTGGCCTTTTTTTTTTTTTTTTTTATTGCTGGAGTTCAGCAGACAGGCAGACGGCCCACTCGATAGAAAGCGGTTACCATCGCCTATGGACATTTGCAACACCAAAGGTGCTACAAATGCGCTGCTGCTCTCTTAAGGGAAACTGGAACCTGGTCACTAATGCCGGAACACAACTCAAGGTTGTTATGGCGACATACTTTAGACCAGGGGTGGTAGCCATCCAGTCGGGCAATTACCCTACCACCTGGCCTATAGCCTTCCTCGATAAATGGGCTATCTAACACTGAAAGAATTTTTCAAATCAGACCAGTAGTAGTTCCTGAGATTAGTGCGTTCAAGCAAATAAAAACAAACAAACTCTTCAGCTTTATATATTAGTATAAGATAAATCTGTACAGAGTTCGAGTGTATTAAAAAAAATAGAAAATATCAGGGGGGGGGGCTTAATCGGGCCAGCAGATTACAAGAATCTAACTTTTAGAATCTTTGTCTGTCTATTAGAGCATCTCGTGAAAATTACTGCACAGATTTAAATGAAACTCTACAACGAGCGAGCTTATCCCGGGATATTTTTATTCCGAGAAATTTTGCCTTGTTCTTGGGATATAGCAAAAAAATGTTTTCTCTCATCGTTGTTAGGACGTGGCAATTGCAAGAAAACTGCTTAAGTGGTGTATGCACGTCCCGGCCAGGATTCGAACCCGCGCCCTTAGAATTTGGGACGCGTACACTAACCATTACGCTACCACGACTTATTAAATGAAAGCTTAAAATATTGGCTTTGCTTTACGTTTTGTAAAAACAATTTTTGCTGTAACATGCTAGTTGTTCAATCCTTGCCTAGTATAAAGAAGGTAGAAGAACATTGCTCGATCAATTTTGCTGTCTACCTTCGTTGTGTCAGGCAACGGCAAACGCACAGTACGGCAAAAGGCAGCCATTTGAGACACTTCCTGTCAACGTTTGAGCAGGACTTGACTATCAACTTTGTTGCAATCTCCAACAAATAGTTTTAATTAATTTGGTGCGGCATAATACTGGCCACCAAATATACTAAATTTTTGAATTTAGAACATAGATATTCTTTTGTTTTTATCTGTATATTTTTTCCCCTTTATTAAAATCGTGAGTTTTTGGCGGGAACTGAAAGGAGATGTTGTGCTGTGCAGTTTTATTTTCTAAAAATGTGTAAAATTACTCTAAGATGAACAATAGTTGTAGGATATTGATAGTATTTGAGTAGTAATTATGTGTTTTTGTGAGTAATGTGAACTGTATAGTCAAATGTGGCCTTTCGAGTTTTCACAAGAACTCCGTTGTATGGTGTGGATTGTAGCCTACAATACAACTGCACCTGGCTTAAAGGCCTAGTTGTCAAGCCTTAAACATTAAAAAAAATATATATTAAAATCGTCATTCATTACGCACGTGCTGTTTTTTCTTTTATAATTAAAATAATTACAGCCCACAACAAATTAATATTTAAAGAAGTGTTTAACAAACTTATTGTGAATACTGATCGTGCCAAGAACTTTACCTTACTTAAGACCTTGTGGAAAGTGTAATCTCTATAGTGGAATTTAGTGTAACGTGCTATTCCTGTGTGCAACCTGAACCGAGATAGGAGAGGGTGTATCTCAAAGTTGGTGAAGCTTCTGGTTTTTTATTGCAAGGGTCTAAGTCATATCACCCCCATACAGTCCACAAATTGAACCAGCATTAGTCGTGGGATAGAGTACCCCACACTAGTATATCTACTATAAAATTTTGCTCCATAGACAAATAACGTAAAATAGGAGACATTCGTCACCTCTACGGGACCCTTCACTGGAGCTAAACTCCAGGGCGATGGGGTGAGGTCGCGAAAGCCACTAAGCTGCTGACAGGCCACCAGAACCCACAGATGGCCACCTATAGCCTGAAACGGCCACTGAACGCCAATAAATAGCCAACCAAGCCGCAGAAGTAGCCATCGGACGCTGCAGATTGGCCAACGAGAGCTGCTGCGAAGCCATCGCCATGCGGAGAAGACTCCAGCAAAGAGGAAAAACCTCGAGGCCCTAACCTCCTTATTTTGATGTTGAGGAAGAAGACCCTGGATGATGTATGATGAACAGACTAAAATAAAATATGGCAAATATTTTATTTTAGTCGATAAATAGTTAAGTAGAATCGACATAATTTTGGTTGCGCATCCAGTGTTTTCGATAGTTGCATCATGACGTATTGGTTGAAGGTCAAATACGATAGGATTAGATCGATGTAGGTATTTGAACAGAATACTAATTAGTAACAAGTTATACACATCTACATGGTAATAAGACGTGATAGTTTAAGGCCTCATACAAACTATGCGGTTACCCGCATGACTGGCCGCAGAATGTTAGAATACGCGGCAGCCGGAATTGCAACCGCAACACGTTGTTGAGTATCACTGATCCGCATAACGCTGTAACCGTAGCCGTAGAAGAAGAACAATGAAGAGTGACAATCGCCTAGTGAAAACATAACACGCTCGCCAATCCCTGTTGGCTCTACCAGTTCAGTCTTTGTTTTTATAGATCTCAATTAACAAGTTCACTTTGAAACGGGGTCTAAGTGGCCCCGAACCTGTCTCACTTACGGTGTCGCTAAGAAAAACATAGACTTCTCTGACCACAGAGAAGTCCACACTGAATTGAATTTACACTTTGCACCAGCGAAGAGTGAAATATAGTTCAATGTAAAAAAGATGAATATATATATATATATTATTATATTAAGATGTGTTATTAAACCCGAGTTCTGTAGTATACTTACCCACCTTAAAACGGGGTTACCTTGACCTAGTACCACAAAACATCAAATAAAAATTCATAAACTATTCTATATATAAGTTAAAAATGATTTTAGTTTTTAAAAAGCTACTGTTACCTTTAAAAAGTAAATAGACCTCGTGCCGCTACAGTGTTAGTTTTAGTACTAGGTCTAAAACGCCCCGTACGACAAGAATAGAAAGTACAGATAAATCAGTGACGGTGTGAACGTGTTAAACTTTCAATCAAAGTTTTATTAATATTTTTTCAAAATCAAAATTTTCAGGGTGTATGAACCAAACGGACCCCATTTTCGGATTCAGCGCATCGAAATACATAAGAAAAGATGGGTCTGGTCAAAGTATAGACCATTTTTTATTTATTGTGGGCAGTGTTATTAAGGATTTTTGCGAGACGGTACTGCAGCACTAACAAGCGTTTTTTGTTTGTTTTGCTTCTTAGTGCATTCTTTATTTGCATTTATTCTACTTCTTGATGGTGAGGGGAAGGAAGAACCAGTGCCGTAAATAGGGCGGTGCCACCGGTGCCCAGGCACAGGGCGTATACTCTGGGGGGGCGCAAGAATGGCCAGACCAGGCAGGACTATTACTTTTTCGGTTTGCTCCTGATAAGTTCCCGCTGCGCCCCTAGTGCTCGATTCCAACACATACGTACCTACATGCCAGTATCACCCAAAACGTCAACGAGCGGATTTGTGTTCTAGTTCTTTAAAAACATAGATTTTTCTTATAAAATATTAGATAATTGGTCCACCAACACCAAGGTCCTTGTGCGTTATTTTATCACTCTAAATGAAATAAAGTAGGCCTGTACATAGCATTGCTCTAGCTAGGGTACCTATAATATCTTAAAAAAAACAAGGGTGCAGTTATAGAAGTTCGCATAGGGCGTATAAAAGTCTATTTACGGATTTTTGCCCAGGCATCAATTTAACCACCACATTACAAAATCACATTTCAAAACTTGATGCAAGACCTTATTAATTTAAATATTAATTACCTTATTCATATATTCGCCGATTGAGGCATGTTTGAATATATGTCTATACAAATAAGAATGGTCATAAAATACGTAATGTGAAAGTGGTCCATTAGGATTCCAAGATTTTTCTAGAGACAGGTTTTTACGGCATATAATACACGCATTATAATATTACAATATATTAGAACTTTTTATTAAGGCGCGGGCGAAAGCAGTTCGTTATAACTGGTCACGTGACAAATGAAATTGTTTGTCTCAGATTTTTTTGTCTGTAGTACACATATTATTTTTGTAATGGGGCGAATTTTCCAAATGCATCATTGTACGCACCTACGTTTATTTTAACTTTAAAATCCTATACATTTTCAATTATGTGCCTTGTTGATAACATTAATGAGCAATCAGTGATTTTTTGGCCAATATTTAATTATCTAGCAAGAGTTTTAAAGAAACGTGCTTGCAAACAATGATGCGCTCAGGAGAATAGCTAAAGCATGCCTTTATATATACCTAATTTTTAAATGATTAATATAAAACTTTACTTACATCTACTGTATTATCTAACTTTAGATGTGGTTTAAGTTGTCTAAGAGATTTAAGCCCCATTAAATAATTCTCTTAGTCTTCCGTGATCACGGTTACTGAAAAATGGCCGAAACGTCGGAATAATAAAAATCAAATAAATTACCGCGCTTAAAACCGTTAAAACGTAGTTTTATTACTCATTAAATAGTACAATTCATTGCAAAAATCATGTGTGTGATGTACGAAAATTACCTTCTAAGGAAAAACAGTGTATGCAGCAGGATTTTACCACCGGCCAAGCAGATGTACGCACTCACGTCACCGATATATGGTGGAAATACCAACAGAGCGGACGAAGCGCTATACGTCCACTTTTTTCATACATACCGCTGTAGAGTGAAACTCTTTACCGACGTCTGTTTTTCCTGAAAAATACAATCTAGGTGTCTTCAAGGCTCGCGTCAACAGATATCTTCTAGGTAAGCGTGCTTCACCTTAGACTGCATTTCCATCTGACCTCAGGCGCTAGAGGCGTAGCTTGCCTTAGACGGGCCCTGTATCAAAATGTGTTGGAGGGCCAAAAGGAAGGGAAAAGTTTTTTTAAAAAGAAACATAAAATACTCAAATTGAATTAAATTATATATTGATTGTAAGTTACTATTTATACTTAATACTCCTAGGGGCTAAGTTAGAAATCAATCAATTTCGGCAAGCTAATTAATCAATTCAATCAATCAAATAGCTGAAGACGATTTCAGTTTTTCTAGATTTTCTGCCTCTATAGACAATAAAAACAAATCTGATAGCCGTTCCTGTTGGCCCAGCAGTTATTCTCAAATATGCTATTAATCCATAAAAGATTGTGGATAACATTTTAAGAATTTTTGCTTACACACTTTCGGGGCCCCTGTAGCCGCCTGGAGGCCCTGTATTAGTGATACGGCTGATACGGTGGTAGCTACTCCCCTGTCAAGCGCAATGATATTCAAACGCAAACCTATTCAATATATAAAAAAAGCAGGCTCGACAGACGACACCTGCTCAAACATATGCATTTTTTTTAAAATCAAAGTCTTGGCACCCGATCTCAGCGCCATCTGCCAGCGCCAATTGTGATACTAAGCCACTTCCTGAGTTACAACGACCCACAGGCACGTCAACAAGACAGACATTAGAACCCCGAACAATTTCGCCAGAACTATCTTTGACAGTATGTTTACCGGAAGCTTTTTTGTAGTGATAACTTCTTATGGGAGGGTAAACCGCTTCGTTACGTAACGCGTTATGGTGCCAGTCTCTCTGGCTTCCCTTTCTCTCACGCATACGGCAGTAGTAGGCAGGCTCCTCCTCTCTTACTCTAATCCACAGCGCTAGCCGTATTTTGGTAATTAAATTAAATAATGATACTAATAATGTGCATACACAAAATTCTAATGTACATATTCAAGAATTGTAACTAAGAATATATTTTATAATCAATAAAAGATTTTATTTATAAATAACCTTTCCTTACATTATTATATTAATATACATAAAATATACATAATAACCTAAGCTTTTCTCAAGTTAAACAATTTCAATATTAAATAGTTCAACTTAGATTAGTTTAATTTTTCTTTTTAATCGACTTCCAAAACGAGGTTCTCAATTCGACCATGTTTTTTAAAGTGAAACTTCTTTAGAATAGTTGTGATTTGAAAGTCGATGAAACGAACAAGCGACACTAAAAAGAGATAAACAAATAAATCTATAGGACTAAGTCTGCAAGAGAATGAGATACGAGTTTTACATTGTGCAGCACAGATAAGAGAATTAATAAGACCGATGATTAAACATAGGTCCAATTTGGACCGAAATAAAACTGATAATATTTTTTAGACTAAAACAGTGAAGAATTGAAAGTGATACTTAAGAAGTATATTTTGAATTATAATATGTTGACGGATGTAGGCTAAAGGAAGTATGTTTATATTAATAACAGGTAGAGAAGAATAATTATCTGTGAATATAATCTCTGAAGTTTTTTTTTGTAACTTTGTTATGTGATTGTAATAACTTACTTACATAAATAACATGTTTAGTGATATTCTCGATGTCTCAGTATTGGAACGTTCATTAATATTACTATATTTGTATGTCTTTCAAGACCACTGGCCATAAAAATGGCCCGGACATTTGGAGGGCTTGCGTGGGGCCATGGGAAGGCCAACACGTACAGTCCCCTTGACAAATTTAATGTAAATATGGCGTGGCACTGACCGGAGACTATCCCTGCCCACATCTTATAATAATACACCCAAGGACAAGCCCCGGCCAGTGCAGGACTATTGTAGGAAATGAGGACAAAAAGTACCGGTCTATTGGGGTGAACTTCTAGTAGTACTCGGGGTCTGAGAATATGGGGACTATGGCGTCTGCCCGTTGCAATGTTCAGGGAACATGGAAAAATGGCCAGACGGTGACTCGCCACTGGGCCCCAAAAAATGCCATAGAAGACAGGGTCAACAAGGGTGTGAGTGGCTAAGGGATGTAGAGAGGTGGGCTGCTGCTTACTATAATATTATTATTGCGATATTATAATTCGCTCAAGCCATAAAATATAGGTAATTGTCATCTGTATATTTGCTACATTCCGTGATGAGATCTAATTACGTCGGTTCTGTCGATATTAATCATAATTCCTATTCAATTGCTTTATGCTATGTTATTATAATGGGAATTGTAGTTTTGCTTGTTATTGACCGATTGTGCTACATGAATACGTATAATGACACTTAATCTAACAGTATTTCAGCGTTCTATGCCCATTTTAGCGAATACGGCAGGTAGGTAGCCTGCCGTTCTGTATGACTATGGCTATTTAGACTTTATGGCCAAGTTATTATACATAGAATGATAGGTCGTTTCCATGTATAACTTGGCCATAAAGTCTAGAACATGCAAAGCTTGAAATCGGTTTAATCGGGGTCTGAAAGGGAACGTTGTGCTCTGCAGTTTTTCTTAAATGTGTAAAATTACTCTAAAATTAACTATATTCGTAGTATATTGATAGTTTTTACATACATACATACATACATAACTTCACGCCAGTTCCCTTGCGGGGTAGGCACGAACAACAGAGCGCCATTTAGGCCCATTCTTACACACCTCACTTGCTTCTTTGACATTCATAACTCTTGTCATGCACACTCGTCTGTTCTTAAGGCTCCTGACATCACCCTCCGCTAGTACACGATCAATTTGATCATGGAAGGTGTGTCGTGGCCTTCCACGACTTCTGCATCCATCCACTTTTGCATTGTATATCTGTTTAGTCATTCTGATAGTTTTTGACTAGTAATTTTGTGTTTTTGTGAGAAATATGAACTGCATCAAATGTGGCCTTTCGAGTTGTCACAAGAACTCCGTTGAATGGCGTCAGTTGTAGCTTACAATTCAACTGCGCTACCTATACGAAGACTTACATAAATACCTACATCAGAATTGGCTGTGTGGACTAAGATTCCCTTCCCTGTCATTGTAGCGAATTGATCCAAGTCTAAAATCCACTAAAAATAACTAAATACAGATATAAACATATCAATAATTAGTTTCACACGAGCAGTGATTCTTGAAGTTTTCCATAAATGTGTAAGCGGAATTTAATGAGATAATTTGAAGTTGCTAGAGTTTAGCGAATTTGCGAAAGTGGCGCTCCTACTATTTTCTACTCTATTTGATCATACTCTACGACTGTAATTTTCTTTATGCCGAAAATTATTGGCATAAATATAGATTTTGTATAACATCTTCGAGAGCTTGTTTCTTTGCACAAATTAAAATTAAATGAATCACGATTTATATAATTACTGTATTTCTGTTACGAACAGTGGAAATTTTTGGAATTTTTACAATCGACATAATAGTCACGATAGTGTGGAAATATGATAAACGTCCATCCAATCGATTCTTTGAAAATCTTCTGTAGTAGGTAATAGAATTGAAGTGTCTGCTTGTAATTTTCAAATGAATGTTAAAATTTAAGGAAAAACTGCATTTGAAACGATACCTAATCGTAAATTACCGTTTTTAAATTTTTTTACTTAAATTCCCTGGTATGGCTCCGCTATGCCAGGCTACGCTACGCTATGGCTACGCTACCTTAAATTATTGGACGGGAACCACGAGTGCGGCGCACTTCAAGACACGGCGTTTCATACGCTCGTCGTGTGCGCAGCCTGGGGGCCCCAGAGGGCCCTCCTAGAGAACGTCGTTGGCCCTGTCGACTGGCTTCGTAGCATGGTCGAAGTGATGCTCCATGGTCAACCTTCCTGGCTTGGGGTTTCCTCGATCTGCGAATCCGTCATGTTGCAGCCGCTGAAAGAGAGAGGGAGGAGGACGTGTACGCGGACCCCGTCTGCAGGAGGCAGACCGGAGATCGTAGGCGCTGATACGCGCATCTCCTTCTCCCATAGTTACCATCACGGGGGGCCGCTGTCACCCTCGTGACTGTTGTTGACTTGATTGTTGACTTCAAGTTGTTCTAAATATATTTATTTTTTGCTTTTTAGTTACTCTTGATGTGGTTTTCCTTATTGTTAGTTTTTTTTTTAAATCCATGAACCAGTCTTTGTTTCAGGTTTTTATAAGAAGACCAACTTGCTGCCTCCCTTAATATGTACATATCTCTAATAAATTATGTTGTTTCTAGTTTATTAAAACTTATTTACGTTAAACTCATCTGGTGTTCTGTTAAGATAATTTTTGATGTTTTTTCTTAATTAATAAATTACTACTTACTTACTTTTCTCCGTGTAGGAACGGGAAAAGAATACTAATTCCTGCGGCCGTGCAGCCTGTCGTAAGACTGACAAAACAACCCACAGCCAGGTGGTAGGGCCAAATGCCCGACTGGTTGGCTACCACTCCTGGTCTAGAGTATGCCGCCATAACAACTTTGAGTTGTGTTCCGGCATCAGAGGCCAGGTTTCAGTTTCTCCTTCGAGGTCGGCAGCACATTGGCAGTACCTCCGGTATTTCTAATGTCCATAGGCGACGGTAAGCACTTTCCATCACAGTTGGGTCGTGAGCCTGTCTGTTGGGCTTCAACAATAAAAAAAGTACTACATATCTGGTGTTTGGGATACCGTGTATCGTTAAGAAATATAAGTGCAGTACAAATACGATATTGGAATCAATAACCTGCCTTAACCTTGTGAGAACTCGATTTAGAAATAGCCTCAACCCATGCAGGTATCATTAACGTAAGCCATGTTAAATATGCGTTTTGCATACGTTTAACCGTATTTAATTTATGACCGTCAAACCTGGTTAATATACACAAACTTCTCGAATAAGAAAATCTGTAAAAACTTGTAAACGTCTAGATTTAAAGAACTTTATTTCCCATAATAACTTTTAGTTTACATACAATGAAATTAAAATATTGTTATTAACTAATAGAATCTAATTCTTAATACCAATGTGGTGCTATATAGTATTTTTTAAGTGTTGCGTGACATGTAGGTTTAATGGATGTCGATTAAGTATTTTAGGTTTATTTTAATTTTAGCAATAGTTCAATTCTTCATTTATTATTTAATACACTTTGAATATTCTTGAGGAAAATTAATATGTGGAAGTATCGCGTTGAAAGAATAAGAAGACGATTTATGCACTTGTGGATTGTATTAATACAAATTACGTACAAATCTATTAATTATGTTAATTAAGACGACATTTTCTCAATTCATGATATGACAATCAAGACAAAATACAATATTTTATTAGAACGACTTCAGATACATAAATTAAAAATAAATTTTTAAAAAATATAAAAGGTCAGTAGTAAAACTACTATAAACTTCATACACGATTCTATTTACAAAAGATACGAATAATTAGAAAAATAACATAACTAAATCCCTACCGCATACTTTACGCGATTCATAAGCTCGTTAGAAAGTATTTTTAACATTTTTAATGATCCAATTAACAACTATAGTACACTTAACTATTATGAAACTATTAAACTTATTAATTGTTAAGTTAAAATCTTAATATATAATAATCTAAAACTGTCCTTCACGCATTAGGGAATATAGCCATACTACGTGACCCATACAGGGGAGGTCTTCAAAATACCACACTTGGTTACTAGGAAGTTAGGTTTTCGTCGAGCTATATCAAAATGTAGTGCTTTTTAAACGGCTAATGAGTCAAATATTTTTTTTTAACTTTCTGACTAGGGGAGGAGGTTAAAAATGGGTTACGTACTATGGGTTCGTTCCCTTAGTTCTAATAACGTATATGTAAAACGAATTAAACAAATAAGATAATAGGATGGATGATAATGAAATCAATGAAGACATTATTGGCTGGTTCTTATAGTTACTATTCATTCACTTGCCTTACCATCGTTTGAATTTTGAAATTATTTGCATGGAGCTTATGTCAAATTTTAATCGATAGTAAGGCACATTAACGGTTAATAAGACATAGGAACGGGCCATACATCGTCTTACAAAACGTTGTGGCCACATAGATTTTGTACACGTGTACAAAATCATCACGTCATAATTTTATACAAGTAAAAGAAAATGTCACGTAGACATTTACTTGACATTTCATACAATTAATAATATTTCTATCATGATATTTTAAAAGCAGATGGTATTTTAAAGCCCGTTTTTTATATGTCAATAATGTTAGGTTTTTTTGTTACATGTAGCATCCAACCAGTCTTTTATATTATTATTTGTATCATATAAGCTATTATAATAAAATAAGAATAATAATAGCCCATAAACGTCCTACTGCTGGGCTCGGGCTTCTCCATTTTTAAGTAGAATGGATGGTATACTCGCCACGGTTTTCCAATACCCTGTTATTATATCTTACTTATTTATTCACTTGCCCTACCATCGGTTGAATTTTGACATTACTTGTATGGAGCTTACATATATATGTCAAACTTTAACCAATGGTAAGGCAAATGAACGGTCAGTGGGATATAAGAACTGGCTCCAAATTAGCTAGGCGAGTTTGACATATCGGTTATCTCGATGTGTAGATTTCATCACGATGTTTTTCTCTATCTTAATCATCATATTATTAAATCAAAAAAATGCCTATAATATGGCTGCTTTTCCGGTCACAATTCGAACCACGTTATTTGAGTTTTAGGAGCAAGTGCTTACCCAAAAGCTACCACGACTTTGTGTATATTTGATATTAGTTTAAAGATAGAAGGATACTGTACCATTGTTGGAATCCCAGTACAATGAATGGCAGCCTATTATTTTGTTCGAAGGATTAAGAAGTCTTAATGTTTTTTGTAGCCGAATAATAATAATAATAATATTGTATGGCTACAAAATATTGAGATTTTTTTATAAGTTAAATAAATTGAATTGGTGCCAATCATTGGTAGGGGTGGCATCAATGGTTATAGTTTGCCCTTTATAATAAAGCGTAAAATAAATGACTTATCCCGAGTTCACTGTACATTGTGTAAATACTACGAGTATATTATTTAGTACCATCGTTGTTTATTTATATGGTATTTGGTACGGCTGTTAATTGATGTCTCATAAATGATTTAAATATACCTAGAGAACAATAGAGCTTTAGAGCGCTGGAATTCCAGAGTTTCCATCCCAAATGCCGCAAATGTGTAAACATTTTCAATGGCGGCTCATTTGCGGCGCTTGAGGGACTCCTTTTTTATTTTATACAGGTGAAATTCGTTTAAGGACCATAGACTACGTGACGGGAAAAGGTGGCCCTTGGTGGGATTCGCCAGGTCAGGGTGGCACTAGCACTTCACGCATGAAGTGGAATTGCCACGCCGGAAATAGGGATACTCACTAAATCCCCCGTCCGAGCTTCGAACGTCCCTTGTCCGGATTGTGGGCTCGTTGGCGCATTCACCTACAATCCGGACTGACAACGGCCCTTTTACTGGCTGGCCCCACCATTTGTTAGCCGGAGAGCTGGGTCTCTCCGGCTACCTCGGGCCTCGACACGAGGTGAGAGTGGGAGAGCGCACGCCCGCCGGTCGGCCGCGCTTAACGGCCTCCCGTTCGACTGCAGCAGCACCGGCGGTAGTATTAAATTAATTAGAGACGGATACATATTTCTGGCTTTCGGGGTTGAGACTTTGAGGCCATGGGGACGTGAGGCTCATCAACTTAATCAAGACCTTTAAAGGCGATTGAAAGAAGTCTCGCGTGACCAAAGGGCTGGCCTATATTTAGGGCAACGGATTAGCGTTGCCATACGTGGGAATGCGGCTAACATTTCGGGAACGCTCCCCACCAACAGCGATCTGAACTACATCATTTACTTGTAAATATGTTTATAATAGTATTTGATTTCTAAGTTTTTTTTGTAGTGTAATTTAATAATTTAGTTTATTTTTAAGTATTTAGTTTTAATTCACTAGATTGTTAATTATAATATTGATTTTCAATAATAATATCAAAGACATTAGAGATGCGATTAGAAATGTTATTTACGATTTGGATACTTCGTGGAGTGACATGGCCGCGAAGCGGCAAAGCCCTTTCTAATTAAAAAATGAATTTTTTTTTTCTTTGCAGTAACAATACCGCTTCTCAGCTTTGGGATGGTCCAGGGCTGGTTGTCGCCCATGATATCGGTGCTTCAATCCTCAGAGAGCCCGTCCCCAGAGCCGTATACCAGTAACGATATATCATGGATGGCATCGGTCACGTACATCACAGCTATCATCTTCGGAGCACCCATGGGATATCTCACTGATAGATATGGAAGGAAAAAGATGACTTTGATCACCACTTTATCTCTTATTGTGAGTTACTTTTAAATACTTCAATTTTAGACCGCAACGTACTTACTACGAATAAGTCGCAGATATTTTGAATGGAATGCAATGGAATTAATGAAAGTAGTAGTTTTTTTTTATTGTAAACCTGCTAAACAAACAAACAAACACACAAACGGCCCAGCTCATGGTAAGTGCTTACCGTCGCCTATAACGTATGCAACACCAGGGTCCCAAATCTGCTAGTTCAATATCTTGGCGTTGCGAAGATATTCAATGTACGCTTTTATTGTGATATGTCAACAACTCCTATTCTACTAAATAAACAATATCTTCTCGATATTGTCTCGGCAGAATAATAGTAGAAAAAGTTCGTATTACTATAAAGAATTTGGTATTAGCCGAAATGAACATTTGGCAAGCTATTAAAATTTTAAACATTTCTGTGGGATGATGGTTGGCAAGTAAAACAACACTACGCGTTTCGGTTATCAGCGATGCCCGTGTGTTTATTTTAATAAATTATTTATAACACTGGTATAATATTTTGAATAAAACCTCAGAGCGTCTCTTTATGCATCGTGCGCATGGAGAGTAAAGGTAAGGAGAATCATCTCTATATATGAAGAAGTGTCCATCGAAATGCAATAAATTAGGGTGGCGCCACTTTGGCATCAGGGTGAATTTTAAAGAAAGTGCCAAAAGATATTAAGGTAATATTATAGCGTTTTAGTTTTATAAAATTAAATACATATTACAAAATCACTAAGCGTATTATTCAGAATTTACAAAATAAAATCACTATTCACGTTTTCACATAACAATTTTTTGAGGTTATATTTAGTAAATTACTTTGTACTACATAAATAGTTGACGTTTTATAACAGTGTACTGTCAACAACTACTCCAGTCGCCAAATATATATATTTTTTAAATTCGGAATACTTCGATTCGTCTATAACAGCTACATTCATACCATACCCTATGTCTACATCAGCGCCGTGGTGGACGGTTTTTGAACTGTTGTTTACAGCTTACAACTGGACACTTCTTCAAATATTTTCCTATATGAGATGATTCTCCTTACCTCTACCCTCCATAGTCGTCCATTCGAATCGTCTATTCTCTCTCTTTCACACTATGGGCTCGTTCAGAAATATCGTCTTACATTCATCATGCGTTCAAGATACATCATTCCCACATTTATTTCGCGACACTTTGCTTATAAATATTTGTAAAGATAGAGTAGAATTGAGAGAATAGCGAGATCAGGCAAATTTATGATAGTGTATTGTGATAGCGTGGTATCACACCGGCCGAGGCCGATTGTAAGAGTTATAATCAAGATATTGATTCCGGTATGGCTCTACCACATCTGACTCCGGTGTTCCTTCTTAACAAACAACCCTAATATATGATAAGTGTCCTTGTATACCGCATGGTGTAACAACCGCATTATGAAAATCTCTTTAGCAAATAATCATCGTAATCGTTTTAATTGCTATACAATTTTTTATTACCTATTTGTTCAATAATAAACAGATTTTCATTGTTGTTTTTTATAGCATTCGAGGCGTTCTGTTTTTGTACGATCTTTAGAATGTTATGTTCTGTTGTTGGGTGACAATACTGTTAACTAGGATATCCGCTTCCGAAGTACTATTTTACTGCTAACTTGAGATTTTTAAGGTCTTCATTAGTCATCGGTAGAGCGTGCTGATTGATACCAGTGTATTTTACTATTATTACTTTTCATTACAAGCTGTGGTAGCTTAGTAGATAACGCTCTCGAGTCACAAACTCGTGTTTCATTATAGACGTGAGTTCGAATCCTGGTCGGGAACTAGCCCCTCTGATATCTATTTTTTCGTTTTTAAATTCATTGTATAAATCCGACTCATCTACAGATTAATTATTTATTTATTTATAAATTTGAATTTATTTTACATAATTTACCTATCCTAATAATATCAGCTTAATTTACAAAAGATAAAAACTACAAATAGTAAATAGGTTCCAAATCACCGTCAATTGGAACTGTTCCCAAAATGCTGGCCGCATTACCACGTTGTAGTAACGCTTATGCGTTGCCCAAAATACAGGCCAGCGCTTTGGTTTCGTGAGACATCTATCAACCGTTTTGATAGGTCTCGATAAAGGCGATGGGCTTCTGGACCCCATGGCCCCAGAGTTTTGACACCAGAAGCCACAAATATGTTTCCACTACCAACGGATGCATATTTGCGGCGTTTTAGGTCCTATTGTCGGGCGGCAGCTGCACCAGCCAGCCACACAGCCGTATCGGGAAGATGGGACGCTGCCAAAGTGTCAACGCGCACAGATCACACGCCGATTCCGGATAAGCACATATATGTCCGCTGTGACAGTGCAGATCGCGCTTGCGCGGTGATTATTTTTGTGTTGTTGTCTCACTCTGTTTATATAGGATTTGTATGAAATGGGTATATTTTCTTGGTATATTATGAGATAGTGATAATTAGTCTTGCGGCTTTTTGGTATATCAATAATTTGACTTAAAATGGGCTTACGGGTTAATTATATTATCAATTTATTTTCACCAAACCAGAAAAAATAAGTGTTATTAATCTCTATCTATCTATCATTTAAGAACTATGCTCTTGTCGGTGGATCCTCCTCCAATCTTCTCCATTATGGACCAGTTGTTTTATTTCTATGTACGACACGACACCCACTTTTTCTTTTATTTGATCCATGAACGCTCTTTTCCCTTCCCTCTCCTTGCTTCCCTTTCCCTCCCCTCTTTCTTTCTTTTCTTCCCCTTTCTTTCCTCTAGTTTTTAAAATTGTACGTTTCTCCTTTATCATTTTTTTTATTGCAGGAGATCAGCAGACAGGCAGGCGACCCACTTGATGGAAAGCGGTTACCATCGCCTATGGACATTTGCAACACCAAAGTTGCTACAAATGCGCTGCTGCTCTCTTAAGGGAAACTGGAATCTTGTCACTAATGCCGGAACACAACTCAAGGTTGTTATGGCGACATACTTTAGACCAGGGGTGGTAGCCATCTAGTCGGGCAAAACCACCTGGCTGTGGGTTGTTAAGTCGCCTCTTACGACAGGCTGCCCGGCCGCAGGAAATTGTATTCTTTCTCCGTTCCTGCACGGATAATCATATCATATCCAGTACTTCTTTTCTTTCCAGGTTATCCTCTCCCTGAGTCTCCAACACCACATTGCAAATGCTTCTAATCTATCGTGATCTCTTTGTGTCATTGTCAATGCTTTACATCCGTATAAAGCCATGCTCCAGATATAAGTTCATCTCTATATATCTCTAAATATCTTTTCAAATATGTATATAATAGTAGTTATTATTGTAATACACAGTTTAAATTATTAATAGCTTATAACATTAATTGTTGAATTTAAATTTAAAAAAAAATGTGTAATGACAGTTCTGAGGTAACAGACGAAAACTAATTTCTGATATTATTATATGCATGTATGTACTTACTACTATATAGATAGATAGAAGTCATATTTCATTCAACATAATCTTTTCAAATTATTTTCGATTTAAACTTTTTTGTTACATTTTGATTTACGGTTCAAGCAATCTGCGACTTGAATGTATAATTGAAGATGTAATTAAAATGTTAATATAACATATTTATGAACAAACGAACTATAAATCTATAAAAAAATAACATTTAAAGATTATGCTAATAACGCATTTAAATATTTTTGACTACAGGTTAGAGATCAGCTTAGTCCAAATTGCTAGACTTGAGACCAGATTATTTGGCATTATAAAAATCTTTATTTTAAATCACATGTTTTCTAAATGGATGATATACATATTGTTATCTGTAGCATTAATTTAAGTCAGGGTCAAATTATTATTTTCTACATATTTATTTCCGGACTCAGTTTTCTATGAATATAATTACAATACATAAAAATTACATTAAATCGATTGAAACTATATATATTACTAGCGGTTTCACCCGCGCTCTGTTCCGCTCCCGTGGTATATAGCGTCATGTTATGTAGCCTATGACACTCCCTGTTAACGTAGCTTTCTAACAGTAAAAGAATTTTTAAAATCGGTTTAGTAGATCCAGAGATAACCCCCTACAACGTCACAAACTCACAAACTTTACCTCATTATAATATTAGTATAGATTATGCCTAATGTAAGTAGATCTCTCGGCGCTCCAGGGATGAACACAGTTTCCTTTTACAAGCAAATGAAGTAACAATCTATACAGGTAAATAAAATTTAAGTGTCTGTTTGTAATCTATCTATAATATTACAAAATTCTAAACATACCGTACTTGCACAACCAGTGAAATGGACTATATAAACGACGGAGAATACGATGCATTTTTTTAGATTGCTTTTTTGTTTGTTTGTTCGCGATTCACGTAAAAACTACTAGGCCGATTTCGATACGGTTTTCACTGATCGATATCAAAATTTAATGTAATAAAATGTGTGATATTCTTTTATCCCGGGAATTCCGCGGGAATAAGAAAAGTCACCAACCCTGCTTGTTTTGATTGCGTCATAGAATTTCTAAAGCTAACTAAATCTTTTTCTTGCTCTTAATAGGTGTACTGGCAGATCAAGCTTGTGTGCCTCGAGCCATGGGCTCTGATCTTGGCGCGTGCTGTGGCCGGTATACCCTGCTCAGCGTGCTACATTGTGCTGCCCATCTACTTGAAAGAAATCAGCGACATAGATTTGAGAGGAGCGCTCGGATCTTTGTTAATTTTGAATAGGTAAGAAACGCTTGGTCATTCTTCTTACAGCAGCAAGAGGTAGAGGTTAAATGATACTTCAGATGGCAGAGAGTAGTATTCACTGTCGAGTGCTGATGTGAACTGAAGTGAACGAATTTATATTGGAAACGGTAACCTTATATAAAAATATTAACAAGTCGTACAGCTAGTACAATATATAGCACAATGTGGGAGCGGGACGGATGATGTGCGAGCGAGATAGAGCAACTATAAAAATGCGCCTTTGCGCTAGCCATGCCAGTAGTTGGTTGTCCACTGCGATGACTAGACGTATGCAGCAGCTCTCATATTCTTTTCCATACATGTAGTGAGGGTGCTAGATCTATAAACGTCGGCAAGTTCAGCTTTGTAAAGTCTCTTTCATTTCCAAGTAAGTAAGCAAATGTTAAATACCAATGAAATGTTGTTAAATATTATATAATCAGTTAGAAATAAATAAAAATGGATATTTCGGCTTTTAGCCTCGTGTACTTTTTTCAAAATTAAGTCCTAGTTAACACCAACCACTATTTTGGCTTCAATTGACAGAACAGACAACGCTAATAGTCTCTTGACTCATCTTGCTTCTCGAGTAGGTCTAATTTACTGCTTTGGATAAATACTACTCACACATACGGGAGTCTATACTATAATAAATCTGTAAATGGTAGCTTATAACCCGAGTTAACACTTAGGTTACATTTCATCCCGATAAATGCTGTCGTTTCCATAAAATAGACAGATTAGCTGAATAGATGGTGCTGCAACCGCATTTTTTCAATTCACTAACAAATACGTCGTCATAGGAAACAAGTAATTCATTGTATTACTTCAAATCAGGTTGGTTTCGACTCGTCTCAATGTTTTGCTGGGCACCTGTTTAGAATATATGGACTTAGTTTCTTCGTTATTGTAGTGAATTGAACAAGAAATAGGAAAGTTTTAGGTTTAATATATATAAAAATGTAATTTAGTATCTATGTGAGCAATATAGAACAACCAATTAGGGCTTTTCACGTCGCGTAGTCGCTTAACTTTTAAGAACCTTGTTAAACTTTTTTGTGAGGCCGTCTAAGGCCTGAGGCCGCCGAAGGTCGCGAACGTCGCTGGCGCCTAGGGCCACCACTGTTATACATGTTATCTGTCAAGATAACCCACATCATTTTAATGAGCGGTAGTCCGCCTTACCTATTAACATGTAACGTATGAAAATAAACTAGAACAGATAGAACAGAAAACGCTTTATTGTTCACCACATATACATTAAATACATAAAAATAGGATATATAAATATTAGACAACACATATACCTAAAATAAATAAACAATAACACATATAAATATTTATTATATGTGTATAGCAACATCAGTAGCTATATAATATTAATAATAATAATAAGTGGAAGTGGCTAGTTACCGTCTGCCCATTTTTCCATGTTCCCCGAACATTGCGACGGGCAGACGCCATAGTCCCCATATTCCCAAACCCCTAGTACCTAGATGGACAAGATCTAATTACATAGATAGCGTTGGCGTGCAGTTACAATAGATACTAATATAATAATAAAACAATTATAATACATATATTATAGTATGTATTTATATCTTAATATATATAAATCTCGTGTCACAATGTTTGTCCTCAATGGACTCCTAAACTACTTGACCGATTTTAATCAAATTTGCACACCGTGTGCAGTTTGATCCGACTTGAAAGATAGGATAGCTAACATTTGGACCCGGTAGGTGGCGCTGGAATCGGGTTCTAAATTTTATTAGTTCAGGGCAGAACAACGTCTGCCGGGACAGCTAGTAGTATATATTTTTATCCGTGCAGGAACGGACAAAGAATACAATTTCCTGCGGCCGGGCGGCCTGTCGTAAGAGGCGACTTAACAACCCACAGCCAGGTGGTAGGGCATTTGCCCGACTGGATGCCTACCACCCCTGGTCTAAAGTATGTCGCCATAACAACCTTGAGTTGTGTTCCGGCATTTGTGACCATGTTCCAGTTTCCCTTAAGAGAGCAGCAGCGCATTTGTAGCAACTTTGGTGTTGCAAATATCCATAGGCGATGGTAACCGCTTTCCATCAAGTGGGCCGTCTGCCTGTCTGCTGATCTCCTGCAATAAAAAAAAAAAGTTATAAAAATATATACGTACGAAGACATACAAAACAAACAATAACACGTTATATAGTTAAATAGTGCTCCTTCACAAGGCTGTTAAAGGAATGGATAGATTTAGAAGATTGTAAATCTGCCGGCAGAGCATTCCAGAGATGCACAGGCTGAATATAGAACGATCTTGCGAAAATCTCCGTAGTATGTATCGATGTCCTAAGTCGCAACCTCTCTGACGTTCTCAAAGACTTTGAATCACTGTGAAAGAACTGAAAACGTTCTTTAAGACAAAACGGGGTCCTAGGACCAGTACGTCTTACGTTTTCAGGCAATGAATTACAAAGCATAAATTTGCAACCCGGAATAATGCATGATGATGCATACATAACAACAAACGACACTCTTGACCTATATACGCGTTCTGTTATATAATGAATCAATAATAATGCAAATGTTTAATTTATAATTTAATACCGTTGTATAAATAGTTTTGAGTAAACCAGTCTCGCCAGCCTGCGTCTACGATAATGGCGGCATTTTGAATGTTAAGGCCTCGGTTGCGGCAAAGGTCGAAAGTGGGGCGCAAACGCAACAATTTTTGCTAGTTTTTACTGATCAATAATTAATCATAAAAATATCATAAATCTCCACGATATGAGACGTAACGTGGTTTTTTTTTAATTATTTTATCCAAAGTGTGTTTTGTCCTTTAAAATGAGAACACGCCTTTTCTACGGTTAGAATAGTAGGCTGGCAGGCACCGACAGACAGACACAGACGGCGGCGTCTCAGACGCCGCCAATCAAGATCTCTCCACGTCCCCGCGAGGGACGCTAGGAGACATAGCTCACCCCACAGGATAGACTAGGCGTGTTGCTGGGAAGTTTCTTTCGCCGTTTCTTCTCTCCCAGCCGTAACACGTTGCGAAACGGCAGTAAGATAGCGTAGGCCACCGCAAACCACCGATCCCGGCCCGCCGTGATCCTTCCCTTCGGGCTTTATATTACCCGTCGCCCGTTCTCAATTAGTATTTTGTGTCGCCCTATGGTGGGCATCATTAAATTCATTCCCCATTCATGGCAACAGTCCAGCCGAGGTAAAACTCCTTAGGGAGCTCCCTCGAGCAAGTTGCCCCCCCGGGCTCGAGCGCCTTCGCTTCGTGAAGGCACTCGCCCCAATGACCCCGGTAAAGTTGTAAGGTCTTCGGACCAACAACATAAAGTCAAGTCCAATAAAAAAAAAAACGCCTTTTCTGTGTGCTGCTGAAAATTGATTTGGAATCATTAATCGTCAGAGTTTTAGTTTTAAAATTGTTCTTAATAAATACTACGTTTTGATACACATACATAAAACTACCTATTTAAATATACACTAAACATTTTTAGATATCACTCAATTTTTATTCAAATCGCCCAAAATCCTCAAAAAAGAATAATGCGGCATTTAGTTTGCAACTGTCACTTTCCTAACCTTTTAAAAATCTACATATTAATATGTGAAGCAAATTTATTTATCCCTTTTTACGAAAATTGCGCGGACGGAGGAGTAAGACATTTCGCACAAGTTTATATAGAGAAGAAGCGACGAATGCTAATATTTATTTAAATTATGCAAAAAATATACATTAAATCAATAAAAAAAACATTACACACACTACCATGTATTTGACATACACACGCATATATACTCTTTTGTTTATTGTTCAAGTC
Source organism: Dendrolimus kikuchii (assembly GCA_019925095.2). Lineage (NCBI taxonomy): Eukaryota > Metazoa > Arthropoda > Insecta > Lepidoptera > Lasiocampidae > Dendrolimus > Dendrolimus kikuchii. The sequence continues at coordinate 10,983,396 of CM034410.1, read as the reverse complement.
AAATTAACAGTGTAGCCTTGGCGAAATCTGTGAGTATAGAAGTATAGTATAGTCTTTGACATTAATTATTATGGTCAATTTTCAACCACGGGCGACCACTAGTTATTTTAATTATACTTGAAACGTTAAGGTCTCTCTACAAATTAATATCGCCGATTTGGATATTTAAAAAAGCATTTAAAATATCACCGATATATCGGTGTAGGTGAGAAATATCAAAATGATCATTACTGAAATATCGTCTTTTTCCAGAAACATAGGTTACCTGGCAAGTTACGTGTGCGCTGATCTGCTGAACGTGACCACGATGCTCTGGTTTGGTTTATTGGTGCCAGCGGTGATCTTCTTCGTGTTCCTAGTAATGCCAGACACGCCTGAGTATCTTGTCAAACAAGGGAAAATTGATGTGAGTTGCAGTTTTTGTTAAAAGATGATGGCAGAGGTCAATCTTCTTTCATTTTGCAATGTTTTATTTTATTTACATTATTTAAAACATACTTTTCACACTATTGCCCGGTTTCTGAGATACTTTTAACTGTAGTTTATCTGTTCTTTAGCGCTATCGGTTCAATAACTTATAAAATTGCATTTCTGAACACACCTTCGTACGAGAGTTAAACTAGGTTCAACTTAACTGACCAATATTAGGCGTTTATCTATTCCATATATTTTGTTTGACGTTTTGTTTGATGTAAATAAATATTAACTAACTAACTAACTGATGCGGCTCACCGACCCAAAATGAGTCATGGCCTCCGAAATGAGAATACTCCACTCCTTCCTGTTCAGCGCTGTCTCCTGCCAGTCATCGGCATGAAGCTCGCGCAGATCAGCCTCCACTACGTCCCTCCAGCGATATCTGGGCCTACCAACTGGTCGCCGTCCCGTTGGTCTGCCCAGATAGGCTCTTTTCACCGCGCGATCCTCCCCCATTCTATGTAGATGGCCAAGCCAGCGCAAGCGATGTGCCTAGCTCTCGCCTATTATATTGGGCTCATCCACCAGTTCTTCGATTTCGGCATTTTTACGGATCCGCCAGTTGCCTGTGTCGGACCTAGGATCTTTCTTAGGACCTTTCTTCCAGTCACCAACAGCTTGTTCTCCTCCTTCAGTGTTAAAATATTAAGTCTTAATAATGTGAATTTAGATGGTTTTCAGTACTAATGCTATTTTTACTGGGCAATAGTCATCCATGAGCATTTTATGCGCTTTGACGTAGAAAATGCTACACTTTGTTCATTTACACGCACATTAAGAATGATTGTAAAAATTAAATGTAATACAACTATTTACTCCTACTTGCATTATTAATAATACATTACAAGTTTTTACTAATTATATGCCATAAAAATAACTAAATATAGATATAATACATACAGTTATATGCATATCCAGCAAAGTAATTCTGCCAGCCTTCTAGCTACACTGCTAATGACAGTGTTCCGGTGAGGCTGGCTGGTTTTTTTTAAAATATTGTATATATATATATATTTAAGTTAACTAGTGGTCGCCCGTGGTTGAAGTTCGACCATAATAATTTGTTGTCAAAGACTATACTTCTATAATCCCAGATTTCGCCAAGGCAACAAGAAATAAAAGATGCGTGTGTGTCAAATACATGTTAGTGTGTGTAATGTTTTTTTTATTGATTTCATGTATTTTTAATGCATAATTTTAAAAAAATATTAGCGTTTAATGCTTCTTCTCTACATAAACTATAAGTGTGCGAAATTTCATACTCCTCCGTCCGCGCAATTTTCGTAATAAGGGGTACAAAGTTTTTGCTTCACGTATTAATATATAGATTTTATTTGTAGTATAATCTTATTTCGTAGTTTTATTTTTAGCATTGTTAATAAGCCCCAAATCGCTGTCAGTTGAGAACGTAACTAAAAGACTGGCTTGTACTTGGGGCAACGCATCGGTGCGTTGTAATCCAGCAGGGGAATGCAGCCAGCATTTTGGGCTCGTGCCCAACCGACAGCGATTTGGAATTTCACTCGTATATCATGTGTACATTTTTTTATTAGGAAATCGTACTTAATTTAACCTTTACTTATCCAAAAAAATACAAATAAGCTTTTTTAAAAAGGTTTTTAAATATAAGCCTTTGAGATCCTGGATATCATGTAGCCAAGAAAAGTAAAACGAGCCCAAACACGGCGGGTATATCTTGTTTAATACAGGAGTTCCTATGGCCACCTTCCGACTCTATCATCAGATCAGCTCCATTGTGCCATATTATTGCATTGTCACACGATATACGTATGTGTGCAAAGTTTCAGCTGAATCGGAAACCGGGAAGTTGGTCAAATTTAACATGCAAGATTCCACCCGAACTTAAATACATCCATTGCAAGTTAAATAAAAGCTTGTAATAAAGTCAGTTTTTAGTATAGGTCGATTTATAATATCTTGTATTATGTTATTAATTGTTATAACAAATATAATCGTTATGTGTAAATCTAAAAATAATATTATACATATAACCTTTAAACATTTAAAGATCGAAACTATTATCCATCATCATCAAGGGATAGGATCTTAATACCTATAATTTATATAATAATAATATATATATAAATATAATAAGTATAATATAACAATTCACTCTAATTTGTTATTTTTATTGTGAGGAAGTAGGATATTATTTATTATTCATAACACTTAGTTCCTCATGTATCATCTGTACATACATTATGGAAATTTAATCAATATTGATTTCCATTTGCAAAATATAAAAATATATAATAATTTTTGCCTCATTCGATCGAAATTAACCGGAAGAGAACATTTGATTATTATAAGCGATCTTAAATGGAAATGACAGGGTAACGAAAATATTCCGCTGTTAACAATTAAGTGTTTAAATTTTAGGGTACCTAAAGATGAAAAAAGAAACGCAAGTTAAATTATGAGCTATGCTACCGAAACTCAAATCATGAGTTTCGCTACTGAAACTCAAATCATGAGGTTCGCTACCGAAACTCAAATCATGAGTTTCGCTACTGAAACTCAAATCATGAGGTTCGCTACCGAAACTCAAATTATGAGTTTCGCTACTGAAACTCAAATCATGAGGTTCGCTACCGAAACTCAAATTATGAGTTTCGCTACTGAAACTCAAATTATGAGGTTCGCTACCGAAACTCAAATTATGAGTTTCGCTACTGAAACTCAAATTATAAGGTTCGCTACCGAAACTCAAGACAAGAAATTGCAATAAAGGACAGTTCTGTTTACAATAGAGTGGATGACAGTCATGCTACAGTGAATTCTACATATTTTTGTATACAATTTATTTCAAAAAAAAGAGTTTGAGCTAGGCAAATAAGATGAAAAACAATTTTTAGCTGTATTGCTGCGGAGTTTCTTGCCATTTTTCTCTTTAACAACAATAACACGTTACTTATTTATTATTTTTGACGGCCTCTGTGGTTGAGCGGGCTAAGCCTTTGCCGGCGTACCTCACTGCAACGCAGAGGTTCCGGGTTCGATTCCTGGTATAGTAAATTTCGGAAACGTATTTTCTCCGTTATTTACTATGGTCTGGGTGTCTGGGATCGGCCCCAGAGTAGTCCGTTGTATATTACCTATAACACAAGCGTAACTTGCTTAATTTGGGGGTATACAATGTGTGTGTTTGTCTGCCGATTATTATTATTTTTATTTTTTATTATACCTTTTAAATTTTGAATTTCAATTTGAATTCTGAAATTATTTATAACTATAAGAGCAGGTGCTAAAATATCATATGCGTACACTATCCTCTTATTTTTATAATCTCAATGTAATTTAAAACAATTAAATCGATCAGTTATTTGATTTGTTATAGTTATGACGTCATAACTTTGTACGCTTCCTCCATCTAGATATGGCTTTTAAAATCGTACCGGCATGAGTCCATGCAGTGATAGCGGCCGATGAGAATAAGAGTTGATCCGAAAAACACTTAATATCCATATTGTACCTCTTTTATAGAAGAACCCTTCATGCCGAGACCGACTCGCACACTTCTATTAGTTTGTAAGGATATCACAGAGATGACCTATAACAGATAATTAAGGAAGCAGTTATGTCCAAATAAAATTACCTAACAAATTAAACCAATCTGCTAAAGCAGCCATTCCAATAACATGACGTGGATTCTGATCTTGGGGAGCATGCACCGCTTGAACACTTTCTCGTGCATATTCTTAATCTTTGTGTCCGCTAGAGGCAGCGTCGGGTAGAACGGTTTCTACGTGTAAATGAGGCAGACTGAAGTTGCTCACTTTGAGGCAGAGTTCGAGGCACGTGGCGGATTAAAAAGAGGCCACGTGATCCAGTTTAGAGCAAAACCATGACGACACGTAAAGTAGCTGCTGCTTTAATAGTCCTTCACAGTATTAAAAAATAGGCATGAAGGGCAGGGCATAGGCATTAAAAAGTATCATTTTTAAGGGATCCTTAAGACATCGATGATTCTGATATAATTTTATTAGTTTAACTGCAGTTTCAGTTTCAGTTTGCAGTTTGTCGATTTCCATTACGAGTGGCGACCTAATCTACTAGACGCACGGCTCAGCCTGAGCGCACCTTAAGCGCGCACGTAACCCGACAAGATATGGCTTGGTCCGCGGTGACGAAATTAGACTCATGACACGGCGTGCCTCAAGTTGAGGCAGTCGAGCGGCTGCCCCGACTCGAGGATAGCTCTATCGAATACAAAGTTTTACAATACGCAAGTGAACTGTTAAATCAACTGAGATACTATCACATTGCAAAAAATCACAGTCTCTTAAATTTTGTACCAACGTATTTCTACTTATGACGTCACAATAGGGACAAGTAAACATTTCATGTTTTATACGGTTCTGTAGTCAAATGACGAAAACATTATAGGTATAGGTTTCTCACCTCCACAGCACCCTTCGAAGTTTTTTTTTTATTGCAGGAGTTCAGCAGACAGGCAGACGGCCCACTGGATGAAAGCGGTAACCATCGCCTATGGACATTTGCAACACCAAAGGTGCTACAAATGCGCTGCTGCTCTCTTAAGTGAGTCTGGAACCTGGTTACTAATGCCGGAACACAACTCAAAATTGTTATGGCGGCATGCTCTAGATCAGGGGTGGTAGCCATCCAGTCTGTCAAATGCCCTGCCATCTGGCTGTGGGTTGTTTAGTCGCCGCTTACGACAGGCCGCCCGGCCGCAGGAAATTGTATTATTTCTCCGGTCCTGCACGGATAAAGTTTGTGAACTGTCACGCATTTACCAAATTTAATTCCCTTTTTATAGTAGTACTAGCGGTCCCGGCAAAGGTTGTCCTGTCCTGAAAAAATATAAATCTAGGACCCGATTCCAGTACCTCCGGACCTACCGGGTCTAATTGTGAATACAAACCATACCGGGACCCACTTAAACACACACAAAAAATTCATTAAATCGGTCCAGGGATTTAGATAATCCTAGAACCGGATTCCAGCACCACCTACCAGATTTATTTGTTTTAAACCAGCCGGGCACCCACGTAAACTCGCAAAAAATCTCATCAAAATTGCTCGGGGGTTTAGGAGGAGTTCAGTGACATACATACGAACAAAACAACTTTATATATAAAGAAGAGGTTTGAGTTTGACATTATCCCGCTCGATGTGGAGCGCAGATAATATGATCTAAGGTGGAGCACGCTTACTTACACTATTCACACCGATCTTGAAGACACCCAGATTACTGGGTGATAGTCATCCCTAGTTATTGTGTTGAAGGCCTTAGATAAGCGTGACAAGTATATCTAGAGTTCCCGGCACGCATCTTGAGCGGTTACGTCATTGAGTGTAGCCAATATGATTTATCGACATATTGGCAATATTTTATACGTTATAATATATTATATTATAAAGGAAAATATTTCGAAAAAGATCCGAAACTTCGCTTGTGCTCAGCCTAAGGTACAGCTCAAGAATCGTTATACCAGGCACCATACTATCTCCTCTACCTCTATGAAGTTTAAACTTAGATATATGATGATATGATATTATTAGGGTTGATATCTTTAAAATGTATGTAAATTAATGATTTCAGGAAGCTAAAGCTGTCTTAGCCTGGCTCCGGGGTGTCTCTGTGTTAGAAAGATCTGTAGAGAAAGACATAGACGGCATGATCAACGTGGAAAAGCAAACCCAAGCTGATCCAAAGTCTGCCTGGGGTATTATATGTAAGTATCCAAGATTACCAGGACAATACTTATTTTATTCACCCTTCAAATACTTAGGTGAATTTTTCAAGTGGACCTTCGGGGCCAAATCCTAAACTGTATGAAATAGCGAAAAATACCCAAGGGTAGCGAAAAATAATTACATACATACATACATACATACATAACTTCACGCCAGTTCCCTTGCGGGGTAGGCACGAACAACAGAGCGCCATTTAGGCTTATTCTTACACACCTCACTTGCTTCTTTGACATTCATAACTCTTGTCATGCACGCTCGTCTGTTCTTAAGGCTCTGAAAAATAATTAGATTTTTGAAAAATAATTATTCGTGTTAGGAATCGAATCGGCTACTTAAAAGAAAATATATTATTGTAGCAAATCATAGTCTAGCTCTTAAAGATCAATTTCTGTGAAGAAATGCCAAATATCTTATATCATTCTTCTTGAATATTTTATCAGTATCCACACAATATTCTTTTTTAATATATTGTATTAATATGTTTATAGTAATTCTATATACTATGTGTATAAAATTTACCATTTTATATTCCAGTCAACGACAAGGCAACCTTCAAAGCTTTCATCATCACCTTAGTAATTAAAATCACGCAGCAATTCGATGGATATCTGATTGTGCTGATATTCGCTGGGTTCGTCTTCGAAAAGGCGTCAGAATCCATCAGCTTGAAACTCAGCCCCAATAAGCAGGTCATGATGATTGGCGTGGTGCAGTTACTCGGGTCTATTCTCGCCACTTGCATCGTCGAGAAGACTGGACGAAAGGTAAAGTTTACTTCTGCCCGCTGTCAAAAAATTAAGCAAACTATGCGAACTATATATAGACAATACATGCGACTCATGTGCCAACTTTTTAAGCCACTATTAAATCGCGGCATAAAATGTAATAAAAAAATATCAACAATATTTTGTAACATCATGTTATACTTATAAATTACTTTTCCCTAAGTTATTATTAAAGTCGGTGGTTCGGGCATGTGGAAAGAATGCATGATGAAAGAATGACTAAACAGATATACAATGCAAAAGTGAATGGATGCAGAAGTCGTGGAAGGCCACGACACACCTTCTATGATCAAATTGATCGTGTACTAGCAGAAGGTGATGTCTGGAGCCTTAAGAACAGACGAGCGTGCATGACAAGAGTTATGAATGTCAAAGAAGCAAGTGAGGTGTGTAAGAATAAGCCTGAATGGCGCTCTGTTGTTCGTGCCTACCCCGCAAGGGAACTGGCGTGAAGTTATGTATGTATGTATGTATTATTAAAGTCGTGGTAGCGTAATGGCTGGCGCACGCGTCTTAAACTTAAATGGCGCGGGTTCGCTCCTGCCGGAACGCATGCATAACTAGGCAGTTTTCTAACCTAATGAAGGAAAACATTGTGATGCAACCTGCACATCGAGATAACCACTCAGTCAAACCTGCCAAGCCGCCTTGGAGCAGCATGGCGAGTATGCTGTCCGTTCCCCTATAATGGGAGGCCCGAGCCCAGCAGTGGGAACATTTATAGTCTGTTATTATTATTAAGTTATTATTTAATTCACACAAATTTGAGCTATCATCAGTGAAAACAAAGTACTGGCTGGTAGAATGGTACAAACAAAGAAGAATACTTGAAGTTTCATATGTGATGTATTAATTGAGTTCAACAGAGATTTAACGTCTGATTTCATTAAAGAAGTAGATGTTTGTTCAAGTAATCAGTTTTCATTTAATGTCTTCATATTCGAAATGAAAAGCAGAGTGTTAACCTCGGGTGAAAGGCCCATTTAGGTACGGGATGGTTTGGCGTTTTATTACATAAAGTTTGCTATCAACCAGTGAAAAAAATCACATTGGAATTCTAATTTTTTTTTATCCAACCATTTTAAATTATTCCCAGAAGAATTCCCGTGGGATTCCCAGGATAAAAAGTAGAGCAGATTTTAAGTCCAAGAATTTGCTGTCGACCAGCGAAAACCGCATCGAAATCGGCCCAGTAGTTTTTACGTTTTTTTTTATTTTTTTATTGCAAGAGTTCAGCAGACAGGCAGACGGCCCACTTGATGGAAAGCGGTTACCATCGCCTATGGACATTTGCAACACCAAAGGTGCTACAAATGCGCTGCTGCTCTCTTAAAGGAGACTGGAACCTGGTTACTAATGCCGGAACACAACACAAGGTTGTTATGGCGGCATACTCTAGACCAGGGGTGGTCGCCATCCAGTCGAGCAAATGCCCTACCACCTGGCTGTGGGTTGTTAAGTCGCCTCTTACGACAGGCCGCCCGGCCGCAGGAAATTGTATTCTTTCTCCGTTCCTGCACGGATAAAATACGTGAATCCCAATTCTAGACGTAGCAAAAGCCTTCGACAAGGTCTGGCACAACGGCTTGATTTACAAGCTGTACCAGTTCGGTATGCCAGACAGACTCGTGCTCATCTTGCGAGACTTCCTCCTAGGTCGTAGCTTCCGTTTTCGAGTGGAGGGAACGCGCTCGTCCCCTCACCCACTCACAGCCGGTGTACCACAGGGCTCGGCCCTGTCGCCACTACTCTTCACGCTGTACACCAGCGACATCCCAAAAACTCCAGATGTGGAGTTGGCCCTCTTTGCGGATGACACCGCACTCTATACATCAGATCAAAACCGAGAAATGGCTTGCATCCGGCTGCAGACAGCTGTCACAGAACTAGGTGAATGGTTTCGCAAATGGAGGATAGAGGTAAACCCGGAGAAAAGCGCAGCAATGTTCTTTTCCCCGGGCACGCTTCGCTCCCCCAAACGCGCTAGCCTTCGCCTAAAAACCATTTCGCTCTATGACCAACAAATCCCCTGGGCAAAGTACACCAAATATCTTGGTGTCACCCTAGATCGGAACTTGCGCTTCAACGAGCATATCACTATAGTCCGAAATAGAGCGCGATTTGTGATGGGTCGTTTAGCACCCATGATAGACAAACGAAGCAAAATGACCCTCAGACACAAGCTTACTCTGTATAAAACATGCATCCTCCCGATCATGACATACGCGAGTGTGGTATTCGGCCATGTCAAGCCTGCCCTTTTAGATAAACTGCAAATCGTGCAGAATAAATTCATGCGCAGAGCCGTCGGTGCTCCCCTCTATATGCGTAACGTCGACCTCCACCGCGATCTGGAGCTTCCCTCCATCAAAAACTACATTACGTCGCTCTCGCGTAAGTATTTCGATCTCGCGCCGCACCATCGAAATCCGCTCGTCGTGTCCGCGTCCGATTATAAGCCTCGTCGAAAGGCTCTTGTGCGACGACCGCGTAACGTCCTGACGGACAGAGTCGACGTTATTACGAAACGGCTGGCCCGGATCAGTCCGCCCACGGTTAGAACAGTAGGCTGGCAGGCACCGACAGACAGACACAGACGGCGGCGTCTCAGACGCCGCCAATCAAGATCTCTCCACGTCCCCGCGAGGGACGCTAGGAGACATAGCTCACCCCACAGGATAGACTAGGCGTGTTGCTGGGAAGTTTCTTTCGCCGTTTCTTCTCTCCCAGCCATAACACGTTGCGAAACGGCAGTAAGATAGCGTAGGCCACCGCAAACCACCGATCCCGGCCCGCCGTGATCCTTCCCTTCGGGCTTTATATTACCCGTCGCCCGTTCTCAATTCGTATTTTGTGTCGCCCTATGGTGAGCATCATTAAATTCATTCCCCATTCATGGCAACAGTCCAGCCGAGGTAAAACTCCTTAGGGAGCTCCCTCGAGCAAGTTGCCCCCCCGGGCTCGAGCGCCTTCGCTTCGCGAAGGCACTCGCCCCAAAGACCCCGGTAAAGTTGTAAGGTCTTCGGACCAACAACATAAAGTCAAGTCCAATAAAAAAAAAAAAAAGTGAATCCCAAACAAACATACAAGAAATCTAAAAATCATTGCATCGTATTCTCCATCGTTTATATGTATTCCAGTTGTTTTTTTTCTAAATAGCTTCTTCAATGTACAGACACGGCATGTTTAGAATTTTATAATATTATAGATTATTATTATTATCATCTCTTCCAGCTACTTCTAGTAACGACGTCATTCGCCGTTGGAGTTGGTATGCTGGTCCTCTCAGGATGGTTCTACATGACTGCAGTTGGTACTTGGCTGCCAGGGTGGCTGCCCGTAGTGGCCATGTGTGTATGCATATTCGCCGATGCAGCAGGCTTCCAGCCCATCTCATATATTATTATCACCGATTTGTTTACATTCCAGGTGAGTTCAATTTCAAATAATAATAATATTATCCTGCACCAACTACATCGCCAGATTAGCTAACAAATCCTTTTAATTTTGGTTGCCTGGAAGAGATCGCTTTAGGTGATCAACCCGCCTATTGTATTGCCTAGTAAATGTTGTAAATATAGTTTGTTTTTGTATTTCTATCTAATATAACTGTGCCAAATAAAAATTTTCATTTTTATAGGGGAGAGCGGGGCTAAAAGTTCTATTTTTAATCAACCTCAAAAATAGTTACGGAAGTTACTTCAAGTATTAATATTTTATAACTTACATCCTAACTATGTGAATGCGAGTTTGTTTGTGACGTTTTCACACCTTAACTACGCAACAAATAAATTTAACTTAGGTACACGTTATTAATGGTATAGAAAAGAATGTTTCATCCAGAAAAAATACTGTTCCCGGATATACGCATACGATGGAGCTCCAATTGCGTTTTATGGCACCACCGTTCTAATTCACTAGCATATACATGGTTATGGCAACGACAATGACAATTTTAATGTGTTGCTCTAAAGATCAGTTCTACCCTCGCTAGACGGCGTTACGTGTATTTACCATTAAGTACTTTGAATTAAAAATTAAGTTCAATATTTCTAAGAATTATAATATGCTCACTTTATTACAAACACGTAGTTCTTTAATGCCAGTGAAGTCGCAGGCAAAAGCCAAGTAGAGTAATATAAATATACAACTGATATAGGTACATAGCTTTTTGGATTGTTCCTCTTAAGATTTTTTATGATTAACATTATAATACTTTAATCTAATTAAGTATGAATTATTCAATAAATTTAAACGAATCAGATATTTTGTACCTTAAAAAAAAATCTGAACAATTAACATTAAATTAACGTTCCCTATATGTACGAGTATATATTGACCTTAGCCTCTTCGTCATGTGGAACATTTACTAAGAAATTAGATATAATTTATAATACAAGCTCTATGATTATACTTCTGTTTTCCAGCTAAGAGGCACAGTTTCATCTTTTGCCAACATCTGTGCGAAATTGAGCAACTTCGTCCAAACGAAATGGTTCACAAATCTATGCGAGCTGATTGGTATTCACTGGACTTTTCTGTTTTTTGGTATTGTCTGCTTCATAGCTTGTTTCTATACTGTTGTATCTTTCCCTGAGACCAGAGGAAAGACTGTTGAAGATATATACTTGAAGCTAAGTAATAAAGTAAGCAAAGATGATAAGAAGACTGCGACCGTAGCCTAATTGTTAATCTAGAATGTCTAGATATTGTTATAAAGTCTCGAAGAATGGTGTTCTAGAATTATCTAGAGCAGTAGATATTATTAAGATCTTACGTTTTGTTGCAATTCTGTCCTTAGAAATAAGACTCGAAATATAAATTTTTTGAAATATGATGAATTTTCTAGAGCAGTATAGACAAGTTTTTAGAATTAATGTTAAATAAATTTGTACTTAAAATAGAAGGATATCATGGAAGAAGATATTAAGAATAACTATCTCCCAGTATAGAACGTAACTCTAAAAAGCTCATACACTCTATGTATCTAGATGACTCTGGTTATTGTTTTCTCATTATTTGACATTTTATAATGGAAAACAAATATTAAACCAAATCAAATAAAATTGAAAGTATTGAGGTTAAGCTGAAATTAAACGATTTAGTTATCTTTTAAATTGGATAAAAATGGGCCAAAAAACTCTAAAAATTAACAAACTCAATCGTTACATCTTAAATAAATTTATCTGCTAAAATAAGTAGCTAAAAAGTTAATTACGAAAAATATTGTAATGATTAAATACGTTTGTTTATTAATTATTTTTTGCCTCATTTCTATCAAAATTTAAACACAGGAGTGAAACCTTATAATTACAATTAAGTTTATTTTTAATTTTTGATTACTTTTCTCTATAGATCTAAAATTTGTTTTAAATTATAAAACATCAAACAACTAGAGCAGAATACCATGTGAAGAGATCTGAGATCTTGCAATGTTTAATTTTTTACTGGGCATTTATCATTCATAGTAGTCTGCCGTCATAGGGGAAAAGATGTATGTATGTAATATTTTTGTAAAATTGAATGATATAGTTTCGGAAACATAAAAATACGATGCATACACTTTGACTATTAAATAGGACAAATACATAATATGACAAATACGACTAAACAGAAAAAACATTTCTCATATAAATATACAGGGAAAGCTATACCATTGTTGACACCCACGTGTTTACAATAATATTACCATTGTATGGGTACAACATGCAAAATATTGATTACTGAATGGTTTGAATAAAAATATTGTGTAAATTTATATTTACATAATATTATTATTTTTCTTACAATTATTTTGTTTTGTTTTGAAGGCACACAATATTTATGTCATACGTCACATAATCACGTCCTTTTTGATAATGGCGGCAGTATTCTTGATCTATGACTGTATCTAATATAAGAAAGCGCTGTTATTTTTAACAGAATTTCTTTTTAGTCACTTAATTTCGAATATATTAATGTAAATAGTGTTGGGAATGTTTAATATAGTTATTTGTTTTAGAAACTTTGCTCAAATGTGCCACTTTAAAGTAATGTCTAACCCCACATGTCTATATCTATACTGAAATAAGTCCTTAATTAGATTATATATATTACACACTCTTGATTTTTCTGATTTTATTAAATCATTCTTTCACATTACCCCGTAATCCTTTGAGAAAAATAGTTAAATAGAAATTATGATTTTATAAGAATTCCGATTTTGCTAAAATAACTAAGAAACCCGCTCCCTCCCATAGGATCCGTGCAAAGAGAATCTTTAAAGACTGTACATCTCATATAATTTTTGCCCAATTCTCAGGCAGCAAGCATAGTAGTGGTGAGGTAAGTGGGCAGCACGAGTATAAATATTCAAATAAGTCGCGTTTAAATTGTAGAGAGAGATTGTCTTCAATATTGAAATGAGCAATAACTAGAATATTAATATTTATTGTAAGTGACATAACATAATACTCGATTGAATTAAAACGTGAGATAAAAACAGAACAATAAAAAAAAGATGGCGTATTTTTTTTTTAATAACTCGACGTCTGCAATGTGAGTGTTAAATTACACAGCCTCATTTTGATATACATACTCACGCTGCCCACTTCCCTCGCGCCACTTAATTACTTGCTGCCTTAGAAGTAAGTTTAGTGTAAGCAAATCCGTAAGTATAATGTCTACAAAGGACGAAATAATAATTGCGACAGCTATTAATTTTCGCTCTTATTCATATTGAATAAGAGTATGTTTGTAGGCTTCCTTAAGGTTCTTAAAGAAGCCTATAAACTTACTCTAACTCAATATGAATAACACCATTCGTCTTTACAGTGCCTTCTTCAGATTTAATAGCAATAATTCTTATAAATAAATAAATAGGCGCTGCGTTTTCAGTAATATTTATCTTTAGATATTTCTTATTCTTATCAATTGAACAAAACGCAGGGTTTTCATATTATTATCAAACAATATTTAACAATTCTTTCTTCTCCGAGAATTTCGCCCAGGCTGGTACGGCCACGTTTTACGCAAACAGGCTAGTTATGTGAGAAACAAAATGTCTAACCATGCCGCTTCCATCACGTCCCTGTATAAGTAATATGCCCAAAAAATACTTTCCGAATGAAAGTAGTAAGAACACCACGCGAAATGGAGAACGTAGAGTAGGACAGCGGACTTATAAATTTTGTTTATTAAGTTATAGCCAAATTATTTTAAATTCGTCATTTTTGCCTTGTTTCTTGCCTTTTAATTAAAGTGTCATTATACATATATATATCGTTTTATCTTTCGAACAGAGTGTAATAATTTTACTCTTTGACCAATCTACACAGGTTATATTGTTTTAGTTGTGTATTATAGTAATGCTCTAAATCCCATTAATAATAATTGTAAATATGTGATAATAAGTTAATATAATTAATTCAATCACTACAGTCAGTGTGTAATGCAAACGTCATATAATAATTATTTATTATATAAAAATATACAATTTTCGATTTATAATTATTGTTTTAATTTATTCCACTACTTGTAAACTACCCCTTTTTACCCTTTATTTAATGCACAATATATGCACTCTGAGGCTGATCCAAACACCCAATCAATTTGTAGTAATGGAAAGTACGTGTTGATAACACCAAAATTTTTAGAACAAAATGTTTTGTGTTTTGTTTTTTCTTTGGTACATATTGTTACGACCGAGGTGCCGACAAAAGTAGATTCACACTTGCATACCATAAAAGCACACTTTATTACCCTTCTGCATTTGGACTTCTTTTGTTTACTTTGTGTTTAAAATTTGTGATTAGAATACAGCCCATCGTGTATTGTAATCTTTTATGCCAGTCATTAGCCAGGTGTGTCGAACTGATTCTAAGAAATTCGGTCGGGCAGCCATATTGTATAGGTGCAGTATAAAGCAATGCCTCAATGGAGAGATCGGCAGTCAAGCGATAGCCACAAGTGAAGCAAGACGTTAGTGATGGACTTTGCGCGTGTGATTGAATCGTGCATTACGTTTGGACTGGTTGTGTACAGTTATAATTGTACCTGTGTTATACGTGTTTGTATAGGTCTAATAAATTCAATAGTAATTCCAACGGCATTTTAATTCGAGTTCTGCAACTCGTAACAATATCGTTATAAATGAATGGTGTTTCATTTTCTTAGAATTTATTTGACATAACCCAAGATACAAAACAGCAGTCCGCTTCTACCAGGAAGGTATAAGTCTTTTGCACAGTTCCTCTGTACTTCAATTTGGCTGAATCAACAAAAGTGACACATATAAACATAAAATTGAATCATTTCAATAACAGCCCATATACGTCCCATTGCTGGGCTCGAGCCTCCCACTATAGGGGGAACGGACAGTATACCCGCCACGCGTGTTCAAGGCGGCTTGGCACGTTTAACAAATCGGCTAACTCGATGTGCAGACTTCATCACGATATTTTCCTTCACCGTTGTTAGCATGTGGTAATTGTAACAATATGCACATTAGTTCGAAAAACTGCCTAAGAGGTGCATGCGTTCTGGTTATGATTCGAACCCGCGCTTTGAGTCTAGGACGCGTGCGTTAGCCATGCCCTTGGAATCATTTAATGTCATGTGTCCTTTCAGGGGCATTGCGAAGATATTCAAAGTACGATTCCATTGTGTTAGTATCTTTATCCGTGCAGGAACGGAGAAAGAATACAATTTCCTGCGGCCGGGCGGCCTGTCGTAAGAGGCGACTTTACAACCCACAGCCAGGTGGTAGGGCATTAGCCCGACTGGATGGCTACCACCCCTGGTCTAAAGTGTGTCGCCATAACAACCTTGAGTTGTGTTCCGGCATTAGTGACCAGGTTCCAGTTTCCCTTAAGAGAGCAGCAGCGCATTTGTAGCAACTTTGCTGTTGCAATTGTCCATAGGCGATGGTAACCGCTTTCCATCAAGTGGGCCGTCTGCCTGTCTGCTGATCTCCTGCAATAAAAAAAAAGTATCAAATAGTCGTAAGCCGCCTCGGACAAGCGTGGCGTGACGTTCATGAGCTATTATTATATTATATATGATCAATTCACATCCTGAACTGGACTCTGCCCCTAACAATGTATGAAACATTATGAAATGAATCAACGATGAAGGTATGATTGCATTACAGAAGGTAATTTTTATAATTTATTAATTCGAAGAATTGTGGGAAGTCCTAAACCCACGAAATGGACGTAAATTACGTTACAACGCATTCAGCAAGTCATAAACTTTTAATAATGTTGAATAAGTATAGTTTTACTACTTGTTCGCGGTTAGTTGTTGTAGTCATAAAAATCACAAGTTAATATTTTTGCTGGGTAATTCTTTTTTTTTATTGCTTGAGAGAGAGAGAGATAACTCTTTATTGCACACCAAAACATACAATTACAAAAACAGACCATATTTACAATATTTTCTAGGCGATACAATAGGCGGCCTTATCGCTCAAAGCGATCTCTTCCAGGCAACCTAAATCAAAAAGCAATTTGAATCAAGCGATGTAGGTGGTGCAGGAAAAAGGCAAGGGACACATAAATACTCAATACTATACAAATATATATGTATACAATAATATATTACAAAAACATATATTATATATATATTATTATTATTCTTGAGTTCAGCAGACAGGCAGACGATCCACCTGATGGAAAGCAGTTACCATAGCCTATGAACATTTGTAACACCAAATGTGCTACCAATGTGCTACCGCTCTCTAAAACCTGGAACCTGGCCACTAATGCCGGAACACAACTTAAGGTTATTATGGCGTATATTCTAGACCTAGTAGTAGGCATCCAACCGGGCTACCCTACCACCTAGCTGTGCGTTGTTTTGTCGCCTCTTACGACAGGCCGCCCGGCCGCAAGAAATTGTATTCTTTCTCCGTTCCTGCACGGGTGTAAATGTTGATGTTGTTTCTAGTAATTTACTTCCATGCTTTTAGAAGAAAGATTTCTTCTAAAAGCATGGAAGTAAACTGCTGCTGCGGAATTTGCCTCGCTAGGATCGGTCGAATTGTCTACCACACTAAATCATACAATGACATAAAAATTATAGTTAATGGTTGGGTTTATCCCAACCACTATCATCATCACATCAGATTAAACCCTCGCGAAAGAGAATCTTTTCATACCTAGCATGATGCGTGAGGCTATTGAAATCAAAAAACACCCGAATTTCAATAGAGAAGATAGTTGGCAAGTACCACCTGTTTGGGATCCGATCATGAAAACTATTAAGGCCCAAACCTAGCAAAAATCAATTGCCAGACTTCAAAACACTGTGAGCTCTTTCTGCGTGTACCGGAACACAAACCAACTTGATTGATACATTTTTTGTCATTCCTTCCACCCATTTTATTCTATATATATATATATATATATATATATATATATATAAATGAATCATAGAAATGTATGTACGCGCATAACTTAGAACCACTTTATCGATTTTAATGACATTTTGTTTGTGTGTTTGAGTGGGTCCCGGGATGGTTTAGATTCACAATTAGAACCGGTAGGTAGCGCTGAGATCGGGTTCTAGAATCTTTCTAATCACCTGGACCAATTTTGGTGATTTTGTTTTTGTGTGTTTGAGTGGACTCCCGGATGGTTTAGACTCGCAATTAGAACCGTTAGGTAGCGCTGAGATCGGGTTCTAGAATCCTCCTAATCACCTGGACCAATTTTGGTGATTTTGTTTTTGTGTCATGAAACAAAGTCTTTTAGGAATTCAGAAGATATGGCGGTAGGAAGTTCGCCGGGTCAGCTAGTATTATATAAAATTATTAGAGCTAGGCATGTTTGCTGAAGAGTTTCTTGTGCCGCTTCGTCGCTTCAAGCCATAACATGTTGCGAATCGGTAGTAAATTAAATTAGGCTCCCATAGAGTAAATAATACCTAACCATAAACAAAATTAAAACTAAATAATTAAAATGAACAAGTTGGCGGTAGGCTAAATTAAAATTTAACAATATTCATTGACACTTGGCATCTTTGCCTTCCGTGATCAAGACCACTAAAAAGTGGCCGAAACGTCGGAATAATAAAATTTAAATAAATTAAGACCGTTAAAGCGTAGTTTTATTATGTATACAAGTCGCGAAAACTTAAGAAAATATTAAATAAATACAGACTACACAATATAAAAACTAAAACTAAATAAAAAAGAGGAAAATATCTAAAGATAAGTTATTGGTCCCAAACCACTGTCACTCACCGGAAAAGTTCCCAGAAGGCTGGCGGCGTTGCCACGTTGTATAGCAATGCTTAATCTTTGAGCGAAATAGACGCCAGCCTTCTGGTCGCGTGTGACGTCTACAATACATAAATGATAATACAGAAATTTTATATATTACATAGATAATAAATATACTTATACCGTACAAACACAGATCTACAAAATTTATAATTAATGCTTATAGATGAATTTAAATATGATATTCCAACGACAGGTATAATTTCTTGATCATAGTTTTAAATAACAGTAGCGATTTTGCTTGTCTGATAGCAACAGGAAGCGCGTTCCAAAGCTGACATAAAAATTGTGTTTATAGTATAAGTTTACCAAAATCACGTAACAGCTATAAATTAATTTTTTTCATATTTGTTTCCCACATAGACAATAATAAAATTAAAGATGAATGCCGTTTTAATATTGTTTTCCTTATGCGTGCGGAATATTTAATACGTAAATTATAATAATCGGCAGACAAACACACATATTGTATAATACCCCCAAATTAAACATATTACGCTTGTGTTGTGGGTAATATACAACGGACTACTCTGGGGCCGACCTCAGATACCCAGACCATAGTAAATTCGTTTCCACAATTTACCATACCAGGAATCGAACCCGGAGCCTCTGCGTTGCAGCGAGGTAGGCCGGCAAAGGCTACGCCCGTTCAAGCGGGCGAATTTAAGACACGAATCGTATCTATTAATTTAGGATAATTTACATTAATTATTTTGCCTGTTTTCGATGATAATAGGCTCTACGTATCTCAACTTTCTAGATTCTTTACTAATACAATAAATGCGAATGTGAGTTTATTTGTGACATTTTCAAATCTACGCAACAAAATATGTTTCATCTAAAAAAAATTTGTCTGTAGTGAAGTGAAACAAAGTGTGACAAAAGACTATTGGGTGAAATTAATAGTATTCTGGCAGACACATCTTTGAAGGACGCCAGAATTCCATATAAACTGGTAGATATAAGAAATCAGTGATTAGGTACTATGTTTTGTTGTACTACGTACATAACAGGGCAGCATGGTCGCTTAAGCGACAAAGCTCTTAAATTATGAATAAAAAAAATTAAAATAAAGTGTGACAAGGGGTGGGAAGGATACTAAATTTCGTGACGTCACATTTCATATATTATATCGTTATAATATATTTAAGCTTTAGAACACAAAATTTGAAATATTTTAACTAAAAACTTCAAAACATTTCCAACTCTATCTGTATGAGCGTAGGGGAGCACGGGAGCCCCATGACGGAGGGGTATCGGCGGCTCGCGTCGGCCAATCTGTGGGGTCTGGTGGTCTTCCTGCGGCATGCAACAGTTTCGCGACCTCTCAAACATCGCTCTAACCCCGACGGATGAGTTCACGGCGGGTCGGTAGGATTTACATTCAACAAAAATATATTTGAAATTCTGAATTGGGCAATGACTATAAGGCTCGACTCACACTATGGTGATGTTTATAATTAAATCTCGCTCCGGTCGCGGTCCTTCCCCGGTCCGGTAACATATCTTTAAGCAAAAAGAATTAGAGTACTTATTCTCACTATCGTATGGCTCTAGTTCCGATTGAGTACCCGTTCGTCGAAAATAATATTTGACTTAAGCAACACAAACGACAAACTAACAGTATCCTAGTAGTAGAAAATCGGAACAAGATTGACTGAACTGACTGCCCAACTGTGATGGAAAGTGGTTACCGTCGCCTATGAACTTAGCAACAATAAAAGTGCTACCAATGTGCTGCCGGGCTCGTAGATAGGATTGAAATCTGGCTACTAATGCCGAACATAACTCAAGGTTGTTATGGCGGCATGCTCTAGACCAGGGGTGGTAGCCATCCAGAAGGGCAAATGCCTTACCAGCAGACCCTCAGATCTGTAACTTTCACAAAAATAACCATGCCAGTGCGAGTCAAGATCCGTTCGACTGATAGCTGGTCAAATATCCGTAGTCTCTAAAATTCACATTAAATCATTCTCGGTCATATCAAGATTGATTTAATATTGAGCCGAGATAGTTTACAGACTACCAAAATCGTCACATGTTACGATTCCAATCACTTCCGATTGCCAATTTGAGTTACTGACTCGGGACCGTGGTGGGTTGTTTTATTTCTCCGTTCCTGCACGGATAAAACCGTGAACGGTATCATAGTACGGAGCGAACTTTAAGACGAAATAGTTATCCACAGCTACTGTCCTTAACGTAATCCAATTTGTAATGACTCACAAAATCCAATATTTCCTGTATAAATCACTTTAAAATTAAGTGTCCGTGAAATAAACATGTGTCGTATAATAAATATTTAGGGATCAGTACTGATGTAGAAATATTGACATATTAGAGCAAAGCAGTTTCATATAAAGCGACTTAAGTATATTCTGTCTTTTTTTTGTTTATGCTGGATGAATGCATGTACGCATACCCTAGGGCCCCGGGAGTGGTTACCGAGGGATATGTGGGACTCCTAACGGCTGATTCTACGCATGAGCTTCTAATGATAGAAACAGTTGCAAGCACCGCCAGACTACCCACTACGTCTTCCAGCATCATGTGACGCCACAGGATAAATTATAGGTATGACTGCGGTGACGCCTCGATACAAGCCGATAAGGAGAGGTGTCCCTACGACCAGGACACCCCACGGCACAGGATGTGCCATACCGGGAGGGGTTTTGACCCCCAGTCCCAGTACTTTTTCGGGAGAACACGTATATCCCGAACTAAGAGTATTTATCACTGGTCGATATAGCACACGAAGACTTCCCACATCGTTTAATGAAAACAATTCCTGCATACGAGTGCTATGGTACGAGCAAACTGAAGTAATCTGCACACTGTATGTAGACCCAATTAACTAGTGAAAGCCGTCCCTACCAAAGGGCCGTGTGATATGGTTAAAGCTTGATTTCTATATCTTTTGAGTCTATGTCAAATCTTAACCAGTATAGTAAGGCAAATGAATGATAAATGCACGAGGGCTGGTAAAAGAAGCAGGGGAAGGCAGAGCAACAGTTGGGAGGGCGAACTCAGGCTGCCTGTTGGACCCTACTACAGACGAGTAGCCCTCGAAAGGGAGCAATATCGTGAGTTGAAGGAGGTCTTTGTAAGAGGTCGGGAGCAAACCCGGATGGGATGCCGTCTCTTCCTTCTGCGAGCATATCATTTTTGCAAAGGAGGAGGCAAAGCGGGAGCGTGAGCGGACTTCTTTGCTCCGCTACCGCCAAAGGAGGACACGCCGGTGCCGGAGGGTGGCTTTCGACCTTCGGCCGCCGTAAGCTTCCCCTTGGGGAATAGGGGTTCTCACTCACCTACTTATGCCGTCGAGATAGGAGCACGACGTGTTCCGCACGCGCTCACCTCTCTTTCCTTAGGGCGAGTTACAAACCGCCCCATGGTCATAGAGCTTGAAGATGCCGGGGATAAGTCCCCCCGGCAGTGGAAGTGGCTTGCGAGGCCCCCGCCTGCCAGGGCTAGCGGAGAGGCTAGGTCATGTACCCATAGTATCCCTATTTGGAGTGTGGCACTAGCATGGCACCAGTTCTGACTGGGCATGCTAGTACCACCCCCGATCTGGCGAATCTCGTACACGGGTCGCGAATTTTCCCCCTAAGCTTCTGCACTTGTCGCGGCCTACCTATGGTCCTCAATCGGATTTCCCCTGGTAAAAAAAGATCTTTGTAGGAAGGCACTCTGAGAGGAAAAATTTCAAACGGGACGCTATGTCCAATACATCCATACAACGTAATTTGTAGCATTCTCTTAAGTTTCCTATGAAATCAATTTTAAGTTTAATTATATAAAATAATTATGTCTAACCCTGTTACTATTTAATATTAATCTTATCAGATTCAAGGCTATATTAAAACAAGGTAAATTAATGAATATTTAGATATAGAATTGTGTATGTATACAAAGAGTTTCCAGACACCCCACATGCTCTTATTGTCTCAGCGCCACAGTTCGCTGCACTACCTATACTATTTTCTCATTGTATTTCTGTTACCAGTAATATAATAATAATACATGTAACGCCGCCAGCCTTTTGGGAACCTTCCCGGTAAGCATAGATGATACACTATGCGGTAAGTGACAGTGGTTTGGGACCAATATTTTATGTATAATTATAACCTCTTTTTTATTTACTTCTAGAATTTAATTTTAGGTTTAATTTTTCTAATGTAGTTTAATTTTTAAGATAGTTTAGAAAATGAAAAGTTTCATAATTATGCGTAATAAAAAATTATTCTCAGTAAATTCTTCTTAAATGAAAATTTTCTAAGGTTCTATGAATTTCTAATACTCATAATTTATACTATTTATGTGTAACATAAATAGTATAACGACACGACACATAAAGGACAAGTAACCACAATAATATATATCTATTAATTATAAGTACTGCCATAGATTAAGTAAAAATTATTGCTAACACGTCAATATGCAATGTTAATTCTACTACGAAAATAACAAAATTTTATTAGCGAGTAAGTAATAAATAAAAATCTAAAATTGGAAACGTAATCAAAGTTAGATATAGAGTCTGTAGTGTTCAAGAATTCTTCAATTTATAAATGAAATATTTACTATGGAAATTACTATAAAACCGTATATCATTAAGGGACAGAACCATAAGAAGAATTCATAGTTCGAACTTAGTTTTTTTTCTATTTGTTTATAAATCAGCTCATAAAAACAAAGTGGTGGCAGTTTTATTTTAGTGAATCGAAGATGCTTGCATCGGCCACACGCTCGCATCGTCGTGTTTATATACGATCTGTGCGACGTGAATAGAAAAAAAATAACAAATTTCTTATCTATGGTTTAAATTAAAAAAGAAAACTATTTAAATTAAAGGCGATAAAATCGCCGTTAAAAGTGTTTTCAAATTGATTCTTGTAATGCATTAATCTCTACAAAAATTATTAACAAATCTTTAATAAAGTGTGAAGTTCTAAAGTGTTCTATAATAGTGTGACAATATTTTTTTTATAACAGATTACAAGTGTGTGAATACAATTTTAGTGTACAAATAAATAAAATTTATCAGATAATAACAAAGAAATTGTATAAAATTATAGATTATTACTTAACTGTGATTTTTTAAAGTTTGCAACTGATATGTGATACTGAACTTGATAATTTTATAGTTTGACGAGTGTAAAAGGCACTATAAAATAAAAATAAAGTAGATATATAAAAAACAACTCGAAAAAAGTTTAGCAAATTTTTTTAAATATTTTTAATTGAATATTAATCTTCGGATAGAAATAAGTTTTGATACAGATCCCAGTTTTTAAGTCACGTAAGTATTTTATTACTTTAAACTACGACAAAATATCAATTATTAGATAATACATTGTTTTAATTATGCATAATTGCAATCTAAAAGAGAGTAAAGAGCAAAGTTTAATTTTAAAACTTGTACTATTATTGTACTTCGGTTTTACAGCAAGCATGACTTAATAACCCAAATCTATTTAGAAAATTGTTTTTGAAAGATACTATTGTAGTTATGCGACTCTAAAGAATTATAACTAAGTTAATTTTTAGATATTTTGTCAGCCAGTTTGCCTGAAAGTTTGTCTCGAATTGGATCCAAAACGACAACAGATTTCAATGAAAATTTTAGAGATTAAAACAGCATTTTTATTTTAAAATATGTTTCAATTCGATATCTTGCAGGGCTTAGAAGATATAAATATATGTAAGACCCAGTTTCACGCGAACAGGCATAGTAAAACAAAAATCCATATTAACATAAAATATAGTCCTGACTATTTGTATTGAAATTAATAAAATAAACTAATTAAAATAAAATTAAACACTAAAAATAAACTATATATACAAATTAAACTTAAAAAATAATAATAATAAAAATGACATATAATATATGAGTCCCAAATCGCCGTCAGTTGGGAACGTTCCCAAAACGCTGGCCGCATTTATTATGTATTATTAATTTATTTTTAACCGACAGCTATTTATATAATAATAATAATAGAATAATATCAAAGCGACGATTAGAGCAATAATTATACTAGTCATATTTACAAAAAAATAACCAAAATAATTATTGAAGGATCAGCAAAGTGCGTCAGAAATGTTTTCACAATTTGCGACTGGTAAACTTATATGAACTATAACTTTTTTTTCTTGGACGTATCGGAACCCTAAATAGAAACCTGTCACCATTTTGCACCTGTCCCAGTTAAAACCTTTTTTGTCGCATTCCTCTGTTCAAAGAACACGTTTCTATAGTATCCCGGTTTTTTAAGCATATAGCATGGACACCACATTGTAAAGAATGTAAATTACGACCATAGATTCTTTCTAGATGTTTTTATGGCTTTTCGCGAATAATATATGAATTGTGTTTTTACTTGGAAATTTTTACCGGGAATTTGGAAGTGTCTTGTTTTGTTGTACAGTTTTATTTGTCAAAAAAAGTCCACCAGTAAAATTTTTAATGAATGGCAATAGACAATAACATAAAGAAAAAGACTTTTTTGAAGATACAGAGACGTGCACTGTCTCACGGTATAATTCTCGCAGATGCGGTGCGGTGCTATGGTCGCGGAACGGAATGTTAGAAAGAGAAAATAATTTTATAAAGATACCGAACATAGTATTAGTAAATAGAATAATAACATAATGTAACATATACATTAAAACACTTGATAAAAATAACATAACAACGTAGCTGGGCTGATCTGTGTGATTAGCTCCATTTTTTGTTGCGGGACTTAAACCGTGAGACAAATTTATTTATTTACGACCTTACTTATAATAATCTCGTTAAGAAACGATTAGGCATCTTTTGACGGCCTCTGTGGTTGAGCGGGCTAAGCCTTTGCCGGCCTACCTCACTTCAACGCAGAGGCTCCGGGTTCGATTCCTGGTATAGTAAATTTTGGAAACGTATTTTCTCCGTTATTTACTATGGTCTGGGTGTCTGGGTTCGGCCCCAGAGTAGTCCATTGTATATTACCCATAACACAAGCGTAATTTGCTTAATTTGGGGATATACAATGTGTGTGTTTGTCTGCCGATTGTTTTAAGTAAAAGAATCAGAATCAGACCCTAATCAATAAATATCTTTCTTTTTCTTAATATTTTCTTAAGTTTTCGCGACTTGTATACATAATAAATTCGCTCTAAAAATTTTTAGAGCTAGGCATGTTTGCTGAAGAGTTTCTTGCGCCGCTTCTTCTCTTCAAGCCATAACATGTTGCGAAGCGGTAGTAAACTAGATTAGGCTCCCATAGAGTAAATAATAACCATAAACAAAATTAAAAATAAATATAAATAATTAAAATTAATAAGTTGGCGGTAGGCTAAATAAAACTTTAACAATACTCGTTGACACTTAACATCTTTGTCTTCCGTGATCACGGCCACCGAAAAGTGGCCGAAACGTCGGAAAAACCAAAATCAAATAAAATTACCGCGCTCAAAACCGTTAAAACGTAGTTTTATTATCTTTCTTTTTCACTTATAAACGTGTATCACCTGTTGTTTACCTAAGAGGAGCACAGATAAACGAAATTTGAATGATTAACGTAGGTTGTACCCAAAATAATCGACTAAAGAGGAGTTTATAGGTAAGATTTTCATTAATCAGTTGCTGAGCAGTTTCTATAAATTAAAGTAAGGCCCTTATTGTACACTATTTAAGTACAGATCATAAAATAAGTGGGAATATATACGCACCATTTTCAGCAAACTAGGTTGCACTCAGTCGGTCAACTTGCACCCAGCTTATTGGTGTGCCAGAATTTTGCAGAAAATTTTAATCATTTTTATAATCATAACCATGGTAACAATCTAAAATTAAATTATTATATAATAAATATTATTATATAATATAAATTATTATATAATAAATATTATTATATAATATAAATTATTATATAATATAATATTATTATATAATATAATAAATTAAATAATAAATTATTATATAATATAATATTAAATTAAATTACAGTGACACAGAAAGCACAATACTAAACTGACCACAACACTAGGGCACACACACACACGCCGACACACAAACACACACACACACACACACACACACACGCACACACACACACACGCGCACACACACACACACACACACAATACCACACGCACTCATAGTTTTAGGTTAATTAATTAATAAATCAATTATATTTAAGTTTCTATAATAAAATTGTGTTGGGTGCCGCGATACAGACCTAGAGTCTAGTGCAGCAACCGCCGCCAAAAATAATTTGTAGCCTTAATTTTAACTACTATATAAGTTTTAGATGTAATTATATAAGGCCTAGAAATAAGTTTATAAAATAAATGAATTTGAATTTGAATTTGAATCTATATCAATAAAGCTAGCTATATTTAGACCAGTTAATGGGAGTTCAAGCCGGGTTCATTGTTTGATGCATTGTGACAATTGTATTGCTAACAATTGTGGACATTCATAAAGGTTGCTTTAATAAAAAAAATTATATCGTCCGCGTTAAGATATAACTGTATAACTGAAACTTTGTGCAGAATGAATTTTATTGGATTTTTTTAAAGTTGAAATCGTTTGTTACCTATTTTAATGTATTCAACGTTTACAAATCTGGAATAATAACAAAAATAAACTCAGTAAAGAAGTTTGTCAAATAAATAATTTGAAATCAGAAATTATAATAATGCTTGGAAAATTCAATTAAAAATAAACATAATAATTAATTATAGTTTTTTATTTTATTTGGTTAACCAACAATTAGTTGCACTATTACTAAGGATGTGTTTGTTAAATAACATAAAAAAAAATCTCATTAAATTTAAATCTTTTTTTATTTAATTTTGCTATAGCCGTAACGATATAATATATGGTGGTAAGGACAAGCAAACTTAAAAGAAACCTTACAAGTTACAACACGAAACATTATTTTTTTATAAAAGTTTCAAATTCCTGGATTGTCTTACAGTAAACGAATATTTTTGAACCTGTCGAAACATGATTTTTTGTTAGATGGATTGATAGAATACTTTATGCAAAGGTTGTAAGATGACAAAATACGTTATACAAAAGTGTATTCTTAATGTAATCGTAGATTGTTGCACGAGAGGTGAAATTGACCTATTTAGGCATGAGATAGTTTGGCGCACAAGCGTAGGGAGGGCGCTATTAGCTCGAGTGCTTATATAGGCCTTTCACCCGAGGTTAACACTGCTTGTAATTTCGACTATGAGGAAAGTAAGTAAAGACTGATTAATTAAAGAAACAACTACTTCTCTAATGAAATCAGACGTTAAATCCATATCTAAATCCGATGAATTCATTTAATACGTCACATATGAAACGTCAAGTAAATTTCTTTTTCTGTGGCATTCTACCAGTCAGTATTTGTTGTCAGTGATATAGCTCAAATTTATGTAAATTAAATAATTATTTAGTGCAAAATAATTCATAATATCATGTTATAACGTTGTTGATATTCTTTTATTACAAATTATACCGCGAATTAACAGTGGCTGTAAAAAAGTTAAGACATGAGTCGCATATATTTATTATCTATGGTTCGTATGGTTTTAAATTTTTCATCCCGGCAACTCCAGTTTAGATTATGAGAAATGATAAAAACATATTTCGTATTAACCTCTAGATGATTTCTAAGTAATTGTTAAATCGAGAAAATCGTTATATCGAGGTTCGTTATAAAAATGTTTCACCGTGTTATTAGGTAAAACATTCTTTATATGCAAAAAAAAGTTCCTTTTCAAATTCTGAGGAAATGCATTTTAATAATCTCCTGGAACTAAATACCAATAACAGTCAATCGTCACCAATTAATAAGAGACGCAACCATATATTGAACACCGAGCGTCAATAAAATAAAAATAAACCGGTAACGAACCGGTACTGAGATTCTGCGCCGGTAATAACCGCATAAAATAGAATATAACCGATCTTTTTGACCGCTCTTAGATAGATAACACTTTATTGCTCACCAAAATAACCGGTACCGTGGTTTTTCCGTGAAATCGTCTCATGGCTGGTTCATATATCTTACTAACCGTTCTTTTGCCTTACTATGGGTTAAAATTTGACATAAGCCCCATACTAGTATAACGTTAAACTGTAGATGGTAATGCCGAAAATAAACAGCTCATTTCTGTCTTTCAGTTTTGATAGAAATGCGACATTGTTAACTTTAACATATAACCGAATTTAATCGTTAAAAATGGTTTATATGAGACTTTTTTTAACTGATTACAAAATATGCTTATTTGTTATGTGTTTCTTAGGTTACTAAGTATTTTAAGGGACAAAATCGTGTTTAAAGTATAAAATATTGTTGTATATAAAAAAAAAAATATAGAAATATAAATAACACAATTTGGCACTTTGTACAAAGAAATAAAAAACAAAACAAAGAATGAAAACGAAAAAGCAGTTTTTTTTTTTTTTAAATTTCAAATTTTATTTAACCAAACTTCTCATTACATGACAGCTATAACAAAAGATTGTGTTAAGTTATCCTGGTTGTCACGTTCTGAGCGAGATATGGCTCCTAAAGAACCCTGCACTAGGCAAAGCCTGTATCGCAGGGATCATATAATTTATATATACATAAAAAGAA
This sequence comes from Dendrolimus kikuchii, assembly GCA_019925095.2. Lineage (NCBI taxonomy): Eukaryota > Metazoa > Arthropoda > Insecta > Lepidoptera > Lasiocampidae > Dendrolimus > Dendrolimus kikuchii. Next base: position 10,954,507 of record CM034410.1, on the reverse strand, counting down.
ACATTATTCAGTAGATATTTATAGTATGGAAGTGTGAGCGCTTGAGTGTGTTCCGTCTGTGTGCGTGCATTCGTGTGTGTGTGATTGTGTGTGTGTGTGTGTGTGTGTGTGTGTGTGTGTGTGTGTGTGTGTGTGTGTGTGTGTGTGTGTGTGTGTGTGTGCGTGTGTGCGTGTGTGTGCGTGTGTGTGTGTGCATGTATTTGTATATATTTAAGACACAATACGCAGTAGTTCTTCTGTTTGAAAGTAACTAAGAGAATGTAAGAGTTTAAATGTAAACGTTTTTGCCTGTTTTAATGTTAATCTAATAATTTCACCTTTGCTTAGCTTAGCTATACTGTTGTATATAAAAGGATACCTGAACGCGGGAAATCGCTGTGCGAAAGATGTTTTGACTTGAGGTATAGGAATATTAATTCTATTCAATTCTATTTTTCAACAATTAAAATCGTTTATTTTTATTATGTCCCTTTTTATACAAATCGAAAGACATAAATAAACATGTCTAATTTAAACTTAAGATATACGAACTGGCCATAAAACAGATAGTGACTTTCGCATTTATATTCTATATAAAAATGAATGATAGAAATGTATGTACGCGTATAACTTGAGAACGTGAGATTTTCTTTGTGTGTGTTTAAGTGGGTCCCCTGATTATTTAAATTCACAATTGGAACCGGCAGGTAGCGCTGGGATCGGATCGGACAGGACAACGTTTGCCAGGGCCTCTAGTATTGATATAAATATACAATTACTATATGTTTTTGAAACTCATATTTACAATTTAGGTTTTTACAAATATTTACAACAAAATTATGAACTAGCATTAAAAAGATTAAACTACACTATAAAGTAAAAAACTGAAATAATAAAAAAATATTATAAATTAATCTTCTAGTCATATTAATAGGTTGTTATTATCCCTAACCTACACGATACACTATTAATTACGTTATTGACCAACGTCACGCTATGGAAGCAATGGAAATCACGTGACCTGTCATATTATGAGAACTGACTGCCCGTGACTTTATGATATTGGTCTTATCGAAGTTGGTATATGGTTTTATATGTTTATTTACATCTTGTACAAAATTATTTTAGATTATTAAGTAATTTGTAAGAATAATATTAATGTAAATGTAACATAGCTTAGATCTAAAGCTCCGCTGTTTCTGGCGGGTATCGAGACTATATGTATATTAAATATTGTTTGGACTTCTTTGTTCCCTTAAGGTATTGAATGCTAAAAAGAGCTTCGAGATTAAGCGCATTAATCAACCAGAAGTGAACGTAAACCATGATTTGGCCTTGTTTAAGCCTGATTCTAATTAATTGATATCATACATTATTAAAACACTGCCGTGTTATTTAACTATACCTTTCGATATGGTTTTGTTCATCTAAAATTGGAATCCGTATTTGTACTACAAGAACTCCATTTTCCTGTATAAAAGTATCATATATTCATCTCCATCATATAATGTATATGCCAAATTACTTAACAATTTATCACTCGAAATAATACAGTGCAACCTTATTATAACAAACATCAAAATAAAGGTTTACTTGATTTAACCAATTTTTAGAAATCCCCTTGAACCGATCGTATGATTTAATAGAAAATGTACGTTTAATTTACGAATACACTTTTGTAAAACCTCATTATAACGAATTTTTAATAATTGCAAAAGATAAATAGAAAAATTAGAAAGTAACCGATTTTTATTCTTTCGATCCGTCTAACAAGAATTCATGTCTCTACAGGTTAAAACATTTTAGTTTAACGGAAAGCAATCCGGAAACTTACTTTCATAATAAATTAATATTTAATGTTATAAGGTAAATAAATAGTAATAAAGTGCGGTTTTTTAACTTTACTTGCTACTTTTACCTTGCTAAAGAAAGAGGGACAAAACTAATCTCTATATAACGATACTTAGATTAGTAAAGTTACCTATACAAAATCTTTACTCGTTTTTAAAGCGGAAATTAAATAAGACTAAGCGCGCGTTTATACGACACCGCCACCGCGCCGCCATAATTGTGTAGACAGCATGGGACCGCGCCGCCACCGTATTTTCTTTATCAAGCGGGCATATGGGCAGTAACAACATTTAGATATACACAGAAATTCACAGAGTATAAACGCGGTGGCGGCGGCGTGTTGGTGCTGCTATCTACTCGAGCGCTTATAGTACGCATTATAAGTTACAAAGTACCTCTAAACGCGTGACTCCGAGTCGCGTAGTCATCTGTTATGTTTTTTTTTCATAAGTTCTGCAGGCAGGCAGACGGCCCATCTAATGGAAAGCAATTACGCGCCTACGGATATTTGTAACACCAAAGGTACTACCAATGTGCTGCCGCTCTCTAAAGGGACAATGGAACCTAGTCCCTAATCCCTAAACATAACTCAGACGGAGAAATACCCAACCACGTGGCTGTGGGTTGTTTTGTCGCCACTTACGACAGGCCGCCCGGTTACAGGAAATTGTTTTAACTTATGTACCTAATAATGTTTTGATGAATACGCTCTTTGTATATAAAAGTAATCTGCAAACTAACATTGATATTGAATACTTCCCCCTATTCAAATTCCTTAATGATAGTCACAACGAAATAACCTCGATTCTTTTCCTCAGGTCGCCAAAGGAGATGCGTCACTAAAATACCAACTAAACTGATCCGGAAGCACGGCGCGCGCGCAGCATGCTCGACGTATTTCCGCTGAGATGGATCGCGCGGCTCAAAAACGGCGGCATAGCCAACCAGTTCTTCATGGCGTTGATGGGTGAGAATTTATGTCATACTATCTTTTTTATTTAAATGAATAAATGAATGAAAACACTTTAATAAAACTAGATACATTGATTGCTGAACAAAGTGCGGTTTTATCGCTTTAAGCGATCTCTTCCAGGCAACCCCCTAAACTAAGGAAAATATTAAAACATGACAGTAGCGGTGAAGACCATAAATAATATGAAACACTCGGAACATAAATAAATAAATAATAGATTTTATATACTATACAAACATATCGTAAATCATACAAAATAAGCAGCACTATTAAACCTGAGAGGACCAAAACTATTTGTATGTCTTTGAGGACCACAGGCCGTAAAATGGCCCAGACTTTTGGAGATTGCCTGAAGCCATTGGGAGGCCAACACGTACAGGCCCTTCAACAAATTTAATATAAATATGGTTGTGACACTGAGCGGTGATTATCCGTGTCTACATCATATAAAAATTCAGCCAAGTACAAGCCCCGGTTAGTGTACGACTATGGTAGGAATAGCTAGTCTATTATATTAGTATTTTCTGAAGTTTTCGCAAGTAGTACACACATTTGAAAGTAGGTTTTATAAGCGGGGCATTTTATTTGATTTTTATTTCTTAGTTTAGGCCACTTTTGAGTAACCGTGATCACGGTAAACAAATACTGTGTGTATCAAAAATAAAATTCGTAATAAATTACATAATAAAAATCAAATAAAACGCCGCGCTTAAAACCATTAAAACTAAGTTTTAATTATATTATTATTAAATTTGAAACATGTTTCGAATGCCGTTCTGAATAGAATTATATATATATGACTATCTGTGCCCGCGACGCCGTCCACGTGGAATTTGTTTTCAAAGCCAGATTTTGAAACATTTTTCATTGCTGCTCCGCTCCTATTGGTGTTATCGTGACGATATATAGCCTATAGCCTTCCTCGATAAATGGGCTATCCAACACTGAAAGAATTTTTCAAATCAGACCATTAGTTCCTGAGATTAGCGCGTTTAAACAAACAAACTCTTTAGCTTTATATATTAGTATAAGATACATAATAATGTTGAAAGGAACTTATCTAAAATAAAACTAAATCTTAAATTTAATTACACTATAAAATAAATTATTAATTAATAATATTTAAATAAAGTAAGTCTAAATTATCCTAATAATATACAAAGATAACTGAAACATACAATATAAAAAAGCAAATTTTTGTTACAAGAAAGAAAAATATTGAATTCTAATAGCGACACACAACACAAACTAGTAGTAACATAACAAAGTATAGATAAAATTATACAGAAATTGTATGCCGCAATTTGGAAATGAGGTTGGCACTCAGCATTTTGCTGTGCCGAAACGTAGTCCGACACAGCGCTGACTTTCAGTGCCCACCTCCTAAATCACATATGGCATGCGACCCGTGCTAAACATTAAAAAAACAAATAATTATAAAAAATGAAGTTCTAAAACGAAAATATACGACAAAAGATGTTTGAGAGTAAGGCCTCTTTTTTTTTTTTACAAGGGGAAATCCGTTTGCGGACCCCCCGCCGGGGAGACTTCGGCGGGGGAGTGTGGGACTCGCCGGCTAGAGGAACCGGAATACCCACTAAAACCCCTTGGTGCCACCTGACGCCATGAGCCGGGGTCACGGGATATGCGTGAGCTTTTCTTCCGCGACCCCGGCTGGCGTGGGCCCACCCCAGCACTGGGGCAGGCCTCTCCGTACTCATAATTGAGGGGCGCGCGCGGGCACTGACGCGCCCCCTACTCGGCGGCTTTAGATGCGGGTGACGGCCTTATAGCCTACCCTGACCGTCACCAGAGTAAGGCCTCAGAATTTAATCTGCATCGAGCCGTATAGCGATTCTTGTTTAGCAACATTCACGGTATTCTAACAGGCTACTTGTAGGTAATGTTTATAAACATTCCTTTGTCGATATAAAGTGAACAATTACAGAATTTCTGTTCGCATATCTGCGGAAACTTTATCACGTAAACATTCTTAATTCACGTATTTAAGATAAATATTGACGGAGTGACGCTCGCGGATCGCGTTCGTAATACCGACGTAAGAAAGAGAGTTGGTCTGAAAGAGAGTGTCGGGGTGAAGGTTTGGAAAGGAATGCTCCGGTGGTTCGGGCATATGGAAAGCATGCATGATGAAAGAATGACTAAACAGATATACAATGCAAAAGTGGATGGATGCAGAAGTCGTGGAAGGCCACGACACACCTTCCATGATCAAATTGATCGTGTACTAGCGGAGGGTGATGTCAGGAGCCTTAAGAACAGACGAGCGTGCATGACAAGAGTTATGAATGTCAAAGAAGCAAGTGAGGTGTGTAAGAATGGGCCTACATGGCGCTCTGTTGTTAGTGCCTACCCCGCAAGGGAACTGGCGTGAAGTTATGTATGTATGTGTATGTAAGATAAATATTAGAAGAACGGAATCATCCAATAAAAATATAACTCAAAAAGCTCCTACATCTCACATAACTAGTGCTGGTTTCCTATATCTTCCCCTCCATTCATTTGCCTTATTGTTTGTAGGCCCCCATGTCAGGAAAGAACATAAATAGAAAAAAAATACATTTTTTTTTTATTAAATTATTACATACATACATAACTTCACGCCAGTTCCCTTGCGGGGTAGGCACGAACAACAGACCGCCATTTAGGCTTATTCTTACACACCTCACTTGCTTCTTTGACATTCATAACTCTTGTCATGCACGCTCGTCTGTTCTTAAGGCTCCTCACATCACCTTCTGCTAGTACACGATCAATTTGATCATGGAAGATGTGTCGTTTATTAAATTATTGTTTGATTAAAAACTTAAAACGTTTAGATTGCCGTCCAAACTTGTTTATCACCTTGTCCATAAATTCAGTATCCACCTTTACTCCTTTCCTGTGAACAGTGAGCATGCAAAGGCCGCTTAGTCTCGCGTTTACCATCGTTGAGCGATTCCACGTCTTGACACGTAACGTGCTAAATGTACGTTCAATGCTACACGTTGTTTCTGGAATATATTAGTTAATAGTATTAAATTTCATTGGTACAAATTACCACGTGCTAACAACGGTGAAGGAAAATATCGTGACGCCACCTGCACATCAAGATAACCGATGTGTCAAACCTGCCAAGCCGCCTTGGACAAGCGTGGTGCGTATGCTGTCCGTTCCCCCTATAATGGGAGGCCCGAGCCCAGCAGTGGGACATTTATGGGATGTTATTACAATAATGTTTTGATGCAGATCCACGTCCCTGAATGTAATCCTGTCGGCACCCATTGTCAACACGTTATGCTGCTTCCACCATACTCGATGGTTATCAAGAACGAACCACTGTCCAAATTCCAATGGAACCACGTTGTGCCTTATTGAACCTTGTTCAGCCTGGTAATTTGCCTATTGATTCAAATTTGAAATAAGCTCCATACAAGTAATATCAATTTTCAACCCATGTTAAGATAGAACCCGTGGCGTCTCGCAAAAGTGCAGGATTGGGTCGTAGGTTTAGTGGGTAGTTCGATTATTGGTTTCTCACGACTGGCTTTGTCTTGGTGAAGCTTGCGTGCAGGGTCCGGTTACTAAGAGTCCCATACACGCTCGGGCCATCTCCCGTATGGCCCGGGTATGGTGTCCAAAGACATACCCTGCGTTAATAAAAAAAAGTGAATGAATAGTTAGATATAGGAATCGGTCATAAGCCGATATTAGACGGAATCAACTATAGTAAATACAACAAACATAATCTTGAATCATTCAATGCTATTGAATAGCGTCATGTCCTTCAATTCTGTGTGTTTCAACCAAATTTGGTTGATCCATCTAATACGCGCATTGAGATATAGAATCCGGTATCGGCTAAAAAATCAATTCTCAAATCTATTTTAGCAGCCGTTAAATCGGATAGAGGTCTCATTGAATCTTATTCGAGTAAGAGGCAGCCCATTGGTAGCACCTTCGGTGTGTCAAATACTTTATAATCGCTTTCCATAAGGGACTCAATTCTTTTATTACTGGTGCCCTGGTCTAGAGTATGCCGCCATAACAACCTTGACTTGTATTCCGGCATTAGTGGCCAGGTTCCAGTCTCCCTTTAGAGAGGAGCAGCGCATTTGTAGGACCTTTGGTGTTGCAAATGTCCATAGGCGATGGTAACTGTTTTCCATTAGGTGGACCGTCTGCCTGTCTGCTGATCTTGAGCTATAAAAAAAAGTACTATCTCGTCAGAATCGCCGGATTCTCATCGGAACCGTCTCAATCGTAATTTAGCCTGATTTCAGTATTCTGTTAGTTCCAATGGCATGCCCGTGGAACGCCACTCGTATTTAGTAGCTTTTCAAGTCATTTCGGCTGACGCCATTTCTGTTAACAAGATTCTAGCGCCACCTACCGGGTCTAATTGTGACTCTAAACCATCCCCGAGCCCACTCAAACACTATTTTTTTACACCTTGGGTTACATTATTGAAGTTTAAGTAAGGATCCCTAATTGTGTCTAGTAATAAATCTGGGATAATGTAGCTTTCTAATGGTGAAACAATTTTTGAAATCGGTCCAGTAATTTTGGAGTTTATGCGTTACAAACATTAATGGTAATAACATTTTTTTTCTATTATCATCCCTGCCGCGACGATATCTAGAAGATATTGTGGATTTAGTAGAATACAAATTTCTGACACTGTCGCTATGGAATCATACTTTGAATGTCCTTGCAGTGACAAGATATTCAAGTAGTAAAATTGGGCCCCAGGTGGGCCGTCTGCCTGTCTGCTGAATTCATGCAAAAAAAACTCTTCGACGTTGTTACCCTCTATTCCGGATCACGAAAGGCCTAGTATGAGCCTAGTGTATTATAATTTCTTGTGATATTCCCTTTACTGACTACACGTGACAAAACTGCTTAGGCGATACTTGTATTGACAAACGTGACACCACACGTGTACTAAGCTGGAAAAAAATAAAAAGATCGAAGTCTATATATATGCAAGGCAATATTATGACAGTATGGGCTTAATAAAATCCAGAGATAATGACTACAAATGACTGCTTAGATGACAGATTCATTAGTAAATCAAATTAAATAGAAATATGTGGACACAATATGTTACAATAAATTCTAATATTTCTACATTTTGTTACAACTCAGGTCCCGAGAAAAACAAAATCCACCTGCATATCTGAAACAAAACACATTTTATTACCTGTCGGCATTTAAACTAATAGTGATTCTTTATGATCGTCTTCTTTTGTTTACTTATTGATTGGCATACTCTCCTATGGCCATTTACGGCAGAGTCATTAGCCAGGTGTCGCGGATTAAGTCGACTACGATACGGGTACATGCATTTGTGCAGTATAAAACAATGGCCTGAAGGAGGGAGAGGCGGTGGAGCGAGAATCACGGTCAAGGCGAGACGTGTGTATATTCGGTAATCGATTAGTGACGGACTTTGCGCATTTTATTTAATTACGACCTTCTGCATTACGTTTGGATTTGTTTTGTTCAGTTATATTTGTACCTATGCTATACGTGTTTGTATAGTTCTAATAAACTCTATAATAATTCCAACGGCATTTTAATTCGAGTCCTGCAACTCGTAACAATATAAAAGAACAGGTGTTAAAATAACATCCATAATGCTATATAATAAATAACTAGCTGACCCGGTAAACGTTGTTCTGCCACAAAAATAAAAAATACTTTACGACCTATTCTCATATGTACCAAATAAAAAAATATACAAAAAAACAATTAAAATCGGTTAAGCTGTTTCGGAGGAGTTCGATCACAAACACCGTGACATATGCATATGAAAGTATATACGCTACTCATTAAAAGTCTATTTTGACATTACATACTGACACTTCAATTTTATTTATTTGTATAGATGTATAGAGAGATATCTGCGCAACGTCAACGTATTCAAATAGCAAAATTGGGTCCCAGATTGACAGCCAAGAGAGTAATGGAGAAAGTTATACAATGTTAGTTTTTGATAAGTGGATCGACAACTTTCAATTTCGTTGTTGGATTCACCCTTTACGTAAAATTTGGTTGAATAACACTATTTATGTCTGTAATCTAATTATAATATGTACATTATAATTATAAACTAGTACAACGAAGGAAACATAACTTATATTGTTTTCTACCCATAATGCCTTTAAACCAGGGATTCTCAAAGTGGATGATATCGACCCCCTTGAGATCGAAATCGGTTTCCCAGGGGTCAACATAAATGAAAACTGATTTTGGGAGTCGACAAGGTCTAAAAATCGAGTCGTATTAATTAACACAAGTTCTTATTTGAAACTTTCAAAATAATGTATAAGTTGTGTTACATGTACCGACTTGTTATAAGAATGACTAATATTTTGGTAGTTATTATCATTGTTGTACTTTAAAAAAATTCAACAAATCGATAGGCGTGCAGAAATGCGTACAAGATGAAAAACTCGGTAAGTCAATAAACGTGGACAAGTTCGTGCAAGATAATGTGGCTGTGGGGGTCTGAGGTATCAGTTCATTTTGGAAAAGAGGTCTCTTGCCCAAAATAGTTTGGGAATCCCTGCTTTAGACTATAAGTAGGATACTGAACCTAGATCATAGAAGTCAGTGAGTAATGCTCCCAGAAGATTGGGTACGTTACCTCGCTGAATCACCATACTGATCCGTTGTCCGAGGTAGGAACCAGCCCACTGATCTTCCGAAGCGTCAATATAACTATCTGTAATTATAATATTTTTAGGGGCCACTGTCCATTTTGGCAAAAATAACTACTTTCAATGAAAATAGTTTGAACAATATCCGTTGAATAGTTTTTGAAATATGGAATATTTTCGATTAGGTGCTTTTTTATGGTTCTGTAAACAAATGACGAAAAAGTTAACTTCTGTTACCTCTGCATAACCTTTATTGTTCCTCGGCTATCAAGTAAATGCTCGTTTATTTTTCAAAATAATTCCGGCACCCTAAAATTTTGATTAAAATATAAATACATGTACGTATTGTATTTTCTGAAGTTTTCGCGACTAGTACGCATAACTAAGTTTAAACAGTTTTAAGCACAGCATTTCAATTAATTTTTATTGTGATGTGTCGGCCACTTTGCAGTAGCCATGATCTTCTGTGATCTTTATATAATTCAAACTACGTTAGTTTCAATTGTATAAAAATGTTGTAGAACGTTTGATGATGTAATACTATTCATAGATAATAATTGTGTAATTTTATAACATAATATATATATCCTTAATAAGTAACAACACTGACTTTGACATATATCATATTTTATTAAACTTATCAATACTCTTGACATTTGTACTTGAACTAATTGAATTGACAAGTTGGTAACAATTATTGTAGAATTGTTCTATTCTAAATTCTGATCATATTAATTAATGCACAGAGTAGATTAATTACCGCTGTCTGACACAAGCTGAATGCGGCGTCTCGGCAATACACATTAGACGCCGCTTCTAGCGTCAGATGGTTTACACATGTGCCAGATTTCCCCTGCACTCTTTACGATGGGACATATTTGTTGATTGACGTCAAAAACGCGACGTCTTTACATTAGAATGCTCGAGAATAGTCGACGCGGCGTACAAAGTGTGAACGCCACATACAGCGTAAGTAATATGTGCCGCATCAGGCATGTAAGAGAGACTATATATTATTTTCATAATAAATGTTTGACGGCTGTGTAAATGTGTACAGTATCACGCCGGATGTTACAAACTAGCTCTATGTTAGGGTTTTGTTAAAGGAGAAACAATACAATTTTCTGCGACCAAGCGGCCTGTAGTAAGAGGCTACAAGACAGTCAAGTGGTAGGGTATTTGCCCTTACAAATGTCCATTAGTAAACGTTTTCCATCAGATGGGCCCTCTATCTGTTTGCTGAACTCATGCAATAAAAAAGAACATTTTAAAAGTGTTCACGCCACCGCGTAACGAACGATGATTCCCCGAAAAAGTAATTTACCCCGCACTTCCGCGTCTCAACGATCAGTCTGAATCGATCCGTCGTAAAAACATTCACGCATCGCGCGCGCATTTGAGATATCCACCCAATTGCAATACTAACCGGGTTCCAAGAGTTTGGTGATAAGTGGCAAGTGAATCTAGTTGTGAAGCGGGAGATATATAACAAGAGAACACGCACTGCTGCTCCTGTATCGCAGACGCTCCGGTTACTCAGCTCATATTATTACGGGTGAGTCCATTTATCTCCATTCCCTCTCCAGATCATATGGTCTTTCGAACCGAATATTCCAACTGGCGACCTATTTATACAGTCTGCAACAACCGTATTTTGCCATTTTATGGTTAATTCAAACCAAATTGTAAATTTTCGCATACCTAAAAAGTTAAATAAACAATCATTATCAATCTGCCCATTTACCCGTTTTCTGCCCTTGTTTTTTCTTTTTTGTTTTCTTATAAACATATTACTTCTGCCCTTATATATTTGAATACCCATTCCACATTCCTCAGATAATTACGCAAATTGCTACACGATAACTATTTTTTGGTACGTAGGTAGGTTAATATAACCTCGAGTACGTATTCTGTACTTTATTCAGCACACCTATTCTCGAATACTTGCACTAAACGTGATATCGGATCGATATAATAATATTGAATATTATATTCGTTTCACTCGGTGTGGTTAGCTTGCCGTGCAACTTTTATAGCTTATATATAGCTTCGTGTTTATTAAGACTCAGCGCACACGACAGTTTGATATATATTTTTTTTTCCTAATCATTTTTATTTATTTCGTATTTCTTACGTTTCTCTGGCTGCTTTCTTGCGTGTTCTTTATTAGCATTAGTAAAAAAAAAAAAAAGAAAAAAAAAAAAAAAAAATTTTTTTTTTTTTTTTTTTTTTTCGTTTGCTTTTCCTTTTCTTATTGTGCACTTCTCATCGTCATGCCTACCAAATCGCAATCTGCCATCTTTATGCAAACCCATAAGTACATAACTTTCCTATTAGAGATAGCTAACCTTATATTAAAAGGAGACAAAAAGTATAGTGTAAACGATTTCATAGGGCGCTTTACAAAATTGGACGATATAAAGGGCAAGTTGGATACAGTATATTATGAGATCTTGGACTCTAAAGACCTTGACGACAAAGTGGAAAAATGGTACTTTGACTACTACACCTCGGCTATAGAAGCATATGAAAAAATTTTGGTGGCAAACATCACCATCAGCTCAAGCATCAAACCAAGCTCGCCCACATTCTCCACGTCTACTGTTCTGCCCAAAATAGATCTACCCAAATTTTCTTCCAAGCTTGAGGATTGGCCATCTTTCATAACAATTTTCAAAAGCCTTACGGACACTGCCGGTAATTTGTCAGGTGCAGTTAAATTACACTATTTATTTTCTTGCCTCTCCGGAGAAGCTCTCAGTATGGTATCACACCTCAAGGTTACCGATGAGAACTACGATGTAGCGATGACAACACTTGCCAATCGCTACGAAAATCGCCGAGTTCTCATTGATAGGTTTATAGATATGATACTAGAGTTACCCCACATCACCACCCGCTCACAAATCAGACAGTTATTTTTAGCCCCTCTTATTTCAACCCAATCGGCGCTTAAAAACCTAAACTTACCACTACATGACTCAGACTACGTCCTAGTGTCAATAGTAGTGCGGAAGTTAAAGGGCGAGCTTCGCACATTATTTGAACGAACGCATGGGTCTTCAGACACTCTGCCCACCTTAAAGGATGTAATCACATTCTTAGAAGACCATGCACGTTGCACAGAAACTGAGACATATAACCCACCCCCCCCTCCCCTCAGCCCGACATACAGACAAACTGAACGTGCTTCTCCCTCAGCACGGTACCAACCACGCGCTTCTGCACCCAGACCAGAAATTCGGCACGTTCGTTTTCAGCCCACTACTTCCGTCCGCCCACCTTTAACGCGCCCTGCATATCCTCTACAAAGTCAAGCGTACCCTGTACAGTACGCTCAAGGATACCCACAGTCTACACAATATTTCGAGCCCATAGCACAAGATTCCGCCCACCCACCAGCACCGACCAATAATTATTACTGCCCTTGGTGTCACGTTAGAGGACACAGGTTGCTGAACTGCGGTGAATACCTAAGACAGCCTACGCAAGGGCGCTGGGATTTTATCCAAGCTCATGAACGGTGCCGTAAGTGTCTAGGACCCCATTACTCTGGAGTATTTCATAAGGCAAGAGCATTATTAGACAGCGGTTCCATGCTAACCTTGTTAACTAAAACTATGACACAAAAATTACGTTTGCCTGTCGAGCACACAGAACTAAAAATTACAGGAGTCGGTAATCAACAGACTCAAAACTCTAGTTCTTCAACTACCATCACATTCCGCCCTATTCACACCGAAGTCCCAGTAATTAGCGCAAAGGCATACATTCTACCAGATTTGACAGGTCTTTTACCATTAACAATGTTACCTGACGTTGTTCCACTCCTCGACTCGACACAGCTTCCCCTAGCAGACTCGTCTTATCGTTTTCCAGCCGCTATTGACTTGATTTTAGGTTCTGATGTCTTGGGCCAAATTTTGGATGGTAACAAAATTTTTTTGGGCCCCGGCAGGCCAATAGCCTTCGGCACGATCTTCAATTTCGCTCTTTTAGGTCCTATCAATCCAAACTACACAAAGCCTGAGCCTCAAGTTAATTCAGCACTAGTAAATATTGACTGTTTACAACCCCAACACTCAAATAAAGAAATACACTCCGCTCTGGAGAGATTCTGGGAAGTCGAAGAAGTGCAATCAAAGGACAACTCAACCTCTGACGAGTGTGAGGAGAACTTTCGTTCTACCACCACACGTGATCCCACAGGGCGATACATAGTATCCCTTCCCTTTCTTACAAAGGCACCTAAGCTCGGTGCAACCCACGCTATTGCACTACGACGATTCCTTAATTTGGAGCGCAAACTCCAAAGAGATCCTACCCTCCGCTCAAAATATATCGACTTCATGAAGGAATACATTGACATGGGCCACATGGCTCTTTGTCACCCCAGCACATTCAAAGGAAAAGACCATTTTTACGTCCCGCATCATGGCATCTTCAAAGCCAACTCTGAAAAACTTCGCACGGTTTTTGATGGCAGCTGTAAGAGCTCTAATGGTGTCAGTCTTAATGACTGTCTGCACACTGGCCCACCGCTCCAACGTGATATTACTGACATCATTCTAAATTTTCGTACTCACAAAGTGGTCTTTAGTACAGACATCCAGATGATGTTTAGAAATATACTAGTTCACCCAGACCACAGACGGTTCCAACTCATTCTATGGCGCTCTTCTCCAGATCAACCTCTGCTCACTTACGCCCTGTCCACTGTCACGTATGGCCTACGACCCAGCCCCTTCCTCGCCAATCGATCTATTATACAGCTGGTCACTGATGAAGGTCACCGTTTTCCCCAGGCTGCACAGGTTCTTACGCACTCCATATTCGTGGATGACATTCTGACTGGGCATGATTCAGTTGACAAGGCAATAGCTCTGCAGACTGAACTCATTGAGTTACTAGCCCTAGGGGGATTTCATTTGCGAAAGTGGACCTCAAACTCTCGTCAGCTTTTAGAACGCTTCCCGGATGATCAATGTGACATACCCAAGGATTTTGATGTTGTACCCGACTCCAATGCAATCAAGGTACTTGGTATGCAATGGATACCACAAACGGACGAATTTACATATCACATTTCGGTACCTACACTGGAAAAATTTACCAAAAGGTCAATACTCAGTACCATCGCTCGTTTATACGATCCTAGTGGATGGATCAGCCCAGTTATTTTCCGCGCAAAACTGCTCATTCAGCACCTATGGACTCTAAAGTTAGACTGGGATGAATCGGCTCCCAATGATGTCACATTTCAATTTCAGCACATTTTTGAAGACTTACCTCTACTCTCTGCTCTTCGACTCCCCAGAACAATTTGCACCAGCAAAGATTCCACCTACACCCTACACGGTTTTGCCGATGCATCCGAATCCGGATATGCAGCCGCAGTCTATCTTCATGAAACGAATATCACGGGTCAGGTACACGTCAGACTACTTGTTTCTAAATCCAAGGTAGCCCCCATTAAAACCCGACAGACTATACCAAAGCTGGAACTTTCAGCTGCACACCTCACTTCGCTGCTCATTTCTCGCGTCTCTGTTCAACTTTCTGCCCACATTACCATTCAGCAACACTTTTGTTGGTCAGACAGTACTATCGTACTCGCCTGGCTTAAAACTCCTTCTCAATCCCTACAGGTCTTTGAGGCCAATCGAGTCTCTGCCATTGCAGCCAATCCATGTAACCCTACTTGGAGACATGTACCCTCAGCTCTTAACCCTGCCGACTGTGCTAGCAGGGGAATATCAGCACAGGAACTCTTAGCCTATGACCTATGGTGGTCGCCTACTTGGCTCAAGGCCCCACCTGATACCTGGCCCACGATGCCCCCTGCTTTGGGTCATCACGTACTGCCTGGTCTAAAACCAAGAAAAATGGTAGCTCACATCGCGGTTCCTGATCTAGACACGGATTTACTCACGAGATTCAGCTCCTTAGACACACTTGTAGGCGTAACCGCATGTATTAAACGTTTTGCACACAATTGCTTGGTATCTTCTCACTCTCGCATCGTTGGTCCCATTACCGTAGACGAACGTAAGAAAGCGCTCTTACACTGGGTACGCTCAGTCCAACAAAATATGTTCGCTGAAGACATCCACCGACTGCAAACTAACAAATTATGTACAGTGCGAATACAACGCCTCTCGCCCTTTCTCAAGGATGGTCTTCTTAGAGTAGGAGGGCGCTTGTCCAACTCAGCCCTTAGATATGACACACAACATCCCCTCATCTTACCCAGTTCAAGCCCCCTTGTGGACCTAATTATAGATCATTTCCACACTATACACTGCCACCCGGGCGCAGATACACTACACGCACTACTCCGTCAACAATACTGGATTTTATCTGGAAGGCGAGTCATTCGTCACCGTGTCTTTAAATGTGTACGCTGTTTTAGGCATCGAGCTCAGCCGAATCCCCCTTTTATGGCCGACCTACCGGCTGATCGAGTCAGCCCACAACCGGTGTTTAGTCAAGTGTCCACGGATTTTGCCGGACCATTCCTAATTAAATCAAGTACTCTACGCAATGCCAAACTTCTCAAAGGCTACTTTTGTGTTTTCGTTTGTCTCGCCACCAAGGCAGTGCACTTAGAGGCTGTCTCGGAACTTTCTACGGACGCCTTTTTTGCGGCACTGCAAAGGTTCGTTAGTCGGCGCGGAATCCCTACCCTAATTCGCTCTGATTGCGGTACAAACTATGTCGGCGCAAGAAATCAGCTCATAGAAGTACAAAACTTCTTAAAGGCCAATGATGATAGAATTACGCACAAGCTAGCCACACAGCAGATCACATGGTTGCTCAATCCGCCCTCAGCTCCTTCTTTTGGCGGTCTGCACGAGGCAGCCGTGAAATCTACTAAGCAATTACTCTATCGCGTATTAGGTGAGCAGCATCTGACCTTTGAAGAATTTTCTACACTCTTAGCCCGTATTGAGGCCGTTCTCAACTCTCGACCACTCTGCCCTCTGTCTTCAGACCCTACAGACTTCGAAGTCCTAACCGCTGGTCATTTCCTTATAGGTCGCCCACTTACCGCATTACCCGAACATTCCCATGAATCCTCTCCTCCATCAACCCTACGACGTTTTCGCTTAGTGCAAGCGTTGGCTCAGCGATTTTGGACCTTGTGGTCGAAATCCTACCTGCACACTCTCCAATCCCGATCTAAATGGACTACGGAAACCAGTCGACCCAAGATTGGTGAGCTGGTACTCATAAAGGAGGATAATCTTCCCAGACTCCAGTGGAAGATGGGAAGAATAAAGAAGATTCTGCCCGGAAAGGATGACGTCGTCCGAGTCGTAGAACTCAGCACCAAGGATGGCAGCTTAACGAGACCAGTCACAAAGATTGCTCGTCTTCCCCCCGACGACAACAGCACTTAGTCAGCACTATAAATGGGAGCCGTCACCTTTTCCCCGGGCCCCAGGATGTTCACGCCACCGCGTAACGAACGATGATTCCCCGAAAAAGTAAT
Source organism: Dendrolimus kikuchii (assembly GCA_019925095.2). Lineage (NCBI taxonomy): Eukaryota > Metazoa > Arthropoda > Insecta > Lepidoptera > Lasiocampidae > Dendrolimus > Dendrolimus kikuchii. The sequence continues at coordinate 10,937,544 of CM034410.1, read as the reverse complement.
TTACCCCGCACTTCCGCGTCTCAACGATCAGTCTGAATCGATCCGTCGTAAAAACATTCACGCATCGCGCGCGCATTTGAGATATCCACCCAATTGCAATACTAACCGGGTTCCAATATTACGGGTGAGTCCATTTATCTCCATTCCCTCTTACCCTTGCACCCTTGAAATCTGGCAATCGGCCAGATCAAAAAGTTTTAATTTGATATAAGGGTATACTTTTTCTTTTAAAAGTACTTTTATACTCATTTAAGACCTAGACGACGTTGCCAAACAAGTAGGATGCTACATCCATGAGTAGTAAGTTTGTAATCGAAAGTGATTCTTTTTCCTTTAAAAGAACTTTTGTACACTTTTAAATTTAAGATGACGTTGCCCGACAAGCCAGACGTTACATGTAATAATAGGTAGTAGGTTTATAATCCGTATTGCAAATATTTAACATTTTACTTAACCTCTTATACAAGCCATGTGCGCTTTACTGTTATTGTGATTTAGGGCCAACAAACTCCGCAAACAGAACTGCATGTCTCTGGAAAGTACGATATGCGGAACAGGTAGATGTGACTCACAAAAGCGGGGTACTCATCAGCGAGCCGCAACTGTAACTAAGCAGATAGAGCAGGGATTCTTAAAGTGGTCGATATCGATCCCTGGGGTCGAAATCGGTTTCCCAGGGGTCGGTATAAACGAAAACTGATTTAAGGTGTCGACGAGGTCTAAAAATCGACCCCTATTAATTAAATAATTACCTACTTAAGTATTTTTACGCGATTTTGAAGTGAAACTTCTATATAGACGAGGTCTTAGGATTTTCCTGTCACGAAAAAGCGTTACGGCCGCCTGGAGGAGCGGCATAATTTTAGAGTAGACTATGGATGCGTTTTTCGGTTCCGGATCGAATTCAGTTTCTTTGTTTGATAAAATAAAATATGTTTAAATAAAATATGCATTCATTAAAATTTACCTAACCCAAACCAAATCATAATTTGCAGTAAACCTGCGAAAAACCGAAATGTGTGCTAGGACACATAGTAGAAGTAAAACTTCAACGGCCAAGTGGAAAAACGAATCGCAAGAAAATTTTAAATTGAAGTTTCACGGGCAGATTGTTAATTTAATTGTCCAATTTGAAAAGCTGCCCGAAAATTTAAGTTAAAATTTAGTTGCGATTCGTTTTTCCACTTGTCCGTTAAAGTTTCACTTCTACTATGTGTTCCAGCACACATTTCGGTTTTTATTAATAATTATTAATTATACTTGAAGTTGGTGAGTATTTTGTATCAATACAAAAATAAGTAAATATAAGACTTCTAAAATAATTTGGCTTTGGGGGAGTTGTCAGTTCATTTTGGAGAAGGGGTCTTTTCCCAAAATAGTTTGGGAATCCCTGCGATACGAGTAACGTGCTCTAATGTGTACGAGTGAAACTATCTTCGCTCGCAATGTCTAACTAGCCATTTCACCTTGCATACTTATTAGCGAGCTGTAACTGTAATCAGCTAGATATAGTGATTAAGTTTTAAGCTCTCTGCCCACTACACCGTATCCCACCATAACCGTGCTCCGGCAAATCCGGCAAAAAAATATTTTTTGTATTGAAAAGTAATAGACCATGCCCACTAGACCGTTCCGTCACCGACCAAGACCATAGCGTGCCAGGCACGGACCGTCAACAATTGTCGGCAAGAATATTTTGCTGGTGTCGCTACGCCACCTAAGTGCATGGCACGCGATGTTCTCAAAACGGTCATCATACGGGTATTAACCGCGTATGATGACCGTTAATGCCGCTTGTCGTAGTATAGTATTTAAACGATCGTACCAACAAGCCAGGTGGTAGGGCATTTGCCCGACTGGATGGCTACCACCCCTAGTCTAAAGTATGTCGCCATAACAATCTTGAATTGTGTTCCGACATTAGTGACCAGGTTCCAGTCTCCCTTAAGAGAGCAGCAGCGCATATGTAGCACCTTTGGTGTTGCAAATGTCCGTAGGCGATGGTACCCGCTTTCCATCAAGTGGGCCGTCTGCCTGTCTGCTGAACTCCTGCAATAAAAATAAAAAAAACAAGCTGGTCTAATAGAGAAAATAGGGAAATATACTGATAATAACTTTTCAGTGTGTTTTAACTGCATAATATTTTCATTAGTATACATACATACCGATATTACACGCGTATTATACGCGGATGCTACGGATGTGATACGTACGCTCTTGATACGTTCATAGTACGGTCATAGTATGATGAAATGTAGTAGGCAGAGACCTTTAGTGTGTACGTGCATTATGGAGGGTAAAGGTAAGCAGAAGCATCTCTCTATATAAGAAGTGTCCATCGAAATGCATTAAATTAGGGTGGCGCCACTTTAGCATCAGAGTAAATTTTAAAGAAAGCGTCAAATGTTATTAGAGTAGTATTATATAGTATTATAGAGTATTTTAGTTTTATAAAATTAAATAATGTCGAGTTAGAAAATTTAATATTTTTAGATTTTTTTTTTCTAACTCGGCTTACTTCAATCCGTTAACAACTCCTACATTAATACATTCATAACACACCATTTGCCTACTCTAGCGCCGTTTCGGAGGGTTTTTGAACGATTATTTACTGTTTATAGCTGGACATTTTTTTAAACTTTCCACCCATATTAGACGGTTCTCATTAACTCTACCTTCCATAACGCGCATACTACAACCGCCCCATGCGGGTTTTGATTCCCGGCAAAAACCGACAATCATCGGCTCGCAGAGAGCCCCGCTCGCGCTGTGGTTGTGAGTGTACACAGTAATTTTTGGTTACAGTAACATGCCACAGTTACGTCTCGCAGGTGAGTATCCGGCTCAAGGTGCATCTCACAGACTCATGTACATGGGGAAACTTTCAAAACGAGTTCTAACTTATACCTATGATATTTTACCTCCAGATACGTTTTGCATCGTTCTCTTTTTGGCGACATTAAATTAAGGCAATTGCCTGATACTATTTTGTAGTGAAAATCCTTTTCTATACTTCCCAGGTGATGTATTTTATTTATATTTGCAAAATACACCAAATATAATAAAACTATAGTATAATAATATAATATATAAATACGTTCTACCTTTAAAACATAGTTTCGTTTCTAGTACACTAGTAAATAAAACTTAGAAAACACTATTAAAATATTTATAAGTAAGTATTTAAATAGCTATAAATAAAATAAAGGAATATATGTTTAACCATTTAAATTGAATATTTTTATGACTTTTTTTCATAATAACGATACCATTAATAACGTCGATAAAAAAAACATCATATTGCCACTTAAAGTGTAAATATTTACCTTTGTCTAATGATATGTAGAATGTATATGGGCTCCAATGTTCTGTTTCTTTCGTCAAGTAATCTATAATATTATATATAAAATTCTTCTGTGCGTGTGTATCTGACTGAACTCCTCCTAAACGGCCGGACCGATTTCGATAAAAAAAATTGTGTGTTCAGGTGCATTCGAGAATGGTTTAGATTCACAATTGGACGCGGTAGGTGGCACTGCAATGGGGTTCTAAATTTTATTTTTTCAGGGCAGGACAACGTCTGCCGGGTCAGCTAGTAATATTATAAAAATCTACAAATGCCGTGTCTGTACATTGAAGCTATTAAAAAAAAACAACCGGAATAGATTATACAACCAATGGAGTACACGGTGCATTTTTTTTAGATTGCTGTCGTTTTGTCTGTTTGTTCGGGATTCCCGTAAAAACTACTAAGCCGATTTCGATGCGGTTTTCGCTGGTCGACTGCTAATTGTTAGACTTAAGCTCTGCAATACTTTTTATCCTGGAAATTCTACCGGGAAAATTTCTGGGAATTATTTAAAATGACCAGATTGAAAAATAAACAAATTCGATAGCAAATTTAATGTAATAAAATGTGTGTTTTCTTATCCCGGGGATTGATTGCCGTGGGAATTTTCCCGAGAGCGGTTTGAAATTGTTTGGATGCATAAAAATTTGCTTATTCCGAAACAGTTTTCATTTAAACGATAGCTTACATCTGTTATAAATGCTGTAATACTTTGTGTTACGGGAATCCCGCGGGAATTTCAAATCAAGCGTGGACCAAGTCACGGGCATATCCTAGTATTACAATACAATTATATGCGTATGTATTGTTATGTTAGATAAGTATAGTGTAATGAGGCCATCTTTAGTGCATAGATGTTGGTGTATGACGCATCTAAATATCTATAAAATATCACAGTTATACTTAAAAGGAGCGTAATAGATTTTCACTACACTACAAGAAAACTAATTACGACTGTTTTGCTCTGTTTCTAGTTCCTCAATGCAAAAATAAACATATTTTAGAATAGAATCTATATGTTAATACGTGAAGCAAAACCTTTGTACCCCTTTTTACGAAAATTGCGCGGACGGAGGAGTATGAAATTTCGCACACTTATAGCTTACAGCAGAGAAGGAGCAACGAATGCTAATATTTTTTTTTAAATTATGCATAAAAAATACATTAAATCAATAAAAAAAAACATTACTCACACTACCATGTATTTGACAGACACACATATATACCCTTTTATTTATTGTTAAATTCAAATTAACAGTGTAGCCTTGGCGAAATCTGTGATTATAGAAGTATACTCTTTGACATTAATTATTATGGTCGAATTTCGACCACGGGCGACCACTGCATAACTGTCACATACATATAATTTAAAGCTAGAGAAGATGTTGTGTTCTTTATAGGAACGACAATTTGTCATTTCGACCGTACAATGCAGGCACTTTGTAATGTTGCCTGGCCTTTATGTAATATTATTATTATCATGACATTAATTTTTTCTGTTATCATTACAAAAAAATCACATTATTAGTAATACTTATATAAATCTGTTATCTATTCTATTTCAAATAAAATCTTTTGATGGAAGAAAGCGCTTAAGTAGTTTATTTCTAGGTTCAAAAATAAACAAGTTGTTTCCAATACCTATGTAATAGTAGATTGTTACACGAGAGGTGAAAGTGACATATTTAGACACGAGATGGTTTGGCGAACGAGCGTAGCGAAGGCGCTAATAATTCGAATGCCTAAATAGGCCTTTCACCCGAAGTTAACACTCTGCTTTTCATTTCGAATATGAGGAAAGTAAATTAAAACTGATTAGTTAAAGAAACAACAACTTCTCTAAGAAAATCAGGCGTTAAATCCATATCTAAATCTGATGAAAGGTCATCACGTACGTCACATATGAAACGTCAAATATTTTTTTATTCTGTAGCATTCTAGCAGCCAGTATTTTTTGTCACTGAAGATAATAATTATTTAGGTCCAATTTATCTAAATTAAATAATAATTTAATGAAAAGTAATTTATAAGAATAAATAAATAAATCTATCTGTGCACGACTGGAGAAAGAATACAATTTCCTGCGGCCGGGCGGCCTATCGTAAGAGGCGACAAAACAACCCACAGCCATGTGGTAGGGCATTTACCCGACTGGATGGCTACCACCCCTGGTCTAAAGTATGTCGCCATAACAGCCTTAAGTTGTTTTCCGGCATTAGTGACCAGGTTCCAGTCTCCCTTAAGAGAGCAGCAGCGCATTTGTAGCACCTTTGGTGTTGCAAACGTCCATAGGTGATGGTAACCGCTTTCCATCAAGTGGGCCGTCTGCCTGTCTGCTGAATTCTGCAGTAAAAAATAAATAAATAAAATGTTACAAATGTTGATATTTTTTATTAAAATTTATGCCGAGATTTAACAGTGGCTGTAAAAGAAGTTGGGATATAAGTATCTAGTATCTATGGTTCACATACAGTGCGTTCCATTAGTACTTCACAACGCCCAAAATACTCTGTTAGCCGTTCCACAAGGCGACCGCGGTCGTTGTGTTCGTGGCGGAAAGGTCACTAATGACGTCATCATTTTCGATCACACAACGCTCACAACGACCCATGTCAAGAGGTAGGTTGAATAACCGTTACACTTGAGTTTACGATTGTAACGTCGGCAAGCAAGTGGAACTGGAGAAATCGCGGTCGTGAACCTGGTTGTTGTAAATCTCTAATGGAACGTAGCCATAGTTTTCTAAATTTTTTGACAGCAGGTACAATCATTTCCCAGGGACGAAGAGTGCTGTTTTCATCCCTGTGATTAGGCAGCTCCAAGCGTACTTTCAGAATATTAGAAATGAAAAAGGACAAATACCACAAACTAGGTACCTTTACAATTAACGATTCGGCTAGATACCCGATCATTATCGACCAGAAAGGTGTTAGACATTTAAAAGCCTTATATAACAGATTAATGTAATCTTTGTATCCGACCAAAGGTTGTCTGGAAGAAATCGCTATCAGCGATACAGCCACCATTTGTATTTTGATAAAAAATAATCTTTATGGTCTCACTCCGGTTTCAGACTGTGTATCAAAGGAGTCAGTTATCTTAACCAAACTAAATGAAATTCGTTAAAAATATAAATTGAATTTACTTACGACAAATCGGTATTACACGAATCTTAACAACAACAAATAAACGAATGTTTCACAAAAAAAACATTTATTGTAAAATTCTTGATATAACATGCCAAGTTGTATTGTATTGTGTAAGTATATAAGTATAACGCTAGAGTTTTCATTCATATCTCTTTAGTAGTTTCCAAAAAAGACTCAACCGCAGCGCCATCTTTTTCACTATTTTCGTCTATCCCACGGAAACCACATCATTTATTGGGATAAAAAGTATCCTAAGTTATGACCGGTGATATAAGCTAGCTCTATATCGAGTTTCATTTAAATCCGTTCAATGGTTTTCCCGAGATGCAACAATAAGGCAGACAGACAAAAATTCTAAAAATTGCAATTTCGAAATTTGGTGGACCGAATTAGCCCTATTGAATTTTTTGACATTTTTTAATGCCTTATACGAACTCGAACCATTTACAGATTTATTACATTATAGATAGATATAGAAGTTTTGAACTTGTTTAATAAGTTTCCCTAATGAATTATATTTATACACACATACATTAGGTACTTGAATTGCTGTTTAAGTACCTAATGTATCTGCATAAAGTAATAATTTTAGTCACGTAAGTAAAAAAAACTGGTTTACCTTCATCAGCCAAACCAGGTACAATGTTTAGACCGCGCGAAACATAAATACGTCTTGAGTGAAGTTAGCCTTGTCATTTAGCGCTGTGAAATCAAGAGCTCCCGTCGAGAGGAGGGCGCATCGTGTTCCACGCGCGCACATCTCTCCTCCCGTGGGTACCGAGATATTTGGCCGCCCCATGTTGGACAGAGAGGGACGATACCAGGGTCATACTTTCCCCCAGTCGTGGAGGTGACCTTAGGGGCCCCGCCTGCCAGGGCACGCTAAATTGGTCGATCTTCCGCTTTCCCGTAACCCTGGTATAAAGCGCAGGAAGGAACACCGAGGGGTTTTAGTGGGTATCCTAGACCGTCGTATGGCAATAGCACTTCTTGCTTGCGGTGCTAGTGTCACTTCGACGTGGTGAATCCCACACACCGGCCGCCACTCCCCGCGCGACTGATGGTGCTCAATCGGATTTCCCTTCGTAAAAAAAGGTCCAATCAAGAGTTACTGTTTATTACACCTGACAGTGTAGTACGAAAGAGACGACATGCGAGTCCAGATAACGGCTGAGCGAGAGCACAACACTCCCCTCTCAATTCTATACGAAGTGCAGTTAGTATACAACTAATAATACCTCCCGGTGTAACTGTTGCAGTGAACTAATTTTAATACATACGACAGTGTACGAATTGTGTAAGTGAGACAGAGTTAAGTATGCATAGCAATCTCCTTTTGCCTATTCAAATAAAGTTCAATATAAATTATATACAGTCGGAAACCGATCCGCTTTATCTGCCGCCTCCAACTTCAAAGCCGCATTCAAATTTTGCGTGAACTCTAAATCTAATTTTTACGATCTTATATCTCTATGATTTCTACTAAGAAATGAATTTGAATTTATCTACTATGGATTTCCAATTTTAGAGCGTAAATCCTTGACAATCTTAAATGTAAATACTGCGATTTAATCACAATCAAATGAACGCTGCCTATTGTATTGAAATTGAAACGTAAACATACATTCAGAGAGCCATACACCGTAATAGGAACGTGATTGATAAGCATATAATATAAAAATATACGACCGACATACTACACTTGCATATTGATTTAAGAAAGACAGCGCAGAAGAAAGAAAAGTACTGGGAATGACAATCGTCTAATGAAAAATGTTACGGCCGGTACGGGGTAAAAAGCACCTCTAACGTCTATTATATGACTAGGTGCGCCATGTTTCTATCTTATCTCGTTCTTTGATGTTGTATTATTTAAAACATATTTTAGACCAATCAGTCGAAAATTGAAGTGATTTTGTTGTTTTGATACAAAACTTTAAATATAATCAAACATTAAAATTTGCATGTCGGTTAAGAGGTCATCGAAATATGTTGAAGCATTATAATTGGTTATTAAATCTTTCTATATAGACCAGACTGAAACCTTTAAAATGGTAAAAAGTGAAAAAAATAAAAGTAGGATGAAACCTATTGGAAAAGAAAGAGGATATAACAAAAATGAAAGGAAAAATAATTTACGGGCGATCTGAGGTCGGGAAGTGGAAGGGGTCAGTTTTTAAGGATAAAAACGGTTTATCTCGATTTCCGGCAAAACTACAAGTCCTATGAAAAAAAGTCGAATGGCAAAGTTGTAGGTAATAAAAATATCTACAACTTTTGTATTTACACATTTTTCACATAACCTCAAAATTTATGGGAAAAATTAAATTTTTTGGTTTTATATTTTGTCATTTACAAAAATTATTTTTTTCACTAAATTTGGTGAATACTTACCTTTTTATGTCTCAAACACACTGTAATTTTTTTGATTTAAAATATTTATTTTTTCACCTTATTTTGACTTAATATCGAAAAGCACCCTAATTTTCAATCGAAAATTCTCGCGTCAAAATATCAGCGTTTTTAAAAAAGTGGATGGGCTTTTTGTTCTTTGAAATCTCTACTAATTAATGTTCTCAGAAAATGCAAAGAAATAACAGGTAGTATGGCCCAGACCCTTCTAGCCCCTTCCCCGCTTCCCTAAAAATAAAAAATAAAATTTTATACAACATCTTGAAGTCGGTGCCAAGTAAACCATAAATATTACTATATTTTGCAATATTTTGTTGTGTGTTTGCTTGGCACTGACTTCAAGATATTGCAGAAAATTATATTTTTTGCTTTTTAGTTACACTTGATGTCGGTTTCTTTCTTATTAGAATTTTTTATTTTACACTTTTAAGTTACCTACATGGTATCAAGCTATACGACACAGAAGCATATTTATAAAATGTTTTTGAGTGCAATTCGGAGCTAAAATATATGTAATTATGACCCTCAAAAATAAATGTATATTATCACTTCTGACACTCGCCGGCCACAGTCGCGGCGCCGCTCGTGCATTTTGGTTTACAGGAAGCCAACTTGACGTGACCTTCGGCCGCGTATCCTAACCCGTTTTCATCCGCTGTTTTGAAAGTCCGATTGATGGAAATGTTTGAAGAAAATTGTTACATATAATATTATTCTCTCTATTGAGACGTTGATAAAGGCGCGATTTTCTGTATTTCGTTATTAATGATGTCAACGCTTCATAATCCGTTCCACTTGAGTTTATGATTTGAACGCTCGTAAGCAACTGGAACGGGAAATATGGCGATTGTGAGCGTGATCACTGTGAGCCTCATGTGGAATGCGGCCTGTATAGGTGTGCAAACGTCAAAAGCAAAATAAATCGTTAGACAAGCTATAATTGTTCTGTTTGAAATGATTTATTCATGAGCAGTGAATGACGTATATTAAACTTAGTGTGTCTTTAGATTTGCCTTGCCTAATTTATTTGTCACACATTTTACGACTAATCGCATGGAAATGTTTGAGCTGTTTTCCATAACACTTTTGTGCGAGTTTCTAGACGCATTTGGAACAAATAGCCGTCATTTATGCATCATCAGACGATGTTGATGGTGATTTCCCAGCGATTTTTATTGTTTATAATTATGCACAGTTGCGTAGTTTTTTGGTGAAAAAAAAATGGTTTTTATAAATTGTTGGCAACACCAACAATTGATTGACTTTGTTACATAAAGGAGACGGGGTCTTTTGGGCCAAAAAAATGTCATGAGTTGAGATATGCCTTAAAAAAACTATCTGGATGGCGACCACTCCTGGTGTAGAGTACCTATGCCGCCATAACAACCCTGTGTTGTGTTCCCGCATTAGTGACCAGGTTCCAATCTACCTTAAGAGAGCAGCAGCGCGTTTGTAGCATCTTTGGCGTTGCAAATGTCCATAAGCGATGGTAACCGCTTTCCATCAAGTGGGCCGTCTGCCTGTTTGCTGAACTCCTGCAATAAATAAAAAAACGCGTTATATGTTTCTATTACAAAATGGATGATTCTATTTAGAAGACGACAAATCTTAAAAATAAGGTCACAAATAAAATTACCATAATAGATTACCATAATCGATTTATGTTAATAAAATCCAATAAATAATAATATGAAAACACTTACACCACACGATTAATTCATACAAAATAACTAAATCCATCACAATTATAAAAATATCAACATATTAAAAAGAAACCTTAAAATCTTTTTACAATCTGGGCCCAACAATGTATGAAACGCATCCGTCTCCTTTTATCATACACTAAATGGAGTAAGTTTAAATAAATTACACATTGGTTATTTCTCTTGGTGCAATTTCAACTTCTTTCTTACACGAGTTCTATCGACCTACGTCCCAATCTTATGGTCCTTCGAGCCGGATATGAGGCCTTACTCGTAAGCGCCTTTCATTTTCGTCCAATCGGCCCGAAAGAGTCAATGAAATTTTATATAGAAGGAAAAATCGCAAATATTTCTTTAAAACTACAATGATATATAGTCTATATAATAAAAAAATAAATGGAACATATAATGGAAAATGTACTTAAATATAAAAAATAACAGCAAAAAATGTCTATAACGAAAACAAAGACGAAACACGTTTGAAAGTAAGCCTTCTGAACCAGCGACCTATGGATTACAAAAATAGCCGACTGTGCCTTGTACTATCATCATTATCGCGGAATGGGATAGGGGGAAAGGGAAGCGGGCCATCCGTACATATGGCCGGTTCCTATATCTTACCGACCGTTCTTTATACCTTACTTTTGGTTATGACATAAACTCCATACAAGTAACGTCCAAATTCAAACGATGGTAAGATAAGAGAATGAATAGTATGATATAGGAATCAGCTATTTATTTATTTGGACAACAACATATAACAATCAGTAATTTATTTATATAATATCTTTTATTATATAAAATCAGTGTTACTTACAATTATATTTTCGCAAACAAAATTATGTAAATAATGTCAGTAATAATGATTCATTTATTCTGTGAGAGCGTTGTGTCACACCGATCGAGCCGGTCCAAAGAGCTGTAATGAGATTAAATGATTCTAGCGTAGCTCTATCACGAAGAACGTATACAATAGACGTTATTATGACACTAGTGAACGACTATTTCAGCACGATTGTATTACCAGACTTGGGACCAGTGACGGAGCAAGACCTAAATTACATGTGAGCAACATACATTTTGCGAGGGCCTCTGGTAATGCAAAGAAATGAATTTGAAAAACTGACTTCAGTTACCGCGAATTTCGCTAGTCGAAATAAAAAATATATTTGGCATGAAAAAGGATTATTGTATAAGGGCCGTTTACATGAAGAAATCCTAGATACGAAAGGTAGTCGAAAACAAGAAAAATAATATCATCATCTAAACTAAACATACATTATCGTACGTGGAAGAGTGATAATCGCCTGGTCATTGGATGTTGACGTCTCTTTGTAAGAAAAATACCGTGCTCACCATTCGAGCTCGAAAGGCAAGCCTCGCATTCAAATAGATTCAAACTGATCTGTACGATACTCGCATGAACTTGTAAAAATGTCATACGAATTCTAGTTTAGACAAATCGAGAAGTCGTAGGCAAATATCTCAATGCGATTGGTGTAGTAGTGTAAAATAAAACTCCTTGAGATAATTATCTTACGATTATCGTATGACATACTCGTAGACGAGTTTTGTTTTTTGGTTGAATGTAAACATGTCAATGCGATTATTGTCTAAAGAGTATCGCCTACGACAATTGCGGGCGCGATGCGATGGCCGGGAGAAGGCAAAGGGACGTGGAAGAAGAAGCAAGGGAAGAGTAACTTACCTCGCCACCGGTCCACCACCACACTGCAATCGTCCCCCGGGGATTCATACACTTATTAGAATTTTCTTAGGAGAATTAGGTTATTAAATTACAATGTTTTCTTTGTGTCGTGTTCTAACTATCATTTCACTATATATTGCGATGACAGCACTGACAGAAGATGATTGTTTGTCTTGTTTTGCGCATTCTTCATTTGAAAGATTATTCTTTTCTCAATGGCGAGGACGGGGAGGAAGAATTTATAAGGAGGTGTTCTTCGGCGCAACCAAAAATAGTATACGATATTCGCCTTAAAACGTGCGATAAACTCTCTCCATGTAAATGGCCCTTTACGATGAATAAAATTTTTCGTCATTTTAAACGCGATAAAAATTTTACTCGTCCTGTCTTCGAGGTACGAGGCCTCCAGGAGTACGAGCCCATCGGCGATGCCCCACGTCGCCTACGCTTTACGCCGCCTCTGCTTTAGGCCCAGATGTCCAGCAGCTCTACGGCTGTCACTAAGCTTATGTAATAATTAATCTATTTAAGTTTCGTCCGAGTTGGACGCACGTGTCTCATATAAGGAATACAAATGGACAGATATTAAACAATGCGGAGTATGTTTTGCATACTAAAAACTGTCGTCAAGTTGCCAAACAGTAGATACAAGCCTGTGATGTCTTATAACCGTAGTGAAATCTTAATGGCCTGTATACTAGAACAATACTCATGTAAATCGAGGCGAAGAACTTTTGAAGACTGCTTTTTAACAAGACAAAAAGTTCAAAAAAATGTATTCTGACCTCGGAAAAAAGATTTATTGTCTCGCTCTATCTATCTCTCTGTTGTTCCCCTTGTTTTAATGTGAGCAGAATGACAAGGCAAGAAGTTGTTATGGCACGCAGGCTTAGATCTGGTCATATCTCAATGAATTTTTTTGGTTAGATAAAACGTACGTACGTAACGTAAAGTTAATTCCATTAATTGCATGCGGAATCAGAGATGTTCGTCACATTTTGGCTAAATGTGGGTGCGTCGAGCCTTAGAGACGTAACAAATTTGGAGCTGAAGATCTATGTAAGCTTTGGGGCTTTCAGCATTCTGGTCTCGCCTCTGTCAGATGAGGCTAGAATACTCTATAAAATTATATCTTTAGGATTAAGTATTATATATAGCCGGTTCCTGTCTTACTATTCATTCACTTTCCCTATCATCGATTGAATTTTGATATTACTTGTATGGAGCTTATGCCAAATTTTAACCCATTTTAAGGCAAATCAACGGTAAGATTTTATCCGTGCAGAAACAGAGAAAGAATACAATTTCCTGTGGCCTGGCGGCCTGTCGTAAGCGACGACTAAACAACCCCCAGCCAGGCGGTAGGGTATTTGCTCGACTGGATGGCGACCACCCCTCGTCTAAAGTATGTCGCCATAATAACCTTGAGTTGTGTGTATTAGTGACTAGATTCCAGTGACCCTTAAGAGAGCAGCAGCGCATTTGTAGCACCTTTGGTGTTGCAAATATCCATAGGCGATGGTAACCGCTTTTCATCAAGTAGGCCGTCTGCCTGTCTGTTGAATTCCTGCAATAAAAAAAAAGATGTAGAAATTAGCCATTAGGTATTAATTAATGTTACCTTTCATTTATTTTGATGAGCAATAACGGGGGTGACATTTTCATCTTGAAAAAATCCCATTAAATAAAAAAAAATTATAACCATACCGATTCAGATAATAAACATCTATTTATAATAACAAATCTGCTGGGGGTATCGAGATTGTTCAATGAATTAAAAAATAAACAAAAAAAAGTCAGGGTGTCGAATTTCGAAAATGCAGCTATTCCTCGTTCGTTACCAACAATCAAAAATATTTAACACATAGGTGGGAAATGGTCTGCCAGGGTTGCGGAGAGGCTAGGTCATATACCCGTAGCACTGGCAGAAGGCGTAGGACGGAACAGCCAGGGGTTTTAGTGGGTATCCCTAACCGGCGAGTGGCAATACCACGGCAGCAATTCTTACTGGGCATGCTAGTGCCACCCCGACCTGACGAATATCACACACGGGTCGCGACCTATCACCCCAAGGTTCTGTCTTTCGGGACATATGGTCCTCATACGGATTTCCCCTGGCTAAAAAAAGGAGGGAGATTGCGTAAAAGGGATGGGATAAAGGAATCCCTTATCCGAGCAGGAACGGAGAAAGAATACAATTTCCTGCGATCTATTTACCCTTCTGGATGGCTACCACACCTAGTCTAGAGTATGCCGCCATAACAACCTTGAGTTATGTTTCGGCATTCGGGGTCAGGTTCTAGTCTCCCTTTAGAGAGCGGCAGCACATTGGCAGCACCTTTGGTGTTACAAATGTCCGTAGGCCATGGTAACCGCTTTCCATCAGGTGGGCCGTCTGCCTGTCTGCTAAACTTATGCAAGTAAAAAACAGGGATTTTGATAATTTACCCTTAGACCATTAATAGAAAGACGGAGTCTCGGACTCTCAATGATGCCGGCTAAAGGCAAGAGATTATGGAATAGGATGCCGCTTGCGGTGCAGTACGTTACGACTACGCAGGCGCGCTACACAATTTTACGCACACAACTTTTTAAAAGAAGAAGAGAGAGAAAGAGAGTTGGTCTGAAAGAGAGTGTCGGGGTGAAGGTAAGGAAAGGAATACTCCGGTGGTTCGGACATGTAGAAAGAATGCATGATGAAAGAATGAATAAACAGATATACAATGCAAAAGTGGATGGATGCAGAAGTCGTGGAAGGCCACGACACACTTTCCACGATCAAATTGATCGTGTACTAGCAGAAGGTGATGTTAGGAGCCTTAAGAACAGACGAGCGTGCATGACAAGAGTTATGAATGTCAAAGAAGCAAGTGAGTTGTGTAAGAATAAGCCTAAATGGCGCTCTGTTATTCGTGCCTACCCCGCAAGGGAACTGGCGTGAAGTTATGTATGAATGTATGTAACTTTTTAAAAGTGCTTCATTTGTTCGTCTTTGTTTACGTAGGTAGTCTTCGTCTATACGTTAATGCTCTAGAGTTTAACTTTACTTTTAAATAGTATATAATATTTCGAGGAATTGTTTACTCGTTGGAAATGCACACACGACTTAAAATTTACTCTTATCTCAATGAACGTAAAATTCAGCGTGTTATTCTACGATAACACCGGTGCGATCACATTTTAAACGAGTGAGACGTTTTCTCAGAAGTTAATAGCAATGTTAGCTTAAAAAATAACATTTGTTTACCATTCATAAGTGACATTTTGAGTGGCATGTGGATGTTTATTTGTTTCTACTTAAATCATATTTAGTTTGTGGATTGTTATGATGTCATTCGAATAGTTATTCGAAGGACAGGTAAAAATCAAAGATGTGATCTTAAAATGAAAACTAGCAAAATCTTATTGTGAATCTCGTGTGGGTCTCGCGTGTTATAAGCACGAGTGAAGTCCTTGCGTCCTTCAAGTTTTTTACATGCCGTTTACCCAAAACACATTGTATCTTTACATACAAAAAATAAAGAATATAAGGAATGGACAGTTGTCCAAGGCAGCTTGGCAGGTTTGACACGTCGGTTACCTCGATGTGCAGGTTTCATCAAGATGTTTTTCTTCACCGTTCTTAGCACGTCGTAATTATGCACATTAGGTCAGAAAACTGCCTAAGTGGTGCATGCGTTCCGGCCAGGATTCGAGAACCCGCGCCCTTTGAGTTTGGAACGCGTGTGCTAGCCATTACGCTACCACGGCATCTTTATTTATCGTATAAAACAAAGTCACTTTCTGCGTCTGTGTATCCGCTAACTCCTCCTAAACCACACAACGGATTCTTTAAACGATTTTCACCATTAGTTAGATAATTTTTCAAGGAATGTTTATAAATATACTATAGCTTTTGCTCGGGAACGCTCGCGATATATGAAAAATGATAATCCCATTAAGTTTTTATGTAAGTAAAACAGAGCTACCCACTAGTCTCTGACTCACGGTAAACCTCCAATATTACATAATATTTTCTTAAGTTTTCGCGACTTGTATACATAATAAAACTACGTTTTAACGGTTTTAAGCGCGGTAATTTTATTTGATTTTGGTTTTTCCGACGTTTCGGCCACTTTTCAGTGGCCGTGATCACGGAAGACAAAGATGTCAAGTGTCAACGAGTATTGTTAAAGTTTTATTTAGCCTACCGCCAACTTATTAATTTTAATTATTTAATTTTAATTTTGTTTATGGTTATTATTTAATCTATGGGAGCCTAATCTAATTTACTACCGCTTCGCAACATGTTATGGCTTGAAGAGAAGAAGCGGCGTAAGAAACTCTTCAGCAAACATGCCTAGCTCTAATAATTTTATATAATATTAAAATGGGTGGAAGGAAAACTAAAAGTAATTATCAGTCAAGTTGGTTTGTGTTCCGTTGTACGCAGAAAGAGCTCACAGTGTCTTGAGGTCTGGCAGCTGGTCTCCAGTATTACATTCAATATTAATATCAATTGTTAAACAATACATACATACATACATAACTTCACGCCAGTTCCCTTGCGGGGTAGGCACGAACAACAGAGCGCCATTTAGGCTTATTCTTACACACCTCACTTGCTTCTTTGACATTCATAGCTCTTGTCATGCACGCTCGTCTGTTCTTAAGGCTCCTGACATCACCTTCTGCTAGTACATGATCGATTTTATCATGGAAGGTGTGTCGTGGCCTTCCACGACTTCTGCATCCATCCACTTTTGCATTGTATATCTGTTTAGTAATTCTTTCATCATGCATTCTTTCCACATGCCCGAACCACCGGAGCATTCCTTTCCTTGCCTTTACCCCGACACTCTCTTTCAGACCAACTCTCTTTCTTACTTCGGTATTACGAACGCGGTCCGCGAGCGTTAAACAATATTCGTAATATAAAAGAGCGGGGGATAAAATATCTTATTTCCATAATTCTAATGCTAATGGTTGATACAGTTGGTCAGTGACTCATTCACCAAAAGGCCAAATAGCCATTAAGTGGTTTTTTAACCGACTATTGAATCGGTTGGTTACCCATGGCTAGTTGTGTCACATGCGCGAATACATTGCTTATGTATTTCAAAAGAAATCCTGGCTTAAAGGTCTGGTCTCCAAGCCATAAACTTAAAAAAAATCAAATAAATCCTGGCTTAAAGGCATTGAGCTATATATAACATGTCTAGAGAGAGACCATTGCTAAGAAACAAAACCGCCAAAAACGGCATCAAAAACGCGAAGCGTTGCTACATTCACTCCTGTAAAACTATCAATGTGTGCGTGTTTTCGGGATATCAGGTAAAAAATATTACCCCTTTTTTATAATTAAATATTTTTATGTAAGTGAAAAGTTTAAATAATCGTTATGATTTAATCGCTTTATGTGTTATAATTTAATATTACTCAGAGGTTTTAGTTTTTTTTTTAATAAAGTATTAGCAACAAAAGATGTGTGTCTTGGAACGAACCATAAAAAAATACATGCACAAATGAATTCATAATACATTTTAGTACGTGTAGTAATTTGAATTCGCAATAAAATGCCTGTACAGATATTAGTACATATTTATAAGTCTGTTAATTACTAAAACAAATGTAATAATTCTAGAAAAACTATTCATAATGGCAAATTATTTTTGTAATAGTGGACTTGGAACGATTCGATAGGTTCATATTGGATAATGGTTTTTATTGCAATCCTTTATGTGTAATCCAAAGTTTATATCAGTAGTAATAACAACGGGGTAGGTACAGGAGACAGTTTAATGCAGGGACTTAAGAGCAACTAAATCACTTGAAAAGTGCTATTATAAAAATAAAAATAGTCATATCCAAAAGTTTTTATTCAAACTAGTTCGGTTTGATTATTTTATAAACTAAAATTTGTTTTTTATCATATTAGTATATTAAATTATTTCTTTATTAGGAAATAATGGAAATGCAGTCAACAGAATACAGACAAAATTAATATATTAACTATGACAATAAAGAGTTATCTATAATATTATGTAATAAAACAACATATACAATACAATATTATGTAACAAAAAAATGGATACTTGTAACTAACAGAAACATAACAGAGATTAAGGTAAATTATACACTAAATTACTATTGAAACTATTACAAAACTGTGACACTACTGAGATAAAACGAATAATATAAGATTAAGGAAATTTTAAATACAAATATTTTTTTTTCCTTTGGAAGCATTTTAATAATGATGTTCATATTCATTTATTTATTTAAAACATGGTACATAAGGTGGTACACAAGATGTCAAGGCTCACATGTTTTGCCCGTGAGGTCGGTCAAATTTTAATTATAATTCTATTTTAACTATAACTACACATCTTATCGGTTACGATCATATATAATTATTTTAGATACTTTATTTCAATACAATTGCGCCGTTGATAAGAAAATATAAAAAATATCTCCGAAAATGATTTCAAAATATTTTCTTTCAAAATCCATCTCTTTGTCCAACAATTTGCTCCAATTGAATCCGTAGGAAGTCCAAAACATAATATAAACTGGTTTAAGAAAACCGGACACACAAACATTACATGTCTGCCTGTTTTCTATAGATTTTTTCAATTATTCATATTTAAAAAAAAGTAACATAAACCCCATATTTTGGCAAATAATTCCCACTTTTCACCTGACATCATTAATCAATTCGATAACTTTTGAAATATCGAAATTCAGTTACATGTTTTTATAAAGAAATCCTAAGAAATTTTTTAAACTTACGATGAAATGAGATGTCTTTCCCCTTTTTTTAAGGGGAAAAGATAAGGATATCTTTTTAATTGCGTCACATTTTAATGGCACAGGACGGCATAATGTTTTTTTTTTGCGAGAACTCCAACCAGTAAAGAAGTGAAAACGACACTAATACGCGTGGGAAGCCAGTGGACCAATTTTGGTGCACTTTTTTTGGGCCGTTTTTGTGTAATTGATGCGTGATCTAGACATTTATATGATCTAAGCTTAAAGGCAACCAAATCATGAACTCCATTTTTTTTTCAAATAAATCGAATTAGAAAGAAAAAAGAAAGAAAGAAAACTTTTATTTGCCAAATACGACACAAACAATTAATTATAAAAAAGAAGAGACTAAATATGTTTGTATATGCCGCTATTCCACAAACGAGGTTGGCACTCAGTATATTGCTGTGTCGGGAGATACCCCGCCACAACACTGATTTTCAGTGCCCAGCTCCTATTCTACACATATTAACTTAAGACCCGTATAAAAATATCATTATTTAGTCCTAGCAAAATTAAATTAAAAATTAATTATATGTTTACCTCGTTAATGGTATCTAACTATCACTATGTGCTTTAATTTTTGTTAGTTAAATTAGCTCCAATTGTTTTACTTTTTGGAATCTGGATGTGTTGAATCAATAGTATTATATCTAGGTATAAAATTACAAACATAATAAAAATCTAAACCAAGAAAAATTCTAACAAATTAAAGTGTAATTACTTCGTCATAACTCATAATAATTTTTCTGCTACAGATTACCGGTTGTATCAAGTCGTTACAAGGTCTTGCACTCGGTTAAATGTTTACTAATAATTATAATGATTGATGACTTTTAAGAACACATAAAGGTATATGTATATGTAGTACGGCTAGGGGGCCTCCCTGCCGGGAGTCATGCTTCCCCCGACAGTGGATGTGACCTTAGGGGCCCCCCGCCAGCCAGGGCACGCGGAATTGGTTAAGCTTCCATTTTCCCGTGTCCCTGGCACAAGGCAAACGGAGGAACACCGAGGGGCTTTAGTGGGAATCCCCAATCGTCGCGAATCCCACACTCTCCAGCGCGTTACCCCCGCGGTGGATAGGCCTCAAACGGATTTCCTCTCGTTAAAAAATAGGGGACTTCCCTGTGGGATGAGGGAGCTGAGTTGTTGAGCACTCCCCACACTATCACTGGCACTGGACTAGGCCGTCTCAGCCGGCGCCTGTCAGAACCCACGTGGAGCAGGCGATAGTCACTTCCCGCGGCCCTGGCCATAGACGAATGGAAGGCACACGGGGAGTTTTAGTGGGTATGCCAGCAGTGGTAAGCTACCTGCCCCAGGATAGGACCAGGCCAGCAAGTCTCAACACATCTTATCAACCATAATCCCCATACTTGATAAGTATGTACGTAGATTTCTCCTAGTCAAAAAAAGGGACCTCCCTGGCGAGCCACACTTATGGAGGAGGTATCCTGGTCGCAGGGCACTCCCCAGGTATGATGGATTGCGTGGAGGTGTCATGGATGAATTGCCTACAGAACATTCTATGGCGCCCTCAAAAAGACGTGGGGGCGGTGGAAACTTTAGTGGGTAGTCCGGCGGTCAGTATCTCACAACTACTTTAGTGAAGGAGTGTGCAGAGTCAGCCTCTGGGAGCCCGTCATACCACTTGGTGCAAAGCCTCCCCTGGAAGCCCGAAAGCATTCCCCACAATTAAAAAAGGCCTGACATAAATTTAACCTGTGTAGCAAGTTTCTTCTTCTACACCGGCAAGCAGGCGGCTTCCACAACTCGAGCACGCCTATTTTGTGTGCGAGAGAGGATAAGGGACTACATCCATACAGCCCAGCTGTTTGTAATTTGTAATAGTGTAGCCATTTATCAGGTGGTCTTGACGTGCTTAATTTTGACTTTGTCCGTCATATTAATTTGATTTATAAATTCTGTTTACAGTCACAATTCCGGTGTTAAACTTCGGTATGTTGATGGGATGGCAGTCACCCATGACGCCTATCCTTCAAGACCCAAAAGGACCTGCCCCAGAGAAGATCACGGATGAACACATATCTTGGATGGCATCCATAACGTTCTTCCCGCCTATTTTCTGCGGGTTTCTTGTTGGCGATTTAGCTGATAGGTGGGGGAGGAAGATAACTACTCTACTAACCTCTCTTATGCTGGTGGTAAGTTGAATGTTGACTGTTTCATCATTTTCTTCGCCCCTTGCTTAATTTTTAATCATAACCAACACGGAATTTACTTTTAGGATTCCGTAGCCATTTTATTTAAAAAACCCTGAGACTATAACCCATCTTGATATTCGTCCGTGGGTCTATTGACATCATAGTCATTTTCTCGGAAATTTCTGGGCCTATATCATAGCTCGACAAACTATTTTTGTTGCTGGATTTTGTAAACACGCTGACGGCCCACCTGATGGAAAGTGGTTATCGTCACCTATGAATATTTATTTACAACACGAAATGTGCTACTAATGTACTGCTGGCTTCGAAGGGGAGTTTGTAACCTGACCACTAATGCCGGAACACCACTCAAGGTTGTAATAGCAGCATGCTTTAGACCAGGGTTGATAATAATCCAGAAGGGGAAATTCCCATCTAACTGTAGGTTGTTTTGTCGCCTACGATAGGTCGCCCCACATGTATAATGTATACTCGTATGTGCCTATGATATATGTATACAGTAAATGTTATTTGTCTTTGTTCCTATTCCTGTTTGTGCAATTTGTTTACAAAAATAAATAATTATCTATCTATCTATCATTTAAGAGCTATGCTCTTGTCGGTGGAGCCTCCTTCGATCTTCTCTATTATGGGCCAGTTGTTTTACTTCTACGTAAGACACGACACCTACTTTTTCTTTTATTTGATCCACGAATGCTCGCCTTCGTCTTCCCTTCCCTCTCCTAGCTTCCACTTTGCCTTCAATTAACGTGCATAAGAAGGTGTCGTGTCGTAGCAAATGGCCAAACATTTTCTCCCTTCTTTCCTCCAGAGTTTTTAAAATTGTGCGTTTCTCCTTTATCATATCCAGTACTTCTTTATTGGTCTTCTTTTCTTTCCAACTTATTATCTCCATGCGTCTCCAACACCACATTTCAAATGCTTCTAGTCTATCGCGATCTCTTTGTGTTATTGTCTATGTATTGTTAATTAAACTTTTTTAACGGATTGTGCTATTTTAGACCTAAGCAAATAGTTTTTAATAATAAAAGTTCTTTTTGCAATTGTTATTCTCGCTGTTATGTCGTCTGTACATCGAGAATCTGATGTAATGAGACTGCCTAGCTAAATAAGTATATCGCAGTTTTTTTTATTGAACAAGTCTATTAGTCTAAGAGACGCTGAAGATCGACCTTCACCTATCTGATAAGCAGATGAGACATATTTTTTATAAAATTATATTGGTTTGTAAACACGCCTATGATAGCTTGCCATTCGAAAAGTGTTCATGGTTATTCTTGAAGTCTTTAAAGCATGGCAATAGTATTCCATGAACAGTTTTTTATTCAGGCAATCATATACGGTTATTTTTGAAATTAAATTATCTTTCTTATGATACCAATTTTTATTGGTCAACAGACAATACAGGTAAGTATATTGTCTTATCTGTTCATACCTGCTTGCCAGGTAGCCATGAACAGAAATGTAGGCACGCATATCAAGGCATATTGACCATGTTAGAAACTATTAGTTGAAACTAAATTTGTTCAGTTACCTAAAGATTTGAAGGTTATGAAAAAAGTTGATCAAAATATGAACACTTTTCGATTGGCAAGGTAGGTGTGTTTATAAATCAACATAATTTGATAAAAAATATGTCTCATCTGGTTATCAGATGGGTGAAGATCGATCTTCACCGTATCCTCTACTATGGCTACGTTCCATTAGAGACTCACAACGACCATGTTCAAGACTGCGATTTTTCCCGTTCCACTTGCTTACCGGCGTCACAATCGTAAACTCAAGGGGAGCGGTTATTCGACCCACCTCTCGATACAGGTCGTCGTGAGCGCTGCGTGAGCGAAAATCATGACATAATTAGTGATGTTTTCGCCACTACCATAACGACCGCGGTCGCCTAGTGGAACGGCAGACGAAGCATTTTGGGCGTTGTGAGATATTAAAAGAACGCGCCCCATATCATATTCCAATAATAAATATTAAGGTGTTGTTGAACTGTCCGTTCGCTATTATTTCATCATAGTGTGCTCTAGATGGTACATCTATATCACAGATAAAAAAAAATTTGGTCGAGGTCGATATACGAAACATCTTTCAGCGCTTATTGTGTTATTTAGATAATATATTTTTATGGTTCCCTAGCCAAATGTTCAAAACGGAACCCCGTCCAATTCAAATTCAAAAGTTTTATTCAAATTAAATTTCACTGCAGAGCATTTTCTGAAGGTCATATATAAGTTAAAAATTTAGTCTTCATATTACATATATCATATCATATTATATGTATACCTACCATTTCGCAATATGTTATCGCGCAGCAAGCAGCAAGAAACTCCCAAACAAAACATCTAGCCAAAAATCTTATTCTTCGTCAGTCGAATGGATGAAATAACACAAAACACATTTAATTCATTTCAAAAATAAAAATAAATAACTTATTACACAAAACTCAATTGGAACATTGTCGATATTTTAAAACAAATCCCATTGTTTGGTTCATTATCGTTTAACATTGGCATGAAGAATAATAAAATGTTAGAGGTAACTTTGGAAATTTCTTTTATCGAGAAAAAATTATGCAACCGCTTTCGTATTATCGTAAACTAGAACAAAGACTGAATAAAATATATATGTAAACAAAAGGTCTCTGATGTTGTACATAATGAATAAGGGACAGCGATTTGTAAGACCACTATGTTTTCAATGTAGGTCCGTAATATTAATTTTGGTATTTTTTCCGACGTTCCTAAACGGTTACCGGGTTACATTAGTATAAGTTTAGTATTAAAATTAGAATAAATTATTCTTAAGGTACACTACAACACAAACATACATTCATTAAATGTCACACACAATAATAAAACAATAAACGTGTATAATTTCTAAACTTTTTTTCTAAATCAAATTGTAAAAAAGGATACGGAACTAGAGTCCGTAGAGTTGTTTAATTAAAAAAAACGGTTACCGGGTTTGTGACTCGGCTCCTTGACGTTTCTCTTCCGAACTCACACGCAAGACCCCCCATCGCCTCGAAATATCTGCGCTCGGTTACCTGTTTATTGTTCGCGTTGAACAATACTCGTATTTACTTGCAGAATAGGGTACTTGACAGTTAAGTCAATTGGGACACTTGTTATCATCACCCAAAACGCTAAACCTTCTCATTTTGTATGAGAATAGCAAATTATGACGTCATAATTTAAACGAGTCATATAGCGTATTTGTTACATTTTAAGCTGCTGTTAAAATCATTACATTTTATAAGTATGTTAATAAGGTTCGATTTACACTATGATGTTCACGATTCAATCTCGATCCGGTCTTAGTCCGATCAAATTTCACTGTGTGTATTAACCGCAAGAGTTAACCGGAGACCTGGAGCGGAATGCGCGCTCCCCTCCCGACCCCCGCCTTCTTATCGCTCACGCCATCGACGCGTCAGTACCTCGAGCTTACGTCATCCGGGTGAAGTCTCAAGTTAACTCTTGCGGGTTGTACATACACTACTACTGTTTGGTGTTGGTTTGTACCGGTACCCGCGCGTTGTCGTAACGGAAATAGCCCGATACGATAATGAGAATACTCCGATTCCTTTTGTGTAAAAATATTTGACCGGACCGGAACGGACCGAGACCGGAGTGAAAGTGAACAGTGACCGGCATCATATTGCAAATCGAGCTAATAGTACGGTATTCTGGTGACCGCTGTTTTAGATGAAAATAATTTTAGAATAATTCATTGTAACATGTGTGAACCCAATTGACATTAGAGACATCGATGTTGTAAGGCTACGTTCCATTAGGGATTCACAATGAACACGTTCACGACCGCAATTTTTCCCTTTCCACTTGCTTGCCGGCGTTACAATCGTAAACTCAAATAGAACGGTTATTCAACCCACCTCTTGACATGGGTCGTTGTGTGATCGAAAATAATGACGTCATTAGTGACATTTTCACCACGACCACGACCGTGGTCGCCTTGTGGAACGGGTAACGGAGCATTTTGGGCGTTGTGAGCTACTAAAGGAACGCGCTGCAAGTACATGACTTTTGTCCATACAGATCAGTTGGGCGATCACCCTCTTCTCACTTCGACCTTGGGCCTTGATAGCGTCGCGGGTGGTTGCGGGTCTCGCCTGCGCAGGCTGCTATGTGGTCACACCTTTATATTTAAAGGAGGTTAGTGTCTCCAAATTAAACTTACGAATGTATAATTTAGTGATAATGTAGTACATCTCTAAGAAATTTTATGTTGACGGAGAAAGCTTTTTGGGGTTATAGTGTTTTGTGTCGCAGGTGTTTCTATTTATATGATAATCTAGAAAGTTTATGTTTTTATTAATACTGTATAAAATAAATAAGATTAAAATAATTTCACGTAGAAGATTCGCAAGACAAGTATCTGAATGAAGGACCATTGAAAACAAATTGTGACATGGAAAATTACAATTGCCCGGTGTAAATATTTGAGTTGTTACCAATATCCTGCCTGTGAGGAATCTTATGACATCTCTTTTAACAAGCCTATACCATATATCCGCGGGATATCCTCAATTAATTCCAAATCTTCAGTGCGCAAGAGAAACATTTTTGAGGTCTCAAGACTCTTTTGCGTTGATGAGTAAAGCTGTTCAAGGTAGTGAGGTTCAACACTCCGTGTCTACTGCGAGCGATGTGGTGGTAGAAAAAAAGCAAGATGGGTTAGGGGGAGGAAGAAGTAGGCCATAAGAACTCTTAGTCATCGTACGAAACCCGACTAGCTCAAGGCTAACTATTTTACCCCAATATTTTGTGAGAACGTGGTACCACAGCCGAGCTGGCCGTAAGAGCTATCATCAAGATAATGATTCCAGCTTGGCTCTACCACGTAGAAAGTAGTTATTATTATTCATCTAATTTTATCTTCTTTAATTTCTGTTGTTCTTTTCCTCCACAGGTGGCATCAGACAAAGTTCGAGGAGCTCTAGGATCACTCTTCATCCTCTCCCAAAACCTGGGTTACCTGATAGTCTATGTCGCCGGAGACTTCCTGCCCTTCGCGGCGGTGATGTGGATATGCACTGCGGTGCCTGTTGTCCATCTCTTAGTGTTCCTCGCCATGCCCGAAACTCCGGTTTTTCTTGTCAAACAAGGAAAAATTGAGGTAGGATTTTTAATTAATGTGAAATAAATAAAATTATTGAATTAAGAACTGACTGAAAATTATTTTTAATATTTGAATCAATTGCTGAAATTGTTTTCATTGATCTATGTTCTTCAAATAAATAAATTATTATTATTATTAACAACTTCAAATAAAGCTTTTGCCGCCCAGATGATTCATCACGTGTGTTTCGTAAACTTTGAAGTGAAAACTTCATCAGGCACGTTGGGAACTTTTGGGACAGGGAAAAAGCATTGAACTCGCAGGATGACGGTCCTCGCATACAAAGCTCGGATACAAAGTCTTCACTTCTGACGTACTGTCCTATGATTAACAGTCTTTTTCCTCCATAAGCATTTTGGAAAAATGTGACTCTTATAAAATTGTCATCGAAATGTACATAACATAAATACATAACAAACGACTAATAATAATAATATAATAATCGGCAGACAAACACACATTATATATCACGAAATTAAGCAAGTTACGCTTGTGTTATGGGTAATATACAACAGATTACTCTGGGTCGATCCTAGACACCCCGACCATAGTAAATAACGGAGAAAAATCATTTCCGAAATTTACTATACCAGGAATTGAACCCGGATCTGCGTTGCAGGCAAGCCGTCAAAGGCTTAGCTCGTTCAACCACCGAGGCCGTCAATTCAAATAAATTGGATAAATTTTTGGCAGTCGATGCAGAGTGAAGTGTTCCCTAAATGTGATAAACTTCCACTATTTTCATAATTTGGCTAAGAAGCTTCTTCTTCTTCTTCAGCCAATCTCAGTCCACTGCTCGACGTAGACCTCCCCAAGTATGCGCCACATACCCCGGACTCCCGTCTTCCTCATCCAGCCCCTGCCGGCGACCTTACGCAGGTCGTCAGTCCACCGGGCTGGCGGGCGTCCTACGCTACGTTTGCCGAGACGTGATCTCCACTACAGGACTCGTTAGCTCTAACGGCCGTCGGTCGTGCGACGGACGTGAGCGGCCCACTGCCATACGCTATTACTACACTACGAAGCTAATCAAAAATACCCCATATCTTAAAACCTATAATACTAAACGCATACAAGTTTACAAATAAAAAATAGATCCAAGGTTGCCGCCGGTGCATTACAACACGCTGGCCTTGTACAACATATTTATTTCTTCTATTTCAGGAAGCTCGTAATGCATTAGCGTGGCTGCGCAATACAAGCACAGATGACAAAAACTTAGAAGAAACCATTCAGCAGTTGGAGAGAGAGGAAGAATACGCTAGAAGCATGAAGAAAGCATCGTGGAAGAGTATCTGTATGTACTTATATTTGATTTAAGACACGCCTTCCTGAGACAGTCGCAAATAATAATAATGCAGCCATACAGAGTGGCAGGTCACCGTCTGCCTATTTTTTCCATGTTCCTTGAACATTGCGAGGAACAGACCCCATATAGCTCCCATAGTCCCGGATCTGTAACTCCACTAGCAGTTCATCCCCATAGCCCAGTACTTTTTATTCTCATTCCCTACAATAGTCCTGTACTTACCGAGGCTTGTCCTTGGGTGCATTATTATATGGTGTAGACAGGGATAGCCGGCGGTCAGTGTCAGGCCACATTTACATTAAATTTGTCAAGGGTGGCAATTGGCTCTACGTGTTGGCCTTCCCATGGCCCCACGCAAGCTCTCCAAAAGTCCAGAGCATTTCTACGGCCCGTGGTCTAAAAAGACATACATGATAAATGCTCATTTTCCACAATAGTTCTTCACTGTCCGGGGCTTGTTCTTGGGTGAATTATTATATGAAGTAGACAAGGATTATCGTCGATCAGTTTCACGCCATATTTACATTAACTAGTGACCGCCCGTGGTCGAAATTCGACCATAATAATTAAAAATTCAAGTCAAAGACTATACTTCTATAATCACAGATTTCGCCAAGGCTACACTGTTAATTTGACTGGAACAATAAACAAAAGAGTATAATAAATGCGTTTGTGTGTCAAATGCATGGTAGTGTGTGTAATGCTTTTTTGCTTCAAAAACAAAATTTTTGCTTCACGTATTAATATATAGATTTTTTGACTGATTTGTTCAAAAAAATATGTTTTAATTTTTAGACATATTTTTAAAAAAACTTAAAAATGAGAGTGAAGAATGACTTTACGCCATCTTGTCTTGTAAGATTTAGGACGTTTTCACTGGACGAATGGCATACCCAGTGTTCTTCCTTAATTAAACGGGAATCTAACCCGCAAACACATATACAAAAGGGGACTGCCTTAACTATTAAACATGAATGAAACACATCTGGTGATTGTACTTTTCTGAGACTCAGTTACGAATGGATTTTATCAAGAACTTCCTCTCCATCAGGTTTTACTTTCACTTTGTTAGTCGCCAATGACCTGTGCAGCTCGCGATCCTACAATGAGTGTTTACTGTTCACCATTATTATTCATACGAGAAATATATATTCTAAGTCATAAAAATAATGTTCTACAACGACATAATCTACACAGATAAATAAAATTGAAATGTCTGTTTGTAATGTCAAAATAACAGTTTTTTACTAAACGCACATGGAAAGTACATACGGAACTTATGTCAAAAAATCTATTTTTAAAAATTTTGTCTGTTTCTGGATGTTCCGGCTAATCTGAAAGGACTGAACTGATTTTGACGGGTCTTTTACTGGCAGATAGCTGATGTTAAATGGAGAAACTTAGCTACTTTTTAAAAAAACATCATTTTTTTTTATAAAATCCACGCGGATGAAGTCGCGGGCACAGCTAGTATTATCTAAAACTGAATTAAAATATTTTATGAAATATAAAACATATACGAGAATAAAAATACAAAAAAAAAGTCTAAAGGTGCATTCCCGGTACTCGACCCTTATTGAAAACCCATTCGAGCGTTTACCCTGTCACTGCACATTAATTACACCACACTATACCAGTTGGAACGAGTTAGGGGTAAACCAGACTTTTCCGCAATCATTCGATTAGAGCCGGATTTGGAATATATACATTGTAAGTCGTTAGGCATCAAACCTATTTGTCAATAGCTTATTGATTAGTTTGAACTTTCATAAATGATTGCTTGAAAAGATTTTTAACTCATAAGCTATAATGTATAATATTATATTATTTCTTTCAATATACTCTTAGATCCAAATTCGAAAAACTTAAAACTGCGTTAGTAGTACAAAGAATGGCGATTTGGTCCCCGTATGAGTGACAACATCAAAGGACTATCGTGTTTTATTTACAATGTATTATGCATTCTCGGAGTCATCTATTGGCCCACCTGGCATTTTAAGTTTTGACCGCCTCTACCTAAAAATAAATGTTCGGTTGAGAAAAAGTTTTTATGTAGTTTCGAACTAAAAAAAGATGACCAATATGTCAGACTTAAAACCAATTAAAAACTTTGCGCTTAAGCTAACATTTATTTTTAGCTACAGGCAGCCAAAACTTAAAACGCTAGTTGGACCGCTAGCTGTGTCCGGGAGTTTAAGAGTATAATGATAAATAATCCTAACCAATATCATAAATGCAAATGTGCGTTTATTTCTTTGTTCATGACGGTTTCACGCCTTAACTATGTAACATCGTCACGAAATTTTGTATATATGTTACCAAGGGTATACAGAATAGGAAATACGGTACTTTTAATCCAGAAACAAAAATGTTCCCGAGGGATAGACGAATATAGCCGTAAAAATGTTGCTCCAACTACGTAATATTGACGACCCTGTTGCAATTTACTAACAAATATATCGCCATGGCAATGACAAATTTTAACATGTTGCTCTCATGTTTAGTTCCACTTACGTTTTGCTGCCACCTACCACAGCGTAAGCTCTGGGTATTTACCGTTAGGTACTTTGACCTAAAAATTAAGTTTGTCATTTCTAAGAACTTTTATAAAAGCTAGTATTATATATAATAATACAGAAATTAAATGTATTTTCTTAGGGTCAATTTTTCAATCACCAGATAAAAGTTATTAATAGAATAAAGTGCATGGTAAAATTAAAAATAACTGTTACTTGAATGAAACAGTTGAATTGTTTTCCTTTTAAATATAGTGAGGTAATAATTTATTCCACTGGTAACTTTTATCTGATGATTGAAAAATCGGCCCTAAGATTCATAGCAGCGTTGAAGTTTACTCAGCCCTTTACACATACAGTATACGAGTTAAATAATAAGAACATAACTTAAAACGGTATACGGAATAACCAGTTAGTTGTTTTTACACTGCTTCCAAACTGGCTTGCGAATCGGAAGGCTTAGTCATGCTAACTTGATCATGTCCAGCTAAAACCTATAGGTTATATGTATGTGTATTGAAAGATTTTATTAAGCTTTTGATCGCGGCTTCGCTCGTGTTAAAAATACACAAGTATGTCATGAAGTGAGTATGTTATACTATTTAGAAATGTTGAATTTATTTTAATTCAAAGTTCCTAATTATTAATACTCATAATACCATTTAGCAGAGGTGTAACTAACCATGAGAGCAACATGTTAAAATTGCGTTGTCTTTCTTTTTACCATGGCGATGTATTTGTTAGTGAATTCATTAATGATCGGATATTTCTTAATGATCGGAGTGCCATTTTTTCAGTTACATTCGTCTTTACCTCAGCATAAGTACTTTTTCTTGGATGAAAGCTGGTATCCATCCTATGTCCTTTTCTATACCCATGACAACGTGTATGAAAAGATTTCGTAAAGATCTGTACCGAAGTTAAGGCGGGAAAGACTTACAAACTCACATTGGCTTTTAGGTATAATATTAAGATAAAATAGGTTAGGATATACTTACCAGGACCAGGGCTTCGAAGAAGGACCAGGGCGTCAAATAAGGGACTATCACCAATCTCTCTCGCCCTAACAATTACCTTGAACGATAAGGTGGCGATACTTATCGTTCAGATAGTGGTCTAATACTCACTGTCGTCGCCGCAATGGTCAATGGTGGTGGATCAACATTCCACTCTATGCAGGAGGGGCTCTATGAGCTGTCGCCGTCATGGCCATCGGATGTGACTTTGGTTCGCGAAGTCCGGACATCCGGCGTCGAGACGGACCAAAGAGATAGATAGGTAGATAATTTAAATAATAATAAAATTGCTGTACAATACTAAAGCATAAACAAATAGAAGTAGAAAAATATCAAAGATAGTACAACGGGCGGCCTTATCGCTAAGACGCGATCTCTTCCAGCACGCCTTAGCAGGGATTCATAGATTTGTTATCGATTCATCATATCGATGTCACACACATCACTACGAAACGCAGCACAGCACTATGTCTAGACTCTCTGCTCTTGTGTGTAGATAAAAACTAAAAACTGTATAAACTTAAATAAATAAAATAAAGGTTCTCTGTGTATTCAATTCAAGACTACATACATAAAATATGCCAATAAAATACATTTTTAATGCAACAATGTGTAACAGATTTTTAATACTGACGGTGGTGCATTTAATAAATAATCATAAATGATATATAAACATAGTACATATAAATACAAAAAAAAAACTGAATTACATACATACATACATACATAACTTCACGCCAGTTCCCTTGCGGGGTAGGCACGAACAACAGAGCGCCATCTAGGCTTATTCTTACACACCTCACTTGCTTCTTTGACATTCATAACTCTTGTCATACACGCTCGTCTGTTCTTAAGGCTCCTAACATCACCTTCTGCTAGTACACGATCAATTTGAGCATGGAAAGTGTGTCGTGGCCTTCCACGACTTCTGCACCCATCCACTTTTGCATTGTATATCTGTTTATTCATTCTTTCATCATGCATTCTTTCTACATGCCCGAACCACCGGAGCATTCCTTTCCTTACCTTCACCCCGACACTCTCTTTCAGACCAACTGTCTTTCTTACTTCTGAATTAATATATATATATATATATATATATATATATATATGTACGTATATACATAGGTATATATACACATACATATACACACACGTATATTAGGAATTGTTATACTCAATAGAAAAGTAAAAGAAAAAAGAGGTGGTTTACTTGATAGATCCGAGCATGCCACCGAGAGTCCAATACTACCTTACTATTGTCCCCGAGCGGTAGAGTATCCATGATGGGTTACGCATCGTAAAAAAATAGTTAGGATAAACCTGAAAATTACGCATTTTTTTGTATTCAAAGACTTTACATATGGTTTGCTATGGTTTAATAACGACACTAAAATCATCGGTAAGCCATCATTTAGACAAAAAATTAATACACATTACAATTAATTACGAAATACGTGCATTATATCGATAGAAATAATGTTCAATTTTAGCGTGACGACTTACCTACTAATTATAATAAAAACACAATTACTTTAATTTTGGGATTAATCTGCAAATGTAACATGTATGACATGATCAAAATAATTAATAATTATAAAATCAAATATTATGGCATTGCTAAAAAATCACATTTTGTAATATGTAAGTAAAACCTCAGATTAAATAATACCTGAGAGACAAAGTTTTTACCTCACTTTGCTAAATGTCAGGCAAAGGAACTAAATCCGTACAGCATGAATATCAATATTATTCAATCAAACTGAACATCTTTGAATGACATAAAAATACGGAATTTTAGATTTTTCACATTATTGTGATTAAGATCATTATTATATTTTTGTAGTTTGTATATATAATTAACGACAACATGCAATACTAATGTTAGACAAACAATATATAGGTGTGAGGGGTGTTCGAAGGTTATGGCAAGGACAGTGGGTTAGGTTAGGTTATCTTTAGACCAAAGCCCACGAGCCGAGCGAGCGAAGCGAGCGTGCCGCGGCAGCGGCCGGCGAGTGGCAGAACCGACTTTAACTTTTATCAAAATTATCAACGAATAAATGGAAACCAGTTGGTTCTGCCACTCGCCGGCCGCAACCGCGACACGCTCGCTTCGCTCGCTCGGCTCGTGGGCTTTGGTCTAAAGATAACCTAACCTAACCCACTGTCCTTGTCACTGGTTACACCTTCGACCACCCCTTACACCTATACTTTGTTCTGCTTACATTGGTATTGCATGTAGTCGGTATTTATATATACAAACTAGAAAAATATATTAATTATCTTAGTTACAATAATGTGAAAAATCTAAAATTCCATACTTTCATGTCATTCAATGATCTTCAGATTGATTGAATAATATTGATATTCATGCTGTATGGATTTAGTGTCTTTGCCTAACAAGTAGCAAAGTGAAGTAAAAACTTTGTCTCTTAATATTATTAATCTGAGGTTTCACCTACCAATTACAAAATATGGTGGTTTTTTAGCAATGCCGTAATAGTTGATTTTATAATGATTAATTATTTTGGTCATGTCATATATGTTACATTTGCAGATTAATCCCGAAATTAAATAAGTGATTGTGTTTTTATCACAACTAGGTGAGTCGTGACGCTAAAATTGAACATTATTTTTATTTATATGATGCAGGTTTTTAACGTAATTAATTGTATTCTTTTTTAATTTTTTACCTAAATGACGGGTTTCCGATAATTTTAGTGTCCTTATTACACCATAGCAAACCATATTTATAGTCTTTAAATACAAAAAACGTATAATATTCAGGTTGTGGCCAAATGCGTCTTATTTAAAGCGTTAAGAACAACGCCCTTATTGAATAGCTATACTAGTGTATATCTTATCTATAATATTATAAAATTCTAAACATGGCGTGTCTGTACATTGAAGCTATTTAAAAAAAACTACTGGAAATAGACTATATAAACGATGGAGAACACGATGCATTTTTTTTTAATTTTATTGTCTGTTGATACACGTAAAAGTTACTGAGCTGATTTCGATGCGGTTTTCGCTGATCAACAGCAAATTTTTAGACTTAAACTCTGCGCTACTTTTTATTCTATGAATCTTGCGGAATTTTTTCTGGGAATGATTTAAAATGACCAGATAAAAAAAACTAATTTCAATGTAATTTTTTTACTGATCAATAGCAAATTTAGTGTGATAAAATGTGTGATATTTTTTATCCCGGGAATCCCGCGTGAATTTTCCCGGGAGCGGTTTGTAGTTGTTCGGGTGCGTAAAAATTAGCTTATTTCGACAAAGTTTTCACTAAAACGATAGCTTACATTCTTTCTTAAATACTGCGATATTTTGTGTCCCGGAAATTCCACGGGAATTTCAAATCAAACGTAGACAAAGTCGCGGGCATATCGTTAGTAATTTGACTCAAAGGAAATTCTTAAATTATCTGTAATTATTATGCAACAAAGAAAAAGGAACAAATATATATATATATATATATATATATTTTATTGCAGGAGATCAGCAGACAGGCAAACGGCCTACTTGATGGAAAGCGGTTACCTATGGACATTTGCAACAGCAAAGTTGCTACAAATGTGCTGCTGCTCTCTTAATGGAAACTGGAACCTGGTCACTAATGCCGGAACACAACTCAAGGTTGTTATGGCAACATACTTTAGACCAGGGGTGGTAGCCATCCAGTCGGGCAAATGCCCTATCACCTGGCTGTGTGTTGTTTTGTCGCCTCTTACGACAGGCCGCCCGGCCGCAGGAAATTGTATTCTTTCTCCGTTCCTGCACGGATGAAGTAAGTGTAAGACTAACTAGCGTTATTTTATCATTCCAGTCCAAGACAAGACAACGTTCAAAGCCTTCAGAATCTCCTTAAACGTGATGCTGTCACAAGAGACCTGCGGTTACCTGGTAGTTCTAATGTATGCCGGATCTATCTTCGAGAAAGCATCTGAATCCATCAGTTTGAAGCTCAGCCCCAACAAGCAGACAATAGTCGTTGGAGCTATACAACTGCTGGGGTCAATCGTGGCTAGCTGCATTGTTGAACAGACTGGAAGGAAGGTATGGTACTTCTTTTCTAAACATAGGCAGTCATTATAATTTTACATCAAATTTCCAAGAAATAGAGAAAGCTACTTAGCATTGACCATTCTAGACCTATCACTGAGGTCAGATGTACTAAGTAGATACCATAGTGCTCGAGGTGTATGCTCAACTTGGCATTTTTGTGAGTGTACACAGATAGTGTAGCAAGAGATAGGGCTTATAGCGCCAGGTGAAACGGGCGGCCCTCGCGCGTCATCTCTGGTACCGCAAGCACTAACAGCAGTGCTGAGCTTATAATTGGAGCACTATACCATGTGCCAGCGAAACTTGTTCGCGTTGCAATAACGACGGAGTATTTGTTAGTGAATTGCAACTACAGCGCCAATAAAACACAACTGCAGCGCCACCGTTTTTGCTATATATAGTATATAACCCTATATAACGACACCGAAGGGACTTTCCATTTATGGCGTTATAGAGAGTTGTCGTTAAATGGAGAGAAGTTCGTTATTTTTGTCTGACGTCTCTTCCTGCACCAGTAATTGTTGTATTTTTTTAAACTTATTTTATTCATATCTTGTGATATTGAGGCGTTTTGTTGATAAAAGTACTTAGAAATTTTGGAATTTCTTATATATTTCGGTATGCATGATGCCGACAGTCGCGTTTATTACGGGCTAGGATGATAAAGCGATAAAGGAACGTACACAGCTACGCAGCTTATACTAATTTTGGAAACTTAAAAGATAATTTTTATTACATAATTTTTGTCATTATTGAGTGTGGTTGTAATGCTATATACAGTGTATCATTTATGAAAGACAAGCTAAACCAACCAACCAACCAAGTGATTTCGACGCTTAAGGGAGTTTGTCGTTAAATCGAGTGACGTTACATGGAGATTACACTATATTTATATCCCACGGAGATTCGACATTTATCGGGATAAAAAATATCTTAAATGTTGATCTAAGATGTACCTCACTGTCGAGTTTAATTTAAATCCGTTCAGTAAATTTCAAAGAAATTTGAAAGTTATATTTTCGGAATTTGTTGGTCCAAACACCTCCTGATTTTTTATTCATTATTAAATTCAGATCTCTACAGATTTATATATAAGTAAATTTTCACAAACATTTAATTTCTTTTTTGTTGGTCTGCAAAATTGAATATAAATTATAAACATTTTTTTTATGTATTGACTAAACCGTTTCATAGCTTAACACTACATTCTGTTTATGCAGACACGGCATGCATAATATAATTGATTATCTACGAACTACTCGTATGTATATATTACTTTAGAGTGGTAAAAACAAAACACAAGTAGGTGTGACAAAGTTAAGAAAAGGATTTGAACAAAGCATTGAGTTGTTTCTTAATAGAAGGAGCAGAGTCAGCGAATATGTCTACCTTTGTACATACGGAATTGCTATACATTGTAATACATATACATATATAATTGCTGTTCATCATTCTGGGGTACGTTCTTAAACGTCGCCCGACGACGTCCGATGATATGATACGCGTTCAAAAACCCTCGGTGCGATCACCCGACGATCACTCTGACCGTACTTAAACGTCGCCCGACGACGCACCGGTCACCCTGCGAAACAGGTGGGTGATAATCGCCGTTATAGCGGGCACTTGAAATAATAAAGCTTGATTGGTAAACTTGTTTTAATGAATAAACCTACTGAACGAACCCCGAACGCGCGGCGCGCAGGCCGGCGCGTGAGTTCCTACATACATGCGTACGTCACAAGGTTGCAGGATTAACTGAGTAGCTTGGCCGGCGGGCGGTCGGGCGACCCGAACGCCGCGAGGGTGGAGCGGGGGCCCGCATCGGGGATACGATGTTCCCAACACGTATTCTTCCAGCGCTTTTACATACTTGCCGCGCTATAGTCTCCCCCTCCAAGTCCTCGGACACCCCGGGAGAGGACTTGGCTTTGGAAGGCCTACCCCTCCTCCTACTCTGAATTACGGCAGAATCTCCTTGATATAAAGTGAGAGCACTAGCGTGGTACTTAGTAGTGTTTCCATTATTATCTACTACTTTATAGGTGGTAGGACTAACTAACTCAGCTATTTTGAACGGTCCCAGTCGTCTGGGCGCAAACTTACGAGTAACCCCTTTGTCAACATTACTGGAAACGTGGGCCGAAACCAAAACTAAATCACCAATTTTGTAGCTTGGTGCGGGTTGACGCCCCCTATCGGCGTAAATCTTCCTCCGACGCTGTTGATTAGTGATTCGCGTAGCATCGCCCGTATCTATACGATGCAGCGCAAAAGAAGTTGGCTCTCCCCCTGGAGTAAAAATGTCCTCTTGATCATTCAGGAGTTCCGAGAGCCGTTGACGTTGATCCGACCCAAAATGGGAACCTACCTCTGGTTCAAATCTCATCGTAAAATATCGCGGTATATGACTAAAAGTATAACGAGAATTTTTAAAGTCAAGTACCACACCTGCGTCTAATAAAAAATTCATACCTAACAAGGTATCAGTTGCACCAGGCAAAATGATAAAAAGAGTGGGAACAACAGGCCCCTGCGGCACCCTTACATCCACCTTAGCTACATTTACTACAAGATTTTTACATGAACCATCAGCTAACTTAACACTAGTACACGTTTTATCGAACTTATGACCGTGTTTCACTAAATGTGCACGTAAACTTTCACTAGCAACCGATTGCTTTGCACCAGTATCAAACAACGCACTTCCACGAGCACCATAAATCTCCAATTCCACTACGGGTCTCTGACGCGGGTCAATGACCTCGCTTCCAATAGCGGCAATTGACTGGAAAGCGGAAAAAGAAGCAGACGATCCCTGTTTATTCTTACAAGTAGAGCAATTAGCTCGTATAACACCAGGCGTGCCGCATCCAAAGCATGTTACTGAAGGTGTCAAACTGTCTTCTTCTTTCTTAATGTTACTAGGAAACGACTTCTTAGATAACAGCTTCGGGCACTCCTCTTTCAAATGGCCGAATTGCTTACAATAATAGCAACGAGCTCTACTTGCTTTACTGGACGAAGCTGGTACTGCTGGATATGCTGTGTCTACAATCGGAGTCACTGATTCCTTATTCTTTCTAAGCTGTGACTGCTGAGAGCTACGGCCTTCATCTAAAATATCTTCAATAGAACGGGCCTGTTCCAATAGCTCAGAGAAAGACATAAAAGATTTACGACATATCTTCTCCCTTATTCTCTTATGCAGTAGCCCATACACCATGTCGAGCTGAGCTTCCTGAGAGATAGCAGTCGACGGCAACTGTGCTAACAATGCTCTTATTTTGCAGACGAAAATATCGGTAGGCTCATCGCCTTGTTCCCGTTCAAATATTTTCCGGTAAACCCTGTGTGGCGGCAAACGAGGACCATAAGTTTGCTTTAATAATTCTATGGCATCAGGCCAACTATTAACAGATGCTTTCACACCTTGCCACCAGGTTGCTGCAAGACCAGACAAAAGCATTGGTAAGCCTCGCAAGGCTATGTGATCTTCTATACCGACGCATTCCTTATATATTTCTATAGCGTCGACAAAAGCTAAAACGTCGCTCCCTTTTGCACCGTCGAAGCGCGATGAGCAATTTGCAAAGTTACCAGACAAGGCACTCGTAACAGGCGCAGGCGGTGAAGCTGGAGCGCGTATCAAAGACAAAAGATACGCCAAGTGTTGATCCGTCATAACTATTGGAGTTCCCGGTTGAACAGACGGCGCCGGCGACTGCGCAAACGGCGCAGCAGAGGTGGAGGCCCCGCTAGGGCCCGCAGTAGGCGGTGGAGGCGCGCCCGGCGGCACATGAGCCACGCCGGACGCGGACAAGAGAGTCTCAGACTCTCCAGCGATACCCCTATCCACAGAGGGTATATGCTGATCCATCCCGTCACTGGTTGCACCAGACCGTGTAAGCACCATAATGCCTAATCGGAAAACTCTATGTTTCCACGGTGATAAATTGTCCGATCACCAAGACAAACGGAAAACACAATATAGTTCAACACAAAATAATTGTTCATCGTAGCCTAAATAAACAATAACTTCAACTATAAAAGATAACTTGAAAATAAAGTTCTAAGTTCAAAACAGTCTGACACTAAAAGTCTTAAATTGGAAAACGACACTGTCTGTACACAAAACACAATGTTCCAATTAACGAAAAAAAAGTCTTTGTATAAAATTATTCTTCCAAAATTATTCCAACTAGTAGGTAAGTACAGTCCTGTATAAATAAGTCCAAAAGTACTTACGGAACCATCGTACGTATGTACTTACATATATGAAAATAAACACTAATTTCTAGTTCTTTATACTTATAGTCACTTTATATAAAACAATAAATTAAATTTAAATCAAAATGTCACGTAAAACAAACACAAATAAACATTTGAACCGTTTTAGGGTACCTAGGTTTATTCAAAGTACTAACTTAAGTTATAAACAAGTATGCAAAAGTACGAACAAGTTTGAATAAAAACGAATGAGTCCGAACAAGTTCAAACAAGTCCAAACACGTCGAGCACTCACACTCGTACGAACGTGTATTTCACTCACAAGTCCTATAGAAACCTATTCAGAACACGTTAGGTCATTAGGTACTAAATCACGAACCTACAGTTTAGTTCTAGACTTACGATAGCCACCTAAACGTCGCGTTGAGTACTAACTCAGAACAAACGCGGAACAAACGTATTAGGCACACACAGGTATCGCAAAGTTTATAACTAGAACACACTAAAACTGATTTAAAACACTATATTTCGTGCCCCACGTTGGGCGCCAATTATTATAGCGGGCACTTGAAATAATAAAGCTTGATTGGTAAACTTGTTTTAATGAATAAACCTACTGAACGAACCCCGAACGCGCGGCGCGCAGGCCGGCGCGTGAGTTCCTACATACATGCGTACGTCACAAGGTTGCAGGATTAGCTGAGTAGCTTGGCCGGCGGGCGGTCGGGCGACCCGAACGCCGCGAGGGTGGAGCGGGGGCCCGCATCGGGGATACGATGTTCCCAACACGTATTCTTCCAGCGCTTGTACATACTTGCCGCGCTATACCGTAAAGTTTCATCTGACGGTTCACCTGTATAATCTTTTTGCAATTTTGTAGATTACATTATAAATTATTACATTTTTTTTGTAATATTTTGTGTATATCAGGAAAAATAAAATAAACTGTAAATATTATACTTATTGTAAAATTCCCAACTCCCCAATAACAATTTTACAAATATTATGTTTTATTATGACGGATGGGTAGAGAGCCGTTCTTAAACGTCGCCCGACGACTGATGATCACCCCACAGCGAGTGACGTCCGTCATCCGACGTTTGGCTAATGATTAGAATACAACGGCCTATTGTTGTATTGTAATCATTAGCCAGGTGTTACGGATTGAAAGTACAAGCTGATTCTAGGAAACTCGGTCAACGCTACCGGGCGGACATATTGCATTTGTGCAGTATAAAGCAATGTCCCGATTGAGGGAGGGTTAGTCGAGCGAGAACCACCAGCGAAGCGAGACGTGTGTACTACAATCGAGAATCTAATAAGTGACGGACTTTGCGCGTTTTATTGAATTACGACCTTCTGCACTACATTTGGACTTGTTGTATTCGGTTATATTTGTACCTGTGTTATATTATTATTATTAATAAGTTTACTAACTACTGATGATTTAAATATTTGTTTCGAAGAATTAAAAATGTCATGTCACTAAAATATTTAAAAAAAAAACTTTCCTAAAAAACCTTTCAAGTTCTCTTTTCATCTTTTACAGTGGTTACTAGCAGGTACATCCTTTGCGACGGGCCTCTCAATGTTGGCTCTTGGAGCCTGGTTCTACATCACCTCAATGTCCATCTGGTTGCCAGGTTGGCTTCCAGTCTTGGCGATGTGTTTGTGCATCTTCGCTGATGCAGCTGGCTATCAACCAGTGCCATATGTCATCACATCGGAATTGTTCTCCTTTCAAGTAAGTGGCAATAATTTATTTTTGAGATACAATGTGTGAATAGTGTCGAACGCTTGAGAAAATACTTAGTTAACGCGACCAAAACGCTGGCCTGTATTTTGGGCAACGCATAAGCGTTGCCATACAACGTGGTAACGCTGCCAGCGTTTTGGGAACGTTCCCAAGTAACAGTGATTTGGGACCCTTTTATCTCTTGTAAATTAAGCTGTATATATAAATATTATTAGTATAGATATATTTTAGTTCTTTTTATGTAATGATTGTAAATAATAGTTGTAAGATTTCATTTATTTAATTAACTACTAAGAAGATACTACACTATTGAAGAATACTTAAATGACAAAACTTCATTTACATACCAGCTCGCTCCAATCTTTTATACTATATTTTGTATAACATTTTTATCTGGCCAAGCATGTAACTAATTTATGGAGATATGTTGCAGTATAAAATTTTAGTACATCATTAATACATACATACACATACATAACTTCACGCTAGTTCCCTTGCGGGGTAGGCACGAACAACAGAGTGCCATTTAGGCTTATTCTTACACACCTCACTTGCCTCTTTGACATTCATAACTCTTGTCATGCAAGCTCGTCTGTTCTTAAGGCTCCTGACATCACCTTCTGCTAGTACACGATCAATTTGATCATGGAAGGTGTGTCGTGGCCTTCCACGACTTCTGCATTCATCCACTTTTGCATTGTATATCTGTTTAGTCATTCTTTCATCATGCATTCTTTCCACATGCCCGAACCACCGGAGCATTCCTTTCCTTACCTTCACCCCGACACTCTCTTTCAGACCAACTCTCTTTCTTACTTCGGTATTACGAACGCGGTCCGCGAGCGTCACTCCGCAGATTTTGCGCAGTGCTCGCATCTCGACCGCGTTTACTCTACTTTCATGCTCTTTCTTCCATACCCAACTCTCGCTTCCATACGCGAGCGTAGGTACCAGCACCGCGTTGTGTATGGCGAGCTGGGTCTTCTGGCTGAGGTTCTTAGCGCCTAGAAGTTTACCTAACGCTCCATTTAAACTATTCCCCAAATTCACTCTTCTTTCTATATCAGCGGTGTACCTTCCATCCCTGCTAAAAGCACATCCAAGATATACAAACTCATTCACTTGCTCCAGCATAACATCATCGACCATTATCCTTGCATTCGTTCTGGTTTCTTCTCTTTCAAACACCATAACCTTTGTTTTCTTCGCATTCAAATGTAAGCCTCTCGCCTGACAGTCATCTTTCATCATTGTGACTAGTGTTTGCAGTTCTGATGGCGATTCAGCTAAAAGCACGGCATCATCCGCATAAAGCAAGGTGCTTACAACTAGATCACTCATCCGCACCCCAACATCCATCAATCTTATTCTCTGGAGACAATCGTCCAGATATAGGATGAACAGCAAAGCCGACAGCACGCAGCCCTGGCGGACGCCAATATTGACGTCAAACCAGGGCGACAGGCTACCTTCCACTCGCACGCATACAGCCCTCGTAAGTGGACTGCACAGCACGCATCAAT
Organism: Dendrolimus kikuchii; assembly: GCA_019925095.2. NCBI lineage: Eukaryota > Metazoa > Arthropoda > Insecta > Lepidoptera > Lasiocampidae > Dendrolimus > Dendrolimus kikuchii. Next base: position 10,894,673 of record CM034410.1, on the reverse strand, counting down.
TGGCCATTAATCCCATATCCGGGCAATATGTCCCAGAGGTCCTCATTAATGATTATAACTATAAAATAATAATAGTTTCCTTTCCTTTTATTGTGTCCGTCTTACTGAGTATGCATTGTTTGCTGTAACTCCATTAATTCTTCGAAAAGTGTTTGTGTAACACATTCCTGTATAAAATTTATTTAAAAAAAGAATAGTTCGAATTAATCAAATTTTGGCTTGCTGCGGAGTTTCTTCCCACTTCTTCTCCTTAACAGCAATAACACGTGTACATGACTAGGAAGTAAAATTAAATTTTAACTTATATGTATTGACCTTCAAAGTGTCCTCCAGTGGAACTTATTTTGAATAAAAACTTTTGAATTTGAATTTGAAATAGCGGATGAGATAAAAGAGATCAGACAACGAATAAGATCGGGAGAGAGAAAAGCAGGCTACCGGAACTCTCACCGTATGAAACATGACCAATCTCAACGTTAATCATTTGACGTCGTCATTGATGTATATATTTGAGAGCGTGGTATCACACAAATCAGCCAGCGTGGCTCTATCATGGCCACGTCCTAATTAGTAAGTGATTCCAAACAGTATTAACTCTAACTTTTTCAAATTTCAGCATCGTGGCATGGTGACATCATTCGTAAGCAGTATTGACGCCCTTAGTGACTTCCTACAAACCAAAGCATATGATCCCTTACTGAAACTTATAGGGATCCATTGGGTTTTCATAATGTTCTCAGTGGTATGCTTCTTTGGTACTTTCTACACTGTAATGTGGGTCCCGGAGACAAAAGATCGGACTGTAGCAGAAATTTACGCGCTATTAGAAGATGGAAGAAAAAAGGAGAAACGAAAAGATGTTGAGAATGGGAAAGAAGTTAGTAGGTTGTGATGAACGTACATTAGTAAATATGGAACTGTGAGATTAAATAATATTAAGAGGAGTGATTGATTTTACATACAAGACCTGAGTTTTAGTCTTTGATTGACCAGCATTCACATTAGTCATATATATTCATAAATAACTTCCGAGGTAACAAATCACGTCGCATGATTTGAAATCTAATATCATGAGATGAAACGCAGATGTGACCAAGGCAGAACAATATATAAGGCGTTAAATTAATTAAACTATAATACTGATTTTAGAGCGTGAATTACAATATCAAATTGTCCTGCCATTAGTGGGACAAGTTCTTGCTATTCTGTTTAAACCACCTGCTATACATATGTGATTTTCAGCGCGGTTTGAACTTGCGGATTTTGCTGTAACTGTTTTTTTATTTTTGCAACACATGTCCCCGATTTTCGTGAACGTGGCTCAGGTGTAATTTTTTGAGATAATACAAACTGTTTGCAGACATCGACGACTGAAAGTTTTATTGTTAATGTAATAATGTGACCTAGAATTCCAGCATAAAAATCGAGTAACACAAGGTTTCCACTGAAGTCCATATTTATAAAAGAAGGTTAACTACTCTTTTAAATTATGAAGCAAGCAGCAAGCAAGTTTTGCTTAACGTAATTTAAGGATAGCAAATTGGCGTTCCAGTTGTTTGTAGGAAACATTTTGAGCATGGCGCTCGGTGTGGAAATTTTATGAGGAGTGAAGTAATACAAGCGTTGACTCAAAAGCGTCACGTCTTTCTTTATTATACAATTTCGAACTTTAATGCAATGAAATAAGATCTAAAATAATGTCAGTGCATATCCGAAAACAATCGTACTTATAAGGAATAAATTTCACTCGTGCGTCGACACACACATTCTTTTTTTGTGTCTACACATAAGGAAAACTATTTTGAACTGATTTTGTAAGTATTTAGTGTGATTTTTAATTTACTCTTGAACGTTAACGCTCTGTACATGAAACGTATGTCTACGTTAAGTCAAAAAAAGGAGTTTAAATTAAATAAATGTAGGTAATTTAAAAAAAATGAGTTTGAAATTACAGATAAAAAAATTTAGTAGGCCTCGATAATCTGAATACCGAAAAGTTATACGTTCAAAATAAAAGGAAGATTTTGAAAATATTTTAATGTAAGACGTAACTTGTTGCATTTGTTACATATTTTTAAAGAATTCGTGTTGTTGTTATAAGGTGTTTAATGATTATGTAAAAGCATTACTCTTGGTGGTGCCAAGGGCAATTTTTGAGGTCCTTCCCCCACTTCCCCTATATCACACCACGCAGCAGCGGTTGTATATAATTGCCCTACCTCCTGAACTGGTGCGGCCTTCGATAATATAACTCAAGAACAGTGGACGGCAGGACAGATCACAGGTCAGATCAATCGTTGCATCCGATTGATCGTATGGGAAGGAAAATCAAGCCACTAACCTTAACCTCCTGAAACTGCACTTCTTCCAATTCGGCAAGTCTGGAGACGTCTGGCTGCGGTCTTCGAGAATCAATTGGTTGCACACAGTGGTATTACAGAGTCGTCTTGTCACACACAATATAGCGATTAAAAATTATTAATAATTAGTACAAATGGCTGCGGGCGGTATCGGGTAGGCGATATTCGACTTATTAAGTTGTTGCAGCGGTGGTGCGGCTTTGTCCCTCCAGTGACGTCTTGTGACGACATAACATCGTTGACCAATGAGCCTCCTTAAAAAAGCACAGATCGGATGATGTCGGCATGACTTGATTCCATTCCGATTATAATCAAACGAATAAACCAATCGAAATAATTGGCCTAAACAACTCTTGAAATTTACGTTAAGCAAACGCACCCTGCGTTTGGATTAGTAAGAATTCAAATTATCGAGATACTGCGGTACTTTTATTAGTATTAAAGAAAATGAATGTATTACAATAATGTTATTGTAAAAAAAAATTGTGACATGACTACCAATTGTGATATTAACGACGAAAAGATATTTCTGTTAATTGATATTATTAATTATTAAAATGTTTAATTTATAAACATATGGTTTTATTTCTATTTCTTAAAAAAATCCGATCGGCATCTGTTTTATTAGATGACTTTGCTATCAGTAAATGTAATTTTCTATATTTGGCCGTTCAAGATAGTATTTTCATAGTTTAATTATACAAATCACTATTGTTACGACAGACAAAGACCAATTCACACCTGCAGTTTATTACCTTTTGGCATTTGGACTTCTTTTCTTTACTTTATGTTTAAAATGTGTAATTAGAAAAACAGCCCATTGTGTATTGTAATCTTTATGATAGTCATTAGCCAGGTGTGATTCTTGGAAATTCAGTCCACACGGTCGAGTAGATATATTGTATTTGTACAGTATAAAAAGCAATGCCCCAAGGGAGGGGTGAGGCAGTCAAGCGAAAATCACAAGCGGGGCAAGACTTGTGTACATTCGATAATCTATATAGTGACGGACTTTGCGCGTGTTATTGAATCGTGCATTACGTTTGTACTAGTTATGTTCAGTTATATTTGTACTAAAAAATTCTATAATAATTCTAATGGCATTTTAATTCGAGTCCTGAAACTCGTAACACTATTATAGTCTTCGCGGCGTACACTCAGCTTTTTATTTGTGTGAGTGCACATAGCTTTAATATAATTAAAGGCACACAGATAGTGTAGCGTGAGACACGGCTTGTGGCGCAGCGCATCCCGCGCCTGGTATAGGGCATTTTATACTGGTTTGTGAAACACTGCCTGAGGTGCAGGGGCGTAGCTAGTGTCGTATCAGCCGTATCTATGATACGCGGCCCGCAGGTTACACGGGCCCCGAAAGTGTGTAAGCAAAAATTCTGAAAATATTAATCACATTCTGAAGATAAATGATAAGGCTGGTTAGTATTTCGCGCAACGAATCAGCATTGCCCTGCAGCGTGGCAATGCAGCCAGCCTTCTGGGCACGCTGCCTTCTGGCAGCGATTTGTCACATACTCTGTATTAATTTATTTATAATTTAGTTTATTTTTAAATTTTTAGTTTAATGTTTTCATTCTTTCTTCTTTTCTTTCTACTTATAGACATGTAAAAATATTATAAAAATAATGCAACATAGTATCTCCACAGTCTTTTATAAATTAATATTTTTTTGAGAATTACTGCTAGACCAACAGAAACGGCTATCAGACTTGTCATTATTGTCTATAGAGGCAGAAAATCTAGAAAAACTTAAATCGTCTTCAGCCATAGAGCTATTCAGATTTGATAAATAAATTTGCCGAAAAAAGGACAAAAAACTGTATCTTTGTTTTGAATTGTTTGTCTGACTTAGCTCCTAGGAGCATCAAGTATAAGTAATAACTTATAATCACTATATAATTATTTTAGTTCATTTCAAGCATTTTTTGTTTCACGTATAAAAGAAAATAACCCTTTGGGACCCCAACACATTTTGATATAGGGCCCGTTTAAGGCAAGCTACGCCACTGTTGAGGTGAAACGCGTTCCTCACGCGTCGTATCCCTCTCGTGCACACTCCGCAGTTCACCCTTGGCAATGACTCACACAGATGCAAAGCTGAGCCTTTAACGCGAAAACTGTATAGGGTATTCAGATGTAAGAAATAATATTCGATTTACACTGAATAATAGAAAAATCTTACACTGCCAAATTGACTTGCTGGACATGAATATGATTTCATAATGTTTAATGGAGGTTGATTCTGAGGACAAAGTACTCCGTGTTACAGTATTCTTTTTCCATGAGATTATCAAAGCAGATTACAGTCAGTGTGTTCGTATTAGTAGCTCACAACGCCCAAAATGCTTCGTTAACCGTTCCACAAGGCGACCTCGGTCGTCGTGGTCGTGGCGAAAACGTCACTAATGACGTCATCAATTTCGATCACACAACGCTCACAACGACCCATGTCAAGAGGTGGGTCGAATAACCGTTCCACTTGAGTTTACGATTGTAACGCCGGCAAGCAAATGGAACGGGAAAATTCGCGGTCGTGAACGTGGTCGTTGTGAGTCTCTAATGGAACGTAGCCAATGTATTGAATGATTTGTGTCGCCCTCTGGTTCACAATGGAAATGTAGGGTTTAGAAACTATTTCAGAGTTATGCTATATATGTTTTATCTATGGTTATGCTTTTAACTAGCCTATTGTGGAAACAAATAAAATTTTATATCATTGCTAAAAACAAATTTTATATTTATTTTACTAGGTGATAAGAGTAACGATATTTCAGTTTAAATTACAAAATCGAATATGAATTTGATTTTGTATTTTATTGCTTTTGTATTTTCTGTTATTTCGGCTTATGAAAGTAGTGAAGGAAACCAAGGTATAATACTTTGAGATAATAAGTTGAATGAAAAGCAAATATTGTATCCTTTTTTTAGTTAAGCAATGAGGCTGTTGTGGAATAAATACTTTATGTTACAAGTTTATAATACTGGCAGCTCGGTTTTTGACGTTATTATAATTAAAAGACAATCGGGTTGATTGTGATTTGAACATAAGAAAAAAATGGTCTTCATCTTGTCTAGTCCCATTTTAATTTAAATATATATATATATATATATATATATATATATATATATATATATATATATATATATATATATATATATTATTATTATTTATTTAAATAGATAAATAGACCTATAGGTAAAAATTCGTCCTAAATCACGGTGTCAATTTTATTTTATAGATTCAGGGAAAAGAATACTGTTCTTCCATGATTGTATTTAACATTTAGTTTAGGTTGCCTAATGGAGATTACCATCATCACATGCCTCTCCACTCGTTGGAAAGCAGACGGTATACTCTACGCGCATACTCGATAGAGATTAGCGAGTTTCACTCAATGAAAATCTCGATACAAGTGTTCTGTAAAAATTTCCTTTTCACCGTTTACATAAAACTGCTCAAGTAACGCATGCTTCCAATCAAGATTCGAATCCACACCATTATAAACTCATTTCTCGCAACCTCTTATTGCCTCTTAACTAACTTCACAATAGTCAACTTCCGTTTAGAGATCTCCAATTCTAAACCTCAAGTCGATGGTCGCCGGTCCCATAAGCAGTATCTACGGATCAGAAATGAAGGCCCTCCTATCATCCAGAAGGGAAATCTTCGGATACGTGGTGGCAACGCCACAGACACCATGAATTTTCCATATATGGTTGCAGTTATTATAAATGGGAGATTGTGGTGTGCTGGAGCAATTGTTGATGAGAATTGGGTGGTGACTGCAGCACATTGTTTGAATTAGTAAGTGTTCTGCAATCATTTATTAACATAGCAGTAGCAGCCCTCACGACCGATTTTTCAATCACCAGATAAAAGTTATTCGTGGAATAAAGTATAACTTGGAAAATTAAAAATGTCAGTTGCGTGTTTAAAACAGTTGAATGATTTCAGTTTCGAATTGGCTCAGGTTATAATATATTCGACTGATAACTTTTGTCTGACGATTGAAAAATCGCCCCTTATAATGAAATAAAATTGTCAACGAAACCAACTTAAAAATATGTACAAAGATAGATAGATAGATAATACTTTATTGCTCACCAAAATAAACAAATACGAAAACAAAATACATAATTATAATACTTCTTGGCAAAACAACAGGCGGCCCTATCGCTAAAAGCAATACCTTCCAAGCTACCTAGCTTAAAATATTTTTTAAACTAATCTGGCGATGTAGGTGGATCAGAAAAAAGATAGGACTGTACAATTTAAATATATGTGCATATATACAAATATTTATATAATGCTAGGGGGCCCGGTAGATGTTGTCCTGGTCTGAAAAAATTAAAAAGTAGAACCCGATTCCAGCACCGTCTACCCGATTCAATTGTGAATATAAACCATCCCGGGACCCAAGCAAAAATATACACAAAAAATTAGAACACACTAAAATTAGAATTTTATATATAAAGAAGATAGCTCTTGCAGCCATGGCTGCGGTGTCCACCACGGCCTTTTCCCGTAGTAGTAATAACAGCCCATAAATGTCCCACTGCTGGGCTCGGGCCTCCCACGATAGGGGGAACGGACAGTATACCCGCCACGCTTGTCCAAGGCGGCTTGGCAGGTTTGACACATCGGTTATCTCGATGTGCAGGTTGCATCACGATGTTTTCCTTCACCGTTATTAACACGTGGTAATTGTAACAATATGCACATTAGGTCAGAAAACTGCCTAAGTGGTGCATGCGGCCAGGATCGAACCCACGCCCTTTGAGTTCGGGACGCGTGCGCTAGCCATTACGCTACCACGACTTTTTACGTTTTCCCCTGGCCCTGGCGTATTATCACAGGAGGAACACCGGGGTGTTCCACACACTATTCCACTGTCATGTTCCCGAGCAGCAGGGTGTTCGCAAACGGATTCACCTCGAAAAAAAAACGGGCCCTATTCGAGGACGATACTGCAGCAATAAAAAACAATCAATATTTAAGGAATGAGTTGTAAGATATTTGAACCAAAGATGTCCGACAATGCTTACTTGGTGGCGGTGAACATACCGTTGGTTAGGAAGGATGCTTTGGTTCGACCTTCCTTTTACACAAGCTGTCAAGTAAAACTACTTCTCGGAGTTTGTGTTCCCCGATTCATACAATTCAAATCACGAGAAAATAGATAACTACCAGATAGGCGTGCTCTGTCTTAGATAGCATCATCACTTGATATTAGATGAGGTATCGATCAAGCGCCAACGTATATACCATAACAAAAAATGCTGTCTATTGATGATTTTCTCTTGCCTTACTCTCAGTGTACTACACGTCTCCCCCATGAAGTCGCTAGGTCAATACGTGAAGGTACGAGTGGGAAGTCCCCGTGCTCACGAAGGCGGAACCCTGGTAGATGTAGTAGGTGCTGTACGCCATCCAAAGTTCGAAGAAGAACCTGTACCGCACGCCGACGTAGCATTATTGAAGTTATCAGAAAATTTAGGTACGATAGGCGAAAATTATTTATCTAATGAGTACAGTACAGTCATAAAGCAGTATCAAATGAATGCTGTCCCTATTCTCATAATAAAAATGAAAGTATTTTAATTAAATACAAAGGTAGAAGCTACACAATACTAATTTAAAGCTAGGAGTTCTACCACCGCTCCTGAAACAGTTTAAACAAGAGAAACAATCCACTACTCTAGTAAGGGGTATTGTAAAATATTTGTGTTTAGTGCCTTTGTAATATATTGTTAAGCAAAGTCGACCTTGCTAATGATCGCATTATTCCCATTCAGTGATAAAATCTAGAAAATATACCTTGTATCATTCCACACCAAGATGCAAGACCATTAAATGTAGGATATACATTATAAATATGTATAAGCTCTTGCGACATGTAATCATTCCATTCGGCACATGGCTACATATCCTTAGATTTAGGGCATGCTAACCCATCGCTATCCAATTCTAAGCGTAGTCCTCCCCAAGTTTGCGCCGTATGTTTGTCGTATGGGACAAACATTTTACAAATGGGACATTACCACTTTAACTTACAATTTTTGCAAACTGATGCTAATATTCGGATATTTATGATTTTGTCCATAAGATAAACGGTTAATATAGCTCCAGCTCTCTGTAAGTCGCTGAACAACTTTAAAGATGCGAAACAGGTATTAGGGATATTTTATATTATAAATAATATTTGCATACAGTATAATATTTCAATTGTGTTTTTACTAGAATTTCACAGGTTCGTCAATCTTATAAAAATATATGACGGAGTAAAGGAACCTTTTGCACAAAGTTTCGTTGTGGTCACTGGATGGGGCGCTACGAGAGTAAGTGTTTTTATTTAAAAAAAATAAACAAGATTTGCTAAATGCGTGTCAATCCACACACAGTTCAGTTTCATAAAGTTGACAAACCCGAAAATATTTAATTTAAATTTACCTAAATCCAAATTCCAAATTATAAATAATAACATATATATACAAATTAGAATTAAACTATAAAATCTAGTCCCAGACCGCTGTCAGTTGGAAGCGTGCCTAAAAGGCTGGCCACATTACCTCGCTGTATCGCAAAGATAATGCGTTGTCCGAGGTACAGACCAGTCTTTTGTTCACGTGAGATGTCTATCTATACCTATATCTTGCAAAACCTTTATGGATTTTGTTCAAACTAATTTTAATTGAACGTGAAAAACAAACTAGATCTCAGTGAGACAACGATCGAACTTGAATCTATACCACTTTAAAAAATATTTAAGCTCTACTACCTCACAATCAATTTCAATTTGCTTCAAAAATGGTATAAACCAGTGGCTGTGGTGGCAACGCGGCTAGGGTAACCCGGTCGAAAAGACATACAACGTCAACTTGCGATATATTTTCTTATTACATTTTACTTTTTCATTATGCAATTTTAGCGCATATTTTGAAACAAAAGCCGGTGCCCGATCGGGTTATGAGTTGTTGTTTCGTCTAATGCCCGTGGAAAGCCGCTGAGCGTTAGAGATAGTATACAGTGATAATATATGCACAAACAAAAAACGTAAACGCCAATAAATTCATAACACTTTCGACCTTTTAGTCGCTAGTTTTTTAAAGGTAAGCTATAGGAATGTAGTTGTGTGAAGTCCACATCACTGTTGTCTGCTAAGATACTATTCCTGCAAAATCCCATCTAATATAGATGAATTCGTTTTTAATAAAGAGGATTCTTAGAGGGACCCAGAGACAGATGGACATAACGAGTTTTTTGCTTTTCGTTTTTTAGATATACAAATTGTCTAAAATATAGATTTAATGGATTATTAATGAATCCATGTTACAGCATCTTTAAGTAAAACTCAAACTACTTTCTCAATACAGGGTTCGGATACAGCATTCAGAGACCCAACCCCTGATCTCCTGACAGCACGACTGAAAGTGCGTTCAAAGCACTACTGCGTAGACGCATATCAGCTGGTCAACGGATTCCAATTCACCGCTGACTTCTTCTGTGCTTCTCTGCGGAATGGCACTAGAGATGCTTGTTTGGTAATCATCAAATATTTCAATTTAAGAATGCTTAGGAACTTAAGCTGGTTGTATAAGTGATCATATTGTAAGTGTGTCCCTACATAGGACGTTAATGAGACATATAGGTTTGTGTTAAGTGTTTATTGATAGATTTATGCTAGTGATCGATGGAATTATTGTACTTATGATTCTACTAAGGATCAATGATTGAGAAATAAAGTTCTTTAAACCTAATTGAAAATCAGTACAAAATTTGATCAAACGCAATTTGCTCTCAGTTCGACGCAGGCGCACCAGCTGTCCAACAGAATCGTCTAATGGGCATCATGAGCTTTGGTCCTGAGAAATGCGGCCATGATTTCCAACCTGCAGTTTTTATCAAAGCATTTTACTTCAGGTATTTTCATTATAATAACAAATGTAATAAATTAATTGATGTACAATTTATTTATTTATGGAAAACGTACAGAAAATAGACATTAAAAGATAATTGTGAACAGATAGCCGATTAAAAGGTGTTCGTGAAAAAATATGTTTTTCAAGTAACATGCTGACAAGTACATCATAAAACTAGTTATTGAAGAATTTTAGTCTTAAAAACTGTTTGGCTCCCGAAATATTGATCGCAATAAATGGGTCAATATCACGCTGCTTTGGCACTAGAAATGTATTTTCCTTATAGTTAGTACAAGTAAAATGTACATTACTTGGCAGATTAGATCATAAAGTCGAAATATGATCGGAATGTTGAAATTGAATTTAAATAATTGTTTAATTGGGGTAAAATGCACACTTAACAATAGATACTGAGAATAAAATAAAATAAAAACAAACAGTATACCTAAGTCCTAAAACTAGAACCATACTTTAGAAGATCTGGATAATCGATGTCAGAAGAAATATAATCTATAATATTATAAAATTCTAAACATTCCGTGTCTGTACATTAAAGCTATTAAAAAAAAACAACTCAAATAGACTATATAAACGATGCAGAACACAATGCATTTTTTTAGATTTCTTGTCTGTCTGTTTGTTCGGGAATCACATAAAAATTACTGGGCCGATTTCGATGCGGTTTTCGCTGATCGACAGCTAATTCTTAGACTTAAACTCTGCGATACTTTTTATCCTGGGAATCCCGCGGATTTTTCCTGGGAATAATTTAAAATGGCCAGATTAAAAAAGAAATCGAATTCCATTGTGATTTTTTAATGATCGATAGCTTTAATGGAATAAATGTGTGATATTTTTATCCCGAGAATCCGGCGGCAAGTTTCCCAGGAACGGTTTGAAGTTGTCCTATTGCATAAAAATTAGCTTATCAAGACACAGTTTTCACTAAAACGATAGCTGCGGTACTTTGGTCCCGGGGATCCCTCGTGAATTTCAAGTCAAGCGTGGACGAAGTCGCGGGCATATCCTAGTTATAAATAAATATGTGTAGCGTATAAGTATGTTTCGATTACGATGAAACATAATACAAAGTTATTTTTTGCAGAGATTTCGTTAAGAACACAATAGCGTCGTACAAGACAACCGAAGATCTAATTGAGGCTATGAGAGACGTAGACTCTCCACTGAAGCCGCCCATGAAGCCCGTCGTCGAAGTATCCACTCCTGGAAGAGAGGAGATTGACTAAATAGAAAAAATACAATAATGTCTTTAGTATAGGTAGTCTAATGAAATAAAAAATATACGTACATAGAAATGCCCGAAGATATGAATGCAAAAAAATCACCCTACGTTACTTATTCATTCCGCGCTCAGAGAGCGTAATAGATGACTAGCTGACCTAGCAAACTTCGTGCCGCCTCAGAACCAATAAATAAAAAAACTTTGATTTCTGAACGACTTTTCAATTTAATTGATTTCTAAACGACGGGACGAACATCAAATATTTGACAGGTAGGAATAGTTTCTAAGGGAAAGCGAAATTGTTGCTGTTCCTATATTCCAAGCATTTTTTTTTCATATTTACTCACCTTTTAAACCTTCCCTGAACTTCCACAATTAATTCAAAACCAAAATTAGCCAAATCAGTCCAGCCGTTCTCGAGTTTTAGCGAGACTAACGAACAGCAATTGATTTATATATATATATATATATATATATATATATATATATATATATATATATATATATATACACATATATATATATATATATATATATATATATATAGATTAATAGGCAAGAAATTATTATTTTTTATTGCAGGAGAACAGCAGACTATTTGATATGAAAATGAATGTATTTGTTTCCAAATGGAATCTTACAGATTACTTATTATTATAGACTTATTGAATGTCATAATCTACCGCCGCTTCCAGAGCAATTTTAATTCTTGTTAAATTAATTATTCGTCTTTCCATGTTAATACAAAGTTTATCAAAGTAAGAGCTGAGTGCCGATCGCCTTATATCCATTCGATGCAATCGTGTAAAAAATCTTTCGTCGTATAATGAACCTTCTTGCACACCTGATGGAAAGTAGTTGCCGACGCCTATGGACGTTTGCAACAATAAAGGAACACAACTCAAGGTTATTATAGCCATCCAGACAGACAAATATTCTCTACCACATAGCTGTGCATGGGCTTCCTATTGGATACTGAGAATTTTCTTAAACCGTATATGTAGTTTGCAGGTGAAACACTTCTTTTTTATTGCAGGAGTTCAGCAGACAGGCAGACGGCCCACTTAATAGAAAGCGGTTACCATCGCCTACGGACATTTACAATACCAAAGGTACTACATATGCGCTGTTGCTCTCTCTTAAGGGAGACGGGAACCTGGTCGCTACTGCCGGAACACAACTCAAGGTTGTTATGGCGACATACTTTAGACCAGGAGTGCTAGCCATCCAGTCGGGCAAATGCCCTACCACCTGCAGGAGATCCTGCTATATAGAAAGAGAGAAGAAATAAAACAGGTTTATTTTTAGAACATATACAAGTGAAACACATTTGAAGTAATGAATAAAGCATAATAAAAAAAAAGAATACAACCACAAAGATCAGAAGATAACATATTATATCCTAAAAATTAAATCAAGCTCAGCAAGAATGTTGATCTGTTAGACCAACGCTGATATTCTGCTTGAACCTAGAGCGACGTGACTGCAAACTATACATTAAATTATTAATAAATAATGATATTATTGAGGTAATAAAGACAAATGCTTTAATAAATTTACAAATATACAAATATTTATAACATAAAATTCATATGCAACCATACATATAATAAATTTAACTATATTATACATAACATATTATTTGAGACAAAGTAATTACAAAAATTACAAACAGCCTTAAAAGAATACCAGAATTATAATATGCTGGTGTTGTGTCTTTGGCCCGCCTGTGATTTTTGGTGGTCACCAAGTAACTTCTTGAGTTTGACCCTAAACCCTTGAACTGACTGCAGGTTCCTTATTGGAGGGGAAATGGTGTTCCAACATATAACAGGGTTCCTGCAGGTACTATATAGTTTATGTTTTTTAAAGTTAACGCCTAATTTCCCTATTGTAAAGTAAGTCGTATCGTGACTCTACCAGAACGTTTATCGACAACAGTGCATACAGTTCAGGGAGGGGGGGGGGGGGGGCAGGCTTGGATCCGGTTTTAAGCGGTTATAAACGGTTTTAGTCAACTACGAATTTCTCCGAGTGTAAACCTTGAAAAGAATATATAATATATAAAAACCTGCATTGATCGGTTCGAAACCGGTTTATTCAACAAAACCTATTTAATGAACTTTTGTTACCAAAAACCGTTTTATTGAGTTGGAACAAAACCGAAAAGAAAAGTTCCTATTACTTAAGCTGGATCTGAGAAAAAAGGATTCAATTCAATTTATTTAACGCGAAAATGGGTACACAAAAAGGTGTTAAATTTAACGTAGTACAGTTCCCCAAATTCCGCCTTTCGGCATGCATATAAGTATCCTGCATACAAATTATGCTATAATATATTTATCTAATTATTTCATTAGATAAACTTTATATAAATATACTGTCACAATCATCTATGGTCACGAACGTCAAACTGAAAACTGTGTGCAAAATTTTCTCTCAATATTTATTCAATTTCAATTATATTTTACTCAATAATATTTTGCTGTAACCAGTGAACAATGTAAAAAAAAATACCATACATGCTTAGTGCCTACAATAAGCCAATAGTGATATATTCTTATTTTTGAATGAATTTTATATCAGATATACAATGCAAAAGTGGATGGATGCAGAAGTCGTGGAAGGCCACGACACACCTTCCATGATCAAATTGATCGTGTACTAGCAGAAGGTGATGTCAGGAGCCTTAAGAACAGACGAGCTTGCATGACAAGAGTTATGAATGTCAAAGAGGCAAGTGAGGTGTGTAAGAATGGGCCTAAATGGCGCTCTGTTGTTCGTGCCTACCCCGCAAGGGAACTGGCGTGAAGTTATGTATGTATGTAATTTTATATCTCAAGTAATAAATAAATGTGCCGTATATCTATACCGCGCCCCACGTTACTACCAATACCAAGCATTTCCAGCTGAATAACCCATAGAAATTTTACATTTGGATATAATTTGGCTAAAGCACATTAATAGGCTAGTCTCCTAACTCTGCCAATGCTGGCAACTTATCGGACACTGCAGATCCACTAGGTTAAACGATCCGCCACGCCTCAAGACCGTTTAGAAGCTGAAAAAAGAAACTTATGAAACCTTGGATTGTTTCGTGGCACGGGCCATTTATTTTTTTACAAGCTTTTATTTAACTTCCAATGGATGTAGTATGTACGTGAGTTAGGGTGGAATCTTGCAAGTTAAATTTGACCAACTTCCCGGTTTCCGATTGAATTGAAATTTTTCACGCACCTGTATATCGCGTGACAATGCAATAATATGGTACCATGGAGCTGATCTGATGATGTAGTCTGAAGATGGCCATAGGAACTCCTGTACTAAACTAGATAGACTCGTCGTGTATGGGCTCGTTTTACTTGTCTTGGCTAGCACTCTGCTGCTACATGATGTCCAGTATCTCAAAAGCTTGCATTGAAAAACCCTTTTAAAAAGCTTATTTTGATAAGTTTGATAAGTAATACGGATGTGTCCGTAAACTACTAAATTATGTGAATTTATATCTTCAAAACTGTGGTAATGCTCGAGCGAGGTAGCATATTCCATGTAGGTAGGCTCTTATTTAAGCCAAGTCGCTGCCTACATTTGTAGGCAGTGACTTGGCTTGACTGATATGAACAAGCAGTGCGTTCCAGATGCAAACAGGTAGCACTGAATAGGAATATTAAATTCATAACAAACTACATTTCAGAACAATCCTGAATCAATTCAATTATTATTGAGTTAAAATAGCTCTAATAACAATCGACTTGAGAACAATTTGTTTGTTTATCTGGCACAGCTTCTAAGAATTTATATGAAAACAGTAACGTATTGCTACCGATGTCTGGTTCTTCAATTATTAATATGTAGGAACATACACAGTCTGGGATTTTTGGTTTATTTATCTGTATTACTAGTGATATGTCAGCGATTTCGTTCAGGGTTGACTTTAAATTCCCGTGGGATTTCCGGGACATAAAGTACTGCAGCATTTAAAAAAGAACGTAAGCTATCGTTTTAGGAGAAACTGTTTTGGAATAAGCCAATTTTTATGCATCCGAACAATTACAAACGACTCTCGGGAAAATTCCCGCGGGATTCCTGGGTTAAAAATATCACATATTTAAAAATATGACATAAAATTTGCGACTGCCGAACAAACAGACAAACGTAATGTACGGACGTAACGTGATTGACAACGATTGATCGAATAGATTTTGTAACTGCTTCCGATCATTTGCACCAAGGAAAAAATCTGTAGTGGAACACTTACAAGACAATAGATGGCTCTGTGCAACAATTGATGTCACAAACGTTTTCCGAAACATACAAACAATATCTACAAATTTTCAACTATAACAGATGGGCGTAGGCGTGCAAAGAACAACAATATCCTCGCTGGAAGATCTTCCTTTGAGACGGAGGAGCATTCCATCTCGCTCCTCCAACCGGTAGGGTTACTCCCTTCAAATCTGTCCCAAATTTTGTACACACCATCAATAAAACTGCACAAACGGACATCGCAGCCAAACCGCTACAATAAATCATTGTCGTGTGTACCGACAATTATGAGAATTCAATATTAAATCGAAATAAATAATAATCGAAATTAATTATTAATTACTAGCGGAGGGTGATGTCAGGAGCCTTAAGAACAGACGAGTGTGCATGACAAGAGTTATGAATGTCAAAGAAGCAAGTGAGGTGTGTAAGAATGGGCCTAAATGGCGCTCTGTTGTTCGTGCCTACCCCGCAAGGGAACTGGCATGAAGTTATGTATGTATGTAATATTAAATCCAACTAATGGTTGCCCGTGGTCGAAATTCGACCATAATAATTAAGTTTGAACATTATTAACAGATTTCACCAAGGCTACACTGTTAATTTGACTTGAACAATAAACAAAAGAGTATAATATTATGCGTGTGTGTGTCAAATACATGGTAGTGTGTGTAATGTTTTTTTTTTATTGATTTAATTTATTTTTATGCATAATTTAAAAAAATTTAATTTATTTTTATGCATAATTTAAAAAATATTAGCATTCTGCACTCCTTTATATATAAACTATAAGTGTGCGAAATTTTATACTCCTCCGTCCGCGCAATTTTTGTAAAAAAGGGGACAAAGTTTTTGCTGTGTTTTTGGTTCACGTATATATATATTATATATTCACGATTAGTACGGTTAAAGGAAGAATGGTTTCCAATGGATACATTACTAACAACCACTTAGACGCAAACCACGTGTATATTACATAAGTTTACGTACACAAGTTTAAAAAATTGCGTCACTTCAATTGATGCTTTTATAAACGTTCGCACCGTATATACTTTTATTTTGTCTCAGGATAAGACAATATTTAATAAATACCAGCTGATGGTAAGTGGTTATCGTAGTAAATAAAAATTCTTATAGATACGTCGTGAATATAAGGAGCCATGATTTTGCAATTTGAGGTGACACAAACATACATGTAGGAAAATAGGAACACAAAACTTTCTTATCTTTCAACTTGCCGCGATCATTTGAGGTAAGAAAGATTTTATTGAAGAATATTCGGAACAATATTGTATTCTCCTTATACTCTTCTACTCTGGCATATGTCCCACCACAAATCATCATGCCATCCTTCACACAATCTCTTTTTTGGTATGCTTTATATTTGTACCCACAGTTTTACATTATTTTTGTCACATGATTTTCATCCCTCATTGTATGTCCATACCACCTTAGTCTTCTTCTTCTTAAGTTTTCAGTCACAGGTACAACATTCAAAGATCTCCTTATATACTCATTTCTCACCAAAAATTTCTCTCAAAGAAATGAAGACAAACTATGGGTTCCAAAATATCATGTTCTGAATGCGACCGGTAATCAAGGCTACTTAGAATAATGATAAAGATGACATGTGTACTCCTTAGTCATTAAACGCTTCCTCCCCATTAAAAATCGCGCTTATCAATTACATTTTTCGGAAATAATTCATTTAGTTCTCTGAACTCGTATAGGGAAACTTCTAAACTTGTAATGCGATAGTGACCAATTTAAAAATGTATTCGTTTAAAATCAGGAACAACTTTACAATACCTTATTACAAAGCAACAAAGTCTAAATTTGAAAAGCAATTAGAACATGTAGATGAAGTTTGACCTCGGTCAGTTAGCCATCTTTACCAATTTATATCATCAACATGTTTTTTAAAAGTGTTCTTTAAAAACAGACTCTATTTTGTAGACGATACAAACTACTGATTATTTTATCATAAGTTTCTATTAAAATTGTAATCTACGTAACAGAACATACATGCCATGCAAGAATTGAAATGGCATAGGTTATAATTATAAAAATGTAGTTGCCGTATCATTGCGCACGATGTGGTTGTGTTCCAAAATCAAGATTGTTTCGTAAATAATAAAAACAAAATTATAACAAAACAAATGATTTGATAACAGCATTAAATTAAAAAACTTTTTGCATTTACATTTTGTGTTTCGTAACCAGTGCTTTAAAAATATTGTTTGTTTTTTTCTTTTTTAAATTTAATTAATATATATTCTGACCACGGATTTATAGATTGCATTGCCGATATGGATAGAAAGCGGGAATCAAACA
Source organism: Dendrolimus kikuchii (assembly GCA_019925095.2). Taxonomy (NCBI): domain Eukaryota; kingdom Metazoa; phylum Arthropoda; class Insecta; order Lepidoptera; family Lasiocampidae; genus Dendrolimus; species Dendrolimus kikuchii. The sequence continues at coordinate 10,876,535 of CM034410.1, read as the reverse complement.
AAAATAGAAATCCTCGGAGACAGATTTTAACTGCATTATTGGGTGAGTGAAAGTTCGCAATGATTAAATAGTTAAATAATTAGGACTCCTGTGCATGACTGTTTTAACAAAACCGAAACCTACATAAAACTGCCATGTCTGTCCATCCAAGTCTTGGTATGTCACAGTAATTTTGAGACCATGAAGACGGGGCTCCAGTTATATGTAGTTCCCCGTACCTCACGTGGCTTGGGCACGTACCTCCAGGGCAGATACATCCTTTGGGAGGGTGGCCAGACTGAACACGAGATAGGTACGTAGGCGACGCGTCACGTGCGGGATGTTCCACAGGGATCAGTCCTCGGAACGATTCTCTGGAACACTGGCTACGACTGGCTTCTCTAGTAACCAGTCCTGCCCGGGATAGCGTTAATCTGCTTTGCGGACATCACCCTACTCACGGCGCGTCTCGCGTTAGCGACCGTGGTCCAACGTATAGGTAGGCTGGGCTTGAGGGTCTTCCAAGCGAAAACGGAGGTTCTTATGCTCCATAGGCGTTTTCGAAATCTACCTTCGGACTTGTCCGTTACAGTCCAAGATGTTTCCATTCTCGTTAAGCCCCAGATGTAATGCCCCAGAGGGCAAGTGGTTGTTCAAAAGTCATTTTGAACAGCTTGTCCCCAAATCGCTTAAATCCGCAAGCGCTCTCGCTAGACTTCTCTCTAACGTGGGGGGACCAGGCGGGACGGCTCGGAAGTTGTATTCTGGCATCCTCCGGAGTATGGAGGTGTACGGTGCCTCTCGTGTGGAGCCATGCACTCCATCGCCACAACAGGACTCTGTTGAGGAGAGCTTAGAGTCCTGGCGGTGAGGTCCACACGGGGTTACCGTACGGTATCGAGGACGGCGGCGACACTCTTGGCGGCTAATCCGCCCTTGAATCTTCAGGTGGAGGTGCTTGCTAAGATGCGCCGTTCTCGACAGGATGCCCGCGCTGGGGGCCTGGTATATTGCCAGACAGACTTGGAGTCTCCTGAGGTCGGCACTGATACAGTGGAGGCACTTCGTTCTCACCTATTGCGATGGGTCGCGCGGAATCGCGGGACCCAACTTTTAGGATGACGCAGACACTTACCGGGCACGGGTGCTTCGATAAGTATCTGCATCAGATCGTGGGATTCTCCCCAGTGCCGCGAGTGCGGCGCACTAGACACTGTGCTTCACACGCTGATCGAGTGCGCTACATGGCAACCTCAGAGGTTCGAGATCGAGGCCGCAGGGCCGATTGATTACTTGGGGGAACCGGTCGAGGCCACGCTCCACAGCGACGATCATTAGTTGGCGGTTTCTTCCTTTTCCGGGGCAGTAATGTCCCGCAAGGAGGCCGCTGAGAGAGAAAGGGAGAGAGCTGCTTATGCGACTACCGGACGCCGTCATCAGACTGGCCTCTGGAGGCGCAGATATGCGCAAAATCTCCTCACCTAAGTTTTCATCGTAGAAGTCTGCTCGCAACTGGGCATGCGGCGGATCAAATCTCTATTGGTGAAGTTAGTCGCCCTGCTTTCCGGCTTGATCAAAGCTTGTTGTGCGGTCGATCATCATAAAATTGGATCCAGTATGGTACGAAACGTATTCCCTCTGGGTTATCAAAAGAAATACAAAAATGTCACAGCTATTTTTCTCCGAATCTCTAAACTATAAACTTTGCTGTAGTCGAATTTAACTTTAGTTTGTCAAAACTAAATTTTGGTCTAAATATTAATTATTCAAATTCACAGGTGTCAGCATTAACATCCATTTGAGATTAGGCGATGATATTCTAGCGTAAATTCCATTAATCTTAAAGTGATGATATGAATATATAAATAATACCATCTTATGAATTCTTAGGACAGGTTTATGAGATATGAGATGACGTTTAATGCGGGGTCGTTAAGCTATAGCTTCGCCCTCGCGCAGACGATGATTCCGGCTCTGGATTGGCCTGAATGACCTCCGGCGCCGTGAGCAAATGGCTGGGGAGGGTCCGTCGTCATCCCCATAGTCAGATGAGGTAGTGGAGTTGTTCCGCGCTCCCCCTTCTGTCGCCACGTGGTGTTTTGACCTCTGCGGTGACAATGAACGAGGCCGTCTCGGCCGGCGTCTGCCGGGACCCACGCGGAGCAGGCGAAAACTATTTCTCGCGGCCTTGGCTATAAGCGAATGGAAGGAACACGGCGACTTTCAGTGGGTAGTGGTAGTGGTATTCCGGCAGCAGGCAGCTGTCGGCCGGCGAGTCTCTACACGCCCTCACAGTCGTCTCCAAACGGTCCGTAAGTGGATTTCTCCTCATCAAAAAAAAAGAATCAATAGATTCCGTGGAGGTTCCACACGTGTTTGGCCGGTTATAATTTATATAATTTAAATATTAACCGTAATACCGAAGTAAGAAAGAGAGTTGGTCTGAAAGAGAGTGTCGGGGTGAAGGTAAGGAAAGGAATGCTCCGGTGGTTCGGGCATGTGGAAAGAATGTATGATGAAAGAATGACTAAACAGATATACAATGCAAAAGTGGATGGATGCAGAAGTCGTGGAAGGCCACGACACACCTTCCATGATCAAATTGATCGTGTACTAGCAGAAGGTGATGTCAGGAGCCTTAACAACAGACTAGCGTGCATGACAAGAGTTATGAATGTCAAAGAAGCAAGTGAGGTGTGTAAGAAAGCCTGAATGGCGCTCTGCTGTTCGTGCTTACCCCGCAAGGGAACTGGAGTGAAGTTATGTATGTATGTGTGTAAACATTAACCGATTGTCGAAATTGCGTTTCGTTTCGTCTATTTTCTAGGTTAAGTTCAAAATAATGAATATTTTACGAAGTTAACAGTCCACACGGCACATTAATAATCATTGTAGTACTGCAATTGTTATAATAATATAACAATTTTAAAATAGAAAAACAGATTATGCTTAGCCTTTAATAAAATCTTTAGTTAGTATTTTAATCATTACGTCTTGTTTTAAAATAATAACTACAACATATTTTTGATATTTCTGCTAAAAATTAAAAGTTCTTAAGAAATTAATAGAATGATAATAATTGCATTTATTTATGTACTAGCTTTTTCCCACGGCTTGTCTCGCTTTAATATAATTATTGTAGACAGAGTGGAAAACTGCTCGATGAGAGTCCCACACCCCTCCTTAGAAATGTCAAATTATTTTATAATTCCAAATATCCGTGACGCCATCTAGCGAAGTTGAAACTGACCATGAAAGCAACACATTAAAATTGCGTTGTCATTGTCGTCGTGATAGCGTAATGCTAGCGCACGCGTCCCACACTTAAAGGGCGCGGGTTCGAATCCTGGCCGGAACGCATGCACCACTTGGCAGTTTTTCTGACCTAATATGTATATTGTTACATTTACCACGTGGTAAAAACGGTGAAGGAAAACATCGTTATTAAACCTGCACATCCCGATGTGTCAAACCTGCTAAGCCACTTTGGACAAGCGTGGCGGATATATTGTCCGTATCCTACAGTGGGAGTTCAGCAGTATGGGCTGTTATTAAAAAATGCCTTGTTGAGTGAGAAATGACATTCTTAACATTGATAGATAACTCATGTATATACATAGTCATGGTAACGAAAACTGGTAGTTGTCATGACTGTATTTTTGTTAGTGAATTGCACCCGTGGCGTCAATATATTACGACCGGAGCGCCATTTTTCAGCTATATTCGTCTATTCCTCAGCAACAGTACTTTTTTCTGGATGAAAGGTACTCAAAAGGTTCAAAAGGTTGATAACGTATATTTATTTATTTATTTTAGGAAGGCTTACAGCCTAATACATACAAGTTATAATTAAAACGGGCATGTGGAAAGAATGCATGATGAAAGAATGACTAAACAGATATACAATGCAAAAGTGGATGGATGCAGAAGTCGTGGAAGGGCACGACACACCTTCCATGATCAAATTGATCGTGTACTAGCAGAAGGTGATGTCAGGAGCCTTAAGAACAGACGAGCGTGCATGATAAAAGTTATGAATGTCAACGAAGCAAGTGAGGTGTGTAAGAATAAGCCTAAATGGCGCTCTGTTGTTTGTGCCTACCCCGCAAGGGAACTGGCGTGAAGTTATGTATGTATATATGTATAATTAAAACAATATTTAAAAAAAAATGGTGATAACAAGCCTTCAGCTATTGATAAAATAAAAATATATACAATAGCGAGGAACATAAAATATAAGAAATGCGCCGCTAGCGCAGTACAAATCTAGATTGAAATTTTCTAATACTTCATTAAAAGAACGTGAGATTCGTATGATAAACGCGTTTTGTCTGTAGTTAGTGTTTACGATCGGTGTGTGGAGCAGTCCCCTCTGCCTAAGACTAAGGCCAAGTTGATTAGTCCGTAAATAACAATATTTTTGAGATCAGATCTGGACACTTGATGTCATATCTGGACAACTTCATCAAATAACAAATATCATTTATAATACGCCTGATATTTAGAGTGATATCTTTTGCAACAATTGTAGTAGTTATTACGTGATTATTGTGCACGGTAATCAAGACATCTAAAAATACTACATTTCATTAACGTCTGTTGCGTAGTTACGGTGTGAAAACTCACAAACAAATTCACCATAGGGTATCTTCACTATTTTCTATTAAAGTCGTAAAACGTTCGTTCAAAATATCATTTTGGTTTGTTTCGTTGCGTTACGCTGACGAGCTTGTGGGCAATTAGATCATTTAAAACAGCATAAAGATACGCTCCGTTTAATTATTAAATGAACAGTCTTGAATGTTCCATACAAGGATGATCGAAACGACCAAAACAATAACCAACAGGGGGATTTTTTTTTATTGCAGGAGTTCAGCAGACAGGCAGACGGCCCACTTGATGAAAAGCGGTTACCATCGCCTATGGACATTTGTAACACCAAAGGTGCTACAAATGCGCTGCTGCTCTCTTAAGTGAGACTAGAACCTGGTCACTAATGCCGGAACACAACACAAGGTTGTTATGGCGGCATACTCTAGACCAGGGGTGGTCGCCATCCAGTCTAGCAAATACCCTACCACCTGGCTGTGGGTTGTTTAGTTGCCTCTTACGATAGACCGCCTGGCCGTAGGAAATTGTATTCTTTCTCCGTTCCTGCACGGATAGACGGTTCCTGCTTTATAGTGAGTTGCGACAAATGTGGGCCAGAGGAAGGCTGGCTCCGTGCTTGTCTAGACTCCTTGGTAATGTTAAAAGCATAAAAGTCGCAAAAATTCACAGTGTACCCAACTGTAGCACACCTCTTTAAACGCCTCAGCAACTCAGACCCACGTATAATCTCGACCCGCTTAAGAATACCCGCAAGATTCTTTAGCGGTGACCTTGATCCAAATTAAATTTTGGATCTTTGTCGACATATCAGATATTGTCCCTTGCTAGTAAAGACACTGTATGTACGTTTGTATAATTAAAATTTCTATTCTGGGTTGCAATGGGTTAAAATGCTATAATTTTTACTTCATAGTACAGTATAACATTTTTAACAGATTGTTATCATTAATATAAAAAATGATATGAAATTTTAAAAAAGATATCTAGTACATTTGTTTTCTGAGTGAACCCAAAATGGATAAAGTCCTTTTCATCAAAATTAGTCATTGCGTGTAAGTGGAAAAGTACCCATCCTCACAATGTCTATTGCTTAAAATAGAATAGGGTTATTTAAAAAATATATATGAATTCTATAATATTTTTACTACAAATTGCTTTGGTTTTAGAACTTCATTTTTAATGGCATACTGTCGAATGCCATAACTTAACAACGCTACGTGAAATTTCCTAACAACTTTACGTAATGTCTCACCAAACATTTGTTTTTCTTATTTACTCTTTTAATGGTGATGAGTTAGCAAAGAGGCAATCTATTTTAAAGGCTGAGACAGATAAAAATTAAATACCTGTCCGATATTTTATGGTGCACGCGGGGTTCGGGGATAAAAGTAAGTTTGTTCTTCTAATTAGATTTCTGAACAACCATACACTATTTTTTTTTTTGATGCGCAGGGGGAGTACATTTCGTACAATACTGCGTCCATTCCATGGGGATAGAACCAATACGCAGTGAGAAGCACCGCACATCGTGTGCGTGGGCTTTAGCAAAGCGGTTCCCAAATACCTCGCTAAACTTAAACCTGCGTCACATTATCCGCGCTCGTGTTGGAAGAACATGAGGTCTAGAACAAAGTTACTCACATGTTCATCCGCGCATCAAGCTTTGATCACCCCAGGATGCAGAGTGGCAACTTAATCAGCAGATTAACCCTCCGCATCCCCAAGCTGCAACGGATCCCTGCTGTAGACTCACGGGAGGAGATTTTGCGCATACCTGCGTCTCCGGAGGCCAGTCTGACGACGGCGTCCGGGACTCGCATGAACTTTACACAATACCTGAACACGCGCCTGCCATCGTCACGTGCAATACCGTTCGGCTCTAAAAGAGCCAGTACGTTAGCGGTACCAATTGCCCTCCGTAAGACGTCATTCAAGGCGGCGTACCGTGACCGTCTTAGTTATAGTTGGTTAGTTTAGTTTATTTGATAAATCTTACGTTTTTGATAATTTCAAAGTAAAAGCGAATGCTATTAGGATTCTACTTAGTATTAATTATGCTTTTATGATTCTAGAGAGAAAAAGAGAGAGAGAGAGATAATACTTTATTGTACACCATTACAGAAAACACAGAAAAAGTTATAGCCTAAAAATATTCTAAATGTGCACAATGGGCGGTCTCGTTTCTAAGAAGCGATCTCTTCCAGACAACCCGTGGCAAGAATAAAACAGATTATATTGTCAAGTGTCAACGAGTATTGTTAAAGTTTTATTTAGCCTACCGCCAACTTATTAATTTTAATTATTTAATTTTTAATTTTGTTTATGGTTATTATTTAATCTATGGGAGCCTAATCTAATTTACTACCGCTTCGCAACATGTTATGGCTTGAAGAGAAGAAGCGGCGCAAGAAACTCTTCAGCAAACATGCCTAGCTCTGTATACATAAATATTATAGGATATGCAGTTACTTATATTTTATTAATTAATAAACATATAAGTATGTAAAATATTATATAAGTAAGAATTATACTTAATAGACATATATAAATACACCTATTAATATTACATACATAAATATATACATTCTACTTAATATTAATTAAGATTTAAATGAAAGTCTACACAGGATCTAACTTATATCCCGGGTCAACACTTAAGCTACTTGTTATCCCGATAAATGACGTCATATCTCTGTAATAGACAAATATAGCCACAGAGGTGGCACTGTGTCCACATTTTTATGGTGTGGCCTTTGTCGCTGTCGACGCTCATCGTCATGGAACGCCAACTAAGTTTCACTGGAATTCTCTTTTTTTCACCTTCTCTCAATTGTTTGGTGTCAGAACGATGTCTTTTCCTTCCACACTCCTCTATTCTGACATACGTCATCATTCACACAAACCATCCATCTCTTTTATGGTCTACCTTTACATTTGTACCCGTGTTTCAGTCACAGGTACAACTTTCAAGTCCCCTAATATACTCACTTCACTTTTTAAAAATTGTGGCTCCAACGCACTTGGCATTGATTTTGCCATAATATACTCAATTCTCACCTTAAACTTTTGTTGTAACACTATACACATCCATCTCAACATTCGCTAGCCCTGATAATGCAAAAATATTTTTTTAAAATAATTCATAATAGTGTTTTAAAATGGCTTAAATTAATCTTCTCAATCGTCTGCCTGTAGGTTCGAGGTGTGATATAATTGGGCTCCATTAGCTTATGGGTGTCGGTAAAATTAAACGATCATATATTATAAACTGTATTGTATATATTAGAAATAATTGTTTACATGAGCCTTAAGTACTTAATTACTTAAACTATAATCATTTGGACGACAACGTCGCGTTGTTTTGTCTCGCATAAATAGGCTTCCCTGGCGGCGTGCCGTGGGAGCGATTGCGCGCGACCTTACAGCGTAATGGTATACCCAAGACTGCCTGTCCTCAAGTGTCCTCCAGGACTCCGCTACGGGCGGGGTTCTGCGGTGCGTCGGAGTTCGATATCGCGGAAACAAACAAACATTCCCGAGCGCACGTCGGCTGTATTAACCTCGCCACATCCTATCTTTCTACCATAAAGAAACCTTATTTATTTGTCTAAAAACGCATCGCGCTTTATCTTAAACCTATAAAATAAATATGCATGGTGATTACAAATTCAATACGCAGTAGCACTTTGAACCAAAAATAAACTATCAGTAAACAATAGATCACTTGAAAGCATAATTTGAATACATTATGCATTAACGGCGAGTATAATTCGTATACGTTAAGGTGTATGTAGGGCTGGTATTTTTTCATGGATCTATATTACCCACTGGGGCATTATTCTGCTTTTACTATCTCGTCATAATCGCCGGACCCTATGGTATCAATCGTAGGTTTGCTTGATTTCGATATTCTGTTAGTTATAACGCCGTGCCCATGGCACGCCACTCTATATTTATAAATATTGTTACGAGTGCGGGACTCGAATTAAAAATGCCCTTGGAATTACTATAGAATTTATTAGAACTATACAAACACGTATAACACAGGTACAAATATAATTGAACACAATCAGTTCAAACGTAAGGCGCGATTCAATACCACGCGCAAAGTCCGTCACTATATAGGTTATCGAATGTACACAAGTCTCGCCTTGATCGTGGTTCTCGCTAGACTGACGATCTCTCCATTGGGCCATTGCTTTATAATGCACCGATGCAATATGTCTACCTGGCAAGCGTCGACGCAATTTTCCAGAAAACGTAATGCGTACACCCGCGTAATTATGCCTGCGAACGACCATAAACGAGTACAATACACAATAGGCTATTTTCTAATTACAACTTTTAAATACAAAGCAAACAAAAGAAGTCCAAATGCCGAAATGTAATAAACTGCAGGTGTAAGTAGGTCTTTGTCGGTTGTAACAATATTTATAAAGATAGAGAAGCGAAGACTGGTGACTTTAAAAAAAATGTAACTTTTTAATATTCATTTGAGCTAACGCCATTTCTGCTTTTTTTATTTTTTGAGTTGAACAGACAGGCAGACGACCTACCTGATGGAAAGTGGTTACCGTCACCTGTGGACATTTGTAACACCAAAGCGCTACCAATGTGCTGCCGCTCTCTAAAGAGAGACTGGAACCTGGTATGGCGGCATACTCTAGACCAGGGGTGGTAGCCATCCAGACGGGTACATACCCTACCTGCTTGTGGGTTGTTTTGTCGCCTCTTACGACAGGTCGCCCTGCCGCAGAAAATTGCATCCTTTATCCGTTCCTGCACGAATATAATGGTAAGACCAATTTTGTTCTACTATTATTCTGTCGTGTCAATTTCGAAAAAATAGTGTGGATTTAGTAGATACACATTTTTGACAATATCGCAATGGAATCGTAGTTTGAATATCTTCGCAACGCCATTATATACACAACGATATTGAAATAGCAGAATTGGGTCCCTGGGCTTGATCTATATTTGGAATGAAAAAAAAATTAAAGTTGTTTTCAGTGAAAACTACTGATATGATACTCAAAAAGACTTAATACTTAGAACCGCTTTTTAAACGTTATAATCGGTTTTATATAACCTATAAAAAAATATAAAGTCGGTTACGTAATAAATCGTGGCAGCGCAATGGCTAGCGCACGCGTCCCAATCTCAAAGGGCGCGGGTTCAATCCCGGTCGGAACCCATGCAATCTTAGTCAGTTTTCTGATCTAATGTGCATATTGTTACAATTACCACTTGCTAACAGCGGTGAAGGAAAACATCGTGATGCAACCTGCACATCGAAATAACCGACGTGTCAAACCTGCCAAGCCCCCTTGGACAAGCGGCGCGGGTATACTGTCCGTTCCCCCTATAATGGGTGGCTCGAGCCCAGCAGTGGGACATTTATAGGCTGTTATTAAAAAATGCCTTGTTGAGTGAGAAATGACATTCTTAACATTAATAGATAACTCACGTACCTATATAGTATACACTAATGTGACCTAATCAATAACGGCGTTATTTTTTAACACTATAAGTAAGCCGCATTTGGATACAGTCACTAATGCCTCTGCTTTACTTAGCTATTTCAGAGTGTAATCGATAAAAAGAATGTTATGTAAACCTGCATTAACCGGTTTATTCTGCGAGAATTATTGTCTCTATATGACATCTATTTCTAACGTAAATATGTGTTTGTATGCGACTGAAAAATGATATATCACATACTGCGTGTGTGGGTGTACTGTGTAGTACGGTTTTTACAGTACTGGGTATACTATAAAACCGTTCTAAACCGGTTTATTATAAAAAAACCTCTTAAAGAAACTTTTCTATTAAAACCGTTTTATCGAGGTTAAAGTTTGAACAAAACCGAAAAGAAAAACTGTAATGTACTTAGGCTATAACCGGTTCTACTTTTGGTCCGGTTTCCAAGTCTTGTTTGCTCATCCCAATTATTTTTTCTCTATTTCAAATTTATTGTAGTAACTCTGTAAAGACTGTTATTTTATATTATTTTGATATTGTTTCAGCCACAATACCCACCTTTACCTACGGCATTCAAATTGGATGGCTATCACCTATGGGTCCTTTATTGAAATCTGCATACACTCCAGCGCCATCGCCGCTGTCAGATAAGGATATATCGTGGATGGCAGCAGCATTGCCTCTAGCTGCAATATGTGGGATACCCTTCTTCAGTTATGCCTCTGATAGATTCGGAAGGAAGAAGGGAGTTATTGCAGTTTCTTTACTATCCTGTGTAAGTATGCCCTATTGCACCTAAGGAGGAGTGTAAGAGTTATAATCTGCTGACAGAACTCACTGAAAAAGCAGAGCTGACAGAGGGTCCGCTTTTAATGTCTGCCGTGTTAAATTTTGTTAACGAATTTTCTGTTATTTACTATATTTTTTTATTGTGAAGCTGGCAAATAGATAGACAAACAGACGGCTCAACTTACGATAGACCGCTCGGACGCAGGGAATCGTATTCTTTCTCCGTTCCTGCACGGATAAATCTAGGTGTCTAAGATCAGCCCCTGTCAGTGATGCGTTGTACGTTGTATATGATGATGACACACAAGCCTTTTGATCGCGTGAGATATCTACCAGACGTTTGGCTGTTTCGATAGAGCTGGTGTACTTCAGGCCGCTTATACTCCCAGAGTCTCCATCCCAAGAGTCGCAAATATGTAGCTATTACCGATAGACGAATGTTGCAATATTAGTTAAATTAAAGTATTTAATATTTTCAGTTAGAAGTTCAAAAGCATTCATTTATAATTATGCTTAAAAGTTTAAAAGAGTTATTGTTTCACAACAAGGGTTTGACTATTACGTCAGAGTAATAAAAAAATCAATACAGACAACAATAGTCCTTTCGTAAGCAAGCAAAACATCTCAAAGTTTACTCCACAAGTCTTGTTTAAACTTTTTTGATGAAATTATCTCTTAAGATCTATCCACTCTGGTTTTTTGCAGTGAAACTTCTTTATCGATGTAGTAGCATTTAGGACGGTTTGAAAATAAAAAACGTCACGTTTTACCGGCACGACTTCATAAGTATACACAAATTGGTAAATAGTGTAATTGCTGTGTGAGGGTGTATCATTATGTACTTATACTTGGTTGAATAATTAATAAAATCCGCGAAGTACGTGCCAGCAATACCCCGCCACCGACGGGTAGTTGTCCTTCGAGTAAAAGCCGGGGCAAAGAGGTTTTCCTCGAGGCCCCAACCTCCTCGTCGCCTCAAATGGCCAAGAGGAAGAAGAGCGCCGAAAAAATAAAATAAAAAAGTGCCAGTAGTACACGAACTACGAAGGATTTAGTACAGATGACAAAAGTCCACAGTTTTCTTAATTTGGCTATTAAACCTCATTCATCTGTTATAATTTAAATATAGATGAGAATAAAGGCACTGGAGTAAATATAGGCGAACCTATAGAATATGCGCACTCTATAGTTTCACCTATGTTTACTTCAGCGTGCGCATCTGACATTGAGCTCCTTTATTCACTTGTCTTGAAACCACGACGTCACGTAACCCTTTACATTTATTTAAGAAAAACACGTTATACCTAGACCTAAAGAAAGGTTTCGTTTCGAAATTTTGAATGCAAAGAGGGTCATGTACGCAATTAAAATAATTATTTTTGGCAGCAAAATAAATACAACATGTATGGCATACATTTTGGTATTGACTGTTGTTGTTGTTATATTGATTTATTAACCGGTTTCGTAACTATCTTAATAAAACTGGCTAGGGAATCCCTTACAATGTTGTGGAATCATATCCAACCCACTGGGTCTAGTCTAGATAGATGAAATTTTGCTGCAAGATGTATGACTGAATGTCATATAGGTCATAATCTCAGATTGTTTAATACATAATTATAATTCTTATTATTGAATAATTACCTTACAGTATATGCCTAAGGGTGCACCTTGAGGTACGCGATGGTAGCTGAACGTTGTGCAGTCTGCGCTCTATACCAGAAACAGTTGAATATATAGAAAATTGTTTGTATCAAAACTTGTAGAGAATTTTATATTCAACAACCTTTAAAATACACACATAAAAACTTTAAAAAGCGATATATTTCCTATAAAACCGTTTTTAACCTTTACCTTAAAACGTCGACACGAGATCTTTTGACACAACTTTTAGAATATCACAATAATAAGTTTATCGCTTACTAGCTTTCATTCCGAGTTGACATACTAATTTGAGTGGACTGTGATAGTAAATTTTAGAAGAAATGCAATCTCGTTTTGTTCCAGATATCATGGACAATAAAACTAACAGCAATCACGGCACCATCTCTCATTATCGCCAGGATTATAGCTGGTTTAGCTTCTGGCGGATGTTTTGTTGTCGTACCAGTATACGTCAAAGAGATATCAGAAGACTCCTGGCGTGGTGCATTAGGTTCTCTAACAATGACTGTGTGCAAACTCGGTGTCATTTTCGTGTACGCTGTGGGTATGGCAGCTTCGTATGAAGTCAACCAGATTGTGTATCTAACGATAGCTGGAATACATGTTTTGGTATTTTGTTTTATGCCGGAGTCGCCTAATTATCTGTTGAAGATTGGTAAGGATAAGGTAAGGAACTATAAATTAATTATTATGAACAGGACACTTACCTGGGGATACAAATGGTGTTAGGCATCCAGGTGCATAGACAAGAGGTGGCAAACCAATCGTCTTCTACCTACACTTACCACGCGTAATCTGCTAGACGCTAGTTTTTCAAACAGTCATTATATCTATAAAAATATCAGGACCTTTTTTTTCGGCAAATTCGGCTTTTTCAGTTGTGATTTGCGATGTGCAAGACAAAAGATCTTATTGCTACCAAAATGAATTTGATATTCCATACTATATACTGTATATACTACATACTGACATTAAAACAGGTGTAGCAAGGGCATTAGTGACTATACAAATGCGACTTAGTTATAGTGCTAAAAAATAACGTCATATTGTTTAGGTACATCAGTGCATAAATACGTAAGTTAGCTATCAATGTTAAGAATGTCATTTCTTACTCAATAAGTCATTTTTTAATAACAGCCCATAAATGTCCCACTGCTGGGCTCGGGCTTCCCGTTATAGGGGGAACGGACAGTATACCCGCCCCGCTTGTCCAAGGCGGCTTGGCAGGTTTAACACGTCGGTTTTTTTTTATAACAACTCTACGGACTCTAGTTCCGTACCCTTTTTTTACAATTAAATTTAAGAAAATGTTTAGAAGTTGTACACGCTTAGTTGTTACTTTTGTTATTGTGTGTGACATTTATTGAACGTATGTTTGTGTTGTGGTGTACCTTAAGAATAACTTATTATATTAATTTACTCTAATTTTAAAACTAAACTTATACTAATATTGAGTGGATCTGTTACACGCTGGTGTTGTGAGGAAGTGCATGTGCAGTGTGTGCATTATATCTACCTATATACTATATATCACATACATACACATCGGTTATCTCGATGTGCAGATTGCATCACAATGTTTTCCTTCACCGTTCGTTAGCATGCGTTCCGGCCAGGATCTAATCCGCGCCCTTCCGAGTTTGTGACGCGTGCGCTAGCCATTACGCTACCACAACTTTCGTGAGTTATCTATCAATGTTAAGAATGTCCTTCCTCATTCAACAAAGCATTATATCTTTGGATAGATCTGCGTGACACAGTCACTAACATTACGATTCTCCCAAGTGTAGCAGGGAGACATAAGGGGAACACCTAATATAGCTTGCCCTATAACCTGCTAAACGACTTTATTTGTAAATCAATCCCACCGTTAGTGACCATCTCAACACCATACGTCATAAGAAGTAGGACGTATTTTCGAAGACTTGCGTTTTCAAGCATTACTTGGATATAGTTCCCGGCACAAATCTTGAGCGATCGGCGGAACAGTGGTGATCGCTTTGCGCATTGATCGTATAAGCCTATATAATAAGATTTATGGACATATCGACAATATTATGTTTTTGTCTCTGTATTCGAAAGGGACAATACCATAGACTACAGAAACAGGATCGAAATTTCACTGTTCGTAGGAAAAGTGACCGCTCAGCAATCTGGCCAGGGTCTATATATTTGAGCAATTTTGAAATAGGAACTATTAGAGTTCTCTACCTTGCTTCGCCCGCCAAAAGTTCAGACCCTTGCCCGAGGAAGTTTTCAGGCATTTTCCAGGGCTAGGCAGGCCTAATGGATTTAAGATTCATACGGGTTACATTGCATTACATTTTTATCTAGGCGCAATTCGCCCTGGAAAATCCCACTTTATCTCGTGAAAACAATCTATTTTTCCAGGATAAAAAGTATGTATGTCCATTCTCGGTGCTGAGACTATATAGTATATACCAAACTTCAGTAAAATCGGTAATTCTTCCGCGAAAATGCGTATCGGATATCTCGTGATATTTTCCGTTATATCTACGTCAAATATTAACGTTTTGCTCTACTATAATGGGAATTGACTAATAGGTAAGCTCTTATAACAAGGAAGCTAATACTGAAATATTAACTCTACTCTGATTTTTAATTACGTGGACTAAAATGATAGCTGCAATCGCCCTTTTTTATGTTGCAACCTTGGAGCAATATACAGAAAGACAGAGCTACTGTGGCATTTATAATATTAATATGGACTTTTAGATAGCCGTGAAAACCATATCCTGGCTACGTTGCACAACGAAGAATAGTGACGTCGTGGTGGCTGAGATAGCACGGTTGAAGGATGAGCAGCGACGCTTCTTAGAGATGCCCAAAACTAACATATTCACCGTGGGTAATGTACGGCCACTTTATTATGTTGAGTTTTGCCTGACTAGCTTTCGCCCGCGGCTTCTCACGAAATCTATCCCACGGGAATCGTACATTTGCCCGGGATAAAAAAGTAGACTATGTGCTGCTGCTATTGCTACTGCTATGCAGATCTGTTCTGGCGTGACTGAGCTACAAAGATCCGTCCAAACTTTCGCATTTATAATATTAATAATTATATATTCGTCGAGCTCTATAAAAAAATTAAGTAGCCTAATTTACTCATAATATCAGCTATCTGCCAGTGGAAGTGCCGTCAAAATCGGTCCAGTCGTTTTTGAGATTACTTTTCAGGGTTCCGTAGATATTTCGACAAAAACGGAGCCCTAAAGCTGATATTAGGCAATAAGGGTTAAAATTAATTTACTTTTGATACCCTGAAAAGAATAATAATTGTTCAATATACATTGTTTCTTAAGAAAAATTATATATCCTTTATTATTTACTGTACACAAAATAGTGGTGATGTACAAAGGCGAGCTTAACCCTAAAAAACTTCCAGCAAAGTTATGGGTCAAGCGAGAATGGAAAAACAAGAGGCAGGGATGTCTACATTAAAGTTATTACATAAAAGTATTTATTGAAAATAATGTTTACATTATAAACAACATACAGATACATATACATATGTATCTATATAGTAAATTTCAGTACGAAATGACAATAACCTATATCGAGGGGTGAAAGGCTATTTGTTTTAAGCGACATTTTGTGACAGAATTGACTTGATGGTTTTCTTGCATCCTAATGTCTCAAACTGAAGGAATTATAATGAACCTGGTTTCCAACTAAAAACTACAGATTATTTTTTTTGTAAATATAATATGTAGTTTATTAATGAAGTCTTTTTGTGGGTCATTGAAACTTCAAAGTCCTCTATCGACACAATTTCGCAAATGTCGCTTAAAACAAATAACCTTGGACCCGTCGATATGAATAATTTATACCGAAGTAAGAAAAAGAGTTGGTCTGAAAGAGAGTGTCGGGGTGAAGGTAAGGAAAGGAATGCTCCGGTGGTTCGGGCATGTGGAAAGAATGCATGATGAAAGAATGACTAAACAGATATACAATGCAAAAGTGGATGGATGCAGAAGTCGTGGAAGGCCACGACACACCTTCCATGATCAAATTGATCGTGTACTAGCGGAGGGTGATGTCAGGAGCCTTAAGAACAGACGAGCGTGCATGACAAGAGTTATGAATGTCAAAGAAGCAAGTGAGGTGTGTAAGAATAAGCCTAAACGGCACTCTGTTGCTCGTGCCTACCCCGCAAGGGAACTGGCGTGAAGTTATGTATGTATGTATGTATGTAATAATTTATCTCCCTTCACTGCAATAAAATCCTTAACAAAATATAATTAAAAGTATTTATTTCTGTTTATTATTCAAAACAAGATTAACAGGTTGTGATAAGGCTTTAACACGATGCTGTATCTTTGTTTACGTAATCATAAGATTATGTACATGATATTTACTTAGATTTATGAATATAAATTGCGGTATGATGGTATAATACCTACATCTGAGATGACATTATTTATGCAGATAAAAGCTTTTATTTCTACTAAACAATGATTGTCTTAAGAAGTTACTAAGGTACTCTTTAGGGTTAGATGGGACAATATAGGTTATAGGCACCTCCATTGCTTCCAGCTGCCAAGTAATGGAGGGGCGTGTTGGTATAAATATATACTTATACCAGAGTTTTCCCCGTGGCTATGCCGCGTGAAAAACCCTAGGTAGTAGCTCTATGTTACGTACGTAAAAAAATAATTAGGTGTTTTATATATATTGTTGCGAGCCGATACTAATCCTTTGCAGGTGTCTTAGTACCCCTTTGAATGTGTTTTATTGTTTACGCTAATCTCCTCGTTTACGCCACCGTAAGACGTCATAAAACCTTCTTTCCTCTGTTGGTCTTTCATGCGTATTCTTAAAAGCCATTAAACCGACAAGGATTTCAAGAACCAGTAGGTGGCATGTTGCTAGGAGGCCATGTCTAATTTACAAATGGATGAGGGTCACTCAGTTGGGAAATGCGCCAGTCGTGTTCTGACTGCGAAGGAAGCGTTACCTACATTTGATTTTTTTTTTGTTTTGTTCATTCTAATACAGGCGTGGTTTAAAAGAAAAAATAAGTAACGCTTTTGAATTAGGCTTGTATTATTTCACTCCTCATAAAATTTCTATATTGCAGGTCTAATATGAAAATCGATTCATAAAGAGTAAACAGGGTTAATGCCGCTTACACTTATAAGCCGCATTAACCCTGTTTATACTTAGATTAGTGATTACAGAGCACCGGTTAAAGCGTGGGGAGAATGATGCGAGAGCAAATAGTTTGAACTAGTTTTACAAATTCACTAGCAGCAAGAGAAAGAAGCACGCCTCTTTAGTTTCGGTACCACTAACAAAATTGTTGGCTGAACTTCTTTACTGGTAACTTCAATATTTGATTTATTTTTTTATAGTTATTACTATTAATGTAGATGATTATTTATTATTGCTCACCAAATATACAATTTCAAAAATACACAATTACAATATTGTCATAGCAGAAACAATAGGCGTCCTTATCGAATAGTTCTTATATAGCCTAGTTCTTATATATATATATATATATATATAAGAACTAGGCACAATTATTTAAGGAAAAGTAGTGTTTTCTGAGTGCGTTCTTAAATGTAGGCGATGTTTTGGCCTCTCTGCCAGTAAGAGGCAGCGCATTCGAAAGTTTGACAACCTGCACTGTAAAAGAGTTATCATAAAAGGACGAAGTGTGTGCAGGTGTAGTGAGTTTCGATACGTATGAGTGCGCAAATTGGGGGAAGTAGAAAGGCGAAGGAATTCAAAAGGTTCCTTAAGGTAAGGAGGACTACTAGGAATAAACGATGTGTTATAAAAGGAGTTGTGGCAGACTAAATCTTAAAAGTTCACCAAAAAATAGCTTTAAACAATATTCTTTTCTTTGTGTAGTCCGCGACCGGCCAGCCTTCTCGGCCCTCCGGATGACGCTGGTGTTAATGGCAATGCAGACACTCTCAGGATGCTTCGCCCTCATGAACTACGCGGCTGACGTCTTTGATAGAGCTGGAACCGAGTGGAGTCCCAACACATTGGCGCTCTTCGTTGGATCCTTGCAATTGGCTGGATCATTCTTTACGACTATGTCTATTGAGAAATTTGGCAGGAAGGTAAATTCTTACTTCAATAAATTTCCTACCAGTGTATGGTATTTTAACTATAATATAATTCTTAAGTCTAAAAGTGCATAAATTGAAAAGGAATTTCTAATTTTTAGTTGTGGGTAAAGTTTACTTATAGTATTAATTATTTCTTCAATGACAAACCTCAGTAAATGTAAATCTCTGATAACTTTGAATGGGGTAGATATAACTGAGATACTTTTTATCATCTTACAAAATGCGGACGCCACCTAGATTTTGTACGTGCGTTGCAAATTACGACGTCACTTCTAGAACGAGTCAAATGCGTATTAATTATAGCATAAACAGTCATTAATTTCTATAATAATATTTTAAAGTTATGATGAGGACATGATATTTGAACGTCCACTCTTTTATATGAACAGTGTCTTAGAACTGATTATAATAATATTGACCTGCAACGTCGAAATTTCGAATTCACAAAAAAAAAATATTCTTCCCCCAGAAACCTCTAGCTTGCAGTTCGTTGGTGGTGTCGATTTGCATGGCAACACTGGCGACTTGTTTCCTAGTTGGCAGCGGGTCTGTCAGTTGGCTGCCAGTCGTGGCCGTGTGCACATGTATATTGGCATACGGAGCTGGGCTGGCTCCCGTCCCTATGGTGATTATGGCTGAGGTCTTCACATTCCAGGTATTATTTTAAATTGTTGTTTTTACAATATATCTACGTCCCCATACAATAATTTTTATTTAATGTAATATAATGTGTGATATTTTTTATCCCGAGAATCCCGCGGAAAATTTCCTGGAAGCGCGGTTTGTAGTTGTTCGGGTAAAAAATAACTTATTCCGACAGTTTTCACTAAAACGATAGCTTACATTTTTTTTAAATGTTGCGATTCTTTGAGTCCTGGAAATCCCGAAGGAATTTCAAGTCAAGCGTGGACGAAGACGCTGGCATATCCTAGTCTATAATAAATTAGTTATTTCTACTGCCAAATCTGGAAGCTCAAAGAATAACAATTTTGCAGGTGGAGCCCGAGCATATTATGAATACTGCTAATTTTTCTTTCCAGCTACGCGCAAGGATGGCCGGCGCAAGTATGGCTTTCTCCTTCTTTTGTAGTTCAATGACAGTTCTTTTCTACACTCCAGTCGCGAACCAATTCGGAGCTTATGTTGTTTTCTACGCATTCTCTGCCGTAGCGTTATTTGGGGTCATATACACTATACTTTGGGTTCCAGAAACGAAGAAGAAGAGCTTGGACGAAATACAAATGTTTTGGAAGAAGACTGAGCCTGTATTTGTATGATAGTCTTATAGTTGGTTCCTATATTTTCCTATTTGTTGACGATGGCCTCTTTACAGCTTTATATTACTTTGTAATATTTTTTAATGTTGTTCATGTTTTAGTGATGTGACGTTGATACCAGTTGATATCGATATTTTGGTTACGCAACGAAATGAGAGTGAAATTATTACCAGCTTTTATTTGAAGTGATATTTTCAAACGCAGCCTTAGCAGATTTACAAGATATTCTAATTATTTTTGTTTAAATTAATAATTAAAAATAGTTCTGTGGTTAGTTCTCGTATTTGAGAATGGATAATTGGCCTTTTTATTTTAACTCGTAACAAAGAGGCAACCTATGTCATTTTCAATACACAACTATTATACAAGCAAATGTTACTGGTTAAAATTTAATATAAACCCCATACGTGTAGTGTGAAATAATAAGGCATAGAATAGATAGTAAGATTTGGAAACCTGGCTTTAATTATAAGTTTTATAACTAGTATTATTCAGTAATAGGGCGTCAGTGTGGGGCAAAGGAGATTTTTGTTTACTGTACAGGATATTTTTTTATTAGTCGATAGATCTTGCAAGTGATGTGCTGGAAATTCTGAACTGCAGACCGCACATCTTGAAATCAGTGTCAAGTAAAACATAAAAAGAAAGATTAAGTTTGCAAATATAGTCATTTTATCACCGACTTCAAGATGTAGGAAATATTTATTTTTTGCTTCTTAGTTACTCTTGAAGTCGGTTTCCTTTTTGGTACAAAATTTATACTTCATCATATTTGCACACATCGCACGTTTAATAAAAACAGATGTAAATAAGAATGTCAAATTATAGACATTTTCTATTAAAAGCGTATTTATTAGTCAACTCCTACAATTTCTGTTAAGGAGCTACCTAAATCTCATAGCTATGTCGCTTGCGCAGTAACGTGTTTCCGAAGATATTAATTGACGCAATTTACTTACAAGAAATGTGTATTACACAAATCACAACAATAATATTACGAATGTATCACATAAAACAGGGGTTCCCAAAGTGTGCGCCATGGCGCCATGGTGCCCTGGTGTGCCGTAGAGTAGATTCTCCGAAAACTAAACTTAGGCATTCGCGGTTACAAAATGTGTTGAGATCATCAAGCTCACACATTCACACACACATATTTATTTTTCTTAAATAATTAATGCTTTCTTGTATATAAATATACAAACTCAGCTTCAATTTTTGTGCCTATATCATTGTAACCTATTTCAACTAGCTGGGGCGCCGAGGCAAAGTACTAAACCTGTAAGTGCGCCGAGAACTGAAAACATTTGGGAACCCCTGACATAAAACGACCATTTTGTTTCATTGTTAATTACAGAAATTTAAATTTAATCAAATTTATGTGAAACATTTGTAATTTTATTGTTATTTGTGTAATAAAGATTTGCCGTAAGTGAATTCTGTCAATGGATTCTCTTATGGATAGAATCAGAAATGAGGTTATCCGTAAAAGAACGAAGGTAACCTACATAGCTCTCAAAATTATGATGATTTGATGATGGAGCAAACTTGTTCCAGGCTCAAATTCGTCAGATACTATAATAGTCTCACTCGTAAATTTGCCTAATATCGGTATTCTGTGTATTACAATGACGTGCCCATGGCACGCTATTCCATCTTTATAAATATTTATAAGCAAAAACTTGCGAAACAATTTTACAATTTTTTGGTTGTAATACCAATTTTTTTTCTATTATTCCACCGCGACGATATCGAGACGATATTGTGGATTTAGTATAGTACGAATTTTAGACACTCGCAATGGAGTCGTAACGCCAAGATATTGAAATAGCAGAATTGGGCCCTTAGAGTGGAGACCGCGTCTCGACAAATGCAGCGTAAGACGCCCTTCAGCCCCGGCCCGGTGGGCTGACCTGGGCAAGGGCTGGATGAAGAAAGTGGGAAACCGGGATATGTGGCGCCAAGTGGTAGGCCTATGTCCAGCAGTGGACAGAGACTGGCTGAAGAAATTAATTAATTTTAAAAATGTGCTAATATGTAAGCGAGTTAACGAACTCCATTTAGACGAAAACTGGACGTGCCTTTCGCTCACTTACATTGTAAGTGTGCAGCTGCAAGATTCTACAATTTCTTTATGCCATAAACACGCGTTTTATTACAAGGTCCCCAAACTCTTAAATTCTAATTCTTATTTTTTATTAAACGTGCGACAGGTTATATAATAAACTTATACATACAAATATAATAACGCTGGTAAGTTTTAGTCAACATTTTTATTTATCTTTTCAGTCTGATCATTATTATTGTGATATTTTAATATTTGTAATAAAATTAATCAGAAATTATTGATGGATTAAATACATTTTGTAATTGTCATTTCATTTTTTAGTATCTTTATTCCATATAATGATAAAATCGGGAAAGGCCACGTAAAGGGTTCCGTAGAGATGAGTTCCATTAAGATAAGAAGAGGGTTCCGAAGACAAAGATGTCAAGTGTCAACGAGTATTATTAAAGTTTTATTTAGCCTACCGCCAACTTGTTCATTTTAATTATTTAGTTTTAAAACTAACTTGTTTATAGTTATTATTTACTCTATGGGAGCCTAATCTAATTTACCAGCGCTTCACAACATGTTATGGCTTGAAGAAAAGAAGCGGCGCAAGGAACTCTTCAGCAAACATGCCTAACTCTAATAATTTTATATAATATTAAAATGGGTGGAAGGAAAAATAAAAGAAATGATCAGTCAAGTTGATTTGTGTTCCGTTAAATTACCGCGCTTAAAACCGTTAAAATGTAGTATTATTATGTAAATAGTAAGTAATATTTATAAAGTAATTTAATAAATACAAACAATAGTACAGTAGTAATACAAAAATTGAGAGAAATAAAAAACACATTTGCAGGACAATCTTTTATTAAATAATCACTTTGGACATTACCAGTTACAATTCTCAGCCGTGATTCATTTTAAAAGTAAAATACGAAGGTAATTACTATATAATAGTCAAAGCCCACATTTTATATGGATTTACACTTAAATTTAGATACAAAACCATGTGAGACCTAAATAAATGTTAAAAAATAGCCTTAAATAATGTGGTACGTCTATCTATACCAATAAAATTTAAATAGCTAATAAGCTAAGCTAGTTGGCGAAGTTGGCGACCTCAAAATAAGTGCGAAAAGTCAAATGAAAACTGCCTAACTATAAGTGACAAATTTTAGATGTTTTGTCTGTCTGTTTTCGCTGTATTCAACCTGCGGCCCCCCTGGCATATTTATAATAATCCTCGTGATGTAGTAGCGCAGTAAACCAATTTTAGTAGCACGCAACCGTGTACGAATCTTGTAAGTAGAACAGAGCTAAGAATGATTTATATGAACGGACGTATTACGGATGTAGAGGGCTGACAAAAACACCCAACATTTCTTGTCGGTGCCGACAACAAAAAATGGTGTCGAATAAGTGTGAACAGCTTCATATTCTTTTTTTATTTTTTTATTCCTGAAGCACAGGAGGCAGGCTTACGGCCCAACTGTGATGGAAAGTGCTTACCGACGCCTATGAACATTAGCAATACTAGAAGTGCTGCCGGCCTTGAAGGAGAAACTGGAACCTGGTCACTGATGCCGGAACACAACACAAAGTTGTTATGGCGACATACTCTAGACCAGGGGTGGTAGCCACCGGATGTTCTGCCATTAGAGCAGCCGATTTTTTTTCGAGCCCGAAACCCGACAAGTGTGAACGGCCGATTAAGCAAGGAGTGCACATTTATTCATTTTAAACATATCAAATGCTCAAATTTTGAAATCACAGAGGATTTACTAGCGTAAACAAAAAATATATTCTAATAAAAGTTTTACATCTTTCTGCTGCAATTTTTGGAATATATAAAATTGCGTAATCATTTTAAATATGTTATATTTATATAAAACTGCACGATTAGGGTTTGGCAAAGAGAAATCATCACTAAAAACCCCTACTTATATTAGATTGAAAAAGAGTACTTATTTAAATCTCACATAATTTTCAACATAATTCATTTCACATAGAAAATTATTCACATAAATCGAAGAAAGTAATGTTACCCAATGTAACATAAATATCACGTTAAACCAATATTGTTTTTCATGATTTTGGCAGTATTGTGTTGCCATATATGCGGCCTTCATTGAAAACCGATTGGCCTTGAGAGGACCGTTTGTTTTTTGCAAAATCTTAGGCCGCGTTTACATTGTGCACACTTCCCCGGCGGCAAGCAGGAAAATGGGCAGAGCGAATATGTAAACGCAACTTATTTCCCTTCCACAATAAATTGACACGCAAGGTTACCAATTTCTAAAAAAACATTACTTATAACTAGAGTTGCCAGATGCTCGGTTTTCGATCGGACAGTCCGGCTTTCTTTATGCTTGTCCGATGAAGAATATCTTGGTAAACCGGCGGTTTTAAACCAAATTCGTAAATTATCTAGCGAACTCAGACGTTTCGTTCGACGAGCCGCCACCCCGAATTGTGCGTTTTCTTTAATATAACTGCTAGTTGCATTGAATTCAAAGACGCCATCTCAAGCAATAAACTTTATTAAAAGCAGGGCCAGCGAGTGCCAAATATATAAAAAAGCAGATTGGCTCTTAATTTAGCATTCAATGCAATTTAGTATCTAAAAAGTTTTCAATAAATTTATATATTAATAAAAAAAAACGGTTTTTATTCGAACACACCTGGCAACCCTACATGTAATATAATAGTTACCAAATAAATAAATATTATAATATAACAAAAGGCATAAATAGTTCTTTGTTTTTTGGGTGAGTTTTCTACTAAGTTGCGATTTTAAGTGATTTTGATTTCTTTTTGTTTTTTTTTTGGCGAAGCTGGCGAATAAAAGGTCGACCCACCTCATGAAAAGTAGTTACCGTCAAATATAGGACACGTTTGTACCACCAGGGGCGAAGCTAATACATTGCCAGCCATTAGAGTGGGATAGAAGGAATGGGTTAGCAAGATGAGATAGGAGGGGCTTCGTGTGTCATCGGAACTCTCACTCACTCGATTAGGTCAACCCTAGTTGTTTCACGCAGATATTCTGTCAGAGCTTGATATCACACTGCCCGAGCCGGCACTAAGTGTTTAAATCAAGACTAGTGGTCGTCCGTGGTCGAAATTCGACCATAATAATCAATTAAAAAATTTGAACATTATTATGGTTCTATCAGATTTCGCCAACTGATAATTTGATTTCAACAATAAACAAGAGTATATATGCGTGTGTGTAATGTTTTTTTTATTGATTTAATGTATTTATTATGCATAATTTAAAAAAAAATATTGGCATTCTGAACTCCTTCTCTATATAAACTATAAGTGTGCGACATTTCATACTCCGCGCAATTTTCGTAAAAAGGGGTACAAAGTTTTTGCTTCTTCTTCTTTGTTCAATAATGGCTTGGCACGGTTTGTGCATTCAGCCAGAGCGTCTTCGAAGGTTTCCCGCGCTTTCCTTAATTAAAAGTTTTAGCTTCACGTATTAAAATATAGATAATGATGCCAGCATTCTACCACGTAATTAACTTGACTTTAGCTTTAGCGTTGATATTTTTGATCGTTGGCAACACTGCGTATCAAGTTATCGCGAGATTATTATGAATCTGACACATCACTAGATATAGTGGAAAGTGCAAAATATTGTATAGGATTCCGTTATACCGTTATTTGACAGATTCGTAATACGATCCTGCAAAAGTAGCCATCTTAAGTCATCTGTTCCAGTACGATTTGAAACCGTCAGCAAACGTGTGCGTAGTACATTTTTTTTTTAAATTATACTGCGCACTATTCTAACTGTTTTAAATACTATCAAATAGGGTTGGAACAGTCTTACTGTAAGCGTATTTATACCTGGGAGGTAAGTTGTCAAGGTTCAAGATTTTGGGAGTTATTAAAGTGCGAAGTGTGTGTTTCTATAAACTCTTGCGTACAGTTAAGTTTTATATAAAAGTTAATTTCGTGTAATTAGTTTCATATAGCTAATTTATGTCTAAACTTAATATATCATAAAATTGCTTCAGCTAAATTATTATTATTATATCAACACATAAATATCCCACTTCTGGAATCGCGAACGCACATATTTGTTGACGAACGCTAGTATGCCTGCCCCGCTTGTCTATGTTGAGTTGGCGGGTTGCACACATCGGTTATCTCGGCATTTAGACGTCATGACGAGGCGTCCCGTCTCCGTTAAGAATCGTAACAATCATTATTACGCACATTAAATCAGAACGCAAAAAAATACAAGTTTAAATACTTATTAGAACTGTATTACATTTATTAAGCAAACACATGTAAATATTAGTTAATAAATAGAACCTTTTTGTCAAGAAATATGTTTTTTTACCAGGTACTAGCTCCGAGCTCTAATTCGTATAAACTAAATTTCGTATTATTTTTTGCAAATTTCATTACGCATTTGTGACAAACTTTATGTAACTACTTGTATAAGAAACTGGGAATAACATTAAAACACTACCAACTCCCAAAACAGAACCTCTTATATTAAAGTTAACAATATTTCGATGACATATTTTATGTAACAAAAAAATATTGTTTTAAGAGTAAATTGTGTAGCGTATGTCGCAATTATGTCAATCGACATATGAAAGGAAATATTCCAATTGTCTATTATACGTTCTGAATTCAAATACAAAAGATTCCGATTCGACCATGATTTGTGATTATAACTTATTCAGTTGGCCACAAAGGCAGGCAAATGTTCTAAATCCATACAGTCTAGTCAGATAATTATCAGTATCAGCTCGGTGAAATCGTAGGTGTTTGACTGACACCAAACAACGTAATTCTTGTGGCAACCACACAAGCGCGTAATTCGTACTTAAAAATAATCAATAAGGGTATTGGTTTTTTTTTACTAATATTACATTATTTAAAAATTAAACTGCACAGTTTAGCTTCCCTTCCCTTCGAATTCCCGGCAAAAACTACTTGGACCATGATTGACGTCAATTTATTGTTTCGTTCTTTTTTCAAATGTTGTGAGCTTTGGTAGTAATAATATTTTTTGTTTTTCAATATTTGAATAACAGGCAAAGATCGCGCACCATACAGCCTTTTCATTTGTGGTGTGGCTTGGTTTTAAAAACATTTAAAGGTATATATTTATGTTTAATTTCTTACAATGACAGAAGCGAAGGTCTTGATCACACAGCCTTATCAAAAAATACCATCTTTATTACACTACGTGGACAGTTTAAACACCAATATTGCAGTATTTTCTGTAGAGATCCACATTTCAAAAATTAGTGTTACCATTGTCACAGTAATGAATTTGGTTTGTTGAATTTCAAATATATTTGTATAAAACTAATTGCAACACACGATACACGCTATTCTTTCACACACAACAGCAATGCTTTGTCACGTCCGTTTTATTTCGCGCATATATATCATACGATTTGGTGATATTGGTATTATGTTCTGACGACCAACATTAAAAAATATACTCAATACGTTTATGATACCTACTGATTTATACTAAAGAGAATAGAAAAATCACATAAATATGCTGCGTTTTATTAATATAACCAACGAAATATTTACGTAACTACGTAACTTAGTTTTATATAATTTCCGTCGTAAATTGCATAATTGGAAACAAGAATCTGAACATAATTGAAACAAAATTTAACTCTCAGCCTAAAGCTGACTGCTTTTAGATAATTGATTAGTGAAATTAACACATGTCAAGATATACCGGTAGTTATAAGACATAGCATGAAGTTCCACTTTATTTTGATACTTTAATATACGTAAAACGAATCAAAACGAAAGATCCACAGTTCTGATTAATAACTGATTACATGATTTTTAATAACCTAACATTTAACAGATCTTCCATTATGCAACTTAAACATGCGAAATAAAATATTAATCTTCAGGCAAAAACAAAACATGTCACCAAAAAAATATCGAATCAATTTGTTCACGACATGTGAAAATAAACAAACAAACAAACCATCTGCGTGAAATACAAATGTACAATAACCAATATCACCATTCGCACACGTGCGCTAATGTTCTTCAATAAATATACTCTACGTGTACTGTTTTACCGATACGCACTGTTTGACCGACAAAAGGGCGTGGTTTCATTCCTCGCTCATTCTCTTCGCTTGTGGTTCGTCGAGTTCCGTCTCCGGCGGTTGTTCCAAGCCTGGCAGTTGGATTTGAGTGTCTGATGCTTCGGATGGCTGGGAAATGAGTTAATACGCACATAAGTGTTGAAAATTTACAATCGACAGGACAAATCTATATCTTGTAATATAAATTATTCTTCTTATAATATAAATTTTTAATAATAATAGTAATAGCTAACTTTAGATGTAACTTAAGTTATCTAAGATCTAATCTTCTAACGAAAAACAATGTATGCACTGTTTGTTACAACTCCAGTGATTCTTCGAAAAGTAATTGTATACCATGCTTTTGTAATCATTAAAAAAAGGAGCCTGAGATAGATATAAACAAAATATTTTTAGCTAGAGACGTTTCGCTGGGGAGTCTCTTGCCGCTTTTGCTCCTAAAACAGCGATAACTCGTGGCACATAGTATAGGAAGTAGATTTAAATTTTAACTTATATGTATGTTCTTCAAAAAATGTTCTCCAGTGGAACTTATTTTGAATAAAAACTTTTGAATTTGATTTCAGTATACATAACGTTGTTAAGTCTCAATTTTGAAATGAAGAGTTATTTGCCTAGCTTTAGGTTATTCTAACGACATCTATGTTGTACAAGTATTAGAAACACTCTTTCGCTCGTGTACTCTTTCAAGGCGTAAATTAACAAATTTTCTATATAATAAAGTTCTATATAAGTTTAATAATATAGATTATTTGCGACTTTTCATTTATGCATTTATTTTTCTTTAATGGCCGGGTCGTATATCTTACTATTAGTACAGTTACCATAGGGTTAAACGTTGACATTGTTTGTATGGAGCTTATGTCAAATTTGAACCAAATAGGCAAGGCAAATAAACGATCAATAAGATTTAGCAAAGGGCTACAAATCTAGAGCACAGTAAACAGCCAGATGGCTCACATGATAGAAAGGGATTAACGTTGCTTGGGGGCCTTCCACAAATTACGTCACACGAATTTCATATTTTTTTGACCCCTCCTCCGTCCTTTCACAGCTGGTCACAGTAGTGAAACTTCTCCCTCCGTTATTAAATTAAAAACAGCAGTTCCGTAAATAGTTTTATTTCCTTTTAAATTATTTTCGAATAATTTAAACACTACGCTCAAAATTGTTCATACACATAGAGTCGCAAATATTTTGAAGTGTTTCTTTAATAGTTCAAATTTCGTGTTTTAAAGCTTAAAATGTTTTGAAATGGGACGTCACGAAATTTAGGACCCATGCCACCCCTTGTCACACTTCATCGACCCCCCACCCCTTAACGTGTAACGTATATAACGTACGTATATGTAACGATGGTCCCTTATGGAAATAGGCTACAGTGACGTAAGGACGACAACTGTTTCAGGGACGCTTATTTTCTACTGAAATCGATCTAACAAGATTGGAATACTATGAACGCCGCTGTTACAATGTTGAATGAAAAGATGTAAATCTTTCTCACAATGAACATAAAGAGGATATATAATAATAATTGGCCTTGATTGGATATAATTTTCCCCCCAACTTAGCCCAGACTAGGAGCAATTTAATTTTAGTTAGGTGAAAAACAACATTTGGAATGATATAGCAGCAATTAGTTTGTAAGTCTGTTTGCGATTGGCGGATTGCCGATACCGAGGTGAACATGTTTTAGATAGAAAAAAAACGTGATATTAATAATCTGTGCACAGTAAAGATGACCTACAAAACTAACCACAATTGGTTAGATGACACATCGCTGGTTTAATTTGACAGTGACACCACCTAATGTTTAAAAAAAAGCGGTAATGTTCGAGATAGCAAACTTCATTTAGATAACTCATTAAACGATAGATATCACTGTCTCTTTGTCTATTGTGAAGCAGTCCTTAAGGATTTTAGGTATATGAACGCTAACTAATGAAATACGTGAGTATCAGAATGCCAACTATACTGTGAATTTTAATTACCTGGACTAAAATGTTGCAAACTTGGAGCATAATGTTGTAGTATAGCTCATTCATCAGTGAGTTGTGCGTAGTGATGAGTAGTACACGTGTGAGCCAGTACATTTGTCCCGTACCAAATACATATGTACTGATACGGCTCGAAGTTTGAAAACGTAATACTTCAAATTTTTTGTCCCGGTACTACTCACGCCTCAAACGTAAGAGGAAGGACGGAACGAGGCTTATCCTACAGCAGTACAATAACGCCTCTACGGATATTCACATGACAAACAAGGACAACATGACATGTACGACTGCTAGTAAAATGAGGTGAGCGAGGTCGATCACATCTGATTCTTAACGAACATTTCCGAACTAGAAGTTTTGTACGGGACAAATGAGGGAATGACGCTCAACGCCTGACCGGCCTCATCGTTTTAAATTTACTGCCGCGGTACAAACCGTACAAATCTCCTCGCTTCATCAGAAGTGGTACATTGTACTGGTTCAGTACAAAATGTCATGTTACTCTTACAAACGCATTTTAAAATCATGTTCTACCCAACACCAGTTGTGTGAGTTGAATCAACGACTTACTCAACTCACTTACGAATGAGCCATATTTCAACACTGCTCTAAGCTTGCACCATAAAAAAAAGGTCGATCGCAGCAGTCATTTTAGTCCAGGTAATTAAAAATCAAAGTATAGTCAGATACGTGAGATGAGAGCAGGCGTGGTATATATAGTACATAAGTCTTAATACACACCAATAGCATATCGATAGTCGCACTACACGTGTTTACCTTAGCGTCAATACTTCCAGTGCGTCCAATGGTTAGCTTGTAACACACAAACGATGGGCATCAAACACCAAGCATGTTTGTATAAGGCTGCGTATACACACACGACCAAAGCGAACACTAGCGTTCGCTGGCAATCCAAAAACAATTCATGCAGAGTTTCTATATATTTTATTACTATCCATTCTTTTATTTTCTCCTTCGTCTTCAGTTTCGTAAGTAAGCTTTTTTTAGACGGTCATAATACCAATTACATTGTACAGGCTGTGAAGCCTAACATTTAAACTTAAAGGAGAGAACCGACTATTCGTCGCAGAGAGGAAGGTTCTCTGGGAAATCGTAATTGGGGAGATAAAGGCTCACTATCTTCGCTGGCTTGGTCATGTAGAACGGATGTAGGATGAATAAGGCATACTTGGGGCGACCAGTTGATAGTCCTAAATATCGCCGGGAAGATACGAGTGGACGGTAAAGTTGGCAGATGTCCGGTCAAGAAAATCTTGGTAGACTGTTCATTATCTAGCGAACTCGTAATAATACTCGAAAGTTTCGTTCAACGAAATTATTGCGTTTTCTTTAATATAACTGCTACTTGCACTGAATCCAAAAAATGCAATCTCAGGCAATCAAAATTTATAAAAAGCAGTAGCATCGAGTACTAAATATATGAAAAATTAAATTGGCTCTTAATTTAGATCTGATCAATGGTTTATGTACGCGTAAAGGACAAACATACAAACAATTATTTTTATTTTTATATAGATTTGAGCATGAGTACTTACCTCGACATCGTTCGAGTTCTCCCTCTCTTGGGTGGGTTTCATACGCTTCTTCAGGCGAGGGTTGGCCTCCGTCGGTGCCGGCCTCTTTGGCTGGAACTGTAAAAGCACCACGTTACAACAACTCTAGTATAGTACGCACAAATTCCAATTTTAGTTACAATAGGCTTTAGGCCCCACTGAATCAAAACTGACAATCTTAAAACAAAATAAGTTTAAAATACCTTTTGCAACAAGAAATATACTTAGGTCCCAATGTCGCTTAGGATAAAATAGCGATAAAGGCTCGATTCGATGCAAATTTAGTAAGTAATAATTTAGTTTTCAGTAAGTTTATATGTTCTGTGTAAAAGTGTCATGCTCTCGTTTCGGAGGCCAGGACCCACTTTGGGTCGCTGAACAAACGGAGTAAGTAAGTTTATATGTTAATATGTTTATGTTTTTATGTGTTATCAGTGCAGGAACGGAGAAAGAATACCAATTACCTGCGGCCGGGCGGCCTGTCGTAAGAGGCGACTAAACAACCCACAGCCAGGTGGTAGGGCATTTGCCCGACTGGATGGCTACTACCCCTGGTCTAGAGCATGCCGCCATAACAACTTTGAGTTGTGTTCCGGCATTAGTGACCAGGTTCCAGTCTCTCTTAAGAGAGCAGCAGCGCATTTGTAGCACCTTTGGTGTTGCAAATGTCTATAGACGATGGTAACCGTTTTCCATCCAGTGGGCCGTCTGCCTGTCTGCTGAACTTCTGCTATAAAAAAATAATAAAAAATCTCGTTCGGTTTTTTTTTTTTTTGGAACACATCTGGCAACCCTAAGTCTACTGTATGCGGCTGCCATAATACCTTGCGTAACAATTGACTATTTCGTACCTGCAGCTCTGGCGGCAGGAAGACGCGCGTGTTGACGAAGAAGTCGGGCTGCGGTGCGAAGTACATGGTGGGGATGCGCGCGTCCGACGGGAACTCGCGCATCTCGAACGTGCTCGAGCGCGCCCATATCACCGTCATCGCCAGGTCGCACATCGCCCACAGTTTCTGCACCAAACAAACACACGGCCGTCGTCTCAGAGGCTCTACAATAAGCAAGAGTTAACTTGAGACTTCGCTCGGATGAGACGTAAGCGCGCAGTACTGACGCGTCGATGGCGAGAGCGGTAAGAAGGCGGGGGTCGGGAGGGGAGCGCGCATTACGGTCAGGTCTCAAGTTAACTCTTGCGGATAATACTCTCAAACGCCTTCCGTAGTTCGTTTTCGGCCGTACCGTCCCGAGAAATTTAATTTAATTTTAGCAATGGAGGAACAAATATTTATCTACAACTACAACAACAAAGTATACATAAAAACAAGAATAAATCGATCATATATATATATTTAATAAAACTACGTTTTAACGGAAGTTTATTTGATTTTTATTATTCGGACTTTTCGGCCACTTTTCAGTAGCCGTGATCGGCTTCAAATTCATTGTACAAGCAACCAGTGATGACACATTTCACTCATGACCGGTTAAATAGCGGTGATATAAATCACTTTTCACTCCAATTACAAAAATAGGAAACAACTGTTTAATTTCATTAGAACGTTATTTCACATGAGACAATCCATTAAAGAGCCGTGTAGTATAAAACAGCTAACGTACATAGTCAAAATGATAAACGAGCGAACTTATTTAAGTAAAATTGAATCTTATTCTTTAAACCGTTAGGCATTCATTTGCTTGAGTTATTTATAAGGCCATGAGGTAACATTAGAGTGCAACATATTATTTCACATCATAGTTCCAATAATTACTTGCAGTTCCAGTCGTGACCGCAACATGTCGCGATACTGTTATTTTAATGTCACTGCTAAAATATTGGTCGGTGATTTTTCACCAGTGAAATGCAGTGACAAAACTAAATAACTTCACGGTAGTGATCAATATATTTAATTAGTTGTAATTTCCATCACTACAAACAACCCCTTAACCATTTTATAATATATTGGCTAAGTTCCACTTGTAGCTCACAATGCCCAAAATGCTCCTTCAGCCATTCCACATAGCGACCACGGGCGTTATAGTTGTGGTGTAAACGTCACGAATAACATCATAATTTTCAATCACGCAGCGCTCACAGCGACCCATGTCAAAAAACGGGCCTTGACCGCAGAGCATTAATTCTCTCTAAAGATAAGTTGACAAAGGCGCGATTTTCAAATCAACCAATGACATTTGTGCATTTCGTCGTTAACAACTTCAACACTCCATAAGCCGTTCCACTTGAGATCATGATTACAACGCTCGCAAGCAAGTGGAACGGGAAAAATGACGGTGGCCAGTGTGATCGTTGTGATTCTCTTGTGGAACGCGGCCATTATAGACAGAATATACATTATGAAACAATGTTAAAAAATTATGCTAATAGGGTAGGTCAATGGTCTTTATATCTAATAACATTATAGTGTGTATTTTTGTGTATATTTGTATTAGACTGTTTATTCGTGTATGTATATTTGTATTGGACTGTGTTGTCTTTAAATAAATAAATTATTATTATTATTATTATTATTTATGTAGAGCAGATTGAGCTATCCTATAACCGAGGTGGTCAGTGATATACTCACATAGTTGAGGGTATCGTCCGTCTCGTTGAGGGCATCTTTGTGTAGCTTCATCTGGGTGATGAGGTTCTTGTAGAAGCCGTAGCAGTAGAAGTCGTTCCGGGTTATCAACGGCTCAAGTACGAACCACAGACAATATTTCATCACCTGCCAGACAGTGATCAATACATACATGTACGGTGGTGGAATGAAAACGTTCGCCAGTTTTCAAATTGATTCATTTAACATTCCGCGAGCACATGTTATATTTTCAAACTAAGCCACAAAACAGACTGTTCCACAGAAAATTATGTTTAACTACTTGACAATAAAGGTTAAAATTACTTAGATCAAAGTTATTTGATTTTCTACCTTGTCTAAGATTGTTTAGAAATGTAAACCTTTTTATTGGATTTAATATTTATGATAAGCACAGTCATTATTCCTCTTTGTTTCTTATTGTTAATTTCAGCGTCTGTCATTGCCAAAATTCCAATTTACTTTATTCACAATTACAATATACAAATATAATATAATATAAATACAAACACATACAAACACAAACAATATATATTATTATATATATTATTTATATGTGTTTGTATATTATATACAAAACAATATAATATACAAACACATATATATAAAATTAAATGTCTGTTTGTAACCTCAGAATAAGCTTCTTACTAAATGCATATGAAAGTATTTACGGTACCTATATCAAAAAATCTATTTTAAACATTTTGTCTGCCTGGATATTCCGGCTAATCTCTGAAACAGCTGGACCGATTTTGACGAGACTTTCACTGGCAGATAGCTGGTGTTATAATTAGCAACTTAGGCTAAAAAGTCGACTTAAAAGTGACGAACATTTTAATTCCGTGAATGTACAACCGCAGAAGAATGAATAAAAGTATAGACGGTGCCTACGTGAACAAAACCGAAAAATGAAATGAAGGTAAGCATTTTTTTTAACATTTGTGCGTAAACTTATTTAGTACTAGATGTGCCCGCGACTTCCTCCGCGTGTATTTCTTTTTTCGCGGAACCCTAAAAAATATAAAGTGGTCTGAGTTTGTCCTTATAACATTAGCTATCTACCAGTGAAAATCCCGTCAAAATCGGTCCAGCCGTTTCAGAGTAGGCGGAACATCTAGACAGCCAGACAGAAAAAAATCAAAAAATTGCATTTTCGGATTCCCTTCTCCCTGTTTTCATATTTTTATTTTGACAATACAAACAGACACTTCAATTTTATTTATCTTGGTTTCGGTCTGTGTGGTTAATAGTAATGTGTCCATTGGTAACATTTCCTTCTTTATCTGTAAGAATTTGAGTTTCTAATACTAAATTCTTGAGTCGTCGTAGTAAGCCTTAAAAAGTCGTGGTAGCATAATGGCTAGCGCACGCGTTCCAAACTCAAAGGGGGTGAGTTCGAATCCTGACCGAAACGCATGCACGACTTAGGCAGTTTTCTGGCATATTGTTACAATTACCACGGGCCAACAACGGTGAAGGAAAACATCGTGATGCAACCTGCACATCGTGATAACCGATGTGTCAAACCTGCCAAGCCGCCTTGGACAAGCGTGGCGGATATCTGTCTATTACCCCTATAAAGGGAGACCCAAGCCCAGCAGTGGGGCATTTATGAGCTGTTATTATTATAAACCTTGAATTTTGTTAATAAATTTAATTTGTTTTTTATACATACATAACTTCACGCCAGTCCCCTTGCGGGGTAGGCACGAACAACAGAGCGCCATTCAGGCTTATTCTTACACACCTCACTTGCTTCTTTGACATTCATAGCTCTTGTCATGCACGCTCGTCTGTTCTTAAGGCTCCTGACATCACCTTCTGCTAGTACATGATCGATTTTATCATGGAAGGTGTGTCGTGGCCTTCCACGACTTCTGCATCCATCCAGTTTGCATTGCATATCTGTTTAGTCATTCTTTCATCGTGCATTCTTTCCACATGCCCGAACCACCGGAGCATTCCTTTCCTTACCTTCACCCTGACACACTGTTTTTTATAATTAGATAATAAATATATTATGCAATATTAAATACAAAAACTGCTTTCTTCATACATTCGATTATCCGAATGCTCAACGACAATAATTAGTCTGGTTAATCGAGTCTCTACTGTGATTAAAATTTCTATGTAATTCATATGTCAAGTTTAAGATATTATAACAAATTATATTCTATGGCATTTGTCATCTATACAGTGATAAATGTGAATATAGATAACTATATTATAAAATCCTAAACATGCTGTGTCTGTACATTGAAAGTATTAAAAAAAACCCACTGGAATAGACTATATAAATGATGGAAAACAAGATGCATTTTTTTTAATATTTTATCTGTTTGTTCTGGATTCAAGTAAAAACTACTAGGCTGATTTCGATGCTATTTTCACTCATCGACAGAAAATTCTTAAAACTTAAAATCTGCGCTACTTTTTATTTATCCCGGGACTCTCGCGGGAATTTTCTGGTAATGATTTAAAATTACAGAAAATTTTATGTAATAAGATGAGTGGTACTTTTTATCCCGGGATCGGTGTGAAGTTGTTCGGTTGCATAAAAATTAGCTTATTTCAACACGATTTCCACTAGAACGATAGCTTACATTCCTTTTTTAAATGCTGCGATACCTTGCGTCCAGGGAATCCCGCGGGAATTTCATGTCAAGCGTGGACAAAGTCGCGGGCGTGTCCTAGTTACTTGTACGTGCGAATACCTTGAGCTGTTGCACGTTGTCGTAGCTGGTGAACGCCGGGTCGTGGGCCAGCACGGGCACGGCGAACACCAGCATGTAGTCCGGCAGGATGTGCGGCAACTGCGAAACGGCGCGCTCCACTGCAAACACACACACACACACACACAACTTATATTCCACTGTATATGTCACAGTCATAATAATTAGCTCTTTTCCCAGTATCTAAAACGTGTCAAAAGTCACACACTTATTTTTTGAAGTGATAACTTCAAAAACATACGTAGCTTTTTTTACTATTTTTTTTACACCTTGGCTTGCATTACTTAAATTTTAGTATGTAATGTAGGATTAATTTTTGAAATCGGTCCATTAGTTTTTGAGTCTTTCAAATCTTTCCTCTTTATAATATCAGTATAGATATCATACATCAAAGTCCCCATGATCAAATCTTGTACTTTTAGTCAGCGTTTGTGTCATCCTGTTTATACTAATATATAAATCTGAAGAGTTTGTTTGTTTGCTTGAACGCGCTAATCTCAGGATCTACTGGTCTGATTTGAAAAATTCCTTCAGTGTTAAATAGCCCATTTATCTAGGACGGCTATAGGCCATATATCATCACGCTAAGACCAATCGGAGCGGAGCACCAATGAATAATGTTTCAAAATCGCCCCCCCCCCCCCCCCGGTTTTGAAACATTATTCACAGTTAACTTACTTTTTTTTTAACTATTCCACGCGGACAAAGTCGCGAGCAGAAGCTAGTATATTACTTCAACCGGCTCACCCTAGCCGAACGTCCACCCCGCGCCACTGATGTATGGATGATATACCTTTAGTGCCGACGGTGATGTTCTTGGCGTACTCCCTGCGGCGAACGACGTCCGCGAGCATGTACTGGCGGATGAGCGCGCGGATGCGCTTGTCCGGCTCGCGGCCGCCGAGCGCGTACATGCCCATGAAGTCCAGCGGCAGGCACTTGTTCGGGATGCCCTGCGCACGCCGATCACACAATCACACTTTTAAACTGATACTTCTATATAGACGGGGGGGGGGCTCTATTAGAACTTTTTCTGTCACGAAAAAGCGTTACAGCCGCTAGGAGGGGGTAGAAGGTATATTGCGTGGTGATAGGCGGCATAATTTTATATGGTTTTTTTGGTTGCGGATCGGATTCAGTTTTTTTGTTTAAATAAAAAATGCATTCATTAAATTGTACCTAACCTAACCAAATCATAATTTGCAGTAAACCTGTGAAAAATCGAAATGTGTGATGTGACACATAGTAGAAGTGAAACTTCAAACGGACAAGTGGAAAAAGGAATGGCAACAAAATTGTAACGTGAAGTTTTACGGGTAAGGTTTTCAAATTGGACAAGTACATTAACAATCTGCCCGTAAAACTTCAAGTTAAAATTTTCCACTTGTCCGTTGAAGTTTCCCTTCTACTATATGTCCCAGCACACATTTCGATTTTTACTTACGTTTGCTTGTGGTTAAGCTGGTAGACGGCCCACTTGGGGGCCAATTCTGCTTTTTCAATTAAATTCAATTTCAATTTACAATATCTTCTCGATATCGTCGCGGCGAGATAATATTATAAAACAATGGTATTACTGGTGCGGCGACTAATGGACTGTTATTGAACGTCTGTATAAAATGGGATGACGATAATAATAATAATCACCGTCTGCCCATTTTTCCATGTTCCCTGAACATTGCGACGGGTAGACGCTATAGTCCCCATATTCCCAGACCCCTAGTACCACTAGCAGTTCAACCCAATTGCCCGGTACTTTTTGTCCTCATTGCCCACAATAGTCCTACACTGGCCGGGGCTTGTCCTTGGGTGCATTATTATATGGTGTAGACAGGAATAATCGCCGGTCAGTGTCACGCCACATTTACATTAAATTTGTCAAGGGGCCTCTATGTGTTGGCCTCACGTAAGCCCACCGGGCCATTTTTATGGCCCGTGGTCTTGAAAGACGTACAAGATAATAATAATAATATTTTTTAAATACAAGCTTTAGAGATCCTGGATATCATGTAGCAGCAGAGTGCTAGCCAAGACAAGTAAAACGAGCCCAGACACGACGGGTCTATCTTGTTTAGTACAGGAGTTCCTATGGCCACCTTCAGACTCCATCATCAAATCACCTCCATTTGTACCATATTATTGCATTGTCTCGCGATATACATATGCGTGCAAAAGTTCAACTCAATCGGAAACCGGGAAGTTGGTGAAATTTAACTTGCAAGATTCCACTCGAAGTTACATACATACTTACATATATACTTACATACATATATACTTACATACATACATATATACTTACATACATACATAGGTACATCCATTGCAAGTTAAATAAAAGCTTGTAATAAAATGCAACACTAAGGAAGCTAAGATGCGCCCTGCACACCCCGACCACACAAACATACTTTTATTATGTTTCGTTGTAATGAAACTGGCAGATGGTCCACCTGATGGTAAGTGGTTACCGTCGCCTATGGACATTTGCATTACTAAGAGAGCCAATACACTGCCATCTCATTGAGAATTTTAGTATTTGTCCTTTTTGGAGATATGCCAAATTATCATCAACTTACTTTTGATAACCCCTTATGTAATTTCGCCGCAAAGGCTTCCCTGACTTGCGGCACTTCGTCCTGAAAAGCAATACAAACTTCTATATTTATCATGGAGGAAGAAAATCGGCCAATAATAAACATAGATCTGAAAAGGTTCTAACCCATACATAACTAGATATTGCTATAGCTCATTCTTAGATCTTTTTACTAAATTAATTAAAAATTGAAAGGTTCAAGTTTCTTTAAACACATATATAAAATAAGTTTACTAAATAAAATTTCATGATGTTTCATTAAGGGGTTAGGTGTAGTCAGAATTTTCAAAAAATCGTTTTTGGATTTTCTTAAAGTATAATATCTTAGAAATATTCTCTGAAAATTTGAAGCAAATCCGACAAATAACTCGACGTTATTCGATAATTATCAAAGTGTTCTCGGGCGCTCTGGAACGTTCAAGAGCGTAGTGGAAAACTTCAAATGCGTTTTTCTCAAAACTATGTTTTTTGAACTGGTGACCACTGTAGCTGGAAAACCGCTCGGTAAATTTCAATGAAATTTATACATACATACATAACTTCACGCCAGTTCCCTTGCGGGGTAGGCACGAAATTTATACAGCTTTTTGAAAATATGAAAAACTAGTGCCTGATCGAAGGATTTTTTGGTTTTTAATTTCGAGTTTTTATAAACAATTAACTGTTGGCTTTTTCCGGAAAGTCTGGAAAAAAATCCTGCGACCACCATTTTGTTAACTAAAACAAAAAGAAATCGTGCGTATCGGGACGCCCGATAGAAATGATAACTTAAAGTAATCTAAGTTGAACTATTTAATATTGAAATTGTTTGTCTATTGAGAAAGGAGAAGCCTGCCTACCGCTGCCGTATGCGTGAGATAATGGAAGCCAGACAGACTGGCGCCGTAACGCGTTACGTAACGAAGCGGTTTACCCTCCCATAAGAAGTTATCACTTCAAAAAAACTTCGATCAGGCATTAGATTATCTATTATTAAAACTATTTTTTTTTGTCCGATTGATTTTAAATGAATCTCCAAGGATTAGTGATGGTCACCGCATGGAGCTTCGGTTGGAACTGGATCAACACAAACAGCCATTACTTTTAAAATTATAAAATTATTTTTTCAAATTTCTGTCGAGTCAAGTTATTTAATGATGATATGTTTTTACTTTTATAAAATAATTTACTGACAAAAAATATATACTTAAAATTGACATTTTTTCATGTCTCTGACTACACCTAACCCCTTAACCTTGTTTAAGCAGTGTGGCAGTATTAAAAAGAAATTTCAATGAAGTTTGTTCATGTGCAACCCCCTCAATGGCATCTACTTACAACCATTAGATGTGAGAGATTGTAGAACTGCTCCGCTGTGAACTGGTCCCCGACGCCCTTCTGCTCGCAGATCTTCAGCATGGCCGCGCCCGCGGCAAGCCTCAAGTGGGCCATCTCCGCTTTCGACAACCTGTTTTGCTGAAATTATATATAAATAAACACTTTATTATTGATCAAAATATATAATTAAAAAATCGCACACATTTATCCAGAATGAAGTGGTGTCCCGACTAGGTGGAGGAAAGAGATGGAATACTCCTCCATCACAAAGGAAGATCTTCCAGCGAGGCTATTGTTGTTCCTCGCAGGCCTAGGCCCATCTGTTTTTTGAAGTGAAACTTCTATATAAACGGGGGTCTTAGGATTTTTCTGTCACGAAAAAGTGTTACGGCCGCGTGGAGGAGCGGCTCAAATTTAAGACTAGACGTGGCGAGAGGCGGCATAATTTTAGAGTACACTAGTGATGCGTTTTTTGTTTCCAGATCGAATTCAGTTATTTTGTTTGATAAAATAAATTATGTTTCAATAAAAAATGCATTCATTAAAATGTACCTAACCTTACCAAATCATATTTTGCAGTAAACTTGCGAAAAATCTAAATGTGTGCTGGGACACATAGTAGAAGTGAAATATCAGCGGACAAGTGGAAAATTTTAACTTGAAGTTTTACGGGCTGATTGAGTAATGTACTTGTCCAATTTGAAAACCTGCCCGTAAAACTTCAAGTTACAATTCTGTTGCGATTGGTTTTTCCACTTGTCTGTTGAAGTTTTACTTCTACTATTTTTTTGAGCAGGATCCAGCTGAGTAGCCGCAGATGGCTGTTTTAGCGATACCGGACTTTGGGGGCTTCCTGACTCCGTGAGAGCGGAGGCGTTGAGCCCGGTAAAGGTCAATCTGTTATTGTTGAAAATTTGTATATATTCTTTGTACGTTTCAGGTAACGGTTGCCACCTCAATTATTGCACAACGCCATCTATTGGCTTGTAAGTGTTCCACTACACACCCCCTTGTTGAGACTGGAAGTCGATGGTAGGCGAATGAAGTCGAGAATTGTTCACAGCTATCAGTGCTTCTCGTAGTATGCCAATTCATTTGTCACTTGGCAGTCCTGTGAGTCGGAACTTATTAGTTGGTTGACCCAGTGCTTCAATACAATAATACATTCTTCTTCGTTTTATTTTGTATGCCGACAGTACTTTGTGAGACTGTGTATACTCTGATTTTTATTTGCCTTAATTAAAATGACAGCTGCGATCAACATTTATGTCGCAAGCTTGGAGCATAGTGTTTGTAGTATGGCTCATTTGTTATGTAGATTGTTGATTCAACTCACCACTGTAAGTTGAATCATAAAAAAATCCTGTAGGATTCAACTGACAGTGGTGAGTTGAATAAACAATCCACACAACTCACTCATGAATAAGCCATACTACAACACTATGCTCTATGCTTACAATATAAAAAAAGGTCGACCGTAGCTGTTATTTTTGTCTATGTGATTAAAAATCAGAGTATACTGTGACGCCAATACAAAAAGCTTATCGTATTTATGTACCGTCAGCATATCATCGTTTAGGTAGCATTCAATTGAAATGCGTATGGATAACAACAGATAAAGTTAAGAGGATTACGTGAAATAGATCATTTATTTTTAAGTATAAGACTTTAGATATAGGAATGATGTTTGAAGTAATTAATAAACATATTCGTAATACAACAGATTACAATAAAATTAAATATGTAAATGAGTCATTATACGAACATACACAAAACTTACATAACATTTAATTGGAACAAAACTCCTTATCACACTTTACTCGGCGGATGGGAACTAGTAAAAAAAAAGTGTAACTAAAAGGAAAAATGCTGACCGTTTTATATTATTATAAAATTTCGAACTTTAGTGCAATGAAATAAAATCTGAAGTAAACTAATATATATCAGTTTAATATAAGCTGTTTTGAAATTAGAAGCTCTTGTAATTACCCTTATAATTTACAATTTCTTCAATGGTTTTCGATGGTCTTCAAGACTTCGTTCCAATTAAATGTTCCAAAGACACCTCATCAATCTTATACATTAACCATTCCAGGGTTAATATACAATATATTTTCACCCTAAAAAGGTTAATGGATATTACAACTATGTAAATGTATATTACAAATATGTAAATGTACATTACAACTATGTAATTGTACATCACAACTATGTAAATGTACATTACAACTATGTAAATGTACATCACAACTATGTAAATGTACATTACAACTATGTAAATGTACATCACAACTATGTAAATGTACATTACAACTATGTAAATGTACATCACAACTATGTAAATGTACATTACAACTATGTAAATGTACATTAAGCGTTGAATTAGGATTAAATATAGATATAAAGTTTGGAATATGACTCTGTAT
This sequence comes from Dendrolimus kikuchii, assembly GCA_019925095.2. NCBI lineage: Eukaryota > Metazoa > Arthropoda > Insecta > Lepidoptera > Lasiocampidae > Dendrolimus > Dendrolimus kikuchii. The sequence goes on along the minus strand of CM034410.1, from coordinate 10,833,221 downwards.
TTACCTGTAATAGATCCCCCTTGTGTACGATGAAAGCATTGAGCATCCTGAAGGTCTTCTGAGCGGAGAGTTCGTCCTTCTTGAGGCCTAGCAGCCACCTGGCCATGCACTTGAGCCCCTCCAGCTTGCATCTCGTCTCTTCGGGAAGCTCCTCTTCGCTGCACCAGTCGGTTTCTGGGGCGTTCGGACCGCCCCCGGCTTCGCGGACTAGAAGCTCTTTCACGATCTTTAAAAAAACCATTACGCTCCAACTGATTTTGAAATGTCACATAATGAGTATTATGAAAGTTAAAGTATAAAGTTGTTATTGCCGCAAACTGGTTCACTTCACACAACAGCTCCCAAGTCTGTAAATTTTACATGCTGTGCCAGTGAGAGTAAATATCCACTCAACTGACATATCCGTAGTCTCTAAAATTCACATTCATAGCCGACTCCTATATTTTACTATTTATTCACCAGCCCGACCATCAATTGAATTGTAACAATACTTGTGTGGAGCTTATTAAATCAAATTTCAACCGATAGTAAGGCAAATGAACGGTCAGTAAGATATAGGAACCGGGCATGAATTAGTTTCGGTCCAATCAAGATTTATTCAATATTGAGCCGAGATGGTTTACAGACTATCAAAACCATTGAAAAGTTACGATTCCTATTCGATTCGATTGTCTATTTGAGTGACCTAAGGCCCTGAATGCCAGAACTAACCCATAGGGTTGAAAGTTTTGGGATAATCAAAATTTTCATACAAAGTTGCATAGAAAGCACATGAAAATTAATGAATGAATAATTTATTGCTAAAATGTATTATATACACCAGATGTTACAATATGCGTTGTTTCAATACATTTTGCCTTATTAGGCGTGCAATGTCCGACTACATGTCAGAATATTAAAACTAAATTACATTAAAAATATATATAAAATATTGCAATAAAATTATATGTCTAGTTACAAAATAGTCTAATATATATCTAAAAAAATACATCTATATATCTATATATGTATTTGTATATTATTATATCATAGATTAGTAGATTAGAGGCCCCTAAGCGGCCGCTTTCGAAAAAGCCGTATTATGAATATAACAAACATCAAAATAAAGTAGAATTTCATGCGGGTATAACACTACCCCAATGATGACTTCACTTACCTTTCTGGAGACGATGTTCTTTATGTGAACAGGGAAATTCTCTGGTAGATTCTGTGCGATGTGTCCGAGTGTGACAATAGCAGTGCGGTAGTGTTCCGAGTGTGGGCTCAAGGTAGTCTTCAACGTCTCCAGTATCTCCGTAAATATCTGTGTGCGTTGCTCCGGTACGTTCACAAACAGGCATCTGGAGTAAAGCCACAACTTTTTAGGTGTTCGCATCAACGTGACTATTCTATGAGCAGCGCGCAGAAAACTAAACGGACTACTTACTATTATGGTACATACTTTTATTTTATTTTATGGCATAAGTTCAGCAGGCAGGCAGACGGCCCACCTAATGGAAAGTGGTCACCATCGCGTATTCAAGGATCTCTCCATTCTGACGTTGCCAGCAATTTTTATTTACCAGGTTGCGGTATACGTCAGAGGAAACATGGATACTTACGCTGAACGTGGCAGCACGCATTCTTACTGCACTCGGGGCAGGGGAAAGCTTTCGGCCATATCATGCTCGCTCTCTAAGATGAGCAAGACGGTATATGTAATGGGACCGTTAATCTACAATAGACTACCTCTCAATATAAAAGAATCCGAAAGTCTCGGTTCTTTTAAGAAAAGTTTAAATAGTTA